>CM057455.1:77810000-80210000 GCA_016271365.2 Neoceratodus forsteri
TATTTTTGTTTAGCCAAGTTTTGGACAGGATGAGGGTGTTAGGGGCATAGTGGGACACAAGAACCTGTGGGAGTCAAGTCTGAGGGCTAGGCTACGTATGTTTAGGTGTAAGAAATGTAGTCCACTTGGAGGGGTGCAATTTCTGGAGTATGTGAGTGAGTTTTGAGAGGGACCAGGTGCATTTTGCTGGGTGTGGGTGAAAAGAGGGCCTGGGTTCAGATGAATGTCCACCGCTGCAAGGAGCAGAAGGGCAATGGAGAGGTAGTGACCAATAAACTTTAGCTATCCATCAAGTGGTGGAGCTCCATTTTATAAGCGGACATGGGCAGCTGTTGGAGGTACAATGAGGCTAATTAGATTCAGGATCAACCAGTTTTTTCGAGGAGGGAAGAAGGGGTGCACATTAGATTGTGCCCACTGAGTGGCTTCTAGGGCATGGAGGTGGCAAAGTTCAGGAAAAGGGGGCCAGATATGGGCAGGCAACCAGGGGATTGAGGTATAGGACAAATTTGTGGCATTTTAGAGAGGTGGGGGTGACAGAAGATTAGCATTGCAAGTAGTGGCAGGTGATGTAGCAGCCGAGACATGATTAGGCGTGTGCTGCAAGCAGTAGTCTAGAAGAAACCAGATTCACCCGTAGTTGGAAGGGGGGCTGGTGGGGGAATAAGAGAGGAAGAGATGAAATGACTTAGTAGAGCAGTAGGAGAGAAAACAGCCAGCACTGAGTTGGATGCCAGGGCTAGAGCCCTCTAGTGGTTAGATTATATAAGGAGCAGATGGGGATCTAGAGATAGTTTTTTTTTAGCTTTCTCATGAGAGCAGCTGCTATAAATGTAACACCAGCTAAGGGTGGGAGGGTACTGGGGGCGGGTGGGAGCAGTCGCAAAGTGACTGTGGGAAAATCTACTCCTGCATTATAAGGAGCCTCGAGGAGTAAATGCAGCAGATAGCCATACCTTCAGTGATTTTGGAGAACAATTCCAGCACGCCCTCGTGACTCTCGGAGACCTTCAAAGGGATTGAGCATGGGAATGGAGCTGTGGAGACAGAAGGAAAGGTAAGCTGAAATTTTTGCAGCCCAAGGCAAATGGAGGGGTAGATTTGCATAAGGTCTTTAGGACTGAATTGACAACAAACTTAAACAGCAGCTGTTTAAACATGTGAAACTTGCATCAGTAATACTTAGAACATTTAGTTTTTTCATTTAAAACATTTAATTCATTTAAAGGCAGAGCTTTGGCTGGTGGTGAATCTTAAAGTAGCTTTGCTCATTTTGAATTGATGCAGCTATTGTCTGGGGTAGTACACTAAAAGCACAGCTTTGCTTAAGGCACCTGCATAAAATATTGAGTAAAGCAATTTAAAGCACTTTTAAAGCATTGAATACAGCAATTTAAAGCACAGCTTTCTCTTAATTATATGGATAAAATAAATGAATTTTGGGTCATGTAAAAATAGGTCTTTTTTTTTTAAACACACTGGCTGTCCCCATGTTTGCTCTGACTGCTTACATATACATACCCATATGTTAATATAACAATTTAATCTGATAAAGCAGCAAGGTCTGGAAACTGGGTGAATTTATTTATTTTATTTATTTAATTTTGTTGATCAGATAAGTGCACAAGCAAATTCTGTTTATTTTCAGGCATGACCACCAAGGGGAAACAGATGAATGCCAACTGACCCTGAACTAGATTAGTCTGTTAGTGGTATTTTTAGTGAATGGGGAAATTTGGCCAGGGCACCAGGGACATTCCCCTAGTCTTCCTGTAGGGGTTGTTGAAGTGCTGCAGGAGGGATGGAGGACCTCACTTCAGATCACAACTTGGAAGGAGAAGGTTATGCTGTTTGGAGCACGTGGGGAATGTGATGAATATGCGTGGAAGTGGACCTAGTTTCCACAGACTTAGTGCTTAATACAGATCAGAATTTTATGGAGAATTTACCTGATGAGGTGATGGAAGATGACTTGTTAGCTGACAAGGCTTTGTTGCAAATGGAGTTGGATATTAAGAAGAGCAATTGCTGGCGATGTTGTCAGCTGCAGAACAGGAATTTATTCAAGGTGAAAATCAGTTGGAGGAGGAAAAAGAAATGAAAAGGTCCATGTCTAGTCCTCTGCAAGCTGCAAGCAAACCTCTGCCAGGAGGTGCTGGCCTGACTCCTCTCAAGCTGTATCAACTGAACTGTTACCAGAAAATGTATCCACTGTCCCTCTGAAGATGAACTGACTTTTAGTGGCACTTAGACTGGACACCAGGAGGTGCATTACAGAAAACAGGGCTGGTTATTTGTTAATCAGTGGATCCCTGACCCTTCGATACCTAATCCAGGTTCTCTGGAACATCTAAGTCTAGATATGAAAGGAACAACAGAGTTACCTGTAGAGAGGGTGAAATCTCTACTCCAGGCTAAGTCATCTTCTGGCACACTGCGGTTGAAGATGAGACAGCAGTGATTGTTGCTATGCCAGATGCGACTGCTCCAGCGTTAGACCCTATAGATATGGATTTACCTAGAAGACATTCAGGATCCTCATCTCTTCGAATTCTTCAGGACAAGCCATGAGGTCTTTAGAAAGTGTTAAGTCTGGGACATTCAGGTACAGGGAATGGGACTTAGGTGGCACTGAACAGGAGATGGGCGTGCCTGACCCAGAATCAGGTAACCAGTGCCTAAAACATTTGCAGGCCTATTTCATACACCAGCTATGGCAGCTAAAAGAAGGTTTCAGTCCATCTAAGGTATAAAGGTTTGGCCCTATTATGCCTGATAGGGTCTGAGTGGGTAAAACACTATTAAAAGACTCTCTGGGGTTTATCCTCTGGAGGTGTACACATTTATACACTTTCCAGGTGATCATGTGTATGATATTAGTTTTGCACCATGGTATTATTGAATACATTTTGGAGGTTATACTATAAGGTGAAAAGACACAGTGGAATGGATATATTTTTGGGTTATACCTATTACCAAACCAACAATTAAAACTATAACACTGTTCTTCTGCAATGAACTGATATAAATGATAATGTCTTTTGGATGGAAAAATGTTGCACTACATTTGGCCACCCTAGTCCAGTTATGGACCATAATGGCTTTGGATGGGAGGATGGACATTTTGGATTCAGTTACATCAAACAGACAAAGGCATACAACATCTGCCTAGCTCCTTTTTCTTGCGAAGAGACAGATGCATTCTCTTCCATGCAGGGCAGCTGAAGGGCTGCTATCACTGTGGCTCATTATCACATTTGAACACAGACTGCAACAAATTAAATGTTTCCAGTGTGGATTGTTGGGTCACACAGTGGTACAATACACAGCTCCTCTGGTTTGTAATCTTTGTGGGGATAACGAACATACTTTTCAGGACTGTCCTTGGGTGCTCACAACTCAGAGGATGCCTATGATCAAGATTATTTACTTTCCCAGGCTAGATGTCCTTTTCATCAGACACGAGAGTCTGGTACAGAAAATACTTCACACTGGAAGAGATGGGGAAGAGTAGGGGGACCGGGGTGCAGACCAGAACTACACCATTTGGGCCATGGAACCATCAGAGGAAAGGCCTTCACTACATGGAGTACAGAGAGAACACATTTCCCAGAACATGAGAGCTGTGAAGGTTGCCTTTCAAGATGATGTACCATCTATTTTGGCTCAAAGTTCTTTGAAGGAGATACCCCAGGAATCCCCAAATGATTTAATGATTTCTGTCCATATAGATTCTCATCCACCTCCCCTTGGCAACAGATATTAATTTGGAGAGACCTTTGGAAGTGGAAAATCTGATCCATGACCTCGACAACCTCAGAATTGTTAAATCCCCCTTCATCCCTCCTTCAGGAGTACAGGGCGTAATGGAGTTCGAGGGAAATGTCACTTTCACCATTATGCCTTCGAGATACGCTTCGCTGCTTTTACAACCTGGGGTGATAAGGTAGATTTGGAACACCCTATGGAGAAGGAGTTTGAATTACCCCCTCTGGAGACGAGGTGGAGGATCGGTCTGAGAGACCTACATCACGTGAACCATCAAAATGGATTACCAGATCCAATATAAAATTGATTAAACTCCCTCCCTGAGCCTACACAATTGAGGCTGGCTAGTTTAAATGTAAATAGTATCAATTCACCCATAAAATGTACTACCACCTTTCCTATTTTACAACAATTGCAGTTTGAAGTTGTTTTTACAGGATACAAGACTCCATTCAGTTGAAGAAATTACAAAGTCCTCACAGGAGTGGGTGTGGGGTCTTACGTATGTTCAATGGGAACTAAGGCATGTTGTGGGTTGGGAATTTGTTTTTACCCCAAATGTCCAGGTCTCTAGACTAGTAGATATAGATCCAGGCCAAAGCATTATTACTGAATATTGAAGAAAATTTATTTCAGTGTTGGTTGTTAAATATTTATGGACCACAAACCAAAGCCCTATGTATAGAACTGTTAACCAAAGTACAGTCTTTTTCAGTACTAGTAGACAGCTTTTTGGGGAGGGATTTTAATGTTAGCTTTCAGCAGCATAACCTAGATAGAGGACAATATTGTGACAAAAGCTTCCCTTACGAAAATGGTGGGATAGGCAGGCCTAAAGGATGCATGTTACTGGAAATCATGGAGCTTGTCCTACCTATTTTAGGGAACACTGTCATCTAGAATACATTTTATATTTCTGAAACAGTTCCTTCTAGTATTTAAAGCATTTAATTTACTAATTGAAACATCTGACCATATGCTTATTGGAATCCAGATTGTGACCCCTCCCACTCAAGAGATACAGGGCCTGGATTTTGGAGATTGAATACTTCAATGTTGACAGATTTGGAGATTAAACAAGAATTGATTGCAATTATTCAGGCTAAAAGTACTTTTTTTCATATGAGGGAAGATTAGCCAATGGTGGGAAGATGTGAAACTTTGTTTAGTTGTTTTTTTTCAATATTGGGCAGGTATTAGGTGCTTTGACTTCCAGGCTAGATATTTAGAACTCCGAGCTGAGTTACAAGACAGTTGTCTAAACAGCATGTAGAGGGTGTTAACAGTGCACAGGACATACAGACTCTGAAGCTGAAGACGTCCAGATATCAATATAATATACTTCTTTCTCTGCAGAAAGAACAATCATTTGGTAAGCATGGGAAAACTGAATATACAAATCCATTTTTAGATAGTCAGAAGAGGAGGAATGGAAAGGTTTTACTGTTTACACACGAAAATGGTTTGCTTATTGAAGATAATGAGGGTTTGATGAGACACCTAGAAGCACATGTTACAAAAACTTTTGGAACAATAGTGGCAGACTCATCCTTTATTCCATGTTTACTTCAGGGGCCAGCTTCTGCAGGTTAATGAAGTGCAAAGGATTCATAATTGCCCCTTTTCAGCAGTAGAACTTCAAAGGGTAATTCAAGGACTTAAAAATGACATATCTCAGGTTCCGATGGTCTCCTATAAGAACTCTATAAGGTCCTATGGGAGATTATGCCAGTAGAATTATTGGCACTTTATAATTTTGTTGTGAGTAATTCTTGTTTACCCACACGGATGTAAAAGGGTCTATTAATGTTTTATTTAAATTTGTATGTATTTATTTATTGAAATGTTTCACCAGGAGGGCACAATGAACAACAAGTTGCTCGTCTCACGATGTGACCTGGAGGGACGGTTACATAGGGTTGTGAAGGATGATCAGTTACAATAGTATGTGGGTAGTACAAACAGTACAACATTGTAAGATTATGCAACAGTTGGAACCCAAGGTAATGTACAACATACAGTAGTGGAACATTGAATAAACTACAATACATGTCCAAAATCATACAAAAGAACATATGAATGTACAAAACAGTAATAATGCAATAGAACCATTTATAGTGCATGATTGTACCAGGAGCAGGCTTCGAGGTAATGCCTTGCGTGCTGTTGGAGTAAAAGGATGAGTTAGACAGTGCCGCTGGTGACCCAGAAGGGCAGGTGGAAAAGAGATGGGGAGAGGCAAGAACTAAATATGAAGAGTAGGGGTAGCAATTTCCTGATTTCCCCCTTCAGGATGATCAGAACCCCGCCTGGAGGGACAGGTAGGAAGACAGAAACTGGGGATGGGTATTAAGGTGGGTTAAAGCAGGAACAGTTGAGGGATAGGTAGTTGTGTAGGCAGAGGTAAGGAGTATTTGGAGGAGGAATGTCATATTTCAGGGGATGGAATTCAGATTTTAGGAAATGATGGGCAAAACCAGTCTGCACGATGAGGGTGGAGTAGCAAGGACCATCAAATAGCGGTCATCATTTGATCTGAGAGAGTTATCCTTTGCTTATATATTACATTCCTCCTGGTACCCCATCTGCCAATAGTTGGTGGTTCTCCAAGCCATTTTCATGGCTAGTACTAGTGACTGCCCCTGTAAATGAACTAACTGGTACTTCTATAAGAGAACATGGTTTAAATACAGTTGCATGGTTCAATGGTGGACCTTTCCCTTGTATTTGAATCCTCCTCTGTTATGGCTTACCTTGTCTTCCTTTATCATTTGACTCCCCTATCACTGCACCATTGTGTTTGTGTTTATATACTTATTTACATGTATTTATACGTTTTATGATGAATGTTACCCGACCCTGTTCTAACCAGGTCCATCTTGTAAAGAGCTCTGCTCAATGATGTTCGCCTGGATAATAAAGATTTTGATTGATTAATTGATTGAGAGTGGATGGGGAGGTGGAGTGGAGAGAGAGATGAGAGATAGGAGAGCCCTTGAACCAGAATTTGGAAGTTAGTTTGGCACAGTGAGAGATCGTCTGTGAGAATAGAGGAAGGAAGGTTAGAGGCGATAAAGTTCACAGTGGTGGGAGTGGGAAGGAGAGTCAATAGCAAAGTGGCAGACGATGTTAAAGAGAGTGTTCAACTTGGTCAGAGAGGATTTGGGGAGCAGCACCAAGACTACTCTCGGTAGTCAAAGATGGTGAGTATCGTCTTCTGGACAACTTCACGCCTCACTGTCAGCAGGATGCTACTACGATTCCTGTACAGAGCACCAAGCTTGGAAGCAGTTTCTTCAGGATAACATCAATATGCACAGAGAAGTTGAGGTGCTGGTCCAGCCAAACTCCCAGATATCTAAATGAAGAGGCGTCCTCCAAGATGGTCCCATCAAGAGTGTGGAAGGTGGGTAGGGATGGAAGCCTAGAAGTCTCTACATGGTGCCAAATGTCATTAAGACTGTCTTTTGGAATCTAGGAAAAGCTGGTGAGAAGCAAACTAGAGCTGAACTTGGTTAAAGTCATACTGTAAGCTGGTTTGACAGCAGCAGAGTTTTTGCTGGAACTGTACAAGACAGTATCATCAGCGTACATGTGGATAGAAGAGGATGAGCAGGCTGTGGGAAGATCATTAAGGAAAATGGAGAAGAGTAGGGGACAAGCACTGAGCCCTGAGGGCACCAGTGTTGATGTGGAGTGGAGAAGATGGAATCAAGATTCTCACTGACTGGGTCCTGCCAGTGAGGTAGGATTTAAACCAGTTGATGGCTGATGGAAGAAGGCCAGCTGAGAAGAGTGAATCAAGAAGCAGGGTGATGGGGAAACAGTGTGAAAGCTTTAGCTATGTCAACAAAGATGACAGAGGTGATCAGGCCGTCATCTATCCCTGAAAGGATGGAGTCAGTAAGCCTGAGAAGGAGGTGGTTGTTGAGAGGTTCTCAAAACCAGATTGGAAGGGGTGAAGAAGGAGGAATCAGAGAGGAAGGGTGATAGCTGAGAGAGAACTAAATGTTCTTGAAGTTTGGCAGGGGTAGGAAGGAGGAAATGGGATGATAGTTGCCAGGAGTGGAAGTGTCACCACCCTTGGGAGAGAAAGGACTATAGTTTTTCCAGGATGAGGGTACTTGAGCAGAAATGAAGGACAGGTTAAGGATTAGGGAGCTGGATAAGCAATTACAGGAGCAGAAAGGTAGAGAAGCTTAGGATCAGGTCAGACTTTGGATATTACAAATTAGGCGTCTGGGTATGCTGTCGAGATGTCAATTTAAAATCCTTGCCAAACTACTGGGTAATAGGTTAGCTTGAGTTATGGAAAGATTTGATTAGTCCAGTACAATTTTTGCAGTTCCTGGGAGGTGCATTACAGATGCACTATTTTTGTTAAGGAAATAACAGTCAAAGGGTAAGTAGTGGAGGGAGAAGCAGGAAGGGGTTTTGTAATGAACCTAGATCAAGTGAATGCATTTGATGGGGTTTCCATTCTTTTTGTGGCATTGTTTAGGTGCTTATGGAATTCCAGATGTGTTTATTCAGTGGTTAAAATTATGCTATGCTTTAGCCTATATAAGACCTTATGAGAATGGTAGAATGGGACAGAAGTGCAGAATTCGGAAAGGGGTTTGTCATGGATGTCCTTTGAGCCCTGTATTATATGTTTTAATATTGATGCCGTGCTATGACTTTTACAGAGGTCCCCATTGATTAGAGGACTGGGAACAGAGGTTTCTCAGAACCTTAAAATTATAGTATATGCAGATGACATTTGTCTATTAGCACAGAATGAGAAATCCTTCAAGTAGCATATAATCTTTTACTTGATGTGGAGGATACAATTGGGGCAAGATTGAATCCAGCAAAATCAAGGTGTTTGGATTTACAAGGATTTTCAACACCATTAGTAAATGGTATCTGGTATTCCAGTAGCTAAAGCCCTTGTAAAATCTTAGGGATATATTTTGGGGTGAGGATGTGGCAGGTTTTAACTGGAACAAAACTTTACAGACAGGACTTGATAAAATGGCTTGATGGAATGTGTGGAAAATATCCAAAAGAGGATTTATTTAATTACACATATTTTATTGCAGTTTTCCGTTTCTAAGCACAGTTTTCCCCTTCCCACTGTTTAGAAACAAAAGTGTTGGCTTGTTTTTTCTTGTATCTGGGGTAGCTGGCTTAATCCCATAAAAACAAAATGTTTTATATAAGGATTTGAAAGAAGGGGAGTTAAAATGGTAAACCCGATCTTATTTTTATTTTCTATTTTTAATACAATAATTTGCTTCCCTTAATGAAGGGAATGCACATCTGTGGACACAGTGGGGTTGCCAATTCTGCAAGGTGTGTTGTTAGAATGGAAGGCTGATAAATTCCTCCATAAGAATAAACTATGTCCTTATTTAGATAGCATGTGGATGATTTTTTTGGACAATGTGAAAAATGGAAAATATAATGTATGACAGTATTGAGTATGCCTAGGAAACTATTGTATGCAGAGGTTTTGCTGGATTGTTTTATGGAATACTCCTTTGCTGGTTTCTCAATTGTCAATCAAAACTCTATTTCAGACTGTATTACTGACGGTAGGATTCCAGAAAGAATGTGGGATGTTGCGTGGCTGGCAATTCATGGGAAAGTTAATGTAAACATAAACAGTTGCATGATCGGTACTGTCTGAGGGGACTTGTGTGGTGACAAAAGAAACTAAATGGATCATTTGTATTTTTCTTGTCGATACATTAAACAGTTTTGGGCTGTGGTACAAGATGCAGGAATTGGGAATTACATTTCCCGATTCAAATCTTTTGTTCCATGGGATCACTCCCGTTCAGTAGTTAATATCAACCACAGTACTTTATGCATGATAATGGTCCATTTTTATATTGGATTTGGATTAGCCGATGTCGATTGGTACTCCAACAAATGGAGATTACAGTAACTGATCTATATTATATGGTGCTTACAGATTTGCAGAAATTTAAATCAGATGAATCCACACACTTAAGTCACCAGGTATGGTTAGGTATTGGGCTCATTTTGAGTTAATTTGAGAGTTGGCTTCATTGAAATTTTTTTGAAAGTAGATGGTCTCAGGTAGTGATCAGGAATGGTTTAATATGTTAGCATGGGTGTGGTTTGTCTTTTTTATTTCAACACATTTATACTTTAGCTTTACAGTATGAAGGAATATTGGTTGGTGTTTACTGTTCCTCTTTTCTTTATGCAGCTGTAGAAACTATTACTAATTCATTTTAAAGGGTTTAATTATAATTTTTATAACTAAGTTTTAAAATGTGAAGAAATACAAATTTGCATTATTGTTTATTTCCTCTATGATTTGAAGAATTTGTGTGAAGAAAGATGGTTTTGTTTATATGTTTTGTTTTATTTGTTTTTATGAAATGGAAAAGTTTCCTTATTCTTTTGGTAGGGTGGGGAAAATGGAATTTTTTCAGTAAATTTTATTTTCTGATTGGGGTCTATGAATGACTTATTATGCTTTTGCATTTATGATTTTCCTTTTAGTTTGTATATTCCTGTTTTTGAAGTATGAAGTAATACTCTATTGAGTTTCTGCTGGTTTTTGTTTCTAATTTTGTATGAGTAATACTGAATTGTTTATACTGTATGTTCTTTTGTGATATGAATAAAAAAATCCCCTACTCTTCCTGTATGGGAAATCTCTGCTGTCTTGGCTACCTGCAAAGATGGTGGCTGTTGTGCGGAGGAGTGGTTGGAGGGCATGGAGGTGGGAGAGCAGGTCTCCTCCCCATCTCACATCTGCTAGAGACTGAAAAGCTACTGAAGGGCAGAGGAATCGAAATCTTGAATACAGCAGAGAAGCAAAAGCTACAGAATGATTCAGTGCAGCACTATGGAGCAGCATTACCCATGGAAATGGATGAGGAGGACTCTGATACAAGCTTACCTGAAGCCATGGAGGTGATACACAGTGAAACCTGTGATATGGTTGAATCCCTAAAATTACAAAAATCCTGGACTCTGAAGTGCATCAGTTTTGTTCCAAAATGACCCTCAGAAATAGATTCAGCAGTTTAGTGCTGACAGCACTGCTAGGATTATCAAAACTGCCCAGCTGAGTACCAACGTCAGTGCATCAAAGGAGCCACTGCCTGACAGACCTGTGAGAGTTACAAACATTCCTACCTTGGAGATTCTGACCCAGATTCCACGCTCATTTCCAGTGACTACTGTAAGTAAACCTTTACCCAAACAGCCTGTTCTCCTGTAAATGAAACTTCCTCAGAAAGCACTTCTTGGTCCATTGCAACTGCACTACAAGGTGTGGGCTGGATGCTAGATTCTGTGACTGGACAATGGCAAGCTGGCTGTTTGCCTATTAAAATACCTACTGTTTCTGACTTTCCAGACTCCTACATGGAGATGCTCTCCACATCAAATCTAGTCACAGGGCTTTGGCCCATTGCCAGGAGAGACCTTATTACTCCCTGAAGACCTAGAACTTACAAAAAAACGTTCTAAATCTAACAGGCACTTCTCATGGGGTAAACAAATCCACCACTGTAGCTTCCGACAGCCCCTGTGCCTGCACAACAAGTAGCAGCTCCCTGAATCTTAGAAGGAGATACCTCAAAGGTCATTTGCATCATTATTTAAAAGACCTATTTTATCTGCCAAATAACATAATGCTATCTGACTGTCTTATGTTGGTGTTCTGCCAGAACCAACCGACTGAATTTTTGTAGCTTGCACCTTGTTGAAAGATTCCATGATTTATTTTCTCATGAAATTTATGCACTGATCCATATAACTGGTGAAACCACCTTTGACATTAACTTCAAGTGTACCCAATGCCTTAAAAGATTCTGGGTAAAATACCAATCCCTGAAAAACTGCTTAATGGACTCCCTTTATTGCAGTTCCATTGACAAAACCTGCTCATAAGACTGCAACAATCTTATTTCAGAATGAAGGTGTCAGCATGTCTAATGTATGTTATTAGCTAAAACTGCAATGCACTGTCATGAGGGACCTAGAAGCTGTTTTGGATTCTGAAAACATTTGGACTGGGGATGGAAAGCAAAAGTTTTGTTAAGTCTAATGACTCTGGGGTAATACACCTCCCAAACTCTTTTTCCTGGGGGACCGAGGTTTCATTTATGGCAGACAATTTAAGGAATGATATAACTGTGTGGAACCCACACACCTCGGTAGCACTTGCAGCAAAATGAAATGTACAATATGTGGGGAATTGGGAAATGCTGATAATGACTACTTAAATAAATGCACATGCAATGTGTATGAGGAAATAGGTCATACCTTCCAGAATTGTGCATGGGCTGCATATAATCAGATAGCTCATGAAGGACCTGAACAACAATTGATTATTACACAAGCCCAGAAAAATAAAATAAGAAATAGGCCTACCACCACCACAGGTGATGAGACACCTCCTCTGGACACTGTGAGAGCCTCCAGTAGTACTCCCAGTGAACCCAACTGAGCCAGCCCTATCACCAAATCCTCAGGTCCTGGTGGTGCACCCACCAGCTCACTAATACCCTGATACAGAACCTTCCATAAGTAACCTTCCAAAATGACTGACATGCCTCCTCCCAGGTACCTACCCCAAAAATGTTAGATGATCCACAGAAAGTTGCACATCCATAGATCCCCACTGCCCAAAACTACAAAACAGAACCCAACGCACTTACAAAGAAATCTGAACTTTGCCTGATCTTTTGGAGGACTCTGATGAGAATACAGATACTTCCTCCACCACCTCTCGCATCCTGAAGGCACTACAGATACAGAACTGCAAGTAGGAGCAATAGGGCCCCTGAAATGGAATGTATGGACAAAAACTAAAGGGAAAGAGATTACTAACAGAAAGACTAGGCTGAAATGATACCTGCTGGGCTAAGCTTTTTCTTCTTTTGTTTATAATGTGTGATGTTTTTCATGTTATACTGTAAATGTCAACAGTATCAAAAACTCTGGTAAAAGCACACTGTATTTTCTTTCCTTAAATATTTCCATCTAGGAATCATTCAGATTTCATACTACACAAGAAATTTTACAAGCACAATGGGAATGGCACCTTGGGCCTTCCTTCTGGTCAATAGGACCAGAGTCTAGTTCAGGAGTGGGAAACTTAGAATGTCTGAAGTCCAGCTTATTTAAATCATGTGACTTGGCCCCAGGAAGGGCTTTGATACTAGATGTCTTAATTCAATGCATTCCATATAGGCTGATCACCCTCTATGCCCCACAGACTAAATCTGCATGAATAGACTTATTATGCCTCATCCAACCATACCTCCACACCTCTATGAACATTGTCTTTTTGGGGGAAGGGGATTTTATCTTTTGGTTTAGTCTTCCAAGATAGAAGTTAGCATTCAAAAATAAAAAAAATTATTATGACTCACACTCTTTATTACAAATTATTCAAATAGCCTGTCTGTGCAACATATTTAGAATTAACTCATACACGCACCCATGTTCCAGAAAGAAATCTTGGCAACCAGAATAGATTTCGTATTTCTTTCCAATACTTTACCTATCAGAGCAGCAAGTTCATTCAATAAAATTTTAGACCACAACATGGTCACTGTTGCCATTGGTAACCAACCCTTCTTATCTAAAGGCCCAAGATTGTGGAAATTAAATACCACATTATTGGAAGATGTGCATTTCATCGTCTCATTGGAAAACTTTCTTATAGTCCAGAAGTCAGTCCTGATTTTCTTGATGACCCAATTCTCTGGTGGGAAGATACTAAAGGAGATTTACCTATCTTTTAAAACAGTACAGTAAAACCAAAAGCTGCAGCTTGTATCTAGCATATTTGTAGAAACTATACCATTTACAAAATATAATGGGCTGGACTCCAGAAAGGTCCACTGCAGCTGTGGCAATGGCAGCTTGTGGCAGCTATCCCACGACCTGGCCCATGCACCCGATTCAGTATCAGAGTGGTGCAGTGGTCTGCATCCAGCGACTTGTGGTAGCTGTGCAAGATAGGGTGCAGCACCTGGGAATGCTGCAGGTTGCAGGACAGGGTAGGCGACAGTTGCGCTGGTTGAGGGCTGCCATGTCACCACATGCCCGCCTCTGAGGCCCGTACAGTGTGGGATCCAGCCACAAGCCCCCAGATCAAGGACCCTTACCTACCCTGGTGGTCCGTGGTCCCCACCCTCCAACACACACACACACACACACAAGCGGGTGAGTTAGTGACTGGCCCTGGTGGTGAGGGAGGGCTGTACCAGTCACCAGTTGGGTTTGGGGCTCACACTTTGGGGTGGGGCCATTAGACTACCACAAGGTTATGGGAATGGTGGGGGATCGTGCCCCAGGGCATTTTGGGGGCCTTGATGTGTGTGGGGTCTGGGCATTGGGGTGTACCAAACGCACACCCATGGTGTGTGCCATGCCTGGGACCAGGAGCCCATGGGGTCTGTAATCCACAGGGGTTGTGGGGCTGGGGTATAGTAGCAACCTCCAGTGAACAGTGAAGACCAGTTAGACCACCTTTTGTTGGCATAACTGGTCTTTGACAGATGTTCACTGGTGGTTGTCTCTGAATTCCATTTGTGGACATAGCAGCCACCTACCTGAATAGGGTGCATATGCAAGATACCCCTTATGCCATGTCACAAGGGTGTTTCAGGTGCATAGGTGCAGTTGGGTGCAGGCAGCCTGCAGCATGTACTTGAGCTGCCTATGTGAGCTCCATGAGGATGCAACACAGGATGCCGTCACGACTTGCACCATTTTTCTGATGCAAATTGCCTTATGACCTGCTTTGGCGTTTCTGAATCCGGCCCAGTGACTATAGCACACACAATAGGACAAGACCTCTCCCAACAGATAAGCCTTGTAAAAAGATATGATGCAATTTCATGATCAAAATCAAAGCAACTGATTCATCAGTAGAAATTTGGGACATGGGGACTTTCTGACTCAGTGTGTCCTTTTGACCATAATTATCATTATGTAAATAAAAAGAAATCACTTACCTCATTGGACCTTCTGGTAACACTCATACTGACAAAGAGGAAATCTTACAACTAGTGTATCACTACAATGCAGAAATGTATTCCCCATAATTACATACTCTTCATTTTACCCCTATTTTTCTGATATCACTTTACCTGATATACCTACATCATTACATCAGGCTTGTCAAGCCTATCCACAGGACATTTTAGATACTATTTCATCTTTAAAATAATACACTACGCCTGGCCCTGATGGCCTGCCTAGTGAGCTTTAAAAATTATGGAACTACACTAAGCTACAAAACTTGCAGTGGTGTTTAACTGTATCAGTGGCTGAGCAGGTAGCACACTCACCACTGAGACCGGGAGATCAGAAGGCCGTGAGTTCTATCCCACACCAGGCACTTGGGTTAATATTCCAAACACTGATACTGCAGTGCAGCATGAAGGGGTGCTGCACTCCTGAGGTGCTGACTTTTGTATGAGATGTTAAATTGAGATCCCATCTACCTGTTCTGGTGGTAGTTCAGGTGAATATTAAAGATCCCATGGCACCTCTCAAAAGAGTAGGGGAGATTTTATTAACAAGAAAACTGAGTACAAACACAACACTCATCAGCAAAAAATAAACACAAAATCATCATGTGACTGGAATATCAGAATCAGTAATCCAAGGCAAACATTTCAGGAATCTAACACAAGTAGTCCTGGTAGTGAGACTAAGTCAGAAAATAAACAGATTGAATATCAGATTCAATATTATGCAAGAGAACCTGATGGGACATATCCAATTGCTGCAGTGAAAAAGGCATCTAGCAGTCAAATATGCCATTTCAAAATTGTAAATATAACATTTAAAGTATCAATGTTCCATTTACTCCATGCCTGTGGAAAAACTCCATACATTAAATTGAAATAAGAGACAGAGGTGAACAATGGTTCATTCCATTTAGTGGAAACAAATGTCCAGAAACCCTTTATATAGGAACACGAAAAAATAAATGGGGTATCCTCTCTTCCTGTTATACACAATCCAATCTAGAACAAAATCTTTCCAATATTTGTTTGTGTTTTGGTTTGCTTTAATATTTATCCACTCATGACAACTCAACCAATGGAAGTCCCACATTTTCGGAGGAATTCTTGGGTTCTGAAGGAGTGTCAAAAGCTTGTTCAGATAGGAGTCTGGACATTTAGGAAAGACAACAGGTTCAACACAAATGTGATCAATAAGATATTGATACAATGATTTGCTATTCTGAGTAATAATCAAAGTCACGGGATACAGTTCACTGTTTAAACTGCAAGAAAGTCTCCTAATGTAAGAAGGTGTAGCTGGATGCTCGAACCAGTTTAAGATTATTAAATTCCCATTGCCTTAACCATGGTTGCCAGGATTCATAAAACCATGATTCCCAGTCTTATCACCATTAATCAAAAGGGCTTAAAATTGGCCATAAAAACCTTATGCAGATCATCTTGTTTGAGGGTAGATAGGTAATGTTACATTTGATGGGGTTAAGACGACTACCCCACAATGCCTGAAAGAAAATACTAAATATTTTAGTCTCAAAACAACGTGGAGGGGAAACACATAACTGAGAAAAAGAAACACTGGGAGTAAGTAAGTCCTAATCATATAAACCTCTTTTGTTTACCCAGGTTCCATTTATTCCAATGTGCAACCTTGCTTGTGCAAGATCAAGTGTGGACCCCAATTCAAAATATCCAGAGGACCATCCCAAAGCAAATACCCCAAATCTTTATTGGGTCAGAGCTAATTCTAACATCTGAGATTGTGGAGGCACTCAGAATCCCAGTATCCAATTTTCTACCTATACACTTAGTCAAATTCAGGGTTGCCCAGAAATGGACCCAAACACTACACAATGTTGAAGTGTTTCATTTATAGAAGGGATGTCTGCTACAAGCAGGCTCAAATCAACTGCATAGGCCATAACAGAAGGGTAGGGAGGTGTAATGAAGTGGAGAGTGGAATTATTGTCTGAGCAGTATTAATAGTACAAAGCAATGGATCTAGAAAAAAATATACAGAATAGGGCTAAGTGGACAGCCCTGCCTAACTCCTCTTTGCAGTGGTATCAGAGGACCTCTCCAACCATTAGCAATAGCGACAATTGTTGCAGAATGATATAGTAATTTAATCCAGGAGATAAACATATCAAGGATTTTATAATGCTGTAATGTACACCATAAGAAGTCATGGTTAACTGAGTCGAAAGCCTGCTTCTGGTCCAAAGATATCAGGTAACCAGTCAGTAAATCATGATTTCCTCTTTCAACTATTTCCTTAACAAGATCAAATGATCTGAAATATTCCTTCCTGGTATATTACTGAACTGGGCTGGAGAAATCACATGCTGTGCTAATTTTGATAATCGAAGTGCCAAGATTTTAGCCAAGATCTTAAAATCAGTGTTTGATCTTTCGGATGAGACATTAAACCGAGGTCCCATCTGCCTGGATTGGTGGTAGTTCAGGTGGATGTTAAAGACTGACAGGGTAGAGAAGGTTCAGAGGAGGGCAACAAAAGATGGTGCATGGGTTGCATCACAAGTCCTATGAAGACAGGTTGAAGGAACTGAACATGTACTCCTGGAGGAGAGGAGGAGAGGGATATGATAGAGACATACAAGTATCTTACAGGAGGAACAGGGTGCAGGAAAACTCTATTTTTAAGCGAAAAGGATGTTTCAGGACTAGAGGGCATGGGATGAAGTTGGAGGGAGGGCGATTCAGAGGAAACATGAGAAAGAATTTCTTCACAGAGCGGGTGGTGGACAAGTGGAACACCCTGCCAGAGAAGTGGTGGGGGCTGAAACAATCACAGGATTTAAGAATGCATGGGATAGACATAAAGGAATTCTAGAGGTCAGGGTAAGGGAAATAGACTTCTAGGAAAACAAACTGAACTTACAAGCTCAAATGGGCAGACTAGGTGGGCCATAGGCCCTTATCTGCTGACACTGTCTATGTATCTATGCAAGTGTTCAAGAGGGTAAGGTCTCAATTTTGCAAAAGCCTCCTATCCCTTTTTATAAATATAAATAAGGCTACCCATGTTCAAATCTAAGAGTAAAATATCCAATTGTAGAATAAAATTGAATACAGCAACCAATTCATCCTCAAATCCGTTATAGCAATTTATAAAGCTCATTTGGTAAGCCGTCCTAGCCCTGGAGATACTCCTAACTGTAAAGTATCGATCACAGCATCTACTTCTGTTCCTTGTATGAAACTATAAGACATATCAAGTAGAGAATGAGGGACGTCCAGGATATCCAAGTTAGAGAGATAAGCAGAGGTTCTTTCATTTGGAAAGGAATAGGACCAAATAAGTGTTTCTTATAGTCTGCTATACAGTGTTGTATTCCCAAGCTGTCAGTAACTTCTATATTATTGTTATCAAGAAGGGTCTCAAAAACTTTAGACTTTAGACGGGAAGCGCAAGTGTCAAAAGGGCAGATCACATCATAGGAGCCTGGTATACCAAATGTTTGTTGTTGTTTTAGTGAGGCAAATGTACAGGAATGGTAATCCATTAAAGTATTTTTAAAGCACTAATTTGAGTAGTGAAATCATGTCCCGTAATATATGACAAAGTGAGAAGTTTCTGCAATTGATGCGGGCCTTATGATAATCAAAATACTGCGATTGATGATGTTGTTTACTAAATGTTTACAACAGGCGTTGTAAACATACTTACTATCAGACCACCACTGTCAGAGTCTTCATATAAAAAAGACAGATTTCCTGGCTTTAAAAAGAGATTTAAGATGAGGCAATAACTGCAGATTACTGAGCATGGTCGTGTTCAACTTCCAGGTACCTGGACCATAAAGTTTAGTATGGTTAGTACCACAACAATCGATAAAAGGTTTTGATCAGTGAATTCAGCTATGGTAATTGTGGCAGATGATAGCTATAAGTGTTGTGACACAAAAAAAATCATCTGAGTTACTAAAGGACCTTTATGAAAAGTTGGCTTATGGGTCTTATTTAATGCATAATAAGCGTCATGAAGCTTAGCAGAATGCAACATGGATTTTAAAAATTAGTATCACAATATAATTTTGTCATTTTGATGTGTGAGATTTATCTTTAATGGAAAGGCCACAATTAAAGTCACCTCCAAAGATAACATACCGGAAGTATGAAGGTAAGTCTGGGCAATTTTGTAGTAGATCAACCCTAAGGATTTAGTTTGTGGCGCATAAGTATTTATTATTCTATAATTGATGTTGGAAATTCTTACATCAAGAGTAACATCCACCTGGACATAGATCGAGGATTTGAATAATGCTGATGTCTGGGATGCTAAATAGGATCCCCACCCCAGAGCAGGTTTCTTGTCCAAAGGACCAGAAGGAAAAGGCTAGGAAAGCAAGTCCTGTGTGCTTTTGTTATTTCAGGTAGTGAATGAAGTCTCACATCCTGTAATAGTATAACCCCAGCTGGCAGACAAGACAAAAAAGAAGACAGCATCTCTTTTAGGTTGTCGTTTGATACTGTTCACATTCACAGTATGAATGGAAAAGGAAAAGCCATCAAAAAAGAAGCGGGGAAGAAAAAAGGAAAAAAAACATCATTGTAGTTTACCCTTCTGGATGCAGGCTTTTTGTGCTTAACCTTAGCTCTAACTTTCCTCTTTAAGAAACCATAGTATCATCAGGACTTCTGTATCAGTTGTGAGCTCTGGATGAGAGGAGAGTACTGAGGATGAATCAGAATCTATTAGTTCTGACGGGTCACGTAACAACTCAAATTTATTTTCCAAAAGGATATCATCCATTTTCAAAACTTTAGAGAGAGGTGATCCCTGTTTCCTAGAACCCCTGGTGACTCTGGATTTAGAACTAAGAAGCTCAGGGGTCCAAGCACCTGGAGGTATGTCAGTAGGTATGGCAGAAGGGGGTCAGGAACAGGAGGTACTGGAACAAATACATCTGAAGAAATGGGGAGGTGGGGGAGGGGTGGGCACAAATGCAGTGGAACATGACTGGGAAGTACTAGGGACTCTCCATCATGTCCTGTGTTAACAAGAGGGTGAGGCAGGGATGAGGTTGCACTCCCATAGTATGAAGAGACGGGCCCTAAGCTGATGGCCTGAATATTGTGAATGAAGTTTGGGCGCTGTGCCACCGTAATAATTAATCTCTGCTCTTCCCATCAGCCAAAGTAGGAGAGTTATGAGCAGCCCTGGTGCATTGTTAAAAGGTATGGCCAGAATCCTCACAAAGAACACATTTGGTTCCTCAACACATTGAGAACCAGCATGCATGCCCTAATTCACACACACAGTGCAATTTATCATATCACAGATGCTGCTAAGATGGCTGACAGAACCACATCTGTAACATGCCTTGGGCTTCCTTGCAAAATAGAACACCCTATCCCTGCCTAACAAAAACTATTAGGCAAATGCTGGACACCAGCGTCAGTGGTCTTAAGCATAACCCTTACCTTCCAACCACCCGTCCACAAATGTTCTGAGTCAAAATGGCTTCTGGATCCATGAGAAGGGTACAACACTGTCATAACCAGACAGTAATGTCATTTAGACTCATCCCTCATTACGGAATAAAATAGTGACAGTTTTTGTGCAGGTTTAGTTAAGGTATATAGCATAAAAGGGGTCCATAATCAAGTAGATTTCAACTTATGAAACAGGGACCAAAACTTTTCCAAGCCTGACAAAGTTTAAAGCTAATATCAAAATGTGGTTCAGCAGAAACATGGATTAAAGCATGAATTTCATAAGCTATAAATTTCATAGAATCTTTAAGTAAGGTTCTACCCACAAACACACGATCGGGTAATTCTGTCATACCAACTAAATACTGAAGTCTAACAGCATTATGTCATTTTGCTTGTTGTGTGGAACAGAAAAGCATGAGGCATAAGTCTTAGTTGCCGTAGTTTTAGAAAAAGTAGATTGTTGTGCAAGTGGCAGTGAGACAGGGCCCTGGGTTTGATATATATATAGTAGCAGAAGTAGTAGCAGTGGTAGTCGTGTCCATAACAGGCAGCTCAGAAGGCAGATCTGTAGGCAGTTGTAGAATAGGGTTTTGAGTGAGCTGCAATGCTGTAGGCAAAGATAGGTCAGATACAGAAAGTGCAGGAGACTCAAGAACTGTTGCAACAGGATCAAGATCCTCAGAAAGCCGAATAGGAGAAGGTCCAGAATGCCAAGTGCCTGCAGCAGAATCTTGCTCCCAACCCACCACACTGAGCACTGATCCAACAGACCAGGTAGCTGTAGAGATGTCAGTAGCAGATAACGGGATCCTCTTAGGCCGGACTGACAATCAGTCGCATTCGCTTTGCCGGGCAAGTTCCTTCAGATAAAACACAAGCTGTCAGATTAACCCCAGAAGCGCTTGGATTTGATGAATAAGGAAGTATCAGAGCAGAATCCGAGGTGTCAACCGGGAGCAATAGTAGCACTTACTGACAAGTCAGTAGAAGAGTCTTCCTGTAAAACAGTCGACAGTTGTTTTAATGCTAAGAGCTCTGTGCGTTTCGTTAAATAGTGTTGTTCCTCTAACGCTAGCAGTGAGCCAATATCGACAGAAGCAGCAGAAGAAAAGTCAGGGTTTAAGCCAGCTGAGTGTTTAGAAGGAAAACATCATTTGGAACTGAAGATGAAAGCTGTGACGTACCTGTAGCCTCTGAATTTGAAATCCCAGTAGAAAGGTTATCCAAGTCCTGTTGCAAAGCTTGCTGAATCTTCTCATTTGCCGAAGTCATTGTTCTGTGTCGGTCTCTCAGTTTCCAGAGACAGGGAGGAGACCAACTCCTCTGCCTCCAACACCTCCATGTCCTCCACAGCTCCTCCATGGACGACCATCTTGGCAGAATGCCAGGATGTAGAGGGACCCTCCCACAGAGTGGAATTTCCCGGTGCCCTGGCCAAATTTCCCCATTCACTAAAATACCACCAACAGTGTAATCTGGTTCAAGGTCAGTTGGCATTCATCTGTATCCCCCTCTCCCCGGCCGTGCCTGAAAATAAGCAAGAATTTGTCTAGTGCACTTGCCCAGTCAACAAAACTAAAATAAAAAATAAAAATCTTGCAAACAGGTAAGGTCCCTCTGGACTTCAACATGAGAACCTTAATCTATTTTTATACAAAAGAGAAAACTGACTTACGAAACTGGAGGCAGTTAGTATGCTGAATTCAAATTTAAAACCTTAGCGAAAATTATCAAAGGATTATTACTGATTTCTTTGTCTGTGACTTTTGGAGCACAGTCTTGCTCCATCCTGAACAGGCGTATCCTGATCATCTATACTTATTATGGGAAATTATGGAACGTAGCAATAATAAAAGTCTCTCAGTTATGTGGTCTCACTGGACCAGCAGCAGACCTTTGATTCCATTAACCATGACCTTTTATGGGCCACATTAAGCCATTATAAAGTTCCAGATACCATGATTGCATGGATCCAGAACCTTTATGAAATCTTTATTTAAAATGTTCTTGTTTGTTCAGAGATTTTGCCAGATTCAAACTAGCTAAATAATTATCTATATGTGTATTTGGGGCTAAGAATTTTGGAGTGAATGAACTGTCATAATACTTCTTAAAAGTACAGTTAACCTCATCTTTAGATGTCAGGAGGTCTCTATTCTCCCTTCTAATAGGGTAAACTTTATTGGGAAAATTGGGAAAAAATAGGGAGGCAGTGTAGTGCAGTGGTTTAAGGCTCTGAGCTTCAAATTTGAAGACCTGGCTTTGAATCCCACAGCTCCACTTGCATACTGTGTGATCCTGAGCAGTCGCTAAACTTCTCTGTGCTCCCAGGTTTCACCTGTAAACAAGCTTTCACCTTAGTATGCCACTCCTGGTTAAACAATTGAGGGGAATAAACTGTGTTTTGTTTGCCTCTCAACATAATTGATAGGCCTGGGAGGTTGCCTGAATAATAATACTTCACTCTTGCCTATACATTTCTCTATCAGTTTGTTGGTGCAATGCTTTCTCCAATCTATCTCTATCTAACTGAAGTTTCATTTCTGTTTGTTCTGTAGCCATGTTAACATGTTCCTTCTCAGCCTGAGAAAGTTCCCATTTTAAATTGTGTAGAAGATCTCTTTGTTTCTTCTTTCTACTGCCTACTTGAACAACAATCCAGCCTCTTAAGTATGCCTTCATGGCATCCCACAATGTTAGGATTCTCTGGCCTTGATACACATTGTTAAGCAAACACCAGTTAATCTCCTCTGACAACTTCTCCTTGAAACCAGGAAAAAACATAGTGAATTATCCATAGTCCATTTGTTATGATGAACTGAGAGATGTTGCTGGGAAAAAGTGTCATAAACACTGGGGTGTGATCGGACACCCTTATAGATTCATATGAGACTTGAGTAATTTCTTTAAGAATGTTCTGGGAGACCTAGAAGAAGTCTATTCTTGAGTATGTCTTATGTACTTTTGAAAAATAGAAGTATTTCTTTAGAGTATAAATGACTGAATTTGTCCAATAAGTGATAGTCTTTGCCATATTGTTTTATCAGTGACACAGCATTTGTTTTTCCTTTCTGGTACCTGGGGATCCTATCTAAGTGGTGTAAAGTTAAATTATAGTCACCACCAATAATAAGGGGTGAGTCAAACTGTGCTAGCTCCAGGAAAAACTCTGAATAGAAAGTTAGATCCTCAGAATTACTGTAGGACCATATATTGAGGCTAATGTAAGAGGTTTGTCTGACAGAATAATTCCTACCATAACATAGCAGCCAGCCTGGTCGAGATCATTTTATTAAGCTTGTGGTCAGATCTTTTTTTTAATAAAATGGCAACACCCTGGCGTGGTTAGAAAAACACAATGCAATAATCTAATGATTTAAATAGGTTCCCAAAATATGAAGCATCTTTGTTATTGAAATGAGTGTCTTGTAATAGTAAACGATTTATTTTCCTTTTATGGGCAAAATTAATCACCTTTCTGATTTTGGCCCTGTCTTTACATCGATTTCAATTCCAAGAAAAAAGATATTTAGATTAATCATTGTAATAAGTATTTCCCTTTTCTATTGTAGCCCTCTGACCTCAGATTTTCTGAGGCCAACCAGAGATGGCAAATGTCCACATACTGCAGATAAACTAGTCCCAAATAAGTAATCTTGTTTTTCAAAGAAATATTACCCCTTGAAAAAAAGAGTTTTATTTTGATGGTTTTGAACTTTTCTTAATAAAGTAAATAAAGTACTGAGGCACCCATGGCTTTTACTTATTTTTTTGTAAGCATCCTTCTTATTTTTTTTTTGAAGGAAGAGTAATAAAGAACCCTCCAGATATTGAAATGTGATGGACAGCCAGACTTGTAATCTTATTTTTAAATCCACCCTGAGGTTGCATTGATTAAGTACATTTGGTATCCAAAAACAAATGGACTGTCTTTACCCTCCCCACCCAAAGAGGTAGCTGAACCTCTACTTCACGTGTAGTTCTACTAACAGAGAGAAACACCTGGCCTACTGCTGAACTAGGATGCCCTCCTTGACTACCTATTCCCCCCTCCCAAGAAGTATATGTACTATTAAAGACCCTTTTACTTTATCTTGGCATACAATCTTGACCTCCTCCCAGTTCCCTTATTTAACCATGTTGAGAACTACCCTATATTAAATTTAACATCAGTATTGGCAAAATAGCTAAAAACTTAGGTCCATTATTTTAGTTATTGCTTTTCAATGGTAGAAGTGAATGGAATGCCCCAGGGGTTGGCGCATCCAGAGTGTACTTAATGTAAGATGCTTTGTGAAGGCTTCTTCTACCTCTCAGGAGAATGGAAAATATCATCTTTCCATCTAAATTGACCCCAAGTTTAGCAGGGTGGAGGAGCATAAAGGGATGCCTTCTTTCTGGAGTTTGTCCCTTATGGTATGAAAACTTTTACGTCTTGTCAGGACAGTGGGAAGGATATCTGGATAAACCTGCAGTTTCAGGCCTTTGTAGTATATCCCTTTCTCTATATGAGTCTTCACCAATATTTGTTCTTTATCTTGATATCAGACAGTTTTATATACATAAATCTTGGCCTGCTTTGGTTATCCCTCAGACCAAAGGATCTGTAGTCTCTGTCGAACTCAATTTTCTGTTGTGCATAGCAAAGGCCCACAATACTTTAAACAGTTCTTCACAGTATTCAAGGGATCTGGGCCTTCAGTACCCTCAGGAGCCCTCAGAATTTTAAGTTTACCCTCCTGAATCAAGATTTCAGGTCTTTGATTTTAATTTAAGTAACTCAAGCTTTTTATTACTGTTTTCAATATTGTTTGATATTCTAGGTAGAACATCTTCAATCCTTCCTATATGTTCTTTGCATTCTGTGGTGCGGAGGGCTAAGCTCTGAATTTTCCTACTACTTCTTCTTTAAGTTTTAAAGTTAAGATGGTTACAGCAAGATTTAAGGTGGATAAGCCCTGTCTCATTTCTTTCAGAGGTACTCTTTCATATTTTCTTCTCCCTCTCCATGAGAATATTCTGAGATTCCTGTTTCTTTGTCCACAGAGGCCCCCTTTTTCTTTATCCTGATTTTGGACCTTCTGGCTTTAGTAATAGAGGCCATAGTGTCCCCTGAGCTGTTTATTTGTTAGCTTTTTAAAGATATTGTAGAAGCAAACAGGACAATTTGAGACAACTGAGGTAGAGAAAGAACAATTTGCTTTTGATTCACTAGTCTTTTTATGTTGGCTTGGCATGCACGCACCAGCAACATCTTGCAGTAATGAGCACTTTCAAAGGTTTTCAGTGCTGTGGTGAATCCAGGAGATGCTTTAGTGGGTGTGTCCTCAACCACCAATCAGTGAGCATGCTGCTGATGACAGCAGTTTCAGAGAGTCCACCAACTTGAAACAATCCACCCTGCAATGAGAGACAGGCTTGTCATTGCAGCGGCAGATCTGACACACCTCCATTATGTGCCGTTCCTGGTGAAACATTTCAATAAACATGGTGGCGGCTCACTGTTTGCCTCTCACAATCCCTGAAAGCTGACTTCAGGGGTGCTCAATCCCCTATTGGCATGCCCCATTCCCAGTTCAATGTATTTGTTGACGGGGTGCCCAATCCCCATTGGCATAATGTCCACCCAGTTTCATTTGCCTGCCGATGGAAGTGCAAATCCCCTGCATCATGCCCCAACACAGACAAACTTTCTTTGCTGATGGGTGCCCAATCTCCGTTGGCTCCATCCCCCAAAAAAACCTGGGTGGCACACTGGGAGCCCACCCAGTGTTCAAATGATTCTGTAACATGTAAAGAAAACCTTCCCCAAAGTTTTTGTTTCTTTTCCTTGTAAATGAGAAATGGTCCCTCATTGTATGCGGGCACCCTCCCCAACCTGTGCACCTACCCTCTGTGCACTCCACCTCCCACACCACCCTCACTCCATACTTACCTCCAGAGGTTGGCATCATGATTTTGGTGGAGGGGAACATGCTCACACCTTTCAAAACCAACCTTGAACTGAAGAAATGCCAATAAGCTGTATAATGACATCAACTTAGGTGAATATCTCAGCCATTTCTTTGACTTTTGGCTCAGATTTTCAACATGGGGTTCTTGGGACCCCACCTCATGAAATCAGTCACTGTCATTTTCGTTATTCAGTCTCAAAGGTGATTTTATGGTCACTGTGCAGAATCACCTTTTGGGACGATTAACAAAATGACAGTGCCACTGTTCATGTGGTGGGCTCCCAAAAACCTATGTTGCAAATTTAGTGAAAAATTCAAGAATGACTGTGTTATGAGCATGCATTGTGCAGTTCCAGGCACACTCACAACTTTGAGAATATTTAATATTTTCACTCCAAATTTTCAACATTGCCATTTTTCATACCTCCTTATGAACAGTACAAGGTCATTTTCACATCCTGTCCAAAATGTGTTTTCACAAATGTGGCACACAATGGTGGAATTGCTGTGGGAAATCAATGTTTGGGACAGATTAAAGAAAAGTACAGTGACACTGTTCATGAGAGGAGTCCCAAAATGCCTATGTTGAAATTTGAGAAAAATTCAAAAATGACTGAATTACGGGCATGCATTGCACAGTATCCACGCACCCTTGTAAGTTTGCATATTTTTATTTTTCTCTTCAGGTTTTCAGCATTGCCATTTTTACACCTCCTCATGAACAGTACGGCTGTCATTTTTCCCATCCTACCGAAATGTGTTCCCATACCTGTGGCTCCCAATGTGCAGTTGTTGTGCAAAATCACCTTTTAGGACTGAGTTATGAAATAATAGTGCCACTGTTCATGAGGTGGAGTCCCAAAAGCCAATATTGAAAATTTGGAGTGAAAATATCAATAAACATGTGAGCTTAAGGTTTACAACCATACAACCACCCTACAGAGACGCAGGCATCGGGGATGTAACTTGGGTTCATCGGCCATAATGTTCACAGAATTCTACCCCACCCTACAGCCACTGACAGGCATTTGAGATGTGCCTTGGGTTCCATCACCTTAACATTCACCCATTCTCCTATATTGCATCCATCTCAGCTTATTTCCTTATGGAATGGGGTGAGCATAAGAACCTAAACCCCAATGCACACTTTGACACCTGTCACTCTCTGCAGGGTGGGGTGAGGTGGAATGGTGTAAGCATTATAGCTGACAAAGCCACACTCCCAATGCCTTTCAGTCTGTGTGTGTGTGGGGGGTTAGTGTTACTTCAATACTTACTGCTATACCTATTTTGCATTTCTAACTCCAGCACTACAAATGCTAATGCCAGCAAATGCAACATTCAGCATTGATAAATGCTTGTTACGTTGTCTTTTTGTTTTTTATTAGTGTCAGCCAAAATAAGTTGATAATTAGGAGGAGCCTGGGACAATTTATCTTGCTTCCTTTTAGATATATTAGAGTGGGAAGGAGGTTGCAGTTCTTGTTGTAGCCCTACCTTTGACATGCTCTCATTTGCTAATGTGTTAACAGATTTAGAGAACTTAAATAGAAAGACACTCTTCACCTGCTGTTCCCAGGGAAGGGTTTACCTCATTCAGCTCAGGAAATAGCAAAGACATTGTTCCAATGCCAAGCCTCCACGAGCCACTTTGAAAATGTGTGTTTTTCCAACTGGCGTTCAGGGCCAGAAGAGAGGAAACCTGCCAGGAGTTATCTTGGAGTGCCCAGGTAACTTCTGCTACACTTCTGTACAATTTAGACATACCCCACCACCAAGCAGAAAAAAAATGGTAGATTACCAACACCTTCAAATACATGGATACCAGTGACGGGAGTGAAGGAAGGGGACACCTGAAAGGTCAGTTGCAATCTGAACAAATGAAACAAACAAGGAAAGACATTTTAACCAGAGATAAATTTAATACAATGAAGGATTCCACTCGTGGAGCCGGTGCTTTCCAATGTGCAACTCACTCAGTTGAATGACTTGGACGTGAAGAGGCGCCATTTTTCCAGACTCTCATTACCTCTACCTAAGGGTCCTGTGACGCAATATCACCCTGACATTCTCTGTATCTCTGAAACTTAGTTACCTGCCAAAATCCCTAACTCCTCTCTCGCCATTCCGCCTTTAACCCATTCTGGCAAGGCCGAGTAAGCGTGTGAGCGTAGCCCACTACATCAGGTAATCCATCTCCAGTTCTATTATCTTCAGAGAATCCAGCCCTTCTCCCACAAATGCATTATTGCCCACTTTTCCCTTCCCTCCTCTGTCCCCTTTATATTGTCACTCTGTGTGCTCTGCCTAAAAGCTTTGCCTGACTCCATCATCAAGGTCATCTCCAATCTTTTTGCCCTGGATGTCGACCTTGCCTTATCCACTTCTCCAAAATCTTGAATTCTATCTGGGACCTTCACACCACTTAAAAATCAGGTTGAAATGATATCACCGCCCTGGATTACTTCGACCTTATTGCCATGTGTCAGACTGGGGACAAAGCCTGAGACTTTACAAAGCATCCCACACCCCAATGACCACCTATCTTGTAAACAACTCAGAAACAGGTGCACCAAACATAGAAACATAGAATTTGATGGCAGATAAGGACTGCTTGGCCCACTCAGTCTGCCCATTTCCTACCTAATGGATAAGTTGCAGATCCTAGCTAACCAACAGCCTACTTCTTCCAACCTCCACTCCCTAGAATTGCCTTATGTCTGTACAATGCATTCTTGAATTCCACCACTGTTTTTGACTCCACAACCTCCTCAGGAAGGCTGTTCCATGCGTCCACAATTCTTCTCTGTGAAAAATACTTCCACATTACCTCTGAGCCGTCCCCTCTAGCTTCAGATTGTGCCCCTTGTTCTTGCACACCAAGGCTAATCACCTATCAAAGGCATTCTATTTCAAATCTCAGCTTGAACAGAGCCAAAACTCCCCTGCTTCTTTCTCGAAGGTGATCCACTCCTCCAGGATCCCCATCCTAACAAGCTTGTCCGGTCCTAAAATTGTCAGCTCCTGTCTCTTACCCTGCCTCTGTAGCTGAGGGCCTTTAACAAGTTTTTGTCTCTTCTGCTCACCTGACTTCCCTTCCCACCTTGAACCTAGCTCTTCCCTCTGCCGTACCTGACTCTCCTTCCTCCTATGACCTGGCTCTTCCCTCTGCCCTCCTGAATCTACCTTCCTACCCACTGGCTTCCTCTTTCCTCCAGTCTCTCTCTTGATGTTCACACTGCACTCATATCTCTCAACCCCTCCAAATCAAGCTCTGATGGTCTCCACCCTAGATTGCTCCGCGATTCCGCACCTGCAATAACTGCTCACTTGACATACAGTATGTACTAAACCTCTCTCTCTCTCCCTTGCCTCCATTCCCAAGGCTGGAAATCAGCCAAGGTCCTTCTCCCTACACAAGGGTGGCGATCCCTCATCTCCTGGAAATTATCAGCCTATTTCGCTCCTCCTCCCTTGCTAAAGTCCAGAAATCCATTCTTGCAAAGCTCTCCATCTCATTTCATATAACCCTCATCACCTGTGCAATCAGGATTTGGAAAGAACACTCCACTATCACCTCTCTGCTGTGTGTCACTGACTCCATCTTCACTGTGATGGACGAAAGCCAAATCACTGCTGCTATCTTCATTGATTTGGCAAAGGCTTTGACTCTGTTTCCACTCACTCCTTCTCAAAACGTATTCCTTTGGCCTTGCAAAATGCACAGTTGACTGGTTCTGCTCATACCTCCACAATAGACAAATACCAGTTAAAATAGGCGATGCACTCTACTCCTCTCCATATCCTCTCTGGGATCCCTCAAGGCTCTATCCTTGGCTCTATCCACTTCTCTCTTATAAATGATCTTCCTCAGTCTGTCACTGTTCTAACATGCACACGTATGCAAATGACACTCATCTACACCTCCAGCCAATCCCACGACAGCACTCTCCTCAATCTCCAAAATGATTTCAACAGAGTACAGTCCTGGTTCCAATCAAACCTACTAAAACTCAATGCCAAAAGACAGTTACCATGTCTTTTGGTTTCAGACAGAGCTGACCTCTCTCCTGCCCCCCAGTGATCACCACCCTGGATGTTTCACCCCTCGAGATGATCTATGTCTTCAAATACCTGGATGTCTGGCTGGACAGTCACCTTGATTTCTCAACACACATCAACACCATCTGCACCAAACTCAGGCCCAAACTTGCAGTCCTCTCACCACAAACCAACCTCCTCTCATCATTTGACATGAACCTGTACTTACAAACAATTCTACCAGTGTTGGATTACGCAGATATAGTCTATGGCACTGCCCCAGCCTCTTCCTCTCCAAATTAGACATTCTCATCAACTTTCTGCCACCTTGCCACCACCTCCCCTCCTGTTACCCATTACTGTCTCCTTTATGCTCCACTCTTCCTCGCCCGCTATCTCACAGGGATTTGTCCACTGTGCCTCCCTCATTGCTAAATATTGGTCTGGCTCCTTCCTCCCTATCTCTCATCCTGCCTTACACCTGCAAAATTCACAACCTACTCTCTTCACCACAGAGACGCATGTATCCATCTCCATCCCTCATCCTCACTCAGCTGCATGCCAGTCTGCCTTCTTGTACCATCTCCCCTACTCTGGAACAACCTACCCTCTAAACATAGAAACATAGAAATTGACGGCAGATAAGGACCGTAAGGCCCATCCAGTCTGCCCATTTCTTTTCTACCTTATAAATGTGCCATCGGCCTTTTGCTCTGTCAGTGGCCTATCTATTCATAGTCATTTGTATTGCTCCCTTATGCCTATCCCATGCCTGTTTGAAGCCCTGCACTGTATTCATAGCCACCACTTCTTGTGGTAAGCCATTCCATGCATCCACCACCCTTTCTGAAAAAGAATTTCCTCACATTCCCCTTAATCGGCCTCCCTCTAATCTCATGCTGTGTCCTCTTGTCCTGCTATTTTTCTTATATTTAAACATGTTAGACTCTTTCACCTTGTTTATGCCCTTAAGGTGTTTGAATGCCTCGATCATATCACCTCTCTCCCTCCTTTGCTCAAGGGTATACATAATTGAGCTCCGTTAATCTGTCCTCATATGTCTTCTGATGCAGTCCATGCACCATTTTGGTTGCCCTTCTCTGGACTGCCTCAATTTGGTTAATAAACTGACTGATAAACACTAATAAACTGATAATCTGACCTTCATCTTGCCTCCCTTTATCATCCTCAAATGACTCCTGAGATTCCTACCCTCCCCCATGACCCCAATGCTTTTAACCCCTCCATCTCCCTTCCAACTCTTTATGCTCTCCCCTTATCTCTATGATGTTTTCCTTCTTAAGCATCCGCTCTGTAATTATGGTTCTCTGTTGGCCTGATCTGGTTACCTTCTGAATTCAAACTCAGCCCTTGCTTGCTCCAGATCCCTTATGAGGCCTCAAAGTGTTTTAGGAAATAACTGCTAGTTACACTTATGTATTCTTACCTTATTATATGTGTGCCTTACCTTTGTGTACATTGGCCTAATCCATATCATACTCTTGTAATTTTTTGAAAATTACCAATACTGTAACAATGTTGCACTCCTGTGATGTGAAGGCCTTATCTTTTAAAGGTAAGGTTGATTTTGCAAAGCTGAACTTGGAGCTGGGAAGGATGCACAGTCTTGAACTAGGAACTAAGAAACTGGAAGAAAGCACTATCTTGCTTGTATTCTGAAAGATGTTGGCCTTACTTTTAATTTTTTCACTGGTTTTTGCTTGTTTGAATCAAGAAGGGGTTTGTTATGCTGATCTTTTGTAGATTGCTACTTTACATTCAGAGGATTAAAATACTGTTTTTTCTTTTCTGTGAATCTGATGCCTTATTTGAAGCTTGATAGCATTTTGGTGACTTTTGCAACAAACATTAAAGTTCTCACTGGTGGCTTCTTTTTGAAGTCAGTCGTGTGTATTAGAGCAAGAAAAAGCCTCAGAAGGCTCAAACTGATTGCTTTGATTGTCCTCACAGCACAGAACAGGTAGATTGTCCAAATCCTACCCTCCTTCATTCCCACCCTCCCCAGCATAGCTGGTTCTATTGAGTTAGGCAGGAAAGTGTGACAACTTCCTGCTCAGACACAAAACAGGATGGTGTGCCACAGAGAGCAGCCAGGCAGTGCTGCATAAGGTTGGAGGATAGCTTCTTGTAATTGTGATTGTAAGGAAAAAAAAATAAAACTTGGGGTGGGTCCTAGTTCGATACATAGTCCTAGTAGAGATAGTCGAGTCAGTCTAGTGCAGACAGTGAGTAGGGCAAGACCTACTGTTGAGTGTGTTGATTTCACACAGTGCTGCCTGGAATTTGATGTTCCTACACCAAGAGGATTCCCCAACATGCAACTAATCAGGACATTGACAGGTGAGAGACTGTGCTTTGAACTTTTAATTGTGCCATCATTGTGTATTGGGCTCAGGGAGCTGATTGCTACAACTTGAAGAGGCGGGTACTGGGGGCTTAAAGTTCAGCACCACTCACAAGTGACTAGATGTTTGTGTATTGTTTAGTGCTGCCTGGTATTTGATGTTCCTACACGAGAGGATTTCCATACTACGCAACTAATCAGGACATTGACAGTGTGAGAGACTGTGCTTTGAACTTTTTAATTGTGCCATCATTGTGTATTGGCCTAGGGGAGCTGATTGCATACAGCTTGAAGAGGCGGTATTGGGGCTGAAAAGTTCAGCACCCACTCATAAGCGGCTAGATGTTCGTGGTATTGTTTCAGTGCTTCCTGGTATTTGATGTTCCTACACGAGAGGATTCCATACATGCAACTAATCAGGACATTGACAGTGTGAGAGACTGTGCTTTGAACTGTTAATTTTGCCATCAGTGTGTGGGGGCTCGGGGAGCTGATTGCATACAGCTTGAAGGAGGCGGACTGGGGGCTTTAAAGTTCAGCGCCGCAAGTGCCACTCCATATAGGAAAAGTATGTGTGTGTTGGTGTCTCCAATAATAGATTAAGTATTAAAGAGGCTCCGGGTGTTGTATCTGCCTCAGGCTTATTGTCTGAGTTTGTACTCCCTTGGGGTGGGGTGGGAATGGGCTCTCTGAGCACTACAGTATGATATTTTAACATTTTACAACATTTACATTTTACAACATTTTAAGTACCTTGGTGTAACCTTGGACAGTCATCTCACCTATGTACCTCACATAGAGAATGTCATTAGAAGCGTTAACACCAAGATGGGGCTCCTCTGTAGATATAGCGGTGTCTGACCCCAGAAGCTCTAAAGCTTGCAATCCACAGCTCGGTTCTATCAGTCATTGACTGTGGCTTAGTAATATATGGACCTGCCACAACCACATCACTCAGTCGGCTAACTGTTGCTCTGAACAAAGCATGTAGGCTAATCACAGATGCTGCCGTCTTACCCACACCTGTGATCTATATGCCAAAACTGGGTGGCTTCACTCACTGGTAGAATCAAGTACCAAACATGCCTGCTGACCAAAACAACACTTCTTGGGCTCTTGCCTCCAGGAGTTGGATACCTGTTGAATAAATCCTTAAGACCCAGCTCTCCATACATCCGATTCTGAACACCTCCTCATCCCATGGTATCGGACTGCACAGTTCCAAAGATCCTTCTTGTACAGAGCCCCACTTTGGTTCAATGGCCTGTAGTGAATTGACCAAGCTAACCAAGTTTGCACAGTTTAAACGGTTGCTCAGCAGCATCTTGTAACTGAAAGCACATGTGATTGTACCATCCTATCCTAGTTCCTGTCTGTCAACCTCAACGTGTACTGTGGCACCGTCCACACCTTTAGCACTTACATTTCTGGCACTTACATGGCACGATCGCCACATCATCCTTTCAGCTCGCCCTCCCTCATCCCTACCCTCCTACCCCTCCTACAACATTTGACAAAGCCACTGGCTGCTACCCTCCGCCTGATCTACATTGCATTGCCACCACCTTCCTCTACCCTCTATCTTAACTCCCTACTGCCTCCTTGCTTATCTGTCACTGTATGCTTTGGATGTATTCACTTACTGTTTGTTGCAGCATAACTGTCAGCTTACCATGCTGGCTCTCCTTACTGTTTATTCACTATCTAATATTGCTCTAGTAATCATCTTGTTTTGCATACTTTACTGCATCTTTTTTTTTTTACATTATCTTGTTGCACTCCTGTCTAACTGTAACCCTTCCCTCTTATGTGGAACCTTTGTAAATGAGCTGCCTTGCACTCAAAGGTACTTGTAATCCGAGATTGAATAAGTAAATAAAATAAATAAATATGACTTAGCTCCTATATATCAGTCCATTCTATGTAATCAACAGTTTAAGTGGGGATTATCTTGTCTGTTAATTGCTATATCCATTGGTAGAGAGTCATAGTATTAGCTGGATATAGTTAATTATTTTAACTTTAGTATGATTAGGCTAGGTATGTTTCTATTTATTAGATTTATTTAATTTTATTTTTGTTTTATAGTGTAAATTGCCTGTGTTTTGTTTATTTTTAATGTTAATGGTTGAAACTGGTTAGATTGGTTAATTATTTTGCACTCTTCATTTACTGTTTAGAAATTTAAGGTTTTATATTTAGTGATGTGCTGGGGTCTTTTGGGGGCCTGAGATGGCTAGGATAGTGTATGGGCATCCCTTCTGCATGATTACTGACCCTTCACCTCCCTCCGGTTTCTGATACTACAGTTAGACGTTGCCGGAGGTGGGGATTTGAGGTGCCGGGGTGATCGTAAGCAGTGGGGAGCTCCGTGCACAGTGGAGGGTGGTAGGATAGGGTTGTCAGATCTAGAAGGTGCCCTGGGTTATGATGGGTACCAGGAAGAGGCCAGACATGTTTGGAGCCTGTCTTCAGGGAACCACCAGACCGAGTGGTCAGGTAATCAGAGGGCTGCATCACCCACCAATCCCCTCAGGGCAGTGCTATGCAATGCTAGATTGATTAGGAACAAGACTGCAATTATTGCTGACCTGATTTCCTCAGTCGATCTGCCTTACATTACAGAGACCTGGCTGAGGGTGATCGGGCCCAGTTTTTGATGCTGCTGTCCCACCTGGGTATACCGTGGGGCACTGTCCCAGAAAGGAACGTAGGGGTGGTGGTGTAGTGCCATCTGTTTTTGATCCAACTTGGCCTTCACTGTGCACCCAGTAGGAACTCCAGGTTCCTTTGAATATGTGGCTGTTACGTGGGGTCCGGGTGCAGGCTGGGATTTTCTATCTACAGCCCTCCAGGGACGGTGGGAATTTCCTGCAAGGGCTGCTGAATTGTTGTCGTGAACATTGGAAGCCCCCAGATGTATTGTTCTGGGTGATTTCAGTGTTTGGGCTGATGACTAATCTTCCTGGCTTAGTTGTAACCTCCTCCAGACTATGTCATCTCTGGGTCTGACACAAGTTGTTTCTGCCGAACACATCAGGATGGCCACATGTTGGATCTGGCTGCTCACAAGATTGATCGCGTGGTTTGGTCCGATCATTGCACAGTGCAGTTCATGTTTGGGGCTCCCACTGGATGCCCACTCCCTACTGAGATGATGAGCTGTCGCCCTTTATGGGGATTGACCCTGAGGGTTTTCTGGTGGCAACCGATCTATCTGGTGTGGGTGATGCATGCATCAGAGGCATTGATGTTGGGGTTGACACCTATAATAAGGTGCGATCTGACACCATTGACTCCCTTGCACCTGTCCATGTATGACCCAAATCTTCCTACTTGGGTCCACTTGGTATGACGGGGCCCTCAGTGAGATGAAGAGAAAGGGTCGGAGGTTAGAGCACTGCTGGAGAAAGTCCGGCCTGAAGGGGACAAACTGACCCTGCATGTACATTATAATGCATACCAGGGCAATCAACCATAAGAAGACAGTGTACCTGTCCAGGAGATTGCTGCCGGGAAGAACTGACCAGCTATACTTTTTGGACTGCAGACAGAACTACTTCATCCTGCTTGTCTACAGCCGAAGAAGGCTTTTACTAATGCTGAATGTGAAGAGTTGCTCATTTTCTTGGACACAGTGTCCACTATCCAGTGGGTGGTTTCTTCAGTCAGCAATGTCACAGCTGGCAGTGGTCGCCGAAGTGTTCTGAGTGCACTCCGCCTGGTTGAGGGAGTTAGGCCAGTGGAGGTAAGTGAGGTCATTGGGGTGGCAACCAATCTGAAGCACACTTTTGTGGACTGGACCCAGTGCCAAAGCATTTCTTAATGAGATGCACTGACACCATTGGCCCGGTGTTTGCTCTTATTGTCCGGTGTTCCTTATCTGAGGGAGTCTTCCCTGAAGCCTTGAAGGAGGCATTGGTGAGACCCTTCTTAAAGAAACCATCGTTGGACCCAGAGGTCAGGGCAAAATACCAACCTATCTCTAATCTTCCTTTTTGGCAAAGGTAGTAGAGAAGGTAGTGGCGCTTCAGTTGGAAGAGCACCTCATGACTCATGAGGCTGTACGAACCTTTCCAGTCAGGGTTTTGGGCTGGCATAGCACAGAAACAGCGCTTATTCGGATGTTGAATGATGTCCTCAGGGCAAGAGATCAAGGGATGTTCCTGGGGCAAAGGAAAGGTAAAGCCTAACAAACACCTAAGAAACATGGCTTTTTGTTCTGCATCTATACTCAGATCACCAACAAACAATAAGGGCATCTCCTCATCGCTGCTAAAATGGAACATAAGGCTTGTATTGTTGGTTATTTCCACCCTGACTGGGTAGTTACTGGCTGCAGACTTCTTGGCAGGAATTCTAGCAGCTGAACAAAGATATTCCCATCAATGCACCCCTATGCATCCACCGCCTCCTCCTTAGCATGCCCCTTGGCTGTAACTTGGGTCACACTCCTAGAGTCTGCACTCTAGCATCCTTATCAAAATATGAACAAAGGCAGCTAGGTTTCCTGATTCACTCCATCACTATCCAAAAACAACACTGGCATTCCCCAACCTCCACACTTTTGTCCTCCTTCTCCTCACCCTGCTAGCAAGGGATCTTGAAATAAATCCTGGACCTGCAAGCACACACATTGATCACACCAATGCCACTTGGGCAGGACAAAACAGGATAAAAATTGTCCACCTAAATGTAGGCAGCCTCCTTCTAAATTCTTTGAGATAGAAGCCTGGGTGACTTTATATAACCCCAAGTACTGGGTCTCTCCGAGACCTGGCTGAAGCCACACCGCGACAATGTTTTTCCAACTCAAGGCTATTCCTTACTCCAGCAGGATAGACCAGGTAGAAAGAGAAGAGGTGGCATTGCACTGTATGTCCAAGACCATATAACAGCTGTCATTGTTGCTCCTCCACTGCCTTCTCCATGAGTGAATGGATGATTTCTGAGCTTACCATCAGCGCAACAAAAAACTTGATGTTGGCTGTTGCTACAATCTCCCACCAGCTAGTACCCAGGGACTGTCTAGCTTTCTCTCAGGTCTGGCCTCCACCTCCCCAACTAGGGGTGCTTTTCTACTGGGACTTTAACCTAAACTGGGCAGCATGCCCAAATCCGACTATGCAGCCCTACTGATATCACAAAACCTGGAGCAAGTAATCTCTACCACTACAAGATTCAATCAGCACTCACCTAACCACTCTATCCTTGGTTGGATCATAACAAATTGATCTGACTTACTCCTCAAACAGGGACAATGTCAGGCGCAATTATCGATCACACCTCAACATACATCATTGTAAACACAAAGTCAACTTGCCCTACCCCAGAAATACTGTCCTTTAGAAATTTCACCAGCTCGAATCATGACCTGATAACTAGGAAGCTATGTTCATAGACTGGTCCTCCCTTTATCAGTGTGATAACCTCTCCTCTGCTGTCACTCTGTTTACCAGTACCATACAAAAACTTTCAGGATCAGTATTTCTCCATTAAACCAAAAGGGTTAGAGGTGGCTGCAGCTGGATAACAAAGAACTACTATCTCAAATGAAGGCCAGGGACTCCAAATGGCGAGCATTCAAAGACTCCCCATCCCCCAGCTATGGAATGCCTACAGGCAGCTGTGAAATGCCTGCAAGCAGCAGGCAAGAGTCACTAAAAAAAAATATTTTACTGAGCTCAAAAGAACACCCTGGGGAACCCTCGCAAATTGTAGGCCTCAATAGGATCCATGCTAAATCTGAAGACCAGCAAACAGATAACCGAACTCACATCCCCATCAGGCACTGTAAATGACCCTGCTGACATCGCTAACCTCCTAAATGCTATGTTCACTGACATGACCCCATACCTAAACAAACTCCCTCTCACCCCCACCTCCAGCCTAGACAGAACAGGAAGCCCCACCACCACCCCAAACCCAACAGCAACCACCCTCCTTTCTATTTCAGGGCCATCGAACTAAGATCATCTCAAAACTCCGAAAACCCTTCCCTCCAGCGGTAGTCCAGGAAGTGATGGGCTATACCCTACATTCCTGAGGATCATCTCCCCAGCCCTTGTCAGACATCTAACTCACATTTTAACCTTGCACTGTCTACACTCAACAGTGTCTGATGCCTGGAAACATGCATATGTAGTTCCCATCATTAGTAGGGAGACCCCAAGTCCCAGAAAACTACAGACCCATCTCCTTGCTACCACATCTTAGCAAACTCCTTGAGAATGGTAGTCCATTCCCAACTATCTGAACACCTCAACAAACATAACCTCCTAAGTCCCCTTCAGCATGGTTTCCACAAGCGCCACAGCACCTCCTCTGCCCTGGCAACCTTCTCGAACCATGTCCTCAGACTGATGGACATGAGAAATGCCACAGGTGCAGTTTTGTCGATCTGTCAAAGGTGTTTGACCTAGTTGATCATCATCTCCTCCTCACCACTTTTGACAAATTTGCCTGTGCCCTGGACTGCAGCCTGGTTTCACAGCTACCTTACAGACAGGTCACAAGCCATGCCCATAGGCAAAGTTGCCTCAGCCTTCCTTCACACCTGCACTGGAGAGCCTCAGGGATCAATCCTTGGCCCCATCTCTTCTCATGTTTATCAATAATCTACCAGGGATTGCTTAAACTGCAATGCACTCCTCTAAGTGGATGACCTAGTCCTCACCACAGTCAAAAGTCCCTAGAGTCCATCACCTCCACACTCACTGGCAACTTTGCAGCAGCTGAAGGCTGGTTCACGTCCAGAAAACTCCTCGTAAATGGGAAAAGACAAAAGTTATGCTCTTTGGATCCAATCCATTCCTAAATAAAGCTGCTAAAACAAATTCCACACTCACTGTATGTCCCCTGCAGGCCCCTATTAGAGCAGGTCACCTCTTTCAAATATCTATGTGTCACTCTCGACCCATAGCTCACCTTCTGTGATCACACAGCCCAGACCATAACTAAGATCCATCAGAAGCTAGTGCGGCCTACGGGCTTTTCCTTGCTATCCCTGAAGCCCACCTTACCATTGCACAAGGCAACCTTCTCCCCCTCCTGGATTATTGCTCCCCATCTACTCACATCTGTCCAAAAAGGAACTTTCCCGTTTCAACACGACTTATAATTCCATCAGTCGCTTCATTCTCAAAGCCCATTAACCCATCACTGTTCAGTCTACCAACCCCTTGGGTGGCTCCCCTCAGGCACACTTTGACTACACCACAGGCTGTCTGATAGACAGTTCCCTCAGAATATAAACTTTCCCCTATACTCCCTTCTTACATATAAAACAGCAACCAGACCTACTAGGTGTCCTCCTTTCCAACCCTTGAGGTTCCATGTGTCTCCACAGTCATGGGCTGTAATGCTTTCTCTGTCTTTGCCCCCTGCTCTGGAACAGTTTTTCAGCACCTGATCATACATCATCATCCCACAGTCTTTCAAATCTAACCTGAAGGCCTGGCTACTGGAAGCATCCTCCTGCAAATACCTACCAAGTAGAGCAGACACCCAAAAGCCACCATAATCTTCTACCATGAACTAGGTCAGCAAACACCCTCCATTTCTCCCCACCCTGCCCTCCCTAGAGCCAAAATCCACATGGCGATGACCAAAATGCCTTGCACTGCCCCTTGATTTACCCATCACCACTGGACCGACTAGGCTCAGCACTTTTTCCACCTACCCACCTCAGCCAACTGCGACCCCCCTCCTTTTTTCTATTTTCCTCTAGTTTCCTGCTTCAACCCTCTCTCTTAGGTCATCTGGCATGGCACCTTAGACTAATGTTAGTTGTCTATCTTTTGAACCTACCTCTCCTTTGTACTGCTGCCTGTATGTCTCACGATACCTTAATTTACCATGATTGTATACCACGGGTAATCAACAGATGTCTCAACATCCATCTTGTTGTTTTGTGCAGTAAAATTTCAAATGTTTGTAAAGTGTAACTATATGCGATACTTTTATGTCTCATGTCAACACATTGTGGCCCAGGTCATGACTGAAAATGGTCTTCTGGATCAGTGCACCTACCTGGTTACCAAAACCAGAAATAAATAAATAAGTAAATGCATAAATAAAGGCATAAGACAATTCTTGTTCTCCTGGATCTCTCTTTAGCATTTGACACTGTGGACCACTGTGTTGCTTGACCATCTTAGGGAGCTCTGTGGACTCACCGGTACTGTCATCAACTGGTTTGAGTCCTTTCTTACTAACAGGAGGCACTGGGTCATGATGGGGTTCCTCCTCCACCCTAGCCTCCTATCTTGTGTAGTTCCTCAGGGATCGGTTCTAGCCCCAATGTTGTTTAGTGTACATGCTACCCAGGAGTGCTCATTAGGAAGTATGGCTTGGGTTTTCATTGCTATGCTGATGATACAGCTTCACCTTTCCTTTGCTCCAGGAACATCCAACATGGTGGACATGCTTAACAGCTGCCTTGTCAAATTAACGACTGGATGACCTCTTGCTGTTTGCGATTGAACCCCGATAAGACAAAGGTATTGGTGGTGGAATTGAACAGAGAGCATGATAGGATGGCCTCTGAATCAGTGACTGGACTTGTTCTGGGATCTGTTTCATTGAAGACCTCCTCTTGGGTGTGTAATCTTGGTGTCATTCTTGATAGGAATTTGACTATGGAGGTGCAAATATCTTCCACGGTCTGCTCCTGTTTTTCCATCCCAGAAATGTCACCAGGATAAAGCCTCTTGTTCCACCACTGCACCTCCCACCTTGATACATGCCTTAGTTACATCAAGACTTGACTACTGAAATGTGCTCTACCTCAGGGTCACAGGAGGGTCTCTGCAGACTGCAGCTAGTGCAGAACACAGCTGCCAGGTTACTTACTGGGAAGCATAAATTTTGCCATATTACACGGGTACTGGAGCTGCACTGGCTGCCGGTTAAGTGGAGGAACCTTTTAAGGTAGGTCTTCTCACCTATAAGACCTACATGGGCAGGGCCCTGGTTATCCATCAGACCTTCTTGTACCCGCCTCTCTGTCTGCTCCCTCTGTTCCTCCTGTAGGGTCCCCTGGTGATTCCTGGACAAGGTTGAGATTGGCTGGTGACAGAGCTTTTAGTGCTGCTACCCCGTCCTTTGAATTCACTGCCCCTGGGGTTAGGGGCCCCTACCTTGGAGGTATTCAAGGCCCACCTTAAGCCCTCCTGTTTTCCCAGGCATTTCAGGACTAAATTATTAATTTTGATTGAGGTGTATGCTATTTATATGATGTGTCATTATTCTACACTTTTTTCTTCTTTGTGTATTATTTTGAAGATGTTTTCTGCTTATACAGCACCCAAAGCCTCTGGAATTGGGTGTTTTAAATCCTAGACTTTCCTTGTCTTGCCTAGTAAACAGGATACACTACTACAGGGAAGTGAGGTTTCCTAATAATGAGGAAAAAAAAACATAAATAAGATGACACCAAAATCGGAGCAGTGGTGGATGGAGAGGAGGGATGGAAGTGGCTGGGGGTACCTATGCAAGCTAGAGGAGGGTCAGAGGTGGCAGCTGGGGTTCAATGCAAGAAGTGTGAGTTATGCACTTTGGGGTGAATAACACAAGGAGAGAGAATACTGGCTGGGGGTTAAGCTGGGGATCACTGGGGAGGATAAGGACCTAGGGGTAATGATAACAGGGACCATGAACAATACTGCCCAGTGCAGGAGGTGGCTGCAAAGTGAACAAAATGCTGGGGTGCATAGCGAGGAGGTTTCCTCCAGGACAAGGGAGGTGATCTTGCCCTCTACAGGTTGCTGGTAAGGCCGCTTTGAGTATGTGTGCAGTTTGGAGGCCATACCTAAGCGTGATATCAGACTACTGGAGGGGTACAGAAGAGGGCAACAAAGATGATATGTGGAATGGAGGGAGAGACTATGACAGCAGGCTGAGAGGCATGAATATATACACCCTGGAGGATAGAAGGACAGGAGGGACATGGTAGACATTCAAGTATCTGAGGGTAATCAATAGCGATAGGGCAGATGGGGTATTTAAGTTAAGGAGGGAGAGGTCACCATGGGGAACGGGCTAAGAATAGAGGGGAAGATTTAGGAAGAAAATGAGGAGACACTATTTCACAGAGGGTGGTAGCAAAATGGAATGCCCTACCAGAATGGGTGGTATCATGTAAATCTGTGAACAGCTTTAAAGGGCATGGGACAGGAGCGGAGAGTGAGGATGGGGAGGTGGGGGTGGCAGTGGGATGACAAAGGGAGGGGTGGGCAGCTGCAAACTAGGGTGTTGGCTGCACACTCGAGCAGACTTAAAGATAGACCAGGTGGTCTGTTTCTGCTGGCATATCTGGAGGTTCATAATGTCAATAGGGAGGAGAGAGACATGTGAGGAGTGGTGCAATTCACTGGCTGTGGGGTTGCTGTCTTCCAGGAGACATTCTGGAGGCTGTGATGCTGCACTATTTGCAGGCATCTCTCTGTTCTTGAGGAGAGGGTTGCATTCTCCAGGCCAATCTGGCAAGAAGTAGGAAAACCTCCTCCTCAACCCAGGACCTGGCAGGATTTGGAAACCTCCTTCCACCCAGGGACCACCAGGCTACTGCTGCTGTCTTAGAGGTTGCCAAGAATATGGAGTGGCTGAACTATGGTGGGCTCAGGAGGGTGAGGGTGGTGGAACAGAGGCACATCCTTCAGCTGTAACCTCACAATTCATATGCCTTTCTGGTGGAGCATTGTTCCCTATGGGGCACCTGCAGTGAAGACCAAGAAGGATACTGTGAACCTTCACAAAGCAGAACCACAGGAGGGTGGCTTTGGATCCCACAGGGGAAAGAAACAACTCCTGGTAGGGTCTCAATTGTTAGGGGGTAGAACTGGGGATGGAGGGAGAGAGAGGTGGTAAGGTGCCTGCCTGGTGCCATGGCATGGAGGGTCAGGAAGAAAATCCTCAGGATAGCGGAGCAGCTGCATAGGAGAGGGATCTGGATATCATTGTCCACCTAGGGACAAATGATGTAGCTGGACATGGGATCAGAGCAGTGCAGGAAGAGTTTGTGGAGTTATTGAGGGTCTTAGACATGTAGCACACACGATAACCTTTTGGAGGTGCTGCCTGTCTATGGCATTGGTGAGGCTAGGGTACTCTGCACCCTGGGATTCAATGAATGGTTGAAAACTGGTGTGGAGCACTGAGTTTTATCTTCACTGAGGACTGGGGTCACCTAGAGGTATACAGACCTATACTGGCACGATGGTCTGCATCTGTTCAGGAGGGGACCAGGATCCTGGGTGATAGGTTTAAATGCTTCATTGGCAAGCTTTTAAATTAGTCAATGGGGAGGCTCTGAAAAGGAACAGGAATTCCCAGCCTCCCACCACAAAACTGAGTAGTTAGCAAGGTTAACACCAAGGTAGAGAGGTCAATAGGAGCCAGGATAGGGTAAATGGAATGAAAGACAAAGGCAGTAAGTACAGTGAGGGTCTAGAAGGGTAAGACCATCAAAAATGGAGGATGATGAGTACCAAAGACCATAGTCTAGGTAACAAGCTTCCTGAACTAGTGTCCTTGATGGAAGAGGGACGTCTGGATATTGTGGCAGTCATAGAAACCTGGTACACAGAGAACCATGACTGGGATGTCAACATACCAGGTACACAATCAATAGAAGGGTCAGGAAGGGTAAAAGAGGAGGAGGAGGAGGAGCACTCTGAGCTCTCTGTATAAAGGAAGGGATAAAATCAATGGCAATAAAGGGTAAACAGGAGAAAGAAGGCACTGTGGGTCACCCTGGAAACAAGAAATGGCACCAGAGTCCACACAGGGTTTGTATAAAGACCCCATCTCAGGGAGAAATGGACAAGGAAATGTAGGAGGCATCCTTAGAATGCCAGAAAAGGGAAATATTGTTGATTCAAGACCTGAATAAGCCAGATGTTAATTGGAGCACATTTGCTTCAGCCACATCCAAGAGCAGAGTCATTCTTGATGCCCTACAGAGGGCATGTCTCAGCCTGCAAGTATGGAACCTACTCAGGAGGGAGCAGTCTTAGACCTGGTACTCTCAAATGGGGTTGTGACAGGATATCAGATTTAGAAGTGGATAGCCATCTGGGAACAAGCGATCACACGCAGTGTGTTTTCAATAAACACAGCCATAGAGTCAAGCCATACAAAGCAAGGGTACTGGACTTTCAGAGGATTGACTTTGACAGAATGAGAGAGTGCCTCAGAAAAGCACTAGGAAAGGAAAGGGAAGGAAGGAGGTGGAGAAACAATGGGACAAAATTAAACTGCCATGACAGAGGCAACAAGCCTTTGTGTGATGTACATAAAACAAAACAAAGGAAAATCACACAATAGTTCTCAAACGAGGTGGCAGGGAAGGTTAGGGAGAACAAGATAGCATTCAGAAAGTATAACAAATCATAGAAGGAGCAGGACAGAGAACTCTATTAGTTAAAGCAGAAGGAAGTGGGAAAACAGTCAGAATAGCAAAGGCCCATACCAAGGAAATGATAGCCAATTCAGTTAAGAAGAGGATAAAACCTTTATAGTTACATAAGTGAGAGCAAAGAAAGACCAAAGGAGCAGTGAGGCTTAATAAAGGGAGGGATGGGCAGAACGGACAGTGAAAAGGCAGAGATACTGAACAAATACTTGTGTTCAGTACTGAAATGGCACCACAATCTGCACAGGGGTTATATACAGACCCCATGTCAGGGGAGGGAATGTGCAAGGATATGATAGAAGGCACACTTAGGATGGCAGAGAAAGGAGATACTGTTGATGGGGGACCTTAATATGCCAGATATTAACTGAGCACTTTGCTGCAGCCACATCCAAAAGCAGGGCCATTCTTGATGCCCTTCAGGTGGCATGCCCTCAGACAGCTAGTTTTGGAACCTACTGTGAGGAGCAATCTTAGACCTCGTACTCTCAAATGGGGACAGTGAGAGGATCTCAGATCTAGAAGTGGGTAGCCATTTGGGAACAAGTGAACACCAAACAGTGTGGTTCACGATAAACTCAGCTAAGAGTCAAGCCATACAAAAGTGAGGGTTCTGGACTTCAGGAGGGCTGACTTTGGCAAGATGGGAGAGTGCCTTAGAAAAGCATTAGCAAACAGGCTAGAAGGAGGTGGAGCAACAATGGGGAAATATCAAAACTGCCATTACAGAGGCAACAAGCCTTGTGTGATGCAAAAAAAATCAAAATGAAAGAAAATCCACTATGGTTCTCAAAAGAAGTGGCGGTGAAGGTTAGGGAGAAAAAGATAGCATTTAGGAAGTATAAAGAAACACAGAAGGAGCTGGACAGAGAACTGTACCAGTTAAGGCAGAAGGAAGCAGGAGGGTAGTCAGAATAGCAAAGGCACAAACTGAGGAAAAGATAGCCAACTCGGTTAAGAAGGGGATAAACCTTTATAGGTATATCAGGGAGTGTAGAAAGACAAAGGAGGGATAGTGAGGCTGAATAGAATGGATGGTGGGTGGGCAATGGTGACAGTGAAAAAGCAGGATACTGAATGAATATTTCTGTTCAGTATTCACAAAAGAGAAGTGGGGAGATGCCTAATCCAAGTAACAGAAGCACTCTGGAGAGAAGGTACGATCCTAGTCCTTTCATGAAGAAAAGGGTTCTGAAAGGACTCTAAAACTGAAGGTGGACAAAGCAATGGGGCCAGATGGAATTCACCCCAGAATTCTAAAAGAATTAAGCAGAGAACTAGTGACACCACTGACTACCCTTTTAACAAATCATGGGAGGATGGTGTGGTACCTGAGGACTGGAAGAAGGCTGATGTGATTCCCATTCACAAAAGTGGGAGCAAGACAGAGGCAGGAAACTACAGATCTGTCAGTTTGACCTCTGTAGTAGGGAAAGTGATGGAATCACTTCTGAAGGAAAGAATTGTTGAGTAGCTAGAGGCCAGTGTGACACAGGACCCAAGGCAGCATGGGTTCACAGTGGGAAGGTCATGTCAGACAAATCTAATTGATTGCTTTGACTGGGAGACCAAAGTAGTAGACCAGGGAGGGCTATGGACATGGCCTACATAGACTTTAACAAGGCATTTGACACAGTCCCACACAAAAGATTAGTGGTCAAATTAACCAGCCTTGAGTGGGTCCCAGGTGGAGCCTGCAAAACATTGGCTGAACAACAGGACTCAGAAGATAATTGTAAATGGAGTCCACTCTGAAGAAAGAAGGGTTACTAGTGAGGTACTGCAGGGTTCAGTACTGGGTCCAGTCCTTTTAATGTCTTTATAAGTGACATTGCAGAGAGCTGGAAGGAAAAGTATGCCTCTTGCAGATGACACAAGATCTGCAACAGGGTTGATACACAAGGCGTGGAAAGGATGAGAAGGGACTTGCACGGTTGGAGGAATGGTCAGAAGTATGGCAGCTTGGATTCAAGCAAATAAGTGCAAAGTAATGTGCCTGGGAAACAGAAACCCAGGGAAGATTACATTATGGGGAGGTAGTAACAACAACAAAATGGAAAGGGACCTGGGGTAATCATATCAGATTAAGGTTGGCAAGCAATGTGAGAAGGCAGTAGGGAGGGCTGGGGGATACTGGGATGTGTAGAGAGGCATCACCAGCAGAAAACAGGAAGTTGTTATCCCCTGTACAGACAGTTGGTGAGACCCCATCTCGAATGTCGTCCAGTTCTGGAGACCCCATCTCCTCAAGGACATAGACAGGATGGAGGCAGTTCAAAGGAGGGCAACTAAAATGGTGCAGCGTCTGCAAGAGAAGCCATATAAGGAGAGACTAAAAGAGCTTAATATGTATACCCTTGAGGAAAGGAGGGAGAGGGGACATGATAGAAACATTTAAGTACCTCAGTGGAATCAACAAAGTCCAAGAGGGTAGCATCTTTCAGAAAAGAGATGTGCAAGAACCAGGGTCAGAATTTGAAGATAGAGGGGACGGCTCAGGGGCAATGTAAAGTATTTTTCACTGAGAAGGGTGGTGGACTCATGGAACAGCCTTCTTGAGGAGGTTGTGGGGTCTAAAACTGTGGCAGAATTCAAGAATTCATGGGACAGACATAAGGCAATTTTGTGGGGGTAGGAAGAAACAGGCTGTTGATTAAATAGGATCTGCAGCTTATCCTCTAGGTAGAAATGGGCAGACTAGATGGGCCAAGCGGTCCTTATCTGCAGTCAAAGTCTATGTTTCTACATTTCTATGTTTCTATTCACAAAAGAAGAGGAGGGACGTACCTAAACCAAACAACAGAATCACTCTGGATGAGGGGTCAATACTAGTCCTTTCACAGAAGACAGGGTTCTGAAAGAACTCCTAAAACTCAAGGTGGACAAGGCAATGGGCCTGATGGATTCCCAGAATTCCAAAAGAACTAATGGGAGAACTCATGGACCACTTACTACCTATTTTAACAATCATGGGAGTATGGTGTGGTATCTGAGGACTGGAGGAAGGCAGATGTGATTCCCTTCACATAAATGGGAGCAAGGCAGAGACAGGAAACTATAGACCTGTTAGTTTGACCTCAGTGGAATGGAAAATGATTGAAATCACTTCTGAAAGAAAGAATTGTTGAGTACCTAGAGGCCAGCAGTGCACAGGACTCAAGGCAGCATGGATTCACAATGGGAAGGTTATGTTAGACAAATCTAATAGATTTCTTTGACTGGATGACCAAAGTAGTAGACCAGGGAGGGCTGTGGACATGATCTATCTAGACTTTAGCAAGGCATGTCACACAGTCCCACACAAAACAGTAATAAACAAATTAGTTAGCCTGGGAGGGGTCCAAGTGTGGTAGCCTGGGTAAAAATAGGCTGGTCAACAGGATGCAGAGGGTAATAGTAAACAGAGTCCACTCCAAAGAAAGGGTGGTTACTAATGGGGTACCACAGAAGGGTTCCTATAGTCAGTCCTCTTTAATGTCTTAATAATTGACATTGCAGAGGGACTGGAAAGAAAGGTATGCATCTTTGCAGATGACACACAGATTTGTAACATGGTTGATATACAAGGGTGGAAAATATAAGAAGGAATTGGCAAGGTTAGAGGAATGTTCAAAAGTATAGCAGCTTAGATTCAATGCAAAGAGTGCAAAATAATGCACCTGGCAAACAAAACCCAGGGGAAGAGTACACAATGGGGATGGGGGACCCTAACAACAACAAAACAGAAAATGACCTGGGGGTAGTCATATCAGATGACCTAAAGTAGGCAGGCAATGTGAAGGCAGTAAAAGGGCTGGGAGATACTGCGATGCATAGGGAGAGGCATCACCAGTAAAAATAGGAAGTTGTCATTTGTCTGTACACACAGTTGGTGAGACCCCATCTGAGTACTGTGTGCAGTTCTGGAGACCCCATCTCCACAAGGACATAGTCAGGATGGAGGCAGTCCAGAGGAGGTAACTAAACTGGTGCAGGATCTGCACCAGAAACGAGAGAGGAGAAGAGAGAGAGAGAAGAGAGAGAGAGAGAGAGAGAGAACAAAAAGGCGCATATGTATACCCTCAAAGAAAGGTGGGGGAGGGACATGATAGAAACTTTCAAGTATCACAAGAGAATCAACAAAGTGCAAGTGGGTAGCATCTTTCAGAAAAAGAGATGTACAGGAACAGGGGCACAGTTTGAAAATAGGGTTTCATGGCTCAGGGTCAACGTGAGAAGTATTTTCATGGATATGGTGGTGGACACATGGAACAGCCTTTCTGAGGATGTTGTGGGGTCAAAAGCAGTGGGAAAATTCAAGAATGCATAGGACAGACATAAGGCAATTACAGTGGGGATAGCAAGAAGTATGCTGTTGGTTAACTAGGATCTACAGCTAATCCAATAAGTGAGGAAATGGGCAGACTGGGTTGTGGCCGGTCCTTATCTGCCATCAAAGTCTATGTTTCTATGTTACTTTTACCTGGGTCGCACCTGGAAACGAGCCTCAGCCCAGTGTGCCTTTCCCAATCACCAATTTTAAATAAACAAATACATTTAATTTTACTTGTACTGTAATGTTTAATCCTCTGTTCATGCTATTTATATCCACCTTATTGTATACGAACATTTCCATGATGCCATTTGTTATTGATCTTTTCATAGCTGTATTCAATAATATTGTGTTGTGTCACTGTTGTATAATAATCTCAATATTGCATTCTGCTGTGTTTATGTTTTCTGAGTGAGTAGGATATTTAATATTTTGTCTACTCTTGTCATTTGGTTTATGGTTCCACACTCATAATGCCAACATTAGGGTACTGAGTCATTAGGGTGGTAATTGGCAATGTCGCCTACCACTCTTTTGCAGGAATTTCAACTCCGTGGGGGTGGGTGGACCTCAGGGAGGGTGGTGAATTCTGATTTTGGTGCCCTTAACTCCATGCCCTAATGCCGTGTCCTGCAGCACTGCAGTGGAATACATGTTGTTTAACTGAAGTCGCTCTGTAGCACTTAGTAGGTTTTACAGCCATGTGCTTCACTGCATTGTTTTCCCAGTATGTCTCTAGTCCCTCATGAAGTCAGTTTCTTCACTTTCAAGTGAGGTTTCTATTTCTGCAAGAGTTTCTGTTATAATATATTGAGCTTGTAGCCAGGTGGTCTGTAACGTAATCCTATGACCACTGCTACTGTTGTATTCTCTGTGACATTTACTCATATGGGACCCGATTTCAAGTCACATGGCAAAAGTCACAGGCGTATATGATTGCCATGTGGCGCTATGCCAGGGACCCTATGCCCATTCCAAGACAGGCAGGGCCCCAGGCATCTACAACCCATGACTTGCAGCAGCGAGGCTTGCACCACAGGAATGACACAATGGACCTGGGTGCCGAAGTTGCAGTTCTCATGTAGTTGCCTCCAGAGCCTCCCACCCAGTATCACTCATGCCATCCCTGGGGACCTTGGGGCCAGGTGGCAATGGCACATGGGTGTGGTGACACAAATCAGACCCAGGGGCTCACGAAAATTGGGGTTGAGGGGCAGCACTGTGTTTGGAGTGCATGGGGCACTGCACTGTGTCCTCTGTGGCATTGCAGAGGGGCATCCATTGGTTTGCCAGGACAGACATCCTTTAGACCACCTCCATGCTGGTCTAACTCACAGTGCCATTATGGGTCTTGGAACCATGTAAGTTGGTTATGGCAGCTGCCCTTTTGGAATATGGTACAGGTGCTGTCATACCCACCCTTGCACCATGCTGCAATGGGTTGCTGGCATAGTGGTGGCAGAGCCCACCTTTAGCACAACCCGCATACGCCATGGCGCAAGCCACCTCCTGAATTGTGACCTTGGAACGCATAGCACTTTATGCCATAGAGTCTGGCGAAAATCACTTTGCTTCATGTATAAGGTCTTTGCAATCGGCCCATGGTTTCCATTTGGGCATCATGAAATGTATGTTGTTATCTATGGAGTTGTTTAAGAGTCAGCAGGTGGCATTGTACAGAGACAATGCTTTAGGTGCATGTGTTCACTCGTCATTAAGTCAATGCGCCCTAGTGGTTAGCTGGCATATTGCAAGAAGACAAGCTAGTGCACAGTGATGTCCATGACTATTCTTCATGGTTTGCACCTCATGATAGTGATCTGACACTTGACATCACGACACTTTCAGTAAGGAGACTACTATGAATGGTTTCTTATTGACACTTTACCCAGCTTTTACATCCCACTACAATGGATATTCAGCTGTATGACTGTGCAAATGTATGAACATGGCTTCAATCAAATGATCACAGCATTCCACAATTTCACAAAAGGTCACGAAATTCAGCTTTAATTACTGATGTTATTTCAGAATCTTTAGCTGCTTATAATTTGACCAGCATTTGAGCAAGAGAGTGGAGAGCTGGCGATGGCTCTTTTTTTTCCATATTGGTTTTCTCTGGCTGGCAGCTTATCTCTAAGGGATACATAGAAACACAGAAACGTAGAAGATGATGGCAGATAAGGACCGCAGGGGCCATCCAGTCTGTCCATTTTTCTACTGTATGAGTGTGCCATTGGCCTTTACTCTGTCAATGGCCTATCTATTCCTACTCATCTGTATTGCTCCCTTATGCCTATCTCATGCCTGTTTGAAGCCCTGCACTGTATTCATATCCACCACTTCCTGAAGTAGGCCATTCCATGCATCCAACACCCTTTCTGTGAAAAAGAACTTTCTCACATTACCCTTAATTGGCCTCCCTCTAATCTCATGCTGTGTCCTCTTGCCCTGCTATTTTTCTCATACTGAAACATGTTAGACTCTTTCACCTTTTAATGCCCTTAAGATATTTGAATGTTTTGATCATATCCTCTTTTCCTCCTTTGCTCTAGGATATACCTATTGAGTTGATACACCCTGTTTACAGAGATATACACTGATCAGGCTGAACCCAGCCATCATTCAGTTGATTACCAGGTTTTGCTGCACATTTTGTCTTTCCATCTCCCTGGTGGGTACAGTGCCTCTCTCAACCTCATTAAAACACTGCCACCTCCCCAACCAAGATGCACTGCTGAGCTGCAGTTGTCTCAGCCATGGCCTGCCTCCTGCCGTGACTACCTGAATTGTTTCAAACACAGGTCTTCAGCTTGGCAGTGTGATGTCTGCTGTGACCATGGGGTGGCTACAAAGCCCAATAATATTTAGGTTCCATGAACTGAACAAAACTGGTGCTATTCCTTTCTAGTTTTAAAGTCATAAGGGTTAAAATTCTGCAGATTCCATAACTGTGGAATGTAATGTTTAAATTTCTGAATGTTTGGGGCTTATGTCTCAGTCAACATCAAAGACAGAAATTTGGCACACCTCTGTATGAATCTTCATGGAGTTACCATACCAAATTTGACACAATGTGGATAAATACTTTTACATTAGATGGAAATAACTGAAATCACAGTTCTGGTGAAATTTTGTAAAATTGGCATGAGAGTTTCACAGATGTGAAATCATAAATTCACCAGAATTTTGCCAGCAAAGGATAGATGTTTCCCAGTCCTACTTGGCTAAGATGAAATAAAGAGTTAAACAGTATCATTCGTGTGGATATATAGATATATGGAACAAGTTTTTAAAAATTAATTTGGTTGCTATATCGAAATACAATATAAACTAGTACAGTTCAAAACTATTCACTGTTCCTACCAGTGTTAAGTGATTAGGGTTACAGTATGTATTAAAGCAAAATATACTGAGAAACAAATTGTTCTCTTCCCTCATCTCCAGATTGTAAAGTGTTTTGCATTACATTTTGTATGAAAGCCACTACATAAAGAGAAATAATGTCCCTCCTCACTGGATAGAAACAGAGAAACATAAAATTTGATGGCAGATAAGGCCGCTTGCCACCTACTCTGCCCATTTCTACCTAATGGATAAGCTGCAGATCCTAGTTAACCAACAGCCTACTTCTTCCTACCCCAACTAGAATTGCCTTATGTCTGTCCCAAGCATTCTTGAATTCCCCACTGTTTTTGACTCCACTACCTCCTCAGGAAGGCCATTCCATGTATCCACAACCCTCTCTGAAAAATACTTCCTCACATTACCTCTGGAGCTGTCCCCCTCTAACATCAGATTGTGACCCTTATTCTTGCACATTTCGTTTTCTGAAAGATGCTACCCTCTTGGACTTTGTTGATACCCTTGAGGTACTTGAAAGTTTCTATCATGCACCCTTTCCTCGGGGTATACATATTAAGCTCCATTAGTCTCTCTTTGTAAGGCTTCTGGTGCAGACCGGCACCATTTTAGTTGTCCTCCTCTGGACAGCCTCCATTCTGTCTATGTCCTTGCGGAGATGGGGTCTCCAGAACTGCACGCAGTACTCCAGATGGGTCTCACCAACTGTCTGTACAGAGGATAACAACTTCCTGTTTTCTACTGGTGATGCCTCTCCTATACATCCCAGTATCCCACCAGCCCTCCTTACTCCCTTCTCACATTGCCTGCCTACCTTTAGGTCATCTGATATGACTACCCCAGGTCCTTTCCCATTTGTGTTGTTGTCAGTATCTCACCCCACCATTGTGTACTCTTCCCTGGGTTTTGTTTCCAGGTGCATTGCTTTGCATTGAATCTAAGCTGCCATACATTTGACCAATCCTCCAACCTTGCCACGTCCCTTCTCATGCTTTCCACCCACCTTCTCTATCAACCATGTTGCAGATCTTTGTGTCATCTGCAAAGAGACATACTTTTCCTTCAAGTCCCTCACAATGTCACTTATAAAGACATTAAAGAGGACCGGTCCCAGTACTGAACCCTGGGTACTCTGCTAGTAACCCCCTTTCTTCTGAATGGACTCTGTTTGCTATTACCCTCAGTGTCCTGTCATCCAGCCAATATTTTACACAGGGTACACCTGGTACCCACTCTCAGACTTGCTAACTTGTTTATTAATCTTTGTGTGGGACTGTGTCAATTACCTTGCTAAAGTCTAGGTAGGTCACATCCACTGCCCCTCCCTGGTCTACAGGTTTGGTCACCCAGTCATAGAAATCTATTAGCTCCATTTGACGGACCTTCCTGATGTGAATCCATGCTGCCCCACTGGCCTCTAGGTACCCAACAATTCTTTCTTTCACAAGTGATTCCATCATTTTGTAAGTAGCTGCAAAACCAGTGCAACCCAGGCACAGGTGCAAAAAGTACACTAGCCCCTGACAGCATTGTGAAAAGCTTAAAAAGTAATGTATATTCAACTCCGTCCAGTTTTTATTACTTTGTATATTCTCAGCAACGTATTCTCCATGTTCTTTATTATTGAAACAGTTGCATGAAAACAAGATCCCTGTCAACTTGGCTATACACACTCTGGATGCTTCTCTATACATGACATCACAATCCACTGTTTATGACATCATAATTATCTCCACAGCAACATATTTTGATGTCATAAAAAGAATTCTGATATCAAGTGTAGGCAGGCAGCCAAAGCAAAAGGGAAGAGATACTGTATTCATGCAAATACCATTAGTAATAAGGAAATAAGGGTGAGATTAACAAAATAAAATGCAAACTATAAGCTACAGTTATGCCTGAATGTTATATTTTTTCAAAGTTGTCTCAGCTGTGTCAGGAGCTCTTTATTCATTAGAAGCAAGCAACACTACCCGACAGGGTGGGTGGTATTAGCACACTGACCTAAGGGGCATATGAGGCCCAACATCGCATGCAGAGGGTCTTATAGCCACTGGAAGGTCTGGTATTGCCTTTGCTGCCCACCCTGAAGGGTATTATTGCAATTAGAAATTGGGCAACTGAGTATGTTTTAAAAAAAACATGATTGTTTAAATACTAAAAGTCATTTATTTAGTAACAAAATAATTTTTCTGCCAGTATTAGAATGCTGTTTTTTACTAGGAGTTCTGAGGACTAGGGAGCTCACTGTCATGGTTGCCCCCTCTTACCCCATATATAGAGACACACACAAACACACAGTAACTGGTTACAGTACCTTTATGAGTGGCATAAAATTCACTGGGATTTGATAATTGCAGTCTCTTATGAAGTGCAGGCTGTACAGTTCTGAGCCCTTGTGTCTGAGCGAGAGGCGTCCTGAGAGAGAGGCGAGTGGCTTTTTAATATTCTGTGAGGAACAGGAGCAGGGTTGAGATGGGAACCTTTACTCAGCCAAGTGTTTCCAGCTCCTCACCAAAAAAGAAAAACAGAAGTGAGGGTAGCTGTTTACGTGCGTACATCTCATCCCTGTCAGGCAGCAGTGTGACAGACACGGGAACCCTCTCAAGTCTTTTCCAGCCATTAGAACTGAAATACACTGGTAGGCAGGACAAAAAAAAAACTGAGTGATGGGAATCATTTACTTGTGCACCTCTCCCCTTTCAAGTGCTTGTTGATGCTGTCTGCGTGCGAGAACTGACACGGGGTCATAATGTCACAAGACATTATAGCATGGCAAAACCTGCTGCCGATACAGCACGATTTGCCATGTGGCATAAGTCTTTTTCTGTGGGTGGCTCCACCCCTCACACACCATGGTATGGGGGTTGTACCCCTGAACCCTCCCCACTAAGGATTCTCAACTCCGGGAAGGGGTTACCTAGGGAGTGCACATTTTGGGAAAAAATAAATGTCTGGGACGGGAATCAAACCCAGCTCCAGATGCAGCACCTGGATTTCTGCTGCTGTGGCTCATTCAGTAAGCCATAGCAGCTGCTCAGCAGAATTAATCCCAGCAGAGTCTTATCCTCTGCCCGGATTGTGCAATGGCATACAGCAGTATATGTGTATTGTACCATTCGCTGGCATGGACAGCGCTGTTTCGGTTAGCTATAATGTCAGATGCTATTAAGCATACAACATTATGACCTGGAAGGCTGTAACCCAGGAAGGATGGATGTTTTGAGACACATTTCTTGGTAGATACGGGAGAGAATAAACAAAATGCTTGCAGTGTACTACGGGTTTAACTGCTTCAGAAAGTCAATCTGTGCTCACGAGTTACTACGGATGCACTGCTGGCTTGTGCATTTTACTACATCAGGCAGCTTTTGGGCAAGTGGGGGTTGGAAGTAGGTCTGTCCTTTAAAGTAAAGCATTACCAGCCTGCAGTTAGAATAGAGAGCAAAAATCAATCTGCCAGAATAGTTTGGGGACATCGGAAGCGTTTTTACAAGGGTGAACTTATGACACAGCGAGAGCCTGGGTCAGGAAGCGCTTGATTTCGAATGGTTGCAGCTGTAAGGAATGAAGAATTATCTCTTCCTGGCTGTAAAAATAAATAGTGGATTGTGTGCTTAATTTCTTTTGTTTTACATAAATGCAGCAGGCATCAAACTAGGGACTTTGGAGGAAGGGGACAGGACAGTATGTCTAGCTAAGCGAGACAAAAAAAGGCAGCTATTTCAAATTAAAATGAGGGTGTTTTAGCCAATTGTAAATTATGGTGGGCACTTGGATATTTCAGTGGGTGAAGGGCACTGGGACAGGTACTTTTTATTTCCTGGGCATCTATTGAAAGTTAATGTACCCCTGGCAAGTATTAGCCAATCAGATGCTACTAAATAAAAAGCACATTTTATACTAAATAGTAAAACGCAAAAGATACATCCATGCGTGCAGGCAAACAAACCTCTACTTTATTCTTTATTTTTGTTTGCCTGCACTTATGGATGTATCATTTGGCACTTTACTATTTATTTGTGGATAAAGCTGGTGTACTTTTTCATACCTGTGCCTGGGTTGTACTGGTTTTGCAGCTACTTCCTGGTTCAGTTCATTCCGAGCACACCCTTTTTTCTGGTGGAGCTGTTTTGCCTCTCTTGTTATTCCATCATTTCCTACCACTGAGGTCAAACTAAGAGGTCTGCAGTTTCTGGCCTCGTTTTGCTCGCACGATTGTGAAGGGCAATCACATCTGCCCTCCTCCAATGCTCAGGTACCACACCATCTTCCCATGATTTGTTAAAAGGGTAGTCATAGGTATCACTAATTCTTGACTAAGTTATTTTAGTATTCTACAGTGAATTACGTCAGGCCCATTGCTTTGTCCACCTTCAGTTTTAGGAGTTCTTTCAGGACCCTTTCTTCTGTGAATAGACTGGTATTGACCCCTCTATCCAGAGTATTTCTACTGTTTGGTTTAGGTACCGCCCTTTTCTTCTTTTGTGAACACTGAGCAGAAGTATTCATTCAGTATCCCTACTTTTTCACTGTTACCCTCTGCCCACCCACTGTCCACTTTATTAAGCTTCACTATTCCTCCTTGGTCTTTCTCTGCTGCCTAATATACTTGTAAAAGGTTTCATCCCTTCTTAACTGAGATGGCTATTTTTTCTTCGGTTTGGGACTTTGTTATTCTGACAACCTTCCCTGCTTCCTTCTGCTTTAACTGGTACAGTTCTCTGTCCTGCCCTTCTGTGTTTCCTTATACTTCCTGAATGCTATATTTTCTCCTTACCTTCCCTAGCACATCTTTTGAGAACCATAGTGGTTTTACCTTCTTCCTGATTTGTTTACTTGCTTCACCCTGTAATGGCAGTTTGATTTTTCTCCATTGTTCCTCCACCCTCCTTCTTGCCCATTTGCTAGTGCCTTTCTGAAGCACTCTCTCATTTTCCAGAATCAGCCCTCCTAAAGTCCAGTACCCTCATGTTTGTGGCTTGACTCTACAGCTGTTTATTGTAACCACACTGTTTGGTGGTCTCTTGTTCCCAGATGGCTACCCATCTCTAGATCTAAGATCCTCTCTGACCCCATTTGAGAGTACCAGGTCTAAGATTGCTCCCTCCTGAGTGGGTTCCAACACTAGCTGTCTGAGGCATGGACCAAGGATATAGGAGAATGTTTGGCCAGGCATTTCCCAGACAGTTCCCAGCTGGCCATTTGGTGTTGAGGTATGAGAGATATCTCTGGTGTGAGAGACCCTGGTTCAGAGCTAAGTGGGTGGAGTAATTGTTTTAAGTGAGTTATTGTTCATATGTCTTTTTATTTTTCCCATTGTGCCGCTTGATATTTTTGCTGTAGGGTCCACAGCCCTCCTGAATGTTGTGCTCCATTACTGGTGATGTGCTTCCTTTTGAACAGCCCCCTCCCAAATGTTCCATAGTACCCCAGCATCAACCCCCTGCAGTTGATTATAATTATAATAAAGGAAGTGGGGCAAAGTCCCCACATAGGTGGTGCCTATAAATATTACTATATATCACACCTGTAGGATTCTTTTGGTCCGTCGCTGTTAATATATGCAATGCAGTGCAAGTCACCATTATTGAAATAGGCAATGTCACTCGCTGTTTTGCTTGTCACTGGTTTGCAATCACTGATATGAAACGGAACAATTTTTAAAATTCTGTGTTAACCTGTAACTGTCTTAGCCACATGGTTAACATCACTAAACAAACGACAAGCTCTCTCCTGTTTTGTAACTTTTCTACTTCTTCTATGAGCTTGTGCTTGTTCTCAGTACAGGGGCGATTGGCCAGGAACATTATGCTCTACCACACTGCAACATTGTTTGAGCTGAGGGATGCTTTCACTCCGCCTTTGGAAGTGAGCAAGATTCAGTTATAATGTCTTGAACAGGTGAGTCTTTAAACACTGATATGTTCATGTTGTTAAAAGTATGTAGGAAAACAAAATTCTACTAGTTTAAGTGTCTGTGCCCAGTGTGAAACAAGTGTGCTGGGAGGGGTGAACAGGTGGGGGAGAGAGGGACAGCGAATGACCAGGATTGTCCATATGAGGAATGCCAGTGAAAGTTACCAAAGTAAATGGAAGAAATCATTCTGTTGAATTCCATGTTAAAAGACAGCCTAGGTCTGCATGGGAGGTACAGCATGCAGGTATGTTAAGTTCCATTTATGTACAGCTGTTGCATGGGGAATAAAATATGACTGACATTTAAAAGATGAAAAGTCCGTATGCACATAAATATAAAATGTGCTGTGTCCAGGTTGGCAGGGCTTGTTTTAAGACATTGGTAGTGCTATCTTAATGCCACGGCTAAAACCAAGTCTCAACAAATCAGGACGCAGGATTTCCTCACTCATTTTATATTCAGCAGCACAGCATCCTGTTTTGTATTTTGATGGTTTCCACTTCTCCGAGTCAGTCTATTAGCCACAACTACTGTACTTACTACATTGCATTAAGTAACTATAAAGTTGATATAATGTATGAATATTTAATTGTGTGATACTGTTTTGGAATAATATTGTATGTGAAAACTTTCTGATGATTGTGCTTTTAACTTTTATAATGACTATAATAAAGTAGCCCAAAAATAAAATGTTCTACTAATACTACTACTAAGGTAAAACACAAATTTACCAGAGGGGAGATGTTGGATTCTGCAAATCAGAATTAGTGGGATAGGAGCTTCTTTGCAGTTCTGACTAGAGTTGAAATCAGAAATAGTTTTTAGAAAATAGTCCAGAAGAGATATTCCTCACAACAGTACTGATCAAAAGAAAACCCATGGGATCATCGACTATTGGAAAGACCCCATTCTTGTTAGTTAAAGAGTGATTGGGGAGATGAGACATGCCATCTCATTATAAAATAAAATGTCCCTGTGCTCCCTTGTTCTGAACTGTTACTGGTTACTCAGATGGTGGACAATATTCTTTCCCAATGCATAAAATAGGGCACACCAATTAAATTACTTAAAACAATTCACTGCTATGAGTAACCTCACTTAACAAGCAAACCTCTGCATAGTGTTTTTATATAGTACCTAATCCACCTTAGTACCTCTTGTTATATAGCACTACAGACAGTGGTGATATCCCTATAGTCTGTAGAAGACACTGTACTATATTACCTATATGAAGGTATCTATAATTTACTGTTTCTACCAGACTATGAAAAGTGCACAGTAGAAAGAATATGCCACAGTATTTGCAGACAGTACCCTGTGAAGAACAGAGACTATGATCTGTCATGGATCTAGTTTCTAATAGCAAACTGATCTTATTTTTTGTAGCTACGAAACATACTGTATGAAAACGAATTCATATGTGACTTAAAATAATATAATGTGACAGTGACAGTGAGTTAAGGAAACTGCCCTGTCTAACAAGTAACATGTAACATGTTCAACCTCAAAGGACATTAACCTGCTGGAGAAGGTCCAGAGGATGGCTATAAAGATGATAGCAGGTCAGCAGGGTAAGGCATACGAGTAGAGGTGGAGGCACTGACATGTACTCCCTGGAAGACAGGAGAGAGGGATAGGATTGGGACCTTCAAGTATTTGAAAGGGATAATTAAGGTTGATAATGAGAGTCTCTTTAAGCTAAGTGGCAACCGTAACATGAGGGGCACAGTTTTAAGCTGGAGGGCTTGAGGTTTAGGAGGGAGGTCAGGAAGCACTTCTTCACAGAGAGGGTGGTGGACACTTGGAATACTTTGCCAGAAGAGGCCATCTCTTTGAAGACAGGGGCAGATTTAAGTGAGGCTGGGATAAACATTGGGGAAGATAAGGATCATGGGTAGGGAGGGTGGGAGGAGTGGGGATGGAGGGCAGGGACATTAGCTCAGGCTATGGGCCCTGCAATACAAACAGACTTGAGAGACAAATGGCCTTCTTCTGCTTGCTTCTTTGTATGTTTGCATGTAAAATGACTTACGTTACACACTGTCTGTGTTTTCTGGCTTTGTGAAGCTGATCGATGGGTTCCCATCTGGCATATATACAGGAGCAGTCACACCAATAATAAAATCACCATCTATGAGTATGCATCGACACTAGGAAGGGACAGCTTACATCCAGGTGAAATGATCTCACAGGCAGAAGAGGACACCAGTAACAGGGTGAAGACAGCACAGGGTATCATACCTGATGGAGATACTGCACAAACACAAGAGATAGGATCAGTGTGAGGAACAGAAATTGACACAGCAGGACTAGTAACAAGACAATGACAGCACATGGTACCATACCTGATGGAGAAACACTGTACAACCACAAGAGAGAGAATGAGTGTGAAGAAAGGAGGCTGACATGGGAGAACCAGTAGCAGGACAGTGACAGCACATCCTACCACCTGTTGAGGTCACTGCACAACCACAAGAGGGCAAATGTGAGGAACAGAGATTAACACAGCAGGATCAGTAACAAGACCGTGACAGCATATGGTAAGATATCTGATTGAGACATTTCATAACCACAAAAGAGGGTGAGTGTGCAGAAAGGTGATTGACAGGACAGGAACAGTAACACAACAATGACAGCACATAGTACCATACTTGATGGTGACACTGCACAACCACAAGAGAGATGGTGAGTGTGAGAAAAGAAGATTAGCACAGCAGGAGCAGTAACAGGACAATGACAGCACATGGTACCATACCTGATGGAGATACTGTACAAACACAAGAGAGAGGGTGAGTGTGAAGGGTATATATGACTTCCCATCTTTTCTTCCCAATGCTAAAGTGCCCGACTCAAAATCCTGTTTCACAACTGCCCACTTAGTTCATAGTACTGCCTCAGCCTGTCCGTGACTGACTGATTGCCCGTCAGTACAGAACTTACATTTGTTTTACTGATAAAACTGGAAATATAGTTTTAATTCATTAAATAAACTTTATATTGCACTGTACTGCCTTTATGGGTTTATCTGTGAAGAGAACAAAGCACTCCTTGCTTTAATGAATGGTAGGCTATAACGAATATGGGAAATGGCTCTGACGTTGATCATTGTAATGAGGAGCACAATATGTCTAGGAAACTGTCAAGTACGTCTGCAGCTACGGCTACTACGCAAAGCAATTTTTCAATTAATTTGTAACTACAGTATGTGCCCAGATCAAGGAGTGTTTTCAATTAAGCATTACCCAGCTACATATGCACAACCATTGCATTCCAATTTTGTAGTAGCTTACTTTTGACGAGCAATGGCGACACCAGCAACACCAACTCAGGAATTACTTCCCATGTTTGCAAAGTTGTAAAGTCACAGCATGGGCATTGCAAGCTCAGCATTAGTGGCTACCACCATGTAAAAGAGCAGAATCGCAAAGATTTATTTTATTGGTGCTGTCAGCATAGAAAGTCTGCAGGCAGTCATGGCCGATCATCCATGGTGCTTGTCGGTGAGATGCAGCGGTTTAAATTCCCTTGGCGAAGTGAATCACGAAGTGGGCGCCGTGTGCCACTCCGCTACATGGAGTGGGCAATGCACAAAGTGTTTTCTGTTTGTCATTACCACTGCTAAGGCGTAATGGTTAATGCAAAGTAAGGCGGTCATTGTTTTAATGGACTGCATTCCTCATTATGCTTCTAAGTGATCCACTGGTGTTTCAGATTTAGCAGCCTCCCACACATCACATGGCTTGCAGTACTGTAAGTCACATGCTCTTTAGCTAGACAGGAAGAAAGTGAATCATACAAGCAGACACTTTTATTTTCTCCTGTGCAGACGGAGAGAGTAGTGTGTTTTGTGACTGCTGTTACTTTGAGATCTGAACGAGGAGAATTAAACTTTGATTTAGACCCAACAGCTTTTTGAAAAGCTAAATTTTTTGTCTTTTCTGTATGTACTCTTTTTACTTAATTTGTTCTTTCTGTAAATTTTATTTTTCTTACATAGAGGGACATCAGTTGCAAATTATTCCATGCTGGAACTGCTGCTGGATCACCATGGGATCCCACATTAGTTTTTTCCTCACACCATGTGCCCCCCACACCTTCTTGCTGTGTTATAAAATGTATTCCTCCACCATCCCCGACCCTTGTATGTAATTATGCCTTTTTGTTGTCTTCCATATGTATTCTGAGCAGTGGAAGTATACTGTGCTAAACCGCATGGGTGCAGCTTTCTTTCCAGTCTGTGTATGTACTGCAGACACTGTTCAACTCCCTGACTTAAAACTCTTATTAATGAGTACAATGGTGGGGTGGTGAAGCCTGGAGAATACTACAAAACAGGCTTACAATACATCAAGTAACTAGAAAAAAATTAATGTTGCGATTAGTGACGTGATTGTAAATCGTGATTTGTGACCATGATGATAAAGAAATGCAAATGCCTACGGCTGTACTTCCCCGGCCCCTCATGAGGTGTGGCACAAAACTCCCTGACTTAAAACACTCATTAATGAGTACAATGGTAGGGTGGTGAAGCATGGAGAGATACTACAAAACAGGCTTACAATACATCCAAGTTACTATTAAAAGAAATTAATGTTATGATTCGTGACATGATCAGTAAATCGTAATTTGTGACTGCATTTGTGACCGTGATGATGAAGAACGTGATTTGTATCACGAGTGACTTCTGATGATGGTCCTGACTTAAAAGCATATTAATGCGTACAATGTTCATGCTGAATTATGCACCACACCTGTCCAGTACTCAGAAGGAAGCTAAAGAAACAACTGTGACTTCAGTTAGTGATGAAGACTGGGCCCTAAAGAGATGCAAGTGTAAAGAAACATAGAAACATAGAATTTGACGAGATAAGGACCGCTTGGCCCACCAGTCTGCCCATTTCCCTACCTGATGGATAAGCTGCAGATCCTAGTTAACCAGCAGCCTACTTCTTCCTACCCCACCCCTAGAATTGCCTTATGACTGTCCCATGCATGCTTGAATTCCACCACTGTTTTTGACTCCACAACCTCCTCTGGAAGGCTGTTCCATACATCCACAACCCTCTCTGTGAAAAAATACTTCCTAATTACCTCTGAGCCACCCCTTCTATCTTCAAATTGTGCCCCCTTGTTCTTACACCTCTTTTTTGAAAGATGCTACCCTCTTGGACTTTGTTGATTCCCTTGAGGTACTTGAAAGTTTCTATCATGTCCCCCTCTCTCTCCTTTCCTCGAGGCTATACATATTAAGCTCCTTAAGTCTCTCTTCATATGTCTTCGGTGCAGACCCTGCACCATTTAGGTGCCCTCCTCTGGACAGCTTCCATCCTGTCTATGTCTTTCGGAGATTGGGTCTCCAGAACTGCACGCAGTACTCAGATGTGGTCTCACCAGCTGTCTGTACAGAGGATAATAACTTCTTGTTTTCTACTGGTGATACTGTGCCTCACAAAACAATCAGCTAAACACTCTGACCTACCAATGTGATGAGTGCCTTCCTGTCAGCACCATACCACGACAATTTGTAATACTGCTTCAAACCAATTTGACAGAGAAAATACCCTGCTAATCAAACAGAAAAATCCAAACATCCAAGTCAGACACAGGTAAACCTCCCAGCCCCAAATGAGCCTGGTGACTTGTGCTCTGAAAACAGTCAGCCCCAAAACACGTCAGCTGTGCGAAGGGCAGAAACAGAAAACAGTATTCAGCCTGTCTGGGTTTAAACTCTTCCTGCACTGAAAATCTTAACACTTGTAACACAAGTAAAGCAAACTCACCTCCCTCTGTTGATTGAGAGACTGCCTTTTCTGATAATTCTAAGTTGCTTATTTCACCCTTCAGTTAGAAGTATCATCCACCTGAAGAATATTAACTTTCCTAAGGAATCTGCTTCAAACCAAAGACAATTGTAAATTGTAAGGTTCACCTCCCTCTGTTGTGAGCACTACTCACTTTCTGCAAATCTTAAGTCCAGTGTTGCAGCCTGCAGCCAGAGGTAGCTTCACCTGAAGACTATGAGGTTATCTGATGAGCCTGCTAAAATTAGTACTTTTATCAAGGTCTGTAAGATTCTTCCAGAGCTATTGGCTGTTAAGTAGCCGTGATGTAAGCACTTCCTGACACAGTCTGGCTTGGTCTTATAAGGTACACTGAGGTAAACAAAAGAAAACCAGTTTCCACCCCTAGGCACTGTCTGGGTCCAATACACAGCCTGTAACCTGCTCTCAATTCAGAGCTGCACGGGAGTCTGAGCTGGATGTCATTGTCCACCTAGGGACAAATGACTTGGCTCAACATGAGCTTAGAGCAGTGCAGAGGACTTTGTAGAACTGGGGAGAGGCCTAAGACAAAGTAGCACACAGTATCCTTCTCAGAGGTGCTGCCTGTAAATGGCATGAGTAAGGCAAGGGTACTTTGCACCATGCAGTTTAATGAGTGGTTGAAAAAATGGTGTGGAGCACAGGGTTTGGCTTCATTGGGGACTGGGGTTCCACCTGGAGGGACACCAGCCCATACTGGCAGGATGGTCTGCATCTGTCCAGGAAGGAACAAGTCTTTTGAGCAATCGGTTTAAATGCTTCATTGGCAAGCTTTTAAACTAGTCAAGGGAGGCACTGATAAGCAGCAGAAAATCCCAGCTCTCCCTACAAAACAGGGTACTAAATGGGAAAAAGACTGAGGTAGAAAGGTCAGTGGGATGCTGCAACAGAAAGTAAAGCCATCAAAAATGGAGAGCAATGAGTACCAATGCCCGAAGTCTGAGTAACAAGCTTCCTGAATTAGTGGCCTTGATGGAGGAGGAACATCTGGATATCGTGGCAGTCACAGAAACATGGTACACAAAAACCATGACTGGGATGTAAACATACCAGGATACTATCTACAGGAGGGACAGGAGGGTAAAAGAGGAGGAGGATAGCTCTTTACATAAGGAAGGAATCAAAGCAACAGAACAAAGGGTAAACAGGAAGGAGAAGAAGCACTGTGGGTAAATTTGGAGACGGCAATGGCACCACAATCCGCAGGGTTGTATAGACCCCATTCTTAGGGGAGGAAATGGATAAGGAAATGATAGAAAGTATACTTAGTATGGCAGAAAAAGGGAGATATTGCTGATAGGCGATCTGAATATGCCAGATGTTAACTGAGTGCAGTTGCAGCAGCCACTGCTAAGAGTGGGGTTATTCTAGATGCCCTATGGGGCATGCCTTAGACAACTAGTATTGGAGCCCACTCGAGAAGGAACAATCTTAGACCTGGTTCTCTCAAATGGAGATGAGGAGAGGATCACAGATGTAGAAGTGGGTAGCCATCTGGGAACTAGCGACCATCGAACAGTATAGTTCACAATAAACACAGCAATAGAGTCAGACTATACAAAGACAAAGGTACTGGATTTTAGGAGGCTGACTTTGTCAAATAGTGGTGAGTGCCTAAGGAATGCACTAGCAAATGGGCAGGAAGGAGGGGTGGAAGAACAATGGGGAATAATAAAACTGCCATCACAGAGGTAACAGGCCTTTGTAAAGCAAATAAACAAAACAAACGAGGTAGAAACCACTATGGTTCTCAAAGGAAGTGGCAGTGAAGGTTCAAGAGAAAAGAAAGCATTCAGGAAGTACAAGGAATCACAGAAGGAACAAGACAGAGAACTGTATCAGTTAATGCAAAGGAAGCTGGGAAGGCAGTCAGAACAGCAAAGGCCCAAACCGAGGAAAGATAGCCAACTCAGTTAAGAAGGGGATAAAACCTTTATAGGTACATCAGGAGTGAAGTAAGACCAAGGGAGGATAGTGAGGCTTAGTAAAAGGGAGGGAGGGTGGGCAGAGGGTGACTCAGAAAAGGCAGAGATACTAAACAAATATTTTTGCTCAGTATTTACAAAGGAAGAGGAAGTACCTAAAACAAACAGTAGAAACACTCTGGATACAGAAGTTGATACCAGCCCATTTACAGAAGAAAGGGTTCTGAAGAACTCTTAAAACTGAAGGTGGACAAAGCAATGGGGCCTGATGGATTCATCCCAGAATTCTAAAAGAACTAAGGGTAGAACTAGTGACACCACTGACTACCCTCTTTAACAAATCATGGGAGGATGGGGTGGTACCCGAGGACTGGAGGAGGGCAGATGTAATTCCCCTTCACAAAAGTGGGAGCAAGGCAGAAGCAGGAAACTACAGACCTGTTAGTTTAACCTCAGTGGTAGGGAAATGATGGAATCACTTCTGAAGGAAAGAATTGTTGAGTATCTAGAGGCCAGAGGGGCACAGGACCCAAGGCAGCATGGATTCACAGCGGGAAGGTCATGCCAGACAAATCTGATAGATTTTGACTGGGTGACCAAAGTAGTTGATCAGGAAGGGCTGTGGACATGGCCTACCTAGACTTTAGCAAGGCATTTGACACAGTCCCACACAAAAGATTAATATACAAGTTAGCCAGCCTGGGAGTGGGTCCCAAGATGACATCCTGGGTAAAATTGGCTGGAGAATAGGACACAGAGGTAATAGTAAATGGTCCACTCTGAAAAAAGGGGTTAGTAGTGGGGTACTGCAGGGTTCAGTATTAGGACTGGTCCTCTTCAATGTCTTTATAAGCGACATTGCAGAGGGACTGGAAGGAAAAGTATGTCTCTTTGCAGATGACACAAAGATCTGCAACAGAGTTGATGCACAAGGTGGAGTGGAAAGGATGAGAAGGGACTTGGCAAGGTTAGAGGAATGGTCAAATGTATGGCAGCTTAGATTCAATGCTAAGAAGTGCAAGTAATGCACCTGGGAAACAAAACCCAGGGAAGAGTACACAATGGGGGTGAGATACTAACAACAACAAAATGGAAAGGGACCTGGGGTAGTCATATCAGATGACCTAAAGGTGGGAAAGCAATGTGAGAGGGCAGCAAGGAGGGCTGGGGATACTGGGATGCATGGAGAGGCATCACCAGTAGAAAACAGGAAGTTATTCCTCTGTACAGACAGCTAGTGAGACCCCATCTGAGTACTGCGTGCAGTTCTGGTGACCCAATCTCCGCAAAGACATAGACAGGATGGAAGCTGTCAGAGGAGGCAACTAAAATGGTGCAGGGTCTGCACGGAAGACATATGAAGAGACTTAAGGAGCTTAATATGTATAGCCTCGAGGAAAGGAGGGAGAGGGAGACATGATAGAAACTTTCAAGTACCTCAAGGGAATCAACAAAGTCCAAGAGGTAGCATCTTTCAAAAAAAAGAGGTGTGCAAGAACAAGAGGCACAATTTGAAGATAGAAGGCGGCTCAGAGGTAATTTAAGGAAGTATTTTTTCAGAGAGGGTTGTGGATGTATGGAACAGCCTTCCAGAGGAGGTTGTGGAGTCAAAAACAGTGGTGGAATTCAAGCATGCATGGGACAGTCATAAGGCAATTCTAGTGGGTGGGGGTAGGAAGAAGTAGGCTGCTGGTTAACTAGGACCTGCAGCTTATCCATCAGGTAGGAAATGGGCAGACTGGGTGGGCCAGCGGTCCTTATCTGCTGTCAAATTCTACGTTTCTATGTTTTTATGACAAATTCTTAGCCCAGTGAATACTCACAGTATTACAAATATTGCAATGCAAACAGTCAATCACTAACTCCAATCAAGTCAGAAGGGCAGAAACACAGAAAACAGTAAAATCTTAACAGTTGTAACAAGTAAAGCAAACTCCACCTCCTCTGATGATTGAAAGACTGCCTTTTCTGATAATTCTAAGTTGTTATTTCCCCTTCAGTTAGAAGTATCCTCCACCTGAAGAATATTAACTTTCCTAAGGAATCTGCTTCAAACCAAAGACAATTGTAAATTGTAAGGTTCACCTCCCTCTGTTGTGAGTACTACTCACTTTCTTGCAAATCTTAAGTCCAGTGTTGCAGCTTGCAGCCAGAGGTAGCTTCACCTGAAGACTATGAGGTTATCTGATGAGCCTGCTAAAATTAGTACTTTTATCAAGGTCTGTAAGATTCTTCCAGAGCTATTGGCTGTTAAGTAGCTGTGATGTAAGCACTTTCTGACACAGTCTGGCTTGGCCTTATAAGGCACACTGAGGTAAACAAAGAAAACCAGTTTCACCACCTAGGCACTGTCTGGGTCCAATACACAGCCTGTAACCTGCTCTCAATTCAGGGCTTATGACAAATTCTTAGCCCAGTGAATACTCACAGTATTACAAATATTGCAATGCAAACAGTCAGTCACTAACTCCAATCAAGTCAGAAGGGCAGAAACACAGAAAACAGTAAAATCTTAACAATTGTAACAAGTAAAGCAAACTCCACCTCCTCTGTTGATTGAAAGACTGCCTTTTCTGATAATTCTAAGTTGCTTATTTCACCCTTCAGTTAGAAGTATCCTCCACCTGAAGAATATTAACTTTCCTAAGGAATCTGCTTCAAACCAAAGACAATTGTAAATTGTAAGGTTCACCTCCCTCTGTTGTGAGCACTACTCACTTTCTTGCAAATCTTAAATCCAGTGTTGCAGCTTGCAGCCAGATTAAGATTGCGCTGCACACTGAAGAGATGCAGATGCAAATGCACAACACCTAACCAGTGCTCACCATCAGAAATTCAAATCTGGAAAAGATTATCTTTGCCAGTTGGGGCGGGCCGGGGGAGCAGTGCACTGCACTGCTGCAGTAAGAGTCACTAGTACAGTACCAGTAAAGATACCACAAAGTACAAAAATTTTCACAGCTGCAGTGGATAGCAGGTTCACATTGTTGAAATTATGTGGCACAATAAAATTGTCTGATTTGATGACACGCGCTACATACACACTCACACACACTCAAGTAATGCGTGAGCAAATTGAAAACTTCAGTAATATAACCACATATTTTAAACAAACTAAAATTATGCACTGCTGCACCCCAACAATCAGCAAAAAATGGCAAGAATTATTGAAAATATTACTCTGTGTACATTAACACAGTTATACAAGAAATATCACCAAAATAGAAAGAACTGTCTTTTCTCCAGGCTAATCTACCTACACCACAGATACGCCCTCCCCAAAGCACACTTCTACTGTCTGTCAGTACACAGACTGAATGTTGTACATTAACATTCAAAATACACACACAAACAATAAACGCTCAATGATATGAGCACAGGAGGGTTTCCTATAATCGATTAATTAAAGTTTCAGAAAAAATGACTCAAAAGGCTTTCTTAACAGCTTTTAGAAGGTTTGAATCACAGAGAGCTCTCAGAGCAGATTGTCTCCTACAACTTCCTACACACACTACCCCAAACTGAGGCTGTGCAGAACAATCTAGAGCCCATGTGACCTGAAATCCCATGAATCACTGCAAATTTCACCTTTGGAGCTTAAAACAAAGCGAAGTAGGCGAAGTACATTGTTTTCAATGTGCCATGTAAATTAGTGGAGTAGTGGTTTGGGAAGGCGGAGTAACGTAAAGTCATTGTTTTCAATGGACTGCGTTACTCATTAATAATGCAAAGTACTCCGCCTGTATTGCGGAGCACTCTGCAAATTAGCCACTCCGCGTTCCCACTGGTGGAGCGATCAGCCACATCTCCCATCTCTCACTTGTTGGTGGGCAACATCACTTGTGGGGTACCACAGACTATAATCATTCCCCAGATGCCAACGATGCTCCTGCATCAATTGCCATAGCCTCCTGAAACCCTGTGCCTTGACCACTCATGACACACCAGCACAACTCATTCAAAATGAGCTTGATAAAGGTTCACCGTGAAGTTTGGCAGAACAAGCCAGGAAAACATTCCCTGTTCCAGGTTTTTAAACATGCTAGAAGGCAAAATAGCATGCCCAAACCTAAAACATTTGAGGAAGTGTACATACCACAAGAGTTCAGACTAGTAAACAGCCAGTCCTTCAATGCACGACTTTCTGTTTGTGGTAATGAAAACATATTTTTGTTCACCAACAGAACTAACATTGAGAGCTAAGTACTGCATCATTCTGGATCATGGAAGGAACATTCTGTACTGTTCCAAATCTATTTCAACAGTTGTATTCAATACATGCCCGGTGGGAACAGGTGAGACATGTAGAATCCTCCCTTGATCTATACAATGATGTCTAGCAAATCGCATGAATGTTACCTCCCAGATACTACAGGTGTAGTGCACAACATGGTGATTTAAAACCACTAGCCCTTCTGCTTCTTACATTTACACATTAAATAAAGTTTGCTTTTAAACTTGACAAGTTCTTGGAAGGAAAGCTGAATTTTATAGACTTGGTCAATCTCTGATGTGGATTTCTTACTGGATTTAAAATGAACAAGAGTGTCTACGTAGTCTGCCATTCTGCAATACAGGTATATTTATATTACATTTATTACATTCAGTTTACATTGCTGCTATTTTTGCAGGTGGGGTATGGATTCAGAGTGTTGTGAGGTTTTCTTCCTTGCTGCTATTTGTTGTTGCTTGAGGGATTGAGTAGTTGGGGATTGTGTAGTCAGTATGAAGGGCAGGACAGGGAAATGCATGTCAGCATTAAAATAGCCAGGAAATCAATTAGGTTGGGAAATTGGTTACGTGTGTTTGAAGTTGGGCACTGTAGAATCGGGCAGTCATAAGGATCCTGTGTGAAGAAAGGAGACTGACATGGGATGACCAGTATCAGGACAAACACAGCATATTGTACCACATGTTGGGATCACTACACAACCATGAGAGAGGGTGAATGTGAGGAAAGGAGATTAACACAGCAGGAGCAGTAACAGGACAGAGACAGCACATGGTATCATATCTGATGGAGACACTGCACAACCACAAGACAGAGGGTGAGTGTGCAGAAAGATGACTGACACAACAGGAAATTACAGCACATGGAACCATACTTGATGGGGACACTGCACAACCACGAGAGGGAGGCGAGTGTGAGGAAAGGAGACTGACAGCAGGAGCAGTAGCAGGGCAATGACACCACATGGTACCATACCTGATGGAGACACAGCACAACCACAAGAGAGAGGTGAGTGTGAGGAAAGGAGATAGACACACCAGGAGCAGTAACAGTACAATGACAGTACATGGTAGTGTACCTGATGGGGAAAGTGCACAACCACGAGAGAGAGAGAGAGTGAGTGTGAGGAAAGGAGACTGACATGGCAGGAGCAGTAACAGGACAATGAAAACATAGGTACAATACCATGAGGGACACTGAACAACCACAAGAGAAAGAGTGAGTGTGAGGAAAGGAGGTGACATGGCAACATTTCTTGATGCAATTAAAGCATTAATATAATCAAAAGACTGAAACAGATAAAATTCTAAACAGCAACAGCAAAATGTCTAACACTGCTGGATAGTGTGTGTGTGTGTGTGTGTGTGTGTGTGACAGAATATTTTGCACACAGAGATTGATATCCTCTTATTGCTAGTAAAGTACATTACACCTACGTATGATAGCCTTACCGTTGCTCATCTTTGCTGCTTATTTCTGGCAGTTACAACATTTATTTATTGGGTTCTGAGAGCCAGTGACATTGCTAGACTTTTGACCAATGGTGGCATACTCAGTTTGGCTGTTGAGTAATTTCCCAAAAGAATCAAACAACTAAATATAAATTATATGCACGTGATTTTGCAAAATAGCCTGAAAAAATGTTACACTTTTACTTTTGTTAACTTAATTAAACCTAAGTGAAATAACAGTTCTACAATCCCATGTCCCAAAATCCCATGATTTTATTATCTCTTAATCCCAATGCTACAATTACCCAATAACCCCAGGATAATAAACAACACAGGCCATCCACTTAGAGATTTGCTATGCGCTTTCTGCAAATTACAGTAATTGCAACACACATCTATTTATATCCAACAGCAGCAATAGAAATATTGATTATAGTTACACAGTACTGTACTAGTACACTGCAACTAATGAAATGAAACTCAGATGTAACTGTCTCTGGGAACTTTTACAGGTTGTTTTTGCCCTGGTTATGTTGTCCAGATTTCACAAAAACCTTGAATCATAAGAAGTTCGGCAGAAAAGGACCACTTGGCCCACCTACTCTGCTCAGATTTCAGACTGTATTTCTTCATCTTGTACTGTCTAGTTATGTCCCTATTTTCTCCTTGTCTGCCACTAGATCTTCATTCTGTCTACCCAAGTCCTTCTACCTCTTGCCAACTGTGTCAGTAGCAGTAGGTTGCACACTTGCCTCTTAGGCTGGAAGATTGGAAGGTTGTGAGTTCTAGCCACACCAGGAACTTGGAAAATCCCAGTACTTGAAACTGTTGTGCATCATTGCTCCAGTGCCCTGGGCACATTTCAATTCACTGAAAAATACCAGCAGCAGCTTAACCTGATTCAATTTGTCAGACTGGGCTGGTCAAACTCACTCCATAAAACAATCCCTCATGGAACCCAGGCTCAGACATTTCAAATTCCTCCTTCCGAATCATATCACTCAGGATGCTGTCTGTGATTGCTATTGATCCCCAATACACTAATAGCCATGCTGACAATGGACCCTACTTGGTCCAGCCTATATTATATTTGTCTCATGCTACGGTATAACTACAATCACAAAGGACAAAGACCCTATGGTCTCCAATCTGTAACCTGTTTATACCACTCTGATCTTGATTGTGCTAATTTAATGTTATACATTTTTTGAATGTATTGCACCTGACTGTTGTAATATCAATTACAATGTATGTTTGCCTGTATCCTTCTTCTGTAACTATTGTACACCATGAAATTTGCTTCACAACACTGGTTGTGCTTTGTAATTCATACTAAGTCTTTGCTATTGTACTCTCTGACATGGAGTCTTTGAAAAGAGTCTCTGACTCAAAGTATTAATTCAATATGTTTCAATAAATAAATAAAAATAAATAAATAAAATAGGAAGAACTCTTTAGCCCTGCTTTCCAAGTCAGCAAAAACAAAATATTGTAGGAGTCCTCTGAGTGTCAAGTCCACTGCCAGCCTCTTATAAAACCCACTTTGGGTCCCTATCTGAAAATCAAAGCAATCTCAAGTGTGGAACATCACAGGTGCTTGGTGGAATTTGTGAATTCTGAATTTGTGAAAATTTTGCAAAGATTTGCAAATGTCACAAAATATTCCATAATTCTGACTTTGGTGAAATGTGAACCATCTGAATGTATTTGCTGAATTTTTGCTTTGTTCATGACATTTCTGACTGAATTTTGGCATGATTCATAAGATCTATGGAACGACAGTTCTGGGAATTCCATTCAAGATTTAATACATAACTCCACAATACATGTAACTATTCCATGATTCAGTAATCTGGTTTTGAATTTCTTTCTGCAGTTCAAACATTAATCCACAATTCATACATCAACATACAGTGTGCCATACTCAGCTGGAATTTATGAGAAGTTGCCAAAGTGCATTATGATATTCTGCAGGAGCTAAATTTCCATTTGTGGTAATTCTGCTGGTGGAATTTTATTTCCAACCTCATTAGGCACCACAGTTCTTTAAGTTGATTCACATTTTTCTTCAGTTTTAGAAATATAGACAATGATGGCTGAAAAGAGCAGAGGTCCATCCAGTCTGCCCAAGTTCCCTACATACCTGGATCATTATTATAGAAACATAGACTTTGGTGGCAGATAAGGACTGCCTGGCCCACCCATCAGCATCGGCAGTTCTGGCCTGGTACTCAGTGATACACTGCCAGAGGATGGATCATAGGGGCATGGGTGTAGCCATTTGTTTTAAAATGGAACTGGGCCTTATGGATGTTCCAGTGGGGATGACCAGATCCTTTGAGCATATCGTGGGTGCAGGTGTAGGGTGCAAGATACTTCTCATCTACTGTCCACCCGGTGGTGAGAAAGATTTCCTGCAGGAAGTCACAAACTTCATTGTTGACATGGTGCTGGAATCCCCCAGATGGTTAATTTTAGGCAATTTCAATGTGTCGAGGATAAACTCTTACAATTTGTCAGAACTTCCTCCAATTGATGATATAATTGGGCCGTACACAGATAATTACCTCTTTGACCCACAATCAGGTTCACTCATCGGACCTAGTCTTCCTCCTCATGTTGAAGCGGTTAGATGGTCTTATAATCACATTTTTGGGTTCAGTTTCAAGGCCCCACCCAATAGACCTACCCTTCAGAAATGGCCTGGTACTGCCCTTTCAGGGACATGACCCCAGATGGTCTAATGGTGGTACCTGACCTATCAGAATGCTGAATGGCAACATGGGCCCTGGGATGTGTTAATTGCTTATAATAAGACAGTGACAGTGGCCCTGGATTCCATTGCTCCTGTCTGTGTTCACCATCTCAGTCTTCACCCAAGGTCCTCATGGTTTGATGGGAATTTGAAGGAGTTGAGGAGAGTTGGACGAAGGCTGGAGAGATGCTGGCAGAAAGCAGGCCTGATTGGTGACAAACTTAGGTTGATGACTCATTATATGGACAATCAATTGACAGTCTCCTGCAAGAAGGCAGAGTTCCTGTCCAGGAGATTATAGCTGATCAAAATTGACCAGCTCAGTTCTTCTGGACTGTTGACAGATTGTGCAATCCAATCTGTCTTCAGAGAGGTGAGTGTTTTCACAAAGTAAGGTGATGAGTTTGCTCATTTTTTGCAGATAAGGTTGCCACCATCAGATCTAGAATCTGTCCAGCCCTCTCTACTGGGTATTGCGAGAAGGTCAGCAGGAGGTTGAGAACTCATGGTTTACCTAGTCTGACTTTGGCCAGCTGGCGATCATTGACATCATGAGTATTATCTGGCTCTGCGACCAACCTGTTGTATTTTGGACCCAGGCCCAATGCACCTCCTTGTGGGGTGTGTTGAGGTAATTGGCCCAGTCCGAGCTGAGATAGTCTGGAGGTCTCTGGAGACAGGGATGTTTCCTGATCCCTGAAGGAGGCAGTTGTAAGACTTCTCTTTAAAGAATCTCCCTTGGCCCCAACTGTCTGGCGAACTACAGACCCTTCTCTAACATTCCTTTTGTGGGTACAGTTATTAAGAAGGTGGTTGCTTTGCAGCTGGATGGTCATTTGACCATCCATGATATCTATAATCCTCTTCAGTCCAGATTTAGGAAGAGGTACAGTACCAGGGCAACACTTGTTAGATGCTAAATGATCTCGTAATTACGAGGATCGGAGGACTCATTCAGTCTTGGTCCTCCTTGATCTCTGCCGCATTTGACACTGTGGACCATGGTGTGTTTTCAGAGCTCCTGCACTTAATCTGTGTACTGACTGGCACAGTCCTCAGTTGGTTTTGACCATTCCTTTGCAGGTAGGACTCAGAGACTTGTGTTGGGGATTTATTTCTCAGCCCATCTCCCCCTAGCCTGCTGGGTGCCCAGGCTCCATCCTGTCCTCCATCCTGTCCCCATGTTGTTTGCAGTACATATGCTGCCATTGGGAAACATCATTAGACAGTATGATCTGAGTTTTCACTGTTATGCAGATAATACTCAGCTATATATATTCATTATGCCTGAGCAGGGTGGAGCCATCTCGGTATTTAATAACTGACTCTCTGAGATCCAGGACTGGATGAGTGCCAGCTGGCTGTGGCTGAACCTTGATTAAACTGAGGTGTTAGTGGTGGGCCCAAGTTGTCAAGGTGTGGGATTTCTGACAGGACAGCCCTTAGGGTTGTGGCTCAGGGCATCCAGTTGGCGACTTCTGACAATGTGTTGGTTATTTAACCAGGACTAGCACACTAAGCTGAAACCTTTTTAGTGCGACCTGGGAGCACAAAGTTAAGTGACTTGCTCAGGGTCACATAGTATGCAAGTGGAGCTGTGGGGTTCAAACCCAGGTGTGATCTGCTGGATGTCACCAGCTTAGCAGCTCAGAGCCTTAAACCACTGCGCTATACTGCCTTCCAAATGTGGAATCTGGAGGCATTATTTTTTGATTATGGCCTGCTGCTTAAATCTCAGATGTGGTACATAAACATGACCTCATTTACCATCTGAGGAATATCACCGGATAAAACATCTGGACCCACCTATCAACCTTCCAACTTTGGTCCACACCTTCATGACCTCCCACCTTGACTACTGCAATGCCCTTTACCTAAGGCTTCCAGGAGTTGATATCTGCCATTTGCAGCTGGTGCAGAATCGGTGGCCAGGTTGCTGACTGGATCTTTTAAGATCTTGTCATATCACACCTGTGTTCCATGGACTGCACTGGCTGCCACTACAGGATGCATAACCTTCAAGGTTGGGTTACTGACCTGTAATGTCCTACATGGGTAGGGACCTTGGTAACTACAAGATCTCCTTTGTCTCTACTGCACCCTCTTTCCACTCCTCCTCTGACAAGAGATTGCAAGAGGTCAAGTTCAACTTAAGAACTCTGGGGCCTGTTCTTTTGCTTTTGTGGCCCTACCTTGTGGAATTCTCTGCCTCATCGGGTGAGAGTGCCTGACTATCCAAAAACTGCTCTTAAAATGTATTTATTCAGGCTGGCCTTTCCTGATTACTCTTTGGATCTTTGAACTGTGACTAGTGGTGTATTTATGATGATTACTTAAAGTTTTTTTGAAACTTTTTAGATTTTATATTTTAAAAGTGGTATGGTTTTAAATTTATCTGTTTGTATTTTATGTTAAGTTATGTAAGGGCTCTGAACAAACTTTGAACTGCCCTTTTATAAATAAAGTCTGAATTGATTTGACATATTTAGTACCTTGAGGCTCTTCATAGGATCTGTTCTGCTGTCCCTGAATCATTTTATTACTCGGCACTGCACTGTCACAAACCTATTCTTGTCTTTTCTGAGGTGAGGACTCCAGAACTGTGTGCAGTACTCCAAGTGAGGCCTCTCCAGGGATCTGTGGGGAAGTATTACCTCTTTTCTTTTTCTTCTATCAGTGCCCCCTCCCAATACATCCCACATTATGTTACCCTTGACGAGAACCTTGTTGCACGTGTTAGTTTAAGGAAGTTCTGATGATAACTCCTAGATCCTGTTCCTCATCTGTAGTGCTAAGTGTCTGCCGTCCTACCCAGTACTATGTCTTGGGGTCCTTTTTCCCTAGGTGCATTGCCTTGCACTTCTTATCATTGCATTTTAACTGCCAGGTCTTTGACCACTCCTCAAGCTTTTGTAGGTCATTTTTCATGTCCCTTATTCCTTCCTCACTATCACCCCTTCCACATAGTTTTGTGTCTTCTGCAAGAGACTCAGTCTGTCCTGGATTTCCTCAAAAATATCACTAATGTACATGGTGAAGAGGACTGGACCCAGGAAGATCCTGAAGGAACCCTGCTCATTACTTCCTGCTCCTCTGATTTTACCCCATTGACCACCACACTCTGTTGTATCCTCTCCAACCAGTTACCCCCTCAGTCCACTAAAGCCTTAACTGCACCCAGGTCTTCCATCTTCTTAAGCTTAAGTGAATGCAGTCAAAGAAACTATCAGATTAGTCTGACAAGTCCTTCCTGTCACAAAGTCCTGCAGTTTACTGTCCTGGAGTCTGTTGCTCTCCAGGTAGTCTACAAGGTCCTCTTTGATCAGAGATTCCATTGGCTACCCTAGAACGGTTCCATGTTAAAATCTCAAAAACTTAATTGTGGCTAAAATATTAACAAGCACATATTAGCGAATCCAAATAGCGCCTGCACAAAGAGCCTCTTTAAGAACAGCGAGCATGTAAATATAGCTCTATAATTAGACTGGATGGGCTAGGATGATAACAGTCACAGGCCAGTCAAAAACTGGAAACAGAAATGGTGCATGTGGTCCACTGCTCTAATTGCTTTGGGAGCACTACAACACCACGTGGCAATGAATCAAATTCCATTTCCCAAGCTACGGACAGAGGCAACAGCTGAAGAAGTGAAGATCGGAGAGCTTCTACATCGCATGGTGCTTAATCAAATTCATGCACCTGCTTCCATGCCACAGACAGAGGCAGCTGCTGAGGGGTGAATAATCAGTCTGGAGGTGTCAGGAAGGTCCCCCATCCACTCGTTAAATATCCACATTCAAGCTCTTGTATCTGTCTTTATTGCAGACAGAGAAATTAGCCATTGGGCACCCACTGATCATCAAACTTCACCATTCTCCACATGGCTCATCATATTGCTGTGAATCCACCTCATGTGTTCAGATCCCTCATTAAGTCCACTATCTTGCATTTTAAACAATCATTCCAGAAGAAAAGAAAGAAAACTGAGCAGAAGCGATTGAGTAAGTCCTGAGTAGCACATCACAGAAGTAATTTAGACTATTTTGACATGATGGGTAGCTGCTGCAAGAGAAATCTTAGGACAGTGTCCGAGATATAAAAAACATGCAAGTGCATGCTACAGTGCAGCTGTGTTTTGCCTTTCTGTGAGATGCCTGATGGCTATAAAAACTGATTTCTGAGTTGGGTAGAGGTAGGGCACATAGAAAATAGTCTCAGTAGCAAAATCTTCACTATTTTGTCACTGTGGGATTTCACTGTTTAAGTAAGGTGCCATTTTAAACACTCACTATTAAAAAGCAATAATTCAGTTGCTATTTTTGATTCACTATTTATTTGCACTATTATCACAGGATACCCCCTAGAACAGCGGTCAGACAGACAGGCCTATATTTCCTGGTTGTTCCTTAACCCCCATGTAGCAGTACAACAGCTACCATCTTCCAATACCCTGGAATTCCCCAACATGGAGTGAACTGTTGAACAGCACTGTCAGTGGTTTAGCTAGCTCTGCTGCTAATTCATACGTATCCTTGAATGCAAAATATCTGGTCCAGGGGCTTTATCTATTTTAGAGCTGCCAGCCCTTACAGGACCCTTTCCTTAGTAAACAATGGCTGACCATTTCAGGACTCCCTTTGTGGCTGCTTTGCTGCCACTCTTTAGCATGGACCATGATCCTCCATAGTGAATACTGAGTAAAGTAGTCATTCAGGAAGGCAGCCTTTGCCCAGCCTCCTCAATTACTCTAACCCCCTCAACTAGCCATGAGATTCTCCCTCCTTTTTCCCTTTTCATTATTATATCTAAAGGCTGTTTTCCTCCATTCTTGAACCTGCTGCAATATTCAGCTCTATGTCTATTGTCATCTCCTGCCAGCCCTCCTTGTCTCCCTATTTTCCTGTCGATATTCATTCTGTTCTGGTTCTCCTTACTTTTCCTTGTATATCAATGCTTTCTTTTGGCCCAGATTGCTTCCTTGACATTAGCTGAGAACCATAGTGATCCCTTAAACCTATTTTGCTTTGTTACTGTCTTATACATGCCTTGGATACCTCAAAGATGGCTCCAGTAATTGCCCTCATCTCCTCCACCCTGTTTGTGTCCTCCACCCCTACTACTGACCCATTCCTCACCCTATCGAAGTCCGCCTTTCTAAAGTCAAGGACTTTGGTCTAGATTGCAGTTACCAATCCTAAGGGCCAATTCAAACCATACAGAGCTGTGATCACTATTCCTTAGTGGTTCCCCACCCCACAGCACCCACCATCTCTGAGATAATGAGCATTACATCAAGGACTGTGGACTGTCTGGTGGATTCCTTAACTAGCTACACCAATAGACAGCCCTGGAAGGTGTCAAGCAATTTATTTATTTTTTATTTATAAATTTGCTAACTGGGTAGGGACACTGGGCAAAAGCCCTTCAACAGGTCTGACCCAGACAAAATCTGACGACAATGCAAGATAGAAAACAAACAATACAATAAGTATATAAACAACAATTAATCGATAATCAAGTACAAGTACAAGTACAAGTTGCTAATGTTAATAAATATTGTTTAAACCTAAACTTAAACCCTTGTATGAATTGATGGTTGTCAAAAAGAGGTAATTCATTCAAAGGTTACGGCCTGACATTCAAGTGAGCGAAGACCATATTTGTTTTTAGCAGACTGGGCTACCAGGACTAAACCCTGATTTGATCTTAGTTGGCTTGAACTTCACGATCTATCACCAAATCAATCAAAGGAGACACATCTTTAGCTATATATGGCCTGATGGACCATGTTACCTAAGGCATACATATATTTAAGCTGAAGTGATAACCAGCCCAGAGGTGAATACAAAAAGCAATGATGGGTCATGACTGGAACATCCAGAACAAAGTGGTAGATATTATTGTAAGAACACTTAAAACCTGCCTCTTCTTCGTACCCCAATGTATTATAGAGGAGACATAGTCAAGTGTGGCATTACGGTCCTCGTAGCTAATATTTTATTGGAATCATAAGACAGATATGACATGATGGATATTTCTCCTGACCATTTTTACTTGAGAAGAAAAGGTTAAAGAAGGATCAAGTAGGACTCCCAAGTACTTAAACTCAGAGACCTGCTCAAGTAAAACACCTTGAGCATCGTGTAGGTAACAAGCGTACATTTTCATTAAGCAGTGGGGCTACCAAACACCATAACTTTAGTCTTCCTTACATTCAATACCATCATATTAGAGGACATCCAACTGCATAATCTTTGATACTCTAATTCCAGGTCTGCATTTATATGTTCAATAGATTGGCCCTGACAATACAATATCAAGCTGTCAGCATGGAGAAGACATTTACTTGAACAAAATATAGAAAGAACCTGACTGATAAACAAAGAAAATAACAGGGCACAAGGATGGACCCTAGATGTCCACACACAATAGGACAAGAGGTTAACAATATAGGGCCAATTGAAACATATTGACAGCAGCCATGCAAAAAATCACAAATTAAAGCCACCGCTGAATCAGACAATCCCAGGTCAGTGAGTTTCTGACAAACAAGAAGTGATTTATCCAGTCAAAAGCCCTGTACAAGTCCACAAACACCACTCCCATTAGCAAGCCACCATTGCAGCCTTATAGGACAGCATTTGTGAACTTGAAGAGAGCCTTACCAGTCCCCAATCACAGCGAAAATCATTCTGTTCAGTACACAGGACTTCACCCTTCTCCAGAAATTCATTAAGCTGATTAACCATCAACAATGTCTGACTCCTGGCACTCTTGGTCACTGGGACCTCCCAATCAATGTCTGGCAGGTTCACATCTCCTACCACCACTACTTTCCCTTTCCTACCCTTCTTTTAAGTTCCTCCCTGAGGTCACTGTCCCTTTACTCCCCTTGACCTGAAGGCCTATAAATTACCCCAAGTGTACTTTTCTGCCTGAGGCTGCTGTGAGTTGCACCCATATAGACTCAGCCTCCCCATTATTACCCCTAGTGCTGCTATCCTTTGTCACTTCAATGCCCTCCTTGACAAAATGCCAGTTCTTCTATCTACCCTGAATAATGTATACCCAAGGGACTGCCAACTCCCAGTCATTATTTTCTGTGGCCCATTTTCATGATGGCCACAAGGTTAACTTCAATGTTTGTCATCTGTGCCTGGAGCTTGCTGAATCTGTTACCTAGGTTCCTGGCATTAAGGCACACCACCTTCCACTTGTCCTTGTTCTAATTCTGCTATTCTCTGCCTGATTTCATGTTTTCTCACCCTCTTGCTTGTGCATTTGCCTTTAGCTTTTCTCCTCGCCTTTTCCTTGGTCCTGTAAACACTACAGTGTCCCGGTACTCTTTTTTCTGCTTCTGTCCTCTGTGTGTGATGGAGTACAATATTTGATACTTTTCTGCTCACCATCAACTGTGGATCCCCTACACCTGGACTCCCTGCAGACATCAAACATCTGCCCAGTGCACTGGCCCCCTCTTTCGACAGGAGATGTCCATCATCTTTGAAGAGTCACTTGTCCCAGAAATCTCCCAATCCCCTACAAAGTGTACCCCATATCCCGACATCACCCTTAGGACAACTGTTGAACTCCTCTAGTTCAACACTTCTTATCTTTATCCTGCCTCCCTCCATGCCCCCCACAGTGAGGACTTTGGAGAAAGGGCAGGGAGCAAGTGTGCCACCAGTCTGTGCCCCAGTCTTCAGAACTTCTGCTTCACTTTCTCCACTGACTGGTTAACCAGATTGCTGGTACTCAGGTGTACCAGCACCCCTAGCTCCTCCCTCCCTCTCCATCATCCTCCTTACTAAATCTAGATTGGCTGATGCTCCAGGCAGGCACAGGATCAAATCCCTCCCTATACCCTAACACTCTAATCATTGAGTCACTGACCATTTGAACCTTCCTGTCTGCTTTGCCCCCTTAGGAGCCAATGTGCTGTCCTGCCCAACTCCTTTGACTGACCAGGAACCTGAACCTGATATCCTTGACTGACCAAGAGTCTGAACCTCCTGACATCCTCAACTGATCAGGAACCTGCACAACATCCTTCACTGACAAGGAGCCTGAACCTGATAACCTTGACTGACCAAGAGTCTGAACCACCTGACATCTTCAACAGACCAGGAGCCTGAATCTTTGACATCCTTGACTGCTCAGGGCCTGAACTGAATATCCCAACATTCTTGACTGACCAAGAGCCTGAACCTCCTGACATGTTTGACTGACCAGGAGCCTGAACCTCCTGACATCCTTGACTGACCAGGGCCTGAATCCTCAACATCCTCAACTGACCTGGAGGTTGAACCTCCCAGCATCCTCGACTGACCAGGAGAATAAAGCTTCCGACATCCTTGACTGACCAGGCCGTGAACCTTCTCCAGAGGTGCAAAGTGATTTGCTCTCTGAATGTAACTGGGCTGAATCTCCTCCAGCAGTGTGAAGTGATTCACTGTCTGGATGTAACTGGGCTGAATCTCCTCCAGAGGTGCAAAGTGATTCATTGTCTGGATGTAATGGGATGACCCCCCAGAGGTGCAAAGTGATTCACCATCTGGATGTAACTGGGCTGAACCTCCTTCAGAGGTGCAAAGTGATTCATCACCTGAATGTAATAGGGCTGAACCTTCTCCAGTGGAGCAAGGTGATTCACCTTCTAGAGGTAACAGGGCTGCACCTTCTCCAGAGGTGTAAAGTAATTCCCTATCAGGATGTAACTAGGCTTGAAAACCTCCATGGGTGTGAAGTGATTCACTGTCTGGATATAACTAGGCTGGACCTTCTCCAGAGGTGTGAAGTGATTCAGTATCTGGATGTAACTAGGTCAGCAACCTCAAGAGGTGCAAAGTGATTCATCATCCGGATGTAACTGGGCTGGACCTCCAGAGTGCAAAGTGATTCACTGTCTAGATGCAACTGGGAGGAACCTCCTCCAGATATGCAAGTGATTCACCATATAGATGTGACTGGGTTGAACTATCTCAAGAGGTGTGAAGTGATTCACTGTCTGAATGTAGCTAGGCTGGACCTCCTTCAGAGGTGTGACATGATTCATTGTCTGGATGCAACTGAGCTGGACCTCCTCCAGAGGTGCGAAATGATTCAACATCTGGATGTTACTGGGCTGGACCTCCTCCAGAGCTGTGAAGTGATTCATCATTTGGATGTAAGTGGAAGCTGACCTCCTCCAGAGGTGCAAAGTTATTCACCATCTGGATGTAACTGTGCTGGACCTCCTCCAGAGGTGCCAAGTGATTCACTGTCTGGATGTAACTGGGCTGAACTTCCTCCAGAGGTGTGAAGTGATTTGTCATCTGGATGTAACTAGGCTGGACCACCTCCTTGTGGTAGCCCTCCCTCCTCTCCCTCCATCCCATGCCCCACCCCTCCAAACCCCTGGACCAGTGGGTCTCTGGGGAGAGGTGAGTGGGGAAGCTCCTAACTGAGCTGAGTGCAGAGCTCAGCCATCTCTATCCTGTCTGCTATTTGTGAGCCTGGAGCTCTGCTATGGTCCTGCAAAGGGATAGTGTCTGCTCCCAGAGAAGAGAGACCCACAGTCCCCATAATGAGTGCCTCATCCCTGAACCACATTCCACAAGCTGACACCTAGCTAAATTCCCTACTTACCTTGCAGATCGACACTTCTAGTGTCCAGATCTGGAGACCACACCTCAGAAAGGACAGAGACAGGGTGAGAGTCCATCCAATGAGGGTAACAAAAATGGTGCAGGGGCTGCACAAAAACTGAGGATCTAAACATGTACACCTTGAGAGAGAGGAGGGAGAAGGGGGACACGATAGAGACCTTTAAATAGCTCATGGGGTGAATAAGGTACAGGAAGCAAGCATTTCTCAAAAGGTGCACAAGAGCTAGGTGGCATGAATAAAACTGGAGGGAAGTTTAGGAGGGATGTGAGGAAATATTGTTTCACTTAGAGGGTGGTGGACATCTGCAGCAATTTTCAAATAGGGTGGTGAGGTTGAAAATAGTGTGGTGAGGTTGAAACAGTTGTGGGCTTCAAGCATGCATGGGATAGGTATAGAGAAAAAACTGGTATCAATGTGGGGCAGATAGGGTCTGTGGTGATAGAATAGGCAGGAAAAAGAATCAGACTTGTTGGGCCACTTATTACCTGAGAAAAAATTTCTTTATTTCTAATATAATATCCCCATGCAAACTGTATCCTTGGTTCTCTTTACCCAGTGCATTGCTTTCCACTTTTCTGTATTGAAGCTCAGCTGCCAGATCTTTGACCATTTCTACAACCAATCCAGATCCTCCCTCAGTTCCCTTATCCCCTCTTGCTGTCTACCATTTAACATACCTTAGTGTCATCTGTAAACAAAGCAGACTTTGCCATTTATGTCTTCTCCATGTCACATATGACTACATTAAAGAGGACGGGCCTAGTATTGATCTTTTCGCACTCTACTTGTGACTTCCCTGGCCTTTAAAAACTCTTTAATCACTGCCACCCTTTCTTTCCATACTCAGCCAGCTTTCCACCCAAACCACCAATCTGATGGACTTTGCTGACAGAGTGGAAGGAAAGCACCTAACTTACCTTTAAGGTAAATATTTTTCTTTTTTGCTCATTATTTCTGCCCCAGGTCCTGGTTGGCTGCCATCCCCATCCACCCGTCCAGCCCCGAACCCGAGATCAGGCCACTACCCTCTATCCCCATGGATTACCCCCATGGCGGGGATGGGAGCTCTGCCTGGCTTGGCTTGACTCACATGATCAGAATCCAATGCGGGAAGTGCCATTCAGGGTGCGGCGGGGGTGGACGGCTCATCCTACATGACTGGGACCAATTTTCTTCCATTTTACACTTTTGTGAGGGGTGTGCAATGATGCCAATGGAAGGGCGTGCAGCATCTGCATGTGCTCGTCCCAGCACCTGCCCCATCATGCCCCCTCTCTCTACAGCAGCGGTGCCATGTCCCCAGCCTCCGCTAATGGACACCCATGAGCTGACCACTGGAGTCCCTCTCCCCAAAGAGGAGAGCAGTCTATCGGTTGCTCGATCCTTCTGCCCCTGCCAACCCTCACAGCCCATGCTCGTTTCTCAAACATGGGTCGCTGGTATGATTTAAGGTAAAGCATCCAGCACCTCAGCCCTCAGAACTACCAGGCCAGCCACCTTTAATGTATATTAATATTTATTTACACTTCCTTCCTTTTGGAAGTAGCAGGATAAGCAGGGAGAACAGAAGAAATTTATAAGTAGTACTTGGGGCACTATGAAACTTGGTAGACAGTGTTTGGGGTACCTTTGAAATTTGGGTTTTAAATTGTAACAGGTGTGTGGGGAAAATAGCTCAGAAGCTTAATCTTGGGGTGAGAAGATTCAGAAAACCATGTGAATCAGGTGTGTAATTGGGGTGGGGGTGGTAGAGCTGACAGAGGCTTAGTGCCTTATAAAGTACTTTTACTGTAAAGTGTTCAGCAAGTTCATGTTCCAGCTAGTGAGTGGAACAGAAGAAATGGATCAAGTGACTGGCATCATAGGAACTGGCAGGTATCAGCAGAAAGAACCGAGACATGGAGGACTCTGCTAGTTAACCAAGGCAAGGAATCTGCTCACTACTATGTAATAGTCACGCTGGAAGGACTGAAGATCAAGAGTAGGCCAAAACTAGGAATAGATGCAGCACCCTGTCTAGGATAGGTGTATAAAGAGATTTAAAAGATTGAAAGGATTTAGACAAGTTTTAAAAGAAAACAGGAAGATTTTAAGTAAAGTATGATGGGGTGGTACAGTGCAATGGCTCTGGGGCAGAAGTTTTTCAGGAGACCTTTGGAGACTGCAGTGCTGCCCCATCTGTGTGCCACTCCAGGCTGAGTTAGCTAGGATTCAGGAACCTCTTCTTCCACAGATGGACCAGTAAGTCTGCCACCACTAACTCAAAGAACACTTAGGAGAAGGACTGGCTAGACTACAGTGGGTTCATGGAGGATGAGGGCAGTGGGAGAGGCATATGCCCAATCCGTAATATATAACTCAGACACTGCTCTGGCAGGGTAGAACTGTCCCATGGAGGCACCTGAGGTAGTGACTGTCATGAATCCACTCTTGAGGGTCAGATCACTGAGCTCAGAGTGCCCACCCTAAATGCAATCTGTGACAGGAAGGGGGTTAAAACAGGGATACCTTGCTTATGTCCTTCCAGAGTGCTCACTGGGTTTACAACTGAACACTCACCACCAGGTCCCAGAGTATCTCTATACCTCGGATCAGGGCACAATACAAGTCTTGAGTCTTGTGGCCAAAATTTAACACTTTTCATGGCTGTACACACTGGAAGAAGACCTAATTGTTGCGCTCTCTTCAAGGTAGCAACGCACCACCTGATTTGGGCTTCACCCATGGGCATGCAATAGCTTAGTTCACACCCCCGCAGACTCATATGACACTCTGGTATTGTCCCAACATCTGTCTGGATTGTCCCCACAGACTCTTTTTAATTTACCGCTATCAGTGACCCTTCTAAGCAAGTGTAACCCCTATCAGCCCCTTATTTAACCAGTAGGCACACCTCCCATAGTCAGGGGAAAAAAGAGGGTGGAGGTACAAGCAACAAACTTGCTAATTTGCAGATGTACAGCAGCAGCCACAGACACTGCCAGCTATTTCCTAAATTTCTGTGATATTTCCAGATATATCTAATGCTTTCTCCACTTCTATAGTAGGGGCAGGGAGAAAACTCTTTAGAAATGTTGCTAAATATCTGGAAAAAGACACAACAAGAGCTATACAAAAACCTGAAGAGAATGATTGCTAAGGGCTACTGCTAGCTTTCACTTCTAGAAAGGGTACCCAGTAATCCACACAAGGAAGCAGTAACTAGAATTTCCATACCAGGCTGGGATTCTAGGTGTGGCTTTATTCAAAACACAGTTTATTTATTTATGTCTGATCTTGGATTAACCATTTGAGCTCAGAGCTCTTTACATAGGTTCCACATTAGTACATTTAGAACAAGTAGGTGATTATACAGCGGATTGAGACAAAAAGGCAATAGAATTAGAATGAGATCATTTAGGTACATCTGGTCTTTAAACAAAGGAATGCAAAAAATACAGAAAAACTAAAACTAAAATAAGTAAACACAGTCAGATACATACAGGAACAGACTAAATAACTGTGCCCAACAGGGAGCCTGTTAGTTGTCAGCAAACAGGGGCTAGTGCATGAAGTGCAGGAGAATCGGGTGGGGGTTGAGCCTAAGTGCAGGGTGTTCAAGAGATAGAGAGAGAGATCTGTTTGGCAGAAGGGCAGGTGGTAGGAGATGCCTTTGCTAGGTGCTAGTGATGGCAGACACATTGAGATTCCTGTATTAAATGGTTCTTTAGGTTCTTTTGAAGGTCCATGGAGTGGGCAGGCTAATAATGTTCTCATGGAGCAAGGTGAACCAACGGTGCCAGATAGGCAAAGGACCTTTGTCCTTGAGATGCCCAACATTTTGGAGTCAGGAAGGACTGCAGTTCTGAATTTCAGGTGGCCATGGATTAGTGCTTGGAACTAGGAGTTGTTGGACCCCAGTCGGGAGCTGACCAAGGCAGATCTTTTCGGCCAGGAGGCAGGATTGATATTTTAAGTGACCAAAGAGCATTAGCCAGTGAGCCTTTGCTTAGAGAACGCAGGTGTGGGTTAGTTGGTGTGCCCCTAAGGTGAGCCTGCAGGCATTGTTAAGGGCAGTTTTTATACATTGGAGGGCAGTATCTGTGGCAGAGCTATACATCAGCAGTCCGTAGTCCACTAGGGAACCCACTGAACTGTGGACCACTATGCTGAGGGCTTCAGGGGTCAGGCTCTACCTATGGCGATGAAGTAGCCCTAAGCATTTGCTGATTGCTTTAGCTGTGATGTCTATGTGGAGGGCATAGGAGAGCAAGCTGTCAAGAGTGATTCCAAGATATTTGAAGTGATGAACACGTTCAAGAGGAACACCAGCCCTATCACATATTGATAGCAGGTAGTTTTTGTACTTGTTCTTAAGGCTGGTGAACAACATGTTTTTTGTTTTTGGAGTTCATTATCAATTTATGATTTTCTATTTTATATATATTTGGCATTTATATATTAATTCAGAAAATTAGTATTTCTTCTGATATTATTGGGCTTTACATGTCAGACGCTACTCTTCCTGTGAAAGTTTTGGCTTATGCTGATGATCTTTGTCTATTTTTGCAGATTTACAGTCTGGGTTACATTTCAGCACTTAATTTAGGATTTTCCACAGCATCTTCTGCTAAAATTAATGTCCACAAATGTAAAGCTGTAAAACTTGGGACTTCTCTCCCACAAGTGGACTCAGTGGCAGGAATCCTGTGGGAACAGGGGACTTAAACTTTTGGGTATTCATTTTGGGCCACTGGACATAGAAAAATTCAGTTGGTCCTTAAAATTAATGAGGGTTGCGCTCTAATTAATCAATGGAAAAACATGCAAATCTCAAAGAAAAAAAGGATCCTTTTGATCAGAACGTTTCTTTTGCCATTATTTCTTTATCTCGGTGCAGTTTTCCATTGCCTTGGAATATGGGCACCAGACTTTATAGTCTTTTGTTTCATTCCCTCTGGGGCAGCAGGTTAAATCCTGTTAAGAGAAATTTACTTATCTCCATAGTGACAAGGGGCCCTGGGGATGGTGAATCGGTAGCTTTCCTATGACACATTTTATTTTTATAACATCAGATCCCTTCTCAGACCCCATACCAAAACTTGGCATAAGTGGATTCACACTATCTTTTAACTTTACTCATTTTATGGTTAAATAGGAAGTCACACTTTCAGACTATCTGGAAAAAGACCCATTTCACCTTATATGATTATTATTTTAAGAAATTTAAACACTGGAGGGTTACCAAAGAAGAGGTTGTTCTTTTTAACAAGAAGGAGTTTTATCAGAACCTTCTTGACAGTAATTGTTGGGAACCTTTAATTTTTTTCGTTTGGGACTCAGGACACTGCTGATCTCACCATTAAATTATTAATGGACCCTAGGCTGCCTGAGTATATGTGGGAGATAACCTGACTATCACGTCATGGCAGACTTGGTGTTCATAGTTCCCATAAACATAAACAGTTGAGCAAGAGATGTTGTCCCAGAGATGCCTGTAACACTTTCCTGGAAACTCAGTCACATTTATTTATAGAATGCCCTTTGCTGTTACTTTTTGGAACGTATTAGCATAGACTTTAGGTAAAGCTGAATTTTGTCACCTTGATTATGACACCCTTGTTTTGGGAAACATTCAGGTCCCTGGATAAATTACCACCCTAGTACATTGGGGCCCAGATATTCAAACTATGCCAGGCTGTGGCGCAAGCCTAGGTGCAGCTCAACTTGGCTGAGCAGGGGCGTGGACTGGGCGATATTCAACGGAGCTGCGCCATAGCTCAGCAGCATTGAATATTGCACCCTGGCCACTCACAGTACATGGTGCAGTGGCACTGCACCAGCGCCAGTGGCCAGAGGAGCATGGGGATGCGCTAGTGCAAGTTCCATTGCGCAAGGTGCAGCAACCGTGATATTCAAAAGTTGACATGCAAATGGGGCCATAATGTATGCAAGGTGCACATGGGGCCATTTGCATGTCATTATGGCTCCATTTGCATGCAGGTGCACCGATCCCCAACGATTTACACCTGGCGGCCCTGCCAGGCAGCACCGGTCGAGACTGATGTCCCTCGCAGCGCAGCACATGCCCTACAGCCCGATCGTGGGCTTCTAGTAAACAAAGATTAATCCTATATCTCTGGTGGTCCAGTGAACTGCTGCATGCCCGATCACAGGCTAAGTTAAAAGTAACCTATATCCCTGGTGGCCCAGTGGAACTGTCCGCAATCCGGCGGGCTGAAGTAAAACTAAAAGAAACCTATTATCCTTGGTGGTCCAGTGGACCTCTCTGCCCAATCGCGGGCTGAATTACAAATAAGAAACCTATTATCCCTGGTGGTCCAGTGGACCTGTCTGCCCAATCGCGGGCTGAAGTAAAAATAAAAAGTAAACTATTATCCCTGGTGGTCCAGTGGACCTATCTGCCCGATCACGGGCTGAATTACAAATAAGAGAAACCTATTATCTCTGGTGGTCCAGTGGACCTGTCTGCCTGATCGTGGGCTAGGTAAAAATAAATAGTAAACTATTATCCCTGGTGGTCAGTGGACCTGTCTGCCTGATCGCGGGCTGAGTAAAACTAAAGAAAACTATTATCCCTGGTGGTCAGTGGCCCCACCTCCCCACCGCCCACTGATCCCACCGCCCGCTCCCCGGTCAATGGCGGGTGGCAGCACCCACCCACCTGCTGCCCGCTGCCCGGCTGACTGACACCTCGGTGGGGCTGTATGCCCGTGGTCCACGGCAAGAGCCAATGGGCGTGCAGCCGATGCTACTACATTCCAGATATGTGGATGGATCCATTCACATATCTGGAATGTAGTATATTATGGGCTACATGCCCATTAGCTCACACTGTGGACCAATGAGCCACAACTGCGATGTTAATCGATCATGGCGCAACGCGGCAGGTGGGTAGTGCTACTGCTGGGGGGCGGTGAGATCAATGGTGAGGGGTCGCTCACCCGGGAGCTAACAGTTGCTCATATTTTCCTTCAACTAGCGATGGTCTTCAGGCCCACTGGACCATGAGGGATAATAAATTTCTTTCTTACTAATTCAGCCGCGATTAGTGATTCAGATCACTGGACCACCAGGGATATAGGAGTTATCATTTTATTTAGCACTGAAGCCCGCGATTGGCTGGCAGCAGTCCACTGGACCACCAGGGATTTATAATTAATCCTTTCTTTACTGATGCCCGCAATCGGGCATGTGGGCGCCACCATGGAGGTGCAGCAGGAGCTCAGGTGGCCACGCACAGGTGGCAGCTTCCATGTTGCACCCTGCAGCAGCTCACCTGTGGGTGGCCAGCCCTTGCTTTTTTTTTGGATCAACTTTGTGCTGGCGCGGGTAGGGTTGCACATGCATGGCTCCGCACATCCCGGGCTGAATATTGGGCTGTGCAGGTATGCATGTGCCCCTCCTACCTGCGCCTGCATACTTTACTGATGTGCTCCGGGCATTGGGATTTGTGCCGCGCTTTCCTCTTTTGAATATCACACTGGTGCTCAGTGGTTGCGATGTTGCAACACTGTTGTGCCATGTGCAACCCTTTTGAATATCTGGGCTTGGTGTTTTCACTGGTGTTTTAAAATATTATCTCTGGCTGACAAGATATAAATGGATTTTCCAGCAGACTTTTTGGACTCAGTCAGAAGTAATTCATCTTGTTCTAATACAGTTGAGACATCTACTGCACAAGATTCAAGTTGTGTTTCTTATAATAGACTGACATCTCTGTGGAAGAACTGTGAGAAATGATGGTTTGATACACCTTAATTTATTCCTTACATCGTATATCCTTTAAGGTTTCTGTTATTTTTTTTCCTTTCCTTTTCAGTTTATACCTTTTTCACTTATATTGATGTTTTCTTTGATATCTGTTTGGTTTGATTGGTATACCTTGTATAAGAATTTTGTCCTAATAAAAGCTCCCCTACTCTTTTGAGAAGTGCCATGGGATCTTTAACATCCACCTGAACTACCACCAGAACAGACAGATGGGACCTCGGTTTAATGTCTCATCGAAAGACAGCCCTCAGGAGTGCAGCAACCCCTCATGCTGCACTACAGTGTCAATATTGAGATTTAACCCATGTGCCTGGTGTGGGGATAAAACCCACAGCCTTCTGATCTCCGGCCTCAGAGGTGAGTGCACTACCTGCTGAACCATTGACACTGCTGTAATGTGCACTGACACTGCTCTTTTGTCAATGTGGTAGCCTTCTACTAACACTGACACAGAATAAAGTAGTCCATCGAATAATTGTTCTGTTTTTCTTCACTTTTCCTACTTTAACTTACTGTTTTGGTGTTGTTTACACTTTGCTGAATTATAGCAGCAAGAATTTAATCATTTGTTAGTTTTGTACTTTGATTAACATGCTGCATTCTGACTGCTGAACTCCACGGTGCTCAGAGCTGCCGCTGGCCGCCTCAGTCCAACAGCCAGTCTCCTCGGTACCGCCCACTCTTCCAACTCCCATGTACTAACAATAGTTCACTTATTTTACAATTCTGCAGCTTGATTACCATTCTCCATCATGGTGATGCACTCTCGGTACTCTACTGCCCTTGTTGTTGCTCGGGTAACTGGCCGCTTTGCTCATTACCGCTGCTCTTCCAACTCCCCATACTCATACAGCCCTTCCGTTGCTCTTTCTCCAGCAACTCGCCAGTACTCTTGCACCACTTCCTGTCTCTCTGGAGTGTGGGACACTGCATCACCACCTGTTGCCACTCAGGTTACCTGACAGCTCCTCCTCCATGATCTGTCTGGGTAGGTAGGTGGCTGGCTGACAAGTCCTCATGGCACTCTCCTCCCACTCCCCCAAACTGGCTAGAATATGAACACACACTGTAAACTACAGTGTCTGCCAGGGCGGGTGGGTGGGAAACACACTGCCGCCTCCTGCACAATCCATCCGCTCTCCAGTACCTATACTGCTGCACTCCTGCATGATCCATCTCACTGTCTAGCACCCTGCTGTCACTCTTCTGCATTATCCATCTAGCTCCCCAGTATCCCTGCTGCCGCACTCCTGCATGATCCATCTGGCTGTCCAGTACCTTTTGCCGCTCTCCTGCATAATCCATCTGGGTATGTCAATCTCCTGCACTATCCATCGGGCTCTCCGGTACCCCTACTACCACTCTCCTGCATGATCCATCTGGCAGCGAGGGAAGGGACTCCCTCCGCTAAATAAGTCCCAACTACCTAATCCATATACTGTATCTAATATATACTTACAGCTAATGTGAATAGGGATTTCACCTATTACCTACTCACTCTAGCTGTAGATATAACAGGATTAACGTATGCCCCTCGTGATGCTTCTGCTCCAGTCAGAAATATCACAGATAGAGCCATGTTACAAGCCCTAATATAAAATGTTTAGATCAAGAAGAACAATGGAGCATTTTGCATTATCATGTCACTATTCAAAAAAAATCTTTGGATTTACTTAGCTCAGCAGTGGAAGATGTTTTGGTTGTAGAACATGACTTATGATATTTTTTCATTAGGTCAGTATACAGGTTTTTGCAAAATACTACAAAGGAGCATTATCTGTGTTTTTGACTATATTGAAATTTTACTTATGGCAAGCTCATGTTGAGTGGGTGTTCAGACAACAGTATATGCCATATTATGTTTTTCAGAAATTGTGTGAAAATGCACTAATTGAAGTATGTGAATGAGATGTACATATCACCCATTACAAAAGTTCAAATGTGGTGCAGAGGATTTTCATTTAGTTTGAAATATAAATAGAGATTAATTTAAATAGTGATAATGTACACATGATAAAGTGACCTGATATTTGGTTGAAAGATGTATTACATGGTTATGTATGTTCTGTTTCTGATTTCCTTCAATACAAAATCCCCTACTCTTTTCGATAAGTGCCATGGGATCTTTAACATCCACCTGAACTACCACAGGCTGATGGGACCTCTGTTTAATGTCTCATCCATTAGATGGCACCTCAGGTGCAGCACCCCTCATGCTGTAGTACAGTGTCATTACTGGGATACTAACCTAGTGCCAGGTGTGGGAATTGAACCCACATCCCTCTGTTAACCCATGTGCCAGTTGTGGGAATTGAACCCACAGACCTCTGACAACCCTCTGATCTCCTGGCCTCAGAGGTGAGTGTTCTACCTGCTGAGCCACTGACACTATTTTATAGTAATTGGCCCAAAAGTAAGTGTGGTCACTGTATCTCTTTACACCTGCCTTCCAGTGCTGGTGATGGTGTGACAGGAAGGGTTGTAGTATAGTACACAAGCTGCTGGAAGGTGCAACATAGTATTAACAGGGTTCCTTCTATTTTCATGTGCTGTTCCTGGGGTTCTGCAGCAGAACTGATCTTGATATCATGGACCACCATATCCTAGGGACCTTGGAGGGACAATGCCGTGTTAGTAGTGGTTTCTTGTCACTGACATTGATGGTTGATGCTTCTTTTTTTTGTTTAATATGCTTTATTTAATTTTTAACACAATACTTGTTTACATAGTCTGTATACAATTGAAGAGGAGATACAGGAAGAAAAAGCACAGTTCTGTAAAGGAAAGTCACCTCTACTTGCATTTATAAAATAAACATTCCATAACATTCCTTATCTCTATCTTTCTAAATCATAAAACATCCCTATCCCCATGCAATATTCGTAACATGGTAGTATATAAAATCATACTGAGTCTTTATCAAACATCTAATAATGTAAGACTTCCAAACAGTAAGTAGAGCTTCGAGTGGCCCCACTTATGATGATAACCCTGGTCCTTATTGGCCATCATAGCTATGTGTTTTTCCAGCTGTAAAGCAATAGTACTTCGTTATGCTATTCCAATGTAGATGGGAGTGATTCAGCTTTCTATTACCTCATAACAACAAGTTTGACCATCATGGAGATGAGAGCCATGTCATTTTTCCGAGCCTTAATGGTTCCCGGAGGGAATCTGTTAAGAAGGCAAACCTCCAGGGTAAATAGTGATTCTAATCCTAGCAATGGATCTAAGGATTCTTTAATGTTATGCCAAAGTTAACAACCTTTGGGCAAGTCCAGATCATGTGATAAAGATCTCCAGGGAACCATTGCAACGTTGACATTTTGAGATGAAAGTTTCCCAATTTTGAATAACAATCCGTGTAAGGTACAGGTTATGCATGATGTTAAATTGTATTAGGCAAAGCCTATCCTGTTTAATGTATCTGTATCAGTTAAAACATATGGTATGCCACAAGCTGTCATCTGCTTGTGAAGAGAGTTTGTTAACTCCAATAATAAAGATGCCTTTTGGTAGACCGTAATCTAGATTTTGGAGTTCTTTATAGACTATAGATATGGAATGTGGTTGTTTTGCCACTAATAGAAGGGGTACACCTCCTTGGTTTCTAAGACAATGTGTGATGTCTTACTGATGAAAGAAGCAACAGCTTGCTTCAATTGCCAGTACTTAAAAGGTTTCTGTCCAAATGTTCAAGGAATGACAAAGTTGCGGAAAGGAAAAACTTTATTCCCTGAGACACATCCTGCAGTTTGAGATGTGTTAAAGGGTCCACAAAGAAGGCAAATGGGCAGTTTACCAATATAAAATGTGGGTTCCTAACCAGAGGTTGCTCCAAGGATTTGTGCCAATCTACATTTAGGTGCTTTTGCAACTGATGCAGAGCTTTGAGAGACCATCCAATGGGTGTATTTTTAGTGTACTGGTATACATTGAGGCACTGAATGGAGCAAAGCAGGTAAGGTGCAGGATGTTTTCTTGCCATATCTATTTCTATATCTAACCATAATGGTTTGAGAATTGTCTGATTTTCCTGGTCTGATGCTGATATCCAGTGAGTTACTTTACCAATGTGTATTGCACTGTAGTACATAAAAATGAGGAAGTGCAAGGCCTGCCTGCAATTTAGGGCAGTGAGCTTAAAATATGCTTGTTGAACACTCTCTTTCCATTCCAAAGGTACTTATTAATTAATGTTTGTAATTGTGCAAACCACTTTGTAGGAAGAAAGAGCCTTAGCATACCGTGGGGTAAAGAATGCGGGTAGAACATTAATTTTATTGTGGCAATTCTTTCCCATAATGAGATTGGTAATGTTCCCATCTATTTAGGTCTGATTTAAGAGTTGTAAGTAAAACGGTGATTTTCTTTCAATATGGTGGAGAATTCCTGTAAACTTTAATTCCTAAATATGTTAATGATTTTGATTCTATACTAATTTATATTCCCGGACGATTGATGGAAAACTTTTCCCATTCAGCGGGAATACCTTAGTTTTGGTTAAATTAAGTTTATAATAAGAAACCTTTGAAAAAGATCTATTTTCTTCAGTGACGCTTGGCAACCCACAAACAGGGTTAACCAGATGTAGTAATAAGTCATCCGCATAAGCGGATATAAGGTGTCTTTTCTCTCCCACTTTTATACCCAGAAGGTCTGGTGAAGACGTTAATTTCTAAGTAAAGGTTCAAGGTATAAATTGAAGAGTAGGGATAAGGGGCATCCTTACAAGCGCCCTGTTGTAATATAATTGGATTTGACAGTATGCCATTACACCAGACACAGGCAGTTGATTTACAATAAAGGAGTCTTATCCATTTGATAAAGTTTTTAGAAATCCATTTTGGTCAATACTGCAATTAAAACGTCCCAGGAAACTCTATCAAACACCTTCTCTCGTCTAATGAAATCAAGACTACGAGGAATGTTTGAGCTTTTAGTTAAGGAAAGTAGGTGTAATAACCACATGTGGTCACTAGACCTACCTGCCATAAACCCTACTTGTTATGGGCTAATTAAATTATCCATAAAAGGTCCCAATCTACTTGCTAAAATCTTTGCTAGTATTTTCACATCAGTGTTCAACAGTGATATGGGGTGGTAGTTTTCTGGGCAGAGGGTATCTTTATCAGGTTTGGGGATGAGAGTAATAATTGCTTCTAAGAAATCTAGTTTCAAAAACACTTTCGAACCAATGGTTGTATACCTCAGTTAGTAAGAGGGTAACTTCTAGTAAACAGGATTTATATAAGTTGTTAGTTAAGCCATCTGGCCTGGGGGATTTATCTTGAGGGAGTTGTTGCATAACTTGTGTTATTTCTGCTCTTTGATGGGATTGCCTAGAGTTATTATTAACTCCTGAGGTATGCAGGGTAGATCTATGAGGTCAAGGTAATTGGTTATTTCTGTCTGTGCTAATATACTATTGATGGGGCAGTATATAATTCTTGGAAATAGTTTTAAAATGCTGCTACAATTTTTATGGGGTCTGTGGCATTGAGTTATTCAATTCTAATTTGAGTCCCACACATAGGGTTGCTTCAACTTGTTTAATTCTAATAATGAGCAACTTCCTGGTCTTTCAACTGAGTCTAGATATTTGAGCTTTGTTCTTTTTAATCCAATTCTGCCTTCTGGGACATTAGATTAAGTAATTGGGTATGCATGTTATGCAATTTAACCCAGTCCACTTCTGGAGAATTACTAGATATGCTTCTCTCTATTTCTTTAATGGAAGATACTAAGCTTTCCACCTTATTTCTGAACTGTTTGCATCTGGTAGACGCAAGACGTATAAATTCTCCACTTAGGCGACTTCAGGGTAGTCCATAATACATCAATTTTTGTGACGGAATTTTTATTTGTTTTTAAAAATTGAGTAATGAAGTCCTTAATATGAAGTAGGGTAGTTTGGTTTTGATTAATTGGTTATTTAATCTCCATAGGGTATCTCTTTAATTATGGGGCCTTGAAGGAATGTGAGGTGACTGGATAGTGATCAGAAATAACTCTCGCACTTATAGCACTAGTCATGATCCAGGGCAGAAAGAAAGATTCTATCAGAAAATAATCAATTCTGGAGCAGGTATGGTGTGGAGATGAATACAAAGTATAAGATCTCTCATTTGGGTTCAGTACCCTCCATACATCCACCAAACTTGCTCCATTCATCAAGTCTGACAGGGCTCTTTGGGCTGGGGAGGGGCCGACCCTTTTATTGTCTGATCTATCCAATTGTAATTGCGGCGTCAAGTTCAGTCCCCTCCAGGAATATAGTCTTGGGATCTGGTGAAGCCACTAAATTCAGGAGATGAGTAAAGAAATGGGAGAGTCAACATTGAGGCTATATATGGACCCTAATAAAATTGTTGGGATTGCAATTCTCCATGCAGTAACAAATAGCGACCATTGACATCCCAAATCTCCTTATCAATTTAAATGACACTGTTTTGGCGATTAATATAGCAACTCCCCACTCTTTGTAGAGTTTCCCAATCCATAAGCTTGTCCAACCAAGTTTTACATAAAAGAGAGGTATCTTCTCTTAAGATGTGTTTCCTGCAGGCAGGTGAATCCTACATGTAAATAATGCAAATGTTTTAAAATAACTTGACGCTTGCACCTATCCCCAGCACCTCTAACATTCCATGTCACCATGTTATATACCCCACTCATTATTTAAGTCTTGAGCAGTAGTCAAACTGTATTCAAAATGCTTTGTAAAGTTTTGTCCGTCCCACATTTAAACAGTCTATATTCTAAAGAAGAAAATATTGGCACTGCTAATCCCCACAAAAATAACATAAAACTGTCCCACCATCATATTAATCCCTTAACTATTTCTATAAACTACTATAATCTAACTTCCCCAGTTCAATAAACTGTTCTGGCTTAGAAATCCTGCCAGATGATGTCTAACTGCTAACCCACGAGCAGTTTCGCCTCCACTCCATCTTCAATGAAATCTATTATAAAAATCACAAGTAGCATAACATCAGGATCATAAATTCCAATGTAAATAGTTCTTTCGCATGATCTTTCAATTCTAACTAATGTCTTAAGACAGTAACATTTAGTGCACATTAGGACTCATGGCAATCCGTTAATGACTGTCCCAGTTTCACTTGGTCTCCAACATAGCGGATTAGTCCCATTAACAAACTGTTGCCGAAGGAGACATGGATTCAAACTCGCACTCTGCTATACACACAGAAGCGCTAGAGACGCCGCACACCGCGAACGCTCCAGCGAGAGCAAAGAAAAAGGTTACAGAGTCTGTCCCAAAAATCGAATCTGAGTCCACGAGCACCCACTTCAATCAATAAGAGTCCATGGTCTATCCTTCCATTCGGTTTCTAATCAAATTATAGACAAAAAATAAAAATGAGGTTTGTTCCAACCAGTCTCGATTACTAAATCCTTCTCAGGCATTACCTATCGGAATATTATACACTGGATCGATATTCTAATGGTCTCTTTGGTCAGGTTTCAGGGTGTCATCCTGATTACCTTCTGAAATTAGTACAGCTTGGCCCTTTAGCAGGTCTTTGACTGACATTCATTTAAAAGGTTGGGCAATAGCTTCTTGAGCTCGGTGAGTACTTGTTCTTGAGTATCAAATGAGAACCACTGATCCTTTATCTTTACTTGAAGGATAACAGGGTATCGATCTCTGAACTGTTTATCTGCCACAATTAGTTTAGAAACTATCGGTGCAACTCCTGTCGCTTGATTCTGACTGAATGCGGCAGATCTTGGACAATGCAGATTTTCTGACCCTCCTATTGCACTTCTTGAGTGATTTAATCTGATTTAAAATATGCTGTTTGTCCAAGAAACTGAGTAATTTAAAGATAAATGGCCTTGGTGTGTGTATCTGGAGGTGGTGGGGATGCAACGCTCTGTGTGCCCTTTCAACCACATACGTTGTCCCATTCGGTGATGGACTATGAATTTTTCATATAGTTTTGCGCAAACACTATTGAAGAGCTGCCGTCCTCCTTCTCGGGATCCTGATAATTAGCAGATTGTTTCTAAGGCTTCTGCCCCGAGATCTTCTAACTTCTCCTCCATTTTTAAGTCTTCTGACAACGTTACTTCAATCTAACTCCATTTTATCGTGTTTTTCTCCAAAGATATTACTCTTGCCTCCAAATTGGATACTCTCACCAACAGGGATTCCATAGAGGAACGTATCTGGTGAAGTTCCTCAGAGATATTGCGATGGAATTTTGCATTGGCTGCATGATTTCAGGAACTTTCCCTCGGTAAGTGCTGATGACCCGGGTGCGGAGTTACTGTTAGTGGCTGGTTGTTGCTTGGGTCGTTTTGCGGCCTTCTCCTTCACAGGTGTTACAGGGAAGCTAATGTCATGAGGGGCTTTCTCGATGTACATGTCCATTTTAGTTATTTTCCCATTGTTTAGTCCTTTTCCTTGTTTTGATCCTTAGTTCTACAGGTGATTTCGTGTTTATGAAGTGATTTTTCTAGCATTTATATTGGTAAAGGAATGTGGAGCGGTGGGAGTGAGCTGCAGATCATTAGGATGCCATCACGTGACCTGGTTGATGCTTCCTTGTTGGGATACTCGTGGCAGGGAGAGAAGACAGAATGGACCGAGAGTTCCTTTTCTACTGAGATTTGGCATTAAATCCCACCACCAAATTTCCCATTCGGGTTATGTGAGGTTGGGCTGTAGGGCTTCCTGATTATTTCTCAACACGTGGGTAGCTGCTAGAATGTAGGTCATCTAATCAAGTCACTGTGTCTGTGGGAAACCTGCTGTTAACAGTGAGAATCAGCTGTCTGGGTCCTGGGATTGGGTGACCATGTGGTGAGATGGGATCATGCTGTAATTGGGGTTGGAATGGAGGGAGCTGCAGCAGCCAGATTAGAGAGAGAGAGAGAGAGAGTAGCTAGTATGCACTAGAGTCTGTTCTTCCTGTGTAGTAGCCTCCTAGGTACCTGTCCTGATGATATGCCCATGGCCTGGTTTCTGTTTGAAATGTGGAGAAAATGGTGCAAGGGCTCACTCAAAGGAGTGGAAAGAGAGCAGAGTAATTCTGTGGCCCTGGAACTCTCTTGCAGGTTAAATAGTCCATGGAGTCCTGTAGCATCCCCACCACCTGATCTTCTGAACCATGCCCTCTTTACATTCCCTGGCATCATGTTGTATCCACACCCCTGAATGCAGATCACCAAATGTGCAGGTGTACATTAGTGGTCCAGCAGCCCCTGCCTCAATCCAGCACACCTGCAGCCCCAGCTCTCCCTTAGTTAAGGGGAGGGAGCTGATGTCATTATCCACCTATGGATGAATGACCTGGCAGAGAATGGGATCAAAGTAGTGCAACAGGAGTTTGTGGAGTTGGGAGGGCCTTAGACAAGTAGCACACATGGTAACTTTCTCGGAAGTGCTACTTGTCTATGGCATGGATGAGGCTGGGGCACTCCGCACCATGGGATTCAATGACTGGTTGAAAAGCTGGTGCAGAGCTCAGGGATTTGGCTTCATTGGGGACTGGGGCTTCACCTGGAGGGATGCAGGCCTATACAGGTGCGATGGTCTGCATCTGTCCTGGAGGGAACCAATTACTGGACTGCGGGTAACAGATATTGTAACATGACTAAAATGACACTACAGGAGGCAAGAAAAATGATAGGTGTAACTGCATCACCTGGTGGAAGAGCAACATGGCACACTTACACAGAGCCTTAGAAAGTAACACACCTGAACCATAATTGTGGAATTGGAATAACTCGTTGTGCTCATTATTGTTGATAGCAAGCAAAACACGATGTGACTAACACTAGCCTTGCACTTGCCATATTATAAGTGCATTGCACCCGAAGGTGGCATCTAATGGTTGAGAAGTTGCAGTACTCGGCCTGCAGCCTCATGCCACAATGGTCCCAACCATGCATTAATTCCCATTAGATGCCACCTTTGGAGTGGCTTAATGCTCACATGGATTTTACTCAGAAAATGTATCTGGTACCTCAACCGCAAACTATCTTCATGAGGACTTGAGAAAAGTTGTAAAATACAGTTTGATAGTGAAATGAGATTTATACTTTCCTGGACCAGTTTGTCAGATCAAGAGAAAGCCAAACTGTACTTTGCTGTTTTGTAATGTTACCTTAATAAGAACAGACTAAAACCAGTTTGACTTTATTGATGCCTCACTCTGAGGCTGTTGCTGAGCAACCCCTGCTGAGACTCTTTCTGTCATGAGTTCTATGAAAAAGACAGTTTGAATAGTGCTTATTAAAGGTCTAAAAGTGCTGAAATATTATTAAATCAGATAGCAAAGAACAAAGATATTCTTTTGGAATAGAAAGGTGAGTTGATGTATCAAGGTAGTGTTGTTTCTGGGCCTTATATGGTCGATTTGATATGGGTGGCTACGCCACACATGCTATACCTGACCATAAAAAGCCAAAAGGGCTGGGATGTTTTTGTTTTTAAATCTACTGCTAAGGCCAATATACCCACCTCTATCTTTGGTCATTCAACAAACAGAAGCTTTGTGGAAAGTCGAAAGCAGTTACCAAAACTGTCCATGAGCCCTCGCCTGTTACCAGTTGGACAGTGACATCCCAAAACCATAAGACATTTAAGAAACCTGCATGGCTCACTCTGAAAACTTAAATGCCATCTTTATGTATGTATGTATGTTATATACCTCAGTATAAAATATCTACCTGATATTTAATGTGTAATCATGTTTTTACTAAAGGTGGTTACAGTTTCGTATCTTATCATAACCCTATCTCTGATTTATGTTATGACTCATTTGTGCACATGTTTTAAAAATAAATGCTTTTATTTTACACACTGGGTGGGATATTCAAAGGGGTTGCACATGGCGCAACAGTGTTGAGCCATGTGCAACCCACTGATGCACCCCAGCGCAATAGTAAAAGGGGTAGATTATGCAGCGCAACCCCTGATGCGTCGGGGGTGCATCAGTAAAGTATGCAGCTCGAGTGCAGGGGTGTGCCCATGCATATGCGGCACATCCCGATATTTAGCCCAGGAAGTGCGGGCGCGATATGCAGGCACAACCCACCTTGTGCCGCATAGGAGCGCAAAGATGTGCCCATGAAAAAAGGAACATGTCGGGGACACCCACAGGCAGGCCACTGTATTGCTGGGTGCAACACGGCAGCTGCCTGCTGTGGGTGGCCACCCAACCTCCCAGAACACAGTCCAGGCATCATGCCCCCTCACCTGACCATGGGCATACATCTAGAAACTATCCCTGATGGTCCAGTGGACCCTACCGCATCACCCGATCATGGGCTTGTAGCACAATACACCCTTGTGGTCCAGTGGACCGCTATCCCTACTTAAACATGGGCATAATCAAATATATCCCTGGTGGTCAGTGGACCTGCTCCCTGCTAATCATTGGCATATGTTAAAATATAACCTGGTGGCCCAGCGGTACCCCCTCCACACCCACCCATAGACCCTCCACCCTGCCCCGGTCCAGCGGCGGGCAGCAGCTCCCCACGCAAGCCGCCCAGCTGCCCACTGACTGGCAGCATACAGAGTGCACAGACCGTACTGTACTACACAGTCCTGACATGTGATTCACATTTTGGGATTGTGTAGTACAGTATGGTCTCTGCGCCATTGGCCCACGAGACCAATGGGCGAGCAGCCATACTCAGGCGCTGTGAGTCGGGCAGGCGGCCAGGCGGCTTGCGGGTGGGAGCTGCCACCCACCACTGACTGGGAGGGCAGGCTGGCGGTGCTGCATGCGGTGGGGAGGAGGAAATGCTGGACTACCAGGGTTATATTTTAACACTTATGCCCACGTTTGTAGGGATCGGGTCCACTGGACCACCAGGGAGTTTATTTTAACACTTATGCCCATGATTGGCAGGGAGCAGGTCCACTGGACCACCAGGATATTTGTCTACTATGCCCATGATTGGGCATTGGGGTGCATTGCCCACCGAAGGGCAGGGGTCGCTTATTTAGGAATAGGTGTTCCAGCCCTGTAAATCCCCCAGGGTGTCCTTTCATGTCTTTGCACCTGCAGGTCCTTAGCCCAGCTTACACTTTGCCTATGGACTGTGAAGGGGGTGGTCACTGGGCTATACAATGGGCTTAAACTTAGCTCTGCCCCTTATAAATATTTATTGTTAGGCTACAGCCCTACTGTGTAGTGTGGGCCCAGGCTTAGCTCTGCCTCCCCTCCTGTTGCCCATTACCACCTCCCTATCTAATGGGGCACTGGCCAGGCACCCCTACCTTTCCTGTGGCTTGGAACCTCATGGTGCCCTTTAGCTCTCCCCTTGTGGGTGCTCTGCCCACTCTTGCCTCTATGCCCTGTTCTCCTTTCTGGCATTGAGAAGCTTTTATTGATTCGACTGATAGTGCTTGCCATGTTATGATAATAGCTTTTGGAATTTTAAACACTTCTGACTCGGTATAGGGGCTGGCTGGTGGCATTTTACTGTGTGTGATTGTTAGAGGTTGCTAGAGCATACTGAACCTGTTTTTGTGCAAACATGTTGTCCTAGGTTTGGGGATAGTGAATTTCTACTAGCCACACTTTCCATTCACCAGGTGTTTCTACTGTTTGTGGCAAGTACACTGTAAAAGAGGATATGGTATTATTCGGAGAACGTTATACGAGGCCTTGTTTGGGAAAGCATTATAAAGCCATTTTTGAACATTTTGAAACTTATCTGCTTCTAATGTCCTGAAAATGTATTGCCTCAACCCAGCTATTGAATTTATCAGGCCACCACAGCCATTTTACCAGATACCAAGTTTTACTTCCATGCTTCTTCTCCTCTGCCAGGATTTTCTGTACCTGATACACTCTGTCCTCATCCGTTCAATTTTCTGTATCTCCTCTGCATAAAAAATACCTTTGATGTCTTCCCCAATAGTCTTTTTAGTTTATAGGTGGGTCTCTGTGTTTTAAGACCTCTTTCACAATAAATATCTCATCTGTGTATGTCTGCTCATATCACTTTTCGAGCACCCTTTCAGCTTAGATATTATCATGTGATCACCTTTCTGAAGGGTACCCTTTTGTTTGTTGCCAAGAAAAGTATTGTTGTAAATGGTCTTCCATACACCCAGGGCATTGGAAGAGTTAACATCCACTGGCCTGCGTTTAATGGTTCTATGATAAGTATGATTATAGCTGTGCATCTGGTTGGGCAACACATCAGTATATTTCCATGTATTCTGTGCTGTATAGTACTGCCACATTCATGACTTTAAAGTCCTTTTAAACTGTTCAACAATGCTAGCCTGAACGTCACTATTTGTCACAAAATGGTGGACTTTTTTTGTTTTGATAGGGCCTTTAAGGAGGCATTTAACAAACTCTTTACCCTGATCAGTCTGCAGCTTTTGAGGTGTGCATCCACTTTTAACAATACTTTTAAATGCCTATGATATCGCTTTGCCTGATTTGTCTTTTAAAGCCACTACCCAGGCAAGCTTGGAAAATACATTGATGCACATTAGTATGTATTTACAGGAGATTGAGGAGCTCATCACTGGCCTGGTGCTGGAGTCCCCAGATGGTTGATCTTGGAGGACTTCAATGCCTAGGTTGACGGCAGGCTCTCGCGCTTTGCAGAAGATTTCCTTAGGAGTATGGAAGCCCTGGGCCTATCACAACATGTTACAACAGCGACACACTCGGGTGGCCACACACTGGATCTTGTTTGTTCATCAAGTTTAGATATTTTGACCTCAGAGTTGATCCGATGGTTTGGGGATCATGGCTCTGTCGGTTTACGTTAGGCCCCAGTTGGTCCCACCCTGTGGAGATGGTCTGGTACCGCCTTTAAGCGGAATATCCTCAGAAGGATTGGTGGTGGTGCTGAACCTATCGAGAGTTGGAGACAGCTTGTGCAGTTGGGATGGAGGAGGCTGTGACAGCTTATGATCTTGCTGTTGGTGCCACCTTTGACTCGATGCACCCGTTCATGTCCGCCAGTTATCTAGATGGGACCTCCATGGTTTGATGAGAATATCTGGGGTTTAAAGATCATGGGTAAGAGGTTAGAGAGACACTGGAGGAGATCTGGCCTGATGGAGGACAGATTGGCCCCAGGTTGCAATATGTGGACTATTAGGGGCAATCTCCTGGAAAAGGCAGAGCTTTTGCTGGGAGATTGCTGCAGCAAGGAACAGACCTGATCAACTCTTCAGCATGGAAGATTGGCTTTTACATCCTGCCTGTCTCTGGGTTGGGGAGTAGGTTCTACGCTAGATGTGAGGAGCTAGCTCTGTTCTTTGCTGACAAGGTATCCTCTCTATCAGGGAGGAGGTCTCATCGAGCGTCTCTCAAAGGGATGCAGTGCTCAGCCTGAGTTGTGTCAAAACACTTCTCTTGTCTCAGATGAGTTTGAACTAATCAGGGTGGAGGAGGTGGCTGAGATAATCTCAAAGCTGTGACCAACCCATTGCAATCTAGACCCAGGCCCGACCCACATTTTGGTTGGTTGTCTGGACCTGATTGGCTCTGTGGTGGATGGGATCATCCATAATTCATTGAAGAGTGGGGTCTTTCCATCAGTCCTGAAAGAGGCCTTGGTTAGACTCCTCTTGAAGAAGCCCTCTTTGGACCCGGACTATCTCAGCAACTACAGGCCAGTCTCAAACCTCCCATTTTAGGGAAGGTTATTGAAAATGTGGTGGCAGTTCAGCTCAAGAGATGTTTCACCTCCTTGTCCACCTGTGAGTCATTTCAGTCTGGATTCCATGTGGTACAGTATGAAGACTGCCTTGGTGAGGGTGCTAATGATCTCCTGATGGTGAGGGACAGGAGGAGTGTACCATCCTAGTCCTCCTGGACCTGTTCACAGCCTTTGTCACTTTGGACCACGAGGTGCTGCTTGACCATGCATGGTTCTGGTGTGGCCTGTCTGGTACTGTTATTAACTGGCTTAGGTCATATCCAACAGACAGAGTGCAAAGGGTGATGATGGGACTTGTCTCATCTAACCCTAGGCCTCTGAGTTGTGGAGTTCCACAGGGTTCGGTCTTGTCACCCTTGTTGTTCATGGTGTACATGCTGCTGTTGGGAGATATCAGGCAGTACAGGCTGGGTTTTCACTGCTATGCAGATGATACCCAGCTATGCGTGTCCTATACACTTGATACACAGGTAGCGGCCTCCGTATTTAACATCTTCCTCAAGGAAATCCAGACATGGATGACTCAGGACTGGCTTAGACTCAACCAGGACAAGACTGAGGTACTGGTTGTGGACCCAGGTCATTGGGGTGGAGGGGGTGAGGGGTTACCACCCAGGCGTGTGCTTGAGGGGGTCCTCTGGCCCGTCTAGACCAGTGAAGGATCTGGATGTGATCCTGGATGACGGTCTGATCTTGGAGGCCCAGGTGTCAACAAAGGTCAAAGTGGATTTCATCATCTTAGGGACATTGCCCAGATCTGAACCTCTGATCCAGCCTGAAGACATGGCCACAGTGGTGCATGCTTTTGTCACAACCAGACTGGACTACTGTAATGCCCTGTACCTAGGGCTATCTGGAGGAAACTTCCTTAGGGTGCAGCTGGTGCAGAGCGTGGTGGCGAGACTTGTGTCAGGGTTAGAAAATATGATCATATTACCCTGGTCCTCCACGAACTGCACTGGCTGCCAGCCAAGTGTGAGATTGTTTTCAAGATAGGGCTTACTTACCTATAAGGCCCTGCGGAGGGCACTGTCTATCTGCAAGATCTCCTTGTCCCCTATCATCCACCTCGGGAACTTCATTCTACCGGGCAGACCTCCTCCGAGTTCCCAGGGTTAGGCTGCAGCATTCGGGGATAGGGCACTCTCTGCAGCCGAGACCTACCCTGTGTAATGCACTGCACAGTTATGTAAGGAGGCTCCTTCGGTAAAGCCTTTAAGAAAGGGTTGAAAACTTTGTTGTTTCAGCAAGCTTTAATTGATTGAGCAGGAATGCAGTCTTTTAAATCTGCTAGATAGATTATTGCTCTAGCTATAGTGTGTTTATGTGTGTGTTTACCATGATTTATTCTATTGTTATTGTACAGTGCCCAGAGTCTGAGGAAATGTCTGTCGTCTGTCTGTCTGTGTCTGACTCTCTGTCTCTGTCTGTCTGTCTGTCTGTCTGTCTTTCTATCTATCTATCTATCTATCTATCTATCTATCTATCTATCTATCTATCTATCTATCTATCCCTTTACTGTACTTTGCATATTGATTCATATCCATTAATTCAGCCTGCCATTTTCTGTCTATTTCAGAAACAATGACAGGATTTTTCATAAATGTCACCCTTGCTGGTTCGTTTAATGTGCAAGGATCTTGCTTAGTAAGCCATTCTGCAAAACCTTTCCTGATGACCCCTTTGTCAAATTTTTTTGCAGCCTTGTATGGCTGAGTCACACGTGTGAAACCACTCACTTTTTGCATTAAAATATATTTTGTGGAGCAGCTGATCAGTCACCTTCTTTTGTCAGCCCCTAATACATCTGTTAGCTAGCAAAACTCTTTGTTATCAGTAAAAATAAAGTGTGGGCTCTTTTTTTTATATATAATCTGTTTACCCTCTGCTGGCCTGGAGCGGAGGTGACTTCCCATCTCTGTCACCCTTCACCTCTGTTATGGGGTCACACTGCTCAGCAGTGGGGGTTTAGGGTTTTAGTGGTTGCTTACAATGACTACTTTTAAGCCCTGAACCCACCCCAGGGACACTGGTGCACAGGAAAAGGTCCAGGCAGGAAGCCGTGTGGAACACGACTTCTGCCAAGCACCTAACAGCACCCACCTCTTCTAACACCCTCTGCTAGTCAGATCAGTGCCCACCCTCCCTCAGAGAGGAGAGCTGCCTATACTGATGGCTCAAAACTGGTCCTTCCTCCTCCCCACCCCGCTGATGACCCAATGGCTTAAAAATATTTGACAACCACAAAGTGTAATGCGTGATTATATTTTATATACATGTCATAACTGTATTTTAAAGAGTTTATATGCACTGTAACACATAGCGAGTATAGTAATACATAAACTGACATATTATAGTGGCTACGTACTGTACAAAAGGAATAACAGTATTTTAAAAGCATATATGACCTGTAACACATAGCTGACATGCAATGCTTACATAATATCCTGTTTCTACATTAACAGTCTAAGGCAAATGATGTGAATCCAAATCCTTCCCCAACACACACACACACACACACACAAAACAAAGTTCTACATTCTACCATTCCAGGGACCGTAACTTTTGGGCTGCATGTTTAACACACGCAAGGGCTTCATCCACTTTCCCCAGGTGATGAGGTGGACACACATGGGACATGCACCACTTAAAAAAGCAGTGTGATCTTTGAAGGATACTGTTACAGAATGAACAAATTCTGGCCAGAGCCGATAGGGCTGCAGGGAGGAGAATCTGGGTTAAAAATATTGAAAATTATTATTATTTTTTTTGCATTGTTTCTTTATCCCTCCTACATGCCCCGGATCTGCCATTTCTTCAGGCAGCCATGATCCCCGACATCCACCTACTGTCTCCCTTGGAACCCCTACTTCAGATCACAGCCGACTCTGGGGTAGCTTGCGTAACCCTTTGCTGAGTGGGTCTCCCTTCTCTGAGGGGAAGGCACTGATAGGGCAGCCAGCACACTCTTTCTCTCAGTCCCAGGGAACTGCTGAGGTGGTCAGGCTCCTTGAGAGTTCTTCTGTGGTGTCAGAAGATCATTTGCCATTATCCTGGCCAATCTGAGATGGCTTTTCTGTTTTCTGGCACCCCTGGCGTCACACCATATCTTGTAGTCTCCAGTCTCCACCAGGGGCCGCTACAGGTGAGGCATCCTCTAACCCCACCCCAGGAGAGAGATCAGTCCTTTGGACACTCAATCCTGTCCCACTCCCGCCGACTCCCAGCGACCCGAGTCCGCTCCTGAACCGGGTTACCGTGTGGTTTGAGGTAAGGTGCTAGCAGCTCAACCCTCATGCCACCATGCCAGCATTATTATTTTTTAAATTATTTCTACACCTAATTTTCAACACAACCTTGTGAAGAACCTGCCTCATAAAGAAGGGCAGAGAAAATGTTCAGGTCCTGGCATAAAGGTGATGTTGTGCAGGGACTGAAAATCAACTTTTGGGCTGCAAACACACATTTTGGGCAGGAGTTGAAAATGAAAGCTGCCACATTAATGAGTCACTGTACCAATATGGCTATGTTGAAATGTTGTGGTAAAATATTGAATATTACCAAAGTTATGAGCCGCATTTGCAAAATTCAACATAGCCTTATAACCTACAGCAGCAGTGCAACAATCTGTTGAAATTCTGACCTATTCTTTTTTATGCTATTTTAGATTGCCACTTACCTCCTGGCTTGTATGATACCCTTCTTTCCACAATTTGAATCTGCTTGAGTACTTTTCATGTCTGAAATAGTAAAAGGAGCACAACTTTTACTATTGCTCAGACTGAGGCTTTCATCAGTATCTGTAGCTGTTTTTGAACTACTGTATTGTTCTGTAAGGTCAGCGAGCACTGCCTGCTGCATAATAATTAATGTTAGTTGCAACAGAAGTGATATATAAACAACAGATGGACAAAAACAGCTGAAAATACTGATGAAGACCTGGTCCTCACCTTATTAAAAGGAGTGCTACTTTTATTATTTCACACATGAAAAAGTAGAGAAGCAGACTCAAACTGTGGAAAGAAGGGCATCATACAAGTCAGAAGGCAAGTGGCAATATAAAATAGCATAAAAAGCATTGGTCGAAATTTTTGCCAGATTGGTGCACTGCTGTTTTAATAGGTGAACCTACTAAAATCAAAGAAGACAAGAATTGCAAAGTGTAATGCCACCCCATATTAAATGTATTCAAAGTCAGGCAATGCATTGCTAGTCTTATTTTCTTTTCATATTGAAAAAGTTTAACTTGGTCCACAGGGAGAAAATTTGGATACAGCTTTACTTAATCGAGCCTAAATATCATGATGTCAGGGCAGAAATGGGGTTAGGGTACATTCAGATGGCAGTGAGGATAAGGTAAAGAAAATTTATTGTGGTACTATACTATAGAAAAACCCTGCCAAAAGAATGCAACACATCTGTCAAGCAGAGAAACACCAGTTTGGCACAGATGCTGAATTCTTTGTGCAGTCTTATAGTGCAGCAAGTTAAATTGTGTCCATATTCATTTTGGAGTGGGGATTGTGAAAATTTCAGATGGTTGTCAATTCTGACCCACCTTTTTCTTCTTTAAAACTGCTGTTTTAAGAAGATGGGCTATATAGACCATTATGATCCATCATATTTTCAATAACCCCAACTTTTTATGCCCTGTGGGTCACTGTCCCACTTGAGAAACTGTCCTTCTCACCCTCTCTCAGTGCAAACCAAGCTCCCTTTGTGCTGAAACCCCCATCTGCCACTTGCCTAGTGGCAGTGAATTTATGTAGCATTTTTAGCTCTACATATCAATCAATCAGTCTTCATTTACCAGGTGAAGCGCCATTGAGTGAGCTCATTTGCAAGGTGGACCTGAACAAATTCACATAAAGTAAACAACATACAAAGGAAAAAGATGAGCATACAATCAGGAATACAATGTAGAAGAGAACATAAAACATAGTACAGTATTAGGCAAGATCTAGACAGACAAATATGCAAGAGTCTAAGAAAAAAATATCAATATACATTTTATACAGTATGTACATGAACAGTTCAGGAAAAAAGGCAGGAGGTGTGATATGGAGAAGAAGGGAGAAAGAGTGATAAACAGGGAATCACAAGGCCTGGAGACAGTTATACAGTCGCATAAAATGCTTACTGACATCCTTTATAAGCTTCCCTCTATCAGTTTCTTCATATTTCCTCCAGTGTTTACATTTACTGCAGTAGTAAAGAGAATGTGTTCAGTACTAAATGAAAAAGAAATTTGCTGGTAGGTTTTAGATACCACTGTTAAGGAAAACTGCATTTTATTTATTTTATTTATTTCGTCATTCGGACATAACCATTGAACAAAATGCTCTTTTCAACGGGTTTCATGTCTCGACAGGAAGACAACACATAAAAGGTAGTTACAGACTATGGTTGCACAAGTACAGAGACAAAAATACAAGAAATAACAGCAATTGGTCTAACTATTTACAATTGTAAGCTATCTCATATAGAGGTACAGCATATTGCAGTTAGTACAGCCCAAGATACATGGTGAGTGCTGTGGGTTTAAGAAACTTATTTAGCACGAGGTAAAAGCAGCCAGGAGGCACTGTTATTTCATATAAAGTTGAGGGGAAGACCAACATAGGCTTTCACACCTCTATGTTAAGGCAGCCAAGAGGAGGCTTTGTTGTTAATTCTAGTCAAGGGTGGGGGGTTATTATCTGTGCAGGACTGACCTAGTAGGAACACACTAGAGCAATGTGAGGAGGACCATACACAGAATAAGCTGGGGAAGACAGGTGCTTTGAGACAATCACATTTGTGCAGGGTCAATGGCAGGGAGGAACTTAAAACAGAGTGCTGAGTTAAGGAAAGTAGATAGAAGGCTCGTCGACAGGCTGTGGCTATGGAAGGCTCAAGTTCAAGGGCTGGCAAGTAGTAGGAGAAGTAGGAGCTTAGACTCGGGTTACTGGGCAGCAGGGTAACAAATCAGAGAATGCAGCCTAGGAGCAGACTGACCTAGCAACCAGGTGATAGTGCTACCAGTTACCTTCAGCTACAGACCTCAGCCTTGGCCAGGTGACGTCTTAGTTATGCCTTGAAGACAGGAATACCTGTAAGGATCTAACAGTGTGAATCACTCTGATGATGCCTGGCATGGGTCAGGAGAAATGTTAGTTGCAGAAAGGCTCAGCCTCCACTTTTTATGCTCACTATGTGTGTGCACTATGCACTTGGTTACATAAAGTTCTTTCAATAATATTTTGTGGCCCTGGTGCTTCCTGCACGGTGTGTGCTCCTCATCCTTTGCTTGTCCCTGTGGAACAGCAGGCTGAGATGGGACATGAGCTCAGACTTTCCATTCTCAGGGTATTGACAGGATTGAACATATGGACATGTTCTCCAGCAGGACACAGGGACATGCTCTGAAGCTCACAGATGGCAAGATTAGGGTAAAATTAGGAAGCATAATTTGTCCCAGAAGGTGCTGGCCTTCTAAAATGACCTACCAATAAGGACTGCAGACATGAAGACAGTAGAGTGGTCCCCATTGTTGCCCATCCCTTAGCTTTTGTCAGCACTGAGCTGATACGGCCGTGGAGAGCTTTTAGGAGAGTCAAGAGCATTGAAAAGAATAGGCAGTGCTCTCGCTGCACCAGAGTCAGAATATAACTGATACTGCTGGTGACATAGAACTGCACATGCATGATACTCTATGCATGCACAGTTTGCCCTGAGCTGTCATAACATGGCAGCACTGACATGACTACACATGTGCCATACTCACATATGTATAGTTTAATGCAGCACCGGTAAAAGTAAGACCTACTGGAAATGAGATACTGCATCTTAACCAGGCTAACCTGTATCAGTACATTGTAGAAGTGGGAAAATTAGGACCCCCTCTGAAAATGAGATGCCATCTCATTAAATGTATCCTGTGTCAGTACATTGCCAAAATGGATAAAGAATGACCCACTGAATACGACATACTGCATCTCAGCCTGGCTATCCAGCTGTGTCAGTACATTGTAACAACGCTATCATACCATCAAGAGATTCCGGAGACATTGAGAGCAAAGCTTGAGAGATTCCAACATTTTCCAGAGCCTCTGTGATATGTTGCAGGTGAGTTTTACCATATAAAATAAATAAAAACAACCTTAACACTTGTTATAGTGATTGGACTGACATGCATAATGAAATCAGTTGCATACATGTATTGATTTGAGCATACAGAAAATGTACAAGAGTTTTGTTCCCGTTTTACATGGAAAATACAGGGAAAAGGAGGGTGCCCTAAAGGGAAATGCTTTGTTCAATCTGGGAACACCACAGTTGACACCTTATCATTCCTTGTAATTCCCTAGGATGCCCTTGCTACCTCTGAAAACCCTAAAACATTAGCTGTCTAGCATTTATTTACCCTTTCTACAAGTATAAAACCATGAGAGTTTTATACCACTAATTAGGTCCAGAAAGGGTTAACATAAATCAGGTCTTCAGAGGAATTACTGTAAATCATTGCTACACATACACACACACACACACACACACACACACACATTGGGAGAGATGACCAAGAATGTAGTTTGTAATTTGAAACTGCTCTACAGTTAGATGTGGTTATCTCCAAAGATAGCAAAGCACATTGCAATAAAAAGGACGAGAAAATAGTGTTGAATTGGTCTACTCAACAAAGATACAAGAGTATTTTATTTAGCTGGCAAGTTGGAGAAGGATACATAAAAACTCCAAAATGCATGCCATGGTACTACATTTTCCAGCTACAGATAGCAAGATGCCTGTATGTAGCCCTTGCATTAGCTCTTAAAACGTTGTTTACCAGCTGGATTCAAAAGAAAACATGTTTCTTGTACTCACTGAAGCACTACAAGGTTGGGGAGGAGAGGTGATTGCCCAGAGCATTTGTTTCTTAATCCCTAGGCTGCCAAAAGTACTAGAATCAATCATTAATCAATCAATCAATCAAATCTTTATTCAGGCGAACATCATTGAGCAAGGCTCATTTACAAGATGGACCTGATAAGGTCAAGGTTCAATAGTTGATACACAACAGATACATCATACACTTTAAAAGACAGTTATACATACATAGGAAAATAACATTTATAACACAATGATGTACAGTGAATTCACATGATAAAACTTGGTTACAGGAAAGTTAAGCTAATATTTACAGTATATACAGTACATACATATCCAAATGGGGCCATGGCAGACACACAACATAATGAATACTAGGATGGTGAAGATAATATTGGGTGCCATAAGATGGGGTGCCTGTCTGGAAGGAATATGCCATGTATGGTTTGGAAGTAGATTTGTGAGGTGACAATTCTAGTGCTAGCGGTAGCAACTGCATTTCTCTGTGAAGAAGACTCTACAATGCTGTTTAAAGGATGCAAATGGAATGATAATGGACAGTTTTAGGGATTTTTGTAGGTGTTCCATGCTATAGCTAGAGAATAGCTGATTGCTGCCCTCCCTAGCCTGGTATTGAATTTGGGCACTTTGAGCAGGATGATGTTGTTGCTTCTTAGGGCATAGGAGCTAGGAATGATCTGGGTGAAGCAGTCCAGGATATAGTTTGGAAGTTTTTTGATAAAGCTCTGTAAATCCATAGTGCTGCATTTCTGCTTCTTCTGATATGAAGGAAACCCATCCAACTGCATCATAAAGAGAGCAATGATGAGTATCATATGGCAGATCTGTAATGAACCTTATTGCTCTATAATATAAGGTATCCAACTTGTGAAGGTAGGAGATGGGGCAGTGACTATAAAGGAAGTCTGCATAGTCAACAACTGATAAAAATAGCCTGGACTAACCTCATCTTTGAGTCTCTGTTAAGGAAGGGTTTAATCTATAGAGAAGGCCAAGCCTTTGGCGAAGCTTTTAACAGTTCTTCTAAATGATGAGTGAAGTCAAGTCTGCTGTCAATCCACACGCCTAGGTATTTGAAGTTTTCAACATACTCCAGATCTTCTCAAGTATAGGGCATAGCTGGGGAGAGTGATTGAAAAGGATGTGCTGGTGGAGTTTTGATTTGTGACATCATTGCTTTAGTTTTCTTTGCATTTAACAGAAGCTTTTCTCGAGTAGCTGATGTTGTAATAAGGAGAATTCTGTTTGTAGGATTTCATGAGCAACTGCAGGCAGAGGGTTGCTGACATACAGCACAGTGTCATCAGCAAAGAGTGTGCTGAGGAACTGGTAAGGTTGAATCAATCAATGTTATTTATATAAATGGCAAAAGGATAGGACCCAGAATAGAACCTTGGGGACTCCTCTTGACAGTGGTTTTAATGGGGATAGGTCACCTTCAGCTTTACCTGCTGTGACCTGCCGGTGAGGTCGCATCTGAACCACTTAAGGGAGGGTGGATCTAGGCCAAGGGAGTGCAGGGATGAGAGTAGCAGCTCATGGTCCACAGTATCGAATGCTTTGCTCAGGTCCAGGAATACTGCACAGACATTATTTTTTTTATCCAATTTGGTTTGCCAGTCATTTGTGACCTTGGCTAATGCAGTGATAGTGCTATCTTGGCCCTGAATCCAGATTGAGCTGGCTTTAAGAGGTTACCATTGTCAAGATATTCCCTTAGTTGATTACTCACTAATTTCTCCAGCATCTTCGATAGCACTGGTAGAATGGAAATGGGCCTGTAATTATTAAGATCCATAGGGTCCCTGATTTTAGAAGGGGACCACTTGAGCTGTCTTCCACAGTGTGGGAATAGAGCCAGAGTTTAGGAAAGGTTAAAGAGGTGTGTTAGGGGGACTGCAAGTACATGGCACGCAATCTTTAGAAAGAAGGGTCTAGAGAATCTGCTCCTGCACTTTTTTGGTATCCAGATGCCATAATAGATCCTCAACTTGTTTCAACAGTATAGGTTTGAAGCTAAAGGAAGAGTCAACTCTTTGATCACCAGTGTAATGGGAGCTTAATTGTTCCCTCAGCAGGTTAGCTGGAGAGGTGTCAAAGTCAAGGCCAGCCGTTGTGAAATGGTTATTGAATGCATCCAGGATTTCCATTTTGCCAGTGATAGGGCCATAATTGTTGTGTAGTTGAGTTGGAAGGGGTTGTTAGCGTCCTGCCCCACCATACCCTTGATGGTGCCCCAAAACCTAGCAGGATTATGGTAGGAGGAGTCGAGCTCGCCAGGTAAAAGGCAGCCTTTGCATCCCTAACTTTCTTGGTGCATCTATTCCTGGCTTTCCTAAAAATCATCCAATCATTTGCATTCTTTGTTTTCTTGCCATTTTCCAGAGTTTGTCTCTCCAGCAGTACAGCTTTGAGGTCAGTTGAAAACCAACGACAGGATTTGTTTTTATTCAGATACTAGAGATTGGGGCATGGGTGTTGAGGGCATTTATTATAATGCTGTTTAGCACCTGCTGAGCTTTTCTACAGAATATGCAAGATAAAACTCTTGCCAGTGTGGAGAGTAAGCTAGATCATGCAAATATCCTTCAATACTGATGTTCTTCTTGGATCTCCTTATGAGGAATTTTGCAGGATTTGTTGTTATTCTGGTGGATCTTACCCTGCGATGGGGCAGTGATCACTTATATCACAGAGAAGCACTCCAGCGTTTGTGAATAGATGTGGTTTACTCACTAGCATGATATCAAGTAGTGTGCTGTTATTACTATTCCTTGCATTAATTCTTGTTGGTTCATTAATTAGCTGTATGAACCCATATGTGTCACAGAATGCTACCAGAGATGTAGCTGCCAGGTGAGCCAGTTGAAATTCAGATCACCTAGAAAAATGACTTCTTCAGTGCTGGGCTTGACCAGGTTCCCAGGTGGGATAAGAGCTTGTGTTCGCAGAGGGGGTCTGTAGCATCCAATTAGTTGGAAAGCTGCTGTATTGTGGAGAGAGACTTTTAGTGATAGGCATTCAAACTCCTTGGGCATAGATGTTGCAGCAATACAAGATACAGCTCTACCAGATTTTGCATATATGGCTACTCCACCTCCCTTGTTTGGTGATCAGCTTTGAATAGCTGATAGTTAGGTAGGTTAACATCCCTGTCTGCTATGGTGGGTTTGAGCCATGTCTCAAATACCACGAGAAAGTCTGGCAAGGTATGTGCAACCCAGGCTTGTATCAATGTAAGTTTTTTCAACAGACTGCATACATTAATATGCAGGAAACTGAGGCCTTTAATTGAGGTTAGGTCTGATGGAGAGGTGATACATCAGGAGGTTCAGGGTTGATTTCACATTACCAATACAGAGCAATAGAAAGAGCAGGAGTTTCATGAGGGCTGCCAGTAATAGGGAGGGGCTGTCTTTGGTCCTCCTTCTATTATTCTGTTGTCACACTTTTTGGGGTGCTCCTGTGGTTTAAGGAAATGTGTCGAGACACCAAGTAGCAGTTTGGTGCTTAGGCTTAGGGGATCTGTATAACCAGCAGTGGAGCCTTGATTGAAATACATGTGTGGTGGTATGTGTCTCTTTATGGTGATTATAACACTGTAGTCGATGCAGCAATGGTAGAGCATATGTGAGGGTTTGAGTGTCAGCCAAAGGGATGGTTCAGAGAGACTGCAAGGATGGATCACCCTACTTTGTATGATAGGGACATCTTCTTTGTGGAACCATATGGCTGATAGTGAAAGGAGTATCAGACCCTAACACCAAATTTCCTCACTTTTGTCGCTGTGGAACAACCCTAACTAATGCATTAAAGGATTTTTTGTTTGTAATATATATATATATATATATATATATATATAAAACATTTTCTCAGATATTTATAGTAGTATAGAGGAATCATCCAGAATTCTTTTGTTGAATTGAATATACACATAGCACATATCACTACTTCATTTGATAAGCTGTGCTGAGCTTTATGCAGTCCTGCTATTCCTCTATGGGTGAATATTTTGTCCCCCTTCTCTTAGCATAGCCAGATTTACTCAGCAGAACTACTGATCCAAAAATATCCTCTTTGTTCATTACAGTGACAAACTCACTTAAACAAGAGTCACCTACACCTTTCCTATCAACCTATCCTTTTGGAACAGCCAGAGTTCCCCCCATGCCCCAGTCATTGTCATCCCCACTATATCTCTTTGAGGACCTCAAAATCCCAGATCTGCATGTATGTTAGTCTCCTAGGATCATCAGTTTACTGGGTGTGATCCTTATATATCCTACATTCAGGCTGGAATTGTTGCTTCCTTGCTCCAACTCTGGGGTCTACTACTGGTGTGCTACCCAGCTCAGCTGTTCATTTCTTCTTGAAACTACAAACATATGAATGTGCCAGAAGAAACAAACCATCTGGTCTATGTGCTTGAGTGTGCAGCTTCCACCCCTAGTTTGCAGCTCCCCACCCTCCCATTTGTCATCCCAATGTCGCCCCAACTTCCCCCACCCTCACTCTTCCCTGTTCCCTGTCCCATGCCCTTTGAAGCTGTTCACAGATTGACATGAAACCACCCACTCTGGTAGTGCATTCCATTTTTCTACCACCCCTCTGTGAAATACTGTCTCCTCATTTCCCTCCTAAATCTTACCCCTCTGTTCTTAGCCTGTTTCCTGGTGCCCTTCCTCATCCTTAGTTTAAAGACCTCATCTGCCCCATCTTTATTTATTCCCTCAGACACTTGAATGTCTCTATCATGCCCCCTGCCTCTTCTGTACTCCAGGGTGTACATATTCTGGTCTCCCAGCCTGCTCTCATAGTCTTTCCCTCCATTCCACATATCATCTTTGCTTCCTTTCTTGCACCCCTCCAGTAGCTTGGTATCAACTACTATCAACTATATATATAACTCCTAAACTTGGTGACTCCTGAACTATCTTCATTTTATATCCATATCCTTTAAGTAGAATCCCACAGATGAGGCTGAGTAAAATTAGAAAAGCCCAGCTTTATGGAATTTTTATTAAAGTCCACAATTTTCACAAAGATTCATGGAATTTGACTTTAAGTACAGATGTTATTTATTGAGTTTTGGTAACTGGTTAAGTCCACTAAAATAATTGCAGTCCCTTTTCAGGGTCGACCCTGGAGTGCAACAACAAACAATACAGTAAAGTGCAAACAACAAAATAGCAGTAATAACAAAATAAACATACTGTACAGCAGGTAGGGATAAAGAATCATAAAACACACAGAAATATAAAAGTAACAGTTTATAACTGTTAACAAAATAAGTACACTTTGGTAATAAGACATTATAAGCAGTTTTGCCATTTCTGACAGCAAGCAAATAATATAATTGACACGCACACTCTCCTTGCAAGGTCTAAGAACCTACCAAATGCAATTTATTTATTTATTTATTTTATTTATTACAGTCTTGAATACATCTGAGTCAGAGACTCATTTACAAAGGTTCCATGTCCAGAAGAAATCATAACAATTAGCTGAATACAACAGTGTAACAAAAACATGACATGGATATTACAAAGATCATAAAACAATCAGAGCCATCATTATACCAGACTTTGTCAAAGTTGGCAAATAAGAGCCAAAATAGATACCAGGGTAAAAGCTAAGACAAAATTCAACAATGTATCAGTACATGAAAATAGGTGGTGAAGAATAACTTTGTCAAAGTCAATAGGTTTACATGGGTCACCCAGAAAAGAAATAAAAGTAACAGTGAAAAGGGAAAGAGGGAGGAGGGAATAGGTGGAAATCAGGGTTCCAAAGCTACAGAGTGAGGTGAAGTAGAGAGGAAACAAGTCAAGAGAGATGTATTTATGTGGGGGTGAAGGGTAGGGCTTTAGAGAGTGCCAGCTGTTTAGCCAGGAAATGAGGGGATACATGAGGTGAAGTAGCTCAAGTTGGGCATTCGCAGTGGTTAAGAGAAAAATATACAGTCTCCAGTTGCATTTAAATAGCCCTATCTTAGAGGCAGTTTGTACACCAAGAGGGAGATCAGATAGCCAGGTGGGAGCTCTGTAAAGAAAGGCCAGCTGTGCTTGATTAGTCTGACAGAATGTGGCCTGATAGGTAAGTCCAGTTTTGCTTCTCATCCTTCAAGGACTGGCTATTGGGGTAAGGAGGTGTCATGTTGTTGGAGGGGTTAGACCGAGACAAATCTTCTTACCTAGTAGGCAGATCTGGTACATGGTCCTGCCACTAAGATTCAGCCAGTAGGTTTGAGTAAACAGATTGTAGGTGTGGGTATCTGTGAGCCCCAGAAACTAATCAGTGGGCCTTATTGAGGACAACCTTAATACATTTAAGTCAAGTGTTAGTAGCTGCTCCATAAATGACTAGAGCATAGTCTACAAGAGAAAGGACAGAGCTGTTGACAGTAAGATTGAGTGCATCAGCAGCCAAGCTGTGACAGTGCCCCATTTGAGTATTAACAGCTTTAGAAATGATGTTTATATGGTCATTAAAGGATAAGGTGCTGTCAAGTGTAATACCTAGGTACCTAAAGTTGCGTACTTGTCTAGAGGATCACGACAGTTGTTAAAGATGGTGAGTTGAGCTTGACTTATGCATGTTATAAGAATTTGCAATAACATCACCTTGATATTTTATAGTTCAGGATTAACTTGTGTTCTATAAGCCAGGACTCAACCAGGGCAAAGCTATGCTGCAACTCTCTAGTAAGGAGAGAGGGTCTGGCTGGCTCATGAATAAGACAGCATTATCCATGTAGAGGAGGAGTTAATTGGATCAGGCCTGGGGAGGGAATTGAGGAAGTAACTAAATAAAAGGGGCCAAGAATGGAACCTTGCGATACATGCAGAGTACAGAACGGAGCTGGAAAGCGTATCCCACTTTTCACCCATTGTGTTCTGCCAGCAAGGCTGTTCTGAAACCAGGAGGTAACTCGGTGAAAAACCAAGGACAGGGAGAGACTCAATAAATAGGGAATGGCTAACAGTTGGATGCTTTAGTTAGGTCAATGTAGCTGGACACAACTAGGTGGGTACGGTTGAATGCTCTGTGAATAAATGTAGCATATTCAAGAAGTGTGGTAGTGGTGCTTTGATTTTTTCTAAACCCTTATTGCTGTGGACATTGAGTGTTGCATTTGGACACGTAATTGGAGAGCTGGTTGAAATTATACATTCAAGCACTTTAAAGAGGAGGGGTATAGAGATGGGATGATCGTTAGAGTGCAAGGTCTTGTCTCCACTCTTGTAGACAGGGTAATTATGACTGCCTTCCAGAAGAGAGAGAATTGGCCTAAGCTTAGGGACAGCTTAAAAACCTTGGCGAAGGTAGCAGAACAGCATCTAGGGCAAGATGAGAGTTACTTTTTGTCTCTTTGGCTGAGTCTGTTTTTTTTAATTTTTTATTTCTATTTATTCACCTGCTGTGGCAACTACCGGCAGGGGCATCCAGCCACTGGCCCTGCCCACTGGGAGAGCACCAGGCTCACTCATATGATGGGGGATCCAGCATGGCCATCACCAGTCTGTTGGAAGGTCTCCCCATACCCAATCCAGCCAGACCGGCCCAGAAGCCCCCGGTGCAATTCCACGTGAGTCCTCCCAGTCGCGCCCAGCCATTTTCTACCTAGTTTTGTCCCCACTGGAGCATGGACGTGCAATGATATCCAGGCACTGCGTGCCGACATCCACCATGACCCCCCCACATATCCACCAGCCTGTAGTGCCACCAGGCATCCCCAGAGGCCACTACAGCACAGTGGAGTTCCCCAGCCTCCCCAGGATCAGGAGAGCAGTCTATGGATGCTCGATCCTGATCCTCCTGCTGACCCACCAGTGACCCGAGTCTGTTCCCGAACCCGGTTGCTGGCGTGGCGCAAGATATGGCGTCCGGTGATTCAACCCTCAGTGCCACTGGGCTGGCTATGGCTGAGTCTGTTTTAAAGTAGAAGGGGGGAGCTGGGAGTGGTCATAGCTCTAGGGAGCTGTTAGGTTTTCAGTTGTAGAGGTGGTGTTAGAGAAGAAGTCAGGTGGAAGGACTCCACTGAGGTCTGAGATGGTATTATTAAAGATGTTGGCAATTTGTTGTGGATCCTGGGTGGAAACCCTGCTGATGTTAATAAATGAAGGTGGAGGTTTTTGGGCTTGCTAGTCAGTTCCTTGATGTTCTCCCAAAAACTCCCACTACTAACCCATGTGTCAGTAAATACAGTTTTTAATAAGCAGATTTAGCAAGGTAAATTGCACAAGTGCAGTTGTTCCTAGCTGCTGTGTAGCTCTCCCAGTCAGAGGGGTTCCGTGGCATGGGTGTTATGCCAGATATGATCTCGAGCAGCCATCTGATTAAGGAGAGTGGTGGAGATCCAAGGGTTACAGGCATCTTCGATTTCCTTTTTCTGAGAGGGGTGAAGATATCACAGGCTGCATTGAAAGTGGTGATAAAGTATTCTAGTCTAGAGTCAACATTAACGGATGAAAAATAAGCATCCAGGCACACTACTGAAGGTAATATAAGAACTGCTGCTGCCATTTTATGTTAGCGTGCTTGTGCAGCCAACATCTTGCAGTAGTGCAAATTTGGAGGCGTGGTCACTGTTGGGCGAATGCAGGGCATGCACCAGTAGGTGCATCCGCATTCCCAATCAGCCAGCAGCAGGGGCCGACACCCTGCCAGCTAACAAGACGAAGAGAGCAGAGAAAAAGGTCCATTGCAATGAGAGCAAAGCTCTCATGCAGGGTGAACACAACACGCCCTCGTCGTGCAAGCAACATGGCGGCAGTGACTGCCACTGTTGCCTGTCAACACCCCCGTTTGTGTGCCAACAGGGGTGTCCAATCCTCATTGGCATCATGTAACCCCTTTTTTGTTTGCCGAGGAGGTGCCCAATCCTTTGGCCCTGTGGCCCCCACTTTCCTTGTTTGCTTACGGGGTGCCTAATCACCCGTCGACAAAGCACCCACCCACACACATTCAGGTGTCACACTGGGATCCCACTCTAGTGTGCCAGCACCTATTAAATGAAAACGGTCTCCCGATGTCTCTTTTTTTTAACACCTGTAAACAGAAAATGGTCCCTCATAGTCTCCCTACCTCCCTCTCACCACCGCACCCACCCACTGTGCACCCTGCCTCCCACCACCCCTCACCCCATACTTACCTCCGAGCTCAGCGCCACGATCTTGGTGGACCAGGAACACGTCTGCACTCTTCAAAGCCGACCACGAACTGAAGAAATGCCGGTAAGCTGTATAATGGAATAAATAGGGTTTTTCAACTTTGATGCATATTTCGGCATTGTTTGGCATTTTGCACCAAATATTCAATATGGGGTTTTGGGGACCTCTCCTCATGAATTCTGTCACTGTTATGACGTTAATCGGTCCCGAAGGTGATTTCGCAGTCACTGCATGGAATCACCTTTCAGGACAGATTAATGCAAGGACAGTGGCAGTATTCATGAGGTGGGTCTCAAAAGCCTATGTTGCAAATTTGGTGAAAAAATCCAAAAATGGCTGTTTTACGAGTGTGCATTGCGCAGTTGGTACGCACGCCGTAATTTCGCAAATTCACAATATTTCATGCCAGATTTTCAACATTGTCATTTTTCTACACTTCCTTGTGAACAGTACAGCTGTCATTTTCACATCCTGGTCGAAATGTGTTTCCTCACTCCGGCACACAATACCGCTGTCGCTGTCGAAAATCAGTATTTGGGGCAGATTATGGAAATGACAGTGACACTGTTCATGAGCAGAGGTCCTAAATACCTATGTTGAAAATTTGGTGATGATATCTATAAATGACTGTGGTACGAGCGCGAGTTGTACAGTTTGCACGCACGTCGTAACGTTGTGCATTTGTAATATTTTCACTCTGGATTTTCACTATTGGCATTTTTTCACACCTCTTGATGAACAGTACAGCTGTCATTTCACATATACTGCCTAAAATGTGCTTTCGCATATCCGCGCAGAATAGCGGTCGCAAGTAAATCACTTTTGGGACAGTTTGAGGAAATAACTGACACTGTACATGAGCAGAGGTGCTAAAATGCCTATGTTCAAAATTTGGTGCTGAATGTCCATAAAATGACTGTGTTCATTAGTGTGTGTTGCGATTTCCATGCACCCTTGTAACTTTGCAAATTTGCAATATTTACATGCCATATTTTCAACACTGGTACTTTTACACCTCTTTATGAAATGTACAGCTGTAATTTTTCACATCCTGCCCAAAATGCTTTTCCGAGACTGCACTAAGAAAGCCAATGCCAGCGACAACATTCGGCATTGACAAATGCTTGTTTCAGGATGTGCTGGTAAGTTGCCTTGGGGAGTTTAGGGCCTTGTTAGACCAGAAGCTGATAACTGGGGTGTGGTCACTGAGTGAGTCAGATAAGACCTCGTGCCCATAAACCTGTCAGGATGGTTGGTAAGTAGTAGGTCTAATTGAGTGCAGTTGCCTGTTGTATAGTTGCACCTGGTGGTAGAATTAAACTATTGGGAGAGGTTAAGGGCAGCGAGTGCATCTTTGAAAGGGTCAGCTTCAGGGGCAATCCAGTTTATATTAAAATCACCAAGAGCTACTATTTCAGAGTGATTTGCAAGGCTAGAGATGTAGTCAAGTATAAGACTAAAGCGTCTGCAGGTATCCTTTGGGGACATATACAGAGAGAATAGTAAGGGTTTACCACGGTGCCGATTGCAGTTCTGAATGCAAGTGTCTGTGCACTGTTATCAGATGCAATTGACAGGAGGACTTGACCCTATAGTGAGTCTGGTAAGTAAATAGCAGCCCTCATCTCCTCTTGCCTACTCTATTCTCTCTGACCAGGGCGTAACCATCAAGGGCAACAGCAGTGCCAGGAATTTGGGAGAGCCAGGTTTCGACCACTACAAGGACATCAGATTTGTGCTGAAGGACCCATGTCTGGAAGCGATCGAGTATGGGCAGAAGACTGATGATGTTGGTTGATGCCAGCTTAATGCCACCCTTTTGCACATGCTTCCAAGTTGTTGCTGTACAGGAACAGGATTAGGTGAATATTGGCGAGAGTAGCAGCATAACTAGGATGCAATGAATTATGAAGTTCCTGAACAGCTTAGAATGAATAGGTAATCTGCTTTTGGATTTACACTATAACAAGGGTGGCTGCGAAAAAGTGGTATGGGAGGGTGAGCAAGCTGAAATGGTCAGAAGTGTGGTAGGCCAAGATGGGGCAAGGAGAGTGGGCTGGTGTACCACTTACAGTGCCAGTAGCTTGAGGTGTGTTAGTTGAAAGTGACAAATTGGGGATGGTGTGGATAAGAATTCAGCTAGAACAAATGGGAGTGTGAGCAATATAATGAATACAAGTGTTATTCTAAATAGTATGTGTCCCATGATAACATAGGCTAGGGATAGCAGGTGTTAGTGAGGGGCGATAGTGACAGACAAATTATGTACAGTTGGTGAGAAATGGGGACTGGGAGAGTATAAATCATCCTGAGAAACAGGGGAACATGCAAAATTAAATATAAGGCAGAGAAATGGAGCAGGAGAAATTGTACACCATATAGCATAGTGGTTAGGGTACATGACTTTGGGGAACAGGATTAGGGTTCAAATCCCATAAGATGGCTATGGGAGGGATAGGAAAAATGCAGTAGGGTGATAGGGTAGAAGTTGTTGGTGGGGAGCTTTGAGAATTGAGGTCAAAAGAATATGAGGAACAATACCAGGAGAGGAGAGGGAGAGAAAGAGGCACAAGAGATACTCCTAATGGTCATGGGTGTAAGTAATGGAGGTAGCACAGGGATGCTAGTGAGGTGGAGTTAGCATGTTAAGGTGAAACATAGAGGTCAAGGAGAATAACCTGCTAGTGGGAAAGTGAGGTGATAGAACTTGACAGAGAGGTCACGTGACAGTGATGACCTATAAATTAAGAGATGACCCATGGTGGGTGGGGCAGTTGATGCAAAGCATCAACAGGCTAACACAGTATGCTCCTGTACCTTGTGCAGTGTACCTGAGGACTAGAGAAGGGCGGATGTGATTCTCTTTCACAAAAGTGGGAGTAAGACAGAGCAGGAAACTACAGACCCACATAGACAGTGTTGGCAGATAAGGGCCTATGGCCCACCCAGTTTTCCATTTGAGCTTGTAAGTTCAGTTTGTTTTCCTAGAAGTCTGTTGCCCTTACCCCTGACCTCCAGAATTCCTTTATGCCTAGCCCATGCATTCTTAAATTCTGTGATTGTTTCAGCCCCACCACTTCCTCTGGCAAGGTGTTCCGCTTGTCCACCACCCGTTCTGTGAAGAAATTCTTCCTCATGTTTCCTCTGAATCGTCCTCCTCCAACTTCATCCCATGCCTCTAGTCCTGGATCATCTTTTCGCTTAAAATAGTGTTTTCCTGCACCCTGTTCCTCCCTGTAAGATACTTATATGTCTCTATCATATCCCTCTCTCCATCCTCTCCTCCAGGGAGTACATGTTCAGTTCCTTCAATCTGTCTTCATAGGACTTGTGATGCAATCCATGCACCATCTTTGTTGCCCTCCTCTGAACCTTCTCTACCCTGTCTATGTCCTTACGTAGGTATGGTCTCCAGAACTGTACACTGTACTCCAGGTGGGGCCTCACTAGTGACTTGTATAGCGGAATTATGACCTCCTTTCCTGCTGGTGATGCCCCTGCCTATACATCTCAGCATCCTATTTGCTTTACCTGCTGCCTTGTCACATTGTTTCCCTACCTTGAGGTCAGTAGAGATGACAACCCCAAGATCCCTTTCCTGCTTGGTGCATGCTATATCCTAACCCCCAACTGATATATTGTGCCAGGGTTTTGTGCCCTGAGGAAAAGATAGCCAACTCAGTTAAGAAGGATAAAACCTTTATAGGTACATCAGCGAGCGTAGAAAGACAAAGGAGGATAGTGAGGCTGAATAGAATGAGCAGTGGGTGGGCAGAGGGGACAGTGAAAAAGCAGGAATACTGAATGAATATTTCTGCTCAGTATTCACAAAAGGGAGGAAGTGCCTAATCTAATTAACAGAAGCACTCTTGATAGGGTCGATCTCAGTCCTTTCACAGAAGAAAGGGTTCTGCAAGAACTCCTAAAACTGAAGGTGGACAAAGCAATGGGTCCTGATGGAATTCACCCCAGAATTCTAAAAGAATTAAGGAAGGAACTAGTGAAACCACTGGCTACTCTTTTTAATAAATCATGGGAGGATGGTGTGGTACCCGAGGACTGGAGGAAGGCGGATGTGATTCCCCTTCACAAAAGTGTGACCAAGACAGAGGCGGAAACTACAGACCTGTCAGTCTGACCTCTGTGGTAGGGAAAGTGATGGAGTCACTTCTGAAGGAAAGAATAATTGAGTACCTAGAGGTCAGTGGAGCACAGAATCCAAGGCAGCATGGGTTCACAGCGGAAGGTCATGTCAGACAGAATCTAATAGAGTTCTTTGACTGGGTGACCAAAGTAGTAGACCGGGAGGGGCTGTGGACATGGCCTACCTAGACTTTAGCAAGGCATTTGACACAGTCCCACACAAAGATTAGTAGTCAAATTAACCAGCCTGGGAGTGGGTCCCAGGGTGGTAGCCTAGGTAAAACATTGGCTGGACAACAGGACACAGAAGGTAATTGTAAATGGAGTCCACTCTGAAGAAAGGCGGTTACCAGTGAGGTACGCAGAGGTTCAGTATTGGGTTCAGTCCTTTTAATGTCTTCATCAGTGACATTGCAGAGGGACTGGAAGGAAAAGTATGCCTTTTTGCAGATGACACAAAGATCTGCAACAGGGTTGATACACAAGGAGGCGTGGAAAGGATGAAAAGGGACTTGGCAAGGTTGGAGGAATGGTCAGACGTATGGCAGCTAGGATTCAATGCAAAAAGTGCAAAAATGCACCTGGGAAACAAGAACCCAGGGAAGAATACACAATGGTGGGAGGTAGTAACAACAACAAAACAGGAAAGGGACCTGGGGGGTAATCATATCAGATGACCTTAAGGTTAGCAAGCAATGTGAGAAGGCAGCAGGGAGGGCTGGGGTATACTGGGATGTATAGGAGAGGCATCAGCAGCAGAAAACAGAAGTTGTTATCCTCTGTACAGACAGTTGGTGAGACCCCATCTGGAATACTGTGTCCAGTTCTGGAGACCCCATCTCCGCAAGGACATAGACAGGATAGAGGCAGTCCAAGGAGGGCAACTAAAATGATGCAGGGTCTGCAAGAGAAGCCGTGTGAGGAGAGACTAAAGGAGCTTAATATGTATACCCTTGAGGAAAGAAGGGAGGGGGGACATGATATAAACTTTCAAGTACCTCAAGGAATCAACAAAGTCCAAGAGGGTAGCATCTTTCAGAAAAGAGACTTGCAAGAACAAGGGACACAATTTAAAGATAGAAGGAGGGCGGTTCAGGGGCAAGTGAGAACTATTATTTCACAGAGAGGGTAGTGGATGCATGGAACAGCCTTCCTGAGGAAGTTGTGGGGTCTAAAACTGTGGGAGAATTCAAGAATGCATGGGACAGACATAAGGCAATTCTTGTGGGGGGCAGGAAGATATAGGCTGTTGGTTAACTAGGATCTGGCCTATCCTGTAGGTAAGGAAATGGGCAGACTAGATGGGCCTAGAGGTCCTTATCTGCCATCAAAGTCTATGTTTTCTATGTTTCATATGCATTATCTTGCACCTTTGCGTTGAATTTCAACTGCCAAACCCTGACCATTCTTCAAGTTTCTGCAGGTCGCTTCTCATTCTGTCTACACCCTCTGGTGTGTCTACTCTGTTACAGAGCTTTGTGTCAGCAGCGAACAGTGAAATTCTGCCTTCTAGATCCTGCGCAATGTCACTGACGAAAATGTTGAAAGGACCGTCCCAGCACTGATCCCTGTGGTACCCCACTGGTCACTTTTCCTCTGTGGAGTGACAGCCATTTACTACCACCCTCTGTGTCCTGCCACCCAGCCAGTTACCTACCCACCACACTACTGTCCTGCCCACATCCATATTCCCCAGTTTGTGTAATAGTCTTCTATGTGGCACAGTGTCAAAGGCCTTGCTGAAGTCCAGATAGGCCATGTCCACTGCCCTCCCCTGATCCACCTCTAGTCACCCAGTCAAAAATTCAATGAGGTTGGTCTGACATGACCTCCCCTGGTGAATCCATGCTGCCTTAGGTCCTGTAGTCCATTGACAACCAGATGTTCCACAATCTCCCTTCAGTAGTGCTTCCATGATCTTCCCACTACTGAGGTGAGGCTGACTGGTCTGTAGTTCCCTGCTTCCTCTTTGTTCCCACTTTTGTATAAGGGGACTACATCTGCTGTCCTCCAGTCTTTGGGTACCTCCCTGTTTCCAGTGATCGGCTAAACAGGATAGCCAGGTTCAGCCACCACCTCTCTTAGTTCTTTAAGGACCCTGGGTGCACCCCATCTGGCCCCATTGCTTAATCAACTCTTATTACTTCCAGTTCCTTCAGGACCCTTTCTCTTGTAAAGGGACTTGTGTCCATTTCTGCACCATTCTCACCCCTTGTTCTCCTTCAGACCCATTACCCTCCTCTTTCTCAGTAAAGACTGAGCAGAAATACCTGTTCAATATGTCAGCTTTACTGTTGTCATCCTCCACGCGCCTCCATCCTCCCCCTTCAGTCTCACTATCCTCCCTTTGTCTTTCTTTTTCACTTATGTACCTGTAAAAGGTTTTGTCCCTCTACCCACTGATTTTGCAATGTGTTCTTCTGTCTGAACTTTGGCTTCCTTACTGACCTCACTGCCTCCCTTTGCTTCTCCTGGTACTTCTCCCTATCCCTTCTGCCTGTGCCTTTTGTATTGCCTGAATGCAATCTTTTGGCTTTCACTTTCTTTGCTACCTCTTTGGAAAACCATAATTGTCTCCTCTTCCTTTCCTCTTGCTAACCTGCTTAATGCATAATTCTGTTGTTCTTGTAATCCCCATTTTAAATACTGCCCACTGTTCCTCAATCCCTGAGTCCTGTCCCATTCCCTTAATGCCTCTTTCAAGTATCTCCCCATTTTCCCAAAGTCTGCCCCCTAAAATCCAGGATACGTGTTTTTGTGTGGTTTGGTTCTGCCCTTTCTGTGATTTCAAACCACAATGACTGGTGATCACTGTTCCCCAGGTGCTCCCTCACTGTTACCCCATCACACTGTCCCTGTTTGTGAGCACAAGGTCCAATATTGCCGAGTTGGTTCCATGATCAGTTGCTTGAGGAAGGCACCCTGAAGGGAGTCCAGGATAAATCTGCTCCTAGTTGATGCTGCTGCTGGGATGCTCCAGTCCACGCTGGAATATTGAAGTCTCCAACCAGTACTACCTCACCCTTGTCTGCCATCCTTTGGATGGCTAGCATCAGATCCCTATCTGTTTCTTCCTCCTGGGCTGGTGGTCTACAGACCACACCTGGCGGATGGCTGTCCCCATTTTCCTTTCCAGCTTAACCCACAGTATCTCTCCCCATTTTGTTCATCCTGGATCTCTGTGGCCCTTGTCATTTTTCACATACAGTGCCACTCCTCCTCCCTTCCTGCCTGCTCTGTCTCTTCTGAATATGTTGTAGCCAGGTATGGCCATCTCCCAGTCGTGGTTATCATTACACCAGGTTTCAGTGATGGCCACAATGTCCGGTTCTAACTGCACCATGACAGCCTCCAGATCTTCCATCTTGTTGCTAAGGCTCCTGGCATTTGCACACCTGGCTTTCCATGATTTGACCTCCCTAGACTGTTTCACTGTTCTACTCCAGCCCTTCCTTGGTTGTCATTTATCCCTGGTTCTTCTTGCTGTCTGCCCTTCTGCTGAATTTTGCCCCTTTCTGCTTATCCACCTCTTGGGCACTAATCTCCATCTTTGCACACTGCTTAGCAGAGATAGCCACTCCTCTGGTTCACTGGTTCCACTGCTAGCTGTGGGGATGAGCAAGTAGGTACCCTCCTTGCTGGCCTGCCACCCCTTTGCTAGTTTAAATGCTTGTCAATGTAGCATTTAAACTTATCGTCAGTCTTGGATTACCCTCCAGGATGGATGCCGGCCGACAGGCTTGAACAAACCTCCATCCTCCAGGTGGGTCCCCAGTCACCAATGAATCCAAACCCTTCCTCACAGCACCAGTTCTTCAACCATGAGTTAAAGTTCCTGGTGCATGCACTCCTATGCTCTCCTTGCCTCTCACAGGTAGTACTTCTGAGAAGTGACAGAAGTAGCTACTTGCTGAGACCCCTCCCCAGTTTCCTAAACTCTTCCCGAACTTCCTTTGGATCCCCATTTGCCAGGTCATTAATACCTAGGTGGATAATGACATCCAGCTCACCTTCCCGTCTTGCCTTCCCAGTGATCCCCAGGATCTTCCTTCCATCCCTCCATGCTGTGGCACCTGGTAGGCACCTCACCTCCCTGTCCTCCCCTCCTGTGTTCCTAGCTGGATCCCTCTTATGATGGAGTCCCCACCAGGATTTGCTTCCTCCTCTTCCTCCTCCACTGGGGTCCACTGCTTTCCCGCTGAGGTCACCTCCTTGGCTAACCTCCACATCCTTTCCTTCCACTTCTCTGTGTACCTCTATTTGGTTGTCCTCATTTGCCAGTCTGGCATATGAGTTCTTGAGTGGAATAGGATCTGGGATGTGCCTCTGCCTGACTTCTCTTACCCTCCCTGAGCCCACTGTCATCCAAGTGCTCCTCATTCTCGGCATCCTTTGAGGCAGTTGCATTGGACTGGGTGGTCCCTAGATAGGGGTGATGGTACTCCTGACCCAGTTTACTTCCACTCTGAGTCTGGCTACCTCATCCCACAGTCCAGAGAGATGCATGCAGATAGGGCAGCACCTCAGTGTCCAGAAGGTCTGCCTGAATATGGCTGCCTCACAGCTACTGCATTGCACCACTCCCACATTAAACTGCAATTTCACTACTTGTCTGCTACTGAAGCTCTCCCTAGTTCCCTTTTATTAATTTACTGTACTAAAAATCCTGCCACTGATCCTCAGATATTTTTTTAAAGAAAACCAATAAACAAATAAATGAGTCAAAACACTTGTGTGCTGAGGTGGGCTTCTTCCCCTTATGCCCCTCCTACTTCACACCCTTACTATACCCTGTGTTTAGCTCCTGTCAATCAGATTTAACAGGGCATATAATTAAGAGTTGTGGGAAGGGGGCAAAAGTACAGCAATTTCCAGTTACTCTAAAGCACTGAATTGAATATGTTTCCTTCCTTCCCCTTCTGGCTTCTTCTGAGAAAATAAACTCTGCTTGCTACTTTAACTCTGACTAAGCCCCACCTCCAGTTATCTCATAGCTGAGGTCAGAGGCCAGACAATTAACACCCTTCACCCAACTACTGGACAGTCAGACAAGCCAAGATAAAATTTGCAGCAATTAAAGACAGCACAGAATTACACCACCACTATGTTTTAAATTTTCAACAGCCCAAAAACAATTATAAGTAAAGACAACAAAGAAAGTATAGCGTCACTAAAAGCCCACAATCTAAGTTTAAAAGAAAAATAGCAATTACCAGTTACTCTAAAGCACTGAATTGAATATGTTTCCTTCCTTCCCCTTCTGGCTTCTTCCTGACCTGTCAGTTTGACCTCAGTGGTAGGAAAATGATGGAATCACTGCTGAAGGAAAGAATTGTTGAGTCACCAAGAGGCCAGAGGGGCACAGGACCCAAGGCAGCATGGATTCACAGCAGGAAGGTCATGTCAGACAAATCTAATTGATTTCTTTGACTGGGTGACCAAAGTAGTAGACCAGGGAGTGGCTGTGGACATGGCCTACCTAGCCTTTAGCAAGGCATTTGACACAGTCCACACAAAAGATTAACAAACAAAGTAGCCAGCCGGGAGTGGGTCCCAGGGTAGTAGCCTGGGTAAAACACTGGCTGGACAACAGGACACAGCGGATAATAGTAAATGGAGTCCACAGTGAAGAAAATGGGGTTACTAGTGGGGTACCGCAGGAGTTCAGTACTGGGACCGGTCCTTTTAATGTCTTTATAGGTGACATTACAGAGGGACTAGAAGGAAAGTATGTCTCTTTGCAGATGATACAAAAATCTGCAACAGGGTTGATACGCAAGGTGAGGTGGAAAGGATGAAAAGGGACTTGGCAAGGTTGGAGGAATGGTCAAATGTATGGCAGCTTAGATTCAACGCAAAGAAGTGCAAAGTAATGCACCTAGGAAACGAAAACCCAGGGGAAGAGTGCACAATGGGGGTGAGATCCTGACAACAACAAAAATTGAAAGGGACCTGGGGTAGTCATATCAGATGACCTAAAGGTGGGCCAGCAATGTGAGAAGGCAGTAAGGAGGGTTGGGGGATACTGAGATGCATAGGGAGAGGCATCACCAGTAGAAAACAGGAAGTTGTTGGCCCTCTCTACAGACAGTTGGTAAGACCACATCTGAGTACTGAGTACAGTTCTGGAGACCCCATCTCTGCAAAGACATACACAGGGTGGAGGCTGTCCAGAGGAGGGCAACCAAAATGTTGCAGGGTCTGTACCAGAAGACATATGAAGAAAGACTAAAGGAGCTTAAGATGTATAGTATCGAGGAAAGGAGGTAGAGGGGAGACATGATAGAAACTTTCAAATACCTCAAGGGAATCAACAAAGTCCAAGAAGGTAGCATCTTTCAGAAAAAGATGTGCAAGAACAAAGGGGCACAATTTGAAGATAGAGAGGGACGGCTTAGAGGTAATGTGAGGAAGTATTTCTTCACAGAGAGGGTTGTAGATGCATGGAACAGGCTTCCTGAGGAGGTTGCAGAGTCAAAAACAGTGTGGGAATTCAAGAATGCATGGGACAGACATAAGGCAATTCTAGTGGGGCGTGGGAGGAAGTAGGCTATTGGTTAACTAGGATCTGCAGTTTATCCATTAGGTAGGAAATGGGCAAACTAGGTGGGCCATGCGGTCCATATCTGCCGTCAAATTCTATGTTTCTATGAAGGGCTCAAGTATCTGGTGAGGGTGACTGTGTGGCCAGGGAGTGATTCTGTGAGCTCCAAGCTCTGTGTGCTGCAAGGCCAGGCAGATGAAAAGACCTGTGGATAGAAGGGACAAAGTGTTATAGGAAACTTCTGCAGTAATACACAAAGGCCAGACAAGGGATGGGTAGTAGGACCAGAGAATGGGGAAAGGAAGTAAGTAAGCTTTATTATAAAGTGCTTTTCATATCAAAGCACTGTACAGTACCACAGCAAAACCACATAATCAAGAGAATACATAATTAACATAAATATAACAATTAAAATACAGCAAACCAATAAAAGTTTATAAAGCATCAAGTTCCTGAAAAACAGCTAAACCCAGTCAAAGAAAAGCTTGTTGAAACAGATAGGTTTTAAATTAATTTAAAACTTTGATGGTCAGGCATTCTCTTAACCGATGAGGTAAATTCCACAGGGTAGGTGTAACATACAAAAGGTTCGGTACTCTGAGCATATGTGAAATCTGTGCAGGAAGGTGAGATGGCTTCCTGAAACAAAGAGACTAGCAACAGGTAAGAGGCTGTGAAACTCAACGTGTTAATATAACAGGGTAAATGTAGGCAAAAGAAAGGACAGTAAAGAAGGATACCTAATAGAGGTGGGTGATGTGATAAAATTCACTCCATGAAGCAATTTGCAGAGTAATGCAGAATCCACAAAGTAATCCACAACACAAAGCAGTACTTCACGTCATAATGAGGACATAAGTCCAATGATAACAATGACTTCATATTACTCCGCCTTCCCCAATATTTCCTCACTGTATGTCTAACCAGGGTGTGGCTCTCCAAATTTGCAGATGATACATGCCTGGGTTTCCCAGTAAGCAGTTTAACACAGGTAAGTATCTTGCAGACTGCCCTGAGTGATCTAGATTCATGGGCTTTAAACAAGAATGCTATATTTAACCATGAAAATGCGTAGTTATGCATTTGGGAAACATAACAAGCAGTTTAAGTATAGATTGGGAGGCAGAGAACTTAGGGTCATTGACGATGAATGAGATCTGTATATAAGGGTTAACAGTGAACTTAATTTTGGTATGCAGTGTAGGCAGATAATTAAAAAAGCAAGTAGTATACAATATTGTATAAACAAACACATTAAAAGCAGAGATAGAGTGGTCTTAATGCCTTTGTATACCTCCTTGGTGCGTCCCCACATGGAGTATTGTGTGCAGTTTTGGGCACCAGAAACAAGGAGATATTATGGCCCTGGAAGAGGTCCAAAGGAGGGCCACTAAAGGGATTAGAGATGTTCAGGGACAGAGTAATGAACAGAGATTGCAAAGCTTGGGAATGTATTCTCTGAGTTTCAGATCATTGGGAGATATGTGCCTGATATTTACGCTCTTAAGGATGTACAATTGATGGAACACCTAGGCCTAGTATTGAAGAATCAGATACATAACACCAGAGCTCACCCTTTCCAGTTGTATAGGATAAGTTTAATACTAAAAAGAGAAAATACTGGTTTTAATATAAGAGTGAAGAGAATCTGAATGCTCTACCAAATCAAGTAGTGACTTGTTTGACTATGAGTGCTTTTAAAACAAAACTAGATTCTTATCTAATAAGTAAGGGTATTTGGGGTTACTCTTGAATACATTTGGCGGCGCTATGGACATATGTCTTCTATGCTCAGATAAAACCTATGAAACCACTTCTGTACCAATTTTAATGGAAGTTCATTGAAATCAATGTACTTCACATCACATCACCTTGTTATTGAGCTCCAAGGCAAATTTTGCAGTGATTCATGGGTTTGCAGGTCACATGGGCTCTAGATTGTTGTGCACAGCCTCAGTTCTGTGCAGTGGTGTGTAGTGGTAGCTGAGACAGTCTCCTCTCAGAGCTCTGCGATTCAAAGCCTCTAAAAGCCATTAAAACAGTCTTTCGAGACTTTTTTTGCCTAAAATTTAGTACATTGAATGTGAAAACCATACTGTGCTCATATCATCGAGTGTTTGTTTTTGTGTGTGGATTTTGAATGTTAATTTAGAACATTCAGTCGTGTGTGACAGACACTTGAAGTGTGCTTTGAGGCGTTTATGTGGTGGAGGTAGGTTAAAAGTGGGAGAAATAGGCAGTCGTTCTGTTTTGGTTCTATTTTTCTTATATAACTATGTTAATCTACACACTAATATTTTCAGTAATTCTTGACTTTTTTTGCTGATTGTTGTGGTGCAGCAGTGCATAATTTTGGTTTGTTTAAAAGATTTGGTTATATTCTGAAATGTTAAATTTGCTATGTGCCATCAAATTAGACACATTTTATTGTGCCACAGAGCAATTGCAGCAGTGTGAACCTGCTATCCACCACACCTGTGTGAGTCTGTACTAGCTTTGTGGTATTTTGTTTTGACTGTTACTGCAGTGCACTGCACAATGTACAATGGCATCACCACTTCCTGCCTTCTGCTAGTGATACCTCTGCCAATGCACCACAGCATACCACTGGACCATGTGGTAGAGTAGTTTATATGTTTCAAAATGGTTACATTTGGATATGGAAAGCAGTGTACAAAGGTGGCAGGGAGGGCCAGTGGTATGCTGGGCTGCATAGGCAGAGGTATCACTAGCAGGAGGTGGGAAGTGGTGATGGCATTGTATAAAAACATTGGTAAGGCCTCACCTGGAGTACTGCATACAGTTCTGGAGACCACACCTCTGCAAGGACATAGATAAGGTGGAGACTATCCAGAAGGGCAACAAAGATGGTGCAGGGCTTACACCACAAAACATATGAGTGTAACCCCCAGGTGGTGCTATCCCATGGGCTACTACCCTGCCTGCTTGACTACTGACAGGTTGAGGGCCTAGGTTCTATGGCGGGCTCTCCACACCGAGTCAGGGTTTGTAGTAGTTAGACTAGCTTGATCACAGCCCTCTGGGACACCGTGACCCCTTTGGTTCCCTCTAGTGGCTCACACAGTACACCGGAGTTACAGCCCCAATACCCACGTTTACACACTGTTCACTCATATAGATACCACTTACCCTCGAGACTGATTCAGCAGCATGTCTCTGAGGACTCCTGTAAAGTAAGGTTAATCAACATACACAGCAAAACACAATACTGTTTCCATAAATACCACCACCACAGACAGTATATAGTATAACAACAACAAATCTGATTTGTTTAGGGGACAGTAACACGGGAGGGAAATCAGGTTAATTAGTGGCATTAAATCACAGTACTGTGCACACATATAGGGTCTAAAAGTCACACTCTGGGTACCCAGGTTGGGGGGCTAGCCAGGTCCGTTGCCGGGGTTGGCGGCAGGTGCAGATGGACAGGGCCCTGTGGAAGAAAATATATGCACAACACCAATTGTAATCCAGAACCGAGGGCTCAGTCCATGAAACAGTGAAACAACAAGAATTAGATGACACACTTGTGATTGAAAAACAAGCTGCAGGGGAATACCGTGATTTGTACTCACAACACCCAAGCTGAGGATCGGATGGAGAATGTCCCTCTGGATTGCCAGAAGAGCAGGGCATGAGGACAAGGTCTTTGTGACTGGACCCCACTGCAGTTGATAGCAAATGGATGTAGTCTGAATTAAGCTGGGGTTTACTTCCAGCTTCAGCACACAATTCACTGTACAGGAATTTGAAATATCAATTCCCCACAAGCACTATGCACATTTATATGTAAAGGAAAGTACTATACCAGGCAGGCTGCTCCTCGATCCTGATCGCACTACTGCAAAATACCCAGGAGCACACACAGCAGCTTCAGTTCCTGACAGACCGAGTTCGATTCAGCAATTTCTCCAGTCTTCTACAGGGTGATCCTGGTTTCCACACTTCTAGTGCTTCTTTCTCCTCACAACTTGGATTCAGTCCAAACTGGCACTCACAAAGGCTGCAGACTGAAACTCAGGGCCTCACGTGCACTTCCCACGCAAAACTATACACCACAGAAGCACACAGCTCCTTCTCTCTCTCACTGTCACAACTGATCTGATCTTTCCAGCCACAGAGCAGGGCATTTCTTTAGCTCCACACTATTCTGTTGGCTGATTACATAGAAACATAGAAACATAGACTTTGGCGACAGATAAGGACCACTAGGCCCATCTAGTCTGCCATTTCCCTACCACAGAGATGGGCCGCAGATCCTAGTTAACCAACAGCCTATATCTTCCTGCCCCCACAAGAATTGCCTTATGTCTGTCCCATGCATTCTTGAATTCTCCCACAGTTTTAGACCCCACAACTTCTCAGTAAGGCTGTTCCATGCACCCACTACCCTCTCTGTGAAATAATACTTCTCACATTGCCCCTGAACCGTCCCTCCTTCTATCTTTAAATTGTGTCCCCTTGTTCTTGCAAGTCTCTTTTTCTGAAAGATGCTACCCTCTTGGATTTTGTTGATTCCTTTGAGGTACTTGAAAGTTTCTATCATGTCCCCCCTCTCCTTCTTTCCTCAGGGTATACATATTAAGCTCCTTTAGTCTCTCCTCATGCAGCTTCTCTTGCAGACCCTGCACCATTTAGTTACCCTCCTCTGGACTGCCTCTATCCTGTCTATGTCCTTGGGAGATGGGGTCTCCAGGACTGGACACAGTATTCCAGATGGGGTCTCACCAACTGTCTGTACAGAGGATAACAACTTCCTGTTTTCTGCTGCTGATGCCTCTCCTATACATCCCAGTATCCCCCGGCCCTCCCTGCTGCCTTCTCACATTGCTTGCTAACCTTAAGGTCATCTGATATGATTACCCCAGGTCCCTTTCCTGTTTTGTTGTTGTTACTACCTCCCCACCCATTGTGTATTCTTCCCTGGGTTCGTTTCCCAGGTGCATTATTTGCACTTTTTTGCATTGAATCCTAGCTGCCATATGTCTGACCATTTCTCCAACCTTGCCAAGTCCCTTTTCATCCTTTCCACGCCGCCTTGTGTATCAACCCTGTTGCAGATCTTTGTGTCATCTGCAAAAGGCATACTTTTCCTTCCAGTCCCTCTGCAATGTCACTGATGAAGACATTAAAAGGACTGGACCCAATACTGAACCCTGCAGTACCCCACTAGTAACCATCCTTTCTTCAGAGTGGACTCCATTTACAATTACCTTCTGTGTCCTGTTGTCCAGCCAATATTTTACCCAGGCTACCACCCTGGGACCCACTCCAGGCTGGTTAATTTGACTAATAATCTTTGTGTGGGACTGTGTCAAATGCCTTGCTAAAGTCTAGGTAGGCCATGTCCACACCCCTCCCTGGTCTACTACTTTGGTCACCCAGTCAAAGAAATCTATTAGATTCGTCTGACATGACCTTACCACTGTGAACCCATGCTGCCTTGGATCCTGTTCTCCACTGACCTCTAGGTACTCAACTATTCATTCCTTCAAGTGACTCCATCACTTTCCCTACCACAGAGGTCAGACTGACAGGTCTGTAGTTTCTGCCTCTGTCTTGGTCCCACTTTTGTGAAGGGGAATCACATCCGCCTTCCTCCAGTCCTCGGGTACCACACCATCCTCCCATGATTTATTAAAAAGAGTAGCCAGTGGTTTCACTAGTTCCTTCCTTAATTCTTTTAGAATTCTGGGGTGAATTCCATCAGGACCCATTGCTTTGTCCACCTTCCGTTTTAGGAGTTCTTGCAGAACCTTTTCTTCTGTGAAAGGACGGGATCGACCCCCTATCAAGAGTGCTTCTGTTAATTGGATTAGGCACTTCCCCTCCTCTTTTGTGAATACTGAGCTGAAATATTCGTTCAGTATTCCTGCTTTTCACTGTCCCCTCTGCCCACCCACCGTTCATTCTATTCAGCCTCACTATCCCTCCCTTTGTCTTTCTACGCCGCTGATGTACCTATAAAGGTTTTATCCCCTTCTTAACTGAGTTGGCTATCTTTTCCTCAGTTTGGGCCTTTGCTATTCTGACTTCCCTCCTGCTTCTTTCTGCCTTAACTGGTACAGCTCTCTGTCCTGCTCCTTCTGTGTTTCCTTATACTTCCAGAATGCTATCTTTTCTTCCTGACTTTCACAGCCACCTCTCTTGAGAACCATATGGCTTTTTCTTTCATTTTGATTTGTTTATTTGCTTCACACAAGGCTTGTTGCCTCTGTGATGGCAGTTTGATAATTCCCCATTGTTGCTCCACACCTCCTTCTAGCCTGTTTGCTAGTGCTTTTCTGAGGCACTCTCCCATCTTGCCAAAGTCAGCCCTCCTAAAGTCCAGTACCCTCACTTTTGTATGGCTTGACTCTGTAGCTGAGTTTAACGTGAACCACACTGTCTGATGGTCACTTGTCCCCAGATGGCAACCCACTTCTAGATCTGAGATCCTCTCACTGCCCGTTTGAAGTACGAGGTCTAAGATTGCTCCCTCAGAGTGGGTTTCAAAACTAGCTGTCTAATGCCTGCCACCTGTAGGGCGTCAAGAATGGCCCTGCTCTTGGATGTGGCTGCAGCAAATGTGCTCAGTTAACATCCGGCATATTCAGGTCTCCCATCAATAGTATCTCCCTTTCTCTGCCATTCTAAGAATGCCTTCCATCATATCCTTGTCCATTCCTTCCCCTGACATGGGGATCTGTACACAACCCCTGTGTGGATTGTGGTGCCTTTCCAGTCTCCAAGGTGACCCACAGTGCCTCCTCTCCTCCCTGTTTACTCTTTTGTTCAGTTGCTTTTATCCCTTCCTTTACATAGAGAGCTACTCCTCCCCTCTTCTCCCCTGCCTGTCTCTCCTGTAAGTTATGTACCCTGGTATTTTAACATTCTAGTCATGGTTCTCTGTGTACCATGTTTCTGTGACTGCTCCGATATCCAGGCATCCCTCTTCCACTAAGGCCACCAGTTCAGGGAGCTTGTTGCCCAGACTACAGGCATTGGTACTCATTATCCTCCATTTCCTGATGGTCTTACCCCTTTTGCCCCATCCCTGTCCTTCTTGCCTTTGTCACTTTCTCCATTTACCCCTGCCCTTCTCCCTATCGACACCTACATGTTGGTGTTTTGCCACACTACTACCATGATTTTTTTGGGGGCTAGGATTTTCCTGCTCCTTTTCAGTGCCTCCCCTTGGCTAGTTTAAAAGCTTGCCAATGAAGCATTTAAACCTATCACCTAGGATCCTGGCTCCCTCCTGGACAGATGCAGCCCATCATGCCAGTATAGGCTTGCATCACTCCAGGTGGACCCCAGTCCCCAATGAAGCCAAATCCTGAGCTCCACACCAGTTTTCAACCACTGATTGAATCCCATGGTATGGAACACCCTAGCCTCTCCTATGCCATAGATGGGTAGCACCTCGAGAAGGTTACCGTGCGTGCTACTTGACTAAGCCCCTCCCAATTCACAAACTCTTCCTGCACTTCTTTAATCCCTTTCTTAGCCAGGTCATTTGTCCCTAGGTGGAAAATGACATCAGCTCCCTCCCTGTTGCAGCTTCTCCAGCCATCCTGAGTTCGCTCCTGTGTCTCAAGCCATGGTGCCAGGCAGGCACCTTACCTCTCTCCCTTCCTTGCCCAGTTCTACCTTCCTAACAATGGAGTCCCCCACCAGGAGTTGTTTCTCTTCCTGCAGGGTCCCCTGCCACCCTCCTGTGGGTCTCCTTTGTGGTTCAGCTGTCACTCACAATAAGACTCCCTCTGTTGGTAGAAAAAAGCGCCAAGGTCAAAACTACATTCCCAGAGACACTGCCCATACAATCCCCTTGTGACTGGCTCAAATTAAGAGTCCAAGTTCTGATTCATCCACGGGCTCCATTTTAGGGCTCCCTTTACCCAATGCCCAGCACAGCAGTTTAGGTCCAAAATGGAGAGGTAACACACAAAGAGCCCCAGCTGCAATAAAGGCAGGTTAGACAAACTACAATTTTGCTAATGCTTTAAATGATTACAGGCAAACAGTTACAGCTTTTAGATGGGCTCCCTTTGCACTTTCAGCAACCGCAAATTGGAGCAATTATCTCCGCAGCTCGGGAGGATTGAGCATTAAATACACAGTCCCCCATACAACTAATTAAGTCTGCAAGCAGACAGCTCTTTAAGAGACAGTACATTGAGGCTCAAATAGCACTAACTTGCAACCATAGTTAAGCAGCTCAGACACTGAACACCACCCAGGCTTGGAACATTCAGGAAAGCTCCTGAAAGACTTTTGGGAACCCCCATTTGCAGTGGGGTTACATGAGGAGTGACTAAGGGACCTCAATATGTACTCACTGGAGGAGAGGAGACAGTGGGGGGGCATGATTGAAACATTCAAGTATCTTAAGGCATAAACAAGGTGCAGGCCAGGAGATTTTTCAATGTAGAAAAGTACTAGCACAAGGGGCACAATATGAAATTGGAGGGAGACTAAGAGGTAATGTGAGAAGTTTTCTACACAGAAAGGGTTGTCAACACATGGATTGGTCTGCCACAGGAGGTGTTGGGGCAAGCACAGTGGAGGGGTTTAAGCATGCTTGTGACAGGCGCAGGGAAGCCTGAGAGGGGAGGGAGTGATGACAAGCCATTGATCACATAGGGTCAGTGGCCACATACAATATATAGGAGCCTACGGGCAGACTGGATGGGCCTAGCAGTCCTTATCTGCCAACAATTTCTATGTTTCTACAGTATGTTGTTTTAAAATTAGACGGAAATAACTGAAATTTAAATTGTGGCAACATGTTTGGTGATCTATAACTCATTCCCATTTGAAGTTAGAAATATGACACCATGCACATATATCCATGTAGTGATAATCTGAATACTTGTACAACTGTATAACATTTCAGTGAATACTATCAACATTATACAAAAATAACAGAAATCTCAGTTTTGGTAAAATGTTTGGCTACCTACAACTAAGCCCCTTTGAAGCTTCAGACTTAAAATGTGATGCACATACCCATGCTGTATGTTTCTCCAAAGCCTGCAACTGTGAAGACATTTAGATTAGAAATTTTAAAATTGGATCAAAGTAACTGAAAATTAAATTTTGATTACCCATTTGGGAGCTATTAACAACAACAAAAAGGAAAGGGATCTGGGTGTAATCATATCAGATGACCTAAAGGTAAGCAAGCAATGGGAGATGGCAGTAAGGAGGCTTGGGGACACTGGGATGTACAGAGAGGCATCACCAGTAGAAAACAAGAAGTAGTTATCCCTCTGTATAGACAGTTGGTGAGACCCCATCTGGAGTATTGCATGCAGTTCTGGAGACCACATTTCCCCAAGGACATAGACAGGATGGAGGCAGTCCAGAGGAGGGCAACTAAAATGGTGCAGGGTCTACAACAGAAGCCATACAAAAGAGACTAAAGGAGCTTAGTATGTATACCCTCAAGGAAAGGAGGCAGAGGGGACATTATAGAAACTTTCAAGTACCTCAAGGAAATCAACAAATTCCAAGGGTAGCATCATTGAGAAAAGAGGTGTTCAAGAACAAGGGGTACAATTTGAAGATGGGAGGGTGGCTCAGGGGCAATGTGAGGAAATATTGTTTTCACAGAGAGGGTGGTGGACACATGGAACAAGCCTTTCTGAGGAGGTTGTGGGGTCAAAACAGTGGGAGATTTCAAGAATGCATGGAACAGACAAAGGCAATTCTAGTGGCGGGTAGAGGAAGTAAGCTATTTGTTAACTAGAATCTGCAGCTTATCCAATAGGTAGGAAATGGGCAGACTAGGTAGGCCAAGTGGTCCTTATCTGCCATCAAATTCTATGTCTTTGTGTTTCTATGTAACTTTCAATTCACTATGAACTTTAAGGAGAGCTTTAGATAAGTTATAGTACATTTTTCATGTATATTTTCCACTTTTATTTGTGTTTCTGTGACCAAATTGATAAATCTTTTAGTAGTAAATGTATGATAATTAATTATTTAGTAACGATATTTGTTTTAAGAAAACTGCCTGAGTCAGATTTCTATAATGTGTGTCTGATTCTGGGATGTTTCAGTAATAATCTGTGCCTGTACAGTTATTGCTAAGGGTTGTCATTATAAGCTACCAAATTGAACAAGGGTCATGTATACTCTAGTTAGTAATTGGTTAATTTAAACTATTGCAGTATCTGTGGCTAACAACTACACAGCAAATACAAGCAAACATTTGTCATTGAGTGCTTATTTAAGGAAAGTTGTGGAGTCAGCATTACGTGTAACAGTCCCCACAGTACTGGAAATATAGTGAAAGCTGTGCACAGGGTTATATCAGGCATACTGAAGTGTGTTATAAAAATAGAAGTGTATCGTGTTCTAAAACATACTAATTCTTCAATAACTTCCTGTTTTCACTGAAATGGGCACCAACAATCAAACTATGGCTGATTACCCACATATAAGGATCATTTTCATCAGTGCGGTAATGTACATTGGGAAAAAGAACCCAAGAGTGCAATATGAAATGGGGCAGGGGTGGTCCTGGATAGCACTACAGAAGAAAAAGATTTAGGGATCATGATATATTGTAGACCCTAAAATGTCCGACACTGCAACAGCCTGGTAATCAAAGCAAAGAGTGTGCTGGGATGCATAGGGAGGGATAAGCAGTAGATGTCAGGAGGGATCCTCCCACTGTACAGGTCACTGGTGCATCAGCAGCTGGGATACTGCACAAGGTTCTGGAGCCCGCACATGAGGAAAGTAAAGAGAGTGCTGGGATGCATAGGGAGGGGTTAGCAGTAGAAGTCAGGAGGGATCCTCCCACTGTACAGGTTACTGGTGCATCGGCAGCTGGGATACTGCACAAGGTTCTGGAGCCCGCACATGAGGAAAGTAAAGAGAATGCTGGGATGCACAGGGAGGGGCTAATCATTTAAAATCTTTCTATATAAATATATGGGAGACAAAACAAGAGAAGATCACCACTGATAAAGTGGTAAGTCTTATATGGCTCTAGTGGCTGCTTGACTTGAACTATGAACCTATGATCTTACCTATATAAGCAGTGGAAGCTGGGAGGAGATCCTCCCACTGTACAGATCACTGGTGCACCTGCACCTGGAATACTGCACAAGGCACTGGAGCCCACACATGAGGAAAGGAAAGAGAATGCTGGGATGCATAGGGAGGAGATAAGCAGTAGAAGTCAGGATGGGGCCCTCCCACAGTACAGGTCACTGGTGCATCTGCAGCTGGAAAACTACACAAGGTGTGCTGGAGCCCACATGAGGAGAGACTGCAACAAGGTGCAGCAGACAGTGGAGGGTGACTAAGGTGATCCATAGCCTCAGGGAAATGATGTACGAAGAGACGCTATAGGACTTAAACATGTAATGCACTGAGAAGAGGAGGAATGGGTGACATGACAGAGACATACTGTACAAGTACCTGTATGGGATACAGTGGACACCAATGAACTCTTCTTCAGTTCAAGCACAGGGATAAGTGGAAGTTCATTAGTTACCTCCTCTTTAGCCAGCCTTGCAGCAAAGAAAGCATTTTATGACATATATCAGTGATATATCAGTGGGACTTGAAGGGAAAATGTGTCTTTTGCAGGTGATGCAAAGTTATATAATAGGGTTGAAACAACAGGAGGGTTGAAGCCATAAGGAGAGATCTGAGCACCCTAGATAAGAGGTCAGGCATTTGGCAGCTGAACATCAATGCTAAGAATTATGCAATGGTGCTTGCAAGATGTAAAATTCCACTGGCTGAGTACCCACTTGGGGAGAACTGATAAAGCAAACAGAACAAGAAAAGGACCTGGGATTATAATCACAAACAACCTTAAGGTAGGAGACCAACATAGAAAAGCAGTAGGTAAAGCTAATAGAATGATGGCGTGCAGTGGAAGGTGTATAATAAGTAGGAAGAGGAGGTGTTGATGACTTTATATAAGACCGTGGTCAGACTGCACCTGGAATACTGGGTACAGTTCTGAAGGCCTCATTTAAGAAAGTGTATAGATGGGTTGAAGAGGGTTCAGAGAAGGGCAACAAAGATGGTGCAAGGTCTGCAAGAGAAGCCACATGAGACTAGATGGAAACAACGAAACCTATACCCTCTGGAAATTATAAGAGATAGAAGTGACATGATAGAGACTTTTAAGTACATGAAGGGAATAAATAAAGTGAATGAAGGTAGCTTATTCAAAAGGAAAGTAGGAGTTAAAACAAATGGCCATAATTTAAGATTGGAAGGGGAAGATTTAAGATGTTGAGTTCACTGAGAGAGTGGTGGAACCCTGGATCAGATTAACTAATGAGGTTATATGAGCAGAAACAGTGCAGGGATTCAAGAGGGTGTGGTAAAAGTAAAACTAACATCAAGCATCAAAAGTAAAATCTGCCTCTGAAGGACAGCATCCTTGCTTGAGTGAAGGGTCTCCAGGATGACAGGCAGCATGGGTTTGTCAGGGAGATCCTGCCAAACATCTGAATATACAACCATATGAAGAAGCCAGCAGAAGAAGGCCATTTGGTCTATCTAGTCTATTCATATTACAGGGTCCACAGCTTGAGCTACTGTCCCTACCTTTCCTCCCACACTTCCCATCCTCCCTACATTATGATCCTTACCTTCCCCATATGCCTATGCCAGCCTTTCTTAAAGCTTTCCACTGTCTTGAACGAGATGACCTCTTCAAGCAGTGTATTTCAATATCCACCACCCTCTCTGTGAAGAAGTTCTTCTTGACCTCCTCCTAAACCTCCCACCCTCCAGTTTAAAACTGTGCCTCCTTGTGACAGACTTCTTTGACAAGGTTACAAGGTCACTGGACAGGTGGCAGGTGGTGGACTTCCTAAACCGGGACTTCAGCAAGGCGTTTGATTCAGTACCTCATGGCAGGCTGATCAGCAAGCTCAGAGACCTGGGTATAGGAGACAAACTACTAGGGTGGATCAAGAGCTGGTTGAGGACAGGAAACAGAACATAGTGGTAGGGCGGAGCTATCCAGGCCTGTAACCAAGCGGGTCCCACAAGACTCAGTTCTCGGACCTGTACTGTTCAACATCTTTATTGGAGCATAGCAGAAGGCATCAAAGTAAAATCTGCCTCTTTGCAGATGATACCAAGTTCTGTGGGAGGGTGGACACAGAGGAGGGAGACAAAAATTAAAGGAAGATTTGGCTAGGCTAGAGAAATGGTCGGCCATCTAGCAGTTTGTATTCAATGCCAAGAAGTGCAAGGTCATGCACCTGGGAGTCAGGAACCAAGGGGCTGACTACTGGCAAGGGGGCTCAGGTGACCATCTCGGAAGAGGAAAAGGACCTTGGAGTGTGGGTCAGGAGTGACTTGAAGCACCATGTGTAATGCCACAAGGCAGCAGCCAAAGCTAATAAAATGCTGGGCTGCATCACCAGAAGAATCACCTTTAGAGAGAAGTTATTCTGCCACTGTACAGGTCTCTGGTGAGAACACACCTGGAGTGCTGGGTACAGTTCTGGTGCCCTTATCTAATGAAGGATATCAGTCTACAGGAGGGGTCCAGTGGAGGGCAGCCGAGATGATCCAGGGTGTGAGGACAAAACATATGAAGAGGGCTGAGGAAACTCAACATGTCCTCCCTGGAGGGCAGAGGAGAGAGAGAAGGGACATAGTAGAAACATTCAAGTACCTCAAATGCATACAGGGCATCCCCAGGATGAAACGCACTTTTAATGCACTCAGTAGTATGCTGCAGCAGATCTACTTTATGTAGCAATGTGATTTCAATATGAATTGGTCCCCTTTGTCATGCTTAGTTCAAGTTCAAATTTATTGAGCGGTCAAAGACCATGACAACGAGACAAGTTATTACATAAAATATAAACTACAGTATACAAATAGTTACACCATGAAATGTGCTCTTTATAAATAAATAAATAAGTAGATAAATAAACAAGAAAACATTTCTTTCAACCCTTAAAGTGCACAGTGCTAAGACAGGGGCAGCAATAAACTAAGTGCAATTAGCTATGGGCATAATGCTAAACCTTATCAAGAGTGCAAATATTTTCCTATTTGACAATATATAATGTAAATATTAGTTCCTCTTTTTTTCATTTTATACCAAGATGTATTCTAGAGATATTTACTAAATATTTGGCGATAGCCTTATTATGATATCATCATTAGTGGTAAAGAAGATAATAAGTAAGGTGCTCTGATCTGTTGTTTTGGATGGATTGGCAAAAGGCCATATCCATTTTTTCCTTGGTATAGTATACCATTTACATACAAACATGACATGTTCCAAGTTTTCCAGTGTGGAGCAGGCACAAGAGCAAAAACCAGAACTAGGAGTGGTATTTTTCACATAAACTGCTTCCAAAATGTTATTTGAAAATACTTCTAACCTATATCTATTATATTGTTTTCTGTCTTCTACTTCTGTAAGAATATCTAAATAATATCTATAATAATGACAGGGATCATTTATCCTCAAAAATGGAAACATTTTAAGCTTTTAATAATATTTAAATCTAGGGTCTTATAGTATTCTCTTAATGCCTTTGTAATGAGGGATATATATTTTAAACTAATAGTAATTCCTCTTGCCTATACTGATATAAGTAGGTTAACCTCACTTTCTGTAATAAATTGAATATCAGGGATAACCGTTCTGATTTTAAGTACCCTAAAGAGAAGACCACCAGTACTTTTCATGTAAACATAAGGCTGTTAATCTATTTTGATCATGTTGAAGTAGTCTAACCCAAAATGAACCTTTCTGGCATCAGCTGCTGCCTGCAAAGAATAATAATCTGTCTCAGCCCTCAGTATTGCAGCAGGAACAAAGTTAGGTAAACCTAAAGATTCTCGAAGCAATTTATTAACAGGAATATCTAGCATATTCATTTTGTTATAATGCCAAATTTCAACATTAAATAAAGCTTGAGCATAATATTTGGCTTGAGCTGCCTTTAAAATAAGCCTAATTGTATTTCCACCATATTTTTATTAAAATTAGTAAAGAATTTGCTGTCCTCTTTAATTTTGCTAAAATTGTATCCAGCTGTACATTCCATTTCCTGTCCCTAGTCAGTGAGGCCCAAATATTATAACTCGGTCTCTAATTTGTCAGAACCTACCGAAATGTCTTTTTATTATTATTTTTTACCATTCGTAACAAATGGAAGAATCTGACTTTTTGAATATTTATTGACAAGTTAAGCTCATTTGCAGTTATTGCAAGCATGTTTAGTTTAGCTTGAAGTCCAGATTCAGTAAGAGAGAATAAGACTAAGTCATCAACATAGCCAATACACTACAGCGCTTGTCCCTAATCTTAGGAGAGTCCGAGTTACTAAGATTTAAGTCACATAATAACTTGTCAATATATATAGAAACAAGAAGGGAGCAATTACACAGCCTTGCCTTACTCCCATGCCTGTAGAGAAGGTTGAGGAAAATTATCCTTAATACCTGACCTCACTTGGGCCCATGTTGAAGTACATAATTCCTAATAATTGCTATCAATTCCACAGTGAATCCTTTTTCCTTCATTATAAGCCAAAGTACATTCCTTAATACTGAGTCGAATGCAGTACTAAAATCTATAAAGACAGCAAATAAGGACTGTTTCCTAATTATAACATATTTTTAGTAGAGATGTCTAATTACTGAAACACTTGTCAGTTGTGCTGTATCCACCCTAAATCCAGCTTGTGCTTCAGAAAGTCCCCTTAAGCCTGCTAATTCTTCATTTAGTCTATTTAAAACTAACTTAGAAAACATTTTCCCTAGGTTATCTAATAAAGAAATAGGCCTATACATTTTAGGATCTGTTTTATCACCCTTTTATAGATAGATTATATTATAGCTCCCTTCCAGGAGTTTGGAAAAACAGTTTCTGGACACAAAATTAAAATATTTAGTCAGAATTGTAGACCATAAAGCAGGGCACTCAAGTAAACTTAAGAAGGAATCATATCCGGGCCAGGCGCTTTTCTTTTTTAAGGCTGCGATGACAAAATACACTTCTGTAATTAAAGAGGTTTAAAATCCTGCATATTAATATCCAGAAATATTCTACATTTTCAACATTCAGGAAAAACATTTTAAAGAATAATAAGAGACCCAAGTTTCCAACGTAATATAGGTATCCAATTCGTATTTAATATTATTAGTTCCTTAGCAACTAATAACCAATATGTCAGAAAATCTTTATTATAAATAGCTTCAAGCATATGATCCCAATTTCTTTGTTGGTATTGTCCTTGTTTTAATAAGAGGAACTTCTTGTAATTTTCTAGGCATTAATTCTGTAATATTTTGTGAAGTCTTATTTTGCCTTACCTTCTAATTTTTTATTTAGTTCTCTTTTTCTTTACAACATTCACATATCAAACCATGTGTTTTATTCTTTGTACTTTTTGTAATCTTTGAGATTTAAGTAGTTGTTTTATTTCCTCTAAATTTGAGAATAATAGATGATGTAGACGCCGTACCCCATATTTTCGATGTTTAACTTGATGGATAGGTCCTGCAAAATATGTTTAATAAGGAGAAAACTTGTCCTGCCATTGAATTTTGTTGTTACAAATTACAAATTGTGTAGGTTTACTTGGCACATCTAGAACACATTTTATATTTTTTGCTTTTTAGAACAAGGGAGATGATCACCTTCACCCCTAGTTGGAATTTCAAAGATTCCTAATCTGTCATATTCCATTCCAAAACACATAATCTATAATTGAGGGTCCCTTTACAGAAAAGTGAGTGAAATTTTCCAATTTATTACCATGTAGCCTACCATTAATTTGTGCTAAATTATATAGGGCTAATAATTCTATTAGTCTCTGACCCATTTGTTTAATCTCTTATCTTTTGTACACCTGGGCCAATTAGAGGCTTCTAGATGACACCGATTATAAAATTACTATCAGAGTAACCATCATATAGTCCAATCCTTGCATTAAAGTCCCCACAAAGTAATATATTATCACAAGACATTACTGCCCATCTCCTATGAATAAAATCCTCCAGTTGATCCCAAAGTGCTGGATAATATGAATTTGAATTAGATGGAGGTATGTATGTATTAATTAGACAAAAATGTTTACTTTTTTTAGCCTTAATGTAAATAACCATTATGTTTTAGTGGTATAATATATCTTCCATAATATCAGCATTTATTTTGATTAAAGTAATCAAACACCCTACAGTTCTTCCCATTTTAGCAAATTTTCTCCTGGGATCTGGAAAGTCTGATAACCATTCAATAAAATTTCTTGATCTTTATTGTGCCAAGTCTCCTGTAGACAAATAATATTAAACTTAAGTATAAAATCTAACCATTCTTGATCCATTAATTTTAGAAAAGAAGCCCACAATATTCCAAGAAATTAAAAGAAGGGCATTATGCTTTGTTCCAATATGTAGTTCTTTTTCTTCTGCAAGTCAATTTAATTGTGTTTCCAACAACTCAAATCTATTATGAGTAGAAACATTAAATAACAATTTTTCCTGGTTTGTCCCTTTTGGTGATTTGCATATAGGAATATTCTGGTGAGAAAAGTCATTTATATTAACTATATATATGCCTAAGGCATCAAGTAGTCTCCTATTCTCAATTATCTTATTGTATAAGCTTAAAAGCCTGTTTTAACAATGATTAAATCACATTCTGGGTCACATCCCTGCCTTGTGATAATTAATGCATTAGAATCTTCTATAGAAACATTCAAAGTTGTTCTAATATATCTACTAAGAGATCCTTTAAATTGTTGTTATTCTCATTTTAATTCTGTCCAGACCATAAAATACAATATCTTAGGCACTCTATCAGCGAGATATTCCTGATTTGAAACACTTGCTTCCTGTCTATTGTGTTTACTTCCTTCATTGAATGTTTTGCTTTCCATTATGTGTAATCCACTTCATCTAATAAAGTTGCCTTACCTAGTATACTTCTTGCTACCTCTGGATTTTTAACAAGAATGTCCACCTGCCCCAAACTTGTACCTTTGTTCCTACTGCAAACTTTTTCTATTAAAATTCAAGGTCTGGGATTTTAGAACATGACCAAATATGTTCATCAGGGTACTCTTGAGTTTTCTTGTATTTTTACTAAAAGTGATTTAACATCAAAAATACTTAATTGACAAGACTCATTATTTAGTGTTTGAAGTTTCTCATTCAAGAGTTCCCTGTTAACATATTCTAGGCCACAGCCACATTTTCTCAGACCCACTTCATTAATCCAGATTTGATTTGCTATTCGAGGACTGTACAAAATATAAATAAGCAATTTATACCCGTAAATCTTTATCATTCCATATTTGTAAAATATCAGATACAGTTAAATCAGCAACTGTTGCTGCCCTTATTAGGTTCACAATCTCATCCCTTAAGTCTTCATATGCCCAATTGTGTAAGATCTTAAAACCATATAGTGCCAAGATAGCACAACTACTAAGGTCTGTAGCATTTTTTCCATATGTGTTTCCTCCAATCCTTTAACTAGCTCCAGATCCTGTTTCAGTACTGTGCTTATGTTTTGACCATCAACTTTTACAAACTGGATCTAAACCAATATTCTCCCTAGACACCAGATCATGATCATTTTGGAAGCAGAATCTTTGTGTACATCTGTCTTTGTTTTTTGTATAGATAGGCTTATCCAGAACTAACTTCCTCCTAGCTTCCCCTTCATCTATAGTTGACCCTACCATATTTATGAAATCTCCCTGACACCAAATCATGATCATTTTAGATACAGGATCTTTGTATGCATCTGGCTTTGTTTTTGTTATATAAGTAGACTTATTCAAGACCTGTTCTTCTCCAAACTTCCCCCTTCATTTGCAGTTAACCCTACTATGTTTGTAATCATCTATTCCATACTCATATTGTGCATATCTGATGTTCCCAGGGTCTTTTTTCCTTCTTGCTGACAACTTATCTTTCCCTTACTCAGTCTCTTAGTGTTACCCCTATTTTTATTAGATTTCTTTTGCTTTTATTTGTACTGAGAGTCTTACTACTTAGAGCATTCTTAGTTACTGGTGGAAGATCTAAAGATTTGAGAAATATAGAGGGCATATCAGTGGAATCCATCACTAAAAATCTATGGAAGGTAAGTATTGGGAACAATCTGGTTCAATAACAGTTAAAGAGCATATACTCTCAAAATGAGGTAATTTATCAAGTCTAAGTAAAATATCATCTAGTCTAGAACCATTTATTGCTATATTTTCTTTTAAAAGATCTACTTCATGTTTCAGGTCAACTAAATGATCCAGAATCATCAAATGCACAGTATGTGTGTTAGATGCAGCTGTGCAATATTCTTTACTCATAGCAGTAGTAAAATGTACTGTTTTACCATTATCAAGTTGTTTATAAGAGTTCAAACCAGTAAATTGTTTAATCCATTTATGGTCTCCTGTAATTCCCCAGCTATATTTTTAGATCATTTTGCCAGTAAGAAACTGGTTCTGGGTTAGATTCCATTAAGTATTCTGGCAAAAATCCAAGGTTTCTTCAAGTATTTGGTAGTATGTGCAGAAAACTCATTTATACTTTTAGATGCATCCAAATTAATATACACTCCTGAATTTAAATCTTCTGTGAAGTTATGAATATCATTCCCAGCCCTATAGGTTCCATGACTTGCATGTCAATATGCTCATTTTGGACATCATTTAAACTAACTTTTCCCAAATGTAGCAATTCCTTATGTGTATTGCATGAATTGCATAATTAGCTGTGGTTAAGGGACTATAACGATCTTTTATATTAGATTGCTTTAATTGCCTTTCTCTCCCTTTTATTTCAGGAGAAATACTGTTTAGGCAAGATTTTATAGTTTCATAATTTTATTTTTCCTTTCCTTTCCCCTTCCTTATAATTTTTACCTTTAACAGTTTTTTTTTCTTTGTACTCCCACCTTTGTATTTACTTATGCTTTTGTTATTTCTTTTCTCAGAATGCTCAGAATTAGAACAGATTATAACCAGGGTTGATTGAAAATTAGATGACATGTGCATTAAATCAATCTAAGGTTGTCTTGATTGAACTCTATTTCTGATTTGCCCTTTGTGAACTCAAGACCAAATTACTACTTTCATTTTGGTCTGTAGCCATTAACCCCCATTTTTAAAATGTGTTTCCTAGTATGAACCATAATATTACTGATACTATATTCAATACAGCAATTAATATTCTTACATACACAGACTTGAAAACCTGTATTTCACAGTATTTTACAGTATTTCACAGTTATCTGCAATTCAAAATGCCAAACTTATAAGTATGCAAATAGTCCAATACCAAGTCTCCAAAGTCTTAGTTTCAAAGGACACTTCTCCACCAGCTGTGTAAATACTCCCCACAAACGAGTTTGGCATTAATTGGCGAGGAGCAGGATACCAGGCGAAAGTCTGTTAAATGCGTCATTCAAAATGCTCAGTTTGTGCAATAACTGACACGGAATCAGGATACCAAACAGGAGTCCACTAAATAGCGTCTTCAAATACTCAAGAATTGCTTTGCTATGTAGTTATAAATCACACGCTAGATCTGATGTTCCATCAATCTAATCTTTGTTCGCATTAAGAAGTAAAGCATCAGGGACAACGTCAAGGTAAAGTTTAAGCACCAGAAGCAAAGTTGGTTCAGCCTGATGATAGATTTGCTTCTATTATTTCCACTCAGGTTCAGCCTTAGTATAACCACTTGCAGAGTTCTTTTAGTAAAACACACTAAATAAAACAAAAAAACTACTGTTATTTAAACATTGATTAATGGTGTGAATTTTACAAAACTGTCATCTAGCTATAAAAGACTAAAACGCTAAAACACTAGCTGGATTCACCTAATTATATAATATAAAAACAGCACAGTTCATCATAAGTTTCAGATGCTTGTTAACTTATTTTTAGTGTCCAAAAGAGCTAGTTTAGTAAATCTAAATGCAGGAGCATCCAAAATGTAGTATCCTAAAAAGCCGCCGTGCGAACAGGCTATTATCTCAGGAACAAAGAAATCGATCTGTTCACCTGGCTGGCATGCGTCTCTTTATATTACCATATCATGTGACTAAAAGCGTGTGAAACTAAGGAACCCTTTTTATTTAAAGAAAAATACAGTCTCTAAAAAGAAAAAAAAAGGAAAAATAAAGTAAAATAATATATGTATAACAGCAATAAAATATACAGACTTAAAATAAAAGCTGGAGCAGAACAAAATAATCAATGCATTTAAAAGTAATAGAGATAATAAATAAGACTTCTGTGACTGGAAAAACTTTCCTTTATGAGTCAGTAGGTAAGACTAAATCTTATTGCTTGATCATCATCCAACTGATGTCTCTGTTATGTAGGCGTAGTGAAGAACATCTTGGTGCAATTCTAAAGTTTGATCACCTTCACTCCACTCGCTTCAGGTAAAACCTGCGGGCAAAACAGAGAAGAGAGCCCACAGACCAGGATGGATAAACAATAAGGTCTGTGGAAAGATTACATGCTCTGACAACAGTACATACCTGTTATAAAATAAAACATGCTATGTAATCCTGCTTTAGAAGTCTCCTCCATAAGCTCGAAGCATGTGGTTCATCGTCCTTCAATCCAGTCACCAAACAGCTACTGGGCCAGAGGATAGAATGAATTTGTAAAGTCTTTAGAAAACTTGAGGACCTTTGTCATGCAGGAAACAGTGGCATTCACTTCATCCTGGCAGTGTCACATTTTCCTGAATGACAAAGGTGACTGATTACCATTGAAATTACATTGCTTTATTCAGTAGTCTTTTGCAGCATTCTGCAGAGTGCTGCAAATGCTGCAGAATTGCGTTTCATCCTGGGGTATGCCACAGGGTTTGTTCAGAGGTACATTCAATCTGAGAAAGAAGGGTGCTTCAAAAGAGCATAGCCTGAAGCTGGTGGAGGGCAGATTTAATAAGGAAATGAGGAGACACTTTTTCACAGAAAGGGTGGTAAAGGGATGGAACAAGTTGCCAGAGGAGGTGGTAGTGGGGAATACTGAACACAGCTTCAAGGGGTGGGGGTGAGACAGAGTGAAAAGGAAAACCAGAAGTGGAGGAATCAATTCTGGGAAAGGGAGGGAGAGTGTATGGGGAGGATGACTCAGGAGGAGTTGGGGGGCAGCTACAGGGATCTTAACTGAGCTGGCACACAAGCAGACTAGATAGACTGCTATGGCCTGTTTCTGCTGGCAATTTACATGTTCATATTATAAGACAGTTATATAAAGTACTCCAAATAGTCTTCTAATGGCACAAAGAATACAATGAATCACCCTAGGCAACAATTAGCAGTAGACTCATATCCTGAGAAATCCCAGGGTATGAAACATGATTCACTACAGGTTAAGCTCTGGTTATCTACACTCTCCACATTGTAGAGCAGGTACATTAATCTCTGAGACAGCAAAGGCATTTAAAAGTGTTTAAAATGAGGAAATGTCACCTTAGCCTAGTTTATCGTATTTTGAGGAAATCAGAAATTTTGTCAGCTTTTATAGTACAATTAGGCTGGGAGGGCATTCACTAAAACTGGCACAGGGAGATCCAAAATGGACCCGGGACTGTAAGTACTGCTTCATGGAAAGGGCAGTGGACAGGTGGCATAAGATGTCAGTGAAATTTGTACAAGTCAAATCAATCTGCAGCTTCCAGCAGGGGTGGGACAGACATGGGAGTTTAGTTAGAGAACAGGGAAAGTAACAACAATGATGATTTCTACTAGGGCAAGGTAGAAGAGTTAGGTAGATTGGACAGACTTGATCAGCCACGAGCCTTGTTCTGCCATCAGCATCTACATGTCTATATAGTGCAGACTATATATTGACTGAACTATATCCTAAAGAGTACAAGGTTATGAATAAACCATCCCAAGGACAGCAGCTTTTCATAACCATTTGGAAACAATATTATGATGCATGCTTTAGCAAAGCTGTTCATAGTGTGCAGAAAGGAGCTATCATTCGGGACATCAGGTAAAAGAAACTCGATTAGAGGAGAATACTAGATATTAGATGAGAATTAGAGACAGCCAGTGGCTGGATGAACAGAAAATTTATTAATTTTATTTATTTATTGAATTTTGATGACCAGGTAGGCCCACTGAGCCCTGAAGGTCCCTTTTTCAGGGACGACCAGGAGATGGAAACAGTACGATACAGTCAGGTAGTACTGCGTGCAGAGAAAGTAGACATGAAATTAAGGTTACAATAGAGGCAATATTTCAATATATTGAACATAAATGCAACACTTGACGGAGTTGAGGCATGCTTTTAGAGTCATTTTGGGTGAGAGAAAAGGAGGATTGGTGTAGGATGTGGGACCTGGGATGACTATCCAATACTCTGACAATGGCATGAGCTTGCCCCAAGCAGGTGGGACTTGAGCCTTGTGTGAAAGTTTAACAGTGATGGGACTTTCTGTACTAAAGGTGGGAGAGTGTTCCACAGCTTAGGGGCAATGTGAGCAAAGGATTTGCCTCCATGTTAGTCTTGACTCTGGGGATTGCTAGTAGGGACGACCAGAGGTCCTGAGCATATGAGGTTAGACTTTGGAATGATTATTCTTGTAAGGCTAGGTGGGGTAGCAGGGTGCTGCAGTTTGTAAGCAAGGCAGAGCAGGGGTACAGAAAACAATCCTCAAATGAAGGCCATTGAAGGTGGGCAAGCGAGATGCAGGGTGGCTTCTTGGGTGACTCAGTGTCATAAACCTTGCCACTTGTTGTACAGGACCTGAAGCCTGTCAACCTCATGCTTGACATACCCTGAATTACAGGGCAGCATATGTTAATGTAGGAAGGAGGACACTGGAGGCAATTGCTTGCCTTGCCTCTGGGATAAGTTGTTTTTTAGCGATACAGGTGCCAAGTTTGCCATGAATAGACCTAGTTACCTGGTCTATGTGGGACTTAAAGGTGAGACCTTGGTGAAGGTGAGACCTTGGTCGATAGTTAGTCCTAGGTATTTTATGTTGTCTACAATGTCTATACTCTTTCCAGCAAGGGAAGTTAGTTGTAAGGAATTGATCTGTCCTGGCCGAGGGATCTAGGGTCAAACAGCAAGGCTTTTGTTTTGCTGCATTGAGGACCATTCTGTTAGATGTAAGCCAGGCCTCAAGTGTATTTAGGTCCCCTTGGAGGAGAGGGCCTGGTCCTTGAGGGTAGATATGGACCGGTAGATGACTCTATATAATCAGCGTATTGAACAACTGAGCTATCCCGCGGTGACAGTTTAGGTCATTTGTGAAGAGAGAGAACAGGAGGGGACAAGAATTAAGCCTGAGGCACCCCTCCTTGATGGGAAGAAGAGTCATAGCTCTCCTTCCAAATGACCCTCTGGGACTGGCCTGATAGGTAGCTCTTGAACCAGTTTAGGGCCTGGGCATCAGGACCTATGCCTTGAAGCTTAGTTAGAAGAAGGTTGTGGTCCACAAGGTCAAATGCCTTGGACAGATCTATAAAGATTGCACCGTCAACATGCCTATATCCAATGCCCTGAATACATCCACTGTGAGATTGATGAGTGCCGTATCTGTCTCATGGTTTGCCTGAAAGCCATGCTGTGAGGGGCTGGAGTTGGTGGAGCTCAGCGTAGTATCTCAGTTGCCCCTACACTAGCCTTTCTTGCAGTTTAGCAAGGGTACATAGCAGGAGATGGGCCTATAACTGCCATTTGCTCGAGCCACCCTTGTGAATGGGGACCACATTAGCCACATTCCACTGCTGTGGGATGTAACCTTCAAGTAGAGACCTATTGATGATCCAGGTCAGAGGTTTGACAAGGGACTGGGCCCCTTCCTTGAGTAACCTTGGGTTAATTCCATCAGGGCCTCCAGAGCCTTTGTTTTTGAGGGCTTTAAGTAGCTAAGGACCTCACTCACCTTGACTAATCTTAGGTGAAATTGGGGTATTTTCAGACTGGGGAATACATCAGAGATCTGTAAAGGCATAGATGGGGCAGCCCTAACTTGTAATTGTCGAGGCTGGTGAAGTGGTAGTTGATTGCTGAGGCTATTTGGTGGCAGTCACTGACACGCTGTCCTTGTACATCTATTGGACCTAGTGCCTCCTTGAATTGCCCTTAAGCAGTTCATTGATGTGTGACCAGAAAGCTTGGGGTTCCCAAGTTGGACCATTGGAGTGGGATACATACTCCTTTTCACAAGTTTGATGGCTAGCTTACATTTATTTCTTAGGGTTTTGTAAGTAACCAGATCTGCAGGGAGAAGAGAGCCAGAAATTCTTCCAGGCCTTGTCCCTGCTTTTCATCTGAGATTTCACTGAGGGTAGATCCACTTGTAGCAACCTCCCTTTGTTCTAAGTTTAAGGGGCAAAGAATGAGGCCGCTTTGAGTAGTGACTCTTGGAAGTAGACCAGGGCCTCATCCAAGGTGTGAGAAGCCTAAGTTGGCTCCAGTCCAGGTTACTTAGGTAGTCATTAAACTTTGCAGATGTGAAATTGGAGAATCACGGACCATGAGTATCCTGAGGGATCTTTGGTGTACTGTTTTACCAAATACAGAAAATTGGGAGTGGTCACTAACAGCATCTGGGATATGCCTGCTTTCTGTATGTTGAGGGATTGGATACCAGAGCCCAGTCAAGAGTAGTGTGGTTCCCAGTTTTGTAGCTGAGCCTGGTGGGTGGAGAGATAACCTGTTCCAGGTTTGTGTCATGGATCATTGCCTTGAGGATTTTGTTGGTGTCAGAGGCCCAGTTCAGGTTGAAGTCTCCCATAATTAGGGTTCATTGGTTAATTCACTGCCAACCAATTTGGTGATGCTCTCAAGAGCAAGTTGGGCAGTCATGGGGGTTATAGACACAGCTGAGGGTGAGATGCTTAGGTTGACCAAGGGTTAGATGGATGAAAACAGACTCCTATCCTGGCAATTCCCAAGGTTGGGCTTCAGTAGTGCCACATTTAGAGTCTCTTTCATATAGATTAGAACCCTCCCCTCTTTTTTGCCCTGTCTTGTCTGAAGGTTTTGTACCCAAGGATCATGATCTCATGGTCTAGGATGTGGGCCTTAAGCCAGGTCTCCAAGACAGCAAGGATGTCTGGCTTGTAGAGGTCTAGCCAGGCTTGCACCTCGTGAATTTTAGGTCTAAGGCTGCAGGCGCTCATGTGCACTATTCTTAAGCCTTTTGATGATGGCCAGTGAAGATTCTGGGGGCTGGAGACAAGGATATTGACTAATGGGGTCCTGGGTTTGGCTGAACATCACTTGCATGGAGCAGTAGAAGAGCAAGTAGTCATACCAACACTTGTCAAATTGTGTGCTTGCCATTTCATTCTCACATTGCACTTTCTGGCACAAGGACTTGGTAACCAAGAAACAGTGACATAACAGATTAAAAGTAAACTTTAGATGGCTTTTGCTCTTAAATCATTTTTTCTGCTGTTCTTCAATCAGATGCCACTGACTGTATCAAGTGTCCAGAAGATTCTTGGTCCGATGAATGAAGGATAAGCTGCATCCTGAAGCGTGTCGATTACCTGTCCATTGATGATTCCCTGGTGCAACATTGACTAGTGTCATCGTTTTCCTTTCAATCATTCCTGCTTCCATACTGTGAATTTTTATTAGATATCAAGACACAACAATAGTGAAGCGAACAACCGTAATCTCAGCTACTTTCTCCTGGTTGCTCTCGTTCTTGCTTCCTCTGCTCCTTAATGTTCATTGGGAAACCACGCAGTGCAAGCTGCTTACTTCAGCAATCTGCATTTGGTATAACATTTTCTGTTGTATCTCTTCAATTCTGGCAAAACAATCACTGTAGTCATTGCATTCAAGTGCAACGAGCGGAAGCATCCACCACAAGTGGGTCGGGATCCAGGACTGCAAGTTTTATAGGTCTTTCCTGTGCCATTCTACAGGTCTTTGTATGCATTATTTGGCTTGGACATTCATCACCTTTCCCAGAGAAAACCTGAAGTCCTACAAGGACAAAATAATAATTGAATGTAATGAGGGATCTATGACCATGTTTTATTGTATGCAAGGATACCTTGGACTGTTAGCAAGTGTGTGCTTCATAGTTGCTTTCTTAGTATGGAAATTACCAGATAGATACAACAAGGCCAAATTAATCACTTTAGCATGCTAATCTTTGTTAGTGTTTGGCTGTCATTCATACCAGCGTACATGAGCACAAAAAGGAAGTATGTGGTTGCTGTGGAGATATTTGCCATCCTGTCCTCAGAGTTTGGGTTACTGAGCTGTATTTTCTTTTCAAAGTGCTATGTTATTCTACTCAGACCTGATTTAAACACTAAAGAATCTGTAAAACAGAAATCTACTAAACACACTTTGTATAAGAAGCCATTTCTATTTAGAAGGATGTTAAATATTAAACTATAGGATTCAAATGATAAAATCAGAAGTACTAATATGTTTAGTCCACCGCTGCAAACTCCCATGATACCTGCTTCCCAATTTTAGTTTATGTAGCTTAATTGTTGCAAAGTGTCATAATACTCTTCTATGTGCACTGACTCCGAGGGAGGAGCATCCTGTAGGAAACCTCGCCCAGCAGAGCTACCTGTTCCTCTTAAATATACAATTTCATTTTCTAAAGTGCAGCCTGCATGACTACATAATCTTGCCCATATGCCACTGATCTTCATATTTGGGATATTTCTGTTAATATCAATATTGCTGGGATGGACTTCAAATCTTCTGTGCAATGAGATTTATTCTGAGTTTTTCACAGAGAAAGACTAAGATGACAAAGTGAATGCAGGCAAACACGGTGCAAATAGTAAAGTGAAATTATATAGATGCCACTCCTGAATGTCTTCATATCTTGTAACATTTTAAAATTGATGAAATTCAAGTTTTAAAACATATAAGCCTCTGTTCTACTTGCCTGTACTGTATCTGCAGCCTAGTCCCTAATCTTCCCACTCGAGTATAGTAAATGTTTTGTGCTATCTCTTCCCTTATCTTAGGCTAAGATTATGCCCTATTCATACTGTATTTAAGGAACTGATTAATGTTATTAGCACCCTGTATGATCTTGAATAATATGATGCCCCATTTTACTTTTATCCAGTTTAAATAAATATTTGGTTTCCTAAATCATTCTTCATAAGCTGACTGCACATGTTGTCGCACTACTAGTGAAGTCCACGCATATATTTTTTATTAAGTACTAGGATTACAAATACCTTTGAATCAGAGGTTCAATTACAAAGGTTCATTATCAGCCTAAAATATAAACAAACAGTGCACAAAAGAAAGAAAAACCCATATAGTAAAGAACTAATCATCATAATACACTTACAGTGAATATAGCAAATATAGTTGCTTCAGGTTGCATTGGATGGGATACAGAAACATCGACAGAAAATTGACATCATGTGTCATTAACAGTAGATGTAATTGGTTCAGGTAGCATACAAGTTGTTCAGGTAGCGTAATACCAGATTATAGGAATACATACTCCAGGAGATGTACTACAGGGTGGAAAGTGAGTATCAGATAGCGTAAGGTTAGATGAACACCATGGAAGGTGTGCAGTGTAGAAAGAGAGCAAGGAAGAAAAATGCAGTCATAATTATGACATTGTCATGAAGTACTAAGCCACAGAAGTGCCAGGGCTCGAGGAGGGGAAGAAGGTGGAGGGGAGCAGTTAGGAGAGGAACAAGGGCAATGTAGGGAGGGGCTGCAGGCAGAGTGCTGCAGGGGAGGAGGTTATGAGGAGAGAGGGAGGAGAGGAGGAGGAGGATGTGGCAAGGGAGGAGGGTAGCAGGAGAAATGAAAGTAACATGAGGGTCAGGAGGTGATGTCCTAGTGGTTTGAAGAAGGTGGGGAGAGGTGAGGGTCAGGAGGGGTGAAAAGTGAATTAAAGGGCAGCAGGGCCTGAACATAGAGTGGGTGACCCTCAGACCTAGAGGTACAGTTGCACCTGCTGAGGTTGATGAGGTTATGGCACAGTCTGTGCTTGTACTGGCCAAGCTTGTTCTCATCCTGAGATTTCTGGAAGAGACCATTCATTAGGGATGGGGCCCTGATATAGAAGCATGCTGAGCATGGGAGGTACTGTAGAATGGAACAAGAAATGTGGGCTTGAGTATACTGCTTGAAAAGTATGTGTTATGGGCAAATTTCAGGAAGGCATGCATTGCAGGAGGGGTGAGGTAAAGGCAGATTTTGTTTGCCAGGAGACAGGTCTGATAGGCTAACCTACCATCAAGATTGAGTCAGTTAGAGTGTTTGTATAGACTGCAGATATGCGTATGCTTACCTGCTCCTGTGACAAGACTGCAGCACTCATTGAGTGTGGTCCTGATTCTTTTAGGGTACTGTCTGAGGCAGCCCCATAGAAAACTAACCCATTAACAATTATGGACAGGACAGAGCTAGTAACTGCAATGTGCATGGCTTCATTGCTCAGACAAGGTGATGGCAATAGAGGCCCCAGTTCTTGAGCTAATGGCTTTTGAGATGTGGTGCACATGTTAGTTGTAGGAAAGTACGCAATTAAGGGTAATACCAAGATATTTAAACTCATACTTGATTGAGTATTTGTTGTTGCTTGTTGTGATAGCAAGGCTGGCCATTCTAAATTTGTTGTGGGAGTTATAAAACAACATTGCCTTGTTTTTTACAGTTCATCAGCAGTTTATGTTGATGGAACAAAGACTCTGCATGACTGAAGTTCTTCTGGAGTTCCTGAGAGAGGCACAGGGTCAGTATAGGTAGAAAACATCACATCATCTGCATAAAGTATCATTTTATTTTCACAGGCTGCAGGAAGATTGTTAATGAAGAGGCTGAATAATAGCCTCTTCATTAACTGTAGACAAGGGCAACCTGGGTGTGCTAGGGTGGCCAATTGACTAACAGTATGCAAATGGAAGTTGTGGGAATCAAACCCAGGCCTACTGGAAGTACCAAGTTGCATAAAATTGGGTAATGACTAGCTACGATTTAAAGGAGACCTAGTGACAGGAGAGTACAGGAAGACTGGAGAGAAGTTAAGTGGAGCAGTACAAGTTCTGGCGTTAAAGACTGTACTCTGTAACATTTGCAGTTTACTAGGTGCAGTGTACATTGACCAAACAAAGGTCTTTGACACCATGAACCACTGGTTTCTGCTGGATTCCTCTCTGCTCTTGGCCTCTTGAATGAGGTCACAAAGTCGTCTGAAAGCTACAGTGCCTGACAGACAGGAGGCAACAAGTTAAGATCAATGACAGTCTTTCCTGTAGCCTCCCAGTGTGCTCCAGAGCATCCCAGGAACCATACTGGCCTGTTATTATTATTCAGCCTCTTCATTCACACTGATTACTGTAGTCTCTAGGCTATGCTGCCAGCCAAAGTGCTATCTAAATAAATCATCAATATCAACAAATGGCTTCTCATTAGAAATTTGGGACGATATCTGTGATGTCTATATATCACTCTGTCTGTCAATATCAGAACGGATATGTTCTACTTTTGCTCTAAATGGCAATCAACACCCCAAGTAAGCACAACTCAACAAAAACTTGTCATTCTCCATGTATAAAAAGCCTGTCATAATACAAGGAATTGTAACAATGGCACGTATAAAACAAGTCCTTGCCAAATGCTGCTTGACGGATGAAGCGTTTTTCTTCTCCAGACCTTCAAAATCACACAACTAACATTACACATAAAATAGAATTAAAATGAACTATAAAAGGACAGCTTAGAATGATCTCTCTCTCTCTCTCTCTGATTGACTCCAAGCTCTTTCTTGTCAGGATTTACCAGCACTTACTATAAGAAAATATAAACAACGAGATGTTGTTTTTCCTTCATTTTAATCTTTTTTCCCATAAAGATCATTATTGACTTTTAACAAACACCTGCATACAGTACAAGAGGAAGGGGAAGGAAAAACCATCTCATAGACATAAATAAATAGAAAAATAACATTGCATAGAATTGTCACAACCAGTAGTATAAATTAATGATTCACTTAAGTAAATAGTTGCCACATAGCGAATGTTTGGTACACACCTCCGGTATTGGTAAAGGAGAGAGAGAGAGAGAGAGAGAGAGAGAGAGAAATAGAGGGGAGAGGCACTCTAGAAGGGCTGTGACAGGGGTTAGTAATGGATATAGGTACCCACTGTGGAACTAGACAAGGAGGGATGGGTAACAATGCTGTTAAGTAACCTAGAATCCTAATTACCAGAGGAAGGCAAGGTTGAATATCACAGACCAAGGAACAGGAACCAAATACTAAGCAAACATAATATTGCATACTTAAGTTCTCAAAGGGAGTTCAGACAAAAATAGTATACAGAAGGTCACACAAATAAAGAAATATAAGTGTCACTGGGTATATAGACATCAAAAGTATCCTCAGGAAGTCAGAGGATAAGTATATAAACCATAATGTTGAAATGATAGGTAAGGGCAGGGGTGTAAGGTATTTGATAAGGGGTTAAGAGGGAGAGAGGGAGGGAGAGGAAGAAGAGAAGGGAGTAGCAGGAGAAACAAAGGTAGAAGGGCAAGGAAGAAGAGGGAGCTCAATGGGCATGAGTACTTGGAGAATACTGCGCTCAGATGAGTCAGGATGCAAACTGAACCCGAAGTGGGGATAGGGATGCCAGAAAGGATCTTGGCTAAAACCAGTTTGGAAGCTCTGTAAGGGTAAGTGTCACCTGTCAGGGAGTTTAACATGTGCATGCAGGGAAGGCCTTCTGGAAAGGTGCCCATATTGTTTCATAATCTGAGAGTTTACCAGACAAAAAATGAGCCATTCTTTCATATCTAGAGGTCAGACACACCAGGTTAAACCATTACTGAGAAGAAGGTGGGTTAGAGTTTCTCCAACGCCTAAGCAACACATGCTTGGGAGAAGCCAGGGCACTATTGATACAAAGGAGCTGTGTGGCGGATAGGTTAGTGGATGGTTGAGGAGGTCTAGGAGAGCAAGCTGGGAGTCCCATATTCCTGAGCTAGGAATAACTGCTTTCCATGTCAGCTGCATACCAGACCAATATTGGTCAATGGCTGGGTAGGTCCAGAGAAGTGTGTGAGGGTGGCTTGAGGCGAAGAACATCACCAGCAGTCACTATGACCAAGTAGTCCAGCAGGACAGAGCCAAAAGGAGTCCAATGTGCTCTATGTAAAATTTTGTACTTGATGGATTTTGCCTGGTGTTCATGGGAGGACAAGTAGGCAATAGGCCAGATTCAGTCCCAATCCACTGGGAGAGACAGAAAGGCCAACTTCGAGTTCACATTTCTCTCTTGGACCAGTCCAGTCCTTCCAGGAGGCATTTTTTCATAGAGAGGACTTGAGTTTAGATGTTAGGTGATAAGGACTCAGAAGAAACACAACCCACTGATCAAACTGGGAAGGAAAAGGAGGACCATGTCCTAATAAACTTCACATAGAAGGTCTCTAATCTGGGAAAGTTTCCAAAAATTGGTTCAGGGAAGAAAATAGACTCATTGGAGGCAGTCAAATGGGTTGACATTTCTAGTGGGGAGCATCTAGGTCCTGAACTTTGGTGATCCCCATGGTCTCCAAAGCTGTCCAAAGACAGGGTCACCTTCAATAGTCATGGAGGGTTATGCCAAAGGGCCTGATGGGAGAAGTCTGGGGCATCCAGGGCAACTTCTTGGTGTGCTTAGTCCAGACTTGTTTAGCATAGTGTGAACAGGGAGAAATAGAGGTCCATACCAGTCCTGGAAGAGAAGTGCTGGGGCAGAGGAAAGATTTCCTGGGCAAGCTCAGGAACCAGGTGGCACAAGACTCTGAAATTGTGGGGCATAGCATAAAGTTGCTTGCCACAAGAAAAGTAAGGATGTGGAAGAACTCAAGTTTATGAGTCCAAAGCACCCTGGTTCCAATGCTTTTGCATAATAGAAAGACTTATCTTTGGAGGTTTGCCCACCCAGATAAAAGCTGTTATTTTAGATGAAATCCATTGGAAAAAGTCACCTGGGAGAGAAATGGATAAGTTAGCCAGAATAGACTGTAATTTAAGGGGCGCCACAAGGTTAAGGGTATTAATTCATCCCCACAGTGAGAGAATAAGGGACTTCCATCTTTGCAAATCAAAGTCTAGTGAAGCAAGCATATTATGGGTATTAGCTGATGCAATATCTACTACATTCGACTAGATAGCCACTCCAAGAACAGTTATTCCCACCAGCTCTTATTGGTAGGAAATTCTGAGAATAGAATAAGGGGAGCAGACCTCAATACGAGGGAGGTGTTGATATTTATGCACGGCTCAAATTACAGCCATATAATGACACATAGGTTGTTAAAATATTGTCTATTGCTCACAGGGAAGATGGGGATTAGACACAAATAAAGTAATGTAATCTGCAAATAACAATATTTTGTGACAGTTGTTTCCTACCAGAATGCCTGGAAAAGGGGTCCATCTGAATCTTGCATGCCAAGGGCTCTGTTGCAAGAAGGAAAGAAAGGGGAGAGTGGGCAGCCCTGGTGAGTCCTCTACAAAGGGAAGTAGGGAGATAGAACAGAGTAGGTCAAAATCACTGCTGTCAGGCCATAATATAGGGAATGTACCAGGGAGATAAATGTCTGAGGAAGCCAAATAAACTTAGTATCTCAAATAAGTATTGTCACTCCACCATGTATAATGCTTTTTAGCATCTAACATGAGGGTGGTGGCAGAGCGAGAGAGGAACTGACCTCCCATATGAGGTCTGAAGTGAATATTATCAGACCCCAATCTCCCCAGCACAGATCCTTCCTGATCTGCATGAATAAGGATAGGAATATGAGACTCCATATATTTGGCAAGAATTTTAGCTAAAACTGTAGTGCCAATATTAAGCAGAGATATAGGGTGAAATTGTGAGCAAAGTACTATCTTTACCCTTCTTGGTACAGGTAATAAGGCTGATAATGGCTTGGAAAAGTTGAAGGAGGATCCCTCTCCCAGGCCTCATTGAAGAAATTGGCAAGTAGGTGGGCCAGGTCACTAAACGCATGGTAAAATCTGCCAGAAAACCATCTTGCCTGGGGGATTTCCTTTTGATAGACTCTATATCACCTGTATCACTTCCTATACTTGACTGGGCAAGGTAAGTGAGGGAAGGTATGAGGTGCACTTCCAACAGGCATAGATTGGAGAAGAAGTTTAATCATGATTGGGTTGCATCTCAGATGAGGATTGAAAGCCCTTGCTAATGCCATTGCAGAGGTGGCGTGGAGCCATCAGAATCATAAATAAGTGGTATGTATCGATCCATAGCCTGGGCTCACAGTTGAGCTGCTAAAAGTTTTCCAGGTTGCTCACCCGTCTCCTAGTATCGCTGGTTAAGCCCACTATGAAGGCATAGTCATTTTAATACTGTAGAATATCACCAATTTCAGTCTTAAGTGCCCTGATCCTCTCTCTGGTCTCTGAGTCTCAAGAACCAGCTTGTTCAGTCTGCAATTCAAGGGTTTTGAGCTCTTGCTCCAGCCTCTGCAAAGAGGAATTCTCTGCCTCTTGACTGAAGGGGCATGTGCAATCAGACGTCCATGGAGAACCACTTTGAGCACCTCCCATTGGGTCACCAAAGAGGTTTTCAGGATATCATTAAAGGCGATATAGTACAAGATGGCCAGCTGAATCATTAATACCTCCTTCTCTTGCTGAAGCAAAGACATGTTAAGGCTTCACTTGTTGCAGAGAGTAGATGGGGTACCAGAGTCACGGAGATTCTGATAGGTGCATGATCTGAAATAATGATATTGCTGTGAGTATGCCCAGACCTTAAGGAGCAAGTCTGGGAGGCTAGAAACATGGTGATGTGACTGTATGAGTCATGGGGAGGAGCAAGTAACGTGAAATCTGACTCAGCTGGATGTAAAGCCTGCCAAATACCAAAAGGCCTGCATCTCATAGGAAAGCAGAGACCTTCAGTGAGAGGACTGGTTCATAACTGGGGCCTGCACCAGTTCTGTTCTTTTGGGTCCAGTGCTAAATTTAGGTCTCCACCTAGAATGATACAGGGGACATCTTCAGGAGGCCAGAGATGAGAGCCTGATAAAAGTTTAAGTCAGGAGAATTCAGAGCATAAAAGCTCCCCAGTACAATGGGCAGAGCCTTGGTACATGCCAGATATTATAATGTACCTGCCCTTCTCGGTCACCAGTCACCTGTGTGATACCTAAGGTAGGCCCTTTCAACAGAGAACTGCCACTCCCTGCTGCCTTGAAGCAAAGGCACTATGGTAATATTGCATGACCCACATTCTGCCTTATGTAATGAAGTCTGAATCCAATAAATGGGTCTCTTGGAGCACTGCGATATCACAGTGTGCATCATTCAGAGCAGTGTGATATCACAGTGTACATCACTCAGAGTAGTGCAATATCACAGTGTGAATCATTCACAGTGTAATATCACAGTGCGCATCATTCAGATATTGTAACACTTTTCTACATTTCCTTGATCAATTGAGACCCCTGTCATTGCAGGAAATTACAATAAGGTGGTTAATCAAACCCATTATAGAAAGAAAATATAGAAAGCAGGTAATGGTTCCTCCCAACACCCTTAAGCCCATCATCCAGACCCAAGCAATCCCTACTTTCAACCCCGAAAAGAACAGATAAACCTCAAACACCACAAAATTGAGTAGTACATGTGCAGATCAAAGTAAGTAGGAAATTAACCTAACTACCATTACTTGAGAGGGACTTGGCAAGGTTAGAAGAATGGTCAAATGTATGGCAGCTTAGATTCAATGCTAAGTGCAAGGTAATGCACCTGGAAACAAAAACCCAGGGAAGAGTACACAATGGGGTAAGATACTAACAACAACAAAAATGGAGAGGGACCTGGGGTAGTCATATCAGATGACCTAAAGATGGGCAAGCAATGTGAGAGGGCAGCAAGGAGGGCTGGGGGATACTGGGATGCATAGGGAGAGGCATCACCAGTAGAAAACAAGAAGTTATTATCCTCTGTACAGACAGCTGGTGAGACCCCATTTGGAGTACTGTGTGCAGTTCTGGAGACCCAATCTCCATAAAAACATAGACAGGATGGAAGCTGTCCAGAGGAGGGCAACTAAAATGGTGCAGGGTGTGCACTGGAAGACATATGAAGAGAGACTTAAGGAGCTTAATATGTATAGTCTTAAGGAAAGGAGGAAGAGGGGGACATGATAGAAACTTTCAAGTACCTCAAGGGAATCAACAAAGTCCAAGAGGGTAGCATCTTTCAAAAAAGGGTGTGCAAGAACAAGAGGGCACAACTTGAAGATGAGGGGCAGCTCAGAGGTAATTTAAGAATGTTTTTCACAGAGAGGGTTGTGGATGCATGGACGACCTTCCAGAGGAGGTTGTGGAGTCAAAATCAGTGGTGGAATTCAAGCATGCATGGGATAGTCATAAGGCAGTTCTGGGGGTGGGGTAGGGAAGAAGTAGGCTGCTGGTTAACTAGGATCTGCAGCTTATCCAGTAGGTAGGGAAATGGGCAGACTGGGTGGGCCAAGCGGTCCTTATCTGCCGTCAAATTCTATGTTTCTATGTTTCTTGCAATGACCGAATAGAAAGCATGGGAATTAATTAAACAAACAACAAAATTCCCACAAAGGGGACGGTAAAACAAAAACTCTGTGCTATAAGTGGTCCCAAAGCCAGTGGAGTCACACTGGTCTCTATCTCTAAAAGAAAGAGCTGGGGCTATTAAGCCAACCCTCACATGGAAGGAAGAAGAAAGAAGGCTAGGGCTTCCTACCCCCTCGTTCCACCTCGTAATGGGGTACTATGGGAGAGGAAGCAAAACCAGTAGAAACAACAAGTGCTTCCTAAGCAAATAACTGGGTTGAATAAGAAAATCACTATAGGACTGGAAGAATATATCCAAAATAACAGTTATTAATAACAACAAGCAACCCACATGAGTATAAAGGGGAATCTACTGGGTCACTAACCATGCTCAGAGGAATGCAACAACATCAGATACACTCCCAAAACATTTCAGACATACATAAAGGCTCATAAACAGCATTAACAACATGTGCTTTAGTCGCACAGTAAATAATAACAAACTCTGGCCAGAGCCGATAGGGCTGCAGATGATGAATTTGGCGTAAAAATATTGAAAATTAGCAACTTTGCAAGTGTACCAGATTTGGCAGCTTTGGTGCTTCCTGACTACAGGCATTTGGCTCCTGAAGCACTGTAAGCAAGACAGAAACAAAGAGAATCGTGGTGCTGGTTTTCAAGCCTTAAAAGGGCCTGGTATTGTCTTGGCACTGTGCATTCAGAAACAAAAACTATGAGTGAACATCACTACTTTTTGGCTAGATCAACTTTTATGGTATATGACAAGTAGCTAGCCAAACTCTAACATTTCAAAATATATGAATACATCATGTATTTAATTTTATTTCTTTATTCACTTACATGTTTTTATTATCGTATTTATTGGACAGCCCCCACACACACACACAACAAAAATCACATTTCATTCACAGGTATGCCTCAGTTAGGTGAATGATATCATTGACTGAAACAGTCAGCGATGTAGTTCAGAAACCAGTTTGATTAGATTATAATGTAAATCTCAGACCCCCATTAAATTAAATTTGTGGGCATAGAAAAAAGTGGCACAAGGGCAAACAGGTGGTGAATGGAAGCAAAGTAGGATAACAATAACGTTTTGGTTATACTCTAGGAGCTAGAAAAGGTTTTGTTGGACAGCTTTCAGAGTTGGAGGAAGGCAGTAACAACAACAAAAATGGAAAGGGACTTGGGGGTAATCATATCGGATGACCTTAATGTTGGAAAGCAATGTGAGAAGGCAGTAGGGAGAGCTGGGGTACACTGGGATGTATAGGTAGAGGCATCACCAGCGGAAAACAGGAAGTTGTTATCCTTCTGTACAGATAGTTGGCGAGACCCCATGTGAGTACTGCATCCAGTTTTGGAGACCCAGTCTCTGCAGGAATATAGACAGGAAGGAGGCAGTCCAGAGAAGGGCAACTAAAATGGTGCACGGTCTGCAATAGAAGCCATATGAGGAGAGACTAAAGGAGCTTAATATGTATGCCCTTGAGGAAAGGAGGAGAGGGTCATGATAGACATTTTAAGTTCCTCAGTGGAATCAACAAAGTCCAAGAGGGTAGCATCTTTCAGAAAAAAGAGATGTGCAAGAACAAGGGACACAATTTGAAGATAGAGGGGGAAGGCTCAGGGGCAATGTGAGGAAGTATTTTTCACAGAGGGTGGTGGATGCATGGAACCACCTTCCTGAGAAGGTTGTGGGGTCTAAAACTGTGGGAGAATTCAAGAATGCATGGGACAGACATAAGGAAATTCAATTCTTGTGGGGGTAGGAAGAAATAGGCTGTTGGTAGGAAATGGGCAGATTAGGTGGGCCGCGGTCCTTATCTGCAGTCAAAGTCTATGTTTCTATGATTCTATGAATGTTGTTTCTATAGAAACATAGACACATAAAGTTGACAGCAGATAAGGACTGCAAGGCCCATCCAGTCTGCCCATTTGTTCTACCTTTAAAATGTGCCATAGGCCTTTACTCTGTCAATGGTCTATTATTCATACTCATCTGAATTGCTCCCTTGTCCCTATCCCATGCCTGTTTGAAGCCCTTCACTGTATTCATATTCACCACTTCCTGAGGTAGGCAGTTCTATGCATCCACCACCCTTTCTGTGAAAAATTCCTCACATTACCCTTAATCGGCCTATCTCTAATCTCATGCTGTGTCTCCTTGTCCTGCTATTTTTCTTATATTGAAACATGTTAGACTATCTCACCTTGTTAATGCCCCTCTAAGATGCTTGAATGTTTCGATCATATCACCTCTCTCCCCCTTTGCTGTAGGGTATATGTACTGAGCTGCATTAATCTGTCCTCATATGTTTTCTGATGCAGTCCCTGCACCATTTTTGTTGCCCTTCTCTGGACTGCCACCATTTTGTTAACGTCTTTGTGCAGGTGTGGCTTCCAGTACTGCCGCAGTACTCAGATGGGGGCCTAACCAGTGTTTTGTAAAGAGGGCTTATTACCTCCCATTCACAACTTGCAATACCCCTACTAATACACCCCAACATACCTCTAGCTTTTACCTACTGCTTTAGTGGGTCTGCATGGATGGTCTCAGGTCATCGGTGATAATGATGCTCAAGTCTCTTTCTTCCCTTGTGATTGACAGCAACTCCCTCCCTACCTATAGGTGGCTTCAAGGTTTCTCTTCCCTATGTGCATGATCTTGCACTTCCTTGAGTTAAACCCCAGTTGCCACTCTTCTGACCATTTTGCCAGTTTATCCAGATCTCTTCTCATTCTGCCCAACCCTTCTGGATCATCTAATCTGTTGCAGATCTTGGTGTCATCTGCAAACAGACAGACCTTACCCTCCATTCCATCTGCAATGTCACTGATGAAGATATTGAAGAAGACTGTCCCAGGACTGATCCCTGCTGTACCCAACTTGTGATTTGCATCTCTTCTGACTACATAGCATTTACCATGACTCTCTTTCTGCCAGCTAATCAGTTTGCAACCCATTTGACCAACTTCTGACCACCCGAGCCATACCCAGCTTATTAATTAATCTTCTATGTGGACCAGTATCAAAAGCTTTGCTGAAATCAAGGTAGGCAACATCAACTGCATGACCTTGATCCACCACTCTGGTTACCCAGTCAAAGAAATGTATGAGATTAGTTTGACAGGAACTTCCTGGTGTAAACCCACGCTGTCTTGCATCTTGTGCTCCTATGGATTCCATGTGTTGCACTATCCTTTCCTTAAGGAGTGCCTCCATAATCTTGCCCACTACTGAGGTAAGACTGACTGGTCTGTAGTTCCCTGCCTCCTCCCTGCTATCACACTTGTGGAGCAGGATCACATAAGTCCTTCTTCAGCCTTCTGGGACCTCTCCTGAGCTCAGATACTCACTAAACTGTTCCACTAATGGCTCTGTTAGTTCCACCCTTAGCTGCTTTAGTACTCTGGGATGTATGCCATCAGGTCCCATTGCCTTGTCCACCCTGAGCTTAGTGAGCTCTTGTAGGACCCTTTCTTTTGTGAAGGGACTAGTGCACACCTCCTCCCCGTGTCCATGGTGCTGAGTTGTGGGCCCTGCCTACCTTCTCCTCAGTAAATACTGAGTAGAAATATCTATTTAGGATAGATGCTTTTCCTTGATCCTCCTCCACACACTCCCCTTATCCCTTTGATCTTAGTAATACCCCTCTAGACTTTCTTGTTTCACTAATGTACCTATAGAAAGTCTTGTCCCCTTCTTTACTGTTCGTGCTATTGTTTCCTTGGTTTGGAACTTTGCATGCCTTATTGCCTTCCCCCTGCTTTCCTTAGTGGAAGATTGCTATGCCTGCCTATCTTTATACTGCTGCATTCCCTTATATTTCTTGAAGGTGAGTCTTTTGGCTCTGACATTTTGCTACTGTTTTGACAGTCAAAGTGGTTTCCTCATTTTTTTGCTCTTGCTTTCTCTCTAACACAATTGGATATTGTTTCAAGTATTGCATCCTTAATGCTTGCCACTTTGCCTGTACCCCTCACCTGTATTTCTTTTTGTCAGGGTAGCTTAACTCTGTTGGCCATCTTATCAAAGTCAGCTCCTCTGAAGTCCCAGATTTTGCCTTGGAATGGGACAATTTAGTTCTAGTGGCCAAATTGAACCAAACCATGTGATGGTCACGGCCCCTGGGTGATCTTCTACCTGGAGATTTGTGATCTTTCCCCATTAGTCAGTACTAGATCTAGGATAGTCCTGTCTGTTGTGGGTTGTTTTACCAGTTGTTTGAGGCCCTCCTCAGCAGGAATCCACCACTTGTCTAGTTCTGGTGGATGTTCCTGTTGGTATTGATCAATCTGTATCTGGCATGTTGAAGTCTCCCCTTTAGCTGTTGTGATTTTATATATCTTCTAACAGTAAAGTGTCTACATCCTCCCCATGGTCTGGAGGCCTGTAAACAACCCCAGTCTGTATGGCTGTCCCATTTCCTGATTCCAGGGTGACCCACAGTTCTTCTGGCTCCTTAAGTGTATTCTGAATTTCTGTAGCTTTTATATTTTCATTGACATAAAGGGCCCTCCACCCCCTTTTGCACCTTGGTCTCTTCTGAACAGTACATAACTGGGTACTGAAGTCTCCAAAGTATGGTTACTGGTGAACCATGTCTCATTAATAACTACTATGTCCAGTTTAGCCACAGTCATTGTTGCCTGTAGGTCTGGGATCTTGTTTGCATTTGTGTACATGATTTTCCATTGGCCAGATTTCATTGTGTTAGTTGTTGGGTTAGGTCTGGTGTTTCCTTCTGCATCACATGGGAGACCTCTTTCCTTACCAGGTGATGCAAATGAACATAAACATGCTGAACTCCTGTTTGATCAATAGCTAAGGGGAGTGGTGTTCTTCCCATTTGATGTATCAGGTGCTGCACCCACTCCGTTTAAATATTCTGCAAGATGTCAAAATTCTGCCACAATGCACTGACTCCTCCTTAGTCAGATGCAGTCCATCGAACTTAAGAACTTTCACTCCAAAATGTTTGCCATTTACCTACAATGTTGTGTCCTTTTTCATGGCACCAGCCCTTGAGCCACATGTTTAGCACCCTGTCTCCCCTTCTATGATCTGTCTGTCTGTCTGCCCCTCTTTCCCAGACCAGCAGCATCTCAGAGAAGGAGATGAAATCTGAAATGGATGACAGTTTGTCTACCAGCCTGGTCAGGAGTTCTTTAGCCTCACAACTGACCAGCTGCTGAGATCATTAGTCCCTATGTGTACCAGGATGTCAATGTGTTCTCCTGCTTTGTGCATGATTTTAACAATGCGATCAGTGTCACTCTGCACTGATGTACCTGGGAGACATCTGACTGTTACCCCGGCTGGAGGTAGGTATCAACTCCCTGAATCATGGAGTCTCCTATGATCAAGTATTTTGGATTTCCTTTTTGCTTTTTTTGTTTTGGTCCCTGTTTTGGGTGAGCTTTGTTCGCTAGCTCCTGTGCAGCAGTGTCCTGCTCTGCAGTGTCTTCTGCCCCTTTGTTTGATTTTGAAGATAGAGGCAGATAGCTGTTGGTAGTTTTTATATGGTTTGTGGAGGTGACACATTGGAGAGCATTGAGTGATGGGCACCTGATTTGCCCTTCTAACTACCTGCCAATCTCCCAGACCAAGTACCCTCTGCGGTCAAGGTGCTTCAGTGGGATGCTGGGGAAATGGTGGGCAGTTTTATAATACATTTCCTTCTGAATATGCAATTTGAGGCACACAATCTCTGCCCATGCTGCCTGGAGCTGAGCCCTTAGATCTCCAGTGGTCTAGCATGTAGGCATGTAGCTGTGAAATGGCAAACTTTCTTTTTACCACGAGCGACACACTAAGCTGAAACTTGTTTACAGGTGTGACCTGGGAGCTCAAGGAAGTTATGTGACTTGCTCAGAGTCACACAGTATGCAAGTGGGTGCTGTGGGATTGAAACCCAGGTCTCCAGGTTTGCAGCTCAGAGACTTAAACCACTGAACTATACTGCCTGAACAATTCAAAGTTGTGATGTTCTTATATTATTGTGTTCAGCAATTGAGATAGACTTACAAAAGGAAAACAAAAATCAGGGAATAGAGAAACTACATTTACTACTGTATACACATATAGAATAGTGGATGGGCAACCTTCCACAAGAAGGCTGTGTTTCCATTGAGGTATTGATGACATCAGAGACCTCAAGAGCAAAGCTCAGAGGTCTCCATGATGTCATCAACTCAGACAGGACTACCGCGAAGTTATAAATGGGCAACCATCCATTATTTTATATACATAGATACATACATATATACATAGACAGTGTCGGCAGATAAGGGCCTATGGCCCACCCAGTCTGCTCCATTTGAGCTTGTAAGTTCAGTTTATGTTTTCCTAGAAGTCTGTTGCCCTTACCCCTGACCTCCAGAATTCCTTTATGTCTATCCCATGCATTCTTAAATCCGTGACTGTTTCAGCCCCACCACTTCCTCTGGCAGGGTGTTCCACTTGTCCACCACCCGTTCTGTGAAGAAATTCTTCCTCATGTTTCCTCTGAATCGTCCTCCATCTGACCTCATCCCATGCCCTCTAGTCCTGGAACATCTTTTTCGCTTAAAAATAGTGTATTCCTGCACCCTGTTCCTCCCTGTAAGATACTTGTATGTCTCTATCATATCCCTCTCTCCCTCCTCTCCTCCAGGGAGTACATGTTCAGTTCCTTCAACCTGTCTTCATAGGACTTGTGATGCAATCCATGCACCATCTTTGTTGCCCTCCTCTGAACCTTCTCTACCCTGTCTATGTCCTTACATAGATATGGTCTCAGAACTGTACACTGTACTCCAGGTGGGGCCTCACTAGTGTCTTGTATAGCGGAATTATGACCTCCTTTTCCTGCTGGTGATGCCCTGTCTATACATCCCAGCATCCTATTTGCTTTACCTGCTGCCTTGTCACACTGTTTCCCTACCTTGAGGTCATCAGAGATGATAACCCCAAGATCCCTTTCCTGCTTGGTGCATGTTATATCCTCACCCAACTGATTTATTGTGCCAGGGTTTTTGTGCCCATATGCATTATCTCGCACTTCTTTGCATTGAATTTCAACTGCCAAACCCCTGACCATTCTTCAAGTTCCTGCAGGTCCCTTCTCATTCTGTCTACACCCTCTGGTGTGTCTACTCTGTTACAAAGCTTTGTGTCATCAGCGAACAGTGAAATTCGACTTCTAGGTCCTGCAATGTCACTGATGAAGAATGTTGAAAAGGACCGGTTCCAGCACTGATCCCTGTTGTACCCACTGGTCACTCTTCCTCTGTGGAGTGTCAACCATTTACCACCACCCTCTGTTTCCTGCCACCCACCAGTTACCTACCCACCACACTACTGTCCTGCCCACACCCATATTCCCCACTTTGTGTAATAGTCTTCTATGTGGCACAGTGTCAAAGGCCTTGTCAAGTCCAGATAGGCCATGTCCACGCCCTCCCTGATCCACCTCCCTAGTCACCCAGTTAAAAATTCAATGAGGTTGGTCTGACATGACCTCCCCTGGTGAAACCATGCTGCCTTGGGTCCTGTAGTCCATTGACAACCAGATGTTCCACCAATCTCTCCTTCAGTAGTGCTTCCGTGATCTTCCCCACTACTGAGGTGGAGGCTGACTGGTCTGTAGTTTCCTGCTTCCTCTTTGTTCCCACTTTTGTATAAGGGGACTACATCTGCTGTCCTCCAGTCTTTGGGTACCTCCCTGTTTCCAGTGATCGGCTAAACAGGATGCCAAGTTCACCACCACCTCTCTTAGTTCTTTAAGGACCCTGGGATGCACCCCATCTGGCCCCATTGCTTTATCAACTCTTATTACTTCCAGTTCCTTCAGGACCCTTTCTCGTGTAAAGGGACTTGTGTCCATTTCTGCACCATTCTCACCCTTGTACTCCCTTCAGACCCATTACCCTCCTCTTCTTCAGTAAAGACTGAGCAGAAATACCTGTTCAATATGTCAGCTTTACTGTTGTCATCCTCCACCGGCCTCCATCCTCCCTCTTCAGTCTCACTATCCTCCCTTTGTCTTTCTTTTTTCACTTATGTACCTGTAAAGGTTTTGTCCCCTCTACCCACTGATTTTGTAATGTGTTCTTCTGTCTGAGCTTTGGCTTCCCTTACTGACCTCCTGCCTCCCTTTGCTTCTCCTGGTACTTCTCCCTATCCCCTTCTGCCTGTGTCTTTTTGTATTGCCTGAATGCAATCTTTTTGGCTTTCACTTTCTTTGCTATTTCTTTGGAAAACCATAATGGTCTCCTCTTCCTTTTCCTCTTGCTAATCTGCTTATTGCATAATTCTGTTGTTCTTGTAATCCCCATTTTAAATACTGCCCACTGTTCCTCAACCCCTGATTACTGTCCCATTCCCTTAATGCCTCTTTCAAGTATCTCCCCATTTTCCCAAAGTCTGCCCCCTAAAATCCAGGATACGTGTTTTTGTGTGGTTTGGTTCTGCTCTTTCTGTGATTTCAAACCACAATGACTGGTAGTCACTGTTCCCCAGATGCTCCCCACTGTTACCTCCATCACACTGTCCCTGTTTGTGAGCACAAGGTCCAGTATTGCCTTCTGCTGAGTTGGTTCCATGACCAGTTGCTTGAGGAAGGCACCCTGAAGGAGTCCAGAATAAATCTGCTCCTAGTTGATGCTGCTGCTGGGATGCTCCAGTCCACATCTGGAATATTGAAGTCTCAACCAGTACTACCTCACCCTTGTCTGCCATCCTTTGGATGGTTAGCATCAACTCCTATCTGTTTCTTCCTCCTGGGCTGGTGGTCTATAGACCACACCTGTGTGGATGGCTGTCCCCATTTTCCTTTCCAGCTTAACCCACAGTATATTTCCCCATTTTGTTCCTCCTAGATCTCTGTGGCCCTTATGTAGTATATAGTTCCTGAAATGTGTTTGTACATTGTGTTCACTCTTTCACACTGGTCCTGGCTAGATTCCTGTTCTCTCCACTTCAGTCCCCAAAATTCTGGTGCTTGTTGCTGCAGTCCTGTCCCCAAGATATAGGTCCTTCGAGCAGCAGTCATGCTCTGCTCCGGTCCCACAACTGTGCCAGTAATTTAAAAAAAAGAAATCCTACAAAGTAATAGTTTGGATTCCACAGAGGGAAGAGTGACCAGTGGGGTACCACAGGGATCAGTGCTGGGACCAGTCCCTTTCCAACATCTTCATCAGTGACATTGCTGGGATCTAGAAGGCAGAATTTCACTGTTAGCTGATGACACAAAGCTCTGTAACAGAGTAGACACACCAGAGGTGTAGACAGAATGAGAAGCGACCTACAGAAACTTGAAGAATGGTCAGGGGTTTGGCAGTTGAAATTCAATGCAAAGAAGTCCAAGATAATGCATATGGGGCACAAAACCCTGGCACAATATATCAGTTGGGGGTGAGGATATAGCATGCACCAAGCAGGAGCAGGATCTGGGGTTATCATCTCTGATGACCTCAAGGTAGGGAAACAGTGTGACAAGGCAGCAGGTAAAGCAAATAGGATGCTGGGATGTATAGGCAGGGCATTACCAGCAGGAAAGGGAGGTCATAATTCCGCTATACAAGACACTAGTGAGGCCCCACCTGGAGTACAGTGTGCGGTTCTGGAGACCATACCTACGTAAGGACATAGACAGGGTAGAGAAGGTTCAGAGGAGGGCAACAAAGATGGTGCATGCATTGCATCACAAGTCCTATGAAGACAGGTTGAAGGAACTGAACATGTACTCCCTGGAGGAGAGGAGGAGAGAGGATATGATAGAGACATACAAGTATCTTACAGGGAGGAACAGGGTGCAGGAAAACACTATTTTTAAGTGAAAAAGATGTTCCAGGACTAGAGGCATGGGATGAAGTTGGAGGAGGCCGATTCAGAGAAACATGAAAAAGAATTTCTTCACAGAACGGTTGGTGGACAAGTGGAACACCTGCCAGAGGAAGTGCTGGGGCTGAAACAATCACTGGATTTAAGAATGCATGGGATAGACATAAAGGAATTCTGGAGGTCAGGGTAGGTGCAACAGACTTCTAGGAAAACAAACTGAACTTACAAGCTCAAATGGGCAGACTGGGTGGGCCATAGGCCCTTATCTGCCGACACTGTCTATGTATCTATGTATCTATGTAACTGACTTTAGTAGTCCATGTCCAAACTGTGTCTATGAACTACTGACCCGACCGCACAGCTCACTAAGTACAGGTGCCATTTTAAAGTTTATTTTTTGAAAACAGCACTGTTGCAGCCAATCAGATGGCAGCTTAAGGGTAAAAAGTTGTTGTACTATTGATGTGACGTCAGAACAATAGTACAACTTTTTTTACCTTTGAACTGCCCTACAACAAGATTTGGAAAACCTTCATTTTCCATACACAATAAGCACTAACCATATATTATAGTAGCATTAAAAAAATATTTCAGATTCCAGTGCTGGAAATATTCCAATTTGCTTTACAAATTCAATGTTCTGCGTCAGATCAAATTGTTCATCTATCAACACTGCAGCATTTCAAGTGGCATTTTTATGCCTTGTTGACTATTTTAATACTCTGAACTGTGAAAGGGGTAACAGGTTAGAATCCCACCAGGACCACATGCTCACATTCTGGCCTTCAGCAAGTAACTTCCATGTGTGTTATTTTCCATCCCTCTTGTATCTAAAAGTTTAAATAATATTTATATGACATTTTGCCAAAGAAAAAAATATGTGATAGCCAGGAACACACTGTGATGGGAGAGAGAGAGAGAGAGAGAGAGAGAGAGAGAGAGAGAGAGAGAGAGAGAGGGATTCACATGATGTGTGATGCAGTAACTCAGGCAGGCATCACTTCTATGGGAGAACTTTTGACAGCTTGCATGCTTTTAGATTATTGCGACATGGAAAGCTGCAAGTTCAGATTTCCAGATTTCTTATTGTTTTGTAACCAAGTGATCAATCTGAACTGAATATATTTTGCAAGAGTTAAACAAAATATGGGTAGTGAAACTACATTTGCTACTGTTACAGATAGTGACATTAAAGAATATGATTAATTCTGCTACATGGAGGTAAACGTGAAGTTGGTAGTTTATGTCTCAGTCAGAAAGCGATAACTATGCACATTGTCAAAAGTTCTCTTACAGAAGAGATGCCTGGGTGAGTTATTGTCTCACATAACCTGATATCTATCATTCTGTCTCTCACTCCCATGTATTCAGTGGGACACATTTTCTGACTACAATTTTTTGGTTTTGGCAGGTATAATTTACTTTTATGATAAGACATGGAATGCTTTCTGAACAGTAACTAATGACACACAGTTGATAGATTCTGCAAGGTGCTGTAAGGATTACATCATGAGAGATGGAAATAGATTCATATTAGGTTATCTGACACAATATCTCACTCAAGCATTGCTTCTCTACCAGAACCTTGGACAGCCTGCATAGTTGTAGCTATCTAGCTGTGAATTGACAGCGGCACAATTCAAAGTTATTATTTTCTTATTGTGTTAACTAATTGAGCTAGTCTTGCGAAAAAGAAAAACAATCGGTGAACGTAGAAACTACTGTGATTGTTACACCTAGTTTCCCACTTCTGCAGACACACTTATATCACTTTTTTCACTCTCTGAAACTCTTACTTGGCTTCCTGTTTCATTTCACCTCTCCTGACAGAACAATTTTCCTTTCTCCTGCCGCCTCCTCCCTTACCTCACCCCTCCTTGCTCTTATCCACTGCCCCCCTCTTCCTGGACCTGTCCAGGCCCTCTGATCCCCACTCTCCCTTATCTTCCTTCCCTTCATCCACCTCATTTTCCCTGTTTAACTCCTTCTCCACCTTAGCCTCCCTCCCTCTCACCCTACGACAAGGCATCTGGCTGGGATATTATCTTTTCCTTCTCTATCTGGACTCTGCCCTCTCATCTCCCTACCCCTTCCTTACTCTTCCCCCCACCTCTGATTAGCAATGTTGCTTCAAATGTACCTCGTGGTTTCTATGCTTGCTTGTAATCTTGAATGTGTAGCACTTATTTACCAGTTGTCTTGCTGTGCTCCCATGATACCATGAATGTTGTCTGTACCTCCCTACCTTATTGTAACCCTCTCCTTTGATGTGGAACCTTTGTAAATGAGCAGCCTCAAGCTCAAAGTAGTTAATCGAGATTTAAATAAATAAAGAAATAAATAAATACATTTGCTGCTGTTTTATACACAGTGGCATTAAAACATATTTCAGATTATATTACTGGAAATCTTGCAATTTACTTCAAAATTCCATCTTCTCCATCAGATCAGATTCTTCCTCTGTCAACAGTGTAGCATTTTAGTGGGCTTTTTATGCTCTGATGACTATTATAAATGTTCTGAACTGGGAAAGGGATAACAGGTTAGAATCCCACCAGGATCACTTGCACCAGTCTAGCCTTCTGCAAGTAACTTTTAAGGCAATGGCTTATTTTGCTGTTTTGCAGTGATGTACTGTTGTGATAACTGGTTATGATCCACATTGTCACCCTGTTATGATACTGAGGGCCAGATAGTCAAACCATTGTGCTAGCACAAAACCATAACAATGGAAGAGTGCTGGATTTGTGCGAGGCTGCAATATTAAAAGCCCTTTGGGTCCCGGGCTAAGATTAAGGCTTCCCTTGTGCCGTTCTGTGTATCCAGTAAGGGAGATGTCGATCCCAATCACGGACAACTTAAAATACCTGGGAGTAACATTGGACCCACAGCTTGACCTTGACCTTCATATCCAGAGGATATGTAAAACAGTCAACTGTAAACTGGGTCTGGCCTACAGGGTAAAACAACCTCACACCAGCCGCTCATGTTGCCCTTGCGAGAGGATGCTTCTCCCTCTTTGTGTTATGGGCCCCTGCTGTTTGCTAGCACCACTAAGGCCCATCTCTCCAGGTAGTTGATGGCTTATAACAATGTCTGCCGCTTAGCCCTATTGGCCACTGGCTCACTCATCACTGTGAGCTCTATAATAAACTAAACTGGCTCTACGCCAACAGAGCACATTGACTTTGTCCTTGGCTGCTTCACTGGAAAGGTCCTCAACACGGGTACCCTCCAGGGGTGGCAAGTTTGCTGGCCCAAACTGCCCCTCATCATATCACCATAGGTCTCAGGGGTCTGCCACACTCAAGGTACCTGTGACTAGAACCCAAATGGATGAAAGAGACTTTGCAGCATGCGCCCCAAACCTTTGGAACACCTTCCCAACCCAGGTCCGTGTTGCCCCTAGGGCAGAGCCTGTGCTCTTCCTATGGAATCATCTTAAAATTGCATTGGCCTGTGGGTGCCAAAACCCTCGTGACATATGTCAGCACTTGCACCCATACAAAACAGCTGGCCCTTAAGATGTAGTATTTCTGTACTGCTCCATAACTGATGCACCACTTATTCTACTGCTACAATTCTAACTATATGTGCCTCATATGCCTTGTACCTTGCGTATCCATCTACATTATGGGGTTTGCAGGTGACATGTGAGTTTGTCTTTGGCTAACTGTAATCTGTTCCTAATTATGTACCATGTTCACAAGTGTGTAAGTATGTAATCTCACTAGGTAATCTTACCTAGTAGTCTCATGATGTGTAATCTTACCTTGTAATCTCATGACGTGTAACCTGTTCCTAATTATGTACCATGTTGTTCCAAGTGTGTGAGGTATGTACTTCCTGTACTCCCAGGTCAGACCTGAAAATAGGCAAATTGTCTTGTCTAGTGTACTTACCAGGTTAACAAAAAGCTAAATAAATAAATAATAGTACCAGCACTGTGTGGTAGCACTGACGCTAATAGATAATAGTATGCAGGGGCGGGTTAGGAGAGTGCCTATGAATGCCAGCAGCATAGCATATTCAAAGGTCTAGTACTGTACCACAGGCATTAGTGTGAGCTGTGGTGGCACTAAATACCACTGAGAAAAGGCTGGCGGTGATGCGGTGGTGACCCCATGATTCCTGACCCCAGGTAGCCCCCTAAATCAGACAATGACCTGGTGGTCTAGTGGTTCCCCCCCCTCTGCATGACATCTGATCCCATAAAACATTAGGACATAATGTTTCCTTGGTAGTCTAGTGGTCCCCCACCCCTGCATGAATCCTGGCCCTGTAATATCTATAGTAAAGAATGTTTCCCAGGTAGTCTGGTTGTCCCCACCCCTGCACGAATCGGACCCCATAATATTTGTAGTAAAGAATTTTTCCTGGTAGTCTAGTGGTCCCCCACCCCCTGCATGAATCCTGACCCCATAATATCTGTAGTAGATTTCCTGGTAGTCAGGTGGTCCCACCATCCCCTGCACCGATCCCAACCCCATAATATCTGTAGTAAAGAAGATTTCCCTGGTAGTCTAGTGGTCCCCCACCCCCTGCATGAATCCTGACCCATAATATCTGTAGTAAAGAGTTTTGCCTTGTAGTCTAGTGCCCCCCGCATGAATCCTGACCCCATAATATCTGTAGTGAAGAAGATTTCCCTGGTAGTCTAGTGGTCCTCCATCCCCTGTATGTCTCCTGACCCGTAAAATGTTGGGACATAATTTTACCCTGATAGTCTAGTGGTCCCCCCACCCAGCAGTAATGCCCCACTCATCAATATAGTCTCCATGAATAGAGCCGGCAGATAGGCTCAGCCCTCCTCTCACCACCATGGCTGGCCACCGACTGAGAATGCAGATGAGTGCTACTTCATTACAGTGGTGCTGGTCATGTCTCCAGTGGTGGCACAACCGTAGTGAGTGGAGAGGGCTGAGCTAGTCTGACTCTGTGGGTGGGAGCGACAATGATGGTGACCTCTGCAGGTGGGGGACCACTGCAAAACTAAGGATATCCTAACATTTACAGAGTCAGAGATCATGCAGGGGGGTGAGAGACCACTGGACTACAGAAATATTATGTTTCATTATGTGGAACGGGGTGGGATTCATTGGGGGTCCATACCTCCAACTGTCCCTGATGTTCAGGGACATCCCAGAAATTGCCTCACATTCATCCTGTGTCCGTGTAATATGTGTTGTTATGACTGCACAGTGGAGATTGTCAGCATAACATAATGTCACACATTAATGTTACAGATGGAATAGTCTTCAGACAATACATATTAAGCTGATCCTTATTCTATCATCTTTCTGGGTGAATAGTACCACTTTGTGAGATGTGTCTCTGATGTGGGGTCTTTGTCCCTGTTCTTGTAAGCCCTGTCCCTGATTCAGGAGGCATGGGGCTAGGAGGTCTGTATGCACCAACTGTGTTCCTGCTGCTTCCAGCCTATCCTTCCATTCCAACCAACAGGGGATGCTGTGAGCATGCCTTGGCCTGCAGTGTCCAGCCTGTACTTCCATTCCGACCAAAGGTGGAGTTGTGTGTACCATGCAGTAGCACTGGGCAAACTGCATGATAATGTATGCTAAGCAGCACATAATGAGATGCAAATGTGTCTGTTTGCCCATGGATTACCTAAGTAGATTCATTTGCATGGGAGCTTTAAATATAGCTCCTGTTTGTCCCGGCTAACCAGTTTGCACTGGGCTAATGTGTTAGCACTGTGCAATCAGGTTAGCCCTAAAGCAAACCTCAATTCAACATAGCAGAGTTCTGGGGCATGATTCTCCAAAGCTTTGGGACCAAAGTCCCTCTGCAACTACAGTTGCGGGCTGAAATTGCCCGCAGCTGCGTTGATTGATTCTCAGCCAGCAGTTGTGGAGGATGTTATGGCTGCTCCCACCAGCCATAGCATCTTGCCACAGCTGCGGAGATCTCCTGGGCAACACCTCCCACAAGCAGCGGTAAACTGTGGAGTCAGTCATGATCCAGCTCCACCTTTGTGAATACCCACTGCTGCGGGTAACCTGTGGATCCATAGTGGCAACTCACTTGGGCTGTGGTTTACTTGCAGCTACAGGTATTTTCATGATCTTTGAGAATCTTGCCCTTGCAGTGTATGGCTTACAGTGTTGTTGTAGTAGTTATGAGACATCTCTGTACAATCACACACAATGTTCTTCACCTGCAACACTGGCTTGCTACAGAGTCTAATGAGCTGCAGTTGCAGTTTGCACTTCCCTGTTGCTATATTCAGTGCTGTCTTATTCCCAGGCTATTTTGCCCTGCACTCCCAGACTGGTTTGCCCGGCTTCCTTAGACTGCAATATTCAACAGGATTAGCACGGGCTATTTCCTTTTCAATATAGCTTGCTTTGTGCTCTGGGCTAAGCTTGCCCACTGGGCAGTGCTAATTTAGCCCCAGGGCAAAGTTTTGAATATCTGGCCCCATCTCTCTAGGCTCATTTACTGTGAAAGACACTTGTTAAATGTATTCATAAAATGCCATTGTGACTTTTCTGCTTTTCTAATGATCAGAGATGGTAATGGGAGTGCAACTGTCTGCGTCCTCTTTTAGGCATCTTCTATTTGCTCATGTCCTATCCCAACAACATTCTGTGTTCCTCCAGGTAACCATCAAGCACTGGGTATCCTGATGTGTCCTCTGCTGGAAAATTAGTTTCAGTTCTGAGACAGGGGAAGTCAGTATGTGGTTCAGGACAGGTCACTAGGAAAGAAAATGAGACATTTTCAGTAAAGAATTATACAACTGCATATGTGCTTGATGCTGCAGGGAGGGACAGGGGCAGTTTCAATGATAATGTACTGTGTGGAGACTGACATCAGGTGCTTGATGCTGCACAGAGGGGCAGGGGCAGTTTCAGTGATAATGTACTATGTGGAGACTGACGCAGTTTATTCTACCTCTTGGTGAGACTAAAATTAGAATTGAGGATAATACAGCTTGTTTCAACTACAGAATTCACAAAGTCATTTTTTTAAAACAGACAAAATTGATCTAGAAACATTAGCCTGTAAAGCATGATTTTTTTAAGCTGGACAATGATTTTTTTTTTATTATCTGTTCCAGCATACTTGTATGAGCTGAATACGTTGTTGCAAAATTAAACTGAAGCACATACCAATTCTATTATTGTGTTAACAGAAGAGATACTGATTCCAGGCAAAATCTAAAGCTTCCATGATAGTTTCCTTATTGTAGCCCTGTCTTCAAATTGGTCACAGAAACCATTTGCTTTGTTTTGAAAGCGTCATCAAGAACATCTCTGTTGGTCATCTCCAATAAAATGTGAAATGTAATTGTTTTTTTCAATTAATAATTTATTGACATTTATGTATACAAATGACAAATAACCATAAGTAGTGCAAAACATAGATAATACATAGTAGACTGATTGGTGAGTCCTTCCCCACCCCCAAATCTTGCACAGTGTAAATAAACATATAGCACTAGAGTTTATAATCAGACGCTAATATTCGGCAGATGGTAGGGAATAAAGAGTTTGCAGGGGGTCCCAGATATTATTAAATCTAGCAGTGGTATTCTGGAGACTTGCAATGGATCTCTCTGTTCTGAGATTAGCTAGTAATTCTCTCAGACATTCAGTGCAGGAAATAACTTCATTGTCTTTCCAATGTTTCAATACTAATTTTTGACTGGCATTGATATTAAGGCCATATGGAACCTGTAGATAAAGGACCAGGATCCCCAGAAATCTCCCATGAGACAAACTTTAGCTGAAAACAAATCGAGGCCTAAAAGGGGTCTGCTCTTTGTTTAATGAGTGCCTATAGAGGGTTATTTTGGGGCAGGTTCAGAAGATCTGAAGCAAGTTGCCTTCATCCTGTGCAAGTAGAGGAAGAGGCAATACCATATCTAGCCAGTTTTGTGGTGTATGACATAGGTTATGCAATATGTGGAATTGCATAAGATGGAGTCAGTCCTGTGTGATGAACTTGTGAACCCCTGCCATAGAACAGGCCAATTTATAACTGTCTCAGGAAAGAGGGCCCCAGTAGTTAGATGGACTGAAATGGTCTGGGTAAATCCAATCAAAGAGGACACTAATCATCTTGAACACTGCAAGTGGGAGGCCAGCTAGAGGACCAATCCTGTGCTAAAAGGTGGGTTTGTGGACAGAGAAGGATTACCCCTATTGTTTTTGTCAAGATGGTGTAGTTGGAAGATTTAAAAATGTCAGAGTTTGGGATACCAGACTTAGCTAAAATCTCAGATGAAGATAACAGAACCCTGTTACCCCATTCAGGAAGTAAGAGAGGGTACATTCAGTTAGCTTGGCAGCCAGGGGTAGAAAGGACTTTACCATCAATTTTAAATTGGGGTTCCCCAATAATGGTTGTGTCAAATCAAAGCAATGATCATACTTCAGGAAAGTAAAAGCTGGGAGTGTACTTTGACCGAAAGGGCAATCAGGGTAGAATAAATTGCACAGGAAACACTTAATCTTAGTGTATAAAAGTGCCGACAGGGAAAGACCATGGAATCGAATTAAATCAGCTTCAGTTTTGAGCCAGAGTGGTATATAAGGGATGATGTTCTGAAAAATTCAATCCAGAGCCATTTACAATTTTTACTGGCATGTCAAGCCCAGTAGTAAAGACCTATATGTGGAGACAGAGGCAGCCTTTAGCTTTAGGGGCTGCTAATTTATGAAAGGCCAAACAGGGTCTTTTACCAGCCCAAATGAAGTCCACAATAAGAACGCGTACTCTCTTAAACCAGAGAGAGGAAGCCATAGATTTAAAAGATTGAGTGGATAAAGAAGACGGGGAAGATATTCATTTTGACCAGATTGATTTTACCCTTAGAGAAAGTGGGAAAAGGGACAATCTTTTAAGTCTTGGTAGGTGTGATCAATAAAGAATCCAAATGTATCTTTGGAGGAGAGCTGGGCTTCTTCAGAGTACAGTTCCCAGATATCTAAAAGATTCTTTTTCCCAAGACAGTCCCAGGGCCCGAATTTCCTGCTTCATTGTTTTATAATTGAGGGAAAACAACTGTTTTGTCTACATTTAATTTGTAATTAGAAGAACATGATACTCTTTTATAATCTCTAACATGGGAGGGATAGATGAGGTAGAATAGCAGCGCTGGAGTAATAGGTCATCAGCATAAGCTGAGACTTTTATTTCATAATCTTGTACAAAATGTACAGTGATGCCTTGAGTCCTAGGACATTTAACTAGCCTCTGTATCAGAGGTTCCAGATATAAATTGAAAAGGAGAGGGGCAAGGGACATCCTGTCTTGTTCCAGATTGCAAAGGGAATAAGTCTGAGACCTCTCCATTACATGGCACCCTCACAGAAGGTGATTTATAAAGTACTCAGACCCAATTTTGAAATGTCAAGGGAAGCCAAAGGCATGTAAAGTACAGAACAGGAAGTTCCAGTCTACTCTATCAAATGCCTTCTTGGCATCCAGGGAGACAAGGGTAGCAGGGTATTGTGCATCTCTGTACACCAAGAAGACGCAGGCCAGAGCATAGGTGATCAATAGAGAATCTGCCTTTCATGAATCCCACCTGTTCCGGACCTATTAGGTCAGATATAATAGTATTGATGCGATCCGTCTAGTAATTTAGTCAGAATTTTAATATCTTGGTTGAGAAGAGAATTGGTCTGTAGCTAGTTACTAACTCAAGGGGTTTACCGGTTTGGGTAGAAGAACAATCAAGGCTTCGAATAGGGTTTATCTATATCAGATTCAGAGAGAATGTGTTGGTATAGGGGACAAGCAAGGGAACCAGTTGTTTTGCATAAGCTTTTTAAAACCTGGAGAGAAGCCATCAGGTCCCAGGGTTTTCTCTGTGGGGAGGTCCTTTATGGCTCTGAAAAGTTCTTCTTGGGTGATGGGAGCACATAATGAGAGTTGTTGACTTCGGAAAGGGAGAGCAAGTGAGAGTCTGCGAGATACTTGTCTAGACTAACAAGGGAAGGTGGATTGGCATAGAACTATATAATTGTTGATAATACGGGTTAAATTCAGCTGTAATCTCAGTTGGAGTAGTTTTCAAGGTACTATTTATGGTGACTGAATGGCAGCAATGAGTCTAGAAGACTCTTGTTGCTTAATTCTTAATGCCAAGAGATGCCCAGTGTTTTCTCCTTTGTCAGTATATGAGGCATTAGTTTTATAATCATAAATTCAGTCTTCTCTCTCAAGAGGTTTAAGTAAGTATCATTCAGCTTAATGAGTTCTTGATTAGTTTGTTCTGGAGTAGATGGAGACATTCTGGCCTCAATGGTTCTAATTTGAGAAATAAGATTTAACATCTGGTTTTCACTTGTTTTCTTCCACTTGGAAGTGAAAACAATAATAACCCTCTTAAATATGCTCTTAAGGCACACCATTCAAATCTGGTTTGCTGGTAGTATTGTGATTGATAGTCACATTGTGTGATATGATCTGCAATAACCTGTACTGTACCTGGATCTTTTAAGAGCTGGTTATTGATTTTGCATTGCCCTTGTTTTAGGAAGGAGGAGAATGAGAGTTGACATGTAACCAATGAGTGATCAGACGGGGGCCTGGGACAATGGACCGAGTCTAATACCATGGAGTAGGCCATGGAGATCAAATGTAATCAATTCTTGAAGAAGTTCCTTGAACTGGGGAGGTAAATGTATAGCCTCTTTCTGAGGGTGAAGGACATGCCAAGTATTGTGTAAGCCTACTTGACCTACCAATTCCCTCAACGCCCTTTGAGCATGGAGAGGCCTCTAAATTTATTCCCCTGTACAGTTGACATTCGGGTCAAAAGTTAAATTTAGATCCCCACCTAATATCATAGGAATAAATAAATAGGAACCAAGGTATTGACCAACTGCAAAAAACCGGGAGAGTCAGTGTTTGGACCATAAATGCTATCTAATATAACATCAGTGGTGTGTAGATTCCCCTGAATGAATACAAATCTACCATTAGGGTCCTAATAACACTTACTGGTAGGAATGGAACAGATCGTGATATTAAAATCAAAACCCCATAACTTGAGAATTACCCTCGGCGGCAAAAACTTGACCCACTTGTTGCCTTCTCAGTTTTGGTGCTTCTGGGATTAGCAAATGAGATTCTTGTATAAATGCAATGTGTACCTTTACTAAACATAAATGTTTCAATATTTGGTATTGTTTCAACTTGCTGGCTCCCTTGACATTCCAAATGGCAAACCTTAAATCCTAGCCACTGTCCCAGATGATTTGTGAGTGGACGCCGCTGAGTAAGATAAAACAAACTCCTGCCAGGAGTAACATGAAAGTGGGTCTGACTGCAAGATTCCCCACACCACTATCCACACCCTCCCCCGGCTCCCTAATAACACCAGGCCCCTCCTGCCATCCCATAAGTCATTGTACAAGTAAATAAGTTCCCTGATGTCTGAGTAATACCAAACCTCCCTTCCTCCCTTACTGTTACAAACTATGCTCTGTGCTATACCTCATCATCCCCTCCAACCACCTGACATTACCCCAGTAAAATAGAGTGGAAAAATTCTTTAACAATTTTGTAAACAAGATGATTCTTGATCATAGAAACAAGCAACTTATCTATGAGACAGGTCTTATGAACTCCCTTCATTAAAATAAAAATAGATCTGGGACGATTAATACTTCAGTCAACTGAATCAGTACTATAACTGTCCACTTTGCCATTGGTGTGTAAATAAGAATGCCCAGCTTGGCAGGCTAAAATAAAAAAAGAAAAGAAAAAACATGAGGTCTTTACTTTTATATAGACCAGTGGTATAGATGAGACCAGCTAGGACCTGAAAACTTTTCAATCAAATACTGGACTATAGTTGGTGAGTATTAACAGCATTACCCATAGGTTCAAGAGCTAGCCAAGTAGCAGGCATATCTCAAGATTGTATAATTATGATAATCTAAATGCAGTACTTATGTATTTGAACCCACCTAAAAACAATGGACTAAATAAACTGAATGTTATTTAAGTCATGCATAGTCCATAAAGAAAAGGATTCCAAAAGTGCAAAAGAAAAAGGACAGCCCAAGGGGAAAAAAAAGTAAATCCTCCATTAGTTTCATGGCTACTATGGGCAGGTCTGAACAAAGAGCATTGCTCTGAACATACAAAACAATTCAAGTAGGCGTCCCCTCTTCAGAACAAATGAAGACAATGAGACTTGTATCCGAGGCATCCGAAACTAAACACAGTCTCGAGTATTAATTTCACAGCTCGATCTCAATGAAGTTGTGTAGTAAGCCCCTTCTAGTGGCATTAGGTTGTCCACATTTCTTAGGAGACCTGAACAAAAGTGACTGCATCCGATGCACACCATCGCAGAGGCTAAACAGGATGTGCCTAGAGATCAGTATGGCAGTAACAGAAAAGGAAGATCCTCTTAGGTGATGATCTCTTAGTGTCCCTTGGAATCTTGCTGTTCAGTAATGCAGAAATGACTCAAACAGTGCTGATATCAACACAATAAGCTGCAACAAGAACCCCCAGCCAGGTAGAAACTCGGATCTAATAAATCTAGACCAGAAATAAGTTTCCAAGAATAGGCTTTGTGACTCTCTAATGCTTTACCAGAGGACAACTCTTTTTCTTTTTCTTTTCTAAAATCCTTCTGATACTTACAGCAGAAATCCTTTGAACTCCAACCACAATTCAAGGGTCACGGAACAAATCGGGAGGGCAGCCTTGAGCCCAGTCAGTGAAGCATCTAGTTCTTCATAAGAAAGCCAACTACCAGCCACAAGTACTTGTAACTTGGCTGGATAGACCATCCTGAACTTAATTCTGGCTGCAGATGATTTTAGAGACAGTCGGGTGAAAGGATGATCTTCTCTGTCGCACTGTGGCCTTGCGCAATTCTGATTTTATTGCCCTCCCATCTCACCTCTTGCAATTCTTTAATTTTTGTAAGAAAATGTTGTCATTCAAGGAAGTTCAAAAATGAAATATAAGAGGCGAGGTAGGGTTCCAGATGGGGTTTTGGGTGAAGCGCCTACTGTGCCCTCTCAATTACATATTTTGCCCCAAAGAGGGAGAGGCCAGCAATCTTTTCAACCAATTTCTGAATGAAAATAATAGTATCTCGGCCTTTCTCTTCTTCTGAAGGCCGATGAGCACTGCATTATTCCTGTGCCTGTAGCCTTCAAGGTCCTCTAATTTAAGTTCAGGTAGGGACATTTTATAACACATGGCCACCAGATCAGGATCAATTTTATCTACTCGCTTCTCTAAGGAGAAATTCAGGTGACATTATCAGAAGTCTTCTGTGATACATCTTCTATCGCTTGTGTGAGTGATCTGAGCTCCGAGGAGATATTCTGCAATTTGTCTCGAAGGGTTTAAATTCTTTCAAGAACTGACTGAGTGTTAGGGGTTCTTAATCCTTTTCGCGATTACTGGCGATGGCCGTTCTGTAACACCAGAGGCCAGTGGTTTCTTCGGGCCTTTAAGGAGTAACAGGAGGAGTATGCTTTTGCTGCGCCATCTTCATTTCCACTTCGATCGAGCAGCAGACTGCATCAAAGGTGCCCTGAATGCTAGAGCTTTCTATTAAAGTAGTCTGTTAAGGTTATTAGCAGGTTGCCCAAGTTTAAAACAAAAATAAAGAAACGGGAGGCTGGAGTGACATGGAGAAGCTGCTAGCCAGCACTCTGCATTACATGGTCTCTCATTGTGAAATGTAATTGTAGTACAGACAGCAATTTTGAGAGGAGGCCAATAAGGTATGTGACCCGATTTCAAGCAGGGGCTACAAAAAGCAAAGTATTGTACCATGGAAGCTTTACATTTTGCCAGGCAGCAGGATCAATCTAATTTCCTTACTAATAAAATTAGGATAGAAAATACAGTAGCCCAGTTTAAAATTCTCACAAACTACTCAATGCAAATATGCTGGAACAGGTAATTAAAAAACACTGGCATGGGCAGGTTCAGGAGTCAGACTTAGAAGCATCCAGATTGTCTGATAGAAGGGCTCTAATCTTAGAACACGTTAGTCGATAGCCATTTAATAGATAGGAGGAATACTACTCAGGTAGAAAATATAAATAGGAGCTGTCACCAATGTAAAAATTGTTTGAATTCCAAGCGTGTGTCCCACGGAAGATTTGTCTACTTTGCATGCTAAGTGCATTTATGCATGGGCTGAATAAAGCGGGACAAAATTAAACCGGGACACTTTTATTTGTGTTTGTTTTAATGAAGAGGCTATCCTTGTGCAAAATCTTCTATTCTGAATTAACACAAACTGATTCCTCATTTAAAGAAAGTCATTGGATGATCGACTTCATCACCACTTAGTCGATATGTTGCCAGGATAACTGTAAAAGTGGATAACCATGTTAATCTTTCCAGTGCAAGTCAGGTTTACCAGCATAAAAGGCCATGTTTTCATATCACCATTATATATTTGAGAATTTATTTATGAAGCTTATCTTGGGGCTTATGTGATAAATTCCAAACAAAGTAAGCCCACAATAAAACATTGGGCAAGCAATCCATATACTGTATGTTGTGCTGCTGCCCTATGTCATGAGTGGCAGACTACAGAATGACTTCTGGTAGTCATATTGTGGCGGTGGTGGTGTAATGAGCTGGTTACAATGTTTGATTTGGATCACATTAAGTTGTCAAGTAGGGAAGCACTAGATGTACCGTACTGTTTATTTTTTTGGGGGTGAGGGGTCACTTACCTCATTGTTGCAAATGCCATGCCTAGCGCCAGAGCTCTGTAAACTCAGTGAACCACACCTATATGTTTAGATACATACCCAAACAGTGGTGCTGGGATTTAAAGTAGTGACTTCAAAAGATTCTGCACTAGCTGTCAGTGTGGCTCATTTGGTAGCACATCTGCCTCTGGACCAGAAGGTTGTGGGTTCTTGACCCACACGGTATGGACTTGCTCCTAAAAATTGCTGGCATCCGAGTGCAGTATTGGGGGGTGCTGTACTGTTGGGTGTGTCATCCTTCAGATGAGACGTTAAACCGAGGTCCCTTCTGCCCATCCTGGTGTTGTCCTGGTGGGTGTCCAGGTGGAAGTAAAAGAACCCAGGGCGCTCTTTGTAAAGACTAGGAAACATTCCTGGTGTCCTGGTCAACATTCCCTTCCCATAAAAACTGGTTCATGCAATTATCCAGGCTGTGTGTGGGTGATGATATGCGACATGGCTGCCACCACACATCAGTCACTTCACTACCAATCTAGCATTGCTTGTAAAGTGCTTTGGGATACACTGTGATGAAAGCACTATATAAATGCTGATTCTTCTTCTTCTAGCCAAAAAGTTCTAAAACATTAGAGAGATAGTCTCAAGGGTGATGCACATGGACAAATGCAATGCAACCCTTTCTCTTCCTCATGTTGCAAAATAATTTATTCATGGCAGAGTATAGCAGAATACTGGCACTTACTGCTAATATCCACTAAGGCACAGCCTGTGCTTTTATACAGCTCATGCACAACTATATCAGGAGAGATCAAATAGCATCTCTACTTGGTCATGCAAGAACCTCATCCAGGATTGCAAAATCTTGGCTGCAAAGTGTATAGTTTGCCTTTTTTATTTATTTATTTTAAAATTAATGACTTGAGATGGAATTCTGAGCCAAGGCAGCTTTTCAGGTGTAATCCTGGGAGAGGTGACAGCTGATACAGCCAAAGCAAATATTTTGTATAATTACAGAAGGCACAATGATATGAAAAGAAAATAAATTACTAACAGAACATTAATTTCTGATGTACATAACATGAAAGCTAAGCTACAAAAAACAAATATTTAGAAATGGTTAAAAATAGATAAAAATAGTACATAAACTAAACTACAAATACAAATAGCCCGAAAACTGGACCAAATGATTGTCTGCTTTTTGAAAACTGGACTTTACTGCATGTGCATATTTTTTATGCTTTTACTATGTTGGACTCTTAAATGTTCCTTCTACTTGCCAGATGCCTGATGTGATGTGAGCTGTTTGCTGGAGCTGTTTTATTGCAATCCATGATACTGCCTTTTTATGTTAGCTTGCATGCATGTGCAAGAAACATAATGCCACCATATGAGTTTGTAGGTGTGCCTTCCCCACTTCAATGTCATGCTCCCTTTTGCAGGTGCAGCTGCACCATGCCAATGAATGTCTGAGCTGTTTATAACAGCATTCAGATGCAGTGGCATACAGTTCTAAGGAAAACACCGTCACAGGCAATTTGCATACTGCCATCAGCACCCCACCATGCCCCAGCACAGCAAACATCCATATGGTGATGGGGTGCTCAATCCCCGTCGGCTCCACTGCCCCTCAAAAAACACAACTTCCAGCAGCCATGTTGAGAGCCCACCCCAGTGTGGAAAAAGTCAGTATGGCTGATGGGGTGCCCAGTCCCCCTCAACTCCATTTCTGTCCCACAAAAATAACATTTTAGCTGCCTGCTGGGAACCCACCCCAGCATGTCAAAAGTCCTTTGTCATCTTCCTGCAGAAGGAAAAAAAACTGTAAAAAAGAATGGTCCCTTGTTGACTGTCTTTCCCCACCAGCATTGCCCACCACTGCACACCCACCTTCCCACACACCCCATCCTCCGGAGCCCAGCATGATGCTGTTTGGTGGACGGGACAGCGTTTGCACTCTTCAAAGCAGGACCGCAAATTGAAGAAACTCCGGGAAGCTGTATAATGACATAAATGTTTTTTCAACTTTGGGTCATATCTTGGCCATTTGGGGCATTTTTTCACCAAATTTTCAATATGTAGTTTTGGGCCCACCTCATGAACTCAGTCACTGTCATTTTGTTATTCAGTCCTGAAAGGTGATTTTGAGGTCACTGTGGGAACCACCTTCGGGACTGAGTAATGAAATAACAGTGGCACAATTCATGAGGTAGGCCCCAAAACCCTAAGTTGAAAATTTGGTGAAAAAATTCCCCAACAATGACTGTGTTACAAGCGCATTGCACAGTTTCTACACACATGCTCGTAAGTTCACCGATTTTAATATTTTCACTCAGATTTTCAACACTGCCATTTTACTGCACCTTCTTATGAGCAGTATAGCAGTCATTTTCACATCTTGTCCAAAATGTGTTTTTGCACATGTAGCGCACAATGGCACAGTCAGTGTGCAAAATCAATGTTCGGTATAGATTATGAAAATCACAGTGACACTGTTCATGAGCAGAGGTCTTGAAATGGCTATGTAAAAATTCAGTGACAAAATCCATAAAATTACTGTGTTACAAGTGAGCATTGCACAGTTTCCATGCACCCTCATAAGTTCATGAATTTGTGATATTTTCAGTCCAGCTTTCCAACACTGGTATTTTCCACAAATCCTTTTGAACAGTACAGCTGTCATTTTCACACCCTGGCTGAAATGTGTTTTGCATTTCTGGCACAGAAATGCGTGGTTGCTGTGGGAAATCACTGTTCAGGACAGATTAAGAAAATTACAGTGACACTGTTCATGAGCAGAGGTCCCAAAATGCCTGTGTTGACAATCTGCTGTAAAAATCCCCAAACTAATTACATTACGGGTGTGCGTGCGCAGTTTCTCGCATCGCGTGACTTCACCAGTTTTTTATATTTTCACTGCAGATTTTCAACATTGCCATTTTTATACCTCCCCATGAACAGTACAGCTGTCAATTTTCACATCCTGTTTGAAATGTGTTTTCGCACCAGTGGTGCCAAATGGCGTAGTCGCTATGCAAAAACAGCTTCCGCTAACAAACTGATATTGCCACTGTTTATGAGGTGGGGTCATAAAAACCCATGTTTAAAATTTGGAGATAAAATACCAATGAACATCTGGGACATTAGGGTTTCTGACCATAACGCCCAATCCTGTAGAGACTGACAGACATCAGGGTGTGACTTGTGATTGTCGCCTGTAATATTCCTGCCATTCCACCCCACCCCACCCACACCCTGCAGCCAGTGACAGGCATCAAGGTTTGCCTTGGAGTCTTCAGCTTCAAATTTCACCCCATTCTCCTATACTGCACCCATCTCACCGTATTTCTTATGGAATGGGGTGAGCATAAGGCCCAAAGACTCCAAGGCACACTGTGACACTTGTCAGTGTCTGCAGGGTAGGTTAGTGAAATGGCATGGCCATTATGCCTGATGACCCAAAGGCACACCCCAATGCCCGTCAGTCTCTGCAGGGTGGTAGTAGGGTTGGCTTCAGTTCAATACTTCACTGCCATTCCTATTATGCATCTCTCTAACTCCTACACTACCAATGCCAATGCCAGCAAGCAAACATTCGGTGACAAATGCTGTTTACAAAGACTTTACAGTCAGCCTTGTGTTTTATTTTCACTTGCCAGTATAAAGAAAGGGAGATCACAGCTGTGTTAAATGCAGCCAGACATAGCTCCTTCTTGTGGTCTGTGAAAAAGCACCTTGTTGTGGATTTTAACAAATGTTTTGGCATGTTGCTTGGGTCTAGGGCTGGGGAAGTGTTTATTTATTTATTTATTGAAATGTTTCACCAGGAAGGCACACTGAGCAAAAGATATTCTTCTCCTGATGTGATCTGGGGGAAGGCAACAAGTGGAGAACATCAACAACAGTGTCACAGGATTTATTGGGATTACATTTTACACAGTGATTTGGGTTACAGTGAAACAACATAACATACAGGTACAGATACTGAGCATTTAAGACACAGTCAGTATGTACAGTAGTGACAATGAATGATAAGTGCACTATTTGGTGCATATAAGCCAGCTTCCATAGCAATTGCTAGCTGCCACTAGTCAAGCACTGAGGGTAGGGAAACACTGTGGTAGACAAAGGGGTATTAAGAGCAGGGGCAATTAACCATAAGGTAGTTTGACAGGGAGGTAGACAAGGAGTAAATGGAGGAGCAGTGGTAAATTTAGTGAGTGAAGTCATTCCAGAGTTCAGGAGACAGTGTGAGAAGGCAGCTTGGCCTACAGTGGTCTGCCACTGACAGATTAACAATTGACGGAGTCATAGGACTCTAAGGTCATGAGAGAGGGTAAGGGAGAGGATCACTAAGTGGTAAGGTAGGGTGGGAGGTATCAAGCCAGAATTTTGACACAAAATTTGCACAATGTAGTTGGCAGTGATTTCCAAGGGATAGGAATGTTAGTGAGCGGTAGAGTGTGCAATGATGGGTGAGGGGCATCAAGTGCAAAGTGGCAAAAGCATTGAAAAGGGGTCCAACCTGGACAAGGAAGACTTGGGAGTGGTGCTGTAGAATACATCACAGTAGTCAAGGTAGGTATGATCATCACCTGCAGAAGTTCCTGTCTGCATGATTAGCAGCAGGCTAATGAGATTCCTGTAAAGGTGGTGAGCTTGGGGTACAGTTTTTCAGGACTGCATCAACATGAGCAGAGGCGGGTAGGTGCTGTTGCCCTAAATACCCCTAAATACCTAAAAATAGTAGTGTCCTCAATGACTGTCCCGTCAAGAGTGTAGAAGAAGCAGAGGGACGTGAGCCTGGAGAGGCTCTGCCTTGTGCCAAAGGTCATGGAGATGGTCTTTTGGCTTTGAGGAGAGTTTATGGGAGCTAAACCCCAGCTGCACTTTGCTGAAGTCAGTCTGAAGGATGGTAGCAACCTCATCAGGGTATGGCCAGTAGCGAATAGGACTGTATCATTTGTGTACATTTGGATGGATGTAGATGACCAAATGAGTGGTAGATCATTTAGAAAACTAGAGAAAAGGATGAGACCAAGGATCGATCCCTGGGGACACCGGTGTGCATGGGAAGGGGAGGAGGTGGAATCTGCAATTCTGACTGATTGCATTCTGCCTGTGAGATCGCACTGAACCAGTTAGTGGCAGTCCCAGAAAATCCAGATGCAGAGAGGCACGATAGCAAAAGGGATGGGAGACAGTGTTGAATGCTTTTAACTTGGTCGACAAAGATTGCAGAGGCAATTTGACCTTTGTCCATCCCAGAACGAATGGTATCAGAAAGTCTTGTCTGGAAGTGGCAGTGGAATGGTTCTTCCTGAATCCAGATTGGAAGAGTCTGAAGAAGTTGGAGTCAAAGAGAGGTGGTTAGTTGGGCAGGACGAGGTGTTCTGGGAGTTTTGCAAGAGCCGGGAAATGGGGCGGTAGTTTACAGTAGAGATGGGTCTCTATTCATATCAGAGTACAGACACTGCATTTTTATTCTTCAGGGAAAGATGTTAAAAGTAACAAATGAATGGCTATCAAAAGCTTCAAAGGTGCTAAGTTTCTGTCTTTTGAATGTTGGATGTTCGGCACCTCCAACCCGATCAGGGATTCTGACAGTATAAATTGTGAGGTACTTGCCAGTGCCTGTAGTGTGTTTGTTAGCAGACTGTTTGTGGCTTCATTTTATTCAGAGTGGCTACCAGCTGGGCATATTATTCAAATAAAACATTGTTGAAGTCAAATTCTAATGATGACATCTGCCTTAAAACAGTTCAAACTTGTACTTTTATATGTTGCTGCTTGGTGGTCTGGGTCATTCCTGAAGATGGGTCTTTTAGGTCTCCATCAAACTTAGTCAGAAATGAAATACCCTAAACCGAATGAAAAAAATCCACATCAGTCCATAAACTCATCCACCCTGGGACTAAGATTGTCAATTTGATTTGGTTTAAGATGACGTAGTCACAGACAGCAGATGGGTCTGGGGTAGGAGGTATACTGCTGCAGACCACTTCTGATTGTTGCAAATTGACTCCTTTACAAAACAGCCCCTGCTGCAGGAATCCCTGCTGCAATCGAGCAGGCACGAGACACAGCAAGGGCAAACAGACATCTGGAAGTGACATACTATACCTGAGTTGAGCTCTTCAGAATTCATCACTTTATTGTCTTACTGAATGGCACCTTGGCTTTCTGCTTACAGAAATGGCATTCTTACGTCTGGAGATGGCAAAACAGCTCCTCTTGCTAAGTGGGGCACACAGGATGTTGGGTGCCCACAAAAGGTATTTTGGGCTCCTATTTTCAAAACAAACAGCAGAATCTAGCTAAACAGAGACCATTTAGCTGGGTTATGATGTTTGTTTCTCAAAATGCCAATGTTTCAATCTACCAGGTTTGTTCCTACTTTTTTTTAATCAAGTTTACTTAAACCTTTTCTTTTATAATTTGATATGCTTTTTATCATTCAATGACTAATTTTTCAATCAATCTTCTTTTTTAATTGGTTGAACTTTGCCATTATCACAATTAAAGTTACATTGTAAATACTGTTCAATATTTTTAACCAAACCATCCAAAGGCATACCATTGGGATAAACCCCAACACCCTTGAGAAATTGATACAAAACATTCATATGTCAGTGTCAGTGGCTCAGTAGGTGCACACTTGCCTCTGAGGCCAGGAGATCAGAGGGCTGTGGGTTCAGTTCCCACATCTGGCACTTGGGTTAATATCCAGTACTGACACTGTAGTGCAGCATGAGAGGGTGCTGCATTTCTGAGGTGCCGTCTTCGGATGAGGCGTTAAACCGAGGTCCCATCTGCCTGGATTGGTGGTAGTTCAGGTGGATGTTAAAGATCCCATGGCACTTATCGAAAGAGTAGGGAGTTTTATTATAATAAGAAACATAAATCACAACACAGTAATACAGAGTATTATAAACATGTCATACTTTGTAAAAGAAAAGAGAACCTATTACATGTCAATAATTCAACTTATACATATAACAAATTACTTAAATTTAATGAAATGTAAAACCTTTCCACCATTTCATAACTTTGAGCGAGGTGCACACTTGAGCTTCTTGAGAGTAGATTCTAGAAAGTTAATTTGACACTAAACAAGCTAGACAATCATAAGCCATTGTCTTCTGATGAAGCCCCTTGACATCTTGCCTGCCATAAAAAAAAACGTAAACAACAGAAAAATAAATGCAAGGTGCTAAGATGATAAGAATTATAACTGGGGGTGGGGTAGATCCTAATACTAATATATCATAGGTAATCCAGGGGCAGTCATTTTAATCGCTACAAATTTGCTAAATAAACCCACAATCCCTTTGCAAAAGAACACTGTAAGAAAAAATGAACCATAGTTTCTTAAACATTGATACATTCTGGATAAGGGCAATTTCTTTCCTCTTCAACTCTGTATTTTGCATTCCCCTAACATTAAGCCGCCATAGATGATAAACCATTGAGTTTCCCATTGATGTAAAGGTAATCTGGAATTACTGAGTTGGCCAACACCCTGGGATTCCTCACCAGGGACAATTCTTAAAACAAGGAGTTTGTGGATGAATGGATGACATAAGTAATTTATACATAGACTGCATATTATTAGTCTGAATCATGATTTTGAGACTTGCCATCTGAATAATTTTACGCTGCTGGTCTAAAATATTCAGGTATATGCAAATGAGAGTTTAATTTCAGAGCTAAACTATGCCAGGCTTTGAAATAAGAGCTCAAAGCCCTGACTCCCCATATCTTTTGAACACTCTCTTCCTGATCCAAATTACATTTAATAGAATTCATAAAAAAAAGAAAACATAAACACAATTGGATCTATCATTCTTAACCTCCCAAACTTTTCCCCAAATAAGTATAATGCCTTTTTACTGGGTTTAGGTGATTTCCCACAACATTTGAAAAAATATACTGTAAAGCTTAGTCTTCAGCTGTGATGGCATGGGAAAATCATAGCAGTGTACTGCAAGCAGGGTATAATATATTGTTTTAGGATATGTATCCATTTAAGTTTAGAGAATTTCCACTGTTTCCATCTATTCACTTTCCCTCTGCAGTTCTTAGTGCTAATTCTCAATTTTCTAGTGATAGATTTTGGGGACCAAAGAGAATGCCTAAAATTTTCAGGAGCATTCTAGAAATACAAATATTCTCCTGAATTACCTACAGGACTAAGTGCCCCAATGAATTACCCTCTGGTTTCTGCAAGTTTAACTTTGCATTTGAAACCACTGAAAAAAGCTGAAATGCCTGTAAAAACTTCTGAATTTGTGCCTGGTTAGTAAAATAAAGATTTAAATCGTCAGCGTAAGCTTATAAAATGAAGCTGAGAAGAAACAACTCTTCCCCAATTCCTTTCCATCTTGGGGTTAACCAAAAACTGTAATGAGGGTCTAAAGAAAAAATATACAAAAGGGGACTCAGGGGGCATCCTTGCTGGACTCCAGTTTTATGTCTATGCTTGGAGCAGCGCCCTTGCAAAATTGGGTGAACTTCAGTATGCTGATAGAGCAATTCAATGAGCTGAATCAATTTCGTGGGATCCCATAAACATGCAGGATAGAGAAAGATAAGGGAGATAAACCCTATCAAAGCTTTCTAAATCTGCTACAAGGATACATCCAGATTTACCAGCAAGAGATAGATGCTCAATGACATCTTGTATTATCATCAAAGCTGATTGAATCCTCTGTTCAGGAACACCATCAAACTGATATGGAGAAATAACCAGATTTGTGTATCGTTTGAGTCTATTATTTAAAATGTTAGCAAATATTTTATAGAAACATAGAAACATAGAAACATAGAAGTTGACGGCAGATAAGGACACTAAGGCCCATCCAGTCTGCCCATTTCTTTTCTACCTTATAAATGTACCATCGGCCTTTGCTCTGTCAGTGACCTATCTATTCATAGTCATTTGTATTGCTCCCTTATGCCTATCCCATGCCTGTTTGAAGCCCTGCACTGTATTCATAGCCACCACTTCTTGTGGTAAGCCATTCCATGCATCTACCACCCTTTCTGTGAAAAAGAATTTCCTCACATTCCCCTTAATCGGCCTCCCTCTAATCTCATGCTGTGTCCTCTTGTCCTGCTATTTTTCTTATATTTAAACATGTTAGACTCTTTTCACCTTGTTTATGCCCTTAAGGTGTTTAAATGTCTCGATCATATCACCTCTCTCCCTCCTTTGCTCAAGGGTATACATATTGAGCTCCGTTAATCTGTCCTTATATGTCTTCTGATGCAGTCCTGCACCATTTTGGTTGCCCTTCTCTGGACTGCCTCAATTTGGTTAATGTCCTTGTGAAGGTGTGGCCTCCAATACTGCACAGTACCCAGATGGGGCCTAACCAATGTCTTGTACAGAGGGATTATTACCTCCCTCTACGACTTGTGATACCCTACTAATACACCCCTAACACCCCCTAGCCTTACCTACTGCTTTAGAGGTCTGCTTGGATGATTTTAGGTCATCAGTGATGATGATGCCCAAGTCTCTTTCTTCCTTTGTGACTGCTAGCAACTCCCTCCCAGCCTATAAGTGGCTTCAGGGTTTCTCTTCCCTATGTGCATGATTTTGCACTTCTTTGCATTAAATCCCAGTTGCCACTCTTCTGACCATTCTGCTAGTTTATCCAGATCTCTTCTCATTCTGCCCACCCCATCTGGATCATCTACTCTGTTGCAGATCTTGGTGTCATCTGCAAACAGACAAGCCTTACCCTCTAGTCCATCTGTGAGGTCACTAATGAAGATGTTGAATAGGACTGGCCCCAGGACTGATCCCTGAGGTACCCACTTGTGACTTGCATCTCTTCTGACTGTATACCATTTACCACCACTCTCTGTTTTCTGCCAGTCAACCAGTTTGCCACCCAGTTGACCAACTTCTGACCCACCCGAGCCTACCTAGCTTATTTATCAATCTTCATGTGGAACAGTGTCAAAAGCTTTGCTGAAGTCAAGGTAGGCGACATCAACTGCTCCCCTTGGTCCACCACTCTGGTTACCCAGTCAAAGAAATCTATGAGATTAGTTTGACAGGACCTTCCTTTGTAAACCCATGCTGTCTTGGATCCTGTGCCCCTATGGATTCCAGGTGTTGCACTATCCTTTCCTTAAGGAGTGCCTCCATAATCTTGCCCACTACTGAGGTAAGACTGACCGGTCTGTAGTTCCCGCCTCCTCCTGCTACCACTCTTGTGGAGTGGGATCACATGAGCCTTTCTCCAGTCTTCTGGGACCTCTCCTGTGCTCAGAGACTCACTAAACAATTCTGCTAATGGCTCTGCTAGTTCCTCCTTTAGCTCCTTAAGTACCCTGGGATGTATGCCATCAGGTCCCATTGCCTTATCCACCCTGAGCTTAGCAGCTCTTGTAGGACCCTTTCTTTTGTGAAGGAGTAGTGCTCACCTCCCTCCCCTGTGTCCATGATGCTGAGCTGTGGGCCCTGCCCTACCTTCTCTTCAGTAAATACTGAGCAAAAGTATCTATTTAGGAGAGATGCCTTTACAGGGTCCTCCTCCTCACATGCTCCTTTTCTCCATTAAGCTTAGCAACACCCCTCTGGACTTTCTCCTTTCACTAATGTATCTATAGAAAGTCTTGTCACCTTCTTTTACTGTTCGTGCTAGTGTTTCCTCAGTTTGGGACTTTGCCTGCCTTACTGCCTTACCTGCTTCCCTTAGGGCAGTTTGGTATGCCTCCCTATCTTCATCCGCTGTGTTCCCTTATATTTTCTGAAGGCCAGCCTTTTGGCTCTGACCTTTTCTGCTACTATATTTGAGAACCAAAGTGGTTTCCTTCTTCTTTGCACTTCCTTTCTGTCTAACACAATGGGATGTTGCTTCAAGTATTGTATCCTTAATGCTTGCCCACTTTGCCTGTACCTCCTCACCTGTGTTTCTTTTGCCAGGGCTAGCTTAACTCTGTTGGCCATCTTATCAAAGTCAGCTCCTCTGAAGTCCCATATTTTTGCCTTGGAATGGGATGATTTAGATGTAGTAGCCAAATTGAACCATACCATGTGATGGTCACTGGCCCCAGGTGACCTTCTACCTGGAGATCTGTGATCCCTTCTTTGTTAGTCAGTACTAGATCTAGGATAGCCCTGTCTCTTGTGGGTTGCTGTACCAGTTGTTTGAGGCCCTCCTGCAGGAATCCACTATGAGTCTAGTTCTGGCAGATGTTCCTGCTGGTATTGACCAATCTGTATCTGGCATGTTGAAGTCTCCATTATCAGAACCTCCCTTTAGCTGTCATGTTTTGTATATCTTCTAACAGTAATGTGTCTATGTCCTCCCTCTGGTCTGGGGGCCTGTAGACCACCCCAGTTCTTATGGCTGTCCCATTACCTGTTTCAGGGTGACCCACAGTTCTTCTGGCTCCTTATGTGTATTCTGAATTTCTGTAGCTTTGATATTTTCATTAACATACAGGCCACCTCCCCCCCCTTTTGCACCTCGGTCTCTTCTGAACAATACATATCCAGGTACTGAAGTCTCCCAAGTGTGGTTACTGGTAAACCACGTCTCACTAATTGCTACTATGTCCAGTTTAGCCTCTGACATTATTGCCTGCAGGTCTGGGATCTTATTTCCCAGGCTGTGAGCATTTGTGTACATGATTTATAATCAGAGTTCAGAAGAGTAATAGGTCTCCAATTCTTAATATTATGTCTATCCCCAGTTTTGAATAGATGTATTAGCAATCCAGTAGTGAAAGATGGAAACATGGAGTTAATATCCCAAAAATACTGAAATAAAATCACTAGACATTCTCAAAATTCATGCAAAAACATTTATAAAGCCAGTTGGGAAGGCCATCTATCCCAGGTGATACATTAGACTTCATTTTCTGAATAACCTCCTTTACTTCTATACAGGTAATAGGTTCTAAAACACGAAAGCCATTTGTTGGTACCGAAGGAAAACTACAGGAACTTAAGAAATTTGAAATTGTTTCCTCTGAGATGGGGCCTTAGGTTCCAATAGCAAATAATGTTGACTAATAAGATTCCTAATTTGTTCTTTTGTGATTGCTTTAGTGCCATCTGAAGTAAGTAAATAATCAATAGTGGAAGATTCTTTCAGCAGTTTGCATGCCTCAAAAGGGTCGCAAATAGGAGATTTCCTTGTACCATTAGAAAAATGTCTTGCAACATTTTGCCCTATCATACTGATATGATTTCATATCATTTTTCAGCACAGAAATTTGTTGTGAGTAATTCAGTTTTGCAATATATGTAAGTGACGTTAATCTCTGAAGTTGTTGATGCAGAGATAAATATTTTAAAAATTCTGATTTTTGTCACAACTCCTTGTTTTGTAAACCAACTCTGGAGAGCTAATTTGGTATCAGACCACCATGCCCCTTGTCTGTATACAAAAGGCCACAGAAAGACGGGCCTGAAGAAGCAATTTGACTCTTGCTATTATTGGAGGAATCCAAAATGGAAGTATTCAATTTCCACTGTACCTGTGGTTTTGGAATCAGGTGTTCAGGTTGAAGAAAACAGATTAACAATAGATGGTTAGAAAACTCAATAGGACGTATTTGAAAATCTTTTACCAACACAGAAGTAGAAACTAACAAATAATCAATAAGAGAATGTAATTTCCCTTTAGGAATGAAAACCTAGGACCCTGGGAAAGAAAAGACATACAATTCAGTAAACCAGCAGTCTGAATTATAGAAGCTAAAGCACTTGAATCACAATATATTTTTTTATCTCCCTGGGAGTAATCAGGCTACAGTTAAAATCCCCACCCACAGTATGTGAACTGAAGTGACCAAATATGGTTGCACTGCCTTCATGTAGGCCACTCTCTCTGCTTTTGATTTGGGGTTATACATTTTAATGAATCTATAACAGACATTGTGCCATTTCCATCTAAAATGAGGACTCTACTTGGAATGAGATCAATTAGGTGATGGAGTATAAAATGCCTTCCTCAAGCAACTGGTCATGGAACCAACTCGGCAGAAGGCAATACTGGACCTTCTGCTCACAAACAGGGACAGTGTGATGGGGTAACAGTGGGGAGCACCTGGTAACAGTGACCACCAGTCATTGTGGTTTGAAATCACAGTAAGAGCAGAACCAAACCACACAAAAACACGTATCCTGGATTTTAGGGGGCAGACTTTGGGAAAATGGGGAGATACTTGAAAGAGGCAATAAGGGAATGGGACAGGAATCAGGGGTTGAGGAACAGTGGGCAGTATTTAAAATGGGGATTATAAGAACAACAGAATTATGCATTAAGCAGGTTAGCAAGAGGAAAAGGAAGAGGAGACCATTATGGTTTCCAAACAGGTAAAAAGAAAGTGAAAGCCAAAAGATTGCATTCAGGCAATACAAAAGACACAGGCAGAAGGGATAGGGAGAAGTACCAGGAGAAACAAAGGAGGCAAGGAAGTCAGTAAGGGAAGCCAAAGCTCAGACAGAAGAACACATTGCAAAATCAGTGGGTAAAGGGACAAAACCTTTACAGGTACATAAGTGAAAAAAAAGACAAAGGGAGGGATAGTGAGACTGAAGGGGAGGATGGGGCAGCGTGGAGGATGACAACAGTAAAGCTGACATATTGAACAGGTATTTCTGCTCAGTCTTTACTGAGGAAGAGGAGTAATGGGTCTGAAGGGAGTACAAGGGAGAATGGTGCAGAAATGGACACAAGTCCCTTTACACGCAGAAAGGGTCCTGAAGGAACTGGAAGTAATAAGAGTTGACAAAGCAATGGGGCCAGATGGGGTGCACCCCAGGGTCCTTAAAGAACTAAGAAGGTGGTGGCTGAGCCTCTGGCTATCCTGTTTAGCCAATCACTGGAAACAGGGGAGGTACCCAAAGACTGGAGGACAGCAGATGTAGTCCCTTATACAAAAGTGGTAACAAAGAGGAAGTAGGAACTACAGACCAGTCAGCCTTACCTTGGTAGTGGGAAAGATCATGGAAGCACTACTGAAGGAGAGATTGGTGGAACATCTGGTTGTCAATGGACTACAGGACCCAAGGCAGCATGGTTTCACCAGGGGAGGTCATGTCAGACCAACCTCATTGAATTTTCTGACTGGGTGACTAGGGAGGTGGATCAGGGAGGGCAGTGGACATGGCCTATCTGGACTTCAGCAAGGCCTTTGACACTGTGCTACATAGAAGACTATTACACAAACTGGGGAATATGGGTGTGGGCAGGACAGTAGTGTGGTGGGTAGGTAACTGGCTGGGTGGCAGGACACAGAGGTGGTGGTAAATGGCTGTCACTCCACAGAGGGAAGAGTGACCAGTGGGGTACCACAGGATCAGTGCTGGGACCGGTCCTATTTAACATCTTCATCAGTGACATTGCACAGGATCTAGAAGGCAGAATTTCACTGTTTGCTGATGACACAAAGCTCTGTAACAGAATAGACACACCAGAGGGTGTAGACAGAATCAGAAGGGACCTGCAGAAACTTGAAGAATGGTCAAGGTTTGGCAGTTGAAATTCAATGCAAAGAAGTGCAAGATAATGCATATGGGGCACAAAACCCTGGCACAATATATCAGTTGGGGGTGAGGATATAGCATGCACCAAGCAGGAAAGGGATTTTGGGGTTGTCATCTCTAATGACCTCAAGGTAGGGAAACAGTGTGACAAGGCATCAGGTAAAGCAAATAGGAACCTGGGATGTATAGGCAGGGCATCACCAGCAGGAAAAGGAGGTCATAATTCCGCTATACAAGACACTAGTGAGGCCGCACCTGGAGTACAGTGTACAGTTCTGGAGACCATACCTCGTAAGAACATAGACAGGGGTAGAGAAGGTTCAGAGGAGGGCAACAAAGATGGTACATGGATTGCATCACAAGTCCTATGAAGACAGGCTGAAGGAACTGAACATCAGGGTTTTATTTAACTCTAAAATTTGATTAGCGTTTTGCTCATAAAAGTGCTAAAACATTGTAAAAATGCATAGCACTTGCCTCATTGTGTTTAACAAACATAACACTTCTAGAAAACCTATATAAATACTTTCTGTACAGCTAGTATTGTCCCAGGAAAAAACTGCTAATCAATTATTTAAAACCCTGGAACATGTACTCCTGGAGGAGGGAGGAGGAGAGGGATATGATAGAGACATACAAGTATCTTACAGGGAGGAACAGGGTGCAGGAAAACACTATTTTTAAGCAAAAAGATGTTCCAGGACTAGAGGGCATGGGATGAAGTTGGAAGGAGGATGATTCAGAGGAAACATGAGAAAGAATTTCTTCACAGAATGGGTGGTGGACAAGTGGAACACCCTGCCAGAGGAAGTGGTGGGGGCTGAAACAATCACGGATTTAAGAATGCATGGGATAGACATAAAGGAATTCTAGAGGTCAGGGTAAGGGGAAACAGACTTCTAGGAAAACAAACTGAACTTACAAGCTCAAATGGGCAGACTGGGTGGGCCATAGGCCTTATCTGCTGACACTGTCTATGTATCTATGTATCTATGTAACTAAATAATATACCTAACCCATCCACACTATCTGTACCAATGGACCAGTAGGAGGGACCCCAGGCCAATCTCTTTTATAAGTGAATAATTGCTCAATGGAATACATCCAAGTTTCTTGAACAAAACTGACTGAAAGGTTGCAATCATGAATATATTGGAATAAAGCCTGCTGTTTGATAACTTTCAATAAACTATGAGTATTCAATGACCCCCAAGTTAACAACATAGCAAAGGCAACAGAAGACCCCTAGCTATTATTTTTTCTGTTTTTCTTTTTGTTTTCACTTTATAATTATCCACAGAATGAGAAATGGTGGAGAAAGTAGATTTTGGGAATCGGAATCCTCTACATCCATTTCAGTCTCCACCTATGGGGTGAACAAGGCAGCACAGGAGTTACTAGATTCTACAGAGATAGAAGGGGAGGAGATTTTGGTTGCAAATTCCTGGAGGATCTCCTTCTGGGTAGAGGAATGGAGGGCCCGCCACCTGAATTGGTTTCTCAGAACCCACTGGATCTGTATAGCACACGGGACCATCTCTGGATTTACCCGGGAGTCATTACAGGCCTCTTCTTTCTTCTGGTGTGGCGGACCTACAGCAGTCAACTTCACTAAAGACTGTGAGGTAGAAAGCCCCATAGAAGGGTAGTCTTATTAGTACGTTGAACAATCTCCGGGGAGGGCAAGCAGCATCCTCAGCCTGCTGAAACAAAGCTCAGGGCTGATGCAAGATATCTTGTTCTTTGCAGCCCGAGGACAATCCCTAAAAACATGTCCATATTCCTCACAAAGATCACATTTGGTATGGTTTGCACATTGCATAGTGCCATGCCCAATTTCCCACAATCATCGAAGCAGGGTTGGTCACAGACACTGGACAGGTGAGTCCTTGAGACGCACTTATAACATGCCCTTGGCTGCCCACCATAAAACATACCCTCTGTCCCTACCCAGCAAAAAGAGTTAAGGATATGCTCAATACCAGAATCTGTTTGTTTAAGCTTGATTTTATACTTCCAACCCCTGTCCAAAATTGCTCTGAATCCAAAATGGGTTCTGGAGAACTTAAAACATCACATTTTGGGATAACCAAAAGTAAAATCTTCCACATGGAGCCCCTCATTCCGGAACATCACAGTTACAAACTTGATTAATGGTTTAGTAAGAGGAATGACTAGAAAAGATTCCCATGTGGGAAAAACTTAACCTGTCCATACCGTTCCCAAAAGAGATCTAAAGCATGAGTAGTCCTAAAGCTAACATCAAAATTATCTCGCCAGATATATTTATGATAGCGAAGACATCTTTGGAGAAAAGTGAAGGGAGTCTTTAATTAGAGTTTTCCCCACGTAATCTGTCTGGCCTAATTTCCAGCCCCCTTTATAACGAATCCGCACAACATTTCTGCAAGGGTGGCCTCCTTTACAGTAGAGAAAAGCTCTGATGTCAGGGGTTTATGTGGAGGGGATCAGAGGCCTCTGGATGAGATGAGATAGCTGTAGTCTGAAGTTTACAGTCATCATTAGGAACTTTAGTTTGCAAAGGAAGAGATTTGGGTAATATATAAGAAACTTGACGTAGCAGTTCCTTGGGTGTAGTTTCTTGCAACCCCACTGCTGGGACACCTTTAATATTTAATCCAGGCTCCCAGGAAGGAGAATCTTGAGAAAAATTCAGGCTGGACCCCATTCTGAGTCTGGTAACCAAATACCAGTTGGAGATTGCTTCCAGCCTGCCCCACTGGGCTTTCCCCAGCATCCAGGGACCCCTAATGAATTAGGAGGGAGTAAATCAGTTTTCATTTGGGTTTATGAGGATTGACCAGGGTAGGTGCAGCATTTTAACCGCTGGCTGTTTTGAGCGAATGTCAGTGAAAAGAAATTCGAAACCCCCATTTGAGACTCCACCTAGACTGGTAAATAATTGCTGAGGGACTGCAGGGTTATCCCTCCTGGATTCTTAAAACAAAGCATGTCTCTTTACTCAGTGGGGTTGTTAGATTATGTCCAAAATCAGAGGAGATAGCAACTGAAACAACGCCAGGCGGCTTAGTAAAACTCATTGAATGATCCACATCGCGGTCCTTCAAAGGGAATCTTCAGACTTTAGGCACTCGTTTTCAACTACAATTTCACTGCCAGCCTTGGGAGAAACCCTGACTAAATCAGAGGCTTTAGCATTGTCAGGGAGTATAGGAGGTGACTCACTGCACTCAGTAGGGTGTGTAGAAAGCTGTTCCTCAGCTTGAATCCTGACAGCTGAGCTTCGCTAATGACAGGGAGTGCCACAGCACACTGCAGCTGCTTTTCTGTCAGCACACCTCCAGAATGTGGTAGACCGCGCTCCTCGAGCAAACCACTGGCTCCAATGCCCATATTCTCTTGTTGCAACAAAACAGAAGTAAATAATGTATCCGTATGTATCTCTAGGCTCTCTACAGAGATAGCTGCCGTGAAATTCATCTTCTGATTCCAAATCCACAATGCTTTCAGAAACAGCCTCAGGCGCAATAACAGAGGGAGCTGAGGCAACGCTCCCCTGTGCAGACGTCCTCTGCCTCCACTGACCTGCTGCAAGTGGCCAGCTTGTCGACAGCCTGTCCCCTACTGGCCAAATAGTAGGGAATTTCCCCTGTGTCCTGGCCAAATTTCCCTTATTCACTAAAAATACCACCAACAACTTAATCTGGTGCAAGGTCAGTTGGCATTCATCTGCTTCCCCCCCTGGGTCATGCCTGAAAATAGGCAGGATTTGTCTAGTGCACTTACCGGTCAACAAAAACTAAATACAATAAAAATAAATAAATATTGTCTAGGCTGTAGGTTGCATTTCCTCTTGCAAAAAAAAAAAAGTAAATGTACTCAAAATGCTGTTCTGTCATTGCACATACTTTGTTAAACAGCTTTTAGTTTTACTGCATTAGGATACAAGCAGTTTACTGCTTTACTGACTATAGCTTCGTCTTGGCTCAGTTGCCTAATCCTGTAGCTCTCCCAAGTATTGTACCTTGAGCTGTCCTTTCTCTATGCATCTTGCTAAATGCAAAAGTCATTTTCTTTTAGTTCCATAACCCTGGCTCTGGAGAAAAAGCATTTTGGACCATAGGTGCTATTGCAACCATGAGTTGAAGCTGGACTTGCTTTGGTTATTTATTTATTTAAAACTTTGCATGTTGCGACACAGTGAGCAGTGGTCTAAAAGAGAAAGGAGATATCGCTGAGTTTGAAATCAATTGTAAAGTGAAGATGAATGGGTTATTAAACAACGCCATATTTTGGTAAAACTTAGTAAATCAAGTCTTGCCTGAGTGCAGAGTGAAAGGTTGCACTGGTGTGTAGCAACTCTTACCTTCATTAACATGTAATCATTTTAAAGGATTTAACATGTCCAGTAGACAGGAACCTTATTATTTCCATTATTTCAATGTGGGATTGAATGCAGGCACATCTAATGTGAGTCCTTGCAAACCCTGAAGTAAACTGGAACAAAAGGAGCTTATAAACAGCACATACATGAAATTTGAGCCAGTTCCTTGACAAACAAAATTTGCAAGTCCCCACTTCACTGTACCCTCTCAGGATAGTAAACTAAAGAGGAACATGTAATTAACAAAATCTAGCAGTCCATCCTAGTAATATTGTGGATTTTTTTCCCCAGGGATCACAGATCAGCTGTTTCTGACTTCTAAAACAATGTGAAATGCCACAAGCATGCATTTTTCTATAGAGAACTACAACAGATTGCACATTACAGGAGGGCTAACACTGTGCATTGTGTGTTACTGGCACATCATCATTTGTAATACTATTCATTCACTGTTTGAGTCCGCTAGTGCTTCAGTGAAACAGTGTTAGTTAGCCTTGTTCAAATGAACTTGCTATGGCCTGTGTTCAGCATGAAGTTTGGTTGGTTTTATTCAGTATTTCAGGCATTCCACAATCATATATGCCTCTCACACTGTATTCTAACTGTAATTTAGCAATTATGCTGAGATCAAAGCTCTCTACACAGTCAGAAAAATAATGTCACAAAGTCTAAAACCTCACTATAAAAATAAGAAAGAAAATAATACTAATAATAAAATAATCTACCATTCTTTTAAATGAAACTCCTTTCTAATTTGTTTTATGACCTGTACTGGCAAGATGTGGGACTTGCTATTTTAACAGTGACCCAGCTTATTAAACTGCCTCAACTGTGACTGAGACTGCATATAACTCATAATCATGTCTGTCTCCCATCACATTAAAATCAGCTTTACACTCTCTTTTATTTAACATCTGGTTTTCATGTGTTAACAGTCTCTGTACTAATGTGTTTCGGTATGCTGATAACCCAATTAATGTGCATCATGTCAGCAGGTTCAAAAGTAGGTGAAGTCGCCTTGCGCTGCACTGTATCAAAGTCATTAAAAAATATGAGCTGAAAAGACACACTTGTACTCAAACACATATTAATCAATTTAGTTTTGCACATGCGTTGAAACAGGTTGCATATGGAGTGACTCTGGCTTTGTCAAGATTTGTGAATGACTTTGACACAGTACAGCGCCAGACCACTTGTCTATTTTTGAACCTGGAGACATGATGCAAATAAACCAGGTTGTCAGCATACTGACATACATTATTAGAGACAGTGTAGTACTGGGCACTTTCTGCTGACACGTTCTGTGATCCATTCTGATCCTGCAGGGTAAACCAATTGAGTAAGTGCAATAGATAAAACTCGTGAGGATCTTCTCCTTCCTATGTGTTGTGTATTTATAAGTAGTTTATTAATATTTAAATGCACTTGATAGTACATGTATGGTGCAGTCTGCCCTTTTATTGCAGACTGTTTATTATTGCATACATTAGGAGTTCTTCTGTCTGATCTACCTGCCCATGAGTGTGGCAACAAGAATGCTTCTTCCAGGTCCTGTTTAGCTATGCAGCAGCACTGACATGGAATTCAGGAAATGCAAATATTGCATGTTCCTATTGGAGATGGGGAGGTCAGGAATTCTAAAGTCCTGCACTTTATCAGTATATTATTTGTTGAATCCAGCCACTAACATGATCTTAATGGATGTTGCATGGATAGGATATATTTTATTGCCTCCCATCTATGTCTCTTCTGTTGTCCGGCTTCCCATAGAAATGTCCAGACTGGTTTTCCCATCATAGTGCAAACTGTCAGTACTGTATAGGAAACACTAATAAGTAAAACATACACTTTTCGAGTTGAGATACACAGACAGGAAGCAAGAATGAATAAAAACACAAGGAGACGTGGATCATGGTAATTGTTTAAAGGACTTGACATTGTTCAGAGTGCACAGAAGAGCTGTACAATTTCCAATCAGCCAGAACATAATGCAAGACAGAATAGGCTTCATCCACAGAGGAAAAAAGCACTTACTAAACATAAAATTTCACTAATTGTTGCCCAATTATGCATTTAGTACACTTAAATAATAAACAATAATTGTTTACAGTTAGTTTTGTCTAAGGAGCTATGTTGTCTGTTTCTCAAAAACATGGTCATTGTGCCTCTCAGCACAGCTGTGACTGCTGCTAAAGATCTGGCTTTTCTTCTACCTCCTCCATTTGCTCCTGTGCAGGTCCCAAGGCTGGCATTGTGGAAGAAGGTCCCTGGCAGAGCTGCTGTTGCATGACACTGGAGGAGGGAGGCTAGCAGCTGCATGGCCACAAAGTGCTGCCCAAATAAGAGAGGCAGGGCAGTAGGGCAGATTGAAGGGCAGGGGCAGGATACATGGGGAAAACTATTCTCTTGGGAGGGAAGGTGAAAGCAAGAAACAGAGGTGTGTGAAGGAGCAGTCCCACAACAAGGGTTTACTGTAGATTGGAGGGTGCAATATTGAACATTATACAATGGCAAGGAAAATTCCTCTATTCTGATTGGTCTGTGTGTACCTGGCACAGTGATGACATTACACAATAACATCACTGTATTAAGACCAGGTACACAAATGATCAAACACAGTAAAGTTCCTCCTCCCAACGCAAGTCATCGTAGAGCCGACGATGACCTGAAGCCTGACACGACTACCCCCCACCACACACACACACACACACAATTCAGTGCCTGGGTGTCTCGGGAATTCAGATAAAAGCTGTCGGCTTCAAAACAGCTGCCGTCTCTTTCACTTCACAGATGCTGCCCCACACTAGTAAAACATGTGCACTCGGCCGTTTCCACAAAAATATTGACACACTTTCTTTTGAAGCCCATGGCAGTCTCTTGCCAAACCTTCATACACTGGCCATTCAAATAAACCACTTTAACAATGAAAACCAGAACAGTTCCATAACTCACACATTCTGATGATGTCCAGTTATGGAGCAAACGAGGATACTGAAAGTCTCAGGCAGCTCCGCTATTTTGTCATTTTACTCTCTTAGTTTTCACAGGGAGACAAAAAACCATTTTGCTGGGTCCCAGGACAAGCTGGGGAACCACACAAAATAAATCACATGTAAAGGTCACCACATAACAATGAGTGTGTGTGGGGTGGGGGTGGAACACATCTACGTGAAACCCGCAGTATAAGCAACAGCATCACCTACTGGACTACTTTTTCATATTACCAAAATATGGCTCCAGTTCAAAAAGAATAAAAATAAAAATGTTACAATTTTTTCAAAGCTTTTATTATTATTTTTAAAATGAGCCATTGTATAATAACAATAAGACACTCCAGGGAGTGATGTTATTAGACAATAACACACACTGTCATGCCTTATTGCTTAATTATTTTCACAATCATTTACTGGATTGAGGAGGAGACATTTAAAGATTTTGTTTTGACAATTTTAAGTGAGATGAGCTTGGTCAACCAAGTTTAAGATTATAGAGGTGTTCCTTATTATCATAATTGTTAGTATTATTTTCAGTTCTTCATATGTCTGCAATGAATTACTGTATCTGGTAATATTCTGTATTTGAATCTGCCTATCAGGCATCTGATAGCACAGAAGCTCTGTAGAAAAGTTATACAAACTCTGGGTTAAAGTTATTCTGAAGGGTTCCAGCTGCTTGAGAAGGTCAGCCGTGTGATCAGACTTACCATTTTATACATTCAGTAGGTCTCTGTGGTTGTCTACCTAGGGCTTTTTGGAATATCTCTTTAAGTTCCACACAGTAAAGTTTAAAAAGCAAAGAAAACAGGAGTTCCCTCTCCTTTCCATTACAGGTATGTATGAGAAATGGGTTTGTAGCGATGGATGGCAATAATATCAGTGATGAAATCAAGTTAAATTTATATCGGAACTATTGCTGAACCACCACACAATATTTACTTTATGTGCCAACCTATGTTAGCAGCTGGCATCATCTCGATTGACATGGAGTCCACATTTGTTTCAATCTATTTTTTTGTGTGTTTGATTTCTTTTCTCCCCTCGTTACCATTCCAGCCACTCCTTGGGCCCACCAAGGATGCTTCTGACCCATCCTGTCCTCCTGACCCCCCACTCTCAGATAGTAGCCCCTTGGGGTGACCCGATGTAACCTTTGCTGTGTGGGCCCCTCTCTCTGAGGGGAAAGCACCTGCTCAAGGGCAATCAGACCAGCACAATGTCCTAGTCCCGAGGTACAGCTGAGGTGAATGGTTGTACGGGCATTGATGGCCTCGGAGATCCAGACAGCCATCATCCGGCATAACAAGGAGCCATTTTCCATTTTTCTTGTTCGCTTTCCCTCCAGACACCATCGTGCAGTGCTACAGGTCTCTACCAGGGCCGCTGCTGACCGATGTCTATCCTTAACCCACCCCAGGAGAGGAGAGCAGTCCTGTGGATACTCAATCCTCTCATTCCCCTGCCAGCCCCTGGTGTCTCGAGTCAATTTTGAACCCAGGTCACTGGCATGAGTTGAGGTAAGGTGCCAGTGCCTCAGCTCTCTACACCACCGGGCCAGCCTGTTTTAATCTATTTTTAATGAAAGGTGGATTTAGCAATTTCAGTCTGTGTCATTCCTTCTGATTTTCATTTCACTTATGCATTTGATTCTTATAATATATTTATATATACTGTATATATTTATGGGATATGCAATGGGGACCATGGAGATAAACTAGTTATTTTCACAAGTTCCCGGTGACCTCGGGTAACCTCATAAATGGTGTAGCATAGTGGAGCCATGAGTGATTTACCTAAGGTCACCCGGGACGCGGTGAAAATAACTAGTTTATCCCGGATGTCCCCATCTATGTGCGCGATTTATAAATGGGTTTTATGGTATGGTTTTGGCTATGTTTATTGTTGAAGTGTGGTTTGTTTTTACTTTTGGATTGAGGACTATTTTGTTTTAATGATGGTAGCCTGCTTTATTGATTGCTTTGTGTATGGGTGTGTGGTTGTAGGCTTTGATTGGCTGGTTCAGTGCATGAAGGGTGGTTGGTGTGATTTTATTGGCTGAGGTAATGTTGGAAAGTAGTGTTGATTGACTAGAGGGCATGTGTTAGAGTGGGAGGTTGGAGTGATTGATGTGTGTGAATTGATGTGATTGAGTGTGTATGTGGTGGCGTGCTTTTGATTGGTTCGTGGGTGTGGCTGAGATTTGTGGCGCAGTTTCAGTAGGAAGGAGTTCGAAAAAGGATGTGCTGCTCGATTGCTCTAGGTGGCAGCCTTTTGGAGAGCGGGAGTTTCTCGTTTGTTGCAGGAGTAGTGTTGTGGGCTCATACTACAGCGTCGGTCAGTGGATGTATGGAACACTTTGAGGAGGAGGCTGTGGATTTCACTGGTGGAGTGGTGTTTTGTTCATCAATGGACCTTGGAGGAAGATTTCTTGTACATTTGAACTTTTAGGATTGCTATCCTCTTTGGCTGTTTGTTTTCTGGTCGAGATGGATGTATTGGAGCTTTTTTGGGGTGAGCTAGTGACGATTTGGTCCTGGATGGTATTCTTGTGGATGTATTCAAGTACCTGTGGATTAAGACTTTGCAGAGTCAGTTTTAAAGATTTTTTTTTTGTGTATGTCGACTTTGGTGTGGTGCTTTACAAGGAATAAAGACTGAGAAGGTAAGTTTTTGCAACATTTATTAAAGAGAAAAAGAACAGTAACATTTGTTTTATTGTAAAGAGGAGAATTGCAATACTTTTGAACAGTGTATGGGTTTGTAAGATTTTTACAACTTGCAGTAAACAATTCATTTTCAGAAAACAACAGTTTTCAAGAACATTTGGGTATGGGAGTTGAGGTGGGGTAAGGGTAGTGGAGTGAGAGACGAGTTTAGGTCTGTGTTGTAGTCCATAGGGTTTTATAGAGTCCTTTTACTGTATGGAATGTGTATTTTTATTTTCTGTCTTTTGATTCAGATCGTCTTTCTGGTAGTAGTTGCTCTGTATTCCAAAGATGGTGGTGGTGAGAAGGTGTTTTTTTCCAGGTGTTTCAGGTTTCAAAGAAGGAAAGTCCAGTTATTGTTAGATATTTTTTCTGCTTTGACAGCCTTTTTTTGCTTATAGGTTCTGTTTATTCTGAGGTGTGTTTTTTTCTATTTGTACAATATTTTAGAAAGGAATGTTTAGGTATACACAGAACTTTCTGCTTTTACAGTATTTTTGTAGGACGGTTAAATTATTTTCAGGTCTTTTACTTGCTGTAATCAGATCTTCTATTCATTTTACAGGTTTTTGACATTTTTGTTATGCAGAATATATGGTGGTTTGGAAGTTCATTCAGAGTCACTGTCAGTATCTAAAACCATTGGTCTCTTCTTGCCATAGCTGTCATACTTGTTACCTGCAGGTGGGGGAGGGAGAAAAAGAGGATTATAAGTTTGGTTTGCAATGTGTAGTAATGCGGGTGGTGTTTGAAGAGTGGAAGTGGTGGTGATGGATGGTATTGGGTGGGAGGAGGGTTTTAATTAGTAGTTTTGTAATTTTGTAGGTAGTGTAATTATTCTTACCTTGTAAGATATTGAAGGTGACTTTCTTTGCATGTATGGTGGGCTTGCTGATGCATGTTCCCAGTAGGTCTTTGTAGTTTGTAGGAATAGTGGTCAGTTCTTGTTGTTGGCAGGAAGACTTGGGCTGTGGAATCTGATAGCCACTTAGCAAGGTGCTTATTTGATGTTGTTTGGAGTCATTGAGCTTTGAGTATTCATTGAGGCTCTGCAGCTGTTTATGGCCTGAAATCAGTATGATTTCAGTTGGTGGTATTCCATTGTCCACTAATTTTTGTACAAGGTGCTTTCTTACAGAATGGTTAGTTAAGCATTTATCAATTTGTATGCCTGCATTGGTAACCATGTTTTTGACAATAGTGGAGAGCTTATTAATTCCCACAGGTCGATTTTTAAACTATTTGTGGACTTTTGATCTTTGTATGTTGTTGTTGATAGCCAAGAAAAAGGTGCTTCAGGGTGGTTACTTTGGCTGGGCCTGTGGGTACTGTAGAGTTTGTAGTTGGTGACTGGGCATCTAGTAGGATTTTGTTGTACTTCCTATGCCCGTGGCTTTACTTTTCTAAATTTTTGGGGTTGGAGCCTTGTCTAGTTTTTGTTTGATGTTGACTGGTGTACTGAGGTAGAATAGCCCATTTTCATCTTTTGCATTATAATGTCTCCTCATTTGACCGCTCTCATTTTCAGTTATGCCTTCGATGCCAAAGTATAGGCTAACTATTAACCCCATGGTATTGAGCAAAGCATCAGGGCTGTGTGGGCCTAATTGTTGAGTGTCATATAGTTTGCTGATAAGGGAATCTGTCAACCATCTGCTGCTTTTGGTTTGTTACCCTTGCCATAACCGTTGAGGTGTTTTTGTTTACACTGCATAATTTCTCTGGTTGTGAGGAATGCAGGTGATGTTGAAAGAGGTTCTGGATATTGTTTCTCTTTAAATATCTTTCAAGACTCTGGAATGTGGCACGTAGTTTAGGGGCTCATAGGGAGTTCCGTCTTTTCTGGTGCATTGCATGAAAAAGGTAACAAGTAATGTATCCAGGTTTGCCGCTGTAATGCTTTCAAGGGAGTTTCTTATTGTGTTTTTCTTTTAAGTATTTTGAAAGGTCATGACATCACTGTTAGTCTTTTTCACCGTGTTGAGATTTGCCTGCTTGGATATATTTTGTATGGCATCTTCATCTATGTCGATCTGCGAGTTAGTACTGGCTGTTGGTTCTTCTTGTATTTCTGTTTGTTGTAAGTCATATAATTGTTGGGGTTCTAGTAGAGGTTCAGTGTCTTCTTCAAATTGTGTTAATATTTGTGTTAGTTCCATTTGAAATTCTGTGCCATTTCCTGTGTTGCCATTGTTTATCAAGTGACAGTGGGTTGTTTTCTGTGATACTTGTAGTCGGAAAGGTATCCAAAATTGGGAGTCATAGAGTTGTAGCACCTTTTTGGTTTTATGATGAAAACAGCATGTTTTCTATGAAAAAAATAGTTGTGGTGCTGCTTGTGATATTACTGTAGGATCAGTCAAGTGTGGTCTGCGTGTTGTTTTTGAATGCACAAGGGTTGTGCAGGTAGTTGTTTAGTGGTTGTGCCAGTGTTGATTGCAGTTTATGTGTGTCAGCTGTGTGGTTGGCAGAATGCAGACCCGGTAGAATGCTTGTGATTAACAGTTTGCATTTATACCACATATGTGAAAATAAATGGATTTATTCAATGGATTTTGGTTCCACAGCTATTGCATAAATATTTATATATATATATATTATAGTGGCGGTCACACCACTATAGTTAAGGGTTCAGCAGTCAGTTACATACTAAAGTCAAAAGTTTGGGCATTAATAACTTTGGACGTGTTCAACGGATTGCCTGAAATAAATGTACGTATGGTGGGGCATGGAAGATCTCTTGATTTGCCAAATTGTGTGTCGGTTAGACTTACAGTCTTTGCATACAACAGCACTGAAAATGCAAAATTATCAATTTTGGAGGCAGCTTTGGAGATTTTTGATGTGGCCCTGCACAGCCATCATGTGGCATGCTGCTCTGCAAGATGGCTTATTTGAAAGAGCTTTGGTGGCCAAACATGCCGCTTTTGTTTGGTGAAAATATTAAGGCATAAAAAGTTATGCCACTTTTAAGTTCCCATTATAAGTCAATGGGAAAATTTATATGTCTATTTTGTGAACAAAGAATGGGGTTTTGGCCATGTGGTCCCACCTGGCGATCAAAGAATGAATTTGCAGCCTTACGGTTCAATAATCTTTGTCCCAAGTATTTTCAAAATTCTTTGATCGCGAGGTCCACCATCTTGTTTTGAAATTTCCGATTGTAAAACACAAATATCAGCTCAGGGTCACTTGTGAAGTAAAACATAGATAGGTTTTAGTCAGGGGCCCGATCTATTGAGCCATGCCTTTGGTTCCATCCAAATCAGTCAAAAAATAGAGTTATTTGCGTTTTAAAATCTTCGTTCATGGCTCGCTAATGATCTTTGATCTCGAGCCTGCAAATTCTTTGATCGTAAGATTCTTTGATCATGATCATGCATCTAAGCGAGGGATGAGATGGCAAGATTTTAAAATGTGTTTTCTCAGCCTAGGGTGCCCTAAAAGTTAAATGAAGCTGAGTTTTGCTCAGGGGGCTTTGTTCTGTCCCATCTGAATAAAAAAAATAATGTATTAACTATCCTGGTAGTCTAGTGCCCACCATCATAATAAAATATATAATCATTTCTAATGCCTTAGTAGTCTAGTGCCCCCAATGTGTTTTTTACATCCCTATTAGTCTAGTGGCCCCTGAACTGTATAAAATAATTATTAATGTTTATATCCCTGGTAGTCTAGTGGCCCCAATCTGTATGAAATTATATTCATTGTAGATATCCCTGGTAGTCTAGTCCCCCCAGCATAATAAAATAAATAATTATTTGTATTATCTGCTGGTCTATTAATACTCACCTCCCACCCAGGCATGCCAGCCACCAAGCACCCCACCCTTCCCAGTCGCGACTGGCACAGCCACCTCTCACCTCCACGGCCAGCGCTGACTGTGTGCATTACAATCAGTAATGCAAGAGGCACTCATAAATATTTTCAGAGCACCTCTTTGCATTAGCGCCATAATGCACACAGTCGGTGGCTGGCCATGGTGGTGAAAGGTGGGCTGTGCAGTCACCGGCTGAGGAATGGTGGGGGGTGCTGGTGGATCGGCACGGATGGGTGGAGGCCACTAGACTACCAGGAATTAAAAATAATTATTTATTTTTATGCTGAGGAGGGGGAAGGGCCACTAGACTACCGGGATATCTACAATGAATATAATTTCATACAGATCAGGAGCCACTAGACTGCCAGGATATAAACATGAATAATTATTTTATACAGCTCAGAGGGCCACTAGACTACCAGGGATGCAAAAATACACATGGGGGCACTAGACTACAAGGGCATTAGAAATGATTATATATTTTATTATCATGGGCAGGGCACTAGACTATCAGGGATAGTTAATACATTATTTTGTTATTCAGACAGGGCAGAATGACCCCCTGAGCAAAACTCAGCCTCATTTAACTTTGTAGGGCACCCTTGGCTAAGAAAACACATTTTAAAATCTGGCCATCTTGTCCCTCAGTCTTTGATTGTGGGCGTGCAATTTCTTTGATCGTGAGCCTGCAAATTCTTTGTTCGTGAGATTCTTTGATAGCGATCATGCATCGTGAGTGAGGAACGAGATGGCTGGATTAAAATCTATTTTCTCAGCCCAGGGATGCCCCAGGAAGTCAAATGAGGTGAGTTGTACTCTGGGGCTTCATTCTGTCGAACCATGGTGGTGGTTTACCACAATTCCTTCAATTTTTTTGACTTATAACATTTTAATTATTTGTTCATGAGCCTGCAAATTCTTTAATTGTGAGCCTGCAAATTCTTTGATCATGAGATTCTTTTATCATGATCATGCACTGTGAGTGAGGGACTAGATGGCCTAATTTAAAAATCTATTTTTTCAGTCCAGGTATGCCATAGGAAGTCAAATGAGAGTGGGTTTACTCAGGGGCTTTGTTCTGTCGAACCAAGGTGGTGGTTTACCACAATCCTTCAATTTGTTTACTTATAAGGTTTTTAATTCTTTGTTTATGAGCCTGCAAATTCTTTGATGTGAGCCTGCAAATTCTTTGATCGTGAGATTCTTTGATCGCTATCTTTGATCGTAAAATAGGGATAAGATGGCCAGATTTTTATAATAGAATAGATAGGGAAATGTTACTAGTCTTTGACATTGAATATCTCGGAAATGGTTTGGTCTTTTACTTGAGGTTTGTTTGGAAGAAAGACAACATCCCACAGATGTGCCTTTTGGTAGTTTGGTCAGAAAATATTACAGGGCAGCAAAGTTAAGGCACTACCAACTAGATGTTTTTCCTGTAGGATAACATTAAGGCATCAGCTGCACTACAGGAATTCTTTGCTGCCCTGCTGCAAAATAACAGTTTGGTCTTTTGGGCTGAAATTTGGAGGGAAGAAACCAACATCCCACAGATGTGCCTTTTGGTGGTTTGGTGAAAAATATTACAGACCAGCAAAGTGACAGCACTCCAAAGTTGACGCTTTTCCCATAGGATAACATTATGGCGTCCATCACGCCTTTCAGGGCCCGTATCTCGGAAACAGTGCAAGATACGGACTTTTGTCACAAAATGCTTAGCCCCCAGATAGGAGCTAAGTACAAAACAAGCCAGGAAAGTCATAATTCATACGAAATTTAAATTTTTTCTACATCATACAGTTCCTGAGATATAAGCAATTTAATATTTCAAGCACTAATTTTGTGATCCGAGGTCCATTATTACGCATACATTCTTTGTTTTCACTGTGTTTTTCAATGCAGTTTTTGGGGAAAAGAAGGTGTGCCCATTTGTTACTGTGCCAGTTAGCATTTTCAGTTGCGCTTCACGTTACGATTCGGCGTCACTGTTCCGTCATACCATATGCATTACGTTTTGCATTTTGTCTGCAATTGCCTTTCCATTTCTGTTTTGTTTGGCATTATTGTTGCTGTTACCATTACCATTTGCATTTGCAATTCGGTACTGTGCCTATGTGCATTACGGTTTGTGTTTCGTCACGCTCTTGCGCTTGTGTTTGCGTTTCTGTTTCCTTTGGCTTTATTGTTGCTGTTACTGTTACCATTTGCATTTACAATTGTGGCACCATGACCGTGCACATAATGGGTTGTGTTTCTGTACACGCTTGTGTTTGTGTTTGCATTTCTCTTTCTTTGGCATTATTGTTGCTGTTACTGTCACCATTTTCATTTACAATTGCGGTTCTGTGACCGTGCACCTTCACAGTTTGTGTTTTCGTATGTGCTTGTGTTCTGTTTACTTTGGCGCTAGTGTTGCTGTTACCATTACCATTTGCATTTACAATTGTGGTACCGTGACTGTGCACGTTATCGCTTGCATTTCTGTTTCTGTTTCCTTTGGCGTTATTCTTGCTGTTACTGTTACCATTTGCATTTACAATTATGATACCGTGCCGTCGCATTACGGTTTGCATTTCGTCTGTAGCTTATTGTTTGCATTTCGTTTCTGTCTCCTTTGGCATTATTGTTGCTGTTACCATTAGCATTTGCATTTCCAGTTGTGATACTGTGAATGTGCACATTACGGTTGCATTCCATACACACACTTGCGTTGCACCGCCATTTCCATCACTGTTTGCTTTGGCGCCACTTGCAATTGCATTTCTATTTCAATTTCTGTTACCATTTACGCTTGCATCACTATGTGCGTAACCATTTGCATGTCGCTTGCATTGCACTTACTATTATCATGTCACACAAAATCACGTGGTCGCATCCCACGCCCCACCAACTTATAGAACTTTCTACTTTCCATTCTTTCTTAAAAAGTAAGAAATTCTATGCAAAAAAACTTCATTAATGCATCAGTTAGGGTTCTTCTGCAACAAAAAAAGTGAAATTCGATTTTAGGGTTCCACCTTGCACCCACCCACCCCACCAACAGGCATTGGGGTATGTGTTGGGGTCATTGGCACTAACTCTCACCCCATTCTCCTACACTGCACCACATCAGCTTGTTTACAGATGGGATGGGGTGAGAGTTAGGACCAAAGACCCCAACACACACCATGATGCCTGTTGGTGAGGGCAGGCTGGCGGTGGGGTGCAAGGGTGGGAACCCTAAAATCGAATGTCCTCACTTTTTTCGCTATAGAAGAACCCTAACTGATGCATTAACAACTTTCTTTTCATAGAATATATATATAGGCACACTCTGTAATGCACAAACTACTGTTTAATGGATAATGGAAACTGTTAACATTGTGTTTTTAACTACGTGAATACCATATTTTTTTTTCTGCTGCAATGGAGAACCAGAAGTCCCCCACACACACACACTTTGCACTATTAATGTCTACTGATACTTTTGCTGGATAGATTACAACAGCAAATGAGGTGCAGTATTAATGAAGCCTCACAGCTCTTTGGTACAGGGCAGAAGGAAAATGAATAATGCAACTCAGAAAGTCAAAAATGTGTCTCCCTTTTCTGAATACTCCAAAGCTATCTGCCATTTGCGTGTGTGTGTGGGGGAGTGGTAGCTGTTTACATTGCATTACTATTGCTAAACATATACAACGTATATTAGCAGTATGCTCTGTACCTTTTGTTTTTCCCTGTAAAGGAGAACTGGAAGGCGCTGCCCCCCCACACACACATACTCATACACATTCTGCACAGTCATTGTTTACTCATACTGTATGTTTCCTGGATAGATTCAACAGCGGAGGAGATAGAGTTTAAAGCAGGCCTCACAGCTCTTTTGTGCAGTGCAGAAGGAAAGTTTATAATGCCGCTCAGAAAGTCAGTTAAACGCTTCTCCTTCTCTGAATACTCCAAAGTTTCTGCCATTTGAAACTTACAGATCTGAGTAAGGGGAGACTGAATGTTAAAAGTAATTGTAGAATTTCAAAAGTTTGGCTAATTAAGTTACTACACCTGGCTATTCAATAAAAAAGCCGTCATATATCGTCTTGATCTAATAACCAGGGTACAATAACAGCCAATGACAATTGATTGTTCAACACACTCTTACTTTGCATCCCTACTGAGCAGGGAGTGGCTTATCCTGGAGAATGTCACACTTGAAACCATCTAGTTGTGATAGTAGTTTTCTAAACACAAGATTCATATTGGAGCAGGAATTCGGCCCATGCACAACTATATCAGGAGAGATCAAAACAGCCTGTCTTCTGTGCATGCAAGAATCTCATCTAGGACTGCAAAGTCTTGGCTGCAAAGTGTATCATTTACTTTCTTGATAAACAAAAGGAGATACAGCTGCTTTAAATGCAGTCAAACATTGCTCCTTCTCTCAGTCTATGCAATAGCACCTTGTTGTGAATTTTAAGAAATGTTTTGGCCTGTTGCTCATGTCTAAGGCTGGGGAAGTGATCTCTATTCATATCTAAGTACTGGCACTGTATTTTTATTCTTCAAGGAAAGATGTAAGAAGTTACAGATGAATGGCTATCAAAAGGCTTCAAAGGTGCTGCGGTTCAGTCTTTTGAGCACGGGGATGTGGCAGTACCTCTGCCCAGGCTGCATCATGGATTCTGATAGTATAAAGTGTAAAGTCATTGCCTGTACCTATACCGTGCTTGTTTAAAGACTCTTCATGGCTTCATTTTATTCAGAGTGGTTTGGGGTGACTTGGAGCACGGAAAGCATAGAGAGCCACACAGTATACAGTGGAGGTTGTTGGAATCAAACCCAGGTCAGTTTGCTAGATGTACCAACCTCATTCACATGTTGTTATTCTACTCTGTAGGCTATATAATGCAACTCAGAAAGTTAAATAAATTTGTTTCCCTTTTCTGAATACTCTAAAGTTGTCTGCCGTGTGTGTGTGCCTGCACATGTGTTTTTTTGGGGTAGCTGTTTACATTTCATTACTTTTTCTAAACATACAAATGTGTATTAGCAAAGCTTTGTACCGTTTTTTATGCCAAGGAGAACTGGAAGGCATTTTGCACCCCCCACACACACACATAATCTGTACTGTCAGTGTTTACTCATACTGTATGTTTCCTGGATATATTACATCAGCGGAGGAGATCCAGTTTAAAGCAGGCCTCAGAGCTCTTTTGTGCAATGCAGAAGAGAAAGTGTATAATACCACTCAGAAAGTCAATTAAACATTTCTCCTTCACTGAATACACCAATGCTGTCTGCTATTTAAAGCATAGAGATCCGAGTAAGGGAGTTTGAATGTTAAAATGAATTGTATAATTAAAAGGTTTGAATCAATACAAATTTCTACACATGGCTAGTCAATTAAAAAACTTCTATCATTTTGATCTAATAACCAGGGTACAATAACAGCCAATAGCAACTGATTATTCAACACACTCCTACTTTAACTCCCCTAACTGAACAGTGGAGTGCTTATCCTGGAGAACGTTACACTAAACGCATCTGACTCATGAACATTTATTTCTACATCTCAAAGCCTCTTTCATATGTTGTTAATTAAAATCAAACAATATAATGCATGTTCAAAATACAAAACAGCAATGAATAACATACATTCTTATTATATGGAAAAGATTTGGTACAGAGCACACTGTCAATATATTTCCTACATGTACTTCAAAAACATAATGTCGGCAGTTTTCATTATCAATTAAACAGTACTTTGTGGATTACAGAGTGTGCCTCCGAATATATTACATAGGAATCAAACACATACACAAAACAAAAATCAAAGGGAAAATCACAGAGTTCAGTTGCTCAGTCCATAGTATAAACCATCAAGTCCAATGCCTTATTCCCATTAAAAGGTATTAGAGTTACTATAACTTAAGATAGAACAGATGATGGTAGCACACAAAGGTAATGAATCTACCAACGTCAGTTATGTCAAAATGAAGGCAACAACTAGATCTTAAATTACCTTGTATTGCTTTTAAAGGGAGTATGATTGTGTTTAAGTAGCCTGTCACCTTGTTTATGAATGCTGCACTCAGTATTGTCCCATTGGTCTTTTATTTTTACTTTTATAGATCAAGCAGATATGTAAATGTATAGGTTGGTTTGCATTTGCTCACAGTCCGTTTAACATAATGGAGGAGCACCTGTTCCAATATGCATCTTGTGTTTAGAAAAATACAATCACATCTTTACACTGCCGCCTCCTGTTTGATAACATCAGGCTACTTGGGTTTTTATTTTATTCATCATAAACAGCACCAGTTTTGTCATCATACATTTTCCCTATATTGCTGGCAGTTGTTTCATGTTACATTTATTCTGAAACTACCACTGAGCCACCACACATTATTTACTTAGTTTTGTATGTGCCAGCCCACATTAGTGGCTCAAGTCATCTCATTTGGTGTGCAGTCCCTGTTTTTCCACTTCATTTTGAACTTAATATTTATTACAAATGGCACCCTCTTTGCATTAAAAATATTCCTATTTTGGTTCCTTTGAAAAGTTAAACTTTTACTGGAACTATTACTGAGCCACCATATATTATTTACTTTATGTGCTGGCCCATGGTAGCATCTGGTGCCATCTCAATTGATATGGGGTCCCTACTTGTTTCAATCTATTTTAATGAAAGATGGACTGAGCAATTGAACTTTGTGATTTCCTTTTGATTTTAATTTCATTTATATGTTTCATTTGTATATATGGAGGCACACTCTGTAGCAGAAAGTGCTATTTAATTGATAAAGAAAACTGTTGACAATATGTTTTTGAACTACATGTACGAAGTATATCGGCAATGTGCTCTGTGCCATATCTTTTGCATATAATAAGAATGTGTATTATTCATTGCTATTTTTGTACTTTGAACATGCACTATGTTGTTTCATTTTGTTAACAACAGATGAAAGATGCTTTGAGACGATAAATGAATGTTCATTGATTAAGTTTTTAAGTGGGTGTTCTCCCAATAAGCAATGCCCTGCATTTTAATTTTTGTTTTATTCTGTTTTAACCAGGTAAGATCCACTAGGCACAAGTAGCTGTTTTCAGGAGTGACCTGGGAGCACTGAAGAGGTTAAAAGTCTCGTTCAGAGTCACACAGTATACAAGTGGAGGTTGGGGAATCAAACCCAGGTATGTCTGTTAGATGTATGAAGCTCATTCACAGCTCATTACCTAAACTCTAGGCTATACTGCCAGTCCATCATGGGTGCAAAGTAAGAGTGCACCCATTTTGTCATCATATGTGTTCCCTATTCTTTGCTATTTTTTCATGTTAAATTTATAATGGAACTACCATTGAGCCAATGCACATCATTTACTTAATTATGTATGTGCAAGCCCACAGTAGGGACTCAGGTCACCTCAGTTGATATGCAGTCCATTTGTTCCACTTCATTTTGAAATAATATACATTGCAAATGGTGCCCTCTGTTTGATTCTAAAGCTTCCTATTTTGACTTGTTGACAAGTTAAATTGTATTGGAATCATTCCTGCACTATCGCACATTATTTATTTTGTTGTGCTCCAGCCCATGTTAGCAGCTGCCAAACTGATAAGGAGTTCCCATTTGTTCCAATCTATTGTAACAAAATATAGACTTAGCAATAGCACTCGTGCCATTCCTACTGATTTTTCATTTCATTTCTTTGTTTGTTGAATTTTGTTGACCGGTAAGCCCACTGGGCCTAGAAGTCCCCTTTTCAGGGTGACCGGGAGTACAGATGGTAAGCAACTGAAACTTAATCAGACTGAGCTGTTTGGTGCCCTTTTAGTGAATGAGGAAATTTGGCCAGGACACCGGGACATTTCCCTACTCTTTCGATAAGTGCCATGGGATCTTTAACATCCACCTGAACTACCACCAATCCAGGCAGATGGGACCTCGGTTTAATGTCTCATCCGAAAGACAGCACCTCAGAAGTGCAGCACCCTCTCATGCTGCACTACAGTGTCAGTATTGGAATATTAACCCAAGTGCCAGTTGTGGAACTGAACCCACAGCCCTCTGATCTCCCGGCCTCAGAGGCGAGTGTGCTACCTACTGAGACACTGACACTGACATTTATGCATTTGATTCTTATAATAATATTTACAGAGGCATACTCTGTAATGAAAAACTACCATTTAATTTATAATGAAACTGCTGGCATTATGTTTTGAACTACATGTGCCATGTATATTAGCAGTGTGCTCTTCTACATTCAATTTTATGGTAATGTGTGATCCCTTCAGCGTGACTGTTGCCTCACCTTAGGTCATGAAAATTACCAATCAAAGCTCCATCCCAGGTGTTTAACATACCAAATTGTAATACAGTAGTACAAATATACAATAAACATGTACACATCACTGCAAAATTGGATGTAGGAACTGGCAACAAACAAAAACTCGAGGAACATAATATAAACATTTAAATTGCAGCACTTAGTATTATTTATGAGGGGCACTATGGACTGGATACAGTGACCCCAAAGCTAATGCAAACATTAAAACTGCAACATTAAGTATTGAATTTCACATAGACACGATACTCATATTTATTTATAAGGGACACTGTTGACTGGCTACAATTACCCCAATTCTATGTAATACAAACATTTCTGATGCCCTATTCATTTGAAATTATACAGGAAGTAATATTCTATTAGGTTTCACTTGATGGCAAAAATGATGAAAATGAGAAGGGATGGGGAATAGACAGTAAAGGAGAGGTGTGAGTTACATCATAGTACAGTGGGAAAATATAGATGGAGGGGACAATAGGAGTGGAGTTACATCATAGTACAGTGGGAAAATATGGCTGGAGGGGACAATAGGGGTGCGATTACGTCCATAGTACAGTGGGAAAATATAGCTGGAGGGGACAATAGGAGTGAGTTACATCATACTACAGTGAAAAAATATAGCTGGAGGGGACAATAGGAGGCGAGTTACATCATAGTACAGTGGGAAAATATAGCTGAGGAGGACAATAGGGTGTGAGTTACATCATAGTACAGTGAGAAAATATAGCTGGAGGAGGACAATAGGAGTGCAGGTTACATCGTAGTACAGTGGGAAAATATAGCTGGAGGAGGACAATAGGAGTGCGAAAGTTACATCATAGTACAGTGGGAAATATAGCTGGAGGGGGACAATAGGAGTGTGAGTTACATCCTTAGTACAGTGGGAAAATATGGCTGGAGGGGACAATAGGGAGTGCGAGTTACATGGTATTACAGTGGGAAAATATAGCTGGAGGGACAATAGGAGTCTGAGTTACATACGTAGTACAGTGGGAAAATATAGCTGGAGGGGACAATAGGAGTGCAGAGTTACATCATAGTACAGTGGGAAAATATAGCTGGAGGGGGTGTGAGTTGCCACTAATCATCACTTTTGCCATCAAGGAGAACCTGACTGAATTTGGGGTTGGCTGTTTACTCCTCCCAGGGTTTCACTCTGCTGTGGCTCAGAGGGCTTCCTTGTCTTTCGCTTGGTTCTACTGATTTTTCATTTTGTTTGCCAGCCCATGCTCATCCGGCCAAGTGCTTTAACTTCAGGATTACTGCTCTGGATCATTAAAGTGATTGCTCTTTTGTCTGAACTACAGACTTGCCTTTTTCCGTTTATTAGGAAAATGGACACAAATCAAACCCTGTTTCTTAATCGAACTGTGCATTGCATATCCATATAAGAGACACCCATGTATAATATCTTTCTCACACACCAGGGACACTATTTGAATATTTATCTTATTGGCAACATTGGTTTTAAACATTTTCACAGACTGCCATTAATTGGGACTCCAGGGAGATACTCTGCAGATGGTGAAGGAAGTCAACACAGCTAGGAGAACTCAATGAAAAGATATGTGGTAGCTCTTCCTATGCTTTTTGCCTCGCAAAGGTTCTTAAAGAAGCAGAGTTCTGCACAATTTAGGTTTGGTAAAATTTACTAATTTTGGATGATAACCACTAAATGGTGAGAGGGATAGCTACTCTAAAATTCAGGAAATTACAATACTTCAGATATTTCCAAACAACTGCAAAATACATTATGTGCCAGTATGTGGTTCTAACACTAGCTACTAATATTGCCACTTGCTAATAAATAGCGACATCTCAAGGATGCTTGAATTGCTAGAACTACAGATTTTAAAGACTTTGCACATTCCAAAACAATGGTTTATATTTATTAAACTGTTTTTATATGCTTAATTGCTTAATCCGAGACCAACAAAATGAGCCAGCAAGGTTAAAGGTAGCCTTTTGGGAACGATCATCAGTTCTTTGGATTAACCCCAGAGTGTGTGATAAGATGTGCAATTATATTTTTTTATTTAGAGGACTTAAATGAATTATAGAATTCAGCTATAATGTGGGCATATTAATAGCATTAAAGTGAATGCAGACTCTGAGGAGAATTTCAGTGCAGGATATAAATGAGAAATTTCCAAAGGCAATGTTAGTATGTGCTTTCAGGTATTTATTCTGATGTGGAGAGCATACCTGTCTCGGCGTTTATCCCATAAATAGGGACGTGGTTCCCATAGCAACAACACTACATGCCAAAACTCCCGCATGCTCTGAAAGTGAAATCCTACTCTGTTTAAATGTGATTTACACTTGTAACTACAGCATGCTTAGCTTTATAACCTGTCTGCTGTACTGCCTGCACCTGTTGCCCTCCCTCCGGTCAGGAAGCATATGAGTTCCCATTTAACCTCTCGACCTCCATTGCAAGAGACAAAACTGTGCTACCCTAATTAATTCAGCTTAAATTTTGCATTTTGTGTATTATTGAACTGCTATTAATCTGACATATCAGTCTCATCAGGTGTATTATTAATAAAGTGATATGAGCATATGACTACCTGTTTCACCTCTGTGACCTTCCGTTTGGACTAAATAAGCTGTGTGGCATTATTTAAACACATCATACATTTTGGGATAGGTATATTCATTGGAACTGAAACTAATATGAACAATTTTCATTTGAGGTTAATATTCTAAGTATGGTATGGGTATATAGGTACCCGTTTCTGTTGTTATTTTGTTTCCTTTGTAATCCACAACCTTTTCCTTGTCCCCTTTACAAAAATAAGACACATTTTAAACACTGTGGAGAAGGGTGAACAAGACTATATTAATTTATCTAGCAGTACTCCACCTTCTCGATTGACTGGATCCCATTAAAACTATAGGGAGGATGATGACTAATCAATTAACTTTGAAAGAGCGCAACAAATAATTTTCATTTCAGTTCTCTAAGAACGCTGATAAGGAACTGTGCAAGCTGCTTTTCTAGACTCAGAAGTCCCTTTTAAGTTCAGTAATAATTAACAGCCATAAGGAATCAGAACTGACATATACCCCTGTAAGCAGCCACTCTGTTTTTATGCTTGTACTGTATATTAGGGAGATAGCAACACAGAGTCAGGTATTTGGACTTTGGAGTCCTAAAAATAATGCTAAAACTGTGTAAGGAATTCATTTTAGTCAGAAGAGCTACTCCTGGCTCCCATTTTAACACCTCCCTTGGAGCTTGCACATAAATGACAGACAGCTGCTCCATGGGCTCCGTGTTGGGAGCATCTTAATAAAACTTTGTTTTCTTCCCTTCTTCAGCAGGGTGTCATTTCAGCAAAATCATAGGGGTAGCAAGGTGGGGGATACGATGTGGGTGGGGCCAAGGTGTGGGCGGGGCCAGAGAGGGGTGGCATTTGTCAATGTGACATAGCACTAGTTACCAAGTAATTTAAAATGGGTATGAATTGGATAGTAAAGTATCGATCGCAGTCTCTCTTGTTACCATGGAGAATACAGCTGTGAGAGGAGAGAAGGACTAGCACAGCAAAGCGTTTAACATGCTGCATGCTATAAGTTGTAGTTTATCATATAAGCTAGTTTAAAGATCAGATTAAAGGGCTCCAGATGGAAAACCACAGTTTCCATGCAGCGCATGTCTAGTCTTGATGGTTAGTCATAAAGAACTGGGGCAACGTAAACAAAACAACATTTTACTTGCAACATTTAGCTTTTATATTTTACCAGACTTACTTACGAAAAACAGTGCACAAAACCAAATACTGGACATACAGCTGAGCTTGATTAAACTCAGAGAATATTTGTTTGAAATATAACACACCTGACAGCAGACACATCTAGAATTTTGGACAACCATTACAGCATTACCTGCAGAGTAAATTGATCCAGCAATAAAAAGCCTGTGACATGTTCGGGATAAGTTTGAAAACATATTGTTTTTAAACAAGTCTGCTTTTTACATATTTTTATCTATTACTTTATTTCCACATGTTCTGTATTACTAATGATAGCTGCTTGAAAATAGGATCCTGTCCCTCAGACTTCATCTACTACTGCTGCCTGTCTTACACGTGATGTCATAATCTTCTTAATGAATCGTAAATGGTTCTGTGGATGAATATGATGCCACAGGCAGGAGATTATGACATCACATGCAGACAAGCAGCATGAGCTGATGAAAGTCCCAGTGACAAGGTTCATGTTGCTATACATATTTCCTAAGTAATAAAGGTTAGAAAATGGCCTGAATTTATTCTGAAACCTGATTGGTTGAGATTGATCCAAGCTGGGCATTTATTTTTCAATAGATGCCCAGCTTAAAAACAAGAGCCAGTCCAGTGCCACTCACCAGGTACCCTTGTGTACTGGTGCCCAGCCTGCTTTCTCATTGGCTGAAAGCACCCCATGAAATTTCAAATCCCTGCCATCTTTTTCTCTCGCTTAGTGAGAGCCACTGCTCCCAACACACATAAGGCAGAAATTCAATAAAATGAACAGTCACTACTAAATCAGCTGAGAGAGAGAGAGTTGACTCCGTTATCTCTCACTATGTATGAGAACAGTGGTACTTTCTTTGTTTTCCATACCATGGATGAATGTCCATCTGCGGTATGGAAAATGAAGAAATGACTGCTCCTCTCAAACATAGTAGCAGCACCAGAGCTAGCAGTCTCTCTCTTCCTTGGCTGCTGCCCGCCACCACCATTCCTCAGCTTTTCTCCCATTGTCAGTAGTAAGTACCACATAACCCCTGTTGCCAAGAGAGATTTGTTTAACTTCTGTGGCACAACTGTCCTGCAGACAAAGTGTGTCCATTGCCTGTTTCGAAGGGCTTGATGCATCCCCCTACCAAGGAACTCTGCTGTTGATTAACGGCGAATGCTGACAGTTGCAGCTACATGTGAGAGGACTGCCAGGGTGTGACTTTCAACAGGAACCACGCTCAGAAAGGAACACGCAAAACAAGTAAGCCTGCCATGAGTGCACTGTGCAGTTGCCACACTTCACTTTCATGGTCTATCTCCAGCCTTCAGAAGACGGGTTGGTGCGGCTTCTCAGCAACCTGCTGCAATTGGACCGGAGCTGCCACAGGACAATGTAGCATTTTAGGACAAGAGGAAGTGGGTGAACACAGTCAAAATCCTCTGTCACCTGCTGTTCATTGCTGTATCAAAACGGGACCGAGGGCAGGCTCTACCGACTGGCGAGTTTTACGGGGGAGAGAGAACGAGTAACAGCAGGGGAAGGCAGCAATCACTGACACATGACAGAGACAGGAATGTGCCGCAATTCACATTTACAAACCCTCAGTCTCCTTTTCATGGTGCACAGCTCGCTTCTCCCAGGGACCGGTGCCTATGTTTTACAGCATGGGATAGTGCTGACAAGCTGCTCGTGTTTCAGCACAACAATAAATCGGTGGGCTTTCTCAGCTGCTGTTGGGGATACATTCAATGGAATGGCTCTCTGATGGGGTGCAGCAGGAGATACAACAGCAGAAATAAAGGGACTACTTTACAACAAGGAGACATACAACTCATTGTTACTGTATATTTTCAAAATGTATTTTATTTTTTTTAAATCTCATTTAAATGCCACAGTTAGCCATTTTCTAAAGCGCAATAATACCCTCCAGGGTGGGCAGTATTGGAAATACCAGACCACCAGGGGCTATAAGGCCCTCAGCCTGTGGCGTCAGGCCTCATTACACCCTGGGCGGTCTAGTATAGCCTAACACCGCCCACCCTGTCGGGTATTATTGCTTACATAGTGTAAGAGAAATGTACTCTATAAACAGGAATCCAGGAACTACAGCTAGAACTCGACTGGTACCATAGTCTCTTTAGTGTGGAGTCCACTAAAACCAGGCCACTCTGCCTGCTGAACTGCCCACAGCATGCCAGTTCCGCCAACCCGATACATATTTCATTTATTCCTCTGTAGAGGCAGCTTTACTAAGATGGGAAACCTACATATTTTGTGTTTCAACAAGTGTCAAATCCTGAACTTGTCTTTAAAAGGAAGAGCCCTTTAAAATATTATGACTGTCAAGAGAAGATAATTTGAAATAAACTGCAGCAGTTGCTGAGTCACTTCACTAAAATTGAATGTAGTTTAATCTTCACACACACACACACGAAAAAACCCAGACATGACTTCAGAACTGAACGTTACTTAACTACCATCGCCACAAAGGCAGATGGTTGGAATGCTGCAGAGCAGACAGCAGTCCTTCACGTTTTAATACACAGGCTTCATAAATGAATAGTTCACAGCAAAAATAATGAAGATAAACTTACAGACTCTCATGGTTTCATTGGGGTGCAATCGCTCCACTCTGCTCTGGGGATCATGAACTGAGAAGAGCTGTGCTGCTTTGCCTGCTGAGATTAACCCAGCAATCAGTTTGGGTATTAGCTGTTATGCAGAAGGGGCAGTCTGGCAGACATGAATGTCTAAAATCAAAATGGTAAGCCTTCTGCTTCTTATCAGAAAGTACTTAACACAGACTACAGTGCCCTTTAGCTTTTCTGCACATTTCCAGCTATGTGACCTGACCTGTGAGTTCAGTTACATAGGCTCAGTGTGCTGTGCACTTCCTTCCCTGCCTGGCCCTGAAACACTGTAGGTACCCCTACTCCTCATAAATTACTGTTGCCTTCTTTGCCTACCTGCATGTACTGTCTTGTTCTTCTCCTTCAATCCTTCTCGCTTTGACTCCTCTGACCGGTGATGCATCGGCGACCGTCCGCCAACCGACTCACTGGTGACTGCCCTGACCTGTGTGACCGACGTAGGCCGACTACTTCACGCTTTTGAAGCTGGCTGAATTTAAGATTTTGATTTCAACAAGTTACATGAACGTCGGAAGAAGTGCACTACTTTCCCATCTGTCCCGCGGCCTGCCTCCAAAGGGATTCTTGGCGTGTTGTCTGCTCACACTTAGACAGGCTCACTTCTCCCACTTTTCGTGACGTTCCTCATCTACCCGCAGCACCACGTCATGACTACTTGTCCCACCCACTGGTCTTCCTCCCAGCCAATCGCGGTAGTGCCAACATCCTCGACTCAATGCTATGCACACTGGGACTTGGAGTTTTAAAAGGGCAGTCACTGTGTTGTTGTTGTCGTCGCTTCCCAGTCCCAGTGTGCATTTAGTGTGCCTATGGCCAGCAGGCGGGCGGAGGTGGACACTGGGGCAAAAAAAGACTTTTTTATTATTTGGCCGGTCAGCAAGCCGCACCCGCCCAAGAGTCCATAAAACCATGGCAAGGCAAGGGCAGGCAGGGGTCACAAGCCTGTCATAGGGGTCACGAAATTTCATAGGGTTTGCAGTGCGACCCTGGTGACCCCTAAATGAGACCCTGTTCTTCAGCCTGGCTGTTAAACTATTGAATACGTTCTGTAAACTTTTATTTTTGTTTTATTTCTGTACTGGAGACCCACAAACAGTGGTTTGTGGTTACTTAAAAGATCCTGCTATAGAGCTGTCTATGCGCCATGGCCAAGTCCACCCTTGCACTACTTTAGAGAGAGAGAGAGAGAGAGAGAGAGAGAGGAGAGAAAGCTGATAGCACCCTCCCTGTCTGCCGACAATGTCCTGAATAAAGAAGGGTTATCAAACTGGAAAAATGAAAGATTGTTTTAACATTTATTCTCCTACTTTATTTTTAAATGTATAGGCACTTGTTTGCTAAAACTTGATTGCTCAATAAGGATTTATCATTTTCACACCTGTCAGAACTGTGGCTTCATATACCACTAATTGTAAAAGCCCTTTGTTTAGTGCTGTGGTCAGTTTGCGGTCACTTCAGTCCAAAGCAAATGCCAGTAAGGAGGTGCATGAAGGAGCAGGAAAGAGACTCTGGACAATGCTTTAAACTGACTTATTACAAGCAATAGTAATCTGCATCAGAATTCTAAGAAAAGAGCAAGGAAACAGATGATCTGATTAATTTGAAATTGGCTCTCGGAGTGTACACAGAGGGTAGTGGTTGGGGGATAGTCTCATCTCCAAGGAGAGTCATAAGTGGGTGCCTCAGGGATTGGTCCTAGGACCCCTCCTGTTCAATACCTATGTCTCTGACATAAGGAAGGGTATCAGGAGTTAAATGAGTCTCTTTGTGGATGACTTGAAGCTGGGCGGTGGTGGATGGGGTGGAGGGAGGATGGCCCTACAGGGGACCTAGATTCTCTGGAGAGGTGGGCAAGGAAGTGGGAACTGAGGTTAAATGCAGGGAAATGCAGAGTACTGCACCTGGGTGTCAGAAATCCAGGCCAAGTGTATACCGTGGGGATGCTACAAGTCTTGATGGTTGAGACGGACCTGGGGATGGTGGTAGATGACAAAATAAGCAACTCTGAGACTTGTAGGATGGCAATGGCCAAGACCAACAAAATGCTGGGATGTGTCTCTAAGGATTTCCTCCAGAAGGAGGAAGTGATAATCCCTCTGTATAACTGCTTGGTGAGGCCACACCTCAGTACTGTGTGCAGTTTGAAGGCCACACTTAAAGAGGGATATTGCACTCCTGGATAGGGTCCAGAGGAGGGCAACCAAAATGATCTGGGCATGGGGGAAAGGACCTATGGAAAGAGGTTCTAGGAGCTAAATTTGTACACGTTAGAAGAGAGAGAAGGACGGGGACATGGTAGAGGTCTTCAAGTACATGAGGGGTAAATGGGAGGCTCAGTTGAGATGCTCTGAAGGAAGGAGGGGCAACTAGAGTGCATGGGTGGAATATGGGGAGACTCAGGAAGAGGAGGAGGAGGAGGTGCTACTTCACTGAGAGGGTAGTAGAACCATGGAATGCAGTGCCTGGGGAACTAGTGGAGGCAGAGACAGTGGAAGGGTTCAAGAGAGGTTGGGACAGGTACAGGGAAGGATTTTGCAGGTAATGCTGAATGCAAGGGAATACCCTGGACTGGAAATGGAGAATCCAAGAAGGCAGGGGAACAGCAAGGTCTGATCCCAGGGTGGGAGCTGACTAAACATGCAGACATGAAAGACCATTAGGCCTACTCTGCTGGCAGTTTAGTATGTTAGCATGTTAATATACAGCAGGGACTTGAGAACTACTTTGGCCTGTAGTTCTGTGCTTTAAAATCTGATCTTACATGATGTAATTTCTTAACTGTTTAAATCTACCTTATTTTGGAATTTTACCACTCAAAATAATTCCAGACTGTCCGTACCTGGTTTGGCAGTTGGCAGAGCCATTGACATTTAGCAGTAGCAGACTTTGAATCGAAGAAAAGTGGTTAGCTTTAGTAAACTGAAAGAAATTGTCACACTATTTGTTCAGCTATTCAATTAGGTAACAAATAAAATTATTTGCTTAGCTTTAAAATAAAAAATTAGGGGATTTATAAAGTTTTTTAATGAGGTGAGTTGGAGACTCATAATCAGGCATCCATTCTCGTCAGCTCCTGCCAACGGTAATAGTGCCAATATTGCTATTAAAGGGATATACAAGAGATAAAACATATATTTGCTAGCTTAAAACTGGATTTAACAGATATGTGGGAAGGCATAAGTCATTTAAAAAGGACACAGACAAAATAACTGAGAAAGCGAATGCCTCAGAACAATACATTTCCAGGATAGAATCTAGTGTTAATTACCTTGAGGAGAAAAAGAACATCACAGTGACCAAATCCATTACTTATCTTGGAGGAGGCAGAAGGCAATAATATGGCAGCATTTTTAAAGCAGATAATCCCAGAAGTATCGGATTATCATTGGCCTTGACCTCTTGAAATTGAAAGTGCATCAGGCACTGTCAGCTAAACCGCAACATGGGGCAAACCAAGAGCAGTTATTGCTGATTTCCTGAGGTATTCAGTTAAGGACAAAATTCTGAGGATTGCCAGGGATCATAAAGCCTTAAATTGGAGGGGAATAGGATTTATTTTTTCAGGATTTCTTTAACGAGGTGGTGGAAAAAGATGGGCATTTTATGAGGTTAAATCGCAACTACAGAAAATGGACATTCATTATTATTTCAAATATCCTGCAAATTTGGTTGTACTGATTCCAGGGGGTCACACTCAGATTTGTGAACATCCAGAGCAAGTAGGGAGATTATTAAAACATTTTCTGGCAAGTACATAATCCAGTCTTCCATCACAGTTTCAAACAGTGCAAATCATTTGAATAGCCTGTGTGCTGCTTCACCCCAGACATCAGTCACAGAATTTCAAGATTCCTGAGGAGCTAGCTACCACGCACATTCTGCCCACAGATGTACAAGCATCTACAAGTGATAAGCAAGAGCTAAAGCAGATTAAAGATTGCACATCTCTCCCATATGAATTGGTGGTTAGGCCAAGATGCACAATACACCAAAACTGCTTTCCTGACTAACATCAGTAGGAAAAGCAAGCCTACATCTAAACAGTATTTCACTCACTGCCAAACGCAGCTAGGGTTCACTCCCAAAAAAGAATAGAAATCCCACCACAGATTAAAGTCATGCATCATCTGTTTCAAATGAAACAAAGGATTACTCCATTAAGAGTGGACACATGTGAAGACCAACTTTTCAAAATGATAATGAGTTGAGACAGGTCAGGTGATGTTAAAGGTTCAGATCAAAGCACTCTGGGACTGCTGTCTTTATTCATTTCTGGGGCTGCACACGAGGACCTTTCTATCACCAAGATGGTTCTCACTAACTGAACCTAATATTATTTGTATTATTTAGTTTGCTTAATAATCATATTCAAAATATTTAACTTAATTATTTAGATTTTGTCTGCAGGAAATTGAATCATCGCTCCTTGTCCTTATAGCAGAAGCATTCAAGCTGCAGGTAAGTGTACCTTTTGCCATTAAATGGAACACTAAGGATGGTATATGTGGTTTTAGCTTGTAAATCCTTGTGCAGGTACAGAAAATGCTAAAACATAGGCTTTAAATATGAAACGCTAGCATACTTGGTTAAGTTCTGGGTTTGGTTTCAGAGATGGAATACTAAAATATGTGAGAATATACTAATCTATAACAAATAGGCCAAAATTCATCTTTTAAGACAATTAAATTTGTATGACATGTGCCCGTTCCTGATCATTATGTAGAAATAGCACCTCAGAAACTATGATTTTAAAGACCATTTATTTGACAGCAACCTTTTTTTTGGGAGGGTGGTATATAGTATGTGGACTCTGGTAATTTTATATTGTTATAAGGTATGTGTTTGTCCTTCTTGCGTACACTGTTATGGTGACCTAATAAGGCCTTTGCTCTTGTATATGGTGGCTATTTAAGTGGCTAGTTTTCCATTAGCAGGTTATACAGACCTGCCACTAGAGGATTCTTGGTCTTCTACATAAATCACTGTACTCACTCATTGGCAATATGGCCTGCATTATCATTTTTGCGGCCTCATAGCGATTGGTCCTTACTCCATTCACTTGCATTGCTTGATTTTTCATGGCTAAAGCTGTTGTTGGTTAAGTTTAATTTGTTAAATCCTGCCAAAAAGAGCTGTTTTCATGTACTTGTGAAATCCTTGGGGCTTTTTGTTAAGTGTAACTGTGGTTAAGTGATTACAGCATCCTGTTGTTAACTTAAAGTGGGCCAGACACTACGGACCCAGCCCCCAACAGCCCTTTGTTGTGATAATTTAAGTCTGAATTGCCCAGCAGAAATACTTGTTCCTGCCTAAATATTAACTCCTGTGCCATCCTCTGTCTCTTCCAAGTCGAAGCTCCTGTTGGAAGCCCTTGTTGTGAGCCAGGGCTATGCTCTGTCAGCGGGCAGGCAGCAACCACCTAGCCGCCTCCAGGGACCAGAAAACCGGGAGGGACAGTCAGGAAGGTACAGGAAAGCTGCAAATTGATTGATTGATTGATTGATTGATATGGGAGAAGATGGAAGGTTTGATACCTTTATTGGACCAACAAGTGTCTTGTACAAAGATTAAATTATACACAAGCTTTCGGGGCCACGGGTTCCTTCTTCACCTGTATAATTCCATCTTTGTACAAGACACTTGCTGGTTCAATAAACGATATAAAACCTTCCATCTTCTCCTGTTTTGCTAAGGACCAATATGGCTGAGAGCTCTTGTATATGTAAACTGAGCTACTCCATGAAACTATAACAAAGGTAAGTTGACAATATGTGAATCACAGGGAGCTGTGACTACATATAGATTATTTGACCTCATAATTGGCAAACACAATAAAGTTAGCCTGTGCCAGCTGGGTCATAGGGATCTATGGCAGCATTTGGATCAGACAGAATGCAAACTAAAATCTCAGATTGCTTAATTCAGATATCTGAAGTGGATCACTTGGCTTTGTATTTGTTGTGGGCAGCTGCAACATAATACTTCTTGCCAGGCCTGAACATATACTGTATAATGAAAGGCAATTACTAAGGGGCTAGCATTAGAGAAGGCCTGGCAGTGGTGTATATTTGTTGTTTGTTTTGATTTTATTACTGGTTTCAACATGTTAATAAGTTATAAACTTTATAATTCATAGCTCTTTTAATATTGAGAATTGCTTGAGTGCTGGATCTATTTAATATGCTAGTTTTTTCTTTTTTTTTAAATATAACAGAAGGCATATGAAGGTGACTTTTTAAGGTTGGCTATTAAATTAAAGTCTGGCTAGATTAATTTTGCCAGTTTGTTATACTTAGTTAACAATGTCTCAGTATGATTCTGATTAAAACATGATGTGGGAATTGTAAATAAATAAAGTGGTGAGGTGGCCTCATAAGGAGTCCAGTAGAAAAAAAAAAGATTACAAAAAAAAAAGATCACAAAGATAGCAAAGCCTTTGATTTGGTACATCATGAAATACTTTTGTTAAAATTACAGAATATGAGGATAAATAATAATTCCTTGCAGTGGTTCAGATCTTATCTAACGAATCGTAAACAGAGGGTGGTCTGTGGCGCTGATGTCTCGGATCTCCTGGACTTATATTGAGGTGTACCTCAGGGTTCAATCTTGGGCCCTATGTTATTTAATATTTATATCAACAATCTTCCTGATTATGTGGCATATACTGATGTCAGACTTTATGCAGATGATATCGTTTTGGTAGCATCTGCTAGTGGTCCAGGAGATCTGAGACAGCGACTTCAGACAAACTTTTCTAATATTGAGTCTTGGATAAGGGACTCTGGACTTTTAATAAGTACTGGGAAAACTCAGAGTATGATTTTTCTGTGGGACCTCACATAAAAATTCTATTGATTTGAAGATTAGTTTTTGGATGGGACAAATGTACAAGAGGTTAATACTTATAAATATCTGGGAGTTATGGTTGATTATCGTTTTCTTTTTCTGAACATATATCATTACAAATTAAAAAGTAAATCAAAATTGGGAGCATTAAGAAGGGTTTCAGGATGTTTGCCTAGGGATATAAAGACTAAGTTGATAAAACAACTGCTGCTACCAGTATTAGAATATGGTCTTCCATTATATAAATATTCCTATAAAAATCCTTATTAAAGTTGGATCAGACTTATTATAGATTGAGGATTTATATTTTGAACAACAAATCCCGTGTTCATCATTGCATAGTTTATCAGGAACTTGGATGGTTATATCCATCAGCTCGAAGAGAATTTGTGTGGCTAACGATATGTCATGGTTTGATACATTCAAAATGCATTCTTTAAGATATTTGATTTGTTTGAATTCAGACTCAAAATATTTAGATATGTTTAGGAGATCAATAAGAAAATTGCCTACGATCCAAAACATGAATCGTATGGGGGACATGGTTTTACAGAATAGTGTAGCTAGGTCATGGAATGAATTGTTCTTGCCAAATCATTGAAATTTCTGACTTGCACATTTTTAAACTTGAATTGTATAATTATTTAAATGTTGTTTGTAATTGTTTTAGGTCTTGTTTTGGTATTGTGTGTCATTTTGTTATGTTTGATGTTTTGTAAGATACCACAGGTATTTGTTGAAAGTGGAGATTTATTTCCCAACATATAAACCTGTATAAAATAAATTTTAAACAAACAAACAAACAAGAAGTGAGTTCTATAGTCTTGTTAAACTAAAATAGTTTGTTATAGTTTTTAATAGAAGAATTTTGTTCTGTCCTTTATTAAGCTAATCTTCTTAGTGAGTTAAAGTAATTTTTCATTAATCATAGTTAGATTTACACCTTATTATTACTCTATATTACTTTAGAATAAGTAAATAGTTGGTTATTACATTTCTCTTGTTCTTTTTGTGACAGGTGTCCCTGTCATGAGTAGGGCATTGAGATTCTTACTAACCCCACCATTTCTGACTTAGGACTATGTTAAGTAAAGTGCATAGGAGAATGTAGAATACATCTGTGCCTTTAATTGCTGTATTGCAGTACTTAAATTCATTAAAGAAAGTACATTACACAGTGGTTTACTGCCTTTGGCTGTGTGTAGGTACACAGTAGAGCACTACTGTTGATAGGCTTGGGAAGAAGTTTGATGCATGCAGTCATGGTTGAGTGTCTCAGGGTGAGGCAGAGATTATCAATTTCAGCCACCCACCAGAGTCCAAAAGAGAATGTAATTTACTTAAATTAAACATTTAAAATAGAGGCAGATGTTGATGTCTGTGTCTTCTACATCAGAGTAGGTTGCTCCATTGTTTTCTTAATAAACACTGCATGGTACGATTTATTAGGAGCTCCTTATATGAAGCAGAAAGGTGTGGTTTGCTTCGGAGCAGAAACAGGCTCTGAAGCCTAAATAAATACCTACAAGGCAGGAGCATATCTGCTCCATCTTGTTTGCTGTCTCAGTAAACGGCTGTAAGGATACTATTTCTTTCAGCCACCACTCCGCCTTAGACATTAGACTTGTGGAGTGTAAATGCCCCTTTCTGAAAGAAATACCCTGCAAGGTCTAACTAATTATGTTTAGAAAGAGAGTTTTATGGTTAATTGAAGCAGCACATTGCTCGCTCTCTCATGAACAATTATAGCCAGCAATACACTTTCCCTTACAGTTACCCAGTTCTAAAGATAGTGCTCAATGCTCTGAAAGCGGCGCTTCTCAAAATAAAGGAATGCAGCCTCAAATAACTAAATCCTTGTAAAAGGAAAAGGCTGAACATAAAATGTGATAAATGGGCTAGGGAGGGAAGAGAAATGTAACATGAGGCCAAAATGAATTGTGAGCCGATGGGCTGAAATGTCAGCAGTCGGGAAAACAAAGAGGTACAGAAAGTGCTCCAGAGAAATAGGAACCTACAGAAAGAAGAAAAGACAGTCCCTGAATTTATCTAGGGGTACAAAACAGAGTCTTAAAGAGAGGGAAAAGGAAAGCCCTAAAGTAAGGATAAACCAAAATGAAAGTCAATCTGAGGGCTTGAAAGTGCAGCTGGCTTTACAGTTTTTACTTCTATTTTGCTGAAAGGCATTTTAAAGCTGCAGAGAGTTACAATCCAGGTTTGTTTTATGTCTTACTAGGGTACAGCAGTTATAATTAGTTAAGAAACCAGATAAAGACAACCTGACCTGTTTGTGGGAGATCTCCTGTGGAATGATTTCTATAGGAGGACAGCGGCCTAGAGGGCTATATTTCTACAAAACTGTTAGCTCAGACACTATGTAAAACAGGTGATTCTTTAACAAGGACAATTAAGGGTTATTTTCTGATAGAAACCTAGAAAAAGGGCATGATATGAAAGATTGGTTCCAGGGAACATAGCCAAACATAAAGGCTTAGAAGTAACCCTTTTCATTTTGTATAGGCCTGGTTATGAGCCTAAAGGAAACTTACCGAACTTAATTGAAGATTTACAGGTAGATCACCTGACAATGATGTCATTATTGGTGGATTTAAAAGGCTGCCACCAGGGGTGCTAAGAGGAGATAGATAGAGATCCAGATAGGAGTCAGTCTAGAGCTGACTGTGCGAGTGTAGACCTCAAGATGGGAGAGCATGTCTACACACTAGAAAGCCTTGCTTGTTTGCAGAACTAACGTATTTATTTTGGATTTCTGTTACATCTGCTAATCATTTTATGCTAAGAAAATAAAATGACAAATGCCAACCTGGCATTTTTATGTACTAATCTTTATTGTCTGCCTGCATTTGCCTCCTGAACTATCGAGCCTACAACACTTTTTGGTTTAGGTTACAACATAGGTTACAGCATCTGATAGTTAATTCCAGAATAAAAGATGTCAACAGATAACAAGAACATTTTAGGATAGTGTCGTGGAATATTAAGGGTGTCATAGTCCTATTAAATGGACTAAGGTTCCAGATTTTCTAAAATCAATATGTACAGACATTGCATTTATTCAAGAAATGCACCTTACAGATGATGAACTGCTGAAACTGAAAAACTTGGGAAGGCACTGTGCTAGGCAGTTCTTACAATTCTAAAAGCAGAGGGTGGGTAATAAAAACCTAAATGTAGTGACTAAGTCGAAGGTGGAAGATTCAGAGGGCGGTTTGTTATTGTTGGAGCTCAAATAGATGGGTAGATGTTACATTAGTCAATGTATATGCCCCAAATGTTAACCAAGGGAATTTTTGCTAGCATGGCTGATAAACCTGGTTCAGTTGATCCAAAATCAATTATCCTGGCAGAGGATATGAACTCTACACTTGATAATTTGTTAGATAGAAGTTCAGGAATAGCTGCAGACCAAATAATCTCATCTAAGGCCTTGGTTGAATTCTGTAATGAACTGGGCCTCGTAGATACATGGAGGATAGTGCATCCTAAGGTTGGGATTTACTTTTAGGTCAAATAGACAGAATTCCTACTGTAGGTTGGATTACATATTGATTTCTAAACATCTATTAGAAGACCTTGCGAGTAGCAACATAGGAAATATGGTTATTTCTGATCATGTGCCAGTGTCTGTTGGTTTACAAATAGCAGACATTTCTAGTTTAAAAGGGTTATGAATATGTGACAGTGGTTTATTGAGTGATTAGAAATTTGGTGTAAGAGGTTAAACATGGAAATTACACAGTACCTTAAGTCGAATGATACTGGGAAGTATCTGACAGGACCCTATGGGCTGCTTTAAAGGTCTACTTACTTGGAATTACTTGGTATGAAAGAACAGAAGAAGGCCAGAGCCCATTGAGACTGTTCCCCACACTATGTGGGACAATACTACAAGTCGCAATGGCTGAGAGTGACCTGGGGTGGTGGTGGATGTCAAGATGAACAACTCTGAGACTTGTAGGAGGGCAGCAGCCAAGGCCAACAGGATGCTGGGATGCATCGCTAGGGGATCATCTCCAGAAGGAGGAAGTGATACTCCCTCTGTATAACTGCTTGGTGAGGCCGCACCTGAGTACTGCATGCAGTTTTGGAGGCCACACTTAAAGAGGGACATTAACCTCCTGGAGAGGGTCCAGAGAGGGCAACCAAAATGATTTGGGGCTTGGGGACAGGACCTATGAGGATAGGCTCGAAGAGCTAAATATGTGCACATTGGAAGAGAGACTGGACCTGGGGGACATGATAGAGGTCTTCAGGTACATGAAGAGGGTAAATGGGGAGGAACAGTCAGGGTGCTTCAAAGGAAGGAGGAAGGGGCCACTAGAGGGCATGGGTGGAAGCTGGAGGGACAAGATTCAGGGAGAAAGGAGGAGGTGCTACTTCACTGAGAGGGTGGTGGAGCCATGGAATGCACTACCTAGGGGGCTGGTGGAGGCAGAGACAGTGGAGGGGTTCAAGAGGGGTGGGACAGGTACAGGGAAGGGTTCAGGAAGCAAAATCCAATGCAGCAAGAATATCCGAACTGGGAAGGAGAAGCCAGAGAAGGAGGGGGGACAGCAAGGTCAGCATCCAGGGTGGGGGCTGACCAAACGAGCAGACACGGAAGACCATTTAGGCCTATTCTGCTGGCATTTTAGTATGTTAGTATTATTTATCTATTATCCTTCAACCAAATATTTAATTTGTTTTTAAGACAGTGGCACTAGTTGCCTCTACCAATTCTTGAGGCAAGGTGTTCCATACAGTGGATGCTCTTATTGGAAAAAGTTTCCCTTTTGCTGGTTTTATAAGTTTTACTTCAAGCTGTTTATTATGCAGTCTCGGAACATGTCTCCTTCTGGAGAGTGTTAGACCACATTTTCCATTAGATCTGGTGAATTTATTAAATTAAAACCATAAGCACATCACCTCTTAATCTTCTAGTTTGAAGACAGAAGAGACCAGTAGCTTTTAATCTGTTCTGATAATCCAAGTTTGTTAATCTTGGAATCATTCTAGTTACTCTCCTTTGAACCTGTTCAAGAATTGCTATGTCTTTTTTGGACTGGATTCAGAAAGGGGACCCATAGTCTAGATATGGTCTAATGTATGCCCTATATAATGGAATAAGGCATTGTTCAGTGCGATTAACAAAAGTGTGTTTTATTTGCCTCAAAAGTATGTTGGTCATGCAAGCAACTCTTAACACAGTGATCATTTGATGTAAGTTTATTATTAACATATATCCCTAAATCTTTTTCACAATTTGATGAGTGAAGTGGTAGTCCATTTATATAATATATCATTTTTGGATTATTTACGTGAAATGCACACTAAACATTTGTCTTGATTAAACTGCATATCATTTTCATTTGCCCAAAATGTTCATTTTCCAAATCCTTCTTTAATGCGGAAATGTTTTCTTGATTATTAACCTTGCCCCCAATCTAGTATCGTCTGCAAATTTAACCGTGAAGTTATTTGGCCCTGTTTGTAAATCACTGATAAAGAGATTAAACAAAGTTGGTCCCAAGACCAACCCTGTGGTACACCACTTGTCACACTACCTGAATCAGACAAGATATCATTAATTCTGACTCTCTGAGAATGATTTGTCAACCAGTTTAAAGTCCAGTTGACAATAACAGGTGACAAACCTAGATTGTGCATTTTTGTAACGAGTTTTCATGTGAGACTTTATCGAAAGCTCTACTAAAGTCCAAAAGAATTATATCAGTAGGGATACCCACATCTAGTTGGAGCTAAGATTATATTATTGTAAAAGATATCAGATTGGTGGTGCAGGAATACTTGGGAGTAAACCCATGCTGATTTGAATAACAAATTCCTAATTTTTACAATCTTGATCTATTAGAGACTTTATTACTCGTTCCATTAATTTACCAGCCACTGAGGTCAGGCTAATTGGATGATAATTTTGCACAGAACCTCTATTGCCTTTTTAAATATAGGAATAACTATTGCTGAACACCAATCATTTGGTACAATGCTTTCTTGTAAGGATTTGTTGAAGATAATTGACAAAGGTATAGAAATATTTATAGAGGTTTCGATCAGAAACCATGGATGTATACCATCTGGGCCCGGACTAGTATTTTTTTTCAGTTTTTGATAGCCTGTATAATGTCAGTTGGATAGAATTTATGATAATCTATGTGGTGAACTTTAAATGTACTAATAGGTGATTTTTGAGAGAAGACAGAACAAAAGTACTTATTAAAGAGATTCGAGGTTTCTATATCAGATAGAGAAGAGCCATTGGTTATAATGGGACCAATGATCCTTGAAAAACTTTTTTACTATTTATATAGGAGAAAAGAGATTTGTGATAGTCTTTTAGTGAGCTAGTTTAAATTCTTACTTATTCTTAAATACTTGAGAGGTTGAATTACTTCATTTGCCAGCCATAAGAAAAACTACAAAATGAAAACTGTCTAAGCTGAATAATGATCTGAAAGACAAAGAAGCATGCTATGTACATTCACGGTGTTCTGACTCTCATCTGCTATCAGAAATAGTGTGTCTTAAATATGAGACTAATACAATTTACAATAAAAAGCTGAATTTACACTCTTTCATCTGAAGCAGAAATACTGGGAGTCTGGTGAGGCACTGGGAAGTAGTTAGCACACAGACTATGTAAAAGTACAAAATCTTAAACATTGCCACGATAAGAATTAACAAACATTTGGTTGTTTATTCAGCTACCCAGATTGCTAAATGTTTTGAATGTTTATATTCTAATCTATACAAATATGAAGTTTCTCATAATGAAAAGCTGTTTGACTCTTTTATGGAAAATATCAAACTACTTTGTTTTCTGACACAGATAAAGATGCACTCAACAACTCCTTTACTAAGGAGGAATTAATCAAAGCTACTATGTCTATGCCTTCAGGTAAAGCACCAGACCTAGATGGGTTTTCAGGAAATTTTATAAACCACAATACAAAATATTGGCCCCTTGTTAAACAGAATATATACCGAGTCTCTGGTAACAGATATTTTACCCAACACCATGAGGGAAGCGGCTATGAGTATACTACCAAAAAAGACAAGGACCCTACAAATTGTAATAATTATAGGCCTATTTCTCTGATCAATGTTGATTGTAAGTTTCTGACTAAAATGATTGCTAATCATCTAAATAAAAGTATTCCCCAGTTAATACTCCTGGATTAAGCTGGTTTTGTGAAAAGGCCATAATAGGGCTGACTTGATCAAGAAGGCCCTCCACATTTTCCATAATGCCAAATACTCAGCTCACAAACCCTTCCTCCTTTCACTAGATACATAGATACATAGATAGTGTCGCAGATAAGGGCCTATGGCCCACCCAGTCTGCCCATTTGAGCTTGTAAGTTCAGTTTGTTTTCCTAGAAGTCTGTTTCCCTCACCCTGACCTCTAGAATTCCTTTATGTATATCCCATGCATTCTTAAATCCTGTGATTGTTTCAGCCCCCACCACTTCCTCTGGCAGGGTGTTCCACTTGTCCACCACCCGTTCTGTGAAGAAATTCTTTCTCATTTTCCTCTGAATCGTTCCTCCTCCAACTTCATCCCATGCCTCTAGTCCTGGAACATCTTTTTGCTTAAAATAGTGTTTTTCTGCACCCTGTTCCTCCCTGTAAGATACTTGTATGTCTCTATCATATCCCTCTCTCCCTCGTCTCCTCCAGGAGTACATGTTCAGTTCCTTCAACCTGTCTTCATAGGACTTGTTATGCAATCCATGCACCATCTTTGTTGCCCTCCTCTGAACCTTCTCTACCCTGTCTATGTCCTTACGTAGGTATGGTAGATGCAAACAAAGTGTTTGATTGACTGGAATGGGATACTTGCAAGGTATCTTAACCAAATATAACTTAGAGGCTCAGTTTTGCAAATGGGTGAACATTTTATATACACAAAGTTTGGCTAAAGTTAATGTTTTTCTTTGATAGCATTGCTATTCATAGAGGGACAAGACAAGGATGCTCCCTCACCATAATTGTTTATATTAGCCTTAGAACCTCTACTAATCAAAAGCAGGTTCTTTAGGATATTAAAGGCATTGGAAATGGTAAACATATTAAGCTTCTGGCTTACACAAATAATTTATTGCTTACTCTTACAGATCCAAGCAGTTCACTAAGACCACTTTTGGAAATCATACATTGCTTTTCTTTAATCTCAGGTTTTAAAATAAATTTAGAAAAATCAGAAATTCTTCCACTTCTGAACATTTTTTGTACTACAGACTTCAGTTAATACAAATTTAGGGTCTCTACATCTTAGGTATCGACATATGTGGGGACAACAAAAAACTCTCATTACAATTTTACCAACTTATTGAATTCAATAAAATTGGATCTACAGAGATGGCAACCAATGCTTAAGAATTTTTGGGAGAAAATTCAGGCAATAAATATGATTCTGGCTCCTGACATCTTGTATTTATTGCATTGCATTCCAATACACCTGCTGGAGAAACATTATAAATCATTAGATTCTGCTCTCTTAAAATATCTTTGGGAGGTTAAACCTGCCAGAATTTCAAAATCCAAACTACAACAACCCAGATATAAAGGTGGTTTTAATTTTCCAGATTTTAAAACAAGACATGACACTTTTATTGTTTCTCAGAGTATTCAATCTCTATGGCTTCAAGATTCAAATTTGATACTGGGATGGGTGGACATTGAAAAGTGTTTACTGAAAGGAGGCAATCCTAGGGTTATTTTATTCACCAAACTGCCAAGAGGTGTTGAATCTACAGATGGGTAAATGTTGGCATCACCAACACCTCTCATGGTATATTGCTTAAATAATGTTCTTCAGGGTGTGTGTCATGGTGGGATAACATCACGCCTCAGGTATTGGATTCTTAGGTCTATGGCCTTGAGCCCAACCATCTGAGGCATGCCGTTATCCCAGCACAACATACACCCTTTCAGGCATTATTGCTAATTATGAAATGGATAGAAAGAATACTGAATTCTGATAGGCCAAGAGCTGCTTCGGCTTGGCCATTATCCCAACACAATGGCCCAGCTAAAGTAAAATATTTAAAAGGTGTAAAATTTACAAAAATTACCCATTTCATAGTCACAATAAGGCACTCCAGGGGTGTGTTATGATGGGCTAATGGCCCTTCTCAGGTGCTGAAAGCACTTGGCTATGCCCCGTGCTTCAATCCACCTGAGGTGGGCTGTTATCCCACTATAACACACCCTGTGTCATGGTTTATTGCTTAATTATATCTTGCCATACAATAATCCTCAAAGTTGCATGACTGACTGCTACATTTACCCCTTGTAAATCATACAATTTGAATGAGAAGATGTATAAGCCACCAGTCCGCTGCATCATGAACTGTATGTCAAACCACTCCAAGCATGACAAAAGTCATTTTAAACAGCTACTTCTTTCACTTTCCCACATAATGACCACACAAATAAAATTTGCTTCCACCCCTCAAATAACTATTTTTAATCACCCTCGACAGAACACAAAGCCCACCACCCAAACAGTGACTTTCACTACACAACAGCCCCTCTCAAAATCAGGACAGTACTGTTTCAGTAACATACCCACTTCACCTACAATTCAGCCCTTTAACATCAGAAATGGAATCAGCATACTATTACTGTCATCATTCCTTCCATCTGTGTCCTATGTAAGCAAAAGGACAGTGGTTCTGAAATCAAAACTGCATATACCTGCTCAAAAATAACCTTTATTTATTTTATTTATTTATTGAAAAGTTTCATCAGGAGAATTACACTGAGCAACAAGATGCTCATCTCACAGTACGTCCTAGGGAAGGGAGAGGAAGCATTTACATAGTACATCAGTATACAGCACACACACACACACAAAATAGCTTCACAGTACAAAGACAATTAAAACGAGATCACAAGCTGTAGAATATTTACAAATCAGCAAGAGGGTGGAAGCAGGAGGGGAACACATTAGGATGCAGGAGGGTTTAGGAAAGTGAGGCAGTTAGTTGGTTCTACTGGAGAGTGGGGAGAAATAGACCCTCAGCAGACACCAGTTCAGAGGGACTAGATGCAATTGCAGTTTGTCACTAGATAGTATAGATTACAGTAATCTTACCATTCCACATTCCCAACCCTCACATGCTGCTTTCTGTTTTGTAGATCTTCAGTTGGATTATCATCATCTGACTCTGATACAGAAGGCTTTAATTGATAAGGCTGAATACCTAATCCAACTTGAGCAGAGATGAAATGCTCATGATCTTGACTACTTTCATCAGAAAAGGATGCATCACTCTCGACACTTTGGTCACTCTCTGAACTGGAATCTGAATGCATTTGAGATGCGTTCATGATTCTGTAAAGACAAGGACATAGATGTTTTTCTGGACCCATACTCATCTAACAGATATGCAGTAACTGTCTTGCAAAGCTTTTAAAAAGCAACATTTCAAAAAATTTAAGCAATTGCCATAAGATGTTTCAACAAGACTGCAACATAAAAACACCAGACTTCTTTACCAATTGTGTTCCTGCTGCTGTGCTGAGGGCTGAGACAGGTTTCTTTCCTCTGCAGGCATTAGATGATGCCAGAAAGGTTAATTTCTGGATCAGAATTCTGCAACACGGACAAGATAGATATATGGCCCTATGTTTAAATGAAAAATATCCGTGGTGCTTCCTTGGTTATCTAAAATCAGAATGGTTATCTTCAATATTTAAGTTATTGCAGAAAGTGGGGTTGACTCACTTGTACCAGTATAGAGCCAGTGGAATTACCCTTAGTTTAAAATATCAGTCCTTTATTACAAAGGTATCTAGAGAATATTTTAAGATTTTAGATCTAAATGCTATTAAAAAGCTGAAAATATTCCCTAGGTACAGGGCAAAAGATTCTGGGCAGTTTTACAGAAATTATCTAGATACCCTTACAGATGAAGAACATAGAAAACATTATACTAGATATAGGCTGGAAGTATTCCCAAACAATATACTGGAAGTAGTCTATAGGAAACATAGCTCTGTCTGCTCTAGATACTGTTCTTGCACCTGTTCCACTCTGGAAAATTTGGAACACATTATGTTTACCTCTAAGTGGTATGATGCTCCAAGAGCTAAATGGATCTGGCCTTTATGTCAAACCACTCAGACAACAGAGCAGAATATTTTATTGGTCATCTTTTTCACATCTAATGACACCATAATCAAAACCATGGTCAATTATTTGGTAACTATATCTAGAATACGTTTTGGAAAGAAAAAAGTTGAATTAGTATTGTTTGTCTTAAATTATACTCTGACTGGAGCAAATATGATCGATGTGGTATTTGGATTTGATTTGTGCTATCAGAAAACATTGCATTTAATTTAATTCTGTTTTGCATCTTGCACTTAATGCATTTTAGGGAGGTACTGGCAAGTACTCATATTTTAGTGTACTTTATATTAATTTTATTTTATAAGATATATTGAATATACACTGTAAAATGTTTAGGCTTTATCTGTTTTTGTTTATATATTGTTGTAAATTAATTAGGTACATTGTCATGGTCTTTGACTGTTCAATAAACTTGACTTGACTTCTTTACAATGACCTCTACTTTGCATCTCAATCAGTTACGTGACATGCTTGTTATGTTGGAGATGTCTATAACAACATCAGTGATCATCTCTTTGACTTTCTTGACTTGATGAAGGAGGGTACAGATAAGTGGGGATGTACTTTAAAATTTATTGTGGAGACAGCAAATCAGATCACTTGAAGTGACATACACACTTGATAGTAAGACAGTCAATCCAACTGTTTCATTCAGATGTTTAAGGCAGATTTTCACATAAATATTGCACAAAACAAAGTTTCTACTTTAATTTTGGAAAAGAAAAACAAATGTGACATAAATGTTGTAAATTGTCATATGCATTAATTGAAGGAAGGGTTTGGAATATTGCAGCACAATACACAATGAAATCACAATAGGAAAGAAAGTATAACAGTGCAACTTGAGCATCTGCTGTGTGAATACACATCAGATGTTATACTCTGATAACTTCAGATAATTTGACATTTGTACCTTTTCACCTGTAATGTCATGAGAATGACAAGATACTTTACTGTTCAGATTTGTAATAAAATTGTACACTTTCTACATCTGTATCAATACAATCATTACTATCTTTTTAACATTACATAAGGTATTCCAGACATTTACAAAATATTGACTCCAGCAACATTATGATGAGTCATAGCATAGATGATAATGTTTGGTATTTGACTAATAATCACACTGTCAACACTTCAAGAGGTTTGCATGACATCATTATAAACCTGAAGAGTATATGTTGAGAGGTATTATGATGTCATTGCAACCTCAATAAGTGTTTTAAATGTTGTTGTTAATGCCAGGCTGGTGTGCTCCAATGACAGCTTCCTATTATAGTGAAAACATCAATGCCGACAACTTCGACTTTTTCACTGCAATAGACTGCCCTAAACCATAGCAAACTCTATCCCGGTCCTGTACACCCTCCTTAATCCAAATCCTACATGAAGTTAGAATCCTATATATCTGCGAGGAGGGGCAGAGACCCTGGCATGGTAGTTCTGTGGACAAATATCTCAACGAGGATGACATTTGTCCTGGGAATCAAATAACAGCAACACTGGTAATGAACTGCTTTCTTGCTTGCAGACTATACAAGCTCAAATGCTTACAAGCTCAAATGGGCAGACTAGGTGGGCCATAGGCCCTTATCTGCCAACACTGTCTATGTATCTATGTATCTATGTATCTATAATGTCAAATGCATTCACCTTTTGCTATGTAATTCCTAAAAGTTTACCAAGTGCCTTTATCATCAAAGAAAGTGAAGGAATGGGTATTAAATCAATAAAACACAGATACGCTATGCCACTTAAGCAATAAGGCATGACAGGGTGTGCATCGCTGCTGATTACAAATGAAGGATGGGGAGCAAGGATGCAGGGGATGGAAGGTGAAATCATTGGAGACTCCATAATTAGGGATATTGACTGGGGAAGAAAAAGAGACTCAGTACAAGCAGGAGGGTGGTTTGTATGCCAGTGATGACAGCAGGAAGGTGGTACCAAGAATAAGGAAACCATAAGGGACATTGGAGGAAATCCTAAATTATTTATTTATTTATTTATTTAGCTTTTGTTGACCAGGTAAGTACACTAGACAAGCTGTATGCCTATTTTCAGGTACGACCTGGGAGTACAGTGAAAAATATAGGTTCAAACAAGGTACATAACAACAAGAGGGCAATGTACATAGTTACAGGAGAGCAAGATGAACAGATAGTCTACAGTGAGCAGTAGTAGGTAAAATATACATATACATCCAGAATAAATAGATTAAGACATTCAATGGCAATTACATTGTGTGAGTGACCATTTTACCAGGGCCACATAAGTCATAAGCAGATAGCAAGCAATCACGTGCTTCCCAGAGTTAAAGGACAGTGGACAGTGGATTGGATAAGACCAATTTGGAAACCTGATTAGGGAATCTTAGGACACCCACACAGAGAGGACAGTTTCTAGTGCCACCCCAGGAATTCTGGAGGCTCAGGTGAGGGGAGGTACAAACATGGTCTGCAAGGGAGTTCCATAGCCTTGGAGCACATATAGCAAAGTCCCTTTCCCCATTAGGGTTCAAGTATAAGGAACTTTGAACACCCCAGGACATTGAGACCTGAGGAGTAGAAGTAGGATTCAGCATGTTTGAGGAGCTGTACCAGCCCTAGAGGGTTCTGGTTCTGAGAACCTTTCCATGAAGCAGCCCAACCCATATTTCAAGTGATTGGCCGGGAAAGCCAGCACAGTTTGTTGTATAATTTACAATGATGGGTGAGACTGGGGCTGCCAGAGCAAAGTGACAGATGTTGCTGTAGGTCATGTTCCATCGAGCAAGGTGGACCTTGAGGTGCTAGCAAACAGTAGAAGGCTATAGCTAAGTGAAAGGACAGCACACCTCTGGCCAATGCCAAGCAAGCTGCAGGACGTCAAATTTTCTTTCCCTGTAGGCAAGTCCCAGTTTACAGTTTACGGTTCTGCAAACATTTAGGATGTGACACCCCATGTCAAGTTGGGGGTCAAGTATCACCTCAGGTATTTTATTGAAACCGTGGTTAAGAGGGGAGAGCTGTCAACACCACTGGACACATAGAGGGACAGGGAGGCCTTGATCTTGGCAACTGACCCAAAAGCATGGCCTGAGTTTTCCTTAGATTGAGGACCAGCTTGTGAGTCATTTCCAGGATTGAATATTCTTAAAGGCCTCACTCAGCTGAAGGTTGAGAACCCCAATGTCCCGGTAGTGTACAAGGATGACAAGATCATCGTCATAAAGGGTGGCACTACAATTGGAAGCAGCAGCAGGAGGTTGTTAACAAATGCAGAAAAGAGAAGAAAGGGCCCAAAAACTGATCCCTGTGGGACACCAGAGGTCACCGGAGTGGGGTCAGAGAAGACCTTGTTGAATTTAGTCTGCTGTATTCTGCCCTGCAGGTAGTTTCTCAGCCAACTCAAGGCAGGTGGGGTCAGGCCTAGGGACTGCATCTGTGAGCAGAGTAATGCATTGTCCACAAGTTCAAAGGCCTTGGATAAGTCTATGAATATAGCCCCAGAGAGTTCACCCTGGTCCATGGCTGCCCTGATGATGGTAGAGAGAGAGACCAGGGCAGTGGTCGTGCCATGCCCTTTTCGATAGCCATGCTGTGCAGGGGATAGCAACTTATTAGCCTGAACATACTCTGTGAACTGTTTACCACAGATTTCTTTAAGAGTTTACTAATGGCGATAGGATGGCAATTGGACAATAGTAGTCCAGGACTTTGGGGTTACCTTGTTTCAGAAGGGGACAAGCCTTGCTACTCTCCAAATGCCAGGGACAACACCAGTGGCAAGGGACAGGGTAAAGATATGTGCCAGTGGGATGGCAATGTAGGGGGCACCCAGGTTCAGAAGCTTGAGCTCCATGTTATCATGGCCAGCACTGGAGTGTGGAGAGAGAAAGACCAGAGGGAGTCTCTGCCTCTCCATGACTTACACAGCCCTGAGATAAAATAATGGGTGAGAGGAGATCCTCCTAAGGGACAGAGGCTGAAGGCTGCCGATGTTCTCAGCAGCAGGGAAAGGGAGGTAAGCACAGAAAACTGGGAATTTAAAGCATTAGCAATCGCAGTGGATTATTACAGCTCGACCCAACAATGATCATTTCAGATACCCCAGAGTTGGAGGAGCCGATGACTATGTTTTTATGTTCCTCCAGAACCTATGTGGGTCCTTAGCAGAGCTAAGCAGGGCAGATTTACAGTAGTCACTTTTGCCACCCTGATGGCTTTTTGCACTCATTTCTGTGCTTCCTATACTGTAGGAAGATAGACTGATCCAATGTGCTTGAAGTGAGCCCAACACTTGTCCCTTGCACGCATGAGGGCTAAGAGGCTCCCATGCAGCCATTTGTGGCAGACCCCTTACTCACTGCCTAATAAGGGGGCATGCTTGTCCTGCAGGGTGCCAAAACAGTGAGACACTAAGATACAGCTGTAGAGGGTCATGGGTACTAAGCACTTCTGACCAGTCAGTGATCCTCAGATCCTCATGAAATGACCCCAGATCAAAGCTTTCCACATGCAAAACACCGAGGTGTGATCCGAGATGGAGTCGGTAGGGTTCCAGTGGATCTGATCCTATCTGGACACTTTGATAGTGCTCAGTCAGAGGGAGCTAGTTCCACCATTAGCGGACCATCTAGTGGGCTCCTGGATAAGCTGAGACAGGGCAAGACTTGTTAACAGAGTTCAGATTGCTTGGAGTCACCTCCTGTCCAGTTTAAGTTCACATCACCCAGGATCAAAAGTTCATTATCCCAACATAAGAACCAATGGTATCCAGGAGGTGGGTGAGCCCAGGCAGACCACCCTTGGGATTGTATGTGCATACAACATGCAGCTTCTTTGCATTTCCAAGTAGAAACACAGTGTACAGCAGTTCACAGGAAGACAGGGAGGACTGCTGATGGAGAGAGAGGCCTGATAGGCAGGACCAGGGTTTAACTCAGTGTCACCAGCAAGGGCTAGTATCACTAGGAAGAGCCAGAGGAGAAGCCTGATATGGGAGGGATACCGCTGACCGAGGGCCTATGGGCCAGACATCTTCTCACCATGGCGGTACCCAGAAGGCATCCGAGGTTGAGACAGCTGGTAGAGCAGGGAGGCAGTCTGTCATGAGCTAGAAGGTTAGAGAAGGTGAAATCAAACACCTCATGGGGGCAGTCATCCACCAGTGGTCCCCATACAACCAAGAAGAGTCTATGGCCATTAGGAGAGAAAAAGGCCAGCAAGGAGACTGATGGAGAGGGCAGCTTGAGGCAAGGAGAACAGGACACCTTCCTAGTAGGCCCGGGGGTCACCATTTCAGATTTGACCAGCAGCGCCCAGTGACACCCAACTCAAGAGACAGTGTGAAGCCTAAGTGCCCTAACTAAGATAATTACATGAATGGCCAGCAAATTCCCAATACAACATCCTAGAGAGAAACAGTAGTGGACACTTGGAATGTGCCAGAAGAGGTAATCTCATGGAAGACAGTGGGCAGCTTTAACAGAGACTGGATAGGCATAGGGAGAAGGTAAGGATCATGGGTACTCTTAGAGCCATTACATAATCCTTAAAAATCAGCTCCAACAATATCCCGCTAACATTTGTAGTCTACTTCAGCAGTAGTAACAGCAATGAAAAATAATTAATTTCATTGCTTTAACAGTTGGCTTATAGCTGAATTTGTGGTTGGACATCATCCCATTTGTAACACTAACAACCTTCACTTGCAAAAACTACACCTCATCAACATCATCTGAAACAGATTGCAACATGTGGCATATTGAGGTGGGCCACATGTGGCACACACAATAATAATTAGAAGTACAATCTTAGCAAGTACAAGTTAGAAGACAAACCCCATCTTCACAGTAAGCACAACACTCCATAAGTGTACATACCTCTTCCACCTACTAGAATTACAATTATGCATCCTCCATCACAGAAATAGTGAAAGGTACCATTTCCAAGGGTGGACAAGAGAAGGCATATCCATAACTGATACAATCCCCTTATAGACCTATACAAACACTTATGTCATTGCAAGCAGGGCCATACTAACAGTATGCGCAAATGGTTCCAGATTTCCACTGGCACCTCTATTGCCCAAGTCCAACCACCTATCCACTAACTAACACTACTACAAACACATTGTTTTACAGTGGACCACCTCACCCCCGTATCACCTATCTCCCACACCACAGACCAACCCCATACATTGCCTGTGTGGACACAATGACATTCAGTGCCAAAGTCCTTCACACATCACTTTGACCACAGGCCGTCCATGAAAAACAACACACAACAGTTGAACATCCAGCAGCCTTTACAAAGTGCAGAAGATCATGTCACTTGCCACCCCGTCCATGCCAAAACCCACAACATATGAATTACTGCTAAGTGGGGAATAAATGCTACATATGGGACAATGGGTTCACTGCACAGTCTCCATTCTGTATAAATTGTGAGATTAGGTGACAGTGACAACAAAATCCATGTGTCTGTCTGTGTATATAGGTAGGGATGAGGTGGCCATCATATCAAGCATGACATGTTGTTGGATAGAGAGAGGGTTGCCTCTAACACAACAAAACCAGTACATAACACCATTCAATAAGAATACACACCCCATATCAAAGTTTGCAACTAACAGGTTAGTACTATCACCAATACTGCCACACCACCAAATGAGTTTTCAATGATCAAGCTAGGTGACCGATCATTTCCCATGGCAGGCACTAAACACATACTGTATGCACATAATAAGACATAATTGACAGCTCAGTTGAAGTGCTCCTGTGATGGTCAGCAGATATATGCCTCACTATCCATTTCACTGAACCGGATGGTTGGATGTTGCACACAATCTGACAGATCAAGCAACAGAAAGTAGGGCTTGCAGCAATGCAGTGACAGATGTAGATCAGTATTCTTGGATAGTACTGTTTTGCATATCCATACTGCAAGGTCTCAGTACTTTCAAGACAGATAAGGTAATGGGCAGGAAAAGGGAAAATATTCCTCTAAGTAATAGAGTGTGAAAACAGAATGATATTGGAGTGTAGGGTGGGCAGGGGAGGGCCATGGAGTATGTTTTGCACATCAAGGGTTACTTGTTTACAGTGTGGATCTAGCAGAACATATAATAACATATACGACAGATTTCGCAAAGCAAATTGACATTGAATCATGCCCCACAGGGTTAACATCATAACCAATGCTGCCCTCTCATCCCGTTTTGAGCTGGGCAAAGAGCCTAACTACGAAATAATACTGAAAAAAATTAATAGATGACATGTATAACTATGGTGACACAGATAGAAATTATGGACAGTGTGTGAATGGGGTTTGATTTCAGGTAGGGCCAGCAAAGCAGCAACAACAATTGTAAGACCACCTCACACTGATTGTCCTACTCTAACCAATCATCAGATATTACTATGATTCTGCAAAAATGTAACCTGTTTTGAAATGAGTCAACTAGAGATGCGGCAAATTTAAATTCCACGGCGAAGTGAGCAGCAAGAGTGGGTACTTAAGCGTTGCCACTCTGCCTTCTCATTACCGCCGCGTTAAAGGCGGACTGGCAATGCGAAGTGAGCGAAGTCATTGTTATTAATGGACTTTATGCCTCATTGAGATTCTAAGTGATCCACTTGGTGTTTCAGATTTGGCAGCCCCACACATCACATGGCTTGTAGTACTGTAAGTCACATGCTCTTTAACTAGGCAGGAATAAAGTGAGTCATACAAGCAGACACTTTTACTTTCTCCTGTGCAGACAGAGAGAGTAGCATGTTTTGTGACTGCTGATACTTTGAGATCAGAGCGGGAGGAGGAGGTTTAAACTTTGATTTAGACCCAACAGCATTTTTAAAAGCTACATTTTATTCTCTTTCTGTACTCTTTTTACTTACTATGTTCTTTCTGTAAATTTTGTTTTTCTTACCTTTATAAGTAGTTTGTTGTTTGTCTGTGTCTGTGTGACTGTGTGTGTTGTGTGACAGTGTGAGTAGTGATTGCTCAGACTGAGGGAGCTCAGTAGGAAAGATGGACCAGGTGAGGGAATGTCTGTAGCAGGGGTAGCTGTGGAGAGCATGGTAGTGGTAAGCGCATAGAGTGAGCATGTGTGGAGGGCAACTGCGCCCATTCCTGTAGGACTGCTCAAAATTTGTGAGTGCCCCCCAGAAGCAGGATCATCACCGCCTCCTGTCCTGACTCTGAGGCAGTCGAACCACCACCACCAAGTCCAGCCCCAGGTCCTCTGAAGCAGGATGTGCCTGTTCCCTGGGCCCAGGTGTGGATCCCATCCCTGTTCAGCACCATGACCAGCTGACTGCCAGTTCATCTAGCCATCCCCTGCCTGTGCCTGGTTCTCCCCGCACCCCATTGTTTGGCAGTTTTTGATTGTGTCAGGGGGACAGCAGTGTGGTCAAGTGCTGCCTATGTGAGGTGGAGGTGCACGTGGTCCCCAGGGGACACACTGAGACTGGGGCCAGCACTCCCATATGCTCAATCACCAGCAGTTGGAGTGGCAGGCTGCCACTAAACAGACCATGCCTGCACCTGCTGGCCATTCTGTGGCAGAGGGTGCAGCTGTGCATTGTGGCATCCCTAAGAAGAGGAGGGCCACAGCAGCACCTGCTGCTCCACCAGCACCCCCACCCACACCACCACCCCGCTACCATCAGCAGGTCAGCCTATTAGAACGTGTGGACCCCAGAGAACTGCATGCAAAACAGACTGACTTGGCAGTTCTCTGGAGTGCTGTTGAGGAGAACAATGAGAGGGTGAGTGCTGTGGTGCAGTGGCTGGATCTCATAGAGGGTCTTCAGTTGCAAATTATGTCCATGCTGGAACTGCTGCTGGATCACCATGGATCCCACATTAGTTTTTTCCTCACACATGTGCCCCCACACCTTCCTTGCTGTGTTATAAATGTATTCCTCCACCATCCGACCCTTGTACTGTATGTAATTATGCCCTTTTTGTTGTCTTCCATATGCATGACACTTTGTATTCTGAGCAGTGCAAGTATACTGTGCTAAACTGCATGTGTGCAGTCAGTCTTCTTTCCAGTCAGTGTATGTACTGCAGACACTGTCCAACTCCCTGACTTAAAAAGAAATATTAATGAGTACAATGGTGGGGTGGTGAAGCATGGAGAGATATTACAAAACAGGCTTACAATACATCCAGGTAACTAGTAAAAAATTAATGTTGTGATTCATGATGTGATCGTAAATCATGATTTGTGACTGTGATGATGAAAAACATGAATGCCTATGGCTGTACTTCCCTGGGCCCCAAGAGCTGTAGCTTAAAGCTGCCAGACTTAAAAACACGTATCAATGAGTACAATGGCAGGGTGGTGAAGCCTGGAGAGATACTACAACACAGGCTTACAATTCATCCAAGTAACCAGAAAAAATGAATGTTGTGATCGTAACATGAATGATCGTGAATCATGATTTGTGACTGCATTTGTGACCGTGATGATGAAGAACGTGATTTGTATCACGAAGGACTTGTGATCATGGTCCTGACTTAAAACGATATTAATGAGTACAATGTTCATGCAGAATTAAGCACCACACCTGTCCAGTACTGTGAAGGGAAGCCAAAGAAACAACTGTGATTTAAGTTACAGATGGAGATTGGGCCCTAAAGAGATGCAAATGCACAGACAGACTAAGATTGCACTGTGCACTGAAGACATGTAGACACAAAGGCACAACACTAACCAGTGTTCACCATCAAATTTCAAATTTGGAAAAGAATACCTTTGCGGTTGGGGTGGGCCACGGAGGGCAGTGTACTGTACTGCTGCAGTAGCAGTCACTAGTACTAGTACCAGTAAAGACACAACAAAGAAATACAAAATCACACAGCTGCAGTTGACAGCAGCTTCACATTGCTTGAAATTATTATGTGGCACAATAAAAGGGTCTGATTTGATGACACGCATCACAGTCATACTCACAAACACACTAAGTAATCACGAGCACATTGAAAACTTCAGGAATATAACCACATATTTTAAACAAACTAAAATTATGCACTGCTGCACCAACAATCAGCAAAAATGGCAAGAAATATTGAAAATATTACGTGTGTACATTAACACAGTTATACAAGAAAAATATCACCAAAACAGAAAGCACTGTCTTTTCTCCAAGTTAATCTACCTACACCACAGATACGTCCCTCCCCAATGCACACTTCCACTGTCTCTCAGTACACTGACTGAATATTGTACATTAATATTCAAAATCCATACACAGACAATAAACGTTCAATGATATGAGCACAGGAGGGTTTTCTATAATCAATGAACTAAAGTTTCAAAAAAAACCTCAAAAAGGCTTTTTAACAGCTTTTGAAGGTTTGAATCTCAGAGAGCTCTCAGAGCAGATTGTCTCCTACAGCTTTCTACACACACTACCCCAAACTGAGGCTGTGCAGAAAAATCTAGAGCCCATGGGACCCGAAATCCCATGAATCACTGCAAAATTCGCCTTTGGAGCTTAAAAACTAGGTGAAGTAGGCGAAGTGGAACGGAGTAACGAAAGTCATTGTTTTCAATGGACTTCACGCTGTCTAACATAACGCCGGCACTCCACGCACTGCAGAGCACTCCGAGAATTCACCTTCACTCCGCCGAATCACTTAGCGGAATGAATTGGGGCCACTTCAAACATCACTAGTCACAACACTACCCATACCTTTAGAAACACATCTGTGCAATTACTGGCTCAAAACCAAAATTCTTCAACGTCTTCATAGTTTACTGATAAAATACATCTGAGTTACACCTTTCCCATTATTGCTATTACTGAGGGAGATGAAACTATCAGCACAACCATCATTACACTATGAAAAGTATGACACAATTCTTTATGGAAACAGTTAGGTCTGCCACCGCCCCCAAACAACAAACAAAACAGATTAGAAAAACATTGTGCTACAGGCAACCCACAGTAAATCTATGCAACCACAGTGCACAAAACATAGACAAGTGGATTTCATTAGCATGAGGTGTAAGACTGTGGGATGGGAACAACAAGACCATAAAGTAACAGGAGTTTGACCCTACATGCTTCATGAGAAAGGGGAGGGGCACGATACCCATTCCCAAAAACATGCTATTAGATGAGGAATCACAACAGGAATGTGTGTGTGTGTGTTGGGGTGGGGTGGGGCCTGACCATGGCAAAAGACAACAATTTTACAACTTCTAAAAAGTAGGTAAATGGTGAGGGTGCCCACAGACCAAGGTCATAAGAAACATACTACAAATAGTAGGAGATGTATCTGGATGCTAGTGGTGGTGGGGAGGGAGGAAGGGAGAACACGACAATTTTAAAACAATAACAAACCCATTTCTCTGACAGCTGACACTACGAGGAAGCCTGTCAGTTCCCCAAGACATGACATTACAATATCCTGCAGTATGTGACGTTCTAACAGGAGGATGACTCTAAACAAAACAAAAAACTAAGTTGGAAAAAAATAGGCTCTTTGTCACAAGCACACTGATAGAAGCAGACACAATCATTCCTAAGCAGCACTGTTTTCTGTCAATTTGGCGCTTACTCTGAGGGAAGCTCAATGATGGCTTCAGATGACTCTATCTAAATACCGCTACAAGAAAGGTTCAAAATTTCAGCAACTGTTCACAGCTAAAAAGAATGCAGTGTACTTCACAACTTTGATATGATAGATACACAAACAACTGTCAAGCTGTCTCACCTTCACGCTTATCAGTACGTTCGCTTAAGAACATCAAACTGATGACTGACAGTTTTCCTCCCACCGCCTGAACAAACACATATGCGCGACTGCCTTTCACCATTTTTCTGCACTACAAATCAGATCTGAACAGGATTTCACTTATGAATACGCATGGTTACATAAACGTGTTAAAACAGACAAAATAATAAACATGGCCTCCTGAAACTCCAAACCAAAGAAAATAAAAATACTGATGCTATAAAACTACCTCTTTAAGGTACAGTTAAGTAAACAGCAATTAAAAGTTTAATATTTTTCAGGCTTTGGGAAAGTCAGGACACACATGTAAGTATAGCAATCTGCATATAATTATAATTATTTTATTCCCTTGGGAAAATACTTCACCATCCAAAAGGAGTATGCTACCATTGGTCAAAAGTTCCAGCGAAGGTACTGGATCCCAGAACACAATAAATATATGTTGTTAATAGCCAGAAATAAGCAGCAAAGATGAGCAATGGTAAGGTTATCATAGATAGGGGTCATTTACTTTACTAGAATTAAGATATTCTCTGTATGTAAAATACTTTGTCTCTTGGTACCTTCAAATCTTTTATAAGAAGCATTAGCACTGACTCTTGTAACTGTAACTAGTACAAACATATACCTTTCATTTTACTCTGTACCAGGTGGTCTTTTGTCTTGGCCCTAACACCCTCACAAAAATGCTGTACTGTAGCCTATATGTTGCTTTATGTATATTGCTATGTATTCTGCACTGTGTACCTGTTCTACAGAGTCTTCTGTAATGCTCTAAACCGCTCAATGTACATTATTCTGCATATCTTCTCTATCTAAATTCTTCTACTATGTACAGTATCTATCCTACAATTCTTGCATACTGTAATGTTGAATGTTTACTATATGCTGTCCTACCCAGGACTTCCTAGAAAATGAGTTTGCTCAATGGAATCTTTCCTGGTAAAATAAATAGACTGAACTAAACTAAACTAAACTTGGCCCTCTACACACACACAACACACACACACGCACACACGCTGCGGCGCACACACATACACACAACCCGACATTCTCCAGAGATTTTAGACATTTTGTTGTCGCTGTTTAGAATTTCAGCTGATACAGTCCCTTTTGATTATATTAATGCATTTCCTGCATCACAAAATGATGTCATGGCAATCTCCTTTCCTCACACTCACCCTCTCTCCGTCGCTATGTATTGTCTTGATGGGGTATAGAATCAAGTACTGCCATTGTCCTGTTATTGCCCTTCCACATCAATCTGTGTCATTCTCCTTTCCTCACACTCACTTTCTGTCTTCTGGTTGGGCATTGTCTTCATCAGGTATGATATTATGTGCTGTCATTGTCCTGTTACTGCTCCTGCCATGTCAGTTTTCTTTCCTCACAATCACCCTCTGCCTTGTGGTTGTGCAGTATCTCCATCAGGTATGGTACCTTGTGCTGTCATTGTCCTGCTACTGTTTCCTGCCATGTCAATCTCCTTTCTTCACTCACCCCTCTCTCTTGTGGTTGTGCTGTGTCTCCCTCAGGTACTGTATTATATCTTGTCCTGTCATTGCCCTGTTACTGCTGTCCTCTTCTGCCCGTGAGATAATTCCACCAGGCTGTAAGCTGTCTCTTGCTAGTGTTGATGCATACTTCATGGATAGCAATTTCATTTTGGTTCGATTTACCAATATGTATGTCAAGGGCAACCCACCAATCAGCTTCACAAAGCCAGAAGAATGCAGACATTGTGTAATGTAAGTCATTTTACATATTGGATAGGGCACTTTCCTTATGTCACTGTGACTGTCACTTTATATTATTTTAATTCTACAAATGTTTCGGGCAGATTCATCTTGATTCAGTATGTTTTGAAGCTACAGAAATTGTCAGTGTATTGTTAGAAACTTGAGCCATGACAGATTATATTCTCTGTTCTTCACGCGTGCTGTCTAAAATACTGTGATATATTCTTTTACAGTGCACTTTGCATAGTCTGGATAGAAATAGTAAATTAGAGATGCCTTTGTACAAGTAATAAAGTATAGTGTCTTCTACAGACTATAGGGTTATCACCAGTGTCTGTAGTGCTATATATAACTGGAAGTAGGAAGGTGGATTAGGTACTATATAAGAAATGCTATGCAAAGGATTTGCAAGCAGGAAGATCTTTTCAAACAAATCTGATAGATTTCTTTGACTGGGTGACTAGGGAGGTGGATCAGGGAGGTGCAGTGGATGTGACCTACCCAGTTTCAGCAAGGCCTTTGGCGCTGTCCGACATAGGAGGTTAGTAAACAAGCTGGGCAGCCTGGGAGTGAGTCCCAGTGTGGTAAACTAGATCAAACATTGTGTGAGTGATAGGACACAGAGTTCAGTCTGAAGGGGGTTATCAGTGGGGTCTGCAGGGATCAGTGCTTGTACCTATCCTCTTCTAAAGCAACATTGCAGAGGAGCTGGAAGTGAAGGTGTGTCTCTACAGATTACATAAAATTTGCAACAGGGTTGACACTCCAGGAGGGTAGAGAAAATGAAAGGACTTAAGCAAGCTTGAGGAGTGGTCAACAATGTGGCAGCTAAGATTCAATGCAAAGAAGTGCAAAATCATGCACTTGGAGAACAAAATGCAGGGAGGAGTACATGATGGGTGGAGGGGTACTTATGACCACCAAACAGGAAAGGGACCAGGTAGTAATCATGTCTGATGTACTGAAAGTTACAAACAATGTGAGAAGGCTGTAAAGAAAGGCAGTGGAATGCTGGAGTAAATGGGAGAGGAATCTCCAGCAGAAGGAAGGAGGTGGTGATGCCATTGTATAAACCTCATCTAGAGTACTGTGTCCAGGTCTGGAGACCACACTCTGAAAGGACATAGACAGAGCAGAAGTGGTTAACAGACGGGCAACAAAAATGGTTCAGGGGCTACTCCAAACGTCATATGAGGGAGACTGGAAGATTTCAATATGTATTCCCTGGAGGAGAGGAGGGGGAATATAGATAGAGACTTTCAAATACCTCACAGGTGTAAATATGGTACAAGAGGGTAGCATATTAAAAAAAAAAAAATAAAAACAAGGGCCATGATATGAAAATAGAAGAGGATAAACTTAGCGGTAACATGAGAAAGTAGTTTCACAGACATGGTGTTGGATACATGGAACAGCCTCCAGTATAAGTAGGGGCAACAATGGTAGGGGAATTCAAAACACATTGAACAGACATAAAAGAACTCTAGTGACAGAAAAGTGAGTGTAAGGTTGCAGATCATTTAGGATCTGCAGTATATATTTTTTTCAAATTGTTTAATCAGGTGAGATACACTAAGCTGAAAGCTTGTTTACAGGTGCAACCTGGGAGCACAGGAAGTTAAGTGACTTGCTCAGGGTCACACAGTATGCAAGTGGGGGCTGTGAGTTCAAACCCAGGTCTCAGATTTGCAGCTTAGAGCCTTAAACTGCTGCTCTATACTGCCTGAAACAGGTAATGAAATGGCCTGACTTTGTGGGCCAAGTGGTTCTTATCTGATATCAAATTCAATGTTTCTAACATACTAGATGCCAGCAGAGTAGCCCTATTGGTCTATCAAGTCTGCTCATGCTTCAGCTCCCACACTGGGTACGTAGCCCTCTATCTGTCTCCTCCGCTGTTACTCCATCCCCAATCCTGCCCCTCCCAGGCAAACCAGTCTCTGCTTCATCCCTTGCCTATACCTGTCTCACCATCTCTTGAATCCCTCCACTGTAGATGCCTATACCAGCTCCCCATGCAGCAATTCCATGTTCCCACCACTCTCTCGGTGAAGTACCTCCTTCTCCTTCTCCTCCCTCCCAATCCTACCACCCTCAATCTTCCAACTTTGTCCTTTGGTGATTCCACCCTCCTTTAGTCAAAGATCCTATCTTGGCTTACCTTGTTTACTCCCTGAGGTACTTGAAGACTTCAATCATGTCCCCCAGTCCCTCCTCCAGCAAGAACAGGTTGACCTCTCCTAGTCCACTAGTCATTCCTTATATGTCATATCCCCAGGCCCAGGATCATTCTGGTTGCTCTGTTTCTGTATTATGCTGCATAATGTATACTAGGTATATTAAGTAGGGTTTTGATAGCTCTGGATTGTTTTAGTCATTCAATATATGTACCTTATTTTATGCATTAACAAAGCTCCTCAAACCTCAGGGAAAGGATACTGTAGTCCACCACTTGAACAACCATAAGCAACTCAGAATAGGGGCAGAGGGACACTCTCATTATAAAGCGAGGTAGCATTTCTCATGTCCTCAATCAAACTTTAGCTACCAAGAATGGATTGCCTTTCCTGAAGCTGGTGATCCCATGGGTTGCTTTTGTTCAATGCCATTGTGAGGAAAGTTCTCTCTGGCCTATTTCATAAAAATATTTCCTGCTTCAACTCCATTTGGAACTGCCAAGGAGCTCTGTACCACTAACTCTGCTTTGCTGAATCCAACATTCTCACCCTTAGATAACTTTGTTTTACAATAGTAAGTATAGTAGTGGTGGTTAGCAGACTGACTCAGAGCAAGATGAGATTATCAGACTATAGATTAGGATGTACGCTGATGAATATAACATTAGTTGGGAAATCAATGCATCCTGATTTGTTGAGGCTTGGTTTTAGTTGTGGCATTAAGACAGAACTACCAATGTCTAAAACAAGTCTCTTCCAAACTGAATGCAGAACATTTCATATCTCTGAGCATATGGAATTTTCATGTCATATTTTTTCCCCACACAGCAACTGTCCATAAAATGAAACTTAACATATCTGCATGATCTGCCACCCCATCCAGTCCTAGACTGTCCATTTTCAATATGGAATCCAACAGACTGATTTCTTCTGTATACTTTCCAGCAACCCCCATTTTGGCAATCCTGATCAGTTGTTGTCCTCTGTCTTCCCCTGCCTGTTTGCTTCCACTTTGCACACTTGTATCACACCAGGCATGGACACTTAATCTAGTAAAAATACGTAGGAAAACAAAATTCCACCAACATGAACACATCGAGTCTAATCTGTTCAAGCTGTTAAAGTGAAACTTGCTGTCTTCCAAAGCCAGAAGTGAAAGCATCTTTCAGCTCAAACAGTGTTGCAGTGTGGTACAGCCACAATGTTCCTGTCTGATCACTCCCATACTCAGAATAATCACAAACTCTTAGGAGAAGCAGATAAAGTAAACAAGTTCTGAGCCAGAACTGATACGGCTGCGTGAGCTTGTAGGAGCAACGCTGCTGCAGGGGTACAACTGCCACCAAAAGCGTGTGAATGCCACATGCAATATGGCAGCCAGAGCTGATAGGGCTGTGAAGCACTACCAAGTAATGTAAGTTACACGTATGGTAGAAATCAGTCAATGCCCAGGTGTAACTTGGCCATATGTTAGAGATGCTGCACCACATTTTCACCATGGCCTTTTGGACCCCGCTTGAACGCTGCCAGTGCCATTTTGTTCAACTATCCTGAAAGGTGATTGCAGAGACCAAACACGCTATTCTGCACCACAGGTGCAAAAACATATTCGGTCAGGTTGTGGAAAATGACAGCTGTACTGTTGTGAAGGAGGTGTACAAAATGGCAATGTTAAAATGTGAGTTGAAAATATTAAAAGTAGTGACATTAGGTATGTACATAGAACAAGCTCATATCGCAGTCATGATTCAGCATTTGTTCACCAAATTTTCAACATGGCCTTTTTGGACCCCTCCTCATGAGCAGTGCCTGTGTCATTTTGTTCAATTGTCTCAAAAGGTGATTGCATGCAGAGCAAATGTGCTACTGTGTGCCAGAGATGCAAAAACATATTTCGAGCAGGTTGTGGAAAATGACAACTGTACTGGTTTAAAGGAGGTCTGCAAAATGGCAGTGAAACAAATGTGGAGTGAAAATAGTAAAAGTGGTGGTGTTAGGGCATGCTTAGAAATTGCCCAATGCACACTCATAGTGCAGTCATTTGTTGGAATTTTGCACCAAATTTGCAACATGGGCATTTAGGGACCCCACTTCATGAACAATGGCACTGTCATTTGTGAATTGATCCTGAAGAGGTGATTCCATGCAGTGACTGTGAAATCACCTTCGACTGAGTAACAAAATGACAGTGACAGTTTTCATGAAGCGGGGACCCAAGAACCACATGTTGAAAATTTGGGCCAAAAATTCCAAAATATGGCTGAGACATCAGCATAAGTTGAAAATCCCATTGAATGGCTGTATAGCATGCTTACCTTTAATTCTTCAGTTCATGGTTGGGCTTTGAAGAGTGCAGATGTGTCCTGGTTGAGAGGAGTGACAGTGCTGGAGGTGAGAGTATGGGGTAAGGGGATGTGGGTAGCTGGGTGCTCAGTGGGAGGGTGGGAGGGGTGAGGGACTCAGCGATGATGAGGACCATTTTCAGTTTTACAAGGATGAAAAAATGTAATAGGGACCATTTTCTAATTTTAAGTAGAAAACAACAAAGCACACATTTTGGCACACTGGGTGGGCTCCCAGTGTGCCAGATGAATGGGAAAGAGGGTTGGACACAATGTTGATGTAGGGATTGTGCACCCTGATGTCAGGCATAATGTTGGGAGGGTGTAGCCAATGGGACAACGAGGGACCATTTTCTACTTTTCAGAGATGTACATTAAAATATTTTGAGACACTGGGGTGGGCTGCTAGTGTGTGACATCAATTTGGGAGGTTGAACTTCAGGGAATGGTATTGTGCCATTCCCAACATGGTAGCAGCCAAAGAACTGTGCATGTGCACGAGTCATGTGGATGCACAGTTCACGCAGTGGAAAGCAGAGTAGTAGCCGAAATAGTGTGACTGTTATTCCGTATCCTGATTGTGGTGGCTGAGGAATTTAGCTCCATTGGGCTTTCAGAAGGCTACTTCCAAAAGTCCAATGGAACCTGTTGTGAGATCAGCCATTTGCAGCTGATGGAACAGCGTGTGTGCAGCCATGATGGAGCGCTACCAACCGTGTGCAGTTCTGGAAGGATCATTCAGAACTCCACTGGAAGGATTCAAGGCCTGTTCCGTTAGCTCATTTTTCTGAACTGTCGAAAATGGCTGCAGGCTCTGCCTATGCAGCAGTAAAAGGAGCGAGCTTGCCATTTGTTTAATGATGTCAACTGTGACAGAATTGGGAAGGAAGGAGTTAATGGTGGATTCTGTAGTTGGCATATTTTTCCAGCAGTCTGGAAAAAAAACACAAGCTTGAAATTCCTCAAGCTGAAATTCTCACTGACCACTAGCTAAGATAAGAGCTGGCCATAAATCTCACAGTGGACATGTACACACACAGACTCACAGTTTAAATGGATTGGGTCATTCAAACATAAACCTAAAGTTAAGGATGAATATTAGTGGACACTGATTGGTGTGCAATCTGATTGGGACGATTAAATACATATAGTACATGGTAGATGGTTGGTGCATTCAAAGGGGAAATAGGAATCACCTATTCTCAGAGAGTATATAAGATGCTGAAAGACATTGAGGTGTGGTTGGTTACTTTCTGGAAGTTGAAGGAAGAACTAAGCTTGGGCCCTACCCTTCTAGCTATGTCTGTGAGAGCTGGCAGTTAGCATAGGGTCCAGTGTTCTCTTGAAAGGAAAGGAGAAGGACAAGTTTAATACTGCATACCACAGTAATAGCCTTTTCTTTGCCATCTGTTATTTAAAATATTTGTTTACTTTTCCTGTATCAGTGTTATTCTCTTGTGTTGAGAATAGATATCCTGTAATGTTCTGTTCACTTTCTGTTAAGTAAAAGCTAGTATTTACTCAACATTTGTGATTTTGATGTCATTTTTCTAAGGTAATACATGGTTTCCACTGGCTGAGGTAAACTCTGTTTAGCATCCACCACCCGAGAGTGACACACTACCAGACTTAGATTTGGGCAATTGCACGCTTGATTATCCAGTTTTGTAAACTTGGGCGGGCGCTGGAGTGAACTCCAGCTGGTGGTAGCGAATACCTGAGGACAGACACCTCTCTAAAAGCTGTTCCAACCCAGAGAGCGAGAGAGAGAGAGAGAGAGGTGATTGTCACATCAACCATGAGGCTAAGATGATGCAGTATGACAGATAGAGGCACGCAGTATACATGACAGTATGGTCGCTCTCCCAGTGTTGAAGACAGGATGTAGAAGCCTGAAAGCCAGAAAGAACACTGGCTGTTCAAGTCCTCACATCAAACCCTCCTGACTGTGAATCTGGCCACACTTGCACATGAGAGACAAGGCATGTAGCTAAGAGACTTACATCCAGGCAAATACATTTACTTTAATCTTTCTGTAGTATCAGGCAGTCTCTTCCTACTTCTGTACCAAAAGCCACATGAAGAGAGACTAAATGAGCTTAATATGTATACCCTCAAGGAAAGGAGGGACATGATAGAAACTTTCAAGTGCCTCAAGGGAATCAACAAAGTCCGTGAGGGTAGCATTTTTCAGAAAAAGAGATGTGCAAGAACAAGAGAGCAATTTGAAGCTAGAGGAGGGCGGTTCAGAGGTAATGTGAGGAAGTATTTCTTCATGGAGAGGGTTGTAGATACATGGAACAGCCTTCCTGAGGAGGTAGTAGAGTCAGAAAGTGGGGAATTCAAGAATGCATGAGAAAGACTTAAGGCAATTCTAGTGGGGGGCGGGTTGGAAGTAGGCTGTTGGTTAACTAGGATTTCCAGCTTATCCGTTGTTGGGAAATGGTCAGACTGTGTGGGCCAAGCGGCCCTTATCTGCTATCAAAGTCTATGTTTCTGTGTTTCTATGTTACTCACAATTAACAAGAGGTACTGTCTCCTGGGCAGTATCTTTAATTTAGAGGCATGCAACAGAAAAAGTATAGCAACCCTGGGCAATAACCAGGAAGAAGAACTAGTATAATCTTTTATACAATACTTAAATAATTTTTACATATTTTAGGTTTTCTTTTTTTCATTTTAGCATGTACCTACTTTATATAAGCAATAAGACACTCAGGGGACATTGGTTGCACTTGGTTTACCCCACGCTCAGAGACTGAAGGCACTTGGCCTGTGGCTTGTGCCTTATGATGGCCCTGGGCGTGGAGTAAATCTAGTACAAACAAATATCCCAGAGTGTCTTAATGCTTATATAAACTGGTATTTACTACAATAAAAGAAAAAGAAAAAGAAAAATTCAGAAATATGTAAAAACAAAACAAAAAAAACAATGATTTAAGTGCCATAAAAAAGATAAACACAGTTCTTTTACCTGGTTGTTATACCAGGGGTCGCTATACTTTTTCTGCTGCTTGCCTGTAATCTAGAGATCCCGACCAGGTGACTACTGTCTTATTGCTTAAACAAGAAGGATCTAGCATAGAAGATACTCTCAGATAGGCAGCATCTTCGGAGACATCTTACTGGTATTGCAACAACCTGAGCAATGACCACCCCACTGTGGCATCCCATTGTCACGCAGCGGCCACCCTTACTGGCACCGCAGCAACCTGAGCAATGACCATCACACTGTGACATCCCATTGTCACAAGCAGTGACCAACCTTACTGGTACTGCAACAACCTGAGCTATGACTACCATATTGTGATGGCCCATTGTCACAAGCAGTGGCCACCCTTACTGGTACTGGTAATAACCAAGTCAATGACCATCACATTGTGGCAGCCTATTATCACAAGCAGTGGTCACCCTTACTGGTACTGCAACAACCTGAGCAATGACTTCCATATTGTGATAGCCCATTGTCACAAGCAGTGGCTAACCTTACTGGTACTGCAATAGCCTGAGCAATGACTGCTTCATATTGTGATAGCCCATTGTCAGAAGCAGTGGTCACCCTTACTGGTACTGCAATAACCTGAGCAATGACTACCACATTGTGGCAGCCTATTATCACAAGCAGTGGTCATCCTACTGGTACTGCAACAACCTAAGCAATGACTACCATATTGTGATAGCCCATTGTCACAAGCAGTGGCCACCCTTACTGGTACAGTAATAACCTAGTCAATGACCATCACATTGTGGCAGCCATTATCACAAGCAGTTGTCGCCTACTGGTGCTTGAATACCATATGGCAGCCTATTACCACAAGCAGTGGTCACCCTTACCGTACTGCAATAACCTAGTCAATGACTACCACATTGTGGCAGCCTATCATCAAGCAGTGGTCACCCTTACTGGTACTGCAATAACCTAGTCAATGACTACCACATTGTGGCAACCTATTATCACAAGCAGTGGCCACCCTTACTGGTACTGCAATAACCCGAGCAATGACTACCATATTGTGATAGCCCATAGTCACAAGCAGTGGCCACCTTACTGGTACTGCAACAACCTGATCAATGACTACCATATTGTGATAGCTCATTGTCACAAGCAGTGGCCACCCTTACTGGTACTGCAACAACCTGAGCAATGATTACCATATTGTGATAGCCCATTGTCACAAGCAGTGGCCACCCTTACTGGTACTGCAATAACCTAGTCAATGACCATCACATTGTGGCAGCCAATTTCACAAGCAGTGGTCACCTTACTGGTACTGCAACAACCTGAGCAATGACTTCCATATTGTGATAGCCATTGTCGCAAGCAGTGGCCACCCTTACTGGTACGGCAATAACCTGAGCAATGACTACCATATTGTGATAGCCCTTTGTCACAAGCAGTGGTCACCCTTACTGGTACTGCAACAACCTGAGCAATGACTCATATTGTGATAGCCCATTGTCACAAGCAGTGTCCACTCTTACTGGTACTGCAATAACCTAGTCAATGACCATCACATTGTGGCAGCCTATTATCACAAGCAGTGGCCACCCTTACTGGTACTGCAATAACTCTAGTCAATGACTACCACATTGTGGCAGCCTATTATCACAAGCAGTGGTCACTTACTGGTACTGCAACAACCTGAGCAATGACTACCACATTGTGGCAGCCTATTATCACAAGCAGTGGTCACCCTTACTGGTACAGCAACAACCTGAGCAATGACTACAATATTGTGATAGCCCATTGTCACAAGCAGTGGCCACCCTTACTGGTACTGCAACAACCTGAGCAATGACTACCATATTGTGATAGCCCATTGTCACAAGCAGTGGTCACCCTTACTGGTACTGCAATAACCTAGTCAATGACCACCACATTGTGGCAGTCTATTATCACAAGCAGTGGTCACCCTTACTGGTACTGCAACAACCTGAGCAATGACTACCATATTGTGATAGCCATTGTCACAAGCAGTGGCCTCCTTACTGGTACTGCAATAACCTGAGCAATGACTACCATACTGTGATAGCCCATTGTCACAAGCAGTGGTCACCTTACTGGTACTGCAACAACATGAGCAATGACTACCATATTGTGAGAGCCCATTGTCACAAGCAATGGTCACCCTTACTGGTACTGCAACAACCTGAGCAATGACTACCATATTGTGATAGCCATTGTCACAAGTAGTGGTCACCCTTACTGGTACTGCAACAACCTGAGCAATGACTACCATATTGTGATAGCCCATTGTCACAAGCAGTGGCCTCCTTACTGGTACTGCAATAACCTGAGCAATGACTACCATATTGTGATAGCCGATTGTCACAAGCAGTGGCCACTTCTTACTGGTACTGCAATAAACCTAGTCAATGATCACCACATTGTGGCAGCCTATTATCACAAGCAGTGGTCACTCTTACTGGTATTGCAACAACCTGAGCAATGACTACCATATTGTGATAGCCCATTGTCACAAGCAGTGGCCACCCTTACTGGTACTGCAATAACCTGAGCAATGACTACCATATTGTGATAGGCCCATTGTCACAAGCAGTGGCCACCCTTACTGGTACTGCAATGACCTAGTCAATGATCACCACATTGTGGCAGCCTATTATCATAAGCAGTGGTCACCCTTACTGGTACTGCAATAACCTAGTCAATGATCACCACATTATGGCAGCCTATTATCACAAGCAGTGGCCACCCTTACTGGTACTGCAATAACCTAGTCAATGACCATCACATTGTGGCAGCCTATTATCACAAGCAGTGGTCACCCTTACTGGTATTGCAACAACCTGAGCAATGACTACCACATTGTGGCAGCCTGTTATCACAAGCAGTGGTCACCCTTACTGGTACTGCAATAACCTAGTCAACGACCACCACACTGTGACAGCCCATTTTCACAAGGAATGATTGCCTTGGCAACTTGTCAAACTGTACAGAGTTGTATAAAGTGTTATACATTGCCTGTTCTAAATGAAAACTGTTATTCAGCAACTTGCAGACAAGGCAGGATGGACTATGGCATAAAACCATTCCTGGAAGGAGAGAGAGAAAAGCAGGGATAGTCTACATAGTATTGTAGTAGGTGATGGAAAGGAATATGGTTTGGTATAACAACATTCACAAACTGTACCACGGAACACTTTAAAATGTGATGAGTATATGGGAAGGTTAGGGAGATAAAGATAGCATTCAGGAAGTATAAGGAATCACAGAGTGAGCAGAACAGAGAACTGTACCAGTTAAAGCAGAAGGAAGTGGGGAAGGCAATCATAATATCAAAGGCCCTAACCAAGGAAAGGATAGCCAACTCTGTGAAGGAAGACCAAGGAATGGATAGTGAGATTTAATAAAGGGAGAGGAGGTGGGTCGAGGATGATAGTTAAAAGCAGAGATACTGAATGAATACTTTGTTCAGTATTCACAAAAGAAGAGGTGGAGGTACCTAAACCAAGCATTAGAAGCACTCTGGACAGGGAGGTTGATAACAGTCCATTCACAGAAGAAAGGGTCATGAGAGAACTTTTAAAACTCTGGGTGGATGAAGCAGGGACCTGATGAGAATCACCCCAGAATTCTAAAAGAACTAGGAGAGACCTAGTGACATCACTGACTACCCTTTTAACAAGTCATAGGAGGATGGGGTGGTGCCTGAGGATTAGAGGAGGGCAGATGTGAGTCCTCTTCACAAAAGTGGGAGCAATCCAGAGGCAGGGAACTATAGACCTATTAGTTTAATCTCAGTGGCAGGGAAAATGATGGAATCACTTCTGAAAGAAAGAAATGTTGAGTACCTAAAGGCCAGCAGGGCACAGGACCTGAGAAGCATGGATTCACAGCAGGAAGGTGATGTCAAACAAATCTAATAGATTTCTTTGACTGGTTGACCAAAGTAGTAGACCAGGAAAGGGCTGTAGGTATGGCCTACCTAGACTTTAGCAAGGCAGTTGACAGTTCCACATAGAAGATTAATAAACAAGTTAGACACCCTGGGAGTGGATCCCAGGGTGATAGCCAGGTAACAGATTGGCTGACCAACAGGATGCAGATGGTAAGAGTAAACTGTGTACACTCTGAAGAAAGGGTGGTTACTGATGGGGTACTGCAAGGTTCAGTCCTGAAACCAGTCTCTTAATGTCTTTATAGGAGACATTGCAGAGGGGCTAGAAGGAAAATATGCCTCTCTGCAAATTATACAAAAATCTGTAACAGACTTGATACACAAGGAGGAGTAGAAAGGATGAGAAGGGACTTGGCAAGGTAGGAGGAATGATCAAAAGTATGAAGCTTAGATTCAGTGCAAAACAATGCAGAAATGCACCTGAGAAAACAAAAAACAAGGGAAGAGTACACTATTGGAGGGAGGGACACTGACAACAACAAAAAAGGAAAGGGACTTGAGGGTAGTCATATCAGATGACCTAAATGTGGGCAAGCAATTTGAGAAGGCAGTAAGGAGAGCTGGGGATACTGGGATGCACAGGGAGAGGCATCACCAGTAGAAACAAGAAGTTGCTATACCTTTGTACAGACAGTTGTTGAGACCCCATCTAGAGTACTGCGTGAGTTCTGGAGACCACTCTCCACAAGGTCATAGACAGGATGGAAGCGTCCAGAGGAGGAAAATAAAATGGTGCAGGGTCTGCAACAGAAAGCACATGAGAAGAGACTGAAAGAGCTAAATATGTATACCATTGAGGAAAGGAGGAGAGGGACAGCAAAGTCAATAAATAAATAAATAAGATGGGAGCATCTTTGAGAGAAAAAATGTGCAAGAACAAGGGGGACAGTTTGAAGATAAAGGTGGGTGGTTCAAGGGCAACATCAGAAAGTATTTTTTCATGGAGATGGTGGTGGAAGCATGGAGCCACCTTCCTGAGGAGTTCATGGAGTCAAAAACAGTGAGGGAATTCAAGAATGCGTGGGTCAGACATAAGGCAATTATAGTGAAGGGTAGGAGGAAGTAGGCTGTTGGTTAACTAGGATCCGCAGCTTATCCAATACATAGGAAATGGGCAGACTAGGTGGCCCAAGCCGTCCTTATCTGCCATCAAAGTCTATCTTTCTAGGTTTGTATAATTCTATGTTTCTATGGAAGTATTGTCTGCTATATAGTGCCTTCCAGACATAATTTTATCCAAAACATTTTACAATCTGGTGAGGAGGTGAGTGAATGTTTTGATTTATATAGTGCCTTTTATGAAGTGTAACAAAAAACACTTTGCTTTCAGGTGAGGGAGGGGTAATAATTTTCTCTTCTAGCTTGTGCCTTTCATACACAATGTAATCCAAAATACAACCAGTCTGGAGATGAAAGGGAGAGAATGGTTTGTTTTACAGTATACTGTGCCTTTAATACAAGCAGTAACCTGAAACACTGTACACTGGTAGGGTTAGTGAATAATTTTGAACTGTATTAGTCCACCTTGTATTTCCATATAGCAATCAAGTTCATTTTCCAGAATTTGTTCCATATATCCATATATCCACCGGAATTATACGTTTGTTTCTATCTTTCATCCTAGCCAAGGAGGGTTGGGAGAAATGTATCTTCTGCTGGCAATATTCTGGTGAAATTATGATTTCATGTCAGTGAAACTCTGTAAAATTTCAATGCCAACTTCACAAATTTCACCAAAATTGTGATTTCAGTTATTTCCGTCTAATGTAAAAATATTTATCCACATTGCACCAAGTGCGGTATGGTGTCTCAATAAAAGTTCATACAGAGTGTGACAAATTTCTATCTTTAAAGTTGGCTGGGCTATGTCCCAAAACATTCTACAGTTTTAAAATTTAATTTCACAATTATGCAAAGTGCTGAATTTTAACCCCTAAAACTAACACTAGAGAATAGAATATCACCAATTTAGTCAGGTTCTTTAACCATAATTATTGGGCTTTGAGGTCTACCCATGACACAGCAGCAGAACATCACACTGCCATGCTGATGTCCAGCATATGGAAATGATCCTGAGAAATTACATCAGCAGGCAGGCCACAGCTGAGACAGCTACAGCTCGGCAGTGCAGCTCATTTGGGCAGGGTCAGCAGTGGGTTCTACCAACACAGTGACCCTTCTGGCCTGGTCAGAGAGCTTGCTCCTGCTGCAGGGAAGTTCTGCCTGTGTGAGGCTAACAGAGGCACCTCCTCCACCAGAAGAAATGGAAGGGCAAATGTGGGAACAAAACCTGGTAGCCAACTGAATGATTTCTGGATTAAGCTTGATCAGGGCATATCCCTGTGAACAAGGAATGTCCCTCAGAGTCAAGCTACCAGCGGGAGAAAACAATATGGAAAATGAGGCTATGTGTCAATGCTCCAATGTTTTACTCAAAGGATGATTGAGTTATATAAGCAGCCAAAGGTTCCAAAACAACATCAGCAATTAAAGTTGAATTTAATGAGGAATATTCAAGAACATTACTGTGCACTAGCCTGTCTGCCTGGAATATGCCCGCTAGCCACTAGTGCTCACTGACTTAATAATTTGTGGAATCACATGCAAATGCAGTATTGCTTCTGTACATTGTCACCGACTGAGTCCATAACAACTCTGTAGATAACACTATATTTTACTGCTTGAAAACGTGGTGGGGCGCTAATGAGCAGCTAACAAGATAGGACACACACCTCTTGAGCTCCACACTCCAAAGTATTTTAAAATATTGTTTTTACCTTTGAAAACCCCTCAAAACCTCTAAAATAGCCTTTAAGTGATTGTTAATATGGATGGGTACCTGGCAGCAGGAAAACATTGAGGCATGGGGCCAAAAATCAGAGGAAGAACCCAGGGAGAATCCACCACCAGACCAGGCCCAATCTCCTTCTCCAGGCCAAGTTGGCAGTAATTAGTAAGGATGTATTGGAGCAAGTGGTAATGGATTTACAACCTAGATGGTATAAGATGGACAGATCATTAAAGGGGCTTACATCAGAGCTCAAGCAATATTTAGGCAGACTTTCTGAAGCTGAGCAACGGATCTCTGAATTGGAGGATGCCTCCCAATCAGTGCCTGACCAAACAGTTAAATGGAATGGGAGCTAGAAGATCTCTGCAAAGCATTAGACTACCAAGAAAATGATGGCCGCAGGAATAATCTTGATCAGGGGCTTACGGAGGAGGCGGAAAGGAGGACCTAATGACTTTTGCACTATCACCTTCCCAACTGACTCAAAATGCCTCTTAAGGTGAAATGCCTCAAGGTGGAGCATGCCCACAGAGCACAGCCCTGAGACCACCAGGATCAGCCACTGAGACAAGTCATCTTCCGACCTCATCATTACCTGGACCACCAGGCAATCTTAGCGGCTTACAGAAATCTGAAAGAGTTGCAGCATGAGGGACACTGGCTTACCATTCACCAAATATATCTATGCAGTCCAGAGGTAGAGACAACAATTTAATAAACATATGGATCGCCTTAGGGAAAAAGAGATTATGCTTTCATGAGTTACCGGCAATTGTTAAAGTCAAATGGGAAGGAGCTACCTTCACCTTCTGGGAGCCAGAGAAGTTGCACAACTTCATAGAAGATTGAGACAAAAAGCATGGGAAAGGGTGAAATAACAGTAAGTCTTGTATTTGCTTCTGCTGACACTGGGGTCTGTTTGTTTCCAATTTGCAGCTGTTGTGGAGGGGACTGCTTGGCCAGGCACGCAGCTGAGGGGGAATCTTCCCCAATGGGTAAAGACATGAGAGGAGGTATATGAAGCTAAATTCTCCCTCTCCCAAAATGAACTTACAGGGACTTGGAGGAATCAAGGACACAGGGAAGGGAAATGTATTTCCAGAATATGTCTCGCTTTGAAACCCATGTGGTTGCAGCAGGAGTCACACCATGCATAACTGTCCTAATTCAAAACTCTGCATGTATCAACAAGAGGGACTAGTTGCTGCTGGCTCTTTTCTTTTATCAACTATTGGAACAGCTTGGATGGTAATTCGTGGGACTTTCTCTGTGCTAAGACTTTATTTTTGCCCTGAAAGCAGTTTAATTAAATAAGAAGGGGGTGGGAGTGGATACCTTTCACGTCTGCAGATGGCAGGATCACGGTTGCTTCTGTATATGGGCAGGGTACAGAGGCCTGCAATAATGTCCTCGGGGATGTGGCACAGACCACCAGTTTCCTACTCTGCCTCGATTGATGAAAGAGAAAGAGGAGGCAGAGCAGGATATGGGAGGGAAGAGTTAGAATATATGGATAATTAAGGGAAGATTGCTATAGAGGATTTGGAGGAGGGGGCACTTGGGATTTCTGTTACGTGAAATAAGACACATATATCTTAATACTTGACTTGTTCAAATGAATGTAATCAAACTGTTAGAGTTCAATTTGTTGAAGCTGGGCTTGAGCTTTGCCCAGATTAGTTATTATTTGAGCCGAGTATGCGGTCTATCTTTTCTACTTTTTGGGCTGCACTATGGACACTTCATTTTTAGGATGAGTGAAAGGAGTCTAAAGTTGTCTTCTTCTGAGTTTAGATGGCAATATAATGGAAGCAAATGTTGGGATCATGGCTAAGCTGCAACACTGTAATATTATTTCGTGGAATGTCAGGGTTTCACTTCACCTGCTAAAAGAGCCAACATTTTAGTGCACTTAAAAGGAAGAATGCAATGATCTGCATGCTGCAAGAGAACATTTGACACACAAAGAGCACGACAAACTTGTGGAGGGATGGGTTGGGGCCTGCTATGCATCCTGCTATAGCTCTCATAAAGAGGTTGCCATCCTCTTACACAGGCATTTGCTGTTTGAGCACATCCGTATGTCAGGGACCCCAGGAGAGATGCTATGTTTTGTGGTGGGCAAGATCAGAGGGAAAGATCATGCTGGAAATATATATGCACCAGCAGTGGTGGACCCTGAATTTTACCAAAATATATTAGGCTTGATCTTCAGAGAGCAATTTCCATCATGGTTTTAGCAGGAGATTTCAGTTGCCTCATTGACCCTAAATTGGACAATTCAGGTACAAGATTCAGAGAGTCAGTGAGTGTAAAACAGTGACAACAAGGCCTGGCTGACCTTGAGCTATTAGACGCATGGAGTACAGCAAACCCAGAGGCTCGAGGTATACTTTCCTATCGAATCCCATGGCACATGGTCCAAACTGGACTATATATTTGTTTCAGTGACTTATACCCTAAGGTAAAAAGGTTTCTCATGGTCCCGTCTTCTTGTCAGGCCAGCGATGGTCCAGCTAGATATAGAGTTGTGCAGACACAGGGACGGAGAGGGTCATGGTGCTTTCCTATGAACCTCCTAGCTAAAATGGAATTAAAAAATTTCTCAAAGCTCAATGGGCTGCATTTGTGACTACAAATCAGGGATCTGTGGTTTCCATGGGTATTTTCTGGGAAGCCAGTAAAGCATTCATGAGGAGAGTTACAATGGGATATAAAGCCAAAGTTATGCGAGACTGGAAAAAAACAACCCGAACTAGAGGAAAGGGTTATGGCACTGGAGATGCTAGTGATTCAAACAGGAGGTCCTATCCATAAGAGGAATTAGATAAAGTATGAGAGGCCCTAAATTTGAATGTGATGGAGGAAGCTAGGGGAAACTGTTTTTGCACAACAGAGGATCTAGGAATGGGGAAACTTCCTGGACTGCTACTAGTAAGAGTAATGAAGGGAGGTAGGGCCAAAACAAATAGTAACCATAAGAGATGACACAAGAATTTTAGTAAACAAGGACGAAAGTATAAAGGCATGCTTTAGACAATACTATCAGGCATTGTATAAAGTTGAATGCCAGGGCATGAAGGATGTGATAGAGCAGATTCTTAGAGAACCTCCCAATACCACATCTTAATGAACAACAAAGAGAGAGGTTGGGAAGTAAAATCATGGTAGAAAGAAGTGCAAAGGCAATAGGGATGCTCAAAAATGGTAAGCGGCAGGGCCAGATGGCTTTGAAGTGAATACTATAAGGAGCTTCGAAGAAGGTGGCGGCACCTCTGTTAGACGTTCTTGAGGAAGCAAGGGTGAAGAGAGGGCTTCCTAGAACCTGTTGTGAAGCTAATATCTGTGTCATCCCCAAACCTAAATAATGATGCAACAGAGTGTGCCTCTATACCGACCCATCTCTTTATTGCATTACGATTGTAAAATTATGACAAAGGTATTGGCCCTTAGACTAGAAAAATTTTACCCTTTATTATACATACTGTAATACATATTGTAATACCACCAACAGCTTAATCTGGTTCAGTTTCAGTTGCTTACCATGTGTATCCCCCTTCCCCAGTCGCCCTGAAAGGGACTTCTAGGCCCAGTGGGCTTACCGGTCAACAAAATTCAACAAAACAAACAACATACAGATAAGACAGGATTTATACAAGGCAAAATGTCTTATCATAACATCAGGCATATGATGAATATTGTCCATGGGGATCTAAAGTAAAAATCAAATATACGTTATATCAATGGATGCCGAAAAGGCCTTTGACAGAATGAATGGGACTATCTGATGTATACACTAACTAAATTTGAGGTGGGAGAAAAATTCATGCAACTGATGAGAGCATTTTATAAAACACCAACTGCCAGAGTTATTATTAATGGTCGGTGTCTGAAGAATTCATTTTGGAACGATGCACAAGGCAGGGTTGCCTCTCTCCACACTGCTGTTTGCAGTTGCTATAGAACCCTGGCTATTAAGATTGGGGAACATCCCGATATTGTTGGCATTCCTTGAAAACAGGTAAACAGCATACCATTACTTTGTATGCCGATGACATCCTTCTCTCGGTTGCACAGCCTGAACAGTTGATCCCTGCTATTTTAGAAACCATAGAGGCCTTTGCTTTTATTTTCCGGGTGCAAGCTTAACATTAATAAATCAGAGTTAATGTACTTAGGAAATAACGGAGAGGGGAGAAGCTCCTGGGGACTAAAACTAGTAAAGAAGCCTTCACTTACTTAGAAATAAGGGTAGGGAGAAACCCGAGGGACCTCTATAAATTAAACTACCTACCAATAATAGACATTATAAGGAAAGACTTAAATAGATGGAGAGCCCTGCCCATCTCGTGGATGGGTAGGATTAACCTACTAAAAATGAATGTGCTACCAAGAATTCTGAATATAATGCAATTGTTGCCCTGGGGACTTACTAAAAGGATATAAAACAATTAGAAAGGGCTTCACAGATTTTATATGGCAGGGGAAAAGACCACGATCAGCTTAGCTCGGCTGAAAGCTGACAGTCTAAAAGGAGGACTGAATTACCCAGATATTAAGGGATATTACTTGGCCACACAATTTCACTACCTACATACATAAGTTAAGAGGGGCAGATGGTAAGCTGGCTTGACCTGGAGGAGAGGGATGGCCCGGGAGATTGTCAGCATACTTGGGAGAAAATGAACTAAGAGTTTATAGAGCCCTGAAAATACCAATCCATTGGTTGTGGCCAGTCTGGAAGCATGGACAGAGATAAAAAAATGACAAAACATAACTACAAATAATACCCTCCTGGTACCTGTTGCCAACAACCCAGACTTCCTGCCTGAACTGGAAGACAAGGGATTTAGGGATCGCAATGAAAGTGGATTCGATGCTTGGGGATTTGACAGAGAAAGGAGAATTACATACATTCCAAACTATACAGAACGCTTTAAACATACCAGCATCCCATCTGTTAAGATATTTTCAGATAAGGAATTGCTTAAAGAGATTAAACTGACCAGTAGAGCAAGAGTCAAGCATGAAAGAGATAGGAAAATTGATTCTAGGAGCAAGAAAGAGGAAAATGACTCATTGGAAGGGCAGCGAGTTCGATAGGATACACTTTCAGGGAAAAACATTAAAAGTTAAACAGACATGGGAACAAGATCTATGTTTTAGAAGCATTGACGAATTGGGAGATGCTCCTGGTACTCATATGGGGCTATTGTTATGCAATACATTTAAGGAGCTATAATATACATTTCTGCACAGGCTTTATTGCCCTCAAGCATGGTGCATATATTTTGCCAGGAGTATCCCCTTATGTGGGAAATGAGGAAGTGCTAGGGGTACATTCATTCACTACTATTGGGAATGCAAGGGATTCAAAGGTACTGGAGAGAAGTATGGGGAATTAATTAAAATGAGGGGGAGGGATTTCACCCATGGTCTCTCCTAATGGGTATAGTGGACGTGGAGGAAGAAGAATGGAAATTGCACCCCAGATGGTTAGAATCCTGTTGGTTGTAGCCTGACAGGGCATACAGAATTTATGGACCATGAGCCAGACCCCAACAATGAGCCAACGGAAAAACCTGGCTATTAAAACCCTTTCGACTGATAGGCTGACACATGCTCTCCGTGGAAGGAAGAAGCCTTTCTAAATAAATGGGAGGTTTCAAGTGTGTTATCACCTGGGAAATCTCTGTCTTACAGGCAGGCAGCACAATTTGACTAATAACCACACAGGAGACAATGATTAGAAAGAAGATAATATTCTGCCATTTCTTACAATTTCATTAGATTCAGTTCAGGAACATATGCTCATTCAATAAAATGGTTTTAAACACAGTACATGCAGCCATTACTCTAGGTGCTATTTCTATCCTGGTTATAGTTTATTTCTTCCTTGATGTATATAGTTTAAATTGAAATATTTCCTACTTTAAATTCTTTTCTTTTAAGTAGAAGGCTTTACATTAAGTTTATTGAGGTACATATGTAAAACTTTTGTAATAGGTTGAGAAACTATGTATAGAGTGATGATAAAGCCTCACTTCCCTATTCAGAGATAGACACATAGAAACTGAAGAACGTCTTAAATATGACTTGACTGATGTAACCAAGATTGCATGACATGTTATGAGCTTGCAACAGAAATGTTTATACATGATGTACCTGACACTGTAAGTGATATCTATGAACTATCTCAAAACAAATTATTATACAAAAAAAAAAAACAGAGGCCCAGGTGATGCCAAGCCTTACAACTAGCTGTGACTTAGGCCACTGTGACAGAAGTATCGGGATGTTTTAGTCATGCTGGGGCACGATGCTGGGCATCACTGTCACAGGCGGGTTAGAGGGTATTACAGGGCTATGATGCTAGTGCAGGTAAGGAGATTCATGAGAACACGATGATGGGTATCGCTGTCACTGGCGTGTTAGAGGGTATTACAGGGCTATGATGCTAGTGCAGGTAAGGAGATTCATGGCGAACAGCTGATGGGTATCGCTGTCACTGGTGTGTTAGAGGATATTACAGGGCTATGGTGCTAGTGCAGGTAAGGTGATTCAGTGGTGACAAGTGCTCTGGGAAAGCTGAATGGTATTAACTATTATGCACCCGTGAATGTTTGAGCACATGTTGCCAATTAGTAATTTCTAAAGTATTCATAATAAATGTTAACCTACTAATATCATGAGAAGGACATCTGTCATGACCTCCTTACTGTTGGCAACAATTTAAAAATAAAACATTGAAGGGTAGCAATCTCTGGCATTTTGCCAGTACCAAAGAAAAATACAGGAAAAACCCACAATAGAGTGTATAAACATAAGACTGTCTAACTGGTGGACAGTATAGCCCATATTAACAACTGAAATGTGTCACAATAAACAACACCTGTTTGCAAGAGATGAATTGCATCAAAACAAAAGAGAGTACAGGTCCTGTAGAAAGAAATCCTAGAACAACTAGACAGTGGATTTAAACTAGATGGATGGGGGCATACAGAAAGTCAGCAAATCAATATAAGTAGAACTGAATTTAAAACTGGCAACAAATAACATTTGAGGTAAAAATCTAATAGCATAAGTGATATATTGATAAATGCAAAGAGCATGAATAACAAAGTGGATGAGCGTGATGCACTAAATTCAGTAAAGTAATCTGATATTATTACAATAACGATAGCAGGGAGGAATGAAAGCTGCAACTGGAGAAAAGTTTACAAAGTTATACACTTTTTCATGGAGGCAGGCCTGTAAGGGAGGTGGAGGGATGTCCATCTCTGTAAATGAGAGTCTGAAACATGTGAAGATAGCATCCAGAATAAAAATAATGATGCACAAATGCAAACCATATGAGTTAAATTTACAGAGAATACAACAACAGCAGTGACCACAGGGTTATATTACCATCACCTAACTCAAAGCTTGAGATATTACAAAGAAATTCTGCCAGGAATAGAAACTTCTTGTGAAAGTGATGAAACTGTCACCACAGACCCTACCTGCCCCCACATTGATACCAGTTTCCTTCTTTCCTGTTCCATGCATGCTTGACGCCCACAACTGTTTTCGACCTCACCACCCTGTTCGAAGATTGCTGCAAGCATTCAGTGCCCTCTCAGTGAAACAATACTTCCTCACATCCCTCCTAAACTTCCCCTTCAGCTGTATTCATGCCACCTAGTTCTTGTGCACCTTTTAGAAATGTAGCTTCCTGTATCTTATTCACCCTATGAGCTATTTAAAGGTCTCTATCATGTCCCCCTTCTCCTCCTCTCTCTCAAGGTATACATGTTTAGATCCATTAGTATTGGTGCAACCCTGCACCATTTTTGTTGCCCTTCATTCGATGGACTCTACCCTGTCTTTCCTGTCTGAGGTGTGGTCTCCAGACTGGACACTAGAAGTGTAGCATCTGCAAGGTAAATAGGGAACTTTAGCTAGGTGTCAGCTTGTGGAATGTGGTTCAAGGATGAGGCTCTCAATTATGGGGACTGTGGGGCTCTCTTCTCCAGGGGAGGAGACACTATCCCTTTGTAGGACCATAGTAGAGCTGCAGGCTCAGCAGATAGCAGAAAGGATAGAGATGGCTGAGCTCTACTCTCAGCTCAGCAGGAGCTCCCTCACTCACCTGTCCCCAGAGAACCACTGGTCCAAGGGTTTGGAGGGTGGGGCATGAGAGAGAGGAGGAGCTACCATAAGGAGGAGGTCCAGCCTAGTTAAATCTAGATGGTGAATCACTTGGCACATCTGGAGGAGGTTCCGCTCAGTTACATCCAGACAGTGAATCACTTTGCACATCTGGAGGAGGTTCAGCCAGTTACATCCAGACAATTAATTACTTTGCACCTCTGGAGGAGGTCCAGCACAGTTACATCCAGATGGTGAATAACTTTGCACCTCTGGAGGAGGTCAAGCCCAGTTACATCCAAACAATGAATCACTTTGCACGTCTGGAGGAGGTCCAGCCCAGTTACATCTAGATGGTGAATCACTTTGCACCTCTGGAGGAGGTCCAGCTCAGTTGTATCTAGACAATAATCATGTCACACCTCTGAAAGAGGTCCAGCCTAACTACATCTAGATAGTGAATCAATTCACACCTCTGGAGATGGTTCAACAGTTACATCCATATGGTGAATCACTTTGCACATCTGGAGGAGGTTCAGAACAGTTACGTCTAGACAGTGAATCACTTCACACCTCTGGAGGAGGTCCAGCCCAGTTACATCCAGATGGTGAATCACTTCACAACTCTGGAGGATGTCCAGCCCAATGACATCCAGACAATGATTCACTTCACACCTCTAGAGGTTTTCCAGCCCAGTTACATCCTGACAGTGAATCACTTTTACACCTCCGGAGGAGATGCAGCACTGTTACCTCTAGATGGTGAATCACCTTGCACCGCTGGAGGAGGTTCAACCCTATTACATTCAGGTGGTGAATTACTTCACACCTCTGGAGGAGGTTCAGCCCAGTTACATCCAGATGGTGAATCACTTTGCAGCCCTGGAGGAGGTTCATCTCCATTACATCCAGACAGTGAATCACTTAGCACCTCTGGAGGAGGTTCAGCCCAGTTACATCAATGGCTTCAATTCAGAAAAGCAAGAAACTCATGCACAAAACAAATAAGAAATGCCAAAGCTGCCTACTATAGAGCTGATTGGATGCATCCTATACTAACCCATCCAGATTCTGGGGGTACTATAAAGGGAATTCTAGGCCAAAATTCTACCCCTGCTTAACTGCTACTAAGTGACATAGAAATCACTGACAAGCAAGAAATCTTAAATACCTTCAATGACCATTTCACCACAGCTGGCCTAGCATTTGACTCTTCACCTGCAAATCTCTTGAGATCATCATTAAACCATCAATCCACTGTGGGACAAAGGCTGCTTCAACATTCTCCTTCGAACCAATATCCTTAAAAGAAGCAGAAGACCTCCTATCCAATTTAGATACTTCTAAGAGTGCAGGTGCAGACTCCTGGACCCCTACTTTCTTAAAGTAGCATTGCACGCCTTATCTGCCCCCTCACTCACCTCTTCAATCTTTCCCTAGCTACTGGTTCCATCCCTCCATATGGAAAACAGCTCAAGTAGTTCCACTACTTAAATCAGGTGATCCCATGGACCTTAACAATTATAGGCCCATTTCCATCCTACTGGTACTATCCAAGATGCATGAAAAATTAGTAAATTCACAGTTAAGGGCCTATCTAGACACCAACAACCTCCTAAATCAGCACAATCTGGATTTAGATCAATCATATCTACCATCTCTGCCCTAGCCAAAGTCACTAACGATTGGCAGACTGCCTTGGATAAAAAGAATAGTACCTGTGCTGTGTTCCTGGATTTGAGTAAAGCTTTGATACAGTGGATCATGAATCATTAATCTCCTCTCTTAGCTCTGTAGGTCTTGATTCCTCTCACTCAATTGGTTTAGGTGCTATCTCTCTGGAAGGTTACAATTGGTAAAAATGAAAATTACCTATCTACCTCTAAACCACTGCTAAGAGGTGTACCGAAGGCTCTATCCTAGGCCCCATCCTCTTTGCCATTTATATTAATAACACTGATGCCAACCTCTCTCAATCTAACATTCATCTGTTTGCTGATGATACTGTATATATGTCAGCAATCCCTCACCATCAAAAGCCTGTGAACTGTTACAGTCAAATTCTCCATCCTACAACACAACCTATTGGAAAAAAATTACTTCTAAATGCCAAAAAACAAAAGCTATGTTCTTTGCAACAAATAATTGCTCTGCCACTACCCCATCATTCATCACCCACAATTATCCACCTTATTTGGAGAAAAGCTGGAATTTGTGGATAAATTCAAATATCTTGGAGTCTGGATTGACAATAAGCTTGACTACTCTGTCCACACTGAAGAGCTATTAAAAAGTTGAGACAAAGGCTTGGCCTATTTTACAGAATAAAACACTACCTTACCAGAGACTCCAAACAAAGATTAATCCAGGCATCATTCCTATCCCTTATTGACTATGCTGACTTTCTCTACGGCCATTGCTCACTCTCCCTCTTAAATAAGCTGGACACCCTGTATCATAGAGCCATCAGATTTATTACAGACCTTCCTCCAGCACCCATCATTGCTCTCTTTACATGGCAGTCAATTGGACATCCCTACAGCACAGAAGAAAAGGAATGCTGCAATCTGGATCTTTAAAGCTTTATCAGGCAAACTCCCTCCTATATCTCAGACTGTTTCACCCGAATCACATCTAGGCCATACACCTTAAGGATCAATAAGCTTATTATGCTAAAGATTCCCAATACCTGCACCCGGTTTGGGAGGGCTGCTATCAGCTATTCCCTAGCATTTGTCTGGAACTCACTCAAAATCTATGAATCTGAATACCCTCTTACCCTTATCATCCTTCAAAGATTATACACGCCCTATTTCCAGAGTTGTGCAACTGCTTCCATAAGGCCTAGTCTCCCATCCAACCTACACCCATCCCTTCTGTAATCCACTATGTTTAGTTTCCCTTCTTCTACCCAGTCAGTTATCACATTTCATATAAAAGCCTACAAAAGCCCTATTATTTGATTATTATCCTGCTATATCTATTATCCTCTTCATTTTACAGGTTAAGTTATTTTACTGTGCCTTGTATATCTGTAAATTTTTATATATCTCTTATTTATTTGATTGTACTAATGTTATGCTATTCTCATGTCTTTGTAAAAAAATTTGTACCCTTATTTGTATGACCACTCAGGTCCATCTTGTAAATGAGCTACGCTCAATGATGTTCGCCTGAATAAATAAAGATTTTGATTGATTGATTGATTGATTGATCCAGGCAGCGAATCACTTAACTTGGTTTAACTTGGTACATATAGACAAAGTAGGCTAAATGCCCATTTAATTGTCTCCCACACATAGCAGACCTATTAGTCGACACTTGTAAGTATTAATTATTCATCTATTTTTTATAGGTTTGTATTGTGGCTGCCTCACAATGTCTTTTGGTAATTTATTCCATAACTTTGCAGTACGTACATTAAAGACATTTGGTGTCTAACAGTTTGTACGTTATTAATGACAATTTATTTGTTGTGAGATCTTAAATTTACTGTTTTTGAAGTCTTTGAATTACATTGTTCCATTATAATTGGGTCTTTCATAATCTGATAGATTAATAACAAGTCACGCTAGTTCTTCTGGTTTCCAGAAAAGAGATTTAAACACTCTAATCTTTTGCCATATTCCAAGGTTTTTAATCCTTTAATGGATTTAGTCAGTTGTCTTTGTACTCTTTCTATCTGTTTTATATCCTTTTTTTCAGTTCACACTTTATTCACAAAATCTCCATAATACAGGAGGCAGTGAAACAAGTATGAACAGCCAGTTAGTAGTACAATCCAACACTACCCCGACCCCCACTCCCCACCGGCACAGCAGTTCCTCGAATACTGTAGTAGCTAGTTAACCGTGATTATCTCATACTTGATATGATGGCATGTGCACCAATTACACTTTAAATCCTAAGCGGTGATAATTAAAGTGTGAAGGGATCCCATATAGACTTATACTTATGTAACCGATTTTGAAGGCTTGCTATGACCTTCTCTGTGCGGAGATTAGCAAGGATTTCATGTATTCATTCCTGATATGTTGGACAATTCCCATCTTTCCAGTGCCTGAGAATAATTTTCTTGACCGAGAGTGCAATCATGGAATATGAAATCTCCGAATCTTAACCTTAATAGAAGACAAATCTCCAAAAGGCAAATATCCGGAGTAAAACAGTCCTGTAATCCCAATAAGGGGTTCAGGCGGGTTTTAATTAAATCACATAATGAAGCTATCTTGGGGCATGACCAGAATATATGAAAAAGTGTCCCAGCTTTCTGGGAGCATCTAGTGTACCAGTCAATATCAAGAAGGCCCCATTTAGCCTGTTTAACTGGTGTAATACATATCATGCAAAATATGGATTTGCATGAGGTGTAATCTATCTTAGGACACGTATTTGTGACAAAACATCAGAGAGCTGACCAATTGAAAGTGGACTGCGGGAAAAATGGGTTCAAAAGCTAGTGGGACGTTGCCACTCCAAACAGCCATAGATACAATACCTGACATATCTTAGAGATAACCCTGGGGATTCGAAAGGAAGAAAGTTCAGGTAACAATGCAAAAGCTGTTGGTCAGGGAGGGACTTAACTAAACACCGTGATTAACAAATGCTTCAACTGACAAACCCTAAATGACTGAGAGTCGGAATGTTGTACCTTCTGAGAATCTCAGTTACCGAGAACCAAGCCTCCAAGTCATTCAATAAAAAGGAGGCTATCCTTCAGCCTAACTGAGGTAACCATGTATGAGAAATTACCTGCTTATTTATGGTGAAAGCCGGAGAATTCCAGATGGACTGAGACAGGTCTGTACTCGGATTATATCTTAGAAATGAAAACAACTGCAGTGAACCTTAATGAGGTCATAAGAGTGGAGCATTTGCTAACATTCCTGTAAAGGAGACTTTTACAAAGAGCATGGTCGAGGATCCATGTTCATAGCGAATATAGTCTAGTTCTATGTTAAGCCAGGCTGGTCTCAGATTTTCCGAACCTGGCCTTACCAATTTCAGATGCGTAGCAAGATGACTAGCCCAGTAATAAATTGCCAAATGAGGAATCCAGTAGCCCCCTCGTTTTGGCAGCAGCTAACTTGTAAAAGGCCAGTCTGGTGTGTTTATTAGACCAGATAAAATTAGTGAAAAGCTTATGCAGTTTCTGAAACCAGGATACAGGAACAAACGAGTTGAGATGCGACAGGAGATAAAATTACGGGAAATACATTCATCTTTGTTATATCAATGTGGCCCCATAGTGAAATCGGAAGCTTTTCCCCATCTGTCTAGGTCCTGCACAATCATCTGAGAAAGAGGTTCTAAGTTTTCTTTAAACCATAGGAAGTGTTACGTGTTAACCTGATACCCAAGTATTTAATAACACGGGAGACCAACACAATCCCAAGGGATAATGTCTGATCTTAAAAACCTTGTGATCAAGGGAAAAAAGGACTTCTTGTTTGCATTCAACTTATAATTCGAAAAATGGCTAAATTTGACTATCTCACTTAGCATATTCGGATAGAAATTACGGGTGGGCCAAATGGAGGAGGAGATCATCGCATATGCTGTTATCTTCACCACATTATTCGGATCGGAATACCTTGTATTCCTGTGTTATTAAGAATATTTTGAATAAGGTGGTTCTAAATAAAGATTAAATAGTGGGGGAAGGGACAACCCTGTCTCGTACCTGAATGTAACAGGAACGTTTTGAAAAGCTCCATTACCTGAAGTCCTTGCAGAGGGAGACCGATATAGCACCCTAATCCAGCCTATAAAAATGGCAGGAAACCCAAAATCTCTGAGAACTTGGAATAAGTAATTCCAGTTTACCGGTCAAATGCCTTCTCAGCATCCAGGGAGACCAAACCCGTGGGAAAGGTGGCGTCCCTGGACTCCGAGAAGGCGTTAGAGGGTATGTAAATGGTCTGAGGATGAACGTCTCCTCATAAACCCAACCTGAGACATGCCAATCAGATCTGGGAGAACCAGCGTTAGCCTATCCGCTAATATCATTGAAAGAATTTTGACATCCTGATTCAATAGGGATACTGGCCTGTAACTCTGAACCAATTTGGGGTCTTTGTCCGGTTTGGGTAATAGGAATATTAAGGCTTCAAACAAGTGAGTGTCTACTGCAGCCCTGGAGAGAATATGAAGGTAGAGCGGTGAAGTACAGGCAATAATTGCTCCCTGAAAACTTTATAAAATAAAGCAGAAAACCCATCCGGTCCTGGAGCTTTGTCCAAGGGCAGAGCCATTATGACAGCGAAATTTCCTCCTGCGACAGGAGAGGATAAAATTTGGGGGTAATTTGCCAGGAAGGCAGGCTAGAATCCCTAAGGTACTCTTCCAAATCCTCTATGGAAGGAGGGCTATCCATGTCCCTATATAGCTGCTCGTAATAAGTAGCAAATTCCTGCACAATCTCTAAAGGGATACTCTCAAGGAAACGTCTGCTTGTGCCCTAATAGGAGGTATAAATCTTGCAGTCTCCTGCAGTTTTAAACATAAGGCCAACAGGTGCCCCTTTTCTCCTTGATCCATGAAACTTGCTTTGGTATGAATGATAGCCAACTCCCTTTCTCTCTTGATAATTCTAAATATCTGTCTTTAACTACTAATAATTTCTGCCCTCTCCTCCTTGGAAATATTGTTTGGCTGTCTAGATTCTAGTTCCCGAATTTGAGACAATAATGATAATAACTCTGCTTCCTGAGCCCTCTTCCACTTTGTAGCTAAACTAATGAGAATACCCTGATATAAGCCTTAAAAGCTCCCCATATAATGTCCAGCTTAGCACTTTCTAAAGGGTTGGTAGAAAAAAAATCAATCTGATCTTTTACTAGTCGACAATAATTCTCCTCCTTCAATAGCCTCATTTAGTTTCCATCGGGTCTCTTTCTTGGGAATATTAGAAAAGCCAGATTACATAACACCAGAGAATGATCAGATACAGGGCCTGGTTGAATTGCGGCAGATGACACACCTGGAAAGAGCTCATGAGAGACCAGAAGGTAATCAATGCAGACTGGAGGCGTGTACGGCGAACTAAAGTAAATTCCCTGGAGTTGGGATTCAAAACTCGCCATCGTCACACAGTCCGCATTGATCTAGTAATTTCTTGAAAGCTCTTTGTCCGGGACAGTCCCTCGACACGTTCCCAGACCTGTCTATGTTAGGGTTCAAAACCAGATTAAAGTCTCCCCATGATAATGGGAATAGCGAGTAAGGGAGAAGAGTGGAAGTCAATTTCATGAAAAAAGTGGGATCATCTGCATTTGGTCCATAAATGCTGCCAAGCAAGAGTGGCATAGCCGAAAGGGTACCCTGAACTAGAACATACCTTCCTCTGAATCCCTAAACACCTGAGTGGGAATAAATGGAGCGTCTCTATTAACCAGCATCATGACACCACAACTACTGGTTGAGCCTGAGGCATTAAAGACCTACCCCACCTGTTGTCTCCTGAGTTGTAGTGCCTCAGTATCTAGCAAGTGAGATTCTTGTAAAATGTAATCTGTGCACGCAGCAAGATCAGGTGTTTAAGCACCTGATATTGCTTAGGTTTTCTCCTAACCCCTTCACATTCCACGTAGCTAGGTTAATACTACAAGCCATCTTTGTTGACAAAACAAGCCGAGGTTAACCTTTGACAGCTACTACTATTATGATCCACATACTCCTGTTCCATTAAAACTGCTGTGCCATCCTCCCACCCCCAAGCCCCATCCTGCACAGACTCACCCTTCCACCCCTCAAGTAGCACCTAATCACAAACTAGCATTAATAAACCCAAACTATTGCCTTTTGTCCCACCCTCCCTGCCCCCAACTGTCACCAACAATGTTCAACAGCTTACCATTTCCTTCTCCCCAGCCCCCGACATTACCTCCCAAACCCTAAGAAAAAAAAAGAAAAGAGAAATCTTTGAGCCCTCCTACATGAAAACAACAGGAGGTAAATGACCTAAGTAACAGTAACAATATGTGAGGTCCTCAGGTGATCAACTCCAGATGACCCGTGGAAGTAACACTGTATAATAGAACTAGGGCACTAGGATTAATGAGAGTTACCAACCCTCATGCCATGCCTGCTGAAAGGAACGCACATCATTAAGTGCTATTAAGACCAGACCACAGGCAATATTTCCAGTTCCCATGCGAGACTCACCGCACGAAACACTTGACCCCACCAAATGGGTTCAGCTGTGCCCCATCCATAATAGCGCCCTTATGCCAGGAAAACTCCCATCATGGGCCATTGAAATCATTGGGCCCTATTTCAATGAGGTTCGAGCTCTCTCTGGTGGTACAGGAATGAAAGCGCATAGTAAGGCACTGTAGAGAGATGCCCGAGAGCTCTCCCAGCAACCCACCAAATGATGGGCATTAAAACACTCACAGGGTATACACCAAAGGCCTTAACTGGACCAAATCCCTCGAATGCTTGCAAGGGAGGTACTAACCAAAACATTACAAAATTACCTCTCCAATGCCTGAAAAGATAATCTTAAACAGTCATTTTAAAAGAGATCAGAGTCCCAGATAAAGCTAAAGCATAAGCAACCATATAAAGTCCAGAAAATAATAAAGAACATGTGTCCCATAAGCCCACTAAACAGGCTTGGATAGAAATTCAGCAACTATATATATATTCATCCCTGAAGAATCCTCCAAGTAACAGCCAGATATCCTCAAACCAGAACACTTTCCTTGACCTGGCGAGAGGCCTCTCAAGTATCCCTGAAAAGATCAGGTAAGAACAGCTTTAGGCCAGAAATCGCAGCCTCAGGATCCTCGTAAGAGACCCAGGTACCAGCTACTTGCACCTGTAGCCTGGCTGGGTATGCCATACGAAACTTCAAACCAGCTGCAATAATTTTAGAGACGACTGGATGAAATGCTTTGCGCTTCACATGGACAGAGCCCAGCAAGTCCTCGCCAACCTGTGTTTGACTTGCTCCCATCTCACTTCCTGGATTTCTCTAACTTTGGACAACAATGGTGCCTCTCCAGTAATTCAAAAATCAGCATATTATAGGGTGAGGGTATGGCTCCAGTGGGGCTTTGGCCTCAGGGATCTGTGGGCTCTCGATTATGTATTTAGCCCCAAGAGCAAGGGGCCAGCGATTTTCTCCACCAACTTCTGGACAAATGCTATGGTCTTCGACCCTCTTCTCCCTCTGGCAGCCCCAGGATCACAATATTACTTCTACGACTACGACCTTCAAGGTCTTCCAGCTTAGCTTCAAACGGCATGTTTTTGCCGCATAGCAGCCATCCCAGGCTCGAACCTTTCTGCTTGTTTCTCCAAGAGGAGATCCTTGTGATATTATCCGTAGTTAAGACTGAGATCTCTTCAAGCTTTCTAGATAGAAATTTCTTCTCTGATGCCATTTCTTTTATTTCTTCCTGAAAGGGCTTGAATTCCTTTAAGAATCTGCTTAACATGTAGTGGCTCCTGCTCCGTGCCCTGATTTGCAACCTCTGGCTTATCAGTTCCACTCAAGGCCCGTGATGTCTTGGGGCCTTTTCCGTGAGAAACTGACGGGTATGTTTTTGCTGTGCCCGCTTCATGTAAACCTCCATTCTCTCTCAGATTCCCCAGCAGGAACACTGATGCTAGGAAGGCAGTAGACCTTAGAAATATAGGGTTTTAAGCTTGTTAAACACTCAAAAACACTTTAATCAAGTCAGAAGGCTGGAGCTATACAGAGACTCTACCCAGTACTCTGCATCACGTGGTCCCTTATATCCTTTTTAAGATAAGGGCTCCAAATAGGTGATCCATAGTCTAAGTGTGGTATTACATAAGTCTTGTTTAATTTCATAATACATGTTGTGTTTCTGGAAATAAAGGCTTTTTGACAGAACGTATGATACTATTACATTTCCAAATGGTTTTATCTATATATGAACCCGAGGATAACTGAGTTAATCCAGACTCCTAGGTCTTTTCACATTTGCTATTTTTGATTGTTATTCCATTAAGACTATATTGGTATTTTTGATTTCATTTTCCAAAATGTATTACTGCACATTTAGTTTCATTAAACTTCATATTGTTAATTTCTCCCCATTTTCAATTTTGTCAGACTTTCACATAATTGCTTATATTTTAACAATGGTGATACATCCACACCTATTTTGTGTCATCCACAAACTTTGTAATTGCTGAATCAGTCCCTGCACCCAGATCACTTATATATAACTGAACAGAACCTGACCAAATACAGACCCTGAGGGACCCTGCTACACTACACTTTCATCTGGAGGACTGAGTTAATTCTTACACGTCTGTTTTCCGTTCATTAACCAATTCCCAATCCATCTTAAAATGTATTTATTTAGCTCTAAATCACCTAATTTTGTATTAATTTGTTATGTGGTACTGTATCAAATGCTTTCCTAAGTCCAATAAGATAACATCAATAGAGATTCCTTTGTCTAAACTGCTACTAACAAAACTATAGAACAATAACAAATTTGTGTTACACGAAAGTCCTTTCCTGAAACCATGTTGAGAGATATCCTGTAAACCTAATGCAGCTATATCTTTTCAATTTTACTTTTAATTTGTCGTTCTAAAAGTCTTACAGCAAATTGACGTAAGGCTGATAGGCCTATAGTTGGCAATATTTGATTCACACCACTAGAGGAGGTTCAACCCAGTTACATCCAGACAGAAAATCACTTTGCACCTCTGGAGGAGGTTCAGGCTCCTGGTCAATCAAGGATGTTGGGAGGTTCAGGCTCCTGGTCAGTGGAGAATGTCAGAAGGTTCAATCTCCTGGTCAGTCAAGGATGTTGGGAGGTTCAGCCTCTGGTCAGTCAAGGGTGTTGGGAGGTTCAATCTCCTGGTCAGTCAAGGATGCCAGGAGGTTCAGGCTCCTGGTCAATCAAAGATGTCAGGAGGTTCAGGCTCCTGGTCAGTTGAGGATGTCAGATGGTTCAGACTCTAGATCAGTCGAGGATGTCAAGTTCAGGCTCCTGGGCAGTCAAGGATGTTGGGCAGGCTCCTGGTCAGTTGAGTATCTACAGAGGTTCAGTCTCCTGGTCAGTCGAGGATGTCAGGTGGTTCAGACTCTTGATCAGTTGAGAATATCAGGTTCAGGCTTCTGGTCAGTCAAGGATGTTGGGCAGGACAGCACATTGGCCTCTAAGGGGTAAAGCAGACAGGAAGATTCGGTGGTCAGTGACTCAATGATTAGGGTGTTAGGGTGATAGTGGAAAGTCAGATAAGAGGATTTGGTCCTGTGCCTGCCTGGAGCATCAGCCAGTCCAGATGTAGTAAGGAGGATGATGGAGAGGGAGGGGGCAGGTGCTGGTACACCTGGGTACCAACAATCTGGTTAACTAGTCCATGGAGAAAGTGAAGCAGAAGTTCCAAAGACTTGGGCACAGACTGGTGGCACACTCAGCCTCCTGCCATTTTCAAAGTCTTTACTGTGGGGGGCATGGAGGAGGCAGGACAGGATAAGGAGTGTTGAAATATAGAGTTCAACAGTTGTCCTAAGGGGTGGTGTCGGGATATGGGGTAACACTTTGTAGGGATTGGGAGATTTCTGGGACAAGTGACTCTTCAAAGATGATGGACATCACCTGATAAGAGGGGGGCCAGTGCACTGGCAGATGTTTGATGTCTATATCAGACATTTAAACTGACTGCAGGGGAGTCCAGGTGTAGAGAGTCCACAGCTGATGGTAAGAAGAAGAGTACCAAAGATTCTACTCCATCGCACACAGGGGACAGAAGCAGAAAAAGAGTATAGGGAACACTGTAGTATTTGCAGGACCAAGGAGAAGGTGGAGGAAAAACTAAAGGCAAAAGCACAAGCAAGGGGTGAGGAAACATGGAAATCAGGCAGAGAGTAGCAGAGTTAGAACAAGGGACAAGTGGAAGGTGGTATTAATGCCAGGAACCTGTGTAACTGACTCAGTGAGCTCAGGCGTGAGATGACAAACATTGAAGTTGACCTTGTGGCCATCATGAAAATGTGGGCCACAGAAAATAATGACAGGGAGTTGGCTGTCCCTGGATATACATTATTCAGGAGAGCTAGAAGAACTGACAGGAGGGAGGGGTTGCCATCTTTGTCAAGAAGAGCATCAAGTGATAGAGGATGGCAGCATTAGGGTTAATCATGTGGAGGATGAGTCATATGGGTGCAAGTCACAGCAGCCTCAGGCAGGAAAGTATGCTTAGGGGTAATTTATAGGACTCCAGGTCAGGGGAGTACAGGGACAGTGACCTCAGGGAGGAGCTTAAAGAAGGAGAGGTAAGGGGAAGTAGGGGTGGTAGGAGATGTGAACCTGCCAGATATCGATTGGGAGGTCCCAGTGGTCAAGAGTGCCAGGAGTCAGACATTGTTGATGTTTAATCAGCTTAATGTATTTCTGGAGAAGGTGAAGTCCTGTGTACTGAACAGCATGGGTTTTGACATGGTCGGTCAAGTTCACAAAAGGCTGTCCTACAAGACTGCAATGGTGACTTGCTAATGGGGTCGGTGTTCGTAAACCTGCCAAGGCTATTCACCTGATAAATCACTTCTTGTTTGTCAGAAACTCACTGATCTGGGACTGTCTGATTCAGCGGTGGTTTTTATTCGTGATTTTTTGCAGGGTCGCTCTCAATATGTTTCAATTGGCCCTATATTTTCAACCTTTGTCCTATTGTGTGTGAAAATTGCTGAGTCCATCCTTGGTCTCCTGTTATTTCTTTGTTTTTCAGTCAGTTCTCTCTATATTCTGTTCAAGTAAATGTCTCTCTATGCTGACGACTTGATATTGTATTGTCAATGCCAATCTATTGAACATATAAATGCAGAGCTGGAATTAGAGTTTCAAAGATTATGTAGTCGGTTGTCCTCAAATATGATGGTATTGAATGTAAGGAGACTAAAGTTATGGTGTTTAGTAGCCCCACTAGGCTTAATGAGAATGTATGTTTGTTACTTCACAATGTTCAAGGTGTTTTACTTGAGCAGGTCTCTGAGTTTAAGTACTTGGGAGTCCTACTTGATCCTTCTTTAACTTTCTTTCTCAAGTAAAATGTTCAGGAGAACAATCCATCATAGCTGCGGATGCTTTATAATTCAAGTCATGTCTGTCTTATGATTCCCGTAAAACATTAGCTATAGGGATCTTAATGCCACACGTGGACTGATCCTCCTCTCTACAATAAATTGGAGTGCGAGGAGAGGCAGGTCTTAAGTGTTGCTTACAATAATCCTGGCGCTTTGTTCGGATGTTCCAGTCATGACCCATCATTGCTCTTTGTATTCATCTCTGGGCTGTTATCACCTCAGCTTAAATATATGTATGCCTTAGGTAACATGGCCCATCAGGCCATATATGCTAAAGATGTGTCTCCTATGACTGATTTGGTGATAGTTCATGAAGTTCAAGCCAACCTAAAATCAAATCAAGGTAGCCCACTCTGCTAAAAAAAAAATGTGGTCTTCACTCATTTGAATGTCAGTCTCCTAACCTTTGAAATGAATTACCTCTTTTTGACAACCATCAGTTCATACACAGGGTTTAAGTTTAGGTTTAAACAATATTTATTAACATTAGCAACTTGGACTTGTAATGTTTGATGATTACCAATGATTTGATGTTTATATATTTATTGTATTGTTTGTTTTCTGTCTTGCATTGTTGTATGTTTTTTGTTCTGGTCAGACCTGAAGAAGGGCTTTTGCCCAGTGTCCCTAATCGGTTAACAAATTTATAAATAAAAAATAAATAAAATTGCTTGACACCTTCCAGGACTGTCTATTGGTGCAGCTAGTTAAGGAACCCAGTAGGCAGTCCACAGACCTTGCTATAATACTCATTATCTCAGAGATGGTAGGTGCTGTGGGGTGGGGAACCCACTAAGGAATAGTGACCACAGCTCTGTATGGTTTAATTGCCCTTTAGGGTTGGTAAGCCACAGTCGAGAACTAAAGTCCTTGACTTTAGGAAGGCGACTGATAGGTTGAGGAATGGGTCAGAGACAAGTTAGTAGGGGTGGAGGACATAAGCAGGGTGGAGCAGAGATGGGAACAATTACCAAGCCATCTTTGGGTATCAAAGGCATGTATAAGGACAGTAACAAAGAAAAATAAGTTTAAGGGATCACTATGGTTCTCAGCTAGTGTCAAGGAAGCAGTATGGGCCAAAATGAAAGCATTGATATACAAGGAAAAGCAGGGAGAACCAGAATGGAATGAATATCGACAGGAAAATAGGGAGACAAGGAGGGCTGGCAGGAGGTGAAAACAGACACAGAGATGATACTGGGGAAGGTTCAAGAATGGGAAAATAGTCTTTAGATATAATAGTGAAAAAAGGAAAAGGAGGAAAATCTCATGGCTAGTTGAAGGGGGTAGGTGATATAGGAGGATGGGTAAAGGCCACCTTCCTGAATGACTACTTTTTCTCAGTATTCACTATGGAGGTCTCGTGTCCATGCCAGAGAGTGGCACCAAAGCAGCCACAAAGGGAGTGCTGGAAATAAGTCAACAATTGTTTACTAAAGAAAGGGTCCTGTAAGGGCTGGCATCCCTAAAGATAGATACAACCCCTGGACCAGATGAGTTGCATTCAAGGATACATAGGAATTAGCAGCAGAGCTAGCTAACCACTGACTCTGCTGTTCAACAGCTCACTCATGTCCAGGAAGTTCCAGGGATTGGAAGATGGTAGACATTGTACTGCTACATAAGGGGAGGCTAAGGAACAACCAGGAAAATATAAACCTATCAGTCTGACCTTTGTTCTGGGTGGTATCCTGTGATAATAGCACATATATAAAATAGCGAGTCAAAAATAGCTGACTTAATCATTGTTACTTTTTAATGGTGAGTGTTTAAAAACGGCACCTTACTTAAACAGTGAATTACCATGGTGACAAAATAGCAAAGAAGTTAGTACCGCGACTATCTTCTATGTGCCCAACCTCTACCCAACTCAGAAATCAGTTTTATAGACATCAGACATTTCACAGAAATGCAAACACACACTGCACTGTAGCATCGACTTGCATGTTTTTTATTTCTGACACCATCCTAAGCTTTATTCTCTTGCAGCAGCTACACATCATTACAAAATAGTTTAAATTACTTCTGTGATGTGTCACTCAGGACTTACTCGATCACTTCTGTTCAGTTTTCTTTTCTTTTTCTGGGGAATGAATGCTTAAAACATGAAGATATATGGCTTAATGATGGATCTGAATGCATGAGGTAGATTCACAGCAATATGATGGGTGGCCATGTGGAGAATGGTGAAGTCGGATGGTGGTGGGTGCCGGGGCTAATTTCTCTATCTGCAATGAAGACAGGTATGAGAAGCTCCTTAAATGTGAATATACAATGGGTGGATGGGGAGACCTTCTGACATCTCCAGACTGATTATTCACCTGTTCAGCAACTGCCTCTGTCTGTGGCATGGAAGCAGGTGCATGAATTTGATTAAGCGCCATGCGATGTAGTAACCCTCCGATCTCTCACTTCTTCAGCTGTTGCCACTGTCCGTAGCTTGGGAAATGGAATTTGATTTGCTGCCATGTGGTGTTGTAGTGCTCCCAAAGTAATTAGAGCAGCTGACCAGATTCACCATTTCTGTTTTAGTTTTTGACTGGCCTGTGACTGTCATTGTCCTAGCCATGTGGTCCAATTATAGCATTATATTTACATTCTCTGTTCTTAAAGAGGCTCTTTGTGCAGGCACTCTATTCAGATTTGCTAAAATTCACTTGCTAATATTTTAGTCATGATTAAGTTTTCACGATTTTAACATGGAACCATTCTGGGGTGCCAATTGAACCTCTGATTAAAGAGGACCTTGTAGACTACCTGGAGAGCAACAGACTCAAGGACAGTGAACCACAAGGCTTTGTGACAGGAAAGTCTTTTCAGAATAATCTGATAGTTTTCTTTAACCATTCATTGCTTAAGAAGATGGAAGACCTGGGTGCAGTTAAAACTTTAGTGGACTGGGTGGGTAATTGGCTAAGAGGGATGCAACAGAGTGTGGTGGTCAATGGGGTAAAATCAGAGGAGCAGGAAGTAACGAGTGGTATTCCTTCAGGATCTTTCCAGGGTCCAGTCCTCTTCAACATGTACATTAGTGACATTTTGAGGAATCCAGGTCAGGTTGTGTCTCTTCGCATGAAGACACAAAACTATGTGGAAGGGGGGGATAGTGAGGAAGGAATAAGGGACATGCAAAAGGACCTACAAAAGCTTGAGTGTGGTCAAAGACCTGGCAGTTAAACTTCAATGCTAAGAAGTGCAAGGTAATGCACCTAGGGGAAAAGAACCCCAAGATGTAGTACTGGATGGGATGGGAGACACTAAACACTACAGATGAGAAATGGGATCTAGGAGTTATCAACAGTAACTTCCTTAAATGAGCATGTGCAACAAGGCCTACAGCATGGCTAACATGATGCTGGGATGTATCTGGAGAGGTATTGATAGAAGAAGAAAAGAGGTAATACCCCCGTTTACAGATCCCTGGAGAGGCCTCACTTGAGTACTGCATACAGTTCTGGAGTCCTCACCTCAGAAAAGACAATGATAGGTTGGTGACAGTGCAGTGCAGAGTGACAAAATGATTCAGAGACAACAGGGCAGATCCTATGAAGAGTGCCTCAAGGTACTAAATATGTCTAATCAAGTCAGACGTTATCTATAACAAGCATTTGTCAATGTCAAAGTTCGATGTTCGGAATTGATGTTAGTACACACTGATTGGTAGGACTACAGTTCCTGGTAGAAAGAATAAGTTAGGCCACCAAGTTCACATTCCTGTTGAAATACAGTGAGGTGCATACCTGTTTCCTCAATTCATGATCTGGCTTTGAAGTGACAATATGACTGTGGTTCAAAGAAAATTAGGGCACTGGAGCCCCACCATGGGTTGGGGGGAGTTATGGTTAGAAACCTAACCCTAGGTGTTTGTTGGTATCTGCACTACAAATTTTCAACATGGCCTTTGTGACCCCACCTCATGAAAGCATTTGGGACCTCAGCTCATGAATAGTGGCACTGTGATTTTGTTAATCTGTCCCGAAGGTTGATTTCTCACAGTGACCTCACCATTATGCACCAGTTGTGCAAAAACACTGTTCGGGCAGGATGTGAAAAATACAGCTGTACCATTCTATAGGGAGATGTGAAGAAGGCAGTATTAAACATCTGAGTGAAAATATTAAAAATGCTTGAACGACTGAAAGATATGTGGAAACTGCACAAATGCACGATCGTAACAGTCATTTAGTGGAATAATTTCACCAAAATTTCAGCATAGGCATTTTGTGATCTCTACTCATGAACACTGTCATTATGATTTTCTTACTCTGTCCTGAACATTAATTTCCCACAGCAAAGTGTCTATTATGTGCCAGATGTGTGAAAACACATTTGGGCTGTATGTGAACAATGACAGCTGCACTTTTCATAAGGAGGTGTGCAAAACTGACAATGTTGAAACTCTTGAGTGAAAATATTACAACCTCGATGTTATGAATGTGCATGGAAACTACGCAATGCACAGCCATAAAATAGTCATTTTATGGACTTTTGTCACCCAATTTTCAACATAGGCATTTTGGACCGCAACTCATGAACAGTGGCACTGTAAATTTCTTAATCTGTCATGAACACTAATTTCCCACAGCAATTGCACTATTCGCACTGGAAGGGCAAAAACACATTTCGCCAGGATGTAAAAATGACAGCTGTACTGTTCATATGAGGTGTAGAATGCCAAAATTGAAAATCTGGAGTAAAATATTACAAATTCATGAAGTTACCTGTGTGCATGGAAACTGCACAATGCACGCTTGTAACTCAGTCATTAAATAGACTTTTGTCACCAAATTTCCAACATAGGTATTTTGAGACCTCCGCTCATGAACAGTGTCACTGTAATTTTTGTAATCTATCCCAAACACTGATTTCCCACAGCAACTGCAACTATTCTGCACCAGAAGTGCAAAAACACATTTAGGCAAGGATGTGAAAAATGACAGCTGTACTGTTCACAGGAGGTGTAACAAAATGCCAATGTTGAAAATCTGGAGTGAAAATATTACAAATTCATGAAGTTACGTGCGTGTGGAAACTGAACAACACACTTGTAAAACAATCATTTTTGATTTTATTCACCAAATTTGCAACATAGGTTTTGAGAACCCACCTCATGAACAGTGGTACTGTTGATTCGTTAATTGGTCCTGAAAAGTGATTCCGAGCAGTGACCGCGAAATTACCTTTCGTGACTGATTAATGAAATGATAGTGCCACTGATCGTGAGGTGGGCCTGAAAAGCCTATGTTGCAAAATTGGTGAAGAAAATCCAAAAATGCCTGGAGATATGCACCAAAGTTGAAAAACCCTATTTATGCCATTATACAGCTTATTGGCATTTTTTCAGTTTGTGGTCGGCCTTGAAGATTGCAGACATGTTCCTGGTCCACCAAAGATCTTGTGTCAGGCTCTGGAGGTAAGTATGGGTTGGGGGTGGGGAGGTGGGTGATCAGAGGGTGGGCGTGGGATGGAGGGCCATCAGACTCAACAAGGGACTGTTTCCTATTTTACATGTTTAAAAATAAAAACTTTACATGGCGGGAAGGTTTTCCTTTTACAGGGAAATTTGGCAGGCTGGGTGGCTCCCAGTGTGCTACCTGAGTGTTTGTTGGTAAGGGCTGTAGCCAATGAGGATTAGGTACCCCATTGGCACACAACAAATTGGGGAGGACAAGAGCCAAGGGAGATTGGGCACACCGCATACAACTAATTGGAGGTGGACATTATGCCGACGGGGAGTGGGCCTCCCCATTGGCAAATTAACTGGGAGGTGGCATGTCAACAGGAGATTAGGCACCCCATCAGTTTGTACACAGCTGCACATAACAAATGGGGAAGACAGTATGCCGATGGGGTAGGCTCTCCCATAAGCAAACAAACAGTGAGGTGGCATGCCAACAGGAGGATTGAGCACCCTGTGGGTTGGTTTGTTTGTTTAACTGTGAGAGGGAAGTCTGGGCTCAGACGACGTTCACACTGCATAAGCTACAGCAGTGTGAATGTGCAACCAGGAATGCAATGCAGGAATGCAACGAAAGGACCGAGCCGCACCACTATTAATGCAGCTCCATCTTTGAAAAGTTATCCTGCTCAGCCCGAACAGCTGAGATTGAGTAATTGGCAGCCTGCTGACTGATTCTCCTTCTGCTAGAAATGGAGCTTTCAATTGGTCACCCTATTGAGCATCTTATAGCAATGAGTTCCTCTGCGCCTGTGAGCCAGACAAACTCAAAAGCGCTAATTCCAAGTTTTTCAAAGCCCTTTTATAACTTAACATAAAGTACAAACAGATACATTTAAAACAATACCTTTTTCAAAATATTATAAAATCTAAAAAGTTTCAAAAAGTTAAAGTAATTATCATAAATACACCTATGCACAGTTAAAAGATCTAAAAGCAGTCAGGAAAGGCCATACTGAATAAATAAGTTTTCAGAGCAGTTTTTGAATGGTCAGGCACTCTCTCACCCAATGAGGCAGAGAATTCCAAAAGGTAGGGGCCACAAAGGCAAAAGAACAGGCCCCAGAGGTCTTACGTTGAATCCTCGGAACCTTCTAGCAATCACTCGCCAGAGGAGCCAAGTGAACGGAGGTAGTGTAGTAGACACAGAGGAGATCCTGCAAATACCGAGAGGTCCCTGCCCGTGAAGGGCATTATAAGTCAGTAACCCAACCTTGAAGGTTATCCACCACTGTAATGGCAGCCAGTGCAGTCCGTGAGCACAGGTGTGATATGGCAAGATCTTAAACAGCCAGTCAGCAACCTGGCTACTGCATTCTGCACCAGCTGCAAATGGCAGATATCAACCCTGGAAGCCTTGGGTAGAGGGCATTGCAGTAGTCAAGACAGGAGGTTATGAAGGTGTGTGACAAAAGCTGGAAGGTCGACAGGTGGGACCAGATATTTTATCTGGGTGTTATTCCTCAGATAGTAAAATGAGGTCATGTCTACATCCCACATCTAAGATTTAAGCATCAGGCCATAATCAAAAGTAACACTCAGGTTCTGCACCTTGTCAAAAGTCACCAACTGGACACCCTGAGCCACAGACCTAAGAGCTGTCCTGTTGGCAATCTCACACCTTGATGGCCCGGCCCACCATCACACCTCAGTTTAATCTCGGTACAGCCACAGCCAGTTGGCACTCATCTGGTCCAGGATCTTGGAGAGTCAGTTATTAAATACCAAGATGGCTCCACCCTGCTCAGGCACAAAGAACTTGTATAGCTGAGTATCATCTTCATAGCAGTGAAAACTCAGATCATACTGTCTAATAATGTCTCCCAAATGGCAGCATATACACAGAGAACAACATGTGTGACAGGATGGAGCTCTGCGGCACCCTCACAGACTAGGGGAGGAGTCCAGGAATAAATCCTCAACACCAGTCTCTGAGTCCTACCTGCAAAGGAATGATCGAAACCAACTGAGCACTGTGCCAGACAGTCCACAGATTAACCTAGGCACTCCAACAACACACCATGGTCCACAGTGTAAATGCTGCAGAGAGATCAGAGGACCAAGACTGAATGAGTCCTCCGCTCCTCACCACTAGGAGATCATTTAGCACCCAAACAAGTGCCAGCCTGGTACTGTGCTCTTCCTAAATCCAGACTGAAGAGGATCATAGACATCATGGATGGTCAAATGATCATCCAGCTGCATGCAACCACCTTCTTAATAACCTTACCCACAAAGGGCAGGTTAGAGAAGGGTCTGTAGTTCGCCAGACAGTCTGGGCCAAGGGAGGATTTTTAAGGAGAGGTCTTTCAACCACCTCATTCAGGGGGTCAGGAAACACCTATGTCTCCAGTGACCTCCAGACTTTCTCAGCTAGACTGAGCCAATTACCTCAAAACACCCCACAAGGAAGCACATTGAGCCTGGGTCCAAAATACAGCAGGTTGGTCGCAGAGAATAGATAATACTCATGATGTCAATGATGCCAGCTGGCCAAAGTCAGATGAGGTAAACTATGAGTGCTCAACCTTCTGCCAACCTCAGCAATACCCAGAGAAAGGGCTGGACAGATTACAGATCTGATGGTGGCAACTTTATCTGTACACATTGTCTGCTTTACTCAGCCTTGAACTGGCTGTCTCCCAATGGCCTGTGCTCCTACACACTTTGGATGCTTCGATTCACTAACCCATCTACCCCGTCCAGACTCACTTGCTGCTATGTTAAACCCTGTGATCCACTCTGACCTCTAAGGCCTTCTGCCTCTCCTGCTCTCCATTTCTCAGTGCTCCTAAGATGGTGAACAAGCTTTCACTCACATTGCTCCCAAATTTGGAACTCCTTCCCCCAACATCAAGCACTGACCTTCTCACAATGCTTTCAAAAAAGCACTTTTCTCCGACATGAACACACTTGGTGCTTGCAACTGCCCTAACTCTCACTCTGTTTTTCTGTTTACTACATGCCTGCCATGTCTCCAGTATACTGCTACCCATGTACTGCTTGACCTGTTTAGTGTTTTATTACTCCTACATGAGTGTTCACTTCACCTGAAGCTATGTTTGTTTTTGACCTCCCTCTGGGTCCTGTTTTACTTGGATTGGTTATACCTGTAAAGTTGTACCATTGTTGTTTTGTACACTCCCAGGTTGTGCTTGAAAATAGGCAGGTCTTTTGCCTAATGTACCTTACTGGTTCCAAAAGCTAATAAATAAAAAGCGAGCCAACTCATCACGCTTACTGTGTGACAAAGCTCACCCTGTCTGAAGACACATTGGATTGCACAATCTATCGACAGTCCAGAAGAGCTGAACTGGTAGATTTTGCTCAGCTGTAATCTCCTGTACAGGAACTCTGCCTTCTTAGCGGAGACTGTCAGCTGATTGTCCGTATAATGAGCCATCAACCTAAGTTTGTCACCAATCAGGCCTGATTTCTGCCAGGATGTCCTAGCCTTCATCCCACTCCTCAACTCCTTCAAGTTCCCATCAAACCACGAGGACCTTGGGTGAAGAGTGAGGTAGTGAACATGGACAGGAGCAATGGAATCCAGCAGGCCACTGTCACGTCTTATTACAATCAAATAACACATCCCTGGATCCTTGCTGCCATTCAGTATTCTGATAGGTCAGGCACCACCATTAGACCATCTGGGGACATGTCCCTTAAAGGATGGTACAGACCATCTCTGAAGGGCACATCTATTGGGTGAAGCCTTGAAACTGAACCTTATGGTGTGATGATCAGACCACCCAATCGACTACAACACCAGGTTGGAGATCTCTATCCCCAGGAAGAAGACCAGGTCCAATGGTGACCCTGATTGTGGGTCACAGAGGTCATTACCTGTGTAAGACCAATTATCTTATCAATTGGAAGAAGTTCTGACCAAATTGCAAGAGTTTATCCCGACCCAGGCATTTAAATCACCAAGAATTAACCATCTGGGGATTCCAACACCATGTCAGCAATGAAGTTTGCGACTTCCTGAAGGAAATCCTTCTAGCCACTGGGTGGATGGTAGATGAGAAGTATCTTGCCTACACCCGCATTCATGATATGCTCCAAAGGATCTGGTCATTCACACTGGAACATCCACTGGCCCAGTTCCATTTAATAACAAATGGCTTCACCCTCGCCCTATGATCCATCCTCAGGCAGTGTATCACTAAGTACCCGCCAGAACTCCTGACGCCAATATAGGTCCAGCATTTTAATCAGCCAGTTCTCGGTTATGCAAGCCAAGTCATTTGTTCCAACAAGATCTACTATGACAGTGGTCTTGTTTTTTATAGACATGGCATTGCAAACTACCCAAGTAGGATGGGTAGCCAAAGGAGACATAATACTAGCCTACCTAAAGAAAAGCCCTTGGGTATGGGAACCAGGCAGAGATTTCCTATCCTAATCCATTATGCCCCAGGGCATCACCTTGTCACCACAACCCTAGTCTGCCACTCCCTCCACTCCACCACCAGGCCCAGTACCCCTCCTTTCTCCTTCTAGCAATCCCAAAGGCCCGACAGCATCTGAAGTCACTAGAAGCAAGAAGGAGAGGAGATGACTGATACCTTCAAATTCCTCAAAGGACTTAGTAAAGTGAACCGCAGGGAATTATTTAGAATGAATATCAACTCACTGTAACATGTACATGAATTGAGATTAGCTGGTGGAAAATGTTGATTTTATTTATATTTTGTTAACACAGTAAAGACACCAGAACAAGTCCATTTTCAGGTCCGACCCGCACGTAAACACAACACAGAATTTACAGTTATAACAAATTACAAGAAAAATTAGAACAAGCATTTGTCAATGCTGAATGTTTGCTTGCTGGTATTAGCATTGGAAAGGCAGGAGTTAGACAGATGCAGAATAGGAATGGTAGTGAAGTATTGAACTTCACACCAACCCCACCTCCATCCTGTAGAGACAGACAGGCATTGGGGGTAGAGTGTTTGGAGTCTTCACCCATGATGGTCATGCCATATCACCTCACCCTATTCTGCAGACACTGACATGTGTTGAGTTGTACCGTAGAGTGTTTGGGTTTACAGTGACCCCATTCCATAAGGACATATGGTGAAATGGGTGCAGCATGAGAGAATGGGGTGAAGTCTGGAGCCAAAGGTCCAGATACACCTTGATGCCTGTCAGGGCTTTGGGGTGGGGTGGGATGGCATGAGCCCTACAGTCAGCAATCCAAGGCATGCCCCGATGCTTGCCAGTCTGTACAGGGTAGGACATTATGGTTAGAAACCCTAATGCCTTGGGTGTTTGTAGGTATTTGAAGTACACATTTTGACATGCCCTTTTGTGACCTCACCTCAAAAAGTATTTGGGACCTCTTCTCATGAAGAGTGGCAGTGTGATTTTGTCAATGTGTCCAAACATTGAGTTCCAACAGTGACAGTGCCATTCTAGCCACATGTACAAAACACAGATCAGGCAGGATGTAAGAATGACAGCTGTGCCATCCACAGTAAGGTATGAAGAGATGGCAATGTTGAAAATCTGTAGTGGGAATATTAAAAATGCTCACACTTCTAAGCATATGTGAAACTTGCAACGCATGCGCGTAACACAGTCATTTTATGGACATTCACCACCAAATTTTCAACTGAGGCATTATAGGGCCTCTGCTCATGAACAGTATTCTCTGATTTTCTTAATGTATCCTGAACACTGATTTCCAAAGCAACTATGCTATTCTGCGCCAGAAGTGCAAAAACACATTATGGCCCGGATGCAAAAAATTACAGCTGTACTGTTCATAAGGAGGTGCAGGAAAATGGCAATGTTGAAAATCTGGAGTAAAAATATAAATATGTGAAGTTATGGCGTGTGTGGAAACTGTGCAATGCACACTTGTAACACAGTCATTTTATGGACTTTCATCACCAAATTTTCAACATAGGCATTTTAGGACCTCTGCTAATGAACAGTGTCACTGTGATTTTCATAATGTGTCCGAAAACTGATTTCCCACAGCAATTGTGCTATTCTGCGCGGAAGAGCAAAACACATTTTGGCCAGGATGTGACAAATGACAGCTGTACTGTTCATAAGGAGGTGTGGAAAATAGTAATGTTGAAAATCTGGAGTGAAAATATTGCAAATTTAAGGGTTACGAGCATGCGTAGCAACTGCTCAACGACGCCATATAAACAGGTCATTTCTTGATTTTTTCCACCAAATTTGCAACATAGACTTTTTGAGAGCCCACCATGAAGCACTGGCACTGTCATTTACTAATCAGTCCCAAAGGTGATTACGCCAATGACCGTCAAATCACCTCGAGACCAAATAATGCCATGACAGTGGCTGAATTCATGAGGAGGGGACTCAGTAACCCCATGTTGAAAATGTGGTGCCAAAATTCCAAATAATGCCTGAGATATGCACCAATGTTGAAAAAAACCCTATTTATGTCATTATACAGCTTACCGGCATTTCCTCTGTTTGTGGTCAGCTTTGAAGAGTGCAGACGTGTTCTCCAGCACGGAAGATTTCAGCACTGGGCTCCAGAGGTAAGTATGGGATGAGGGGTGTGGGGAAGCATTGTGTGCAGAAGGTGGGTGCGGTTTGGGGATGGGCAACCAGAATCAATGAGGACCATTTTTTGCTTTACAGGGAAAACAAAAAAAACATTGCAGGAATTTTTTTTTTACAGGGACATTTGCATGGACATTTGGCACACTGGGGTGGACTCCAGCATGCCAACCTAGTGCTTTTGAGGGGTGACAGTATCCAGCAGGATTGGGCACCCTGTCAGCATATGGGGGCACAATAGCGAAGTTGGGCACCCCTGGCACACACATGCATTTCTTGAGGATATTATGCCAATGGGAGTGGGCTCCATTGGCAAATCACAACGGAGGAGAGATCATGCCAATGGGGAGTGGGGTCCCCATTGGCAACCTGAACTCATGTGGGGACTAAACCCGAGACGGGATTGGGGCCCCTGTCAGCAAACAAACACTGTTGGGAGGCACATGCTGCCAAGGGTGATTGGGCAACCCCTTGGCTCGGGGCTCAGTGATATTGTTTTGAACATGGCGGCAAGCCACCACCATTTTCACAAGCAATACAGTACCAACATTCCGCCCAGCAATGACAGGTCGCTCCCTCATTGCAGAGGAGTGACTGATGCTGCAATGATGAGGTAGCCCTTGATTGCTGCAGCAAAAGTGTTTGTACTTGGTGGCACCTTTGAGACCAGTGTCATTGGCACACTGTGCCTCCATTGGCCCATCAGTGTCAAGCCACCAAATGCAAGTGTCCTTAGCTGTCCACAGTGCCACATCCACAACCCACTTCTCTCTAAGCTGTGGCATAATGTTTCTTGGACATGTGTGCAACAAGCATAAAAAAGTACCTACAAACTTCCAAGGACTGTAAATATATCTTAAAATTTAGTTTAATATGTTGCAATGAAGAGGAAGAACATAAATTAGCAGGTAATGAATTCTAGAAGAGGAGCAGCAGCTGAAAAGACTGAGAGGAATGTGGGGAAGTGCGCTTTATGATAAAGGGGTGGGAACCTGAAACTGTCTGTCAGCCAATGGGGGCGGGGCAGTCAGGGGATTCAAGAAGGCCTGGGATAGAATGAAAGGATTCCAGAATGGGAGGAATGGGAGGGCTAGTAACCTGGAGGAACAATAGATTCCAAGGAATGTCTATAGCCTAGAGGAAAGAAGGAAGAGAGGGACATGATAGAGATCTTCAAGTACCTCAAGGAATCAATAACATCAAGAGGGTAGTATATTTCAGAAAAGATGTGCAACAAGGGACATAATTTAAAGACAGAGGGGAAGACTCAGGGGCAATGTGAGGAAATTTTTTTTCACAGAGAGGATGGAGGACACATGGAACAGCCTTTGTGAAGAGGTTGTGGGGTCACAAACAGTGGGGGAATTCAAGAATGCATGGCACAGACATAAGGCAATTCTGGTAGGCAGGAGGAAGTAGGCTGTTTTGCTTAACTAGGATCTGCAGCTTATCCAATAGGCAGGAAATGGGCAGACTGGGTGGGCCAGGCAGTCCTTATCTGCCATCAAAGTCTATATTTCTATGTTAATAATCCAGGTATATAGGGGACTTGGGCTGAGTGGATGGATCTCGGCTGTTTTTCTGTCATCGTCTATATTTCTAACATTGAAGCCAAATGTCAGCCAACTTAAGAACTGCTGTGCCTAATGATGTGGGAAAATACAATTCCACCAGCAGAATTACCACAAATGGAAATTTAGATTCTGCAGAATATCAGAATGCACTTTGGCACCTTCTGCTAAATTCTAGCTTAGAATAGAACAACGCATGTTAATGTATGAATTGTAGATTCATGTTTTGAACTACAGAAAGAAATTCAAAACCAGATTACCCAACTGCAGAATAGTTAAACTGTATTGTGGAGTGATGTATTAAACCGTGGAATGGAATTCCAAGAACTATCATTCCACAATTCTTATGTATCATTCCACAATTCAGTCAGAAATGTCATGGTACAAAGCAAAAATTCAGCAAATATATTCAGAGGGTTCACATGTCTCAAAAGTCACAATTATGGAATATTTTGTGACATTTGTAAATCTTTGCAAAATTTTCAGAAATTCAGAATTCACAGATTCCACCCATCACTTGTGATATCCACACTTGGGAATAAGCTTTGGTTTTCAAACAGATACTTCAAAGTGGGATTCTAGTAGAGGCTGGCAATGACTGGACACTCAGAGGACTCTTACAATATTTTGTTTTTGTTGACTTGGAAAGCAGGGTTAGCCAGTTCTGCCTATTTTTTTATTTATTATTTATTTATTTATTGAAACATGTCGGAATTATTACTTTGAGTTAGATACTCCTTTACAAAGGCTCCACATCAGAGAATACAATAGCAAAGACATAGTATGAATTATAAAGCACAGCCAGTGTTGTGAAGCAAATTTCACGGTGCACAGTAGTTACAGGAGAAGGATACAGGCAAACATATATTGTAATTGGATTGCAGGTGCAATACAGTTCAAAAATGTATAACATTAAATTAGCACAATCAAGATCAGAGCGGTATAAACAGGTTACAGAGCGGAGACCATAGGGCCTTGGCCCTTTGGGATTATAGCATACAGTAGCATGAGACAATACAATACAGGCTGGACCAAGTCGGGTCCATTGTCATAGTGTGACCATTAGTGTGATGTGGGATCAATAGCAATCACAGACAGCATCCTGAGTGATAGCATTCGCAGGAGGAATTTGAAATGGCTGAGCTTGGGTTCCGTGAGGATTGTTCTGGGAGTGATTTAGATCAGCCCAGTCCCAACACATTGAATCAGGTTCAGCTGCTGATGATATTTTCAGTGAATTGGGAAATGTGCGGGACACTGGAGCAATTCCCTACTGTTTAGAGACATGCCATGGTATCCTTCACCCCCTGCACAACCAACAGAACAGTCAGACATGACCTCAGTTTAACATCTCGTGTAAAGACAGCACCTCAAGAATGCAGCACCCCTCATGATGCACAACAGTTTCAAGAACTGGGATTTTAACCAAAGTTCCTGGTGTGGGGCTAGAACTCACAGCTTTCCAATCTTCCAGCCTAGAGAGCAGTGTGCAACCTGCTGCGTTACTGACACAGTTGGCAAGAGGTAGAGGGCTTGGGTAGACAGAATGAAGATCTAGTGGCAGACAAGGAGAACATAGGACATGTCAGTATAAAATGAAAAATACAATCTGAAATCTGGGCAAGTTGGTGGTCCAAGAGATCCTTTTTTTTCTATGGTTCGAGGTTTCTGTGAAATCTGGACAACATAACCAGAGCAAAAACAATCTGTAAAAGTTCCCAGAGACAGTTACATCTGAGTTTCATTTCATTAGTTACAGTACACTAGTACAGTACTGCTTAACTATAATCAATATTTCTACTGCTGTTGTATAATATTAATAGACGCTGTGTGTTGCAATTACTAATTTGCAGAAAGTGCATAGTAAATCTCATAGTGCATAACCTGTGTTTTATTATCCTGGGTTATTGGGTAATTGTAACATTGGGATAAAGAGATAATTATATCATGGGATTTTGGGACATTAACCATCATGGGATTGTAGAACTGTTATTTTACTTAAGGTTTAATTAAGTTAACAACAAGTAAAACTTTAATATTTTTCAGACTATTTGGGAAAATCATGTGCATATAATTTGGATTTAGTTGTTTGATTCTCTTGGGAAATTACTTAACAGCCAAATTGTGTATGCTGCCATTGGTCAAAAGTCCTAAAATGTCTCTGGCTCCCAGAATCCAATAAATAAACGTCATAACAGCCAGAAATAAGCAGCAAAGATGAGCAACGGTAAGGTTATCATAGGTAGGTGTAATGCACTTTAATAGCATTAAAGGATATCAATATCTGTGTGCAAAGTACTCTGTCTCTTACACACACACACACACACACACACACACACACAACATTCTCCAGCAGTGTTGGACATTTTGCTGTTGCTGTTTATAATTTTATCTGCTACAGTCTTTTGATTATATTAATGCTTTAACTGCATCATGACATTATGCCATGTCACCCTCCTTTCCTAACATTCACCCTATCCTCTTTCTCGTGGTTGTGCAGTGTCTCCATAAGGTATGGTACCATGTGGTATCATTGCCCTGCTACTGTTCCTGCTGTCAGTCTCCTTTCCTCACACTCACTGTCTCTCTTGTGGTTGTGCACGTTATCCCTCAGGTTCATTACCATATGCTATCATTGTCCTGTTACTACTCCTGTCGTGTCCAACTCCTTTCTCATACTCACCCCTCTCTCTTGTGGTTGTGCACTTTCCCCATCAGGTATATTACCATGTGCTGTCATTGTCCTGTTACTGCTCCTGGTGTGTCTATCTCCTTTCCTCACACTCACCCTCTCTCTTGTGGTTGTGTTGTGTCTCCATCAGGTATGGTACCATGTGCTGTCATTGCCCTGCTACTGCTCCTACTGTGCCAGTCTCCTTTCCTCGCACTCACCCTTTCTCTCATGGTTGTGCAGTGTCCCATAAGGTATAGCACTATGTGTTGTCATTTTCCTGTTACTGCTCCTGCTGTGTCAGTCTCCTTTCCTCACACTCACTCTCTTCTTGTGGTTGTGCACTTTCCCCATCAGGTACATTACCATGTGCTGTCATTGTCCTGTTACTGCCCTGGTGTGTCTATCTCCTTTCCCACTCTCAACCTCTCTCTCGTGTTGTGCAGTGTCCCCATAAGGTATGGTACTATATGTTGTCATTTCCTGCTACTGCTCCTAGTGTGTCAATCTCCTTTCCTCCCATTCACCCTTTCTCTCATGGTTGTGCAGTGTCACCATTAGGGCATTACTATGTGCTGTCATTGTCCTGTTACTGCAACTGTGTGTCTATCTCCTTTCCTCACACTCACCCTCTCGCTTGTGGTTGTACTGTGAATCCATCAGGTATGGTACCATGTGGTGTCATTGCCCTGCTACTGCTCCTCCATGTCAGTCTCCTTTCCCCACACCCTCTCTCTTGTGGTTGTGCTGTGTCTCCATCAGGTATGATACCATTGTCATTGTCCTGGTACTGCTCCTGCTGTGTCTATCTCCTTCCTCACACTCACCCTCCTCGCTTGGGGTTGTACTGTGTATCCATCAGGTATGGTTCCATGTGCTGTCATTGCTCAGTTACTGCTCCTGTCATGTCAATCACCTTTCTGCACACTCACCCCGTCTTGTGGTTGTGCAGTGTCTCCATCATATATGGTACCATGTGCTGTCACTCTCCTGTTACTGCTCCTGCTATGTTAAACTCTTTTCCTCACATTCACCCTCTCTTGTGGTTGTGCAGTGATCCCAACACATGGTACAATGTGCTGTCATTGTACTGCTTCTGCTTCTCCCATGTCAGTCTCCTCTTCACTCACCCTCTCTTTTGTGGTTGTACACTGTGTCTCAATCGGGTATGGTACCATTTGTTGTCATTGTCTTGTTACTGGTCCTACTTTGTCAATCTCCTTTCCTCACACTCACCATCTCTCTGTGGTTGTGCAGTGTCTACATCAGTTATGGTACCTTGTTTTGTCATTGTCTTGTAACTGCTTCTGCCATGTCAGCCTCATTTCCTCCCACTCACTCTCTCTCTTGTGGTTGTGCAGTGTCCCCATCAGGTATGGTACCATGTGTTTTCATTGTCCTGTTACTGCTCTGCTGTGTCAATCTCCTTCCTCACACTCACCATATCTCTCTTGTAGTTGTGCAATGTCTCCTTCAGGTATGGTACCCTTTGCTGTCATTGCCTGCTACTGTTCCTGACAGGTCAATCACCTTTCTGCACACTCTCCCTCTCTATGGTTGTGCAGTGTTTCCATCAGGTATGGCACCATGTGCTGTGCTTTCACTGTCCTGTTACTGCTCCTGCTGTGTTAATCTCCTTTCCTTACATGCACCCTTTCTTGTAGTTGTGCAGTGATCCCAACATGTGGTTCAATGTGCTGTGATTGTCCTGCTACTTGTCCTCCCATGTCAGTCCCTTTTCTTCACAGAGAATCCTTATGACTATCCGACTCTACAGTGCTGACTTCAAATATCCCGTAACCGATTTCCTGCCTGATTGATTTCCGCTATTTTATGCCGACACGCATTTCCTGCCTGCCCCTCATACTGACTACACAATCCCCAACTACTCAATCCCTCAAGCAACAAATAGCTGCATGGAAAGAAACCTCACAACACTCTGAATCCATACCCCACCTGCAAAAATAGCAGCAATGTAAACTGAATGTAATAAATGTAATATAAACGTACCTGTATTGCAGAATGGCAGACTCATAGATGCTCTCATTCATTTTAAATCAAATAAGAAATCCACATAAACGATTGACCAAGTCTATAAAATTCAGCTCTCATTCTAAGAATTTATCAGTTTAAAAGCAAACTTTATTTAATGTGTAAAATGTAATAAGCGGAAGAGCTAGGTGGTTATAAATCACCATGTTGTGCACTACACCTGTAGCATTCGTAGATAACATTCATGTGATTTGTTAGACATCATAGCATATACACAAGGGAGGATTCTACATGTTTCACCTGTTCCACTGGGGCATGTATTGAATACAACTGCTGAAATTGATTTGGAACAATGCGGAATGTTCCGTCCATGATCCAGAATGTGTCAATACTTAGCTTCTCAATGTTAGTTTTGGTGGTGAACAAAATATTTTTCATTACCACAAGTAGAATCTCATGCAAGGAAAGACTGGCCATTTACTAGTCTGAATTCTTGTGGTATACACACTACCGCTAATGTTTTAGGTTTGGGCATGCTATTTTGCCTTCTAGCATGTTTAACAACGTGAAACAGGAATGTTTTCCTGGCTTGTTGTGCCAAACTTCAGGGTGAACCTTTGCAAGCTAATTTTGAATGAGTTCTGCTGGTGTGTCATGAGTGGTCAATGCATGGTGTTTTAAGAGGCTATGGCAATTGCCACGGAGCATCGCTGGCATCTGAGGGAATGATTGTGGTCTGTGGTACCCCACAAGTGATGTTGCCCACCGACAAGCACCGTGGATGCTCGGCCATGTCTGCCTGCAGACTTTCTATGCTGACAGCACCGATAAAATAAATCTTTGGGATTCTGCTCTTTTACATAGAGATAGCCACTAATGCTGAGCTTGCAATGCACGCTGTGATTTTACAACCATGAAACATGGGAAGTAATTCCTGAGTTAGTGTTGCTGGTGTCATCATTGCTACGTCAAAAAGTAAGTTACTATTAAAATCAGAATGCAATGGCTGTGCATATGTAGCTGGGTAATTGCTGAATTGGAAATACTCCTTGATCCAGGCACATACTGTAATTACAAATTAATTGAAAAATTGCTCGCGTGGTAGCCATAGCAACAGGCGTACTTGACAGTTTCCCAGACATATTGTGCTCCCTCATCATAATGAGCAATGTCGGAGCCATTTCCCATATTGCTATAGCCTACCATTCATTAAAGCGAGGAGCACTTTGTTCTTTCCACAGATAAACACATAAAGGCAGTACAGTGCAATATAACGTTTATTTAGTGAATTAAAACGATATTTCCAGTTTTATCAGTAAAACAAATGTAAGTTCTGTACTGACGGGCAATCAGTCGATCACGGACAGGCTGAGGCAGTACTATGAACTAAGCGGGCAGTTGTGAAACAGGTTTTGGAGTCGGGCACTTTAGCGCCGGAAGAAAGATGGGAAATCATACTATACCCCTTCACACTCACCCTCTCTCTTGCGTTTGTACAGTATCTACCTCAGGTATGGTACCATGTGCTGTCATTGTCCTGTTACTGCTCCTGCTGTGCTAATCTTCTTTCTCACACTCACCATCTCTCTTGTGGTTTTGCAGTGTCACCATCAAGTATGGTACTATGTGCTGTCATTGCTGTGTTACTGTTACTGTTCTGCCCTGTCAATCACTTTTCTGCACACTCACCCTCTCTTTTGTGGTTATGAGTGTCTCCAGTCAGGTATGTTACCATGTGCTGTCACTGTCCTGTTACTGATACTGCTGTGTTATTCTCTGTTCCTCACATTTGCCCTCTCTTGTGGTTGTGCAGTGACCCCAACAGGTGGTAGGATGTGCTGTCACTGGCCTGCTACTGCTTCTCCATGTCTGTCTCCTTTTTCACACTCCCCTCTCTCTCTTGTGGTTGTACAGTGTGTCTCCATCAGGTATGGTACCATGTGCTGTCATTGTCTTGTTACTGGTCTTACTTTGTCACTCTTCTTTCCTCACACTCAGTCTCTGTCTTGTGGTTGTGCAGTGCCCACGTCAGTTATGGCACCATGTTTTGTCATTGTCTTGTAACTGCTTCTGCCATGTCAGCCTCCTTTCCTCCATATTCGTTATAGCCTACCATTGTGAAACAGGATTTTGGAGTCAGGTAATTTAGCATCAGGAAGAATAGAGCGGGAATTCATACTAGACCCCTTCATACTCACCCTCTTTCTTGTGATTGTATAGCATCTCCATCAGATAAAGTACCATGTGCTGTCATTGTCCTATTACTGCTCCTGCTGTGCTAATCTCCTTTCTCACACTCACCATCTCTCTTGTGGTTGTGCAGTGTCACCATCAGGTATGGTACCATGTGCTGTCATTGCTCTGTTACTGTTCCTGCCGTGTCAATCACCATTCTGCACCTCACCTCTCTTTTGTGGTTATGCAGTGCCTCCATTAGGTATGTTATCATGTGCTGTCACTGTCCTGTTAGTGATCCTGCTGTGTCAATCTCTGTTCCTCACATTTGCCCTCTCTTGTGGTTGTGCATGGCCCCAACAGGAGGAAGTATGTGCTGTCACTATCCTGCTTCTCCCATTTCAGCCTCCTGTTTTCACACTCACCCCTCTCTTGTGGTTGTACAGTGTGTCTCCATTAGGTATGGTACCATATGCTGTCATTGTCTTGTTACTAGTCTTGCTGTGTCAATTTCTGTTCCTCACACTGATCTACTCTCTTGTGGTTGTGCAGTCTCTCCATCAGGTTGACACCTGTGCTGTTTTCACCCTGTTACTGGTGTCCTCTTCACCTATGAGATCATTTCACCTGGATGCAAGCTGTCCCTTCCTAGAGTCGATGCATACTTCATAGATGGTGATTTTATTATTGGTGTGACTGCGCCTGTACATATGCCAGGTGGGAAACCATCAATTAACTTCACAAAGCCAGAGAACACAGACAGTGTGTAATGTAAGTCATTTACTATAGAAACATACGTACGAACATATGAAGAAGCCAGCAGAAGAAGGCCGTTTGGTCTATCAAGTTCAGCATATTGCAGGGCCCACAGCTTGAGCTAATGTCCCTGCCCTCCTCCCACCCTCCCATCCTCCCTACCCATGATCCTCACCTTTCCCTATGTTTATCCCAGCCTCACTTAAAGATGCCCACTGTCTTCAATGAGATGACCTCTTCCAGCAATGCATTCCAAGTGTCCACTACCTTCTCTGTGAAGAAGTGCTTCCTGACCTCCCTTCTAAACATCAAACCCTCCAGCTTAAAACTGTGCCCCTCATGTTATGGTTGCCACTTAGCTTAAAGAGACCTTCTTATCAACCTTATTTATCCCTTTCAAGTACTTGAAGGTCCAAATCATATCCCCTCTCCCCTGTCTTCCAGGGAGTACATGTTCAGTGCCCTCAACCTCTCCTCATATGCCTTACCCTGCTGAGCTGCTATCATCTTTGTAGATCTCCTCTGGACCTTCTGCAGCAGGTTAATGTCATTTTGAGGTTGGACATGTTACATTTACTTGTTGGACAGGGCACTTTCCTTAACTGACTGTTATTGTCACGTTATAGTATTTTAAGTCACATATGAATTCGTTCTCGTACAGTATGTTTTGGAGCTAAAAAATTCAGATGTTTACTATTAGAAACTAGAGCCATGCCAGATCAGATTCTCTGTTCTTCACAGGAGCTGTCTACTAATACTCATGCGATATTCTTTCTACTGTGCATTTTCGTAGTTTGAAGTAGAAAACAGTAAATTATAGATACCTTCATATAGGTAATATAGTATAGTGTCTTCTACAGACTATAGGGATATCACCAGTGTCTGTAGTGCCACATAACAGGAGTTAGTAAGGTGGATTAGGTACTATATAAAATGCTATGCAAAGGTCTGTATATTAAGTGAGGTTACTGATAGCAGTGAATTGTTTAAGTAATCAAATTGGTGTGCCTTATTTTATGCATTGGGAAAGGATACTGTTGTCCACCACCTGAGCAATTGTAAACAGCTCAGAACAGGGGCAGAGGGGCATTTTCATTTTACAATGAGATATCATGCCTCATCTCTGCAATCACTCTTTAGCTAACAAGAATGGGGTCTCTTTCCAAAAGTTGATGATCCCATGAGTTTTCTTTTGATCAATACTGTTGTGAGGAACTTCTCTTTTGGCCTATTTTCTAAAAACTATTTATGATTTCAACTCCAGTTAGAATTGCCAGAAGCTCCTATCCACTAACTGCAATTTGCAAAATCCAACATCTCCATTAAGTGCATTTGTTTTTACTGTAATAAGTAGTAGTATTAGTAGAAAATGTTATTTTTGCACTACTGTATTATAGTTATTACAAAAGTTGAAAACACAATCATAAGAAAGTTTTTACACATACAACATTAATCTAAAAAGTCTCACACAATTAAATATTCATACATTACATCAAATTTATAGTTACTTAATGTATTGTAGTAGGTACAGTAGTAGTGGTTAATAGACTGACTCAGGAGGAAATGGAACCATCAAAATACAAAGCAGGATGTTATGCTGCTGAATATAAATGAGTGAGAAATCCCTCCATTCTAATTTACTGAGACTTGGTTTTAGCCGTGGCATTAAAGGATACCCAAACAACATTTTGACAACAAACTATTCACAAATCTGACTCCTAGGTGACTTAAGGAAAGGCTGCTGCATTCATTAATGCTAAAACTACATTTACATAATTTACCTATATGTGGTTCCAGAGCATTTGAAACTTGTAAAATCAGCCTTCCAATTTCAAAAACTGTCTTACCTGCTTCCTAAAGTGGCGCCAAATGTGTTATGTGATGATATAATTGGAGCCAAAGCCAGAGATATATGGCTATCTATAGTGCTAACTAGTTCTTTTTCCTTTTGTATAGAATTGTTTTACCCAAATGGTCAAAACCATGTGCATTGTTTTGTATAATGCACATGTTAGGCTATAGTTCTGTTAATTTTGTTTACTTCAACATGCTGAAAATGTGTTTTAATCCAACGACTTTCTCTGTGGCAAACCACAGTGTAGTTCAAATCTTGAATATCCTGGTGGTCTAGTGGTTATGGTGGATCCAGGATGCTATAATGGAGTGCTGGGGTGGTGTGCATGCTTAATATGCACTTTTAAACATTTTATTAAACCTTTATATTTTCTGCTATTATTCTTTTCTAGTACATTTTTGACAGAACCTGCAAATGTAATCCATAGTTTTGAATGTAAACATCTGTACAATCAATGAATCAGACTTCTCCAGCCAAAGTAAAATGCAGCAGACGTTTAGTATGTTATTATGTGTGTGTGTGTAGAGTAGTCACACCTTCTCCATGCCCTAGAGTCACCACTTTTTGTAGCAAAGTTCTTGTGCAGTCCAATGTTAGAGTCATACTTTCTCGAAGCTCAAATATATGCTTGTCTTGTCTTCTTTTTCCATGGGAAATAATAAGAATAATAATAAGAATCCGCATTTATATAGTGGTTTCGTGAACATTGTGTCCCAAAGTGCTTTACAAGCAATACTAGACTGGTAATGAAGTGACTGAACATGTAGTGGCAGCCATTTCATGCATTAATATCCACACACAGCCTTGGACAGTAGCATGAACTGGTTTTATGGGAAGGGAATGTTGGCCAGGACAACGGGGTCAGGTAGGATCGAGGTGCTGGCAGCCCCATCTTATTTCTCACAGTAATCTGCTCATATTTCGCTCCTTCTGTCTTCTCCCTTCCTGAATATAGCAGTACCTTGCAAGAGTGGCCTTCTCATTCCCCTCTGGTATTCATCCTTCACTATTCTCCTTACACCAAAAACAGGTGGGCTCATCACACTTCTGCATCATGAATGCAACTAGTACAATCCCCATTTTATTTTGACATATCAAATATAAACATATCTTTCCAGTAAGTCAGGCTAATAGCAGCAGGAACAAGGAATGATGGGCTTTCCTATCCTTAAAGATCTAGGCGAATTTTGATTAGGCACTATTAAATGATGGGTGTGGACCTCATTATGCATGTCATTTAATAGTGCCTAATCATAGGTGGCTTAAATCTTATCTGGATAGGAAAGCCTATTTTCCACTTGTGCCATACTCTACCAGCCTGGCTTACCAGAATATCATGTTTATTATTAATATGTAACTATAACACAAGAAATTGTACTAACCACATTCATGATGCGGAAGGGCAGTGAACTCACCAGTTTTTGGTGTGGGGAGCAGGAGAGGAATGAATGCCAGAGAGATACTGAAGAGGCCATGCCAGCAGGGTACAGCTTTATTCAGATTAGTTGAAGAGATGAAGGCGGACGCTGAACAGATCACCGTGAGATCTGAATGCGGAGCTGCCAACATGCGTGATCATTACCTGACTGTAGATGAGTAGCCAGTGATGACAAATACTCAGAGTGGCAGGGCTGCACCTAAACTGTTACTTAATTCAGTGTAGGAGATTACCCTCGGGTGAGGGAGATGTTAACGTTTGTTAGGATAGTATTGAGGAAGTTGTGCTCATTCAGGATTTGGAAGGGTGGTAGCCAGCCAACTCACATTGTGAAGTACACCACAGAAAAGTACTGGAGAAAAATTGTTGGGAACTGTCCTGAGGGGTTCTGAAGATCACAGGTAAGTGAGTAGACTGACACTGGAAGTAAGGTGGGTTCGCTGAAAGTATTAGCATGCCTCTCCTGCTAATAATATTGTTATCCATTGTAAGTGCAGCCCTTATGAGGCATGAACAGCAGTTTTCTTGTGGGCCATGATACTTATTGCTTGCCCTTCAGGAAGACCTAGTTGTTGGTTAATGAGGTGGGAGAAAAACACAACAGGGAACAGTACATACTACCTTCACTGTGCAGAAGGTGGTGATCCACTCAATGTTTACTGCAGGAGCAGAAGTCAAACACTGAGAATGTGGACAGGAGGTGATTTGGGAGACATTTTTAACAGTGCCAGCTGATGATGCATATCAGTATAGATCGCACAACTCTTTGAGTGCAAGAATACAATCTGAGGTGTGATAATTCTCTTCATGAGACCATAGCTCATATGCAGCCCCAGGCAGTACTAAGGATAGGGAATGGATGGTGGGGTGTTCAACAGAAGGCAGGCTAGATGCAGGGTTTCACATAAAAAAAGCCTTATTAGTGGATTAACAAGAGATCATGAGCTTTGGAACTGAACAAGACCGGTACTTTGCTGTATTACCTAAACCCAGTCACTAAACTTCCTTGTGCTCCCAGGCCACACCTTTAAACAAGCTTTCAGCTTAGTGTGTCTCTCCTGGTTAACAAAAAGCAAAATTCAGTGCATCATATAACCACTAGATCGTCAGGCATTTGAAGTGTTTTCTGTAATGCAGTTTGCCAAAGAAAAGTCAGCTGGATTGCAAAACAATTTCCATAAGTTAAAATAAACAAAATGAACAAAATCATAGCCTAACATGTGTACTGCTCAAAATAATCCACGAGGTAATACATGGTGTTGATCATTCTGGTACAACAATTCAAAATAAAAGGGAAAGGAACTAGTTAACACTATTGAAATATATGTGGTTCTCTTGCTCTGGCTCCAATGATGTCATCATGACTCATCACTCAACACGCTTAGCAGACATCTTAGGGAGAAACCAAGGCTGTATTTGGAAAGTGAAAGGCTGATGTTTACATTTTCAAAGATATAAAACTGCATTTATGTTATTTACATAAATGCAGTTTTGCTATAAATAAACAGCAGCCTTCACTTTACTACTATAAAGCCAGATTTTGCAATTGCAGTTTTAAAAAACTGCTTGTTTAGGTACCATTTGAGATAGCACTGCTAATGTCTTAAAACAAGTCCTGGCCAACCTGGACACATCACATTTCATATCTATGGGCACATGGAATTTTCATCTTTTAAATAACAGTCATATTTTTATTCCCTGTGCAGCAGGTGTACATAAAATGGAACTGAACATACCTGTGATGTGTGTCCATTGTTAATATGGAATCCAACAGATTGATTTCGTCCATTTACTTTGGTAACTTTCACTGGCATCCCCAATATCAACAATCCTGATCACTCCTGTCCCTCTCTTTCCCCACCTGCTCACTGCAATGGAACATTTTGGAGGGCTATTCAAGAAAGAGGAGCACATCACCAGTAATGGAACAACATTCAGGAGGGCTGTGAACCCTACAGCAAAAATATCAAGCAGCACAAAGGGAAAAAAACTTATGTATGATAACTCACTTAAAGCAATTACTCCACCCACCCACCCACCTAGCTCTGAACCAGGGTCTCCCACACAGAGATATCTCTCATACTTCAACACCAAATAGCCCAGCTGGGAACTGCCTGGGAAATGCCTGGCCAAACATTCTCATATATCCTTGGTCCATGCCTCAGACAGCTAGTGTTGGAACCCACTCAGGAGGGAGCAGTCTTAGACCTGGTACTCTCAAATGGGATCAGAGAGGACCTCAAATCTAGAAGTGGGTAACATAGAAACATAAACTTTGACGGCAGATAAGGACTGCTTGGCCACCTAGTGTGCCCATTTCCCTACATACAGAAGATGCTGCAGAACCTATTTAACCAACAGCCTATTTCTTCCTACCCTCCCACAAAAATTGCCTTATGTCTGTCCATGCATTCTTGAATTCTCTCAGCTATAGACCCCACAACCTCCTCAGAAAGGTGGGTAGCCATCTAGGAATAAAGGACCACCAAACAGTGTGATTCACAATAAACATAGCCATAAAGTCAAGTCATACAAAAGTGAGGATACTGGACTTTAGGAGGGCCGACTTTGGCAAATGAGAGTGCCTCAGAAAAGTACTGCAAATGGGCAAGAAGGAGGGGTGGAGGAACAATGGGCAAAAATCAAAAACTGCCATCACAAAGGCAACAAGTCTTTTGGTGTAGCAAGTAAACAAATCAGAAAGAAGGTAAAGACCACTATGGTTCTCAAAAAGGTGGCATGGAAGGTAAGGAGAAAAGACAGCATTCAGGAAGTATAAGGAAAACAAAAGGAGCAGGACAGAGAACTGTACCAGTTAAATCAGAAGGAAGCAGGAAGGCTGTCAGAATAACAAAGTCCCAAACCAAAAAAGATAGCCCATCTTAGTTTAGAGGGGCATAACACCTTTTACAGGTACATTAGGGAACAGAGAAAGACCAAGGGAGGGATAGTGAGGCTTAATAAAGTGGACGGTGGGTGGGCAGAGGCTAACAGTGAAAAAGCAGGGATACTGAATGAATATTTCTGCTCAGTATTCAAAAGAAAAGAAGGAAGTACCTAAACCAAACAGTAGAAATACTCTGGATGGGGAGGTCAATACCAGTCATTCAGAAAAGAAAGAGTCCTGAAAGAACTTGTAAAACTGAAGGTGGGCAAAGCAATGGGCCTGCTGGAATTAACCTTAGAATACTAAAAGAACATAGGGAGAATTAGTGACACTATTACTATCCATTTTAACAAATCATGGGAAGATGGTGTGGTACCTGTGTACTGGAGGAAGGCAGATGTGATTCCCTTCACAAAGTGGGAGCAAAGTGGAGGCAGGAAACTACAGACCTCTTACTTTGACCTCAGCGGTAGGAAATGATGGAAAACAAGTGAGGCAAAACAACTCCAAGAGAAAAAAGGTGTGCTTGGAATGAACTGAACCAGGAAGTAGCTGCAAACACCAGCACAACCCGAGCACAGGTATGAAAAAGTACACCAGCTTTATTCACAAATAAATAGTAATGAGTGTCAAGCGATACATCCACAAGTGCAGGCAAACAAATAGTAAAGAATAAAGGTAGAGATTTGTTTGCCTGCACGTGTGGATGTATCTTTAGTGTTCTTTACTATTTATTAGAAAATGAGCTTTTATTTAGTGGCATCGGATTGACTAGTACTCTTGCCAGGGGTACATTAACTTTCGATAGATGCCCAGGAAATAAAAAGAATCTGTTCAATGCCCCTCACCCACTGAAATATCAGGTATCCACCTTAATTTCCAGTTGGCTGAACCCCACTCATTTCATTTTGCAACAGGTGCCATTTTTGTCTCACTTAGCTAGACATACTGTCCCCCGACAAAGCTCCCTAGTTTGATGACTGCTGCGTTTTGTAAAAAAAGAAAAGGAAGAACATAATCCACAATTAATTTCTACAGTCAGGGAAAAGAGATGATTTTCATTCCTCACAGCCACGACCATTTGAAAGTCAGCACTTTCCTGATCCCACTCTAGTGCTGTATCATAATCTCTGCCCCATGTAAAACTGTTCCTCCGCTGTCCCCTAACCATTCTGGCAGATAGATTTTCTGCTCTTCATCCTAACTGCAGGCTGGTAACACTTTACTTTAGTGGGACAGACCTACTTCCATCACCCACTTCCCAAAAGCCACCCTACATAGTAAAATGCAAGCCAGCAGTGTGTCTGTAGTGACTCATGAGCACAGATTGGCTTTCTGGAAGCAGTTATAGCCATAGTGCACTGCAAGCATTTGTTTATTCTCTACTGTGTCTACCAAAAATGCATCTCAAAATGTTCATCCTCCCTGGATATGGCAGGCAGGCAGCATCAACAAGCACTTGAAAGAGGAGAGGTGCACAGTAAATGGTTCCCATCACTTCAGTTTTTTTTTGTCAGCCTACCAATGTCTTTCAATTTTAATTGCTAGAAAAGACTCCAGAGTGTTCCTGTTCTCTATCACATTGCTGCCTGACAGGGATGAGATGTGCACACCATACCTCTCAAGTGTCCTGATTTTCAGGGATGTCCCTGATTTCAGCTCAAAATTTTACTCTGTCCCTCCTAAAATCTGTGTTCCCCTGACTAAACAGTGATGATTGTAAGAATAAAATTATGTCAAACAATGCAGTTGCAGACTTCTTATTCTTCAGAAAATATATTATACACTGAGTCCCTCATTCTGCCAGCTTCCTGAATGGATAGCACCAATTTTAAAAATGTGTCCCTGATTTTGGGTCTTTGTCCTGATTATTTTAAGCCTTGTCCCTGATTTATGAGGCAGGAGGGGTTGAGAGGTATAGTGCACACATAAGGACTACCCGCACTTCTCTTTTTTTGGGGTGCCGAGCTAGAAACCCTTGACTGAGTAAAGGTTCCCCATCTCAGCTCTGCTGCTCTTCCTCGCAGAATATTAAAAGCCACTTACCTCTTCTCTCGGGACGTCTCTCTCACTCAGACATGAGGGCTCAGAACTGTACAGCCTGCACTTCATGAGAGACTGCAGTTTCTAAATCCCAGTGAATTTTATGCCGCTCATACAGGTACTGTAATCAGCTACTGTGTGTGTGTATGTGTGTGTGTGTCTCTCTCGTCTCTCTGTATATGACTGAGAGGGGTAACCATGACAGTAAGCTCCCTAGTCCTCAGAACTCCCTAGTAAAAAAAAAAACAGCATGCTAATACTGGCAGATGAACTATTTTGTTACTAAATAATGACTTTTAGCATTTAAACAATCTTTTTTTTTAACATACAAAATTGCCCATTTTCTAAGCACAATAATACCCTCCAGGGTGGGCAGTATTAGCAATACTGGACCTTCCTGGGGCTATAAGACCCTTCGTCTGTGGTGTTGGGCCTCATTACACCTCTGGGGAGTCCAGAATTGCCCAATACCACCACCCTGTTGAGTATTATTGCGTGCTTTTGATTAAAGAGCTCCTGACACAGTTGAGACAACTTTAAAAAATGTAACATCCAGACATAACTGTAGCTTATATTTTGTATTTTATTCTGTAAATCCCAGCCTTATTTCTTTTTACTAATGGTATTTGCATGAATACAGTATCTCTGCCCTTTTAGCTCAGTCTGCCTGCAACATCAGACATCAAAATTCTGTTTATGACATCAAAATTTGTTGCTGTGAAGATAATTATTATGTCATAAACAATGGATTGCAATGTCATGTGTGAAGAAGCAGCCAGAGTAGATATAGTCTAGGTGACAGGGATCTTGTTTTCATGCAACTGTTTTCATTAATAAGGGACACGGAGAATAAGTTACTGAAAATATACAAGTAATAAAGAAAATGGATGGAATTGTATGTACTTACTTTGTTCAAGCTTTTCACAATGCTGTCAGTGGATGGTGTACTTTTTGTACCTGTGCATGGGTTGTGCTGGTTTTGCAGCTACTTACAAAATGATGGAATCCTTCTGAAAGAAAGAATTGTTGGGTACCAAGATGCTAGTGGGGCAGCATGGATTCACAGTGGGAAGGTCATAGCAGATGTATCTAATAGATTTCTTTGACTGGGTGACCAAACCAGTACACCAGGGATGGGCTGTGAACATGACCTACCTAGACTTTAGCAAGTTAGTTGACACAGTCCCCAAAAAGGATTAATTAACAAGTTAGGTAGTCTGGGAGAGGTCCCAGGGTTGTACCTGTGTAAAAGATTGGCTGGATGACAGGACACAGTGGGTAATAGTAAACTGAGTCCACTCTGAAGAAGGGGGTTACCAGTGGAGTAATGCAGGGTTCAGTACTGGGACCAGTCCTCTTTGATGTCTTTATAAGTGACATTGTGGTGGTACTTAAAGGAAAAGTATGTCTCTTTGCGGATGACACAATAGTCTGCAATAGGGTCGATACAAAGGTGGGGTGGAAAGGATTTAGAAGGGACTTGGTAAGGTTGGAGGAATGGTCAAATGTATGGTGGCTTAGATCCAATACAAAGAAGTCCAAAGTAGTGCACCTGGAAAAAAAAAACAGAGGAAGAGTACACAATGGGGGTGAGATACTAGCAACAACAAAATGGAAAAGGACCTGGGGATAGTCATATCAGATGACCTAAAAGTAGGCAGGCAATGTGAGAAGGCAGTAGGAGGGCTGGTGGATACTGGGATGCATAGGAAAAGGCATCACCAGTACGAAACAGGAAGTTGATATCCTCTGAACAGACAGTTGGTGAGACCCCATATGAGTATCTGCATGCAGTTCTGAGACCCCATCTCCACAAGGACATAGACAGGATGGAGGCTGTCAGAGGAGGCAACTAAAATGGTGCCAGGTCTGCACCAGATGCCACCTGAAGCGAGACTAAAGCAGCGTATGTATGCCCTCGAGGAAGGTGGGGGACATGATGAGAAACTTTCAAGTACCTCAATGGAATCAACAAAGTCAAGAGGGTAGCATCTTTCAGAAAATAGATGTGCAAGTACAAGGGGCACAATCTAAAGTTAGGGGGACAGCTCAGAGGTAATGTGAGAAAGTATGTTTTCACAGAAAGGGTTGTAGATACATGGAACAGTCTTCCTGAGGAGGTGGTGGAGTCAAAACAGTGGGAATTCAAGAATGCATGGGATAGACATAAGGCAATTCTAGTGGGGGTGGAGGAAGAAAGCTGTTAGTTAACTAGGATCTGTAGCTTATCAATTAGGTCTGGAAGTGGGCAGAGTAGGTGGGCCAAGTGGCCCTTATCTGCCATCAAATTCTATATTTTGATGTTTCTATCCAGTGAGGAGGGACATTATTTCTCTTTATTTAGTGACTTTCATATAAAATGTAATCCAAAACACATTACAGTAGAGAAATGAGGAAGAGAACAATTTATTTTTCATAATATTGTGCTTTTAATACAAATTGTAACCTAATCACTTAACACTGGTAGGGGTAGTGAATAATTTAGAATAGAATATAACTAGATTATATTGTATTTCGATATATTAACCAAATAAATTTTCAAAACTTACATAGATACATATATACATATACAGTGTTGGCAGATAAGGTCCTATAAGCCCCCAGTCTGCCCATTTGAGCTTGTAAGTTCAGTTTGTTTTCCTAGAAGTCTGTTGCACCTTACCCCTGACCTCCAGAATTCCTTTATGTCTATCCCATGCATTCTTAAATTTCGTGATTGTTTCAGCCCCACCACTTCCTCTGGCAGGGTGTTCCACTTGTCCACCACCCGTTCTGTGAAGAAATTCTTTCTCATGTTTCCTCTGAATCGTCCTCCCTCCAACTTCATCCCATACTCTCTAGTCCTGGAACATCTTTTTGCTTAAAAATAGTGTTTTCCTGCACAGTTCCTCCCTGTAAGATACTTGTATGTCTCTATCATATCCCCTCTCTCCTCCTCTCCTCCAGGAGTACATGTTCAGTTCCTTCAATCTGTCTTCATAGGACTTGTGATGCAATCCATGCACCATCTTTGTTGCCCTCCTCTGAACCTTCTCTACCCTGTCTATGTCCTTACGAGTATGGTCTCCAGAACTGTACACTGTACTCCAGGTGGGGCCTCACTAGTGTCTTGTATAGCGGAATTATGACCTCCCTTTTCCTGCTGGTAATGCCCCTGCCTATACATCCCAGCATCCTATTTGTTTCACCTGCTGCCTTGTCACACTGTTCCCTACCTTGAGGTCATCAGAGATGATAACCCCAAGATCCCTTTCCTGCTTGGTGCATGCTATATCCTCACCCCAACTGATATATTGTGCCAGGATTTTTGTGCCCCATATGCATTATCTTGCACTTCTTTGCATTGAATTTCAACTGCAAACCCTGACCATTCTTCAAGTTTCTGCAGGTTGCTTCTCATTCTGTCTACACCCTCTGGTGTGTCTACTCTATTACAGAGCTTTGTGTCATCAGCAAACAGTGAAATTCTGGGAGGAGGTCACGTGATGGCTTCTAGCTAGGCAGCTGCTTAGACTCTGAGCACTCCTCCAGTCGCCGTTTTCTGCTAGTTTTTGTGCAATCTGGACATCAATTGTGAAATTTACACTAGAGGTGTTTGGACATCGTGCCTGCTATCACTGAGTCAGTTTTGCTCAGGGGAAACTGATTATTTTAGCGGGATGGAGGTGGATGGGAAGCAGGCCTCTGTTAAACACACTCCCCTGCATCCCTGAGAAGGCATCAAAGAAGCAGCGCAACCAAGGTCCTGCCAATCGAACAGAGTGGGACAGACCGCACTGGCTACCCCTGACGGAAGATATATTTCTCAGGAACTGACCCTGTGAAGGATATTCTTAAAGAGCTGGCTGGTGAGCTTAAATCACTGCGTAGTGATCTGTTGCCAGTCTCCACCAGAGTATCGGATGTGGAAGCCAGAGTTTTCTCGTCGGAACAATGGAAATCTAGAACTGAGGTTGAGGTTGCTGAGCTCAAGCAACAGATCAGAGATTACAAGTGAAAACAGAGGATTTGGAGGGACGTAATCGCGGGAACAATCTGCTAATTTTAGGCCTGCGGAGATGGAGGAGGGCGGACATAGCGGTCTTCTTGCAGAAGTTCCTGGTCAAGATCGTTGGCCCATCTCCTATCAGATCCTCCTATCATTTGGAGCAGGCCCATCGTTCATTAAGGTCCAGGCCCCCATCTGGTTCTCCTCCATGACCTCTTATCATTAAATTTTAAGTTATATTGAGAGGCAGCATGTATACTCCTGAGACTTAAAGGAGATCCTTTGGGGTTCGTCCAATTCGTATCACGCAAGATCTTCCTAAAGAGACTTGAGAAAAAGGGCAGCCTATCATCCTTTGTCCAGAAGCTAATAGCAGCCTCCATCCCTTTAGGATGATTTACCCGGAGATTTTGAAGGTCACGGTGGGAGGCTCAACATGCAGTTTTAACTCTCCTGAAGCAGCCTTAAAGAACTTGCCTCAGACTACCAGATTTGTTTAAGACTGCTGGCTGAAGGACTTGCTATTTGTTATTTGCTATCACATTCTGACAATCCTGTGGTTTGAGTTCTTTTTTTTGGATTGACCTGTATTATTAATATGATATGGTGGGGCATGCTTTTCTCTTTGCTGGGCTGACTGGATGGAAAGGCCTGCTGGCTAAACTTTCTTGGATCTTCTCCCTGACTGACTCACCTCGCCTATTCTATTCTGTTTCCTCTCTCGCTTCCGTCTCCTTTCTTACCTGGGCTCCTTGCGATGGTTGGAATGGGTGAGGGTTGCCTTCTGGGTGGTGGGGATCCTTCCCGGCAGGCCTGGCCATTCGTGCTCAGTGAACTCTTTTCTGTTTGTTGCTGTTTCGGTGGGACTTCAGGCGGGAGGACCGATCCAGTCCGGCCAGTTTTCGGTTCCCTGGAAACAGCGTCCCAGGTCGAGATCCTTACCAGTCAGAGTTTTCATGGTGTTACACATCTCTATTGGCTGTTTGGATGCCTGGTGAGGGCTTCTCAGTCTTTTGTTTCTGGGCTGATTGATGGGGTGTGCTCCCTATGGCAGGTAGACTGGGGTATGGTGTTTCCTACTATAGCGGGGTTGCCTTTCTGTCTCTATCTTCTTTCTGGTTGCAAAGCCTTTACTGCTCTCCCTTTTCTAATTTACCTCTTCCTAATTTACCTTTTCACTGTTGGTGACTAGCGGTGGGGGCTCGAGTCTGTGGGTGCTTCCTCGCTGGATGTGGTATCATGAGCCTAATGATGGGGGTTTGCTAACCTCTCCCTGGTGAGTGGGGCTGGTAGGGTTTATTATATGGTGGTTTTGGTCATATGTTCTCGCTGGCCTGTTCTGGGGTGTTTTCTTTATTGGTGTGTGCATTTAACACTGGGGACTTGGGGGTTCATAAATGGGGTTGGGTGGTCAGAGCCTCTGTGTTTTGGCTTGCTCAAAGATTACTTCTGCTCTGGCCTCCTGTTGTATATAGTTACTCGTGGGTTTTGGGGTTCCTTTGACATGGGGGCGGGCTGTTGGGTTTTGTGAGTTTTATTCGGTGGTGGATTTTCAGAGTTGGAGTTGGAGAGGGTGGGATCGATCTTTTATTGAAGGTTTTGTATTGGGCTTTCTGGAGGCTGGTTTTGGTTGGGTGGGCAGGGGAAGGGATGCTGGTTGCTTTCCCTATATTTTATATGGCCTCTGGTTAAGTAGGGTATGCTGTTATGGGGATATGCTTTTGACAATCTTTGTCTTGGGTTGTTTTGGGTTGGGGTATATTTGGGGATAATAATATTAGGCTGGGAAATTATAGGTGGGTCAGTTTAGTTTACCAGTTTAGCTCAGCGTACTGTTTCTGTGGGGTTGGACTGGTGGGGTCTTTCCTGTGGGGACTTAAACCAGGTCTGATTGGGCATAATACTGTGTTTCCAGCCTTTTCAATTTGGGTGCACCTTTTCCTTTCTATAATGCTGAATGTGTCCGGATACTTGGTTTTGCACACTGTACTTAAAATGGCTATGACACTTTCAAAATAGCTTCTTGGAATATCGTGGACTTAGGGATCGGGTCAAACAGCCTGCAGATGTTCAATCACTGTTCACTATTGCAAATTGATATTCTTTTTTGCAAGAGACACATTTAAGCCACGATGACACCAAGCTGCTATATCTCTGGTTTCTCTCAATCCTACCTTGAGGTAATTCCAGTTTTAGTAAAGGGGTGGCAGTTCTCATTAAAAAGCATGTTTTATTTACAAAAGAGACAATGGTATCAGACCCAGATGGGAGGTTTATTTTGGTCAAAGGTACCCTTAATGGTGGCAGTGTTGTACTGGGCTCTATATATGGTCGAGTGGGGGAATCCAGGTTTTTCATGTCCCTTACCGATAAATTGTCTAACTTCCTTCCTGCCCAGTTCATATTGGGAGGAGACTGGAATATTCCTGTTCACCTATCTTGGATAGAGAACCTCAGAATAAGCATCCCCTTCTCCAGCTCATGGAGCCTTTTCAGGAACTGAGGGGTCGTTGATGGGTTTATGTGACCCCTGGATGCTTGCTAACCCCTCTTCGGGCTTTCTTTCCTTTCTCAGTCGCATGGTACCAAATCTGGGTTAGATATGGTTTAGTTAGTATTTCCTTTCTCCCGAGTCTCTTTTTATCTGGCATTGAGCCAATTATCCTGTCGGACCATGCCATTGTCTGGATCAGGCTTTCCTTAGACCGGTTTCTCCGGGACTCTAGTTTAGTGGTTGAATACTCAACTGTTGAAGGATCCTCAAAATGTGTGGATATCAGCTCCCTGATTTCCCTCTTTCTGGCGGATAATCTGAATTCCACTCCTAGACTGGACATGGTTTGGTCTGCCTTGAAGTGCTATCTCGGGGTGAGCTTATTAAAATGGCTTCCCTCAGGAAGAAAAAGCGTCTTGCAAACTCCTTATCTTTGATGAGTAAAATCAGAGTTAGAGGTTAAGTATTCTTCAACTTCTTCTTTAACTGATCTTAAAGAGCTTTTATCAGTAAAGAGTGAATATATGGATCTTTTGAAGGAAAAGCGAATACTGCTTGATAAGAACTCAAGCCAAATATCTTGATCATGGGAGAAATCCAGTAAACTCTTGGCTTTGCGTTTTGCATGCGTTGGAAGCTCTAGGATTATTCCTCTTTGCTCTCTTCATCTGGTGCTGTTGTCTCTTCACCCAGAGGTATTGCCCATATTTTTAAAGAGTACTACCTGGACCTGTACAGTAAGTCTCCTGTATCTCATCCCATTCGGAATTAAATGAGTACTTGATGGAGACAGACATTCCTTACTTATCAGAGGCCCAACAGGCTATCTTGTTGACCCTATTTCGTTGGAGGAGATTGAGAGAACCATTGCTTCCCTGGCTTCCGACAGAATACCGGGTCCCAATGGTCTCCTGCAAACTTTTATAAGGTCTTTGCCAAGGACTTGGTACCTATTCTCCTTAAGTTATATGAGTACCTATCGGTATCTCTGATGTGGATCCTACATTGTTTGAGGATATAATTGTTTTAATTCTTTAGCCTGATAAGATTCTCATGGACCCAGCTAATTATAGACCTATTTCTCTCCAAAATTATGACATGAAAATTCTTGCTAAAATATTAGCTGAAAGAATTAAGAAGGTTTGGTCTGGTCTGCTGAGCCCGAGCAGGTTGGATTTGTCCCTGGTAGATCTGCGGTGGATCATTTGAGGACCATGTCACATATCTCTCAATATGCCCAATCCATTTCATATCCTGCTGCTCTGGTCTCTCGATGCTGAAAAGGCCTTTGACGCGTTCATTGGTCCTTTCTCTGGTCAGTTATGGAAGAATGGGTTTCCGCCTGCTTTTCTGAATAAAATTCGGATGTTTATAGTTGCCCTTCTGCTAAAATCTATTGTAATGGGTGTTTTCCTCCCTCTTTCATTTATATACTGGCACCAGACAGGGATGCCCTCTCTCCCTCTGTTATTTAATTTGTATCTGGAACCATTGCTCATAAGGCTCAAGCATCTCCCCAGGTTAGAGGCTCAGGTTACAACAAAGGGATCTGGTTCTTTCTGCTTATGCAGATGACATTCTTTACATCTAATAGATTCGGCTGAATCTTTGAAGGCTGTGATTGAAATTATTGAGCGGTTTGGTGCCTTTTCTCACTATAAACTGAACATCTCAAATTTGAAATCTTTCCACTAAATGTGTATACTAATAAGCACAATTTTCTTCCTTTGGGATGAGATGGACCCCTAGGTCTATTAAATATTTAGGGATTTATTTTCTACTGATCTTTCTCTTTTGAAAAAGTTAAACCTGGATAGAGTCATGGACTCGGTCTGTCAGGATTTACAGCGATGGTCAGCCCTTCCATCTCACTTTAGGGTCGAATAAATATTATTAAAATGAGCGTCCTCCCTGGATTTTTACCCGTTGAATTTGGTTAACCTTTGGCTTCCCATCTCCTATTTTCAGCAACTTCATGCACTTTTTTAATTTTATTTGGCAGGGAAGGGGTTAGTCATTCCTATGCCAGACTGTTGCTTCCTATGAGAAGGGTGGCCTTAGATTACTAATCTCCTGTTGTATTATTGGGCGGCTCACCTCTCTAAATTGGGAAGATGGTTTTCCATGGACCCAGATCCATTCTGTCTAATCTGGCTCCAGCTTTATGTACCCCCAAAGGTACTCTCACATTGGGTGTCAGATAGTGTGATGATGGTTGCTCTTAAGTCACTCGGGCAGTGCTAAAGTCCTTCATCTCTGGTACTTTAGACTTGGGACAACTGGTGGTTCGTAATCCCAATATTAAGCTGGGTATTTCATGGATTATGTCGGAGTGGCTCCCACAATCAGAGAGGCCAGACTTGAGCATTTTTAGCTGGGACTCACTTCTTTCTTCGGTGATATTTTGGGGAAATTTGATATACCTAGAAGAGATGTCTTCAAAGTCTATCAACTGAGGCATCTGATCAGCTGGAGATTTGGTACCATTTTAGGGATTCAGTTGCTTATCCTTTCTTCTCTGGAATTATTAATCTGCTTCCCAATCTCACCCTGTCTCTTTGATATATTCCTTTCTTTTGAACTATAAATCCCAGGAGGCGGTTGAAGGTTCAGGTGTGTGGGCATGTCTCCTACCTGACATTTCCCCGGACTGGTCTGGTGTGTGGAAGGATCTCCATAGATACCATACTCAGGACAGGTTGCGTTAACACAATATTACATTGTAAATAACCTCTACTATACTCCTGTTAAACTCTTTCAGCTCAAGAAGGTCTCTCACTCAAAGTGCTTTAGGTGCTTGCAAGGAGAAGGTAACTTAATCCATATGTTTTGGGACTGTCCCAAAGTTGCCTTCTTGTGGTTTCTGGTCCGGGACTACCTTGATCCTCTCCTGGGTCTGTCCGTTTTTTCTGTCCTGAGATATGTATTTTGGGTGAGTTCTCCTGTGTAGATAGTGTTGAGCATCGATACCATATGGCTTTGGTGTCTATGGCTGTTAAAAATTGGTTTTAAGACACTGGAATGATCATACTTATGTGAAGGGAATCACATCTGCCTTTCTCCAGTCCTCAGGTACCACCATCCTTCCATGATTTGTTAAAATGGGTAGTCAGTGGTGTCATCTGTTCTCCCCTTAGTTCTTTTAGAATGCTGGGGTGAATTCCATCAGGGCCCATTGCCTTGTCCACCTTGAGTTTTAGGATTTTTTCAGGACCCTTTCTTCTGTGACTGGACTAGTATCGACCTCCCTATCTAGAGTGCTTCTATTGTTTGGTTTAGGTACATCCCCTCCACTTCTTTTCTGAATACTGAACAAAAGTATTTGTTCAGAATCTCTACTTTTCACTCTCACCCTCTGACCACCGCTTCCTTTTATTAAGCCTCACTATAGCTCCCTTGATCTTTCTTCATTCAGTTATGTAGCTATAAAATGTTTTATCCCTTCTTAACTGAGTAGGCTATCATTTCCTCGGTTTGGGCCTTTGCTGTTCTGACTGCCTTCCCACTTCCTTCTGCTTTAACTGATAGAGTTCTTGGTTCTGCTCCTTCTGTACTAAAATACTAAAATGCCAGCAGAATAGGCCTAACTGTCTTTTGTGTCTGTTTGTTTTGTCAGCCCCACCCTCGATGCTGACCTTGCTGTCCCCTCACCTTCTCTGGCTTCTCCCTTCCCAGTTCCAGATATTCTTGCTGCATTGGATTTTGCTTCCAGAACCCTTCCCTGTACCTGTCCCACCCCTTTGAACCCCTCCACTGTCTCTGCCTCCACCAGACCCCTAGGCAGTGCATTCCATGGCTCCACCACCCTCTCAGTGAGTAGCACCTCCTCCTTTCTCCCTGAATCTTGCCCCTCCAGCTTCCACCCATGCCCTCTAGTGGCCCCCTCCTCCTGCCTTGAGCTGCCCTATTCTGTTCCTCCCTATTTACCCTCTTCATATACCTAAAACCTCTATCATGTCCCCCGGTCCCTTCTCTCTTCCAATGTGCACATATTTAACTCTTCAAGCCTCTCCTCATAGGTCCTGTCCCCCAAGCCTCAAATCATTTTGGTTGCCTCCTCTGGACCCTCTCCAGGAGGTTAATGTCCCTCTTTAAGTGTGGCCTCAAAACTGCACGCAGCACTCAAGGTGCGGCCTCACCAAGCAGTTATACAGAGGGAGTATTACTTCCCTCCTTCTGGAGGTGATCCCCTAGCAAAGCATCCCAGCATCCTGTTAGCCTTGGCTGCAGCCCTCCTACAAGTCTCAGAGTTGTTCATCTTGACATCCACCACCACCCCAGGTCCCTCTCAGCCATCGAGACTTGTAGCATTCCCCCTCAGGTGTACACTTGGCCTGGGTTTCTGGCCCCAGGTGGAGTACCTTGCATTTCCCTGTATTGAACCTCAGCTTCCACTTTCTAGACCATCTTTCCAGAGCCTCCAGGTCTCCCTGTGGGCCACCCTCCCCTCCTCCCCATCCACCACTGCCCCAGTTTCCAGTCATCTGCAAGAGACTCATCTCACTCCTGATTCCTGTCCTTATGTCAGATACGTGGCGTTGAACAGAAGGGGCCCAAGGACTGATCCTGTGGGACCCCACTAATGACCCTCCTTGGGGATGAGACTATCCCACCAACTACAACCCTCTGGGTCCGATCCTGGAGCCAATTGCCTATCCATCTGATCATCTGGTTCCTCACCCCATTTCTCCCAGCTTATCCAACAGGCCCATGTGAGGAACAGAGTCAAATGCCTTGCTGAAGTCTAGAAAGAGGATGTCCATTGTGATTTGTTATGCTTTCTGAATGCTGTTTCTTTTCTTCCCTCCTACAGCCTCCAGCTCCAACATCCTCAGGAGCCCCTGGGAGTTATCCTCTGCTAGCTGTCATACCGGTCCACCACCCTGACATCCCATGGAGCCAAAGTTTACCTCCCGGGCAGGGATGAGGTGGGGCCCAAGCACCCCAAACACTACGTTTCTTCAGTGAGGGTTGGTCAGGCAGGCGGCAGCATATCAAAAGCATGCTCCAGGGCTCCATCTCCCTCGGAGTTGGAAGGCATGTTCTCGTTTCTTGTGTTGATTTCTCGAGTGCCCTGATGTCATGGCATGAGTGCTGACATCCACAACATGCTCTCCATAGCTGCCTTCTTTGCTTGTCAGAACACCGACCTTTGTTCATGGCCAATCAAGCCCGAGAAGCCTATGTAATGTCCAACCTTCCAGCCCCACTAGCAGTCGGCATTCACTAGGTTGCTTTAACCTCCCCCCCCTAGGGAAGGCAAGCTGTCATTGGATGCTCAAGCCAACCCCACCCAGGCCGGCCTCTCAGTGACCCGGGTCAGTCCCAAACCCTGGTCGCTGGCGTCACTGTGGGAATCAACCGTTCGCCGCCGAGCTGGCTGAATGCTATCTTTTCTTCCTAACATTCTCTGCCACCTCTTTTGAGAAACTGTAGTGTTTGTTCCTTCATTTTATTTTATCTGCATCACAAAGGCTTGTTGCCTCTGCGATGGCAGTTTTGATGTTGTCCCATTGCTTCTCCACACCTCCTACCTTCCCTTTTGCTAATGCTTTTCTGGGGCACTCTCCCATTCTGCCAGACTCAACCCTCTGAAAGTCCAGTACCCTTGCTTTCGTATGGCTTGACTCTATGGCTGTGTTTGTTTGTTTATTTATTTATTCAGTTTTTGTTGACTGGCTAAGTGCACTAGACAAATTCTGCCTAATTTTAGGCACAACCCAGGGGATGGGGATACAGATGAATGCTGACTGACCCTGAACCAGATTAAGCTGTTGGCGGTATTTTTAGTGAATGGGAAATCTGGCCAGGACACCTGAAAATTCTCCTACTCGTCAGTAGGTGGAGCCACTGTCTGATTCTTTGATCTTGCAATCCTTGCAGGAGACTGGAGGAGGAGGAGGAGGTTTTGGAGCAGGCTGGGATTTGGTCCCGACCCCAGCGCAGGTACCACAAGGGGATGAAGATCTGGATTGGATAGTTGAGGAGCATGATACAGAAATTGGGTTTCGTCTTTGGACACTGACCAGATACCTGTTGTGAGTGCTTGGATTTTGAAATGGACATGGTGATTGCTGAAAAGGTGGCAGCTGTCCAGGACAGGAGCAACGGATCCTTGATCCACAGCAGATCTTGTTTGAGGCTGCAAAACTGCTGGCAGCGGGCCTGGGAGTGGACTTCTCAGCGTCATGTGGAGTTACTGACACTAGCAAGACTTTATCTTCTATGCTACAGTTGCAGTCTGGAAGGCGATGTGCAAAACTTACAGAAGCAGGTCAGTTTCATACTGCAGTTCATGCTGATTGTCAGTTGATAGATGCTAGTTTGCCAGTGCCTGGGGAAATGGTACCATCCCTACCACCTTCTCAAAGGGAAGGTCCGCAGGAGCCCCTGGATCAGAAGAAATCTCTGGGGTTAGAAACACTTCACGGTTTAAAATGAAAGGCTTACAAACTCCTAGGTATCCACCGAGATTGAGCCATTGATAAGGCATTGCAAGGAGTAGGGTGGACCCAGACTTCAGGAGGCTTTGGAAGATGGCAGAAACTAAATTTTCAGGCTTAACACTGGGTAAACTGAAATGAGCAGAATTGGAGCCAGCTGTGTATACCACTCAAACTGCTGCTCCAGTGATTAATGCCCTGCAGAGCTCTCCTACTGTTGTTGTTACTGTGGATTCCTTTGAACAAACTGATGCTAACTGCAACATCTAGTGCATGACACTAAAGACATTATTTTAGACCTTTCTGATGGCACTTTGACATCACCAGCCATGCCTAAAGCAGCAGGAAGGATGAACTCCTGTGGGTCTTGGAGAAGACATTTTAAAGGATTCAGAAAAACAAACTTTCATGAAACATTGCTTAGAATGTCTGATTTGTTTAAATCTTGAGGGAACCTGCACCACGGAGAAATGAAAATGCTTACTCTACAGGGCAGGACTGGAGGACCTCCAGACAGGACATTCATAGTTAGAACTTTCTTGAAAAATTCTCTGAAATTCTACACTTCAGAAAGATTTGCTCTAATCCATACTGAGAGTATAATTATGACACTAGTTTTAAGTCAGTAGAGTGTTTGGACCATTTTGGGTCAGGTGCAATGCTTTGAAAGACACCCTTTATGGTCCCCATTTTTGGCAATACCCATTACAAAACCAGCAATGAGAACAATCACGATCCTATTTAAAAATTAGGGAGTTAATGTATCTGACATTATTGTATGGTTAAAAAAATGATGAGGTTTTGGAACATCCTGAACCTATCATAGATTCAGAACAGATTTGGACAGGGGTTGGAGGGTTAAGTGATGCTTATGATGACAAATGCAGGAATTATGCCTCCCGAGTAGTTTTTGTTTGGGCAGAGACAGGGGGTCCTTATTTTATCCAGGGCAACCCAAGTCTTGCACAAATGTGGATTTTGATTACATTTAAGCAATGCTTGTGATACTTTAAAATGTACACATTGTCTGGAACTTCGGTGTAATTTGTGTGAAGAAAAGGCCATTCCTATGTGAGGTGCCCTTGGGCCTCGCACAATAAGGAATATAATGTATCACATGAAGGACTCATTACATGCCCCAAAAATAGTTAAGCTCAAGCGTCAGAAAAAGGATGGTGGAACTATGTAAAAAAGGAACAGGAAAAGGCGGGAGAGCTGCAGGCAGGAATCCAGCATAGGAGTAGGAGAAACTGAGGTAGTAAGTCTTATCAACTTGACGGACACTGTGAGAGAAAAAGGATGACAAAGTCAGATGCACCCTCCAGCTGCAGTGCCCCTCCTGTGGTAGTACCTCTTACAGCAGAGCACCCCTTGTGGCAGTACTTCTCTTAGCGGTTGTGCCCTCATCCAGCAGCAGTGTCCCTCTCCTGATGAGGACAGTTACATTTATTACCCCAAAAACAAATACGGACCAGGACATAAAGTAAAAGTTCCCAGTACAAGATAGACAAAACCAGGAGTAAGACAAGATTTGCTGAAAAGTATTAAATACACTCCATTAGGGCAAGATGCTACATGGGAGGACACTGATAATGAGGACATAGTTTCAGATAATTCCTCTATTGCATCCCTGACAAGTCTTCTGGAAAGGAAGATGCAGGAGTGGGGAATGAAGCTAAAAAGAAAAATTGGTGCACTAGGTCTCAGAAAGTGTTTTAAAATAATAACCTTAAACTTTCGTCATGACTTCCCTAACTTTTTCTCTGAATGTGAATAGCATCAAAAATCAGAAGAAAACTGAGTGCCCTGACTTCACTTGCCACATACCATGCAGATGTTTTCTTCATTCAGGACACTAGGTTAAAGACACTGCTGGAAATTTCACAAGCTACAAAGTTGTGGACCGTTGGCTCCACATTTTGGTCATTAGGAAACAACAGCGTGATGGTTCAGGAATTTTATTTATTAACACTGAGTAGAAGGTGACATGGCTTGTAGATTTAGTGCCAGGCAGAGCTTTAATCTTAGATATTCAGTACCAACAAAGTGGCTGAGATTCATCAATAGTTATGCCCCAGGTTAAAACTGAAAGGATAGAGCTTTTAAACTCATACAACCTTTTGTATCCCTCCGCTTAGTTCTGTTGGGGAGGGACTTTAATTGTGGATTAATTCAGCTGACAACGGGGCAAAAAAGATTATTTTGTGGCACTACTTGATATTTTGGACACAGCCAAGCTTAAAGACACATACAGAGACAAACACGTGACAGGTGGGAATACATATATTAGAAATTTATGCCACCACAGATTGATTTGCTATTTTCTACAAAACCTCCACTGGTATTGAAAGTATTAATGGAGGATGTTAGTTTCTCTGATCAGAGGGCTGTTATTGTGGAGGTAGCCTGGGGCATAACATAGAGTGCAATAAAGGACCTGCACCTTAATACTCCCTTATTAGATAATGCAGATTTAATTAAAAGATGTGGAGTTTTGTGGGAGGCCAGAAAATCAGTGCTTTGTATGTATGATACTGCAGCAGAATGGTGGGAAGATTTAAAGATGCATTTTAGGACTTTTTATTAGTCATATGCGTTCAGGAAGTCCTTGGAATCTTATTTGGCCTATTTATCCTTAAAGACACAGTTACACTGTTTGATATCCAAAACAGAAATGCTAAAAATAATTACAGTCAGCAGATAAGTAAACTGAAAAAGATATGTTTCTACTGCAGTATGTTAGGACCCACACTTTGCAGCAAGAATTAATGTTTGGTACACAAGGCAAAAAGCAAACATTTGATCATTTTCTTGACTGTCACAAAAGAATTCAAAATAGAATTATTACTGAGTTGAAAGATGACAAGAATACTGTTCAGTAGTCTAAGCAGGGCATAATGGGTGTAGTACAGGCTTATTCTACCAAGGCGTTTGGCTCCCGCCCTGCTGACTCTGCATCGTGAGTACCTACAACAGTTGCAAATCTCAGACCTAGCAGAGTTAGAAAGGAGATTAATTCTTGACATAACAGAAATATAGGTTATGGAGGCTATTCAATCACTGGGTACCAATGTAGCACCAGGAACAGACAGCCTCACAGCAGAATTATATAAAAAATTCAAAGGAGATTTTGCTCCTGAATTAACCAAAGTGTATAATGAGATTCTGAATACAGTTTATTTTCCAACAATGTTACAGGCATACCTGATTTTTGTATAAAAAGGTGATAGGCATGATTTAAGAAATTGGAGACAAATCAGTTTATTAAACACTGATTATAAAATTTTGGGAAAATCTTAGCACAACATTTAGCTCAGGCAGCTGATACACGTATTAGTGATACCCAGACATGTTCAATTCCAGGAGGCACATTCAGGTCAACTTGATTGTACTCAGGAACTTTTCAAAAGAGACAGGCAATGAATGATATTGGTTTCTATTGAGCCTTGGTCAAGAGAAATAATTTGATATGGTATCCATGCATATCTTTTTATATTTTCAAACTATATGGTCTTCGGATAGATTCATAGAGTGGATTATTGCTGTGTATACCAGCATAAAATAACTCCCTTGGTTAATGGCTGGAAGGGGCTGGAATTGCAAGTAAGACAGGGGTACAACAAGAGATGCCCAATGAGCCACCTGCTGTATGTCTTTTGTATAGACCCATTATTGAGGAATATACAGTCTGATAGAGCTATAGGAGGTATACGTTGACTGCACTGAGCACACCTATTAAGACTTTAGCTTATGCAGATGATGTGGTGGTATTAATCATGGTAGGGATGGACAAAGGTGTTATTTTGTCACACCTTGCTGAATTTAAACTTACTTCAGGATCACGGGTCAATTTTGCTAAGAGCATAGGGTGTGTTTTGGAGAACCTCAAACAGCGACAGCATCCTACGCTAATATTCAGATCATTGAAAGGCCCATACAGATATTGGGCCTGTTTTTAGTAAAGGGGACAATGTTCTGTTGAACTGGACAAAATGCATTCAAAATGCAGAGCTCATATTGGCTAAAGGAAACACAGGAGAATATGGAAATTGAAAGGTTTATTTTAATTAAATCCCTTTATTATCATTTTTCTGTATGTTAGTCATATTTATCCCCTCCACCAGGAAAAGAGACAAGGATTTATAATGTTTTCTTTCAGGCACTATGGGAAGTAGGCTGAATCCTGTTAAGAGAGACATCACTTACAGAACAGTACAGTCTGGGGATTTGGGAATGATAAACCCCATTTTGTTTTATTACAGTATTTGTTTGCATAGTGCTATATTTGGTTTAGAAATGCACAAGAGCTTTCTGGTATATCATAGTGGTAGAATGGGTGACAGCATATATGGCGGCATGGGCCCAGATGAATGCCACATTTAAGCAATAATGCCCGACAGGATGTGTGTCGTGCTGGGATAGCGTCAGCCTCAGGGTGGTTGGGCAGGAGGCCACAGGCCGAGTGCATCCAACAACTGAGGCGTGACATTATCCCAAACGACACACACCCTGGAGGGCATTATTGTTATTATACAATGGCTCATTGTTATATATAAAATAATAAAATAATTTCAAAGAATGTTTTTAGTGTGGAAAAATATTTTTGTTTCTTAAGAGAGATGCAAAAAGAGGTGATCTAGCTCATCATATAGCTCATCTACAAGTTCACAGTGAGGCTGAGACTAGAGCTGTGATGTTGTGCTGGGATAACAGCAAGGGTCCAGCCCAAGACTGACCAATCAGAGACCAGGGCATTTTCTTGCCATTGTATAATATAGTATAAATCCTCATTTCTAGCTGGGAATGTTGTTTTTGTTTAAAAATTAATCAAGTGGAGAATACAGAATGATGAGCTTAGGATGCTTTCCAGGAAACAGATATATGAGAAACTGATGGCTGCAACATGTACACAGGAGTTACAAATTCTATGTATGATGATAGACAGACACAGGTAGCACTAGAACAGTTACAAAACAAAAGAATACCTTTCCACATGTGGGATATGTTGTGGTTGAGTGTTCACGGCAGATTGAATGTTAAAATTAGCAATAAGCACAAGTCCATAAATCATCATCATCAACATCAAATCTTTATTTATTCAGGTGAACATCATTGAGCAAGGCTCATTTACAAGATGGACCTGATAAGGTCAAGATTCAATAGTTGATACACAACAGATACATCATACACTTATATAAGACAGTTATACATACAGAAGGAAAATAACGTTTATAAACACAGTGATGTACAGTAAACACACATGATAAAAATGGTTACAGGAAAGTTAAGCTCATATTTACAGCATGTACAGTATATACATATCCCAGTGGGGGCATGGCAGACACTCAACATAATGTAATACTAGGATGGTGAAGGTATTACTGGGTGCCATAAGGCAGGGTGTCTGTCTGGAAGGAATATGCCATATATGGTTTGGAAGAGAGATTTGTGAGATGACAATGCTAGCTCTAGCGGTAGCAACTGCATTTCTCTGTGCAGAAGACTGTACAATGCTGTTTAAAGGATGCAAATGGAATGATATTGGACAGTTTAGGGATTTTGTAGGGTGTTCCATGCTATGGCTAGAGAATAGCTGATTGCTGCCCTCCTAGCCGGGTGCTGAATTTGGGCAATTTGAGCAGGATGCTGTTGTTGCTTCTTAGGGCATAGGAGCTAGGAGAGGTCTGGGTGAAGCAGTCCAAGATATAGATTGAAGTTTTTTGACAACGCTCTGTAAATCCATAGTGCTGCATTTCTGTTCCTTCTGAGGTGAAGGAAACCCACCAACTGCAGCACAAAGAGAGCAATGATTTGTATTAGATGGCAGATCTGTAATGAACCTTATTGCTCTATGATATAAGGTATCCAACTTGTGATGGTAGGAGATGGGGCAGTGACTATAAAGGAAGTCTGCATAGTCAACAACTGATAGAAAAATGGCCTGGACTAACCTCATCTTTGAGTCTCTATTTAGGAAGGGTTTAATCTATAGAAGGCCAAGCCTTTGGCGAAACTTTTAACAGTTCTTCTAAATGAGTGAAGTCAAGTCTGTTGTCAATCCACACACCTAGGTATTTGAAGTTTTCTACATACTCCAGATTTTCTCCAAGTATAGTGCATAGCTGGGGAGAATTATTGGAGAGGATGTGCTGGTGGAGCTTTGATTTGTGAACATCATTGCTTTAGTTTTCTTTGCATTTAATAGAACCTAAATGAAGATATTGTCCCAGATCTGACTGTGGTCTAATATTAGAAAGCATAGAACATTTATTTTTAACATGGTAATTTTCAAGGAAATTTTGGCATCATGTGGCAAGAGCAATGGCGCAATAAGAACTTTTGTGAGTTGACTTATGAAGTTCTAGTATTTGGTATGTACACAGCTCCTTGGGGACATTATCATAACGACACGTTGCAAGTGATATTCACCATTTTAAAGTATTCTTTATGGCAGACCAGATGTAAATTGATTTTGCAGCAATTATTGCTTTCACCAGAGCAGATATTGAAAACTGTTCAGTTATCCCTGATATGGCTTTATGAAGATGACATGAAAAGATTCTTGGAAAGCCATTTAAAGGGATTATGGTGAAGTCACAGACTGTTTTGGTTTAGTAAACATGGGGAGGTGCCAAGGAGGCAGTGCATTGGTTTCCAGTGGTATGATACTAATGTGAATTGTTGAAATATTACGGATGATTGTGATGTGGAACTATACGCATAGTTTCTGAGCCTTTTCTTTTTCTTCTCTTAGTTTGGACCTGGAGAGGTTTTCAGTCTGCTAGTTTGTGGTTTTGTATTTTAACCACTTTTCCCCAGTAAAATTCCCTACTCTTTTTGAGAAGTGCCATGGGATCTTTAACGTCCACCTGAACTACCACCAGAACAGGCAGGCGGGACCTCGGTTTAACGTCCATCTGAAAGAAGGCACCTCAGGAGTGCAGCCCCCGTGCTGCACTGCAGTGTCAGTATCGGATATTACCCAAGTGCCTGATGTGGGATAGAACCCACAGCCTTCTGATCTCCTGGCCTCAGAGGCAAGAGTCTACCTGCTGAGCCACTGACATTGTATTGTATTGTAAAACACACTGTCTGGTGGTCGCTTGTTCCCAGATGGCTACCCACTTCTAAATCTGAGATCATCTCACCATCCCCATTTGGGAGTACCAGGTCTAAGACTGCTCACTCCTGAGAAGGTTCCAACACTTAGCTGGCTGAGACATGCCTCCTGTAGGGCATCAAGAATGACTCTGCTCTTGGATGTGGCTGAAGCAAATGTGCTCCAGTTAACATCTGGCATATTCAGGTCCTGAATCAAAATAACTCCTTTTTGCCATTCTAAGGATGCCTCCAACATTTCCTTGCCCATTTCCTCCCTCCAAGATGGGGTCTGTATGAACCCCTGTGTGATTGTGGTGCCATTTCTTGTTTCCATGGTGACCCCCAGTGCCTCCTTTCCTCGCTATTTACCTGTTAGTTCCATTGCTTTTACACTTCCTTTATGTAGAGCACTCCTCCTCCTCTTTTACCCTTACTGATCCTCCTGTTGATCATGTACCTGGTATGTTGACATCCCAGTCATGAATCTCTGTGTACCAGGTTTCTGTTACTGCTGCAATATCCAGATTTCCCTCTTCTATTAAGGCCACTAGTTCAGGAAACGTGTTACCTAGACTATGGGCTTTGATATTCATCACCCTCAATTTTTTAATGGCCTTACCCCTTTTAGCCCTGTCACTGTACTTAGTGCCTTTGTCTTTTTGTCCATTTACCCTATCCTGCCTCCTATTTGCCTCTCTACCTTGGTGTTAACCTTGCTAACAACCCTGTTTGTGGTGGGATGCTGGGAAATTCCTGTTCCTTTTCAGTGCCTCCCCTCTTGGTTAGTTTAAAAGCTACCAATGAAGCATTTAAACCTATCACCCAGGATCCTGGTCCCCTCCTGGACAGATGCAGACCATCGTGCCAGTATACATCTGTATACCTCCCAGTGAACCCCCAGTCCCCTGTGAAGATAAAACTCTGTGCTCCACACCAGTTTCTCAACCATTCATTGAATCTCAGGGTATAGAGTACCCTAGCCTCACCCATGCCATAGACAGGCAGCACCTCAAAGGTTACCCTCTGTGCAACATATCTAAGGCCCCACCACAACTCCACAAACTCTTCCTGCACAACTCTGATCCCATGCCCAGCTAAATCATTTGTCCCTAGGCAGGCAATGATATCCAGCTTCTTCTCCCATGCAGCTGCCCCTGCTATCCTGAGAATTTGTTTCCTGACCCTCCATGCAATGGCGCCAGGCAGGCACCTTACCTCCCTCCCCTCCGTCCCCGTTTCTACCCCCTAACAACTGAGTCCCCTATCAGGAGTTGTTTCTTTCCCTTGTGGGATCCCATGCCACCCTGCTATGGGTCTCATCTGTGGAGGTACACAGTATCCTTCTTGGTCTCCACTGTGAGTGCCCCATATGGGAACAATGCTCCACCAGAAAGGCATATGAATTGTGGAGAAGTGTAGCTGGAGGGATGTGAATCTGTTCCACCACCCTCACCCTCCCTGAGCCCACCTAAGTCCAACCACTTCTTATTCTTGGCAACCTCTGAAGCAGTGACAATGGCCTTGGTGGCCCCTGGGTGGGGAAGAGGTTTCTACTTCTTGCCAGATTGTCCTGGAGACTGGCAACCTCCCTCAAAGCAGAGATGTCTGCAAATAGTGCAGCATCGCAACCTCCAGAATGTCTCCTGGAAGACTGCTACCTCACAGCCAGTGCATTGCACCACTCCTCACATTTCTCCCTCCCTCCCTGTTGAAACTGTTAAGTTTTGTTTTGTTTTTCATTATTAAGGCACCTTACTTCCACTTAGTAGTGTATATTGTTACTAGGGACTGCTTACCAGGACCCCACCAAGTTTTTTTTTCTTACAATAGCAATCACAAGAAGATATCCTTCAAGCTTATGCAGCACTGCCTGGCTGCTCTTCTGTGCACACCACACCCTATGTTGTGTCTGAGCAGGAAGTTGTCACACTTTCCTGTCTAACCCTATACAACTAGGTAAGCGGGGACCTGTTCTGTGCGGTGAGGACAATCAGAGCAAACCAGTTTGAACCTTCTGAGGCTTTTCTTGGTCTAATACACACTCAACTGACTGCAGGAATGAAAGAAGCCACCAGCAAAAACTTAAATGTTTGTTGCAAAAGTCACCAAAATACTATCAATCTTCAAATAAAGCATCAGATTCACAGAAAGGAAAAAATCTGCAGTATTTTAATCCTCTGTATGTAAAGTAGCACTCTACAAAAGATCAGCACTGCAAACCCCTTCTTGTTTCAAACAAGCAAAAACCAGAGAAAAATTAAAAGTAAGGCCAACATCTTTCAGAACACAAGCAAGATAGTGCCTTCTTCCAGTTTCCTAGTTCCTAGTTCAAGACTTGTTCCTTCCCAGCTCCAAGTTCAGCTTTGCAAAAGCAACCTTTACCTTTAAAAGATAAGGCCTTCATATCACAGTAGTGTAATGTTGCAGTAGTGGTGATTTACAAAATTTACAAGAGTATAATATGGATTAGGCCAATGTATACAAAGGTAAGACACAAATATAATAAGGCAAGAATACATAAGTGTAACTAGCAGTTATTTCCTAAAACACTTTGATGCCCTTATAAGGGATCTGGAGCAAGGAGGGGCTGAGTTTGAATTCAGGAGCGTAACCAGATCAGGCCAATAGAGAACCATAATTACACAGAGGATGCTTAGAAGGAAAACATTGTAGAGATAAGGGGAGGGCATAAGAGTTGGAAAGGAGATGTAGGGGTTAAGAGCATTGGGGCACAGGGAGGGAGGAGAGAGTCTGATGAGTCATTTGAGGTTGATAAAGGGAGGCAAGATGAAGGTCAAGAGCAGGTTGTTCCATTGTTCCAGAGTAGAGGGAGATGGTACAAGAAGGCAGACTGGCATGCAGCTGTGTGAGGATGAGGGATGGAGAAGGCACGAGTAGCCTTTGTGGTGAAGAGAGTAGGCTGTGAATTTTGGAGGTGTAAGGCAGGATAAGAGATAGGGAGGAAGGGAACCAGACCAATATTTAGTAATGAGGAGGCACAGGGACAAACCCCTGTGAGACAGCGTGGCGAGGAGAGTGGAGCATGAAGGAGAAATGGGTAACTGGAGGGGAGGTGGTGGCAAGGCAGAAGAAGGAGTTGATAAGAGTGTCTAATTTGGAGAGGGAAGATGCTGGGGCAGTACCATAGACTACTCCTGCATAATCCAACAATGGCAAAATTATTTAAAGTACTGGTTCATGTCAAATGATGAGAGGGAGGCTGGTTTTGTGGTGACAGAGGACTTCAAGTTTGGGCCTGAGTTTGGTGCAGATAGGTTTGATGTGTGTTGAGAAATCGAGGTGACTGTCCAGCCAGATGTCCAGGTATTTTAAGGCAGAGACCATCTCAAGAGGAGAATCATCCAAGGTGGTGATCGCTGGGGGTGGGTGAGGTGTGGAGGCAGGCCAGCTTCTGTCTGGAACCAAAAGACATAGTAACTGTATTCTTGGCATTGAGGTTTAGTAGGTTTGATTGGAACCAGGACTGTACTCTGTTGAACTTATTTCGGAGATTGAGGAGAATGCTGTTGTGTGATTGGCGCTGGTGTAGATGAGTGTCATCTGCATACATGTGCATGTTAGAAGAGTGACAGACTGAGGGAAGATCATTTATAGAAAAAGAGAAATGGATAGGGCCAAGGACAGAGCCTTGAGGGACCTCAGAGAGGACATAGAGAGGAGTAGAGAGTGCATCACCTATTTTAACTGGATGTTGTCTACTGTGGAGGTATGAGCATAGCCTGTCAATTGTGCATTTTGCAAGGCCAAAAGAAGAAATATTTTGAAGAAGGAGTGAGTGGAAATGGAATCAAAGCCTTTTGCCAAATCAATGAAAATAGCAGTAGTGATTTGGCTTTCATCCACTGCAGTGAAGATGGGGTTGGTGACATGCAGCACAGCGGAGGTAGTGAAGTGTTGTTTCAAAAATCTGATTGTACAGGTGATAGGGAGTTATTTGATGTGAGATAGTCAGACAACTTTGCAAGAATGAGATTTCTGCACTTTATCAAGGGAGGAGAGGAGCTAGATGGGCCGATAATTTCAGGAGATGAGGGATCTCCACCCTTGTGAAGGTGTAGGACCCTAGGCCAATTTTCAGGCTTTAGGAATGGTGGCTAAGGAGAGAGGTTTAGTATGTATGTCAAGTGGGCAGTTATTGCGGGCATGGAAATGTGGAGCAATGTAGGGTGGAGACTGTCAGAGCTTGATTTGAAGGAGTTGAGAGATATAGTGTACTGCAAATTTCAAGAGGAGAATGGAGGAAGAGAAAGACAGTGGGTGGGGAGGTAGATTTGGGAGGGCAGAGGCAGGTTCAAGGGGAAGGAGAGTCGGGTAGGTTAGAGGAGAGAAACATTTTTAAAAGTCTCAGCTACAGAGGCAGAGTCAAAGACAGGGAGCTGTCAATTTTAAGGACCGGCAAGCTTGTTGGGAGTGGGATCCAGGAGGAAGTGAATTACATTCCAGAAAGAAGTAGGTGAGTTTGGCTCTGTTCAAGCTGGGATTTGAGACAGTATTCCTTAAATAGGCGAATAGCCTTGGTGCACTTGTTTCTGAGTTGTTTACAAGATAGGTGGTCATTTGGGCTGTGGGATGCTTTGTAAATTCTCCAGGCTTTGTCCTCAGTCCAACACATGGTAATAAGGTCAGAAGTAATCCTGGGGTGGCAATGTCCTTTCAACCTGACTTTTCTAAGTGGTGCATGAAGGTCCTGGATAGAATTCAAGTTGTTGGAGAAGTGAGATAAGGCAAGGTCGACATCCAGGGCAGAAAAGATTGGCTACCAGTCAGCATTTAGGAGATCATGCAGTGCCATATCATCAAAGGAATGGAGGGCAGGACCATATGAATTTGGGAGGGTGGGGAGTGTGGATTTTGTGAATCTAATAGGTAATACAGTGATCACTGAGGGCATCGAGAGGGATGCCTGAGGTAGCGGTATGGTGGGGTGGGAGAATAATATCCAGTCTAGAAGGGAGTGGTTTTAGGACAGAAGGTTTAGGCAGGTAGGTTCCTGAATAAGATGTGAGAGGTTGAGGCCCTCAATCATTAGTATGGTAGACTTGGCAGCTGAGAAGAGCCAGTCAAGATTGAAGACACCTAAGAGCAAAAGTTCACAATTAGAGGTGAGGGTGGAGATTGAGGAAATGACCTTGAAGATGAAGTTGGGCAAAGCTTTAGATGGAGCATGTAGAGTGCCAATATAAAGGGGGCAGAGGAAGGAAGGAAAAGTGGGCAATAATGAGTTTGCAGGGAGGGGCTGGATTCTTTGAAGATGATAGAACTGGAGATGGGTTGCCTGATGTACAGGGCTACCCCTCACCTTGCTTACCTCGATCTTGCCAGAATAAGAGTAAAGTCAGGAATGACGATAGAGGAGTTAGAGATTTTGGTACATAGCCAAGTTTCAGAGATGCAGAGAACGTCATTGTGATATTGGGTAAGCCATACATTGAGGGAATCAGTTTTGGGGAGGAGGCTCCTGGCATTGAGATGGTAAATACAGAGACCCTTAGGTAGAGATGATGTCAGACTGAAGAATGACACTCTGCATACGTCATGTCATTCAGCTGAGTGAGCTGCATTGAGAGCACCAGCTCCACCAAGTGGAATCCCTTCATTGTGTTAAATTTGTCTCTGGATAAAAATTTCATTCATTGTTTGTTTCATTTTTCGAATTGCAACTGACCTTTCTGTCCCCCCCACCCTTCCTTCCCTTTACTCCTGTCACTGGTATCCATGTGTTTGAAGGCGGTGGAAATGTACCATTTTTTTCTTTCTGCTTGGAGGTAGGGTATGTCTAAGTTGTCTAGACATGTAGCAGAAGTTTCGGCACTCCAAGATAACTCCTGGCAGGTTTCCTTTTGCCTGTCCCTGAATGCCAGTTGGAAAAAACACAAATTTCCAAAGTGGCTATGGGAGGCTCAGCATCAGAACAATTCCTTTGTTACTTCCTGAGCTGAACGGAGGTAAACCCTTCCCTGGGAACAGCAGGTGAAGAGTGTCTTTCTAATTAAAGGCTCTAAATCTGTCAACACAGGAGCAAATGATAGCATATCGAAGGTAGGGCTACAACAAGAACTGCAACCTCCTTCCCACTCTAATATATCTAAAAGGAAGCAAGAAAAATTGTCCCAGACTCCTTCTAATTCTCAACTTAATTTGGCTGACAGTAATAAAAATAAAAAGACAACATAACAAGTATTTGTCAATGTTGAATGTTGGCTTGCTGGCAATTGCATTGGTAGTGCAGGAGTTAGAAATGCAAAAAGGAATGGCAGTAAAGTATTGAAGTAATGCCAAGCACCCCCACAGAGACTGAAAGGCGTTGGGAGTGTGGCTTTGGTTAGCATACGGTTATCCCATTCCACCGCACCCCACTCTGCAGAGAGCGACAGGTGTCTAGATGTGCATTGGGGTCTTCTGCCCTTATGCTCACCCCATTCCATAAGAAAATAAACTGAGATGGGTGCAATATATAGGAACGGGGTGAATGTTGGGTGATGGAACCCAGGCTGTAGGTTGGGGGTAGAATTCTGTGAACATTATGGTCGCTGAACTCTGCTACGCCCTGACGCCTGTCAGTCTCTACAGGGTAGCTGCATGGTTGGAAACCTTAATGCCCTGGGTGCTTGTTGGTATTTTCACTCCAAATTTTCAACATTGGCTTTTGGGACTCCACTTAATGAACAGTGGCACTATCATTTCATAACTCAGTCCTGAAAAGTGATTTCTCCCAGCACCTGCACCATTGGGAGCCACAGATGCAGAAACACATTTCAGGTTGGATGGGAAACATAGAAACATAGAATTTGACAGCAGATAAGGACTGCTTGGCCCACCTAGTCTGCCCATTTTCCTACCTAACAGATAAGCTGCAAATCCTAGTTAACCAACAGCTTACTTCCTCCTACCCCCACTAGGATTGCCTTATGCCTGTCCCATGCGTCTTGAAGTCCCCACTGCTCTTGACTCCACAACCTCCTCAGGGAGGCTGTTCCATGCATCCAAACCCTCTCAGTGAAAAATACTCTCACATTATCTCTGAGCCGTCCCCCTCTATCTTCAAATTGTGCCCTTGTTCTTGCACATCTCTTTTCTGGAAGATGCTACCTTCTTGGACTTTGTTAATTCCTTTGAGGTTCTTGAAAGTTTCTATCATTCCCTCTCTCCCTCCTTTCCTCTAGGGTATACATATTAAGCTCCTTTAGTCTTTCTTCATATGTCTTCTGGTGCAGACCCTGCACCATTTTGTCCCTCCTCTGGACAGCTTCCACTCTATCTATGTCTTTCATGGAGATGGGGTCTCCAGAACTGCACACAGTACTCCAGATGGGGTCTCACCAACTGTCTGTACAGAGGATAACAATTTCCTGTTTTCTACTATTGATGCCTCTTCCTTACATCCCAGTATCCCCTCTGCCTTCCTTACTGCCTTCTCACATTGCTTGCCCACCTTTAGGTCATCTGATATAATTACCCCAGGTCCCTTTCTATTTTACTGTTGTCGGTATCACACCCCCATTGTGTACACTTCCCTGGGTTTTTGTTTCCCATGTGCATTACCTTGCACTTCTTTGCATTGAATCTGAGCTGCCATACATTTGACCATTCCTCCAACCTTGCCAAGTCCCTTCTCATCCTTTCCACTCCATCTTGTGTATCAACCCTGTTGCAGATCTTTGTGTCATCTGCAAAGAGACATACTTTTCCTTCCAGTTCCTCTGCAATGTCACTTATAAAGACATTAAAAGGACCGGTCCCAGTACTGAACCTCGATTGCCCCCTAATAACCCTTTTCTTCTGTGTATGCCATTTACTACTACCCTTTGGGTTCTGTTGTCTAGCCAATTTTTATACAGGCTACCACCTTGGGACCCACTCAAGGCTGGCTATCTTGTGAATTAATCTTTTGTGTGGGACTGTATCAAATGCCTTGCTAAAATCTAGGTGAGGCCATGTCCACAGCCCCTCCTGGTCTACTACTTTGGTCACCGGTCAAAGAAATCTATTACTTCATCTGACATGACCTTCCATCATGAATCCATGCTGCCTTGGGTCCTGTGCCCCACTGGCCTCAAGGTACTCAACAATTCTTTCCTTCAGAAGTGATTCCATCATTTTCCCTACCACTGAGGTCAAACTAACTGGTCTGTAGTTTCCTGCCTATGTTCTGCTTCCACTTTTGTGAAGAGGAATCATCTGCCCTCCTCCAGTCCTCAGGTACCAACCCATCCTCCCATGATTTTGTTAAAGAGAGTAGCCAGCGGTGTCACTAGTTCTACTCTTAGTTCTTTTAGAATTCTTGGGTGAATCCCATCAGGCCCCATTGCTTTGTCCACCTTCAATTTTATCAGTTCTTTCAGAACCCTTTCTTCTGTAAATGGGCTGGTATCAACCCCATCTTCAGAATGTTTCTCTTGTTTGGTTTAGGTAACTCCCTCGTCTTCCTTTGTGAATACTGAGCAGAAATATTCGTTCAGTATCCCTGCTTTTCACTGTCACCCTCTACCCACATTCCCTCCCCTTTATTAAGCTTCAGTATCCCTCCTTTGGTCTTTCTTTGCTCCCCTAATGTACCTATAAATGTCTTATCCCTTCTTAACAGAATTGGCTATCCTTTCCTCGGTTTGGGCCTTTGCTATTCTGACTGCCTTCCCAGCCTCTTTCTGCTTTAACTGATAAAGTTCTCTGTCCTGCTCCTTCTGTGTTTCCTTATATTTCCTGAATGCTGTCCTTTTCTCCTTAACCTTCCCTGCCACCTCTTTTGAGAACCATAGCATTTTTTCCTTCGTTGTGTTTTATTGATTTGCTTTACACAAAGCTTGTTGCCTCTGTGATGGCTGTTTTGATCATTCCCTATTGTTCTTCCACCCTCCTTCTTGCCTGTTTGCTAGTGCTTTTCTGAGGCACTCTCATTTTCCCAAAGTCGGCCCTCCTAAAGTCCAGTACTCTTGCTATTGTATGGCTTGATTGTATGGCTGTGTTTATCATTAACCACACAGTTTGGTGGTCGCTTGTTCCCAGATAGCTACCCACTTCTAAATCTGAGATTCTTTCTCCATCCCCATTTGAGAGTACCAGGTCTAAGATTTCTCCCTCCAGTGGGTTCCAATACTAGCTGTCTGAGGCATGCCCCTGTAGGGCATCAAGAATGACCCTGCTCTTGGATATGCCTGCAGCAAAGGTGCTCCAATTAACATCTGGCATATTCAGGTCCCCCATCAACAATATCTCCCCTTTTCTTGCCATTCTAAGAACCTTCTATCATTTCCTTGGCATTCCTCCCCTGAGATGGGGTGTGTATACAACCCCATACGGTTAATGGTGCCATTTCCTGTCTCAGGGTGACCCACAGTGCCTCATCTGCTCCCTGTTTACTCTTTAGTTCTGTTGCTTTGATCCTTCCTTGCATAGAGAGCCACCTCCTCTTTTCCCTCTCTATCCCTCCTGTAGATTGTGTATCCTGGTATGTTGACATCCCAGTCATGGTTATCTGTGTACCATGTTTCTGTGACTGCCACAATATCCAGGCAACCTCTTCCATCAATGCCACTAGTTCAGGAGCTTGTTACACTGAACTATTGGCATTGGTACTCATCGCCCTCCACTTTTGATAACCCTACCCTTTTAGCCCCATTTCTGTCCTTACTGCCTTTGCTTTTTTACATTTAAATCTGTTCTGCTCCTAATAACTTCTGTACCTTTGTGTTTACCTCACTAATCACCATGTTTGTGGGAGGAGGCCGGATTTCCTGCTCCTTTCAGTGCTCCCCTTGGCTAGTTTAAATGCTTCAGAATGAAGCATTTAAACCTCTCACCTAAGATTCTGGTTCCCCCCGGACAGATACAGACCATCGCACCAGTATAAGTCTGCATCCCTCCAGGTGGCTCCCCAGTCCCCAATGAAGCCAAAACCTTGAGCTCCACACCAGTTTTCAACCACTCATTGAATTCCTGGTGAGAAGTGCCCTAGCATCTCCTTGCCATAGACAGGCAGCACTCCGAGAAGGTTACCGTATGTGCTACTTGTCTAAGGCCCTTCCCAACTCTATAAACTCCTCTTGCACTGCTCTGATGCCATTCCCTAGCCAGGTCATTTGTCCCTTGTGGGTGGACAATGACATCCAGCTCCCTCCCCTCGTGCAGCTCCTCCTACGATGTTGAGATTGCTTCCTGTCCCTCCAAGCTGTGGCGCCCAGGAAGGCACCTTACCTCCTCTCCCCTTCCTCCCCATTTCTACCCCTAATGATTGAGTCCCCACAGGAGTTGTTTCCTTCCCTGTGGGGTCCCATGCCACCCTCCTGTGAGTCTCCTTTGTGAAGGTTCCCAGCATCCTCCTTGGTCTCCACTGCAGGTGCCTCCATAGAGGAACCACTATCCACCAGAAGAGTGAATGAATTGTGGAGGTACAGCTGGAGGGATGCAGCTCTGTTCCACCACCCCCTCTCCTCCTTGAGCCCACCCTGGTCCAGCCCTCCTCTTTCTTGGCAACCTCTGAGGTAGTGGCATTGGCCTAGTGTGGTCCCCTGGAGGAGGTTCTGAATCAGCCTGGTCAGCCTGGAGATGGGCTTCATTGGCAAGCATTTAAACTAGCCAAGGGGAGGCACTGAAAAGGAGCAGGAAAATTCTAAATACCTTCAATGACCACTTCACCACAGCTGGCCTAGCATTTGACTCCCTCACCTGCAAGTCTCTTGAGATCATCTTTGAACCTTCAATCCACTGTGGGACAAAGGCTACTTCAACATTCTCCTTCAACCCAATATCCTTGAAAGAAGTAGAAGACCTCCTATCTAATTTAGATACTTCTAAGAGTGCACTACAGACTCCCTGGATCCCTACTTCCTTAAAATAGCATCACACGCCTTATCTGCCCCTTACTCATCTCTTCAATCTTTCCCTAGCTACTGGATCCATTCCTCCACTTGGAAAACAGCTCAAGTAGTTCCACTACTTAAATCTGGTGATCCCATGGACCTCAACAATTACAGGCCCATTTCCATCCTACGGTACTATCAAGATGCTTGAAAAATTAGTAAACTCACAGTTAAGGGCCTATCTGGATAAAAACAACCTCCTAAATCCAGCACAATCGGGATTTAGATCAAGGCATAGCACCATCTCTGCCCTAGCCAAAGTAACTAACGACTGGCAGATTGCCTTGGATAAGAAGAATTGTACCTGTGCTGTGTTCCTGGACTTGAGTAAAGCATTTGACACAGTGGATCATGAATCATTACTCACCTCCCTTAGCTCTCTAGGCCTGGATTCTCTCACTCAGCTGGTTTAAGTGCTATTTATCTGATAGGCCACAACTGGTAAAAATGAAAATTACCTATCCACCTTAAAACCACTGCTAAGAGGTGTACCACAAGGCTCTATCTTGGCCCTATCCTCTTTGCCATTTATATTAATAATATCGATGCCAACCTCTCTCAATCTAACATTCATCTGTTTGCTGATGATACTGTATTATTTATTTTATTTAGCTTTTGTTGACCAGGTAAGTGCACTAGACAGTTTCTGACTATTTTCAGGCACGACCCAGGGGAGGCAGGATACAGATGAATGCCAACTGACCTTGAACCAGATTAAGCTGTTGGTGGTATTTTTAGTGAATGAGGGAAATTTGGCCCAGGACACGGGGAAATTCCCTACTCTTTTCGAAGTGCCATGGGATCTTTAACATCCACCTGAAACTACCACCAATCCAGGCAGATGGGACCTCGGTTTAACGTCTCATCCGAAAGACGGCACCTCAACAGTGCAGCACCCTCTCATGCTGCACTGCAGTGTCAGTACTGGGATATTAACCAAGTGCCAGATGTGGGAACTGAACCCACAGCCTCTCTGATCTCCCGGCCTCAGAAGTGAGTGTGCTATCTACTGAGCCACTGACACTGCTATTATATGTCAGCAATCCCTCATTACCTAAAGCATGTGAGCTGTTACAATCAGAATTCTCCATCCTGCAACACAATCTATTGGGAAAAAATTACTTCTAAATGCCAAAAAAACAAAAGCTATGCTTTTGCCACAAAGAGTTGCTCTGCCATTACCCCATCACCCATCACCCTATAATTATCCACCTTACTTGGAGAGAGCTGGAATTTGTGGACAAGTTCAAATATCTTGGAGTCTGGATTAATAATAAGCTCGACTACTCTGTCCTATTGAAGAGCTACTAAAAAGTTGAGACAAAGGCTTGCCCTTATTTTACAGAATAAAACACTACCTTACCAGATACTCCAAACAAAGATTAATCCAGGCATCATTCCTATCCTCATTGATTATGCTGACTTCTCTATGGCCATTGCTCACTCTCCCTCTTAAATAAGCTGGACACCCTGTATCATAGATCCATCAGATTTATTACTGACCTTCCTCCAGCACCCATCATTGCTCTCTTTATATGGCAGTTAATTGGACATCACTACAACACATAAGAAATAGGAATGCTGCAATCTGGATCTTCAAAGCTTTATCAGGCAAATCCCTCCTATATCACAGACTGTTTTACCCGAATTACTTCTAGGCCATACACCTTAAGGATCAGTAACCATCATGTTAAAGGTCCCCAATGCCTGCACCGGTTTGGGAGGGCCGCTATCAGCTACTCCCTGGCAGTTACTTGGAACTCTCTCCAAAAATCTATGAATCTAAATACCCTCTTACCCTTATCATCCTTCAAAAGATTATTCTCCACCATATTTCCAGAGTTCTGCAATTTTCCATAAGGCCTAATCTCCCATCCAACCTACATCCCCTTCCATATTCCATTATGTTAGTTCCCTTCTATTATCCAGTCAGCTGATATTTTCTTATAAAAGTCATATAGGCTTTATTATTTGTATACTATGCCTGCTATATCTATTCTCTCCTTTTCCTACAGGTTAAGTGATTTTACTGTACATTGTATATATGTAAATTGTTGTATACTCTCATCTTATGTCATTGTACTGTTATTTATGTTTTTCTTGTCTATGTAAAATACTTGCACTCTTATTTGTATGACCACTCAGGTCCATCTTGTAAATGAGCTACGCTCAATGATGTTCGCCTGACTAAATAAAGATTTTGATTGACTGATGGGCAACCTCCTCTCTCAGACCAGAGGTGCTGCTGCAAATAGGGCAACATCGCAGCCTCCAGAATGTCTCCGAACACTGCCGCCCCAGCCATTGCACTGCACCACTCCTTTCATGTCTTATTTTGTGTCCTCTCTACTGTTTCTCTGGATGCTACTCTCTCCTCTCCTTACAACTCTGACCTTCCTGTTCTGGGACAGCAACTTCCTATCTCTTCAGTAGCCTCCTTCTTTCTTGCTCAATATCAGACCACCAGCAGCTGGGGGAGAGTGAGCTACTTTTTTACTTTAGGGTTGACAAAACCAATGTTTCTCTATGATCCTTTCCTTCCTACTGCCAAACAGGAAGTTCCTGTTGACAGTCAAATCCAGTGGCTATAAAAGTAGAACTGGCTTTGGGTGGGTGGGATGGAGAGCAATTAGTAAGAAAAAAGGCTAGCAACATTAAGTTGTAATTTGACTCACCTGCTTTTCTAGTGTCTAAACCACACCCCAGGTAAGCTCTCTTTCTTCCTACTGGTTTAGCAAAGTCACCTGATACAGTACCTTTCCCTGCACAGAACACACACTGCCTTTCTTTCTTTCTCTCTTTTTGACTCTAAATAAGACCCCATCTGCTTCTAATAAAGTTACCTGTCTACTTAATCTTAACTGACACTGGCTCCTGCTGAGATATAAGTTTTAAATTAACAAGAAAATGTAGCTTCTTTTAGTTAGCTGCTTTCTGCTCTACAAGCAAGGCTAGCAACAGGCAAAATGACAGCTGTACTGTTCATGAGGAGGTGTAAAAAATGGCAAAATGGCAATGTTGAAAATCTGGAGAGAAAATATGTACAATTTGTAAACTTACATGCGTATGTACATACTGCACAACGAGGCCTGTAATGCGGTCATTTTTGAAATTTTTTAACCAAATGTTCAACATGGGCATTTTGAGACCTCCACCATGAACAGTATCACTGTGACTTTTTAATTTGTCCCGATATTGATTTCCCACAGAGACCATGCCACTGTGTGTTAGATATGCAAAACCCATTTCAGGCAGGATGTGAAAATGACAGCTATACTGTTCATAAGGAAGTGTGAAAAATAGCAATGTTGAAAATCTTGGGTGAAAATATTAAAAATTCTCAAAGTTATGAGTGTGAAAATTGCTCAATCCACGCTTGTGACAGTCAGTTTTGGGAATTTCTTCAATTTTGAACATAGGCATTTTGGGACCTCCTCTCATGAACAGTGTCACTGTGCTTTTCTTAGATTTCTTAGATTGTCTCAAACATTGATTTCCCACAGCGATTGTACCATTGTGAGCCACAAGTGTGGAAACACATTTTGGGTAGGATGTGAAAAATGACAGTTCATAAGGAGGTGTGAAAAATGCCAATGTTGAAAATCTGAGTCAAATATTAAAAATTCTCAAAGTTACAATCGTGTGTGGAAACTGCACAATGCACACTTGTAACACAGGCTTTTTGGGAGCCCACCTCAAGAACAGTGGCACTGTCATTTCGTTAATCTGTCCCAAAAGGTGATTCTGCACAGTCATCATAAAATCACCTTTTGGAACTGAATAACAAAATGACAGTAACTAATTTCAAGAGGTAGGGTCCCAAAACTAAGCTGAAATCATGAGAGCCAAAAGTCAAAGAAATGGCCAAGATATCCACCTAAGTTGAAACCTCCCCATTAATGCCATTATATACAGTTTACCAGCATTTCTTCAGTTCTCGATCAGCTTTGAAGAGTGCAGATGTGTTCTAACACCAAAAATCATAACACCAACATCTGTAGGTAAGTATGGGCTGAGGTGGGAGTGGAGAGGTGGGATGAGCAGTGGGTGGGTGTGCAGGTTGGAGGAGGGGCGCCAGATAATGAGGGACCGTTTTCTTGTTTATAGGAAAAAGAAGCAAACAACTTCAGGGAAGGTTTTTTTTAAATAGGATACACTGAAACATTTGGGCACACTGGGGTGGGCTCCCAGTGTGCCACCTGTATTTTTGGGGGTGGATAGATGGAGATTGGGCACCCATCAGCAAAAAAGCATGCCTATGTTGGAGGGCATGATGCCAAGGGGATTTGCACCCCCCGCTGGAAGACAAATGAAACTAGGACATTATGTTAATGGGGATCAGGACCCTGAATGGCAATCAAATTGAACTGGGAGGGGCATGCCAATGGTGGGATTGGGCACCCCAAGTCAGCTTTCTATGGATTGTGAAAGGTTGATGGTGAGACATCACCACCATGTTTATTGAAATTTTTCACCAGGAATGGCACATAATGGAGGTGTGTCAGATCTGACACTGCAATGACAAGCCTGTCTCTCATTGCAGTGGTGGATTTGTTTCAAGTTATTGGCACTCTCTGAAACTGCTGTCATTGGCAGCTTGGTCACTGGTTGGCAGCTGAGGGAGACACGACTAAAATACCACCTGGATTCGCCACAACACTGACAAACCTTTGAAAGTGCTACTATGGCAAGATGTTGCTTGTGCATGCGTGTGCAACATAAAAAGACTAGTGAATGAAAGCAAATTGTTCCTTCTCTACTTCAGTTATCTTAAATTCTCCTGTTTGTTTCTACAATATCTTTAAAAAAGCTAACAAAAACCAGCTCAGGAGGACATTATGGTCTCTATTACTAAAACCGAAGGTCCAAAAATCAGGATAAAGAAAAAGAGAGGCCTCTGTGAACAAGGAAAGAAACAGAAATCTACAGAAGATTCTGCTGGAGAGTTAGAAGAATATCAAAGAGTCCTTTTGAAAGAAAAGAGACAGGGCTTTCCACCTTAAATCTTGCTACTACTTTAACTTCCAAACTTAAAGAAGTGGTAAAAAAATTGGAGAGCTTAGCCTGCCGCACCACAGAATGCTAAGAATGTGTGTGGAAAGATTGAAGATGCTCTAGCTAGAATGTCAGAGAATATTGAAAACAGTAATAAAAAGCTTGAGTTACTTAAATTAAAAATCAAAGACCTGGAATCTAGATTCAGGAGGGTAAACTTAAAATTCTGAGGGCTCCTGAGGGTACTGAAGGTCCAGATCCCATTGAGTACTGTGAAGAGCTGTTATCAAGTATCATTGGCCTTTCCTATCCACAACAGAAAATTGAGCTTGACAGAGCACACAGATCCTTTAGTCTAAGGGATAACCAAAGCAGACCAAGATTTATGTATGTAAAACTGTCTGATATCAGGATAAAGAAAAAATCTCTCGAAGATTTAGATATGGAAAGGGATATATTACAAAGGCCTGAAACTGCAGGTTTATCCAGATATCCTTCCCACGATCCTGGCAAAACGCAAAAGTTTTAATAACATAAGGGACAAACTCCAAAGGAAGGTATCCTTGACCTTTTATACTCCTCCACCCTACTAAACTTAGGGTCAATTTAGATGGAAAGATGATATTTTCTATTTTCCTGAGAAGTAGAAGAAGCCTTCTCCAAGTGTCTTACATTAAGTATACTCCAGATGCTCCAGCCCCTGGGGGTCTTCCATCCACATCTACCATTGAAAAGCAACAGCTAAAATAATGGACTTACGTTTTTGATATTTTGCCAACACTGAAGTTACATTTAATATCAGGGTAGTTCACAACATGGTTAAATAAGGAAACTGAGAGGAGGTCAAGACTGTATGCTAAGATAAAGTAAAAGGGTCTTTAATAGTATGTATAATTCTTGGGAAGAAGATGGGGTTATTAAGGAGTCAAGGAGGGCATCCTAGCTTGATGGTAGGCTGGGTGTATTCTCTGTTAGAAGAACTAACGGCAGTACAAGTTCAGCTACCTCTTTGGAGGGTAAGAACAGTCCATTTGTTTTAGGACACCAAAATTTACTTAATCAAAGCAGCCACAGGGTGGATTTAAAAATAAGATTACAAGTCTCGCTGCCCCATACACATTTCAATATTTGAGGGGGGGTCTTTACTTTTTCCTCAAAACAAAAAGAAGAATGGTTACAAAACATAAGTAAATGCCGTGAGTGTCTCAGTCCTTCACTGAATTTATTAAGAAAATTTCAAAACTAGAAACTAAACTAATTTTTTCAAGGTGGTAATTTTGTTTGAAAACAAGATTGCTTATTTGGTCTAGTTTATCCGCAGTATGGGAACATTTGCCATCTCTGGCAGGCCTTAGAAACTATGAGGTCAGAGGACTACAGCAGAAAATGTGTAAATACTTATTACAATGATTAATCTAAATATTTTTTTTCTTGGAACTTAAATGGATGTAAAGACAGGGCCATAACCAGAAAGGTGATTAATATTGCCCATAAAGGGAAAATAAATTGTTTACTATTATAATAAACTCATTTCAATAACAAAGATGCTTCATATTTTGGGAACCTATTTAAAGCACTAGATAATTTAACTGTTTTCTCTAACCAAGCCAGGGTGTTGCCATTTTATTAAAAATATCCGGACTACAAGCTTAATAAAATGATTTTGGACCAGGCTGGCTGCTATGTTATAGTAGAAATGGGTCTGCCAGACAAACCGCTTACATTAGCCTCAATATATGGTCCTACAGTAATTCTGAGGATTTAACTTTCTATTCAGAGGCTTTCATGGCGCTTAGCGCAATTGGCTGGCTCTTATTATTGGTGGTGACTATAATTTAACTTTACACCACTTAGATAGGATTCCCAAGTACCAGAAAGGAAAACCAAATGCTGTGTCACTGACGAAACAATACAGCAAAGAGTATCACTTATTGGACAAGTTCAGGCATTTATACCCTAATTTAAAGAAATACTCCCATTTTTTTCAAAAGTACACAAGACATACTCAAGAATAGATTTCTGCTTGGTCTCCCAGAACATTCTTAACGAAATTACTCAAGTCTCATATGAATCTATATGGGTGTCTGATCAGCCCAGTGTTTATGACACTTTTCCCAGCAACGCTTTCAGTTCATCATAACAAATGGACTATAGGTAATTCACTATGTTTTTTTGGAAAGTCTAACTATGTGAATCTCCAATGCAGAGGCAAGAATAAGTTCAGTGGAGGACCACCAACAAAAAATACAAAATAAGTGCTGGAGCACCGCTCCAAATAGGCTGGAAGCCAGACTCGAAGATCAAGAGGGCAGACTGAGGAGCAGTAATTTGGTTCTTGTGGGCATAAAGGAACATGCAGAAGGGAACAGTATTTTATCTTTTGTGCAAAACCTGCTGCAAGGAGTTGGGACCCTGAACACAAACAGAACTACATTATAGAAAGAGCCCACTGATCAACTTGCCCACTACCCTAACAAGGAAATAAAACTAGGCTATCATTGTTGGATGCACACACATTGAAGACAAACTGCATATCAGGGCAGAAGCATGGAATAAGGGCTTCCTAAACTGGCAGGGACAGCTATTCTATATTTTAGTGACATAAACCCGCCATAAGGGATAAGCAAAGGGTTTAACAAAGAAAGAAAGAAATCCTTCACCAGGCACACATTGCATTCAAAGTGATGTACCCAGCAAGGTTGATCATTTCCACTCCAGCAGGACAAAAGGAATTCACCAGTGCTGACATAGCCAGTAAAGAACTCCCTAAAATCCTGCTGCAGGTGTTTCCCTAACCCAGAAAAACAGCTAAACAGATCAAGATGACTTAACAGAACCCACTTCACTATGTTGTAAGACTATCTGACTAACCAGCTGTCCTGTATATATGAGCCCTGTATTAGTAACAATATATGGCCCTGCATGCTCACTGCAACCTCCAATAAACTCTGGGGCTAAAAGGTCTGGAGAGAACAGACAACAGAGCGAGATTTCAAGATTGTGAGCATATGGCAACTGAGGGGCAGAAAATGTATCCACAAAATGGCAGTTGCCAAGCTATCTTTTCTTCTCATCCACATGACAACAGAAAAGTCCCACCAGATACTGCTAGATTTATGACCAACAACTATGTCATTACATTGACCACACAGTCTCCACTCCAGCACAAAGAGCCAATGCTATCAAGCATTGCAGCCATGGAGGCTAACATACCCAAGCCTCATATCACCAGCAGGGACAGATGACTATGGAAAACCACAAGCTGAGCAGCAAGGTCACAACACAAACAAATTAAGATTCTTGAAGTTTTCAGTCAGCCCCATCTCTACAGAACTCTTTAATTCCTGAGCCACACTATGTTAATAACACAGCCCTGATGCCGACAAACAGCACATGAGAGACAGAGGATGGGATATAGTAACACAGACTTAATTACCTTTTCCTCATGGAGTGACCATGCCAACTATTTTCAAATGAGGAGCGAGCAGAATGAAGTAACGGCTAGCACAAACTACAGGCTGTAAAAGCAGAACAGCCATCTCAGGATACCGGAGATGTTATTGCATCCCCACAGAATATTGGCAATAAAGGAAAAAGCACAGACCTATAATTACAGGGTCCCATCGCTCCCCCACTGAAATTTACATAGAGAGGATAACAGGATTCCATAACTGGAAACAAGGAGACAATTTTCTTCACATACTGACACCAAGGACATAGTTTGGGATGTTTGTCAGGTTGTAACTATACAAATGTTATCAGATGATGAAGAGATTGTAATCGCTAAAGCTGGGTGGGGATCCAGGGAGGAGAGGAGGAACCACCCACAGAAATCCAAGCAAAGGGGAAACATTTACCACACAACAGATGATTATATATTATGGGTCAATATTGTTTGTGTGATCAGAGAGCTGGGCTTTTACGGACAATGAGGGACTCCTTCAGGAGCACACAGTAGACACCTGGTCACTCAGAGCTCACTTTCTTCTATCACCATCCCCCAGGAGGGGAGAGGAGTGCAAGTACAGTTAATCATTTATTGAGGATCCTAATCCAGCCCTGCTCTCATTTGAACAAGGAGAAAGAGGACAATAGATTTCCATCTGCTCATAGACATCTCACCAGTATATCTGCATGAGGGTCACGTTTAGAGTTTGCCAACACAGACTAATACAAGGTGATCCTCAGGAACTCCCCTCCCCACTGCTGACCCAGACAATAACCATATGGGGGTTACAGTGGTAGGGAATAGTACTATCAGCCTGTGGCCATGGGGAAACTCTGCTAGCCTCTGTGCAGCTATAGACAATTCAGATGCTCCATGTTAGGGCAGTGGTTCTGAACACAGGTCATAATTATGGGATCAGGGAAATAGAAGCCATACCAAGGTGAAGCAACCACCAAGCAGATAGGTGGCAGCAGACTACATGGTGTAGAAGCAGTAGTTTGAGTTAACAACTGCTGGGTGGTTCATCACCTTTAGATTTCACAGGGCAATACCAATCCCTCTCTTTGATGTTTCAGGCTACAGGAACTGTGGCAGTTACTCGAGCAGGGTGTTGTAAACCTCCCCAGATCTCGCTAGTTAAGCTCCACCTACATCCCACAACTTAAAGTGGAGTCATAAGAAAAAGGTGGACTGGGTGGGCCAAGGTTAGTGTCACAGAAACCCTGGTTAGTGAACTAGGTTGGCAGGGGAACAGCTAGGTAGATCATTTAACAGGACCACTCACCTTGACCTCACTGAATGGGGTGTGATTAACATTAGCCAAAGGGATCTCTAATACAGGAGAGCATGGTGGGGGGTGCTCAACATGTTAGGGAAGCATGATAGCATAAAACAAGGACTCAGATCACTGGGCTACAGCACAGTTTGGGCATAAGTGGAGGGAGGAGCATGATGACAATCAGCTGGTGACAGCCTAAAATGATTTATAGGGATGATTTAATTCTATAATTCCATGCATGCACAGTATGGTTAGAGCTCAGAGATTAACAATCACGAGCCTTTCATGGTGAGGAAGAGATCAGGGCTCACCATGGTCACACATCTCTGATCTGTATGGGGTGGAGTGACCCCAGCAAATCCTTCTATGATAGGGTAAGTTTGTTTTTGATAAGTAGGTTAGTAATTTTATGTTGGATTACGGCTCTTGCGTGCAAGTCAACATCTTGCAGTAGTGCAGCTTTGGAGGTCGCGGCCGCTGTTGGGTGAATGCAGGGCACGCATCAGTAGGTGCATCCCTCAATCCCAATCAGCGGCACCACCCATACATGCTAATGTGGTGAGCACATCTAAAGAAAGATCCGCTATAATCCGAGCAAAGTCGTCAGGCCGCAGCTGACCTTCCTTTGTGCTTGCCACATTAGCAGCATGGCGGGCGGCCAGCCAGCAGCGACCTCGGAGGTGCCCAATCCTCCAACCGAATTACTGTGGCATAGAAATTTGCAGACAGAGGCCCTACTTGCTGTCGACATACAGCAGCCCCCCATTTTCTATATCCAAGGGGTGCCCAATCCCCTCGGTTCTTGCCCCTGCTTTCATTGTGTGCCGATGGGGAGCCTACTCCCTGGCAGAATAAATCAGCCCCCACATTTCTTATATGCCGAGGGATGCCCAATCCCCTCAGCTCTTGCCTCACCTCCAACTGTCATTGTGTGCCTACAGAGGTGCCCCAATCCCCTTCAGCATAAATTCACCGAAGCCCCATTGTATGCAGCAAGGGTGCCAATCCCGTCGGCAGCAACCCCCAAAACAGTTAGGTGGCATGCTGGGAGCCCACCCCAGTGTGCTAAGTCCCTGAAAAAAACTGCCCCACGATGTTAGGTTTTTTTTTTCTTCCTGTAACATAAAACGGGTCCTCGTAGTCTCCTGCCCCCCACTGCACCCACCCACTGCACACCCTGCCTCCCACCCCCTTTACCCCATACCTACCTCCGAGTCTGGCAGGATGATCTTGGTGGACTAGAACACGTCTGCACTCTTCATAGCCAACTGCGGAACTGAGGAAATGCCGGTAAGCTGTATAATAGAATGAATAGGGTTTTTCAACTTTGCTGCATATCTCAGGCATTTGTTGTAATTTTGGCACCACATTTTTAACATGAGGTTTATGGGGCCCCTCCTCAGAATTCTATCACTGTCATAGCATTATCGGCTTCGAAGGTGATTTCGCAGTCACCGCGTGAAATCACCTTCGAACCATTAACAAAATGACAGTGCCAGTGTTCATGAGGTGGCCTGTCAAAACCCTATGTTCCAAATTTGGTGGAAAAAATCAACAAATGCCTGTTTTATGAGCATCGTTGCGCAGTTGCTTCACGCAGCTTGTAACTGTGAATTCATAATATTTTAATGCCAGATTTTCAACATTGTCATTTTTGTACACCTCCTTGTGAACAGTACAGCTGTCATTTTCCACATCCTGCCTAAAATGTGTTTCCGTGACTTGGTGCACAATAGCACAGTCACTGTGGGAAATCAGTGTTTCGCCAGGATTATGAAAATGACAGTGACACAGTTCATGAGCAGAGGTCCAAAATGCCTATGTAGAAAATTTGGTGATGATACTCCATAAAATGACTGTGTTATGAGCATGTGTTGGCAGATTGCACGCACATTCGTACTGTCGTGCATTTGTGATATTTTCACTCTGGATTTTTCCACACCTCTTGATGAACAGTTCAGCTGTTATTTTACATATCCTGCCCAAAATATGTTTTCACACTTCTGGCACAGAATAAACTGGTCTCTGTGCGAAATCACTTCTTGGACATTTTGAGGAAATAACAGTACATGAGCAGAGGTGCTAAATGCCTATGTTGAGAATTTGGTGCAACGCCTAAAATGGCAGTATTGCAAGCGCATTTTGTATATTTCAATGCACCCTTGTAACTTTGCAAATTTGCTATGTTTACATGCCACATTTTCAACACTGGCATTTTTACGCCTCCTTATGAACTGTACAGCTGTCATTTTTCACATCCTGCCCAAAATGTTTTCCTGCACTGCACTACCAAACACCCAAAGGACTCCCCAATGCCTGTCAGTCTCTGCAGGATGGGAGTGGGTTGGCATAAGTTCAATAGTCCACTGCCATGCCTATTACGCATCTCTAACTCCTGCACTACCAATGCCAATGCCAGCAAGACAACATCGGCATTGACAAATGCTAGTTAGAGTTTGTTGCTCTATATGTAGTATTGTTGTTAGACTAGCATTTGTCTGCTTAATTGTTAAAATGCAAGTTCAAAGTGTGATGGGGTTGTTGGATAACAGATGGATCAGCTGCCGAACTTCAGGTTCAACACACAATCTCTGTGTGATGTTTATTCAAAATTCAGAGGATAATCCTCAGAAATGGCATATCCCTTCTTCAATGCATCATTTTGCAGCAGCAGCAGACTATAAATGTCCTTCCTCTGCACTTAGTCAGAACCCACTGATCTACTGATCTAACTTTTAGAGAACAACTTCACCCCATGTTTGTCTTGTGTGCTTGGGTGGGTGGGGGCTCAAAAAAAAGCAAAAACAAAACAAGCTAAAGACAAAGAACCTCAGTGCAGAAGCACTAAAGCAAGGGTTACCCCAAAGGGCACTGGCAGTAAAGCAAAGTTTCAATAGAAACACATCATACACATACCCCAGTAATGCAAAGCATCATGGGATGTATATGCAAATCACCATGCCATTCAGACTGGCTCAGTTTACAGCAGGACTGCATGGTACCAAGATACTTTCAAACAATTTGCAATTTACATGCATTTAACAACACAACAGGGGTTTGTTGATATCTCTACCCTGTAACTTAATTTCTATAATACAGTCACCTAGAACTTTTACGTTTATCAAAACACTTAGTGCCATGGTATTTTCAACATTTACATGTTTCATACACAGAAGTTATATACATCAAGGTATTTTATGGCATATTACCATTGCATACTAAATCCAGCAATGAGGGACACAGCCTGTTGTTTTACATCAGCTCGGAGATCACAAACAATAGCCTCCTGTATGAGGACCTGACAGGAAATGGAATATTAAAGAGAACACAATAGCATTGTCAAGAAAGGAGAGGGGTGCCAATAGGTGGCCAGCCTTGTGGACTAGAAATTGTAAAGGATATATTAGGCTAAGAAATAGAAGAACTGTTGCAACAGATTTAAGAAAAGGTTGGTCATCAAGAGTGGCAGGATCTCCCTGTCACAACAAGTCCTATCCAGCAGCTGATATTATGTAACACATCATCAGACTGCACCTACCTGTATCTCTGCCACAGGTAGGGGACTCTATCCTCTGCCCCACACAAGCCAGTCTAGTCCCAGGAAACTGGAAGGGAGGAGACCTAGGAAGCCAAGGTCACAGTCTCACAGGAAACACTTCCAGTTCAACAATTTCCATCTTCATCCCACTAATCATGACTAGCCCTAGCATTAATATCTTATCATGTAAGTCAAGGTGCGCAGACCTAGGAGGAAAGAATCCAGATATTAAGACACTTGAAACAGGAAGGCACTACCATTGCCTTCTTACAAGAACCCATACCCAAACAACATAAGCAAAGCTATGGCACTCAGCATGGGTGGGCTATGCATATGCTGCAGGTCAGCACAATGAAATGGGAGCACAGTGATATTAATACATTGCAACATCCTGTTCCTCTTACATAATCAAGTCACAGATCTGAATGGGCACTTCCTTATACTGCATGGGCATTAGATAGTACAGAACTCATACTTGCATCCATATATGCACCCAATAGAGATGAACCACACATCTTTACACCTTTCACCTTTCCTCTCTGAACTAGTGAATCACCATGATCTGTCAATGATTCGGCACGCAATTGAAATGCAGTACCAGACACCAACATGGACAGATCTTCTCACAGGACAGATCTTTCCCTAATCCAAAGGGCATTAATTGCAAGACTCTCTAGGCCTCATTGTGGCATGGAGAATACTCCACCGGCTGACAGCAGTAATACCTTTCATTCACTGGTGCACAACTCTTTCTCTAGGTTAGGCGATTTCAGATTACATTTAATATCTTTACTACCACGACCATATGCGAGTTCTCGTTTAGATACTCTCTGATCACGCCCAGTACTTCTTTACTTTTCCCTAAAATTTGAAAGACAAAGACCATACAATGAGAATTAATAACATACTCAAAGACCCAGGATAGAAGAAAATCTAAAACTCATAATGGAGAATTTCTTTAAAGAAAATTGAGGTACTGTAACCAGTTTAGTCCATATGTGGGAGTCATTTAAGTACCATCAGGGGTGAACTTATACATATTGTAGCCACATAAGAATATAAGGACAAAAGAAGATGATGGCAGATGGGGACCTTGTGATCCATCTAGTCTTCCCATGAATCCTACCCTGCCTGTATAGGTTGCTTGTTTTTATGTTGATTGCACGCATGCGCAAGAAACGTGTTGCTGACAGGTTTGTACAGAAGCAGGTTGTGGAGGCACGCACTGTTGTGGCCAATGCCCCTCACAGCCAGAGAGCTTGCCCCGGTTCCCCAGTCGCGGGCACGCTGCTGCTGACACTAATTCAGCCAGCGTGCCACAACTTTCTAAAAACAGCCGCTGCAATCAGGGCCGCTGCGTCATTGCAGCGCCAGTCATCCACTGCAATAAGGGAGTGACCGTCATTGCTGGGCAGGATGTAAACCCTGAGAATGCTTGTAAACATGGCGGTGGCTTGCCACGTGTTCCTAAACAATATAACTGCCCCCCACCATGTTTAGTTGCTGGCGGGGCCCCAATCCCAGTCAAGCATTCTGTGCCCCGGTTTTGTTCCTGCCGGCAGGTGCCCAGTCACCATCGGCTGTAGTGCCCCTGTTTGTTTTGTTGCCGATGGAGCCCTCCCCATTGGCATTCTGTAACCACCCCCTTTCTGTTCCTGCTGACTGGGTGCCCAATCCCCGTGGGCTGTAGTACCCCCCATTTGTTTTGTTGCTGGACGGGAAGCCCTCTCCATCGGCATTCTGTCACCCCCTTTTGTTCCTGCCGGCGGGGTGCCCAATCCCGTCGGCATAAAGATACCTCGCCTTCGCCGACGGGGTGCCCAATCCCACATCAGCTACTGTTGCCCCAAATAAGAAAGCCACTGCTGGCACACTGGGAGCCCACCCCAGTGTGTCAGAGGCCCTGCAAAGTGAAAAAGGTCCCACAACTTTCTTTTTTTTCCCTGGAAAGCAGGAAACCGTCCATCATTGGTCGCCTGCCTCCCACCCACACCCACCCACTGCGGCCTGCCTCCCCACCCCCACCCCATACTTACCTTAGGAGCTTGGTGACATGATCTTCGATGGACCAGGAACATGTCTGCACTCTTCAAAACCGACCATGAACTGCGAAATGCGGTAAGCTGTACAATGTATTACATAGGGTTTTCAACTGTACTGCATATCTTGGGCATTTTGGGAATTTTTCACCAAATTTTGAACATGGGTTTTTAGGCCCTCCTCATGAATTCTTGAACTGTCATGGCATTAATCAGCCTGGAAAGGTGATTTCGCGGTCACTAGCGGAATCACCTTCGGGACTGAATTGATAAATGCAGTGCCAGTGTTCATGAAGTGAAGATCTCAAAAAGCCTAGGTTGCAAATTTGGTGGAGGCATCAAAAATGACTGTTTTATGAGCCGCAGCCATGCAGTTGCTCACGCACACTCATAACTTCAGAATCCTGCGATATTTTCACACCAGATTTGCAACATTGGCATTTTGTCACACCTCCTTGTGAAAGTACAGCTGTCATTGTTCACATCCTGGCAGAAATGTGTTGTTGCACTTCGGCGCAGAATAACACGGTTGCTTGAGGAAATCAGTGTTCGGGACAGATTAAAAAATGACAGTGATACTGTTCATGAGTAGAGGTCCTGAAATGGCTATGTTGAAAATTTGGTAATGATACTCCATAAAATGACGTGAGTACGGCGTGCATTGCACAGTTTACCTGCCTTCGTAAGTTCGCAAATTTATAATATTTTCACTCCAGATTTCCAACATTGCCATTTTGCCACCTACTTATGAACAGTAAAGCTGTCATTTTTCCCATCCTAGCCAAAATGTGTTTTCGGGGTCACGTAGCTCATGGAGCTGCAGCTTTTCTGGGCTCCGCTCCTACCCGTGAACCTGCTGTTTTTGGTTAAACCTCCCCTTTTTCATCCTTACCGCACAGATTCAGTGTTGGAGCAAGTGTAGAAGCGGTCTTGAAGTCGGTTAGCAATTTACAATGCAAGCGGTTGATCAAGAGCTCGAGGCTAACGCGACGTAGCTCGTCACCACCGTCGCTGAGGAAGAAATCACACCTGCAAAATTTACAGTGATTTATTGACAATCAAGGAAGCCTTATTAAACTGGTCGGCAGGTAGCAGAATTTAAACCTGCTCTGACCCAGTTAGCTCATCGGGTGACGGACACTGAAGCCCTAATTTCTTCAATCGAGCGAGCAATGGAGAAAACAGGGCCTACTATTAGCGAGTGTAAAAATGGTGGTGAAGTTGGAGGATCGGCTCCACGATTTGGAAGGGAGAAGCAGGCGAAACAACCTGGTCCTGCTGGGACTACCGGAAGGTGAAGAGGATCGAACACAGTGCTATTTCTGCAAAAGTTGTTGAATAAATCAGCTGGGACCTCGCCAAATGGGCGGAGTATATTATCAAGAGGGGCACGTGCCTGAAAGCCAAGCCTCCACCGTCCGATCCTCCAAGGCCTATAATTTTAAGCTACTAAATTATCTTGACCGGAGCACATTTTGAAAGAAATAAGAAAGTTATCATCATTTCATTGGGAGGGCAAGAGTTGCGTTTGGTTCCGACCTAACCTGGAAGATGAGGCAAGCTACGGCATCTTTTGGCCTGTTACATCAAGCTATGAGCGGCGGGATTCGCCATCGCATGCTTTACCGGCGAAATGGAGATCACGATTAAAGATGGGACTAAGCGGTTTGAGTCTGCTGAAGAAGCTTTGGCATCCTTAAAAACTTTACTACCGACTTGTTTGCCAAAAGGATAAGTCGAGGCGTGTAAAGCGTTGATCCTCTGGGACTGAGAGGTGTAGAGGAGCAATTTATATTGACTGACATAGGAGTTGCAGTCTAATTTTTGGATCCTATTAGTTTGACTACAGACTGTTGAATTTGGGATTTTCTTAAATGCATGGACTACCAAAGCATGGTTAATTTCTGGTCTTTATGTTCCATAGCACTAATTTAGTTTGCGTTTTAGACTGCAGGAGGAGCATTAATTTGAACCTATCCACCAGAGGGAGCTGGATGTTTATATATTATTTTATGTTCTGCACCAGATAATTGAACATTAACATATCATACCATTATTTTTAGGATGTCGTGACAGGAAATCTTGAACTAATTTTGGGCAAGGGAGGCTTGTAGTCCTTGAGTAACTTTTTCTTGTTTCAGCAATATGAATCTGGTTGTGTTATGATATATTGCAATTAGTATTATACCAAGTGGTTGAAGCAACAGGATAGGGTACAACTACTCTTTTCCCTCTTCTGGAATTCACCTATTATATACGCCTTTTCCTTTTGTTTTACACATTTGTGTTTAGGTACTTCCGTTCCTTTACCTTTATTTATGGGAGTAGGAGTTGAACCGCAGTAATTATGTAAGTGCTCCTTGTTCCTTCTAATCGGTTCTCTCTCTGATCTTCCTCTGGATGTTCTTAACTGGGGATTGTGCCACGAGCTTTGGAGGCCTATAATTTATAGCTAATCAATGGGCTAGTACCCACACTGTTACTTTCAGCTCCATGGGGAATGAATCCACTTGGTGGTGTAAAAATGTTATGACCATATAATTTTATTATCTGCTAGCTCCACTATATTTTATACTATAGTACAAGGCCAAGCAGGTTCACATGTATATGTTTGGTCTGTTCTATACTTTCATATTCAATGAGGAGGGGCCCCACCTCTATGGCACACTATGAGCCAGTGTTGGAGGAGTAGGCTTCAGGCCTGGGGTGGCTCTTAGGTTGTTTTCAGAAGGGTTTAGTTTTAGTGGGCGGGGGTATATGGTTTATAGGATTAGGTTTATTAAGGGTTTGATTATAAGGGAGCATCTATCCAAAATTCCCTCATATGCCAAGGTAGTATAAATGGCTATTAGTTTGAACCTTCTCTCATGGAACATTAAAGGGGAAAGACAATTGTAAAAGTTTGTAATATTGAATCACTTGGCCCGATACAACCCGGCAATTGTATTTTGCAAGAAACTCATGTTCTTTCCGATCGTCTTTCCCATTTTAAGAAAAAATGGGTAGGCAGAATTTTTGGTGCTTGATTTTCATCAAGCAGTCATGGAGTAGCTATTTTGATAGCCGAGGTTCCTTGTATACATTCGAAATAATTGCTGATCCATACGGCAGGTACATTATTGTCTCGGGTAAACTTGGAGGGTTGAGTCTTGTGCTGGGATCAATTTATGAGCCCCAACCTAGAGTCCCTTCCTTCTTCACCCAGTTGACAGTGATTTTATCCCCTTTAAAGAGATGCCACTTATATTGGGAGGTGACTGGAACTTAGTCCAGTCTAACAGACTGGACAGGTCTAACTGCAGAAGGTTGCAATCTTCACCAGCCCAACAGGCGTTAGCTGAACTCACATCATTTTGGGACTAGCAGACCCTTGGAGACTATTCAATCCTACTACTCGAGAATTTACTTTCTTCTCCACGGTTCAGAAAACCTATTCAAGGATAGATTATTTCCTAGTGAGTCAACAATGTATATCAGGGGTGATAGAAGCAGTATCCTCCCTAGAGTAATATCTGACCACTCCCCAGTCAAAGTAGTCTGGGTTCTGCCATCCATCCCTAGAGATCCTACTCATGGTCACTAAACAACAATATTTTAAAGGTTCTCAAGTTCTAAGTAGATTTCGAACTTTTTGAGTGATTCGATCAAATTAAATTGGGGTCTATTACAGCATAGATCGATCATGGGCAGCACTTAAGCGGTATGGAGAGGGAGTTAATTAGATTAGCATCTGTCGTGAGCGAGAAACAACGGAATATGTCTAATTGCTTAAGGAGAATAAGGAGCTGGAAATTATACAGGAGAGTTTAAGATCAGAGGACCAGGAGCAAGAATTAGTCACGTTGAGGCGTGGCACGCTGGTGCTCTGAGAGAAAGTAGCCAATTCAACTATCAGATCTAAAGCTGTGTATCTAGGTCAGGGCAGTAAAGCTGGGAGGCTGTTGGCTTGGCAATTAAAACAAAATCTGATGCTAAATGGGTGATGGCCTTAAGGCATCCTCCTTCAAATGAGTTGATTACAGACCCTGAAGGCATTCTGGGGATCTTTGTGGATTATTATAAATATTTATATTCGAGCCAACCGCTCCCCTCGCATGTACTTATTAAAATTCTAGAATTCTTAGCTGATATATCATTCCCTCATCTGTCAGAAGACTCTAGGCACAGCTTGACAATTCCTATATCAAATGAAGAGATAGTGATGGCTATTGACTCACTCCAGAGTAGATAAAGCACCAGGTCTGGATGGTTTTACACCCTTCTTTTATAAGTTATTTAAACTAGATATTACTCCTCTATTGAACCAACTCTTTACCTATTGGTTTCAGCATGGGATCAATGATAATACACTCTTGAAGCTAGAATAATTTTATTACCCAAGCCTGGTAAGTCTCAGAGAGTTAGTAGGAATTTTAGACCTATCTCCATACTGAACCTGGATATTAAAATCTTTGCTAAGATACTGGCCTCTAGATTAAAATGTGTCTGGTGGGAGTTGATTAGTCCGAACAGGCCAGTTTTGTGGAAGGCCGCACATCGGCTGATCACTAAGGAAATTGTTTTATTTAGCCCCTCGTCTGTGGACCCTGGTATGGAAGCATCCCTGGTTCACTAGACGCAGAAAAGGCATTCGATCGAGTAGAGTGGGCCTTCATGTTCGCGACCTTAGCTAATTTTGGTATCCCCAACAATTTCTACAGTTGATTAGGATTCTCTACTCGTGTCCAACTGCCAGAATCCAGTGCAACAATTTAATTTCCGCTGCCTTTCCTTTGTTGAGGAGGAACTCAGCAGGGATGCCCTTGTCGCTCTATTTGTTCAATTTATATATAGAGCCTCTAATAAGAGCTATAAAGGAGGACCAACAAACTCAGGGTATTTGGATTGGCGGACAAGAGCACAAACTGTCGGCGTTCACAGATGATTTATTATTACATATTCGGATACAACATCGTCACGTCTGAGAGCCCTAAGTCTTATTGCTGTATTTAGTGAATTCTCTGGTTATAAATTTAAACTTGGCCAAAACAACGGTTTACCCACTTTCCTCCCACCTCCACAAAGGTTGGTGCACATCCTTGGGTCTTCAGTGGCAATCCAAAACCTTATTATACCTGGGTATCCAAATTTCAAAATTTGGAAGAGTTAGCTTACTTAAACTTTAAACCCATATTTAAATCCATTAAGGAAGACCTGGAGATGGTTGAATCTTCCTTTGACCTTTTCTGGGAGGATCAACACAATTAAAATGGTGATCCTGCCAAGGATCTCTACCATCTCTTGAATTTAAATATATACCTCCCAAATCCTTTTTAGGCATTTATATAGATATTGTTCTGATTTTGTTTGGAAAAATAAACCTTCACGCAGGCCTATTCCAAACTCTGCCGGCAATCAAATCTGGTGGCCTACAGCTGCCTGACTTTTTACATACTATCTAGCAGTCCACGCAGCCAGAGCTGCTCTGTGGGTGGGCAAACTGAAACTTCTCCTGGGCCTTGTGTTAGATCGAGCTTTTGCCAGGGAACTTAAGTTAGACCTAGAATCTCTTTTGTATATTCCATGGGCTAAAGTCCTCAAGAAAGCCAGAGATACCCTTTAGGATGGGACATTGGGCTGTTCATCAACTTTACTGGGGCTAAAAATAACTCAATTTTATGACTTTTCTCAACCTTTATTGAGGAACCCGAATTTTTAATTGGTAACCAGCCTATTAGTAGATTTTATCCAACTCCCTCCTTCAAGATTCGGATCACAGATTTTTATGCTGGCAATTCCATGCTTTCATTATCAACCTTAGCTGTCAAATTTGGGGTCAAACCTCAGTCCTTGTTATGGTTGGCCCAAATCTGTAGTAGCATCAAATCTTTTTGAGTAAGGGCAAACGATTGGACCAGGCGGAAATTATGGAGTAAACTGTGCGAACTCAGTTTATCAGGTAAAGCTGTTTCAAAATTTACCAATATATTATAGCCAAGGTGGACCTTAATCTATCCCTGTTCCCTTCTATTGGAAAATTAGTATGTCCTTAGATTGGTCTGAGATGGTATGGGAGAAAATCTGGGTTGATATCTATTTATCGTTAAGCAAGATAGGTTAAGAGACATCCAGTTTAAGTTGTTACATAACCTTTATTTTAACCGCAAAACTGCATCAGCTTGAATGGCCAATGTTCTCCAGTTTGTGGGAACTGTAATGACTCCTTAGCTACTACATTTCATAAAATGTGGTCTTGCCTTATAAATTCTGAGTTGTGGGAGTTGGTTAAGCGCTGGATAAGCCCCTATTGTGACCTTTCAATGTTTTTCAACCTAGAGGTCTGTATATTTGGGATGTATGGACTCATCTCATATAACATTCAAAGGTGCCAAATGGCTCTGGTGGCGCTAGTTACTAAATTAGTGATTTTTGCGTCATTGGCGTGATGAGCGGACTCCTTCTTTCAAAGAGTGGTGGGAAGAATTTTTGAATGCCCTAAACACAGAAAGGGCAGTGTACTTATCTGCTAATACACCGACTAAGTTTCAAAGGTATTGGTGTGGCCTTAGTCAAAGCCTGAATGATAGGTACGGTTATTAAGGAAGGTACCCATACCCAATCCTTTTTTTTTTTGTTCTCACCTTCTCTTTATTCCTTTCTTTTCAGTTAATGCCTTCTATATCTTATAGGTGCTAAGTAACCTGATGAAATTTTGACCTTTTCTTCGTTTCTAGTAATTTGTATTAATCCTTCCCGTACCAAAGTCCGGAGTATGCTAATTGTTTTACTTATATTAATTTACTACCTTGTATTACGATTTAATGACCTTTAAGGATAGCTGAGGGACGAGATGGGTGTTCTGTTTTGTAAATTGTTTTATTTTGTATTGTTTTGGTTTATTGTGCACCTGGTACATTGGCACAGTACTTGTAACCTACCACTATTTGATGTGCACACTGTTTTGTAATATTTTTCTAATAAAGTATAGTTATTGGCAAAATGTGTTTTCACTTCTGGCAGAATAGAGTGGCCGCTGTGGTAAATCACTGTCCGGGACAGATTAAGAAAATGAGTGATATTGTTCATGAGCAGAGATCCTAAAATGCCTATGTTGAAAATTTGGTGATAATACCCCATTGAATGACTGTGTTACACGTGTGCATTGCACACTTTCCACTACCCTGTAACTTTGCAGATTTGTAATATTGTCATGCCACATTTTCACCAGTGGAATTTTTTCACACCTCCTATGAGCAGCACAGCTGTCATTTTCCACATCCTGACGAAATGTGTTTTTACAGTTCAGCGCAGAATAACGCAATCGCTGTGGAAATTACTGATCGGGACAGATTAAGAAAATTACAGTGGCACTGTTCATGAGCAGAAGTCCTAAAATGCCTATGCTGAAAATGGGTGTGAAACTCCATGACATGACTGTGTTACAAGCGTGCGTTGATCTGTTTCCACACACCCTTGTAACCATCAATTTTGTGATATTTTCACCCACATTTTCAACAGTGGCATTTTTCCACACCTCCTTATGAACGGTACAGCTGCCATGTTTCACATCATGGCTGCAATGTGTTTTGCACTCCTGCTGCAGAATAGCACAGTTGCTGTAGGAAATCACTGTGTGGGACACATTAAGATCAAATGAGTGAGGGGAGTGACCGGCTCGACTGAGCTCTGTCAGGACTGCTACGGTTGTTGTGTGGGCAGAAAAAGGGCCTCAACAGAGCCCAGTACAAAAGGGCAGCCCGCAGCACTGGGAGAAACAGAACGAGAAAGTGAGTGAGGGAGGGTGAGCAAACTCACGGAGCTCTTTAGGACTGCTGCAGATTTCTTTGTGGGCAGAAAAGGCATCAATGTGGGCGGGGCCTATCACAAAAGGCCAGCCTGCAGCGGTGGGAGAAACAGTATGAGCGAGTGAGACACAGGGACTGAGTGAGCTCAGCGGACTCCATCAGGACTGCTGCAGATTTCTTTGTTTAGAAAAGGTGCCTATGCAGGCAGGAGTCCCGTAAAAGGGCCGCTTGCAGCGCCAGGACAAATAGACTGGCGTGAGAGAGGGAGACTGAGTGACCGCAACACAGCTCTGTCGGGACAGCTGTAGATTTGTTTGTGGGCAGAGAAAGGGTACAACATAAGAACCCAGTAAAAAGGGCAGCCGCAGCACTGGGAGAAACAGAACAGACAGTGGGAGGCGGAGGGGGTCAGCGAATTCACTGCAGCTCTTTCAGGACTGCTGTGGATTTCCTTGTGGGCAGAAGAAGGCATCAATGCAGGCAGGGGCCCGTGCAACAGGCCAGCCTGCAGCAGTGGGAGAAACAGTATGAGCGACTGAGACAGGGGACTGAGTGAGCTCAACGAAGCTCTGTCAGGACTGCTGCAGATTTCTTTGTGGGCAGAAAAAGGCGCCAATGCAGGCAGGATCCCCATACAAAGGGCGCTTGCAGAGCCAAGACAAACAGAATGAGCATGTGAGACAGAGAGACTGAGCGACCTCAACAGAGCTCTGTCGGGACAGCTGAAGATTTGTTTGTGAGCAGACAAAGGCACCAGTGCATGCAGGGCCCAGTACAATTGGGCAGCCTGCACTGGGGAAACCAGAATGAGCGAGTGACAGAGGGAGTAGTGAGCTCAACAGAGCTGTATTGTAAGTGCTGCAAATTTCTTTGTGGGCAGAAGAAGGCGTAACGCAGGCAGGAGTCCAATGAAAAAGGGCAGCCACAGTGCCAGCAGAAACGGATTGAGTGAGTGAGAGAAGGGAGTCGTGAGGAGCTAAACAGAGCTTTGTCAGGACTGCTGCAGATGTCTTGTGGGCAGACAAGGCACCAACAGAGGCAGGAGCCCAGTACAAAAGGGCTACCTATAAGCGCCAGGACAGACAGAAAGGGTGAGTGACACAGGGGAGTGTGCGACCTTAACAGAACTCTGTCATGACTGCTGCAGATTTCTTTGTTGGCAGGAAAAGGTGCCAATGCAGCAGAGCCCAGTACAAAGGCCACCCTGCAGCGCTGGCAGAAATGGAATGAGTGAGTGAGAGAGGTCAGCAGGCTCAACAGACCTGTGTCGGGACAGCATGCAGATTTCTTTGTGGACAGAAAAGCCCACAACAGAGGCAGGAGCCCAGTACAAAAGGCAGCCTGCAGCACCAAGAGAAACAGAATGCACAAGTGAGAGAGGGGAGAGCCACCTCAATGAAGTTCTGTCAGGACAACTGCAGAACTCTTAGTGGCCAGAACAAGGTGCCAATGCAGGCAGGAACCCATTACAAAACAGCAGCCTGCAGCATCGGACGAAACAGACTGAGCGACTGACAGAGGCCAGTGAGGGTGGTCAACACACCAACGCAATCAACATTCGGCGTTGACAAATGCTTGTTCTTTTACTGCAGTGTCAGTTCCATGCGTGTTTACATTCATTCATCGTCTTTGCTGCAACCACCCTGGTCCACTGCCCTGATCACCGAGTAGAAGAACTTGATCAGGTTAATCTGGCATGATCTACCTGCACTGAACCCTTGTTGTTTGGGGTCGAGTTCTCCTGCCCTCTTTAAGAAGTTTACTATCCACTCTTTAAGGAATGTCTCCAGCATTTTACCCACTACCGAGGTCAAACAAACTGGATGGTAGTTACCTGCCTCCTCCCTGCTGCTGCCACTTGTGCAAGGGTACCACTGTTGCCCTCTTCCAATCTTGTGGCACCCTACAACTTTCGTGAGATTCATTATATAATTCTACTAATGGTGTGGCTAATTCCTCTCAAAGCTCTCTCAATATTCTTGGGTGAATTTCATTCAGTCAGATAGCTTTGTCTGTCTTCAATTCTTTCATTTCTTTCAGCACCCTTTACCTTCAGAAGGGACTTGTGTCTGTACCCTCTGTAGGATGCTCTGTTAGGTTTAGTGTTGGCCACTGCCATTTAGCTCATTTTGAAGACTGAATAAAAGAATGCATTGAGTGCTTCAGCTTTGTCTCGTCTTTTCCGCTGTCTCACCCTTGCTTGTTACTATCTGACTATCCCTCCTTTGTTCTTCCTTTTTCACTGATACATCTGAAAAGGTTTTCTACCCTTCTTGACTCGAGTGCTATTCTTTCCTTGTTTGAGCTTTTGCCAATCTGATAGCTTTCCCACCTCCTTAAGCTTTTCCCTGAGAGGTCCTATCAACTTCCCTCTGTATCTCCTTGAACTGCCTAAAGGCTTTTTTCTTTCCCTAATCTTTAGTGCTACCTCTCTAGAAAACCAGAAGGACCCTCATCCTTTTGATTTAGCTATTAGCCATGTACAATCTGCAGTTACCATATTCAATGAGTCTTTTTTGGACTTGCAGTGAGCTTCTACATCCCCTGTGGTGGTGTTTCCTAACAATGCCTTAATACTGGATCTCATTTTATCTGCTTTTCTGAAGTCAAACACTCAGAAAGGAATAAAGAGAAAGAGATGGTCTCACTGCTCCATGACATAAGATGCAGAGAAAAGACCCTCTCAGAACTTTTGTAGATGAGGACTGGCTGCAGCTTAATACCCTAAGGGCAAAATATAAGGATCTGGTGAGGAAACAGGCAGAATCTATGATTGTCCATGCTAAAACCAATTATGTCAACCAGGGGAGAAAGAAGGTTGGCTATTAGCCCTAAGAGTAAAGCAATGGGAATCCCTGAAAAATATCACTGGCATCTGACATACCCCCACAGAGTGGGCTTCTCACCCACTCAAGAGAAATTACAGTGGCATTTGCCAACCACTTCCAAATGCTATACAAAGCAGAACCAGCAGCTCCTGAGAATTACATCAAACAATTCCTGGAGGCAGCCAATCTTACCAAACTTCCCCAGAGTCTTTGGACAAAGTAGGGATCCCTGTCACCTTGGAGGAAGTCTGGACAGCAGTGTAGACCTCTTCCTAGATAAAGCCCCAGGACCAGATGGCTTCTTCAGAAACTTTCATAAAGCCCTAAGAGACTCCATCGCTGAGCCCCTGAATGATCTTTTCAACTTTGCCACATATAGATGCATGGAACCTTCATTCAAACAAGAAACCACTACCCTACTACCCAAACCAGGCAAAATCTAGAGAACATAGAAAACTATCTACCTGGTTATAAAACATAAGCTGAACCTCACAGTCAAAACTGCATGGTCAGGAACACTTCAGGACTGAATAGCAACAAGGGTAGAATAGCATTCAGCAACTACCGCTACCCTGTCGCTATTCAGCCAGATGAGAAAGCTGGACAAGGAGAAAAAGTAGCAGGTGCTGGGTGAGCTTCCCCATTGGTGGAGTGGGTTGAGGCAGCAGTAGCTCAGCCAGTATGGAGCGGGAGACCAGAGTTCTAATCCTGGTCTCCCAACTCTGCATGTGTAATTTTTCCACTTTGGGGAAATGACATTTTTGTCAAAGGGCCATGGAAGCAGTAATTCCATGGCCCAATAAATCAACACTTCCCATGATCTGCTTCCCCTAGGAGTTGGATATTTTAGTTACGGAGAGCGGGGCACAGCTCCTACATAATAATAACATTTTGATTTTAATGTTTGTCAATGGCAGTTGTTATTGCTGTTGTATATGACCGCTACCAATGGCGTTGTCTTTACAGGTGGTATTTTTCCTGCTGCTGTTTTCAGCAGTGCTGTTATTGATAGCGTTGTTCAAACCTAGTGCTGAAAACCACTGTCCCATCTCACTCCTCAACACTGACACAAAAATAGTAACCAAAATCTTAGCACAGAGAGTGCTGGTAGTCTGAGACTCCTGACTGGACATGAATAGGTGGGGTTCATGCAAGGCTATCAAAGGATCATATGCAATTGTGACATCTAACCATCAAAGCCAGGAACTCTAAACAGCTGGCCATTCTGATGTCTCTAGATGCAGAGAAGGCACTCAACAGGGTCTCCTGGCAATTTTTATACAAAACATTGTTATTTATTTATTTATTGAAAGAATCGGAATTACAGCCTTTGAGTCAAGGACTCCTTTGCAAAGGCTCCATGTCAAAAATGAACTAACATAACAAAGTACAAGAAAAACAAGAACAGAGCTATAGTACAATGTTGAAATTCATGGGTGGAGAGATCCAACCAGAGTCAGACATTGAGCAGTAAACAACAATACTTACATTATCAAAGACAGTGATCAATAAACCACAGTCTGGTTACAAATTTCTGCAGAGTCAAGTGGTAGGGCAGATCCCAGGTCAAAGGGAAGTGGGAACAGTGGTGGGTGACTTGCATCTGCATTACAGATAGGGACTAGGTGCAGTTGCGGCAGGAGTAGAAGGGAATTTCCAAGCTGAGTCAGGATTTAAATGGGCCTAGACATTGCTCCAGAGAGACAGCAGGAGGTAGTTCATTCAACCAGATGGGGACCCTATGGAAAAGGAGTGTTCCCCAGGAAGTCCTGCAATGGGGTACTAAGAGAGGGCAGACTGAGACCTTCTAGTTGTCCATGGCTGGGTGAAGTGCTGCACAAGATGACAAAATCCCGGTGGGGGAGCAGAGTAAGAGCATTCTGGCAAAGAGACAGGTCTGGTATCTGAGTCGTCCGTTGAAGTTAAACCAGTTGGTGTGATGTGTAGAGCACACTGGTATGGGTCCACCAGTCACATCCTGTGACAAGTCTGCAGCTTTATTTAGGGTGACCTTAATACGACATAGGGCAGAAGGTCAGCAGAGCCATAGACAACAATCCATAGTCAATCAGTGAGAGCATCAAAGATGTCACAGAAAGGTTTAGGGTATGTGGGGAAGGCAACCCCTATGCCTATACAAAAGCCCTATTCTAGCATTGACAGTGGAGCAGAGGAGATCAATGTGTTCATGGAAAGTGAGAGAGGAGTCAAGGGTGATGGCTAGATATTTAAAGGTGGGTACCCAATGAGTTCTTAGACTGGTGAAGTTAATACACTCATGTCCAACAGCATCATGTTAGATGCAACTGTATAGATTTTGAACACTTAGCCTATGCAGGTGAGCATCAAGGCTGCAACCTCTCCCTTCTTTTTAATTTGTATGTAGAACCTTTGACTAGGCAGATTCTACAGTCCGATGAGATAAAGGAATCCTGGCAGGTCAACAATGATACATGATATCAATGTACTTGGATGATAGACTTCTGCACTTAGAAGATCCTCGCCAGTCCATAAAAGCAGCCATTGACCTCCTACAGAAATTCAGGCACATATCCAGGTATAGGCTCAATCTCTCCAAAACTTGCATCATACCCCTTAACACTGGAGAAAGGAGGACCAATTAACACAGCGGAGAGGAACCTTGACCCCACCTCACTCAAATAACTAGGAATCTACCTAGCCTCTGATAGCAAGAACACTTTCACTTGGAATCTTGATACCCTATGCTCGACCATTAGACAGGACCTTGAACAATGGTCAGCCCTACTCCTAACCTTATGGGCAAGGATAAACATCATTAAGATGGACATACTTCCCAGGCTCCCATACCCCAAGTAAGATCACCCTACATATTCCTGTAACCCGGCTCACAAAATTAAAATCCACCTATCACCTTTCACTTGGAATTGTAAGGCATCCTGTAGAGCCTACCACAAACTCACCTCTTTAACGGACCAGGAGGATTACAACTGCCAGTCTTCTACCTCTATTACTTGGTACTCCATACCGGGAAATTCCTCAGATGGATGGCATAAGGACCACAATTCCCAGCACTATACACCCCTCAGTGGCTACAATTTAAAAAGACCTGCATCGTCAAGCTAAAATTGGAATGGATGCCCTACTGCACATAAATCTAGTCAAACTCCCGAAAACCCTTAGGAATACTCCAATAGAAACTTCCTGATAGTGAGCAAGCAGCTTCACAGATCTTTAAAAAGCAAGCCTTTATTCATTCTACACTAACCCATTGCCAATAATCCCATCTTAAAATCCCAAATAAACCCATCCCAGAACATTTCTTAGGCACCTATCCCTCCCAAACTTGGGGCTAATCATTCAAAATAACTCATACATCTCCTTGCGGCTTTCACAGAGGCCCACCCCTATGATAAAATGTCTCCCTATGCCTTCATGCAGCTCCAACATGCTATAGCATCAACGCTAGGACTTAGACTATGGTCCTTGCCTAAATCATCCCAGTGGGCAGAGCTCAATCGCCTGGCTTCCCAGGAAAGTCCACATCACTACTCTACAAGCAACTATTGACAAAGACCACTCCTGTAGAACAGGATACATGCCCCTATTGGAAAGCAGAATTCCGGAACTCTGAGATTCTAGCATACACACTTCCATGTGGAACAACATCCAATAATACATTAAATTCAATGAGCTCAGACTCATACAATACAAGACAGCACACAACTTATATTACACACCAGTGAAACTCCATAGAATGGGGACTATAGAGACTCCCAGTTGCACAAGATGCTAGGAGTATATGGGGACATTAAACACATTCTTTGGGATTTTTCCAAGGCTCAAATGCTCTGGGAGAAGAAACAGACCAAACTATACCCCCTATTAGAGCTGGAAGCAGCATTCACACTCGGACTTGTAACCTGGGATTGGACATGGACAAGGTATTTGGAGTCGTAAATTCCATATCTCCCTTATAGCGGGCACTGCTAAAAATATAATTTGAAACATTAGCTAGATGACAGCCTCCCAACCTATATGGAGTGGCACAGCTCAATGTTCGCAGCACTAAGAATGGAAAAGATGATTAGCTCCCTAAACAACAGGCTATCGCAATACCACAGAAAATGGGACTCACTCCAGAACCTTTTGTTGGTGACATAGGCCTAAGTAGTAAGAGAAGGACTGGTGGAAGTGATTACATTCAAGCAATGATTTTTCAGCTACAAGAATAGACCACCTGCACACGATTGTCTCAACATCATGACATGTGGGTAGCCAGGCAGCTGATAGACCCATTCAGAAATGAACAGGTCTACTGGTATAATGGTGGTAAGGATATTGTAAATGTACACAATGTATGTATGTATTTGAACTATACTTCAATAAAGTTTACTGTTTTCAAAAAAGCAGACTGCCTACAGTGCAAAAAATTAAACTGGTTGGTTCTTCTCCTCAGCAGTCACACATGGCAGGAATTGTCATTCACGGTTGTTCCTGCTTATACTTAAGGTAGCAACATTTAAGCACCATTTCTTGTCCAGCAAGTGTGACCTCCACTAGGGATACTCCAGCTACCATCTCTTAGTTCAATTGCATCAGCTCCTCAAAATGACTAAGGGAGCTGTGGCACATTGTCAAGTGGTAAAACCTCTGTCCCTTAGTTCAACCACCACAGCTCCTCACAGTACCATAGGAACTGTAGCAGGATGCCGAGGGCAAACCCTTTGTCCCTTAGTTACCTGGAGCTACACTTGGAGTAATAAGATGAGCAGAAGGCATTAGCCCACAGTGTCCATCTCCTGCTCTAGCAGGTCAGGTAATCCCATATTTGGTAAGGAGATGTTGATCAACCCTGCTTTTGAAGCTTGCAAAGGTATTAGCTTCTAATACATCTCTCGGAAGGCCATTCCATAGAGGAATTATTCGGGCAAAAAATACCTCCTTAGGTTCGACTTTGGATATGTCAGCAGCAGCTTGTAACAATGGTTTCTAAGTGCAATTGCCCTACTGTTTATTTTAATTTCAAGATTATTCATTAATTCAATATCCCTACTGATTTGATACATCTGGAGAAGATCTCCTCTGATAAGCCTTTGTTCAAATGGGTGCATCTTCAGTTCCTTAGCCTGTATTCATAAGTCAAATTTCCCCAGGCTGTCAATTAACTTAGTCACCCATCTCTGCACTGTCTCAAGTCCATTAATGTCTCTCTCTAAGAAATGGGCTCCACAATGGAATAGTGTAGTCCAGGTGTGGCCTAACAATCGATCTATACAGGGATATAATACACAATCTAGTTCTAGTAGAAAATGCCTTAATGATACAACCAAAAGTCATATTTGTCTTTTAATAACTTTGCTGCATTGCTTCCTGAAATTAAGGTCACTGGTAATGATCACCCCAAGGTCCCTCTCATTCTCTACCATTTTGAGTTGCATACCATTTAATGTGTAGGTATATCCCAAATTCCTTCCCCAATGTGCATGACAACACACTTGTCCAAATTGAGGGATATGCCATTTTGCTAGCCCATTCCTCAATCTGTTTCAGATCCTTTTTCATGTGAGTACTTGCAGCATTGTCTCTACATTAGCTCCTATTTTTGTGTCATTGGCAAATTTAACATGAAAATGATTTTATTTATTGCTATATCTGAAATGAATAGGGTAAGTAACACAAGGCCCAACACTGAGCCCTGGGGCACCCACTCGTCCCAACCCCATGCCTGACAGGTGGTCTCTGACCCATGCCTGAGGAGTTCTCTCAGTTAATCAAGAACATACCCATTTCACTAGTGTTTTATCTATTCCCATGATGTCCCTTTTATTTATGAATTTAGAATGTGGAACTTTATCAAAGGCCTTTTCAGATCCCTGTAGATTACATCAACAAGAATTTTATTATCCGTTAGCCTGCTACTTTCTCATAAAACACAGTGTTGTTAGTCAGCATGATCAGTGTTGTTTGAAGCCATGTTGTGTTTTATTCTCAGGCCCACTCATATATATCTTATTCTGAATTCTATTTTTGATTAATGTCTCCAGCAACTTCCCCACAATAGAGGTTAGGCTTATGGGCCTATAATTACTCATCTCCCCTTATCTCTCTTCTTGTAAATTGGCACAACCACACCACAGCCCTTCGCCAATTCTGTGGGACCTCCCCAGTAATCAAGGACATATTGAATAATTTATATAGTGGGTCAATCATCCACATGCCAATTTCCTTCAAAAGTCTAGGATGAAGATCTTCTGATCTGCTGATTTAGAAGTATTAATGGCTTTTAAATTGTTGATTATTTCATCTTTTTGGTGGCTGTTGGACATGTTGAGTCTAAGGCACCGTCAGTTACTGTACATTAATCTCCTTATTATAGACCGCTAAAATACTCATTAAATATGTGTGCTTGTTTTACTGGGCCAATTGTTACAGTACATCATCACCATTAATTTGAGGGCCTTTTGTCCTATCAACTGCATTATTATTGATATAGGCAAAGAAAGATTTGCTGCCACCCTTAGTATAGGCTAATTTAAACTCAAACTTTTTCCATTCTGATAGGCGCTTGCAATCCTTTGTCAGCTGTTTGTATCTATTTGTGTTATATGGGTAATTGTCCTTTTAGAGCCCTATATGCCCTTTTGTCTTTTGAATCAGAGTTTAACCTTATTGGTATACCATAAGTGGACCTTACCTTTCTTATTGTAAAGGATCCTATCTGGGATGAATTTATTTTCCAACTCTATTATTTTTGCTTTGATTTTGTTATGTAGATACTCAGTTGAAGATGGTCCCTCATCCCATTTCAGTCACTCATTTCTTGCCTCATTTTATTATAATCATCCCATCATAGTTTTTGTTTTGCGATACCAATTATTTTTAGTTTTGTTGTATTTAGTTTCAGTGTAACAATGTTGTGGTCACAGTTTATGAGTGATTCTAGGAGTCTTTTTTTTATTCCTCTGGCTTGTTGGTTAAGGCTAGGTTGAGTATGTTGTTGTTCCTTGTGGGTACTTTCACCATTTGTGTAACCCATGCTCAGTGAACATTTCAAGTAATACTTGTTCTTGCCTAGGAGATATGGTTCCTATCCCAGTCACTACCAGGAGCATTACGTCAATGAGCAACAGGACCTTGTTTTCTGCAATATAATTGTTTATATGGTCAATCCTCCAATATGGTCATGGATATCCATATCTGGTGCCCTGTAGCAGATTCTCACCCTAAGCGTCTTGTAGTTACCTTGTAATATTTCAATCTATAATATTTCCTTTCCTGTACTTTCTTCTGTTAACATATTCCTACATTGTATGTTATCTTTGAGTACAAAACAACTCCACCACCTTTCCTTTTCTTTTAGTTCTATCCTTATGGAAAACTTGTTAATCTAGAATAGTTTCATTCTTTATAGTGGTATAAGACCACCAAGTTTCGAGTTATCATCGCAACATCAACCTGTTTTGCCTCGTGATTAATTCAATTCAGATCTTTTAATGGCAATTATCGCCTAGCATTGGTATGTAGCACTGTTAGTTCTCTTATATTTCTATACCCAGTTTTATTGGACATGACATTCGCTGGTAGACCTGCCATGTTGTTCCCACACTCCCTTCACACTCAGTTTTTGGATTGTGTTGTTCCATAGATTGAGTTATAAAACATATTCCCCAGTAATCTTGCCCTTTTTTATTTAAATGAAGACCATCCTTACTATACAATTCATGTCTATTTAACAACTCTTCCTAAGACCTTAAACATGTAATTTCATTAGTAAGACAGAATTTTCTTAACCAACTGTTAAAGTCCTTATTTCTATTTGTCCTCCTCACTGCCCACCCTAGTACAAGGAGAATTTCTGACAAGATGATTTTGCGTTTAGTTTTTAATAATAGTATAAGCATTTTTAGGTCTGTAATAGTGTTTTCCAAGCTATGTCTTCTTAAATTGTTTGAACCAGAGTGCAATAATACTGTTTTAAGGTTGCTGATTCATTCATTTATATTTGGTATCATTGAAGTAATGTCCTTAACTGTAGCCCCAGCTGACTTGTAACTTTTCTTTGTTACCCTCTGTCTAAGCCCTATATGTATACATATTTTTGAGTCTTCCAACATAAATATCTGCTCAGAAGCTGGTTTGTTGTAGACATTGTGTCCTGTACCTCCATATTGTCCGCAGTGTAGGCTATGTTCCTACTGGGCCCTGGAGTCTCTTGCACATTTGTTACTGGGGTTCAGCTGCCTCAGCTCCTCACAGTACCATGGGGAGATGTGGCACAATGACTAGGGATGAAACCTCTGTTTCATAGTTCAACCATCACTGATCTTCACAGTACCATGGCAAACTGTGGCATGATGACAAGGGGTGAAACCTCTGTCTCTTAGTTCAGCCACAGCAACTTCCCACAGTACCATGGGACACTGTGGCAGAATGCCAGGGGTGAAACCTTTATTCATTGATTCAGCCACCCCAACTCCTCACAATAACCTAGGCTGCTGTGACAGGATGACAAGGGTGAAAACTCCATTCCTTAGCTCAACCACTGGTGTTTCTCACAGTACCATGGAGAGCTGTGGCTGGATGCCAAGGTGTGAAACCGCAGTCCCTTGGCAATGGTCATTATTCCACAAATAAATTATGCACTTTAGGAAATAAAGATACAATATCATAATGTGATGCAGTAAACCATACATCATTAATTTATATAGTGTTTAGTAAATGGAATATGAAATGATCAATCCATTGTGTTTGTATTTTTTCAATACTGTCTACAAATGTAGGTTTGATACGATTCCATATCAGGATATACTGACCATAGTTTATGCCACTGCTCAGATTAATGGTGACCAATCTTTACTACCGAATGTCACGCTGGGCTTCAAGATCCTGGACTCCTGCTACTCAGAAGCTTTTGCTGTATGAGAATGCCTTGCAATTGTTGTCTGGGGTCAAAAGTTAGTTCCCAATTATAGTTGTGAAAACAAATGAAGTTGCTGGCAATTATAGGAGATTTACACTCATCAACAACTCTGCCAGTTGCTAGACTACTGGGCATCTATAGATTTCCACAGGTGAGAGATTATATCTTTTCTGTTAATGTTGTACCAAATTGTCCTGAAAGAAGCTTACCTTTCAGCACTGTGACAAGCTTGTTGCTTGTGTTGGAGACCAAGGGTGTGACTTCAGCTTGATCAGATGGTCTCCTGCTCTGGAGATGATTAATGCCAGTCACCACTGTAGCACTGCCCCTTGCTGAACCCCTTTAGACATGTAGCTGGGAGTGGCCAGAAAGGATTTATTCCAGTCAACACTGCAGTACTGTCACCTTGCTGACCACATGTAGACATGTAGCTGGAGTGGCTGGGAAGATATAATACCAGCCAATACTGCAGCACAGTCACCTTGCTGACCACATGTAGGCATGTAACTGGGACTGGCTGGGAAGGATTAATGCCATTCACCACTGCAGCATTGCCACCTTGCCGATCACACATAGACATGTAGCTGGGAGTGGCCATGGAGGATTAATGCCTGCCACCACTACAGCACAGCCACCATGCTGACCTCACATAGATGTGTGAGCTGGGAGTGTCAGTTAATGTCTGTCACACTGCAGCACTGCCCCTAGCTGACCGCATAGACATGTAGCTGAGAGTGGCAGAGAGGATTATTGTCAGCCACCAGTGCACTAGCACCTTACTGACCACACATAGACATGTAGCTGTGAGTGTCTGGGGAGGACTAATGCTGGCCACCACTGCAGCAATGTCACCTTTGACCACATGCAGATATGTGCCATGAGTGTCCATGGAGGTTTAACGCCAGTCACCACTGCAGCACAGCCACCTTGTTGACTAAAGGTAGATGTGTAGCTGGGAATGGCTGGGAAGGATTAATTCAAACCACCACTGTAGCCCTACTGCCTTGCTGACCACACATAGACATATAGCTGGGAGTGTCCATGGAGGTTTAATGCCAGTCACCACTGCAGCACAGACACCTTGTTGACTAAATGTAGATGTGTAGCTGGGAATGACTGGGAAGGATTAATTCAAGCCACCACTGCAGCACTGCTGCCTTCTGACCACAAAGACATGTAGCTAGGAGTGGCCAGGGAGGATTAATGCCAGTCAACACTGCGGCACTGCCACCTTTCTTACCAAACATTGCTGGATAGCCGAGTGGTCTGGGAGGAAAGGATGTTCACTGGGTCTGAAATGTGACACATAACTGTGTGCAGACACATTCACTGGAGGCCTTGCTGCTGATATATGGAAGGGAAGAAATGCAGTGTAGAAATTCTCTGTTTTCTCATGGTGATGCCCTGTACAGCTGGGCCTTGTAAAATCTCTTATACCCTCTACTCATCTGTGTTCCAAGGGTACTGCACCATCTCTCCCATCTTGTAGGGGTGACTAAGGAAATGGAAGCAGGACTGCAGGTAGGGGAAATGGGCTGGATTCACCTGTTCCTTTCCATCTTTAAAAGAACAGGGATCTGGAAGGAAAGAGCTTCAGGTTGGGGTAATAGTTCTCCATGCTCCCCATCAACCTTACCTGCCTTGGGGTCTACAGAATGCAGAAAAGAACTTCAGGAAGGGTAATGAGAATCCATGCTCTCTCATTATCCTCATATTGCAGTGGGTCCATGGATTTGGAATGAGAGCCACAGGTAGGGTAATGGGGCTTTATGCTGATCCATCACAGAGGCCTTCCAGTAGGCATCAGGGAGTTGGAAAGAGGATGGTAGTTAAAAGTAATCATTGTCTGTGCTCCACACATCATCCTCACCTTTCATGGGGTCCATGGAATTAAAAAAGATTGCCGGTATGGGTGCTGGTGTTCTGTGCTCCCCATCATATTGCAGTTGGGTCCAAGGAACTGGAAAAGCGTGGCAGGAAGGGATAATAGTGCTATGTACTCCCTAATCATCCTTGCCTTGCAACAGGGTCACTGAAATATGAGTAAGGACTCAAGTAGAGTAATGGTTCTCTGTGCTCTGCCATCCTCCCTGCCTCCAGCAGCACCACCAGGGAACTGGAAGGAGGGCCGCGAGGTCGAGCTAATGGTGCTGTGTGCATCCCCATCATCTCTGCTTTGGAAAGAGGTCCATTTAATTGGAAGGATGGCTACAGGTAGGGGTAATAGTGCTGCATACTCCCCCATCATCCTGACCATAGAGTGGGGTCCATGAATTGGATGAGAGCTGCAGGAAAGGTAACTGAGCTCCATGTCCACCCATCTTCCTTGCTTTGCACTGGTATCCACGGAATGGGAAAGCCATCTTCATGCTCTCTTATCATTCACCTCTTGCAGTGGGATCTAAGGATTAGAAGAGGGGCTGCAGGTAGGGTAATGGCACTTCAATTTAAACACCACTGTCAACTTTATAATGATCTTGGTTGTCTCTCCATTAGCTAGTAGTAAATACTACCTTGGCTCGCTTATTGATTCGATAATTCAAAATCAAACCCCTAGGTGTCTTGCAGCTATGCTTGTTCCTCAGGACACATTTCATGGTCTACGATCAGCTGATAAATCTTTTCTGAATTTGCCGAGGTGTCGCACTAGGAAAGGAATTTGAGCATGTGACTCCACAGCTGTGGAATTCCTTCCTCTCGATATTAGACTTTCTAGCTCTCACATGCTGTAAGAGAAAACTGCGCTCGAATCTGCTGATTGCTGATACCTGTTCCTGCTTTCACCCTACCTAATGACTGATGTCTCTGGCCATACAATAGTATTTCCTCATCTCTATATAACCCTCTTACTGCCTTAGCCTGTCCCGGCTCCCTTTCCCAGCCCATATACAATCTTGCACTGCAGGCATCTCCCTTACACTTACAAACACTCATATAATCTAATTTCATGACTTGCTCCCTCTTCCTCACTTACTGACCTTTTCCTTAATGACACCCCTGCTCTCAATGGTTATTTCCTCCTTTTGTATTACCTGTTTTGTGTACCTTGTTCTGTTCATATGATATGTCACCTGATAATTTATTGTCCAAGGTCCTCTCTATTCACTGCATAAGTAGGCACCTATGAACTTATGAATGGTCTACTCTGTATGTCTCTGATATATTGTATTCACTTTAGCTTATTGTATGTAAAGCGCTTTACTTTGGATGTTCTGATATATTGTATCCTATTTAACTCACTGTATGTAAATCACTTTACTTTGTATGTTCTGATATATTGTATCCTATTTAACTCATTGTATGTAAAGCACTTATAATTTGTTATCCTGCTGAGTTTCTGCATGTCTGTACTCTCCGGTCGTGCCTGAAAATAGTCATGTCATGGCTAGTGTACTTACCCAATTAACAAAAGCTAAATAAAATTATCTCTCATCATCCCCACCTTGCAAAAGGGTGCAGGAAATTGAATGAAGGCACAGGTTGGGATAATGGGACACTGTGCTCACCATCATCCCCGCCTTGCAACAGGGTATATTGAAATAGAAGAGGGCTGCCAGTAGGGTTAATGGAATTCCATGCTCCCCATCATCCCCACCCCCTTTTGGCAGGTCCATGGATTTGGAATGAGTGCCACAAGTAGGGAGTAATGATGCTCTGGAACTCCCATCATCCCTGCCATGCAGCAGTGTGCATGGATTTGGACAGAGCACTGAAGGTATAGTTAACGATGCTCTGTGCTCCTCCATCACCCACTTCTTGCAGCAGGATCAAGTAACTGGACAGAAGACTGCAGTTAAGGTTAATAATGCTCCATGCTCCCACCACCTGCAATGAGGTCTGTAGAATTATAGGTGGGGAAGTAGGTAGGGTCAATGGGAATGTGTGCTCCCTCATCATCCGTGACTTGCAGCTGTATCCATAGAATTGGAAAGAGGGTGCAGGAACTGGTAAAGGTGCTCTGTGTCCTCAGTTCCATCTGATAATGGCGATCATGCAAAGGCAATCACCATCATGGTGAGTGTACATTTCGAAAATCAGTTTCAGTGATGTACACCCCCGTGCACACCAAAGGGAGCCAGGAACTTAGAATCTATATTGTTATGTGAGGGGTGCCCACACTCCCCCTGTGGGGGCTTCTCCATCCTAACCCTCCTACTTAAGGATTCTCAACTCCAGGGGCATGCATGTTGGGGAGGTGCAATTTCTTGAAAAAAGAATTGGGGGCACACAAAAATGTAAGCATACTGGTCCCGACCCGAAACCCTCACAGCTCAAGGCTGCCACCCACCCAACACGCTAATGGGCCAGCTTCACAGCCCCATGCCAACCACGCCAGACAAACCATCCCTCCCTTCTGTTGGTTCGCCCCCAATTGCATGTACACATATAGCAACATCCTGTTGCTATATGTGCAAAACCCCCCATCCAGTTGCCTTTCTCAACGGTAGCTCCTGTTGACATGGGCCACGATTGAGTCACCGCTTTAAAAACTGCTCAATCGCTGACACCCATGTCACAGGCTACCATGTCCCTCCATCATCCTGCCTTGCAGCAGGGTCCATGGAATTGGAAAGAGGGCTGCAGGAAGAGGTACTGTTGCTCCATGCTCCACTAACATTCCTGCCTTGTAGCAGGATTTATGTATTTGGAAAGAAGGATGCAAATAGGGATAATGTTGTGCCATGCACCCCATGATACCTGACTTGCACTGGGGTACTTGTAATTGGATACTGGGATATAGGTAGGGATAATGGTGCTCGATGCTCCTCCATCATCCATGTCTTGCAGCAGTGTCCAGGAACTGAGAGAGGGCTGCAGGTAGATGTAGTGGTGCTCTGTGCTCCACCATCATCCACATCTTGCAGCTAGGTCCATGGAATTGGAAGGATGGCTGCCAGTAGGGTTAATGTTCCTTGCTCCTTGCTCCCTATATTCCCCACCTTGCAACAGGGTCCAGGGACTTTGAAGCATGTCCTCAGGTAGGGTAATGGGAATCTGTGTCCCTCCCCATCATCCTTGATTTGCAACCGAGTCTAGGGAATTGGAAGGAGAGCTACAGGTAGGGAGTAATGGGGCTCTGTGCTCCCATCATCCCTGCCTTGCAGCAGGGGCCCAGAGAATTGCACAGAGGGCTGTCAGTACAGGTAATGGTGCTCTATGGTTCCCCATCATCCACGTCTTTCTGCTGGGTCCAGGAATTTCAAGGAAGGCTGCAGGTAAGGGTAATGGTGCTAATGGTCCCCGTCATACCTGTCTTGCAACAGGGTCCAGAGAACCAGAAGGAGGGCAGCAAGTATGGGAAATAGGGCTCCATGCTCCCCATCAACCAGGTCTTGCAGCAGAGTCCAGGGAATTAGGAGGGCTGCAGATAGGGGTAATGGTGCTCCATGCTCCACCATCCTACGCCTTGCGATGAGGTCCAGGGAATTAGAAATAAGGCTCCAGGTAAGGATAATGGTAATCCATGCTCCCCATCCTCCCCGTTGTGCCATAGGGTCTAGGGAATTGGATGGAGGGCCACAGGTGGTATTAATAATGTTCAATGCAACCCCACCATCCATGTCTTAACATAGAAACATAGAAGGTGAAAGCAGATAAGGTCCATGTGGCCACCTAGTCTTCCCTTTCCCTTCCTAATGCAATACCACAGACCATAGTTGATCTGCAACTTACTCTCTCTTCCCTATTGTGAGTACTGTATGTACCCATGCATTCCTTTTTTATTATTTATTTTATGTGTTTTTCCATTTTGCCTGCCCCAGTCCAGGAGGCACACCGCGTGTTGTGTTCCGAGATGCACTCCTGGCATGCCACCCCTCCTGCCTGAGCTGCCACCAGACCTCCACGTGGTGGCAGTGGAACTGTGGTGGGGTGACAACAACCCCAGGAGAGAAGAGCAGCCATTAGGCACTTGATCCCTCCCCCGTGCTGGCACCCCTACTACCCGAGGTCATTCCTTATTCATTTTAAATTCCCCTACCATTTTGCCCCATTACCTCTGCAGGAGTATGTTTCAAGCATCCATTATTCTTTCTGTAAAGTGCTTCCTCATGTTGCCCTGAGCCTACCCCCAGCCTCATATCATGCCACCTCATTCTTGTACACCTTCTTTTCTGAGAGATTCTACCCTCAGTACCTTGTTTATACCCCTAAGGTACTTGAATGTCTTTATCATATTCCTTCCTTCTCCTCTCCATCAGGGAATACATATTTAGGTCCTCTAATCTTTCCTCATCTGACTTTTGGTGCAGTCCTTGCACCATTTTATTGCCATTCTCTGGACTGCCTCTGTTTTGTCTATGTCCTTCTGGAGATGCGGCATCCACAACTGAACACAGTACTCAGATGAGGTCTCACTAGTGATATGTACAGTATCATAACCACCTGCTTTCTTCTGCTGGTGATACCTCTCTCTCCCTATGCATCCTAGCATCCTACTGGCTCTACCCACAACCTTCTCACATTGTTTGGTTACCTTTCGGTCATCAGATATGATTACCACAGCTCCCTTTCTTGATTGGTGGCCATCAGTACCTCACCTAGATCTTGTTCTCCTTCCTTGGATTTCTGTGCCCAAAATTCATGATTTTGTACTTCTTTGCAGTGGTCCAGCAATTGGAAGGAGAGCTGCAGATAGTAGTAATGCTGCTCCATGCCTTCCTAACATTCCTGCCTTGAAATTGGGTCCATGAAATAGGACAGAGGGCTGCAGGTAGGGATAATGATGCTACATGCTCCCCGATCATCCATGCCTTGCAGTGAAATCTAAAGAATTGGATAGAGGGATGTAGGTAGTGGTAATTGTACACCATTCTCACCCTTCATACTGGTCTTGCAATGTGCTCCTGGGAATTGGAAGGAGAGCTGCAGGTTTTGGTAATGGGAATCCTTGCTCCGCCATCATTCCTGCCTTACAACAAACACTATGAAATTGGAAGGAGTGCCACAGGTAGGTATAATAGGTTCTGTGCTCTTCCATCCTCCATGTCTTGCAAAGCGGGAGGTGCAAGGAATTGGAAAGGGCTGCAGGTAGGGATAATTGTACTCCATGCTCCCATATCTTCTGCACCTTGCAGCAATATCCCGGGAACTGGAATAGGGGCAGCAGGCAGGGGTAATGGTGCTCCATGAATCCCACAATCCCGGACTTGCAGTGGGGTCCAGGTAATAGGACAGAGGGCTGCAGATAGGGGTAATACTTCTCTGTGCTCCACCATCATCCATATCTTGCAACAGGATCTAAGTAATTGTTCAGAGGACTGCAGAAAAGGTAATGGTACTCTGTGCCCACCATCATGCCTTCCTTACAATGGGGTCCAGGAACTGGACAGAGGAGCACAGGTAGGGTGAATGAAATCCATGCTTCCATCATCCTGCCATTCAACAAGGCTCACAGAATGGAATCAGGCCTGCAGGTTGGTATAATGGAGCGCAATGCTTCCCATTGTCCACATCCTCCAGCAAGGTCAGGGAATTAGAAAGAAGGCTGCAGGAAGGGGTAATGGTGCTCCATGCTCCCTTTTGATCCCTGGCTTGCAAGGGTCTAGGGAGTTTATGGGATGTTTACAGGTAGGTAATGGTGCTCCATGCTGCCCATTATCCCTGCCTTGTAACAGAGCCGTGGAATTGGAAGGAGGGTCAAAGGTAGGTAGATTGGGGATCGATGCTTTCGCATCATCCACACAGCAGGGTCCAGGAGCTGGATCGAGCATTGCAGGTAAGACTAGTGGTGCTGCATGCTCCCACATCATCCCAGCCTTGCAGTGGATTCCAGGGATATGGAATAGGGTTGTAGGTACGGTAATGGCGCTCCATGTCCCTCATCATCCTTGCCTTGCAACGAGGTCTAGGGAATTGAAAGGAGGGCATTGGTTTGCGGTAATGGTGCTTTAGTGCTGCCCATCATCCACCTCTTGCAGTGGTATCTGGTGAGTTGGAAGGAGGGGTGCAGGTAAAGAAATGGTGCTTTGTGCTGCCCATCATCCACCTCTTGCAGTGGTATCTGGTGAGTTGGAAGGAGGGTGCAGGTAAGGGTAATGGTGCTCTGTGCTGCCCATCATCCACCTCTTGCAGTGGTATCTGGTGGGTTGGAAGGAGGGTGCAGGTAAGGGTAATGGTGCTCTGTGCTGCCCATCATCCACCTCTTGCAGTGGTATCTGGTGAGTTGGAAGGAGGTAAGGAGTAATGGTGCTCTGTGCTGCCCCATCATCCACCACTTGCAGTGGTATCTGGTGAGTTGGAAGGAGGGTGCAGGTAAGGATAATGGTGCTGTGCTGCCCCATCAAACACCTCATGCAGTGGTATCTGGTGAGTTGGAAGGAGGGTGCAGGTAAGGGTAATGGTGCTCTGTGCCCCATCATACACCTCTTGCAGTGGTATCTGGTGGAGTTGGAAGGAGGGTGCAGGTAAGGGTAATGGTGCTCTGTGCTGCCTTCATTCACCTCTTGCAGTGGTATTTGGTGGGTTGAAAGGAGGGTGCAGGTAAGGTAATGGTGCTCTGTGCTGCCCATCATCCACCTCTTGTAGTGGTATCTGGTGAATTGGAAGGAGGGTGCAGGTAAGGGTAATGGTGCTCTGTGCTGCCCCATCATCCACCTCTTGTAGTGGTATCTGGTGAATTGGAAGGAGGGCTGCAGGTAAGGGTAATGGTGCTCTGTGCTGCCCCATAATACACCTCTTGCAGTGGTATCTGGTGGGTTGGAAGGAGGGCTGCAGGTAAGGGTAATGGTGCTCTGTGCTGCCCCATCATACACCTCTTGCAGTGGTATCTGGTGGGTTGAAGGAAGGGTTCAGGTAAGGGTAATGGTGCTCTGTGCTTCCCCATCATACACCTCTTGCAGTGGTATCTGTTGGGTTGGAAAGAGGGTGCAGGTAAGGGTGCTCTGTGCTGCCCCATCATACACCTCTTGCAGTGGTATCTGGTAGGTTGGAAGGAGGGCTGCAGGTAAGGGTAATGGTGCTCTGTGCTGCCCCATCATACACCTCTTGCAGTGGTATCTGGTGGGTTGGAAGGAGGGTGCAGGTAAGGGTAATGGTGCTCTGTGCTGCCCCATCATACACCTCTTGCAGTGGTATCTGGTGGGTTGGAAGGAGGGTGCAGGTAAGGGTAATGGTGCTCTGTGCTGCCCCATCATACACCTCTTGCAGTGGTATCTGGTGGGTTGGAAGGAGGGTGCAGGTAAGGGTAATGGTGCTCTATGCTGCCCCATCATACACCTCTTGCAGTGGTATCTGGTGGGTTGGAAGGAGGGTGCAGGTAAGGGTAATGGTGCTCTGTGCTGCCCATCATCCACCTCTTGAGTGGTATCTGGTGAGATTGGAAGGAGGCTGCAGGTAAGGGTAATGGTGCTCTGTGCTGCCCATCATACACCTCTTGCAGTGGTATCTGGTGGGTTGGAAGGAGGGCTGCAGGTAAGGGTAATGGTGCTCTGTGCTGCCCATCATACACCTCTTGCAGTGGTATCTGGTGGGATTGAAGGAAGGGTTCAGGTAAGGTAATGGTGCTCTGTGCTTCCCCATCATACACCTCTTGCAGTGGTATCTGTTGGGTTGGAAGGAGGGGTGCAGGTAAGGGTAATGGTGCTCTGTGCTGCCCCATCATACACCTCTTGCGGTGGTATCTGGTAGGTTGGAAGGAGGCTGCAGGTAAGGGTAATGGCGCTCTGTGCCCCCATCATACACCTCTTGCAGTGGTATCTGGTGGGTTGGAAGGAGGGGTGCAAGTAAGGGTAATGGTGCTCTGTGCTGCCCCATCATACACCTCTTGCAGTGGTATCTGGTGGGTTGGAAGGAGGGTGCAGGTAAGGGTAATGGTGCTCTGTGCTGCCCATCATACACCTCTTGCAGTGGTATCTGGTGGGTTGGAAGGAGGGGTGCAGGTAAGGGTAATGGTGCTCTGTGCTGCCCATCATACACCTCTTGCAGTGGTATCTGGTGGGTTGGAAGGAGGGTGCAGGTAAGGTAATGGTGCTCTGTGCTGCCCCATCATACACCTCTTGCAGTGGTATCTGTGGGTTGGAAGGAGGGTGCAGGTAAGGGTAATGGTGCTCTGTGCTGCCCCATCATACACCTCTGGTATCGGTGGTTGGAAGGAGGGTTGCAGGTAAGGGTAATGGTGCTCTGTGCTGCCCCATCATACACACCTCTTGCAGTGGTATCTGGTGGGTTGGAAGGAGGGGTGCAGGTAAGGGTAATGGTGCTCTGTGCTGCCCCATCATACACCTCTTGCAGTGGTATCTGGTGGGTTGGAAGGAGGGGTGCAGGTAAAGGTAATGGTGCTCTGTGCTGCCCATCATACACCTCTTGCAGTGGTATCTCTGGTGGGTTGGAGGAGGTGCAGGTAAGGGTAATGGTGCTCTGTGCTGCCCCATCATACACCTCTTGCAGTGGTATCTGGTGGGTTGGAAGGAGGGGTGCAGGTAAGGGTAATGGTGCTCTGTGCTGCCCCATCATACACCTCTTGCAGTGGTATCTGGTAGGTTGGAAGGAGGTGTGCAGGTAAGGGTAATGGTGCTCTGTTCTGCCCCATCATACACCTCTTGCAGTGGTATCTGGTGGGTTGGAATAGGGCTGCAGGTAAGGGTAATGGCGGTCTGTGCTTCCCCATCATACACCTCTTGCAGTGGTATCTGGTGAGTTGGAAGGAGGGCTGCAGGTAAGGGTAATGGTGCTCTGTGCCCCATCCATACACCTCTTGCAGTGGTATCTGGTGGGTTGGAAGGAGGGCTGCAGGTAAGGGTAATGGTGCTCTGTGCTGCCCCATCATACACCTCTTGCAGTGGTATCTGTGGGTTGGAAGGAGGCTGCAGGTAAGGGTAACCCGGACTCCTTGCCCCCCATCATTCCTTCCTTGCAACAAGGTACAGGGATTGGAAGGAGGACCACAGGATGCAGTACTGTGAATCCGCACTCTCTAGCATCCTTACTTTGTAACAGTATCTTGGGAACTGGAAGGAGGACCACAGGATGCAGTAATGGTAATCCACACTCTCCTAGCATCCTTACTTTGTAACAGTGTCTAGGAACTGGAAGGAGGCCGAGTAGGATAATGGTGTTTTGTGCTCCCCATCAGCGATGTCTTTCACTGGAGTCAAGGAATTGAAAGGAAGGTCACAGGTAGGGACAAAGGATTTTGTGCCCCTATTATCCACTTCTTGTAGCTGAGTCAAGGAAATTAGATTTAGGGCTGCTGGTAAGGGTAATTCTCTTCCTTGTCCCTCCATCATCCATCCCTTGTAAGATGGCCCAAGGAATTAGAATGGGTCTGCGGTTAGGGGCAATGGAAATCTCTATTCCCTCATCATCCCTGCCTTGTAATTGTGTGTACATAACTGGAAGGAGGATGCAGGTTGCGATAATAGTGCTCCATGCTTCACCATCATTCCTGCCTTGCAACATGGTCCAGGAATTGGAAGAAGGGCTGCTTGTAGTGGTAATTGGTCCTGGTGTTCCCTTCAATCCTTGTCTTGTGGGAGGACCAGGAATTGGAAGGATAGTCACGGTAGGGTACTAGGGACAGAATGCTCCCCTTTATCCATGTTATGCAGGTGGGACCAGGGAACTGGAAGGAATGCTGGAGATAGGAGTACTGGGGCTGGGTGCTCCCCATTCATCCTTGTATTACAAAGGGACCAGGAAGTGGAAGGAGGGCTGTTCATAGGGTAAATGGGGCTGGGTGCTCACTCTTTATCCTTGCCTTGAAAGTTGTCCAGGGAATTGGAAGAAATGTTGCAGGTAGGAGTACTGGGGCTGGGTGCTCTCCATTCATACATGATTTCCAGTGGGGAACAATAGAAATGGATGGAGGGTTGCAGCTAGAAGTAATGGGGCCTAGTGTTCCTTGATCCATCCCTGTCTTGCAGGGGACCAGGGAATTCAAATAGAGTGGTGCAGGCAAGGGTGATGGAACTGTGTATTTCCCTTTCATCCCAGCATTGAGGGCAGGCAAGAACTAGGAAGGAAACATAGAAACATATATTCTGACCAAAGAAAGTGACCAATGGAACATCAAGCATGGCCATAGTGTTACTACATCTCACCCTGACCTAGTGTCCTGGGGTTGTCTCCTCTGTTCCTCCTTCATCTCTTCCCTTGCCTGATTCCCCTTGTGAGACTATGAGGTCTGTTGCTCTGTCCCAGCCATGTTTACCACTTCACCAAGAATCTGGTCCATGGTTCTGTTGAGAGGTCTAAACCTCACTTTCAGATTCTTGACGATATTGGGAATGCAAATAATCACAGACACGTTGCATTAGAGTAATAAATAAGTTTATTACTACCAAGGAATAAATCACAGTTACCCTAAGCAGTTCTTACCAATATGAACCGGGAGCCAGTGCTAAGCATTCCCTACACCTCTAGGTTTCTCTGTAGTCTCTTGGGTCTCTCAGGTCTCTGAGGTGTAAGACTTGTGCATTACATTATATACCTATGATAATTACTATAGTTACAAAAGATAGAAACATTCCTAGTTACAGAGATGAGCCCCATTGGCTGAATTAGAGGTGGCTCCACGGTCTAAGATAACATTATACAATTCTGTAAAGTCATCAGTTTGAGAACAAAGAGTTCTTATACAGAGTCTTACATAACTCAAGTGTAGTAGTACTGATCACCAAAAGATGGCAATGCCATCATACATATTATAATTACTTCAAGGACACAGGTGTCTTGGCATCTGACTGGTAAGAAATACACAGAAAATACATGGTAAAATATATGTGTATTGCAAGCAAAGTGTATTACAATAATATGCATTCAAATCCTGACATCTACTCTTATACAGTAGATGCCCATAGCCTAAATATTAGTATAACCTATACCTAAGTATTAGCTGTCTATGGCGAACCTCTGAGGGGTACCAATTAGGGTGCAGGGACCTCATGTAACATCCCCCTTGTTGCCTTCAATGGCAACACAGGAAATGTCTAGGGAAAGGACAAGAGCAGTAGTTGTTAACAATCCTGGCGCACGTGCCTTGTAAAGGAACTCAAGCTGCTCACGGTGTTGGCATAGTGTATGCCATAGGCAGCAAAGCATAATAATCAAAATTAAAATTAAAAATGCTTGTATAATAACAAAATCTTTAAAAGTAATCTCTAACCAGATGTCACTTAATGCATTATTCATATCTCCATCATTAATCAAGGCAAGAACAGCTTCATTGGCTTTGGTCATATTATTGCTGATGTGGATGAGGTGTGTGTCTTTCCAGTCTATGAATGATTTCAGTGTAAGAGTGAGAGGGTCTATGTGTACATTAAAATATGGCAAGTATTCTGACAGTGTGAGCAGATAATCTAGGTTACCAACAATAATGTCTGCATCGAGAAGAGGACGGGTTATAACAGTATGTCCAATGACAGTCTTCTGGTAGGGGACAAAACAGAAATTGGGGTAATCAATAGCTCAAGTAACAGAAACATATGTATGGGTTTTATATTTAGTAACTACACAATATTCTCCATCGGAATTATACTGTGAGCACAGTAGGCAGTCTCCACTTTTACAACTGGACAGGGCAGGTGTGAGGTCGTCTTCAAAATCCATGTTGACAGGTGATGAACCTCCTCACGATAGGACTGGTAGAGCTTATCCGAGCTAAAGTTGAGTCGAAAGAGTTGGTGCCATTTGCAGTGATGTCATCATCCATTGTGAAAGTCCAATCAATGCTGTCTGGAGAGTAGCCACTAACAGGCTGTATAACATCAAACACAACACATTGGCACAGGTAAATAAATTGCTTTTTCAGCATAGCAGTCCGTAAAAGGAGCCACCCAGGCATCCAGGAAAGGATGGTAGACCAGTAGAGGTGGTAGATCCAGGTGTTCTCTGTAGATGTCTTCGTCAAATGCCCAATGGAATGTACCAGTACAAGCTTGTCGAACAAGACTGTAGTAGGATCAAAGCATGGTAAGGAGACAGAAAGAAACAAACATGGTATCTGTTATGGAACTTTTCTTAGCAGTGAAACAAGGGCCAGTATTAGGGTGCCTGGTCACAAACCAAAATTCCTAGCTGTGGAGAGAGGAATTGCTAAAGTCTGTTGCATATACATGGAAACACAGCTAGTGGTTTTACATCTTGACAATACCATTTGGAAATGCATCTATCATGTATAATGTCAGGAATTCTTCCAGATTCTAGATCACGGAAGAGGTTATTGGTGGTAGTGATGATGTAGGAGCCATAAGCAGAGCAGAGTATCTCTCTAGCAATGTATTGTTTATCTGCTTCTATTGTTCAGTTGTATGAGTACGCTTGATCTTATCTTTAGAATCAGTGAATGTCTAAGCAATGTCATGCATGTTGTTTACAGTGTATCTTTCTTTCTGACTAAGGCCATCCACACTATGCAATAATGGAGGTAAAATGTTATTGACTAAGCCAGTGGAGAACTTGGCAGAATGACTTTTGATAACAGCAATGTCTGCTTTATTCCAGATAGACATAGCCGTGCAAAAGACCTGTGACAGTGCCTGTTGCACCTGTAACATCAGAACTATCAACTTCACGTTTGTTATGTTTATGATTTAGATTATCAGGAAAGGGCTTCCTCCTGAAGTTGCCCTCTATGTTCAGTAGAATGGACCCCAGCAATAAGAGCTTGAGTACAAATCTGAAATGCAGCTAAACTATCAAGCAATAATGTACTATAAAATGCTGACGATAAGTATTGTGACACTTACCAATCTCTTTCATATTCCAGTAAGTAAGATTAAACAAAACAGGTATATGCATAAACTTTAAGTTATTAATCAAAGAACCTGGGAGGTAGTGGCTGTGAGACCACAACAGAGACCAAGGGTATGCTTTGACATTCAAAAGCTGCTTATCAGTGGGCGGTAACACAGAGAGGTACATGGCTGCAGAAGCCATGTGGTGTATAGCACAAAATCTGCAAGCAGAATCTTGGACAAAGAATTACAGTAAGAAGGATCTATTAAGGCAGTTATATTGTACAAACCAGAATGCCTTAATGCAGTTTGTAACAAGGACAGTGAACCATCTGGGGATAATTTAGCATTGGGCCAACCCTGGAAAGTTCCTTTGGAGAGTTTGGCCACAGGAGAATTTGTCCTTGTGATGTGGTTTGCTACTCAATTTGAAGGTAGATTTGTCAGGAGCAACAACCTAGGCAGTGAGGTAAGCATCGTAACCTTCCTGGACAGTGATCATACTATCTGGTATATTGATGGATACTAATTCTGGAGGAGGTGATGGAGGATTGAGGTGTTGTAGGAGGTCTGGTACCATGCCTTGGATGCAGGGGATCACTCCTGAGAGGAGGAAATAATAGAACAAGATAGCCATCTTGTCAGTGTATCTGAAAAGGAAGATCAAAGATTAGTATGTTAGTACAATTCCACCCAATGGGGTGAGGAAAAGTAATTTAAGCTCCTTTATACAGTTTCAGCTGGTTTGCATGTAACCATTTGCCAGTCAATTTGTTGTTGTGGAGAGTCTAACTTGATAGACTGCGGACTGAGCTTGTTGACAATAGGGTATGGGCCTTCCACTTATTGGAGAAGGATGGGTGTGATGTGCAAATCAGTACCATTACCTGATCTCCAACCTGCCAATCCACATCTTGTGCGTGTTTGTCAAATTGTATTTTGGATTGTTGCTGGGCCTTACCCATGCAGTTGACAGCATATAAGGTGTGTGTGTATGAGGTCTTTTCTGAGTTTTTCCACATACTGGTCCACAGACACATGGTCTGCAGTGGGGTGTGCTGGTCAAACAACAGGTGTTCCTAATCTCATCTGTCTGCCAGTCATCACCTCAAGGGTGTGAGCTGGGTGGTGTCTGAGGGTGTGTCCTTTTGCCATAAGGAGTAAAGGCATTAGGGAATCCCATGTTTTGGGATTGTCCTCAATGAATTTGGAAAGCATTGCTTAATCCATCTGTTGGCTCTTTCTACTTGACCTGAAGATTCAGGGTGGTAAGGTATGTGAACTTCTGCTGAACTCCGAGGAGTTCAAGGATTCTTTCATCAACTCACCTGTAAAACTGGTTCCTTTGTCAGAATTTACCTTAAGAGGAAGACCCACCTAGAAAAATCTGTTCCACCAGGATTTTGGCAGTAGTTTTGCTGTACATGTCTTACTGGGAAAGCTTCTACCAATTAGAGAAGAGGTCAGTTACCACTAGATCATACTTATTATTTCTGCTGGTGTTGGTCAGAGGGCCAATGAAATCAATTTGAATGGTATGCCAAGGGCCAGAATGTCTTTGTGGTAAAAGTTTGGCATTTCGTTTGGTAGGATGGGATTGTTTGCGCACAAACGAGACAGTTGTCTATGTATTGTTTAACATCTTTGGTGATACCAGGCCAGCAGGCAGTGGTCTTGAGTCACTGAAGGGTTATCTGTGCTCCTGGTGTCCACCAGTAGAAGTATCATACACTTGGTGCAAGAATTCAGATCTTAGGTGTCTGGGGACTACCCACAGCTTGGTGGTAGAGTCATCTGGTTGGAACAAAATGAGCTTGTCATCTGGTGACAAGCGTAACTTACTTCATGCCTTGATAGGAGTTATGTGTGGAATTTCTCTTCGGTACCTTTATCAAGGAATCTGAACACCTCTTTGAGTTCAGTGTCAAGCTGTTTGGCTGCAGAGAGGTCCAAGGGGAAAAGGTTCAGATTTCTTCTTGAGTGCTACAATGTGTACAGCTGCATTAGCCTCTGGATGGTCCATCATCCAGATCCCCCCTCGTGCCTTCCTAGCAAGGTGTCTGCTGTGTCATTGAAAGCATGATAGGGGTCATGGAGAGTGGGTTTAACCTTGTATACATAGAGTATGTGCAAATTTCTGTGCCAGTGCATGTATGTATATTACCAGTTCTTTGTACTCACTGGACTGCCATCAGAAGAGAGGAAGGAGTTCTTCTGCCAGAAAGGAAGAAATTCTGTAAGGGAACAACAAACCCAGTTAGAGTCTGTAAAGATGATGGTATCCTCGGTTCCATGTTGGATGAACTTGAGGCACAGAGCCACCGCTGCCATCTCTGCATATTGTGATGATGCTACACTACAGCACTTAGGTATCTTGACAGTGTTCCCATAAGGTAAATCACCAAAATACCCATCCATGCAATCTGTTCTCCTGATAGTAGGATGCTGAACCATCAGTAAAGATATGGCACAAAGAGGTACTCTTGAGTATTTGTGGTGTGACAGGGAGGAAAGGACCTAGGTCAGGAAGATCAGGTGACTGTAGTGTACAGTCATGGGGTTCTCCCTGAAAAGGAGACCATGAGATAACATAGATGGATCTTTAGTCAGTTGTACCTGTATATCCCTGTCCTGGAGAAGAATGACCACATCAGCCTGGTGTAGAGAACTGACCATCCTTCACTCTGTCTGAGAGCAGGAAGGTGGTTGGTGTATGGTTAGTGTTAATGATTAGTGGTGAGTACCCAATGATATACAGGAAGTGCTTGACTAGCCCAGTAGGTGGCCAGAAGGTTCCTCTTCACAAAGGCGTACTTCTGTTCCACTGGGGTCAAGAACTGTGAGGCATATGCAATGGGTCTCAAGGTGCCATGCACCTTCTGGGCCAACACTGCTGACATAGCAATGTAAGAGGTGGCACATTCCAGATGGAATGGTAGTGCTGGATTGGGGTTCACCAGTCCTGAGGCAGAGGCCAAGGAATGCTTCAGTGACATCACAGCCTGGGTGTGTATAGGGCCCAAAGTCCATGGTACATCCTTTTGAGTAGTTCATACAGAGGAGCAGCTTTCTGAGCAAAATCACAAATGAAATCTTTTGAATAGTTTACCATACCTAGAAACCTTGAAGAGTTGCCACACTGTTAGGTAATAGCAAGTCTTTTAATCCTGTACCTTCTTTCAGGTAGGGCTTGACCTTGGTCAGTTATTTCAGACCCAGAAAGAGTACTTCTTTCTGACACAACTGCGCTTTTGCTGGGTTACATTTCAAGCCTGCCTTCTGAATGAGAGTCAACAGTTCATCCAAGAGATCCAAATGTTGTTCCATGTGGCTGTGACCAGCAACAGATCCTCCACATATTGTAGGAGACATTAGGGTAGAGAGCTCTCAGGCATCCATCATGTGGAGATGGAAGAGGATGGACTGTTATGGAATCCTTGTGGCAAGCAAGTCCATGTACTGTCTTCCTTCAAAGGTAAAGGCAAACTTATATTGAGTTTTAAGCCAATGGCAATGACCAAAACCATTGGAAATGTCCAGGCACTGAACCATTTCAAGTCAGGGGGTCAGAAGTCGTGGCACATCTGGTGCTGATGCCACAGTTGGGGAACAACTGGGAATGACCTGATTCAGTTCCCTGTAGTCAATAGTAAGTCTCCAGGTGCCTGTGGTTTTCTTCATGGGCCATACTGGGGAGTTGGCAGTGGAAACACAAGTTCTGATTACTCCTTGCTTGAGGGTGACTTGATCATTTCTGTAAGGGAAGGCAAGGCCTCAGTTGGGGAAAGGATATTGCCTTTGCCTCTCATGTGCTGGGCCTGGCACTTCAATCACGGTGTGCATTCTACCACAGTCATGCTTGTTAACTGCAAGCGCTTCCAAATGTTATTGCAGTATAGGTAGGAGTTTTGGAAAAAGTTCATGATTCTTGAACAAATCTATGACTTCATACTCTTTGTCATTGGTAGATATCGTTGCCACAACGTGTGAGTCAGGAATCAAAATGGTGTGATATTGACCTGAATCTGTATCAATAGCATATTAGCTAAGTCCACCACACAGTGTGTGGTGCAAAATCGATCCCTATAATACTAGGATGATCATGCAGTACCATTAGTTGGAAGGTGTGTGAGGCCTTTAAATGGCCTAGCTCTACTGGTAAGGGTAGAGAACGGTATGCAGGTAGCTAGTACCGTTGACTCCTGACATGTGATCCTCTGTCCTGTGGACCAAGGAGACATATGCGGGTGTTTGTCATGTAGCACAGATACAGCTGCCCCTAGCAAAACTACTAGTAGGCGCCCCCAACCTCGGCCTCGGTGCAGGGCTTCTTATTTGTATCCAAGACCAGCTTGTTTACAATATGAACTGGGGCCTGTAATTGTCAATCCATACTGCGGAAGCATGCAGAGGTTGGGCCTGGCTCATGTGAATGACTTCACCATGCTCTACTGATGCTCAGAACTCAGCCCAGCAGCAGAGACTGAAATCGGGATTGCCAGAGCCTTTAAGAGGTAAAGTGTCCTGCACTACAGCCTGACTGTTGTGAGGCACTCCATATATTGCTGCTGGCAGGTCACGTGATGTGACACATGACCTACCCTCCTTTTTACTAAGTGTCCACTTTCCCATTTGCTGGTTATAGGCACCAACCACTAGGGGTCGCTGCACTTTCTCTAGCTCCTCTCTCTTCTCTATATTCCTCCTAGCTACTACTTCACAGCTATCCCACTAGAGGTCACCTGAGTTCCCTTGGATTCCTTCTACTACCTACTTTCTACACTCATCCTTCAGCCTATCTCTAAGCAACTGGAAGTATCAAACCTGGTATCCCTTCTCTAAATTCTACTGATTATCCTCTGAGCCATTGAACCAGGCCAACAACTCCCTTTATTTTTATAGTCTTAACCATACCTCACTCCCTCCTGCCCAGTTTTAAAAACTGGCCCTGTCTACACTCTGTCCCTGAGCTGTGTTCAAACCCAGTGCCCTTGCAATCAGAGTCAGCTGCTCTACCTCTGCACCACAGTGCCGACCTACTCTATTACTACCTCTAAGCCTCTTAATCGCTTACCTACCCAATCTGCCAAAATATAAGTTTGCCTCTTTATCCTGCTGCCTTGCAGGATTTGAACCCTGCACCCTTGTCCCCAAAGCCAACAGGTCCACCTCACCTAGAACACCTGCATATTTTACTGTAGGATTTCACAACTATAAAGAACCACTAACCCTGTGACACAACTAAAGTGTTATCTATGGTTTCTCAAACCTAGACCTATCCCTGCTGCTACAGCCACTGGTCTAGTCTCTCCTATTATGCGGATCAAGAATTGAACCTGGTATTCTGTGCATTTCAGGCACATACGCCACCACACCATAGCAGCAACTAGACTCAGAGGTGATCTCTACTACTTACTCCCCTCTTTCATCCTAGTCCACCCATTCTTTCCTCACATCAGCTCCACCAGCATCCCAACTATGCACATGCATCCCTGCTCGCCAGTCTATCTCTTCTCCTCCTCTCCTCCCTTTCCTTCCACATACCCTAGTGTCCCTATTAACCCTCAGCCTCACTACTCCAGTGTTCATACCTACCTCCTGTCCTCCCCATCTCCTTTACCACTGCTCCTACCCCTCCCTCCACCTCCACACATCCTATCTCCTCACCTCACCCCCTTCCAGGCATCACCTGTCCTCCCCCACAGCCCCTTGCACTTCTGATCACACAGGCCTTCTGCTAACACACCCTACCCACCCTTGTGCAACCAAACCCCATTCCTTATTCTATAGTATAAACAAAGCTCTCCATCGGCCTCCCTCTGTCCAGAGCACTTCCTCCTTCTACTCCTAACAGAGAACGTACATCCCAACCCAGGCCTACCCCTCCCACCCACCCACCCAGCCCACTGGTCTTTGAGTAGCCTCCATGAACATATGCAGCCTGCTGAAGAAATTTGACACCCTACAGTGCTGGGCCTTGGCACACCAACGGACATCATAGCCCTGGTGGAAACCTGGCTGTCCAAATCAACTCCCTGACTCATTTGTCTCCCTCCAGGCTATACCTTATACCAGGAGGACCGAGTTGGCAAGCGAGGGGAGGCTGCATAATCTACACAGGGACACAATACCTGGACACGCACTTCCCACTCCTGCCCTCATAAATGGGGCCCAGGCCCACCCTCAGACTCACCCAGACCGCTCTAGGAGCCTCTCTATCTCACTACAGCCTACGTTCCCCAAAGAACCAGCACCCAGCCCTGATATCTTTAACAGACTACCTGGCCACCCTCCACCATAAGGCAGAACAAATCCTAGTGGGGGACCTTAATGTCAATTGGCTCAGTACCTCCTCATCCAGCACCAGAGACTCATTTGCTGCCCAAGATCTGACACAACTGTCACCCAGCCCATGAGACTTAACCCTAAGAGTGGTACCAGCACCTGCTGGATGTTATTATAACTAACCGACCCAATAAAATCCAACATCCAGGTCCTCCCAGATTACCTGAGTGACCACTCCCTATCCTATTCCACTGGGTAGCCCCCAATCCCAAACCCAAAGCCCAGACCACCCTCCGCAGGTGCCTCTGCCCTGGTGGGCTGAAGAAACTAAGGCACTCCTCACCCAGATAGACTGGTCCCCCATTCAGCAGGCAACCAACATTGATACTGCCTCCCTTTTTCACTCACACCTTCAACATGGCTGTGATCTCTTTGCAACCTCAGCAAAATCCGGTCCAAAACAGAACATACCCTGGGTTGGCCGGCCTCCTACAATTACTTAGAGCAGGATAACCTCTGGCACCTGCCACTGAAACAGGTCATCTGTCTGATAGGCAAGCATACAATGCAGCCCGAAATAAATGCACATGGGCCATCAGGAAAGCCAAGGCAGACCATTACCAGGCCTCCCTTACCTCCTCTTGGGGCTCAGCCCAGACCTTCTGGGATAATATTAACAACTCAATGGTAAAGCTTGCTCCCCTGCCCCATCCCAGCTCACTAGAAATGGCACAACCCTCCACCGAGCCTGCCACCATAGCTAACTGGTTCAACACCACTTCACTGACCTTAGCTCAGTGCTCCTAGTAATTTCTTTGACCTCCCCCAGCCAAACTCCCCTGTCCTCAGCACCCCAGCTTCCTCCTGTGAAAGATTTCCACCCGGAAGCCAGACCCATCCTAACCAAAGCTCTCAATGGCAACAATCCAGGCAGTGACTCACTGGACCCCAGCATCCTCAGGCTGGTGCTAGATGAAGTCTTGCACCTCTCACAAGCCTAATTAACCCAGTCACTCTGCCTGGGACAATTCCCACAGCTTGGAAAACAGCCATTATCACACCTATTCATAAAGGAGGTGATAGGTCATCGACCAACAACTACCGCCAATCTCCATCCTCCTCCTCTAAAGCCCTGGAGAAAGTGGTGGCCATTCAAATCACTGATTATCTGACTAAGCATAACATCTTATGCCCAGAGCAACATGTCTTCCGTGTGGGTCACAGTACCAGCACTGCCCTTATAGAATTCTCCAACTTCCTACCTCCTCCTTGGATACCAGCTCCCTAGCTGGTGCAGTGTTATTGACCTCTCAAAGGCTTTCAACACTGTCTCCCATCCACTGCTGCTGAATGCACTCTGCCTCACTGGTCTCTCGGCTTGCCCCTGGCATGGTGTGCTAGCTATCTTGACACTCAATCCCAGTGTGTCAAGATTAATAGCACACTCTCCGATACCCGTCCCATTCTCTCTGGGGTCCCCAAGGCTCCATCCTGGGCCCCTTCTCTTCTCGCTGTATCTGAACACCCTGCCCAGTGCATGCTCTGGCAAAATCTCTGTTGTATGTGGACGACGCTGTCCTTTTGCCACCCACCGTAATCCCATCTCCCCACAGGACTCCCTACAGCAGTCTTTCAGCAGTGCCGAGGCTTGGTTTAAGACACAGACTCATCATCAATCTTAAGAAAACCAAAACTATGCTCTTTTCACCCCCAAAACAAAGCTAGCAACCACCCACTCTATATCCTTCCAAGCACCAACCAACCACTGGAACAAGTCTGCTCCTACAAATACCTTGGAGTTACACCTTGATTCAGCCCTCACATTTTCACAATCACATCGACACTCCTAACATCCGCCACCCAACACGTGACGGCATCCTATTCATGATAAAACCTGCCTTCCCCAAATGCTCTCCGGCCAGCTGTTACATCATCCGCTCTGTCCCTTGTAGACTATGGGCTACCAGTAAATGGTGCTGCCGACACCACTGCACTCAACAAAATTCACCTCACCCTGAATAAAGCATGCAGATTGATAACGGGCCCCAGGCTCACACACACACCTGTCAGCTAAATGTCGATGCAAACCTGCTTACCCTGGATGAACCGGCTCGATACAGACCTGTCTCCTCACCAAAAAACCCTACTGGGCTCTCCCCTGGGAGTAACGACATCCCTCCACCAGAGCCCTCCACCTTTGCTACAGGTCTTCATACAAGACCACTATAAAGTCCCAGAACAAGAACCAGCCGTGGCCAGAGGTCCTTCAGTATAGAGCTCAACCTGGTTTAACTCCTCCCTGCCACCGTCACCAATGCCATCACCATCTCCACATTCAAACCGCACTTGAACTACATCTTCAGCACTCATAACTGCTCCTGTCTCTGAACATAGCCTCCACCTCTTTTCTCTTGACAATGCCCCCGGGCAGCTCTCGACCAACCATCACCCCACCACTTCCCTGTACACCACGCCTAGGTTTAACCGGCCAGTGCCAGTAGTTTCAATGTTTACCAACAGAATGCTCACTTGATACCTACTTGTGTTGTATCTTTATCAATTACATGTACCTGTATGTATTTGTCTGACCACAATGTGACGTGCAACCTCTGTGAATGCCTATTGTTTCTTTTTATTGCAAATCTTTGCTATGTAACCGAAATGCAATGTATGTCTTTATGTGATTAAGTACTTTGGAAACGATCCTCTAGCTCAAAGGTTGTAAACTGATTCCTTAAATAAATAAATAAATATAGGGAGGAGCTTCTGGGTTCAGACCTGCTTGGGCCTGAGGACCTGTACCTCCAGTGTCTCCATGGTCAGTTGAGGCCTGGGCTACGGTTGTACCACCGCAAGGGCTTGTGTGTGGACAGCATCCACAGAGTGCACTTGTCCCAGGAGCTCTCAAAATTTCTGATTTTCTGCAGCTATCTCCCTATATGAAGGACCCGTTCTGTGTTGTGGTTTACCTCTACCATTATGCTTTCTTTTCTTATGCCAATTCGGTTCCACCCCATTGCTGTTGTTGATGCATTTGTTGTTGATGGGCCTGTTGGAGCGTTGATTATCAGCTGGAGGGGCTGGTGGATGTTGGGCCTTTATCGTTGAGCCTGCCCTTCCACTCTGTAGTGCGTCTTGGCTTCTGAAATGGGTTCCATAGCAGCTACCTTCTTGGAGACTGGAGCCCAAATCACGGATATACAATTGATACACCTCTCAGTTTTCTGAAGGATATTGGCAAACCTATCCATATTTGGGTGAGTGGTTGGCTCTACCTTTTCTCTTACTGCTGGAATCAGGTTCCTAAGAAACAGGGTCTTATATTCAATAAGATCTACTTCCAGCTTCTTGTGCCAGGTGCTTTCCTGCTCGGTAGGCCAGCCAGAGTCTCTGGTGGTAAGTCGCTGGACTTTCTTTGCATTCTTCTTCATAGGATATGCAAGCATCACTCCTACTACACCTGGACTGTGAGCAGAAATGAGTTCAGCTGCAACCTCTCAAAGGTAGCATTCCCATCTGGTGAACAGCTTTGGGAGTTTGGCCCATAATCCAGGATCGATGGTCTGGCTTTAGTATTTAGACCAGATATTCTGCAGTGAGGCTAAGCATCTCGCATTTAGAATGTACATTTTCCAAGTGACAGCTGAGGTTGTTGGACGGATTCATCTGACCGATGCTGTCAGCAATTGCTGAACAGAGTAGGCCATTTGCAGGGGATTACTGGGTCGATCAGGCAAAGGTAGATTGTCCCAAGCACCATCCAAGGCTGCATGAGCTGCAGCTTCAGCCGCAGTGCAGGACAATACCTTCCTGAGTGCCAGCCTCTTGAAAGAGCTGCTAATCATGTTCCTAAGAAACAGGGTCTTATATTCAATAAGATCCACCTCCACAGCTTCTTGTGTCAGGTGCTTTCCTGCTCGGAAGGCCATCTGCCTCTGCCTCTGCGGCTGTAACCACTAGATCATGTCCTCAATCACAAACCCCTCCCTATGACCAATGACTAAAATCTCTTTCTCTCTCTCCTTGACTGCCCAGAAACAAAAACCAATTAATGTTGTAGCCCGAGTAATGAAACTGAAATTGTCTAAATTTACCCCTGACTATGAATATACTCTTATACTGTGTTACCTTTGTGCTTACCTAATGTAAAGTGGTTGGTATTCTCAACTCTAGGTCACCCTTAGAAAAGGAATCTCTGGTCTCAGTGGGCTTACCTTGGTAAACAAAATCTATAAATAAATAAATAAATAATCTGGGTTTTAATAGCCCTCATACTCCATTCAGGAAGAGGAATATTGCCTATCACAGTTTAATCATGGTTTCTATCTCTTGCCTCTCTTCCACGTAAATAATGGCTACTGGAGATGCCTTTGGGACCAGGCTTGGGCCTACCCCCATCATGGGGCCGCCATGGTGTGTCTCCCATGATGAATGTCATGACATCGCCGATGTGACCTGGGGAGTTGGGGACAGGACCCTGCCATGCTGTGGATGGCTGTGTGTAGAGTCTGGGCCATAGAGGGGCGTGACTGGGTGTTGTATTGTGAAACATCATCATCAGATAACTCCCCTTCTGATGACGAATGAAAGGCAGGGCTACGCTCCCATTGCCTTAACATGTCCAGCCAGAACCTCTCGCTGATGGTGCAGTGTCACCATCTTATTTCTACATTCATCGTGATTCACACTTGCAAATCCATATCAACCTGATCTTGCTTTTGCTTTTGCAAAACTTCGATACGCTGCGCTCACTAGCAGTTGACTTACTATAAGCTACTTCTAAGTCATTACGTACCTGGTTGATCTCATCCTGAAGCTCACCCATTTTGTTACTCAACTGAGCATTCGCAGCACTCAGAAAATCATTTATTTGCACAGCCTGACTCTTATCCTGTCTCAAACTTTCACACTCCTGCTTCAACATACATATTTCTGTTCTCCAGCCTAGGCTGAATGATGCAATAGTGAATCTTTTTCATTCCACGAGTTTGGAGTTCAGACTCCAAGATCTGCTGCAGTCTAATACACTCTGTTTGCTGCAAACCCATCTGTTGCTAAGAGATGAAATGTGCAGATCAAGGGTTCTAAACCTCACTTGAGCCTTCAAAGCAGCTGTGAGAGCGCAACCATCAACCGCTTAGCATGACGCTTATTGGTTGATTGTCTCATCTCTGTATACTGGTTGAAATCCTCAGTATAGGGTTGTTTGATTGACTTGCCCCGTCAAAGTCAGCCCATCCTCCATGGAGGCAAGGAAGTTTGAGACATCGAGTCTCAGTTCTTTGCAGATATCTGATACTGTGGCCATTGTGTGGGAGGGAATGAAAATTCAAACTGTGAAAAGACAACTTGCTGCATATCGATCCACAGCACAGTACTTTAAACACAGCCAGGCTACTGTATGAGTTGCAGGCTTGCAATATAAAACTGCTATGGAGTGGGTCAGACAGCATCCACCACACCCAGAAAGTCAGACAGACTTTGCAAGTGACCACAAACTGGTTTTAAAATGGGAGAGGTGATATGGGAATGTACACCTACTGTCCCAGTGGGAAAGGGAAAAGTTTAAGCAACAAGTGAAAACTTACAAACACCAAATATCGCCTGCACATGGTCGCCAACTTGTTGAGAGGTCTAAACCTCACTTTCAGATTCTTGACGATATTGGGAATGCAAGTAATCACAGACACTTTGCATTAGAGTAATAAACAAGTTTATTACTACCAAGGAATAAATCACAGTTGCCCTAAGCATTTCTTACAATACAAACCGGAGCCAGTGCTAAGCGTTCCCTACACCTCTAGGTTTCTCTGTAGACTCTTGGGGTCTCTCAGGTGTCCGAGGTGTAAAGCTTGCATTACATTATATACCTATGATAATTACTATGGTTACCAAAAGATAGAAACATTTTAGATACAGAGATGAGCCCTATTGGCTGAATTAGAGGTGGCTCCAATGGTCTAAGATAACATTATACAATTCTGTAAAGTCATCAGTTTGAGAACAAAGAGTTCTTATACAGAGTCTTACATAACTCAGTGTAGTAGTAAAATCACCAAAAGACAGGCAATGCCATCTTACATATTATAATTACGTCAAGGACACAGGTGTCTTGGCATCTGACTAAGTAAGAAATACAGAAAATACATGGTAAAATACATGTGTATTAGCAAGCAAAGTGTATTACAACAATATGTATTCATATCCTGACATCTACTCTTATCACGGTAGATGCCCATAGCCTAAATATTAGTATAACCTATACCTAAGTGTTAGCTGTCTATGTTGTACCTCTGAGGTACCAATTAGGATGCAGGGACCTCATGTAACATCCACCCTTGTTGCCTCCAATGGCAACACAGGCAGTGTCTAAGGAAAGGACAGGAGCAGTGGTGGTTTACAATCCCGGCGCATGTGCCTTGTAAAGGAACTCGAGCTGCTCAAGGTGTTGGCATAGTGTATGCCGAGGCAGCAAAACATAATAATCAAAATTAAAATTAAAAATGCTTGTATAATAACAAAATCTTTAAAAGTAATCTCTAACCAGATGTTAGTTAATGCATTATTCACATCTCCATCATTAATCAAGGCAAGAACAGCTTCATTGGCTTTGGTCATATTATTGCTGATGTGGATGAGGTGTGTCTCTTTCCTGTCTATAAGTGATTTCAGTGTAAGTGTGAGTGAGTCTATGTGTACATTAAAATATGGCAAGTATTCTGACAGTGTGAGCAGATAATCTGGGTTACCATCAATAATGTCTGCATCGAGAAGGGGACAGGGGTTATGCAGTATGTCCAATGACAGTCTTCTGGTAGGGACAAAACAGAAATTGGGGTAATCAATAGCACAAGTAACAGAACCATATGTGTAGGTTTTATAGTTCGTAGTACACAATATTATCCATCGGAATTATACTGTGAGCGCATCAGTAGGCAGTCTCCACTTTTGCAACTGGACAGGCGAGGTATAGGTCGTCTGAAGTCCATGTTGACAGGCGATGAACCTCCTCACGATAGGACTGTTAGAGCTTATCTGGATCTAAAGTTGAGTCAAAGGGTTGGTGCCATTTGCAGTGATGTCATCATCCATTGTGAAGTCCAATCAATGCTGTCTGGAGAGTAGCGCAAACAGGCTGTATAACATCAAACGCATCACATCGGCACAGGTAAATATATTGCTTTTTGCACAGCAGTCCGTGAGCGGAGCCACCCAGGCATCCAGAAAAGGATGGTAGACCAGTAGAGGTGGTAGATCCAGGCATTCTCTGTAGATGTCTTCATCCAAATGCCCAATGGAATGTACCAGTACAAGCTTGTCGAACAAGGCTGTAATAGGATCAAAGCATGGTAAGGAGACAGTGGAAAAACAAACATGGTATCTGTTATGGAACTTTTCTTAGCAGTGAAACAAGGGCCAGTATTAGGGTGCCTGGTCACAAACCCAAAATTCCTAGCTGTGGAGAGAGGAATTGCTAAAGTCTGTTGCATATACATGGAAACACAGCTAGTGGTTTTACATCTTGGACAATACCATTTGGAAATGCATCTATAATGTATAATGTCAGGAATTCTTCCAGATTCTAGATCATGGAAGAAGTTATTGGTGGTAGTGATGATGTAGGAGCCATAAGCAGTGCAGAGTATCTCTAGCAATGTATTGTTTATCTGCTTCTTTATTGTTCAGTTGTATGAGTGTGTTGATCTTATCTTTAGAATCAGTGAATGCCTTAGCAATGTTATGCGTGTTGTATACAGTGTATCTTTCTTCCTGACTAAGGCCATCCACACCATGCAATAATGGAGGTAAAATGTTTTTGACCAAGCCAGTGGAGAACTTGGCAGGATGACTTTGATAGCAGCAATGTCTGTTTTATTCCAGATAGACATAGCCGTACCAAAAGACCTGTGACAGTGCGTGTTGACCTGTAACATCAGAACTGTCACCTTCACGTTTGTTATGTTTATGATTTAGATTATCAGGAAAGGGCTTCCTCCTGAAGTTACCCTTTATGTTCAGTAGAATGGACCCCAGCAATAGGATCTTGAGTACAAATCTGAAATGCAGCTAAACTATCAAACAATAATGTACTATAAAATGCTGATGTATTAGTATTGTGACACAAACCAAACTCTTTCATATTCCAGTAAGTAAGATTAAACAAAACAGGTATATGCATAAACTGTAGTTATCAATCAAAGAATCTGGGAGGGCAGTGGCTGTGAGACCACTACAGGGACCAGGGGTATGCTTGGATATTCCAAAAGCTGCTTATCAGTGGGCAGTAACACAGATTGGCACATGGCTCGGAAGCCATGTGGTGTACAGCACAAAATCTCGAGCAGAATCTTTGGACAAAGAATTACAGTAAAGAAGGCTCTATTAAGGCAGTTATATGTCACAAACCAGAATGTTGTAATGCAGTTTGTAACAAGGACAGCAACCATTTGGGGATAATTTAGCACTGGGCAACCCTAGAAAGTTCCTGTGGAGAGTTTGGCCACAGGAGAATTTGTCCTTGTGATGTGGTTTGCACTCAATTTGAAGGGTAGATTTGTTAGGAGCAACAACCTGAGGCAGTGAGGTAAGCATCGTGAACCTTCCTGGACAGTGATCATACTATCTGGTATATTGATGGATACTCCCTCTGGAGGAGGTGCTGGAGGATCGAGGTGTTGTAGGAGGTCCGTACCATGCCTTAGATGCAGGGGATCATTCTTGAGGAGGACATAATAGAACAAGATAGCCATCTTGTCAGTGTATCTGAAAGGAAGATCAAAGAATTAGTATGTTAGTACAATTCCACCCAATGGGGTGAGGAAAAGTAATTTAAGCTCCATTATACAGTTTCAGCTGGTTTTCATGTAAGCATTTGTCAGTCAATTTGTTATTGTGGAGGAGTCTAACTTGATAGACTGCCAGACTAACTTGTTGACAATAGGGTATGGGCCTTCCCACTTATTGGAGAAGGAGTGGGTGTTGATGTGCAAATCAAGTACCATTACCTGATCTCCAACCTGCCAATCCACTTCTTGTGCATGTTTGTCAAATTGTATTTTGGATTGTTGCTGGGCCTTGCCATGCAGTTGGCAGCATACAAGTGTGTGTATGAGATCTTTTCTGAGTTTTCCACATACTGGTCCACAGACACGTGGTCTGCAGTGGGGTTGTGCAAAGTCGAACAACAAGTGTTCAGGTAATTTCATCTGTCTACCAGTCATCACCTCAAAGGGTGGGAGCTGGATGGTGTCTGAAGGTGTGCCTAATTGCCATAAGGAGTAAAGGCAATTGGGAATCCCATGTTTGGGATTAGCCTCAATGAATTTGGAAAGCATTTGCTTAACCGTGTTTGGCTCTTTTTCTTGACCTGAGGATTTAGGGTGGTAAGGTATATGGAACTTCTGATGAACTCCGAGGAGTTCAAGGATTCTTCATCAACTCACCTGTAAAACTGGTTCCTTTGTCAGAATCTACCTTAAGAGGTAGATCCCACCTTGAAAATCTGTTCCACAAGTTTTGGCAGTAGTTTTGCTGTACATGTCTTAGTGAGAAGCTTCTGCCCACTTAGAGAGAGTCAGTTACCACAGAGCATACTTATTATTTCTGCTGGTGTTAGTCACAGGGCAATGAAATCAATTTGAATGGCATGCCAAGGCCAGAATGTCTTTGTGGTAAAGTTTGGCTTTTTGTTTGGTAGAGATGGGATTGTTTTGCACAAACGAGACAGTTGTCTATGTATTGTTTACCATCTTTGGTGATACCAGGCCAGCAGGCAGTGGTCTTGAGTCACTGAAGGGTTTTGTGCTCCTGGTGTCCACCAGTAGGAGTATCATGCACTTGGTGCAAGACTTCAGATCTTAGGTGTTGGGACTACCCACAACTTGGTGGTAGAGTCATCTGGTTGGAACCAAATGAGCTCGTTATCTGGTGACAAGCATAACTTATCTTCATGCCTTCGATAGGAGTTATGTGTGGAAGTTTCTCTTCAGTACATTTATCAAGGAATCTGAACACCTCTTTGAATTCATTGTCAAACTGTTGGGCTGGAGAGGTCCAAGGCAGAAAAAGGTTCAGATTTCTTCTTGAGTGCTGCAATGTGTACAGCTGCATTTGCCTCTGGATGGTCCATCATCCAGATGTCCTCCTCGGCCCTTCCTTAACAAGGGTGTCTGCTGTGTCATTGAAGGCATGATAGGGGTCATGGAGAGAGTTGGTTTTAACCTTGTGTACATAGAGTTTGTGCAAATTTCTGTGACAGAGCATGTATGTATATTACCAGTTCTTTGTACTTCACTGGACTGCCATCAGAAGGAGGAAGGAGTTCTTCTGCCAGAAAGGAAGAAATTCTGTAAGGGAACAACAAACCCAGTTAGAGTCTGTAAAGATGATGGTATCCTCGGTTCCATGTTGGATGAACTAGAGCGCACAGGCACGCTGCCATCTCTGCATATTGTGATGATGCTACACTACAGCACTTAGATATCTTGACAGTGTTCTACAAGGTTAAATCACCAAAAAACCAATCCATGCAATCTGTTCTCCTGATAGTAGGATGCTGAACCATCAGTAAAGATATGGCACAAATAGGTACTCTCAGTATTTGTGGCATGGCAGGGAGAAAAGGACCTAGGTCAGGAAGATCAGGTGACTGTAGTGTACAGTCATGGGGTTCTCCCTGGAAAAGGAGGCCATGAGCTAACATAAATGGAACTTTAGTCAGTTGTACCTGTATATCCCTGTCCTGGAGAAGAAGTGATCAGTGCATTAGCCTGGTGTTGTGATGACCCATCCTTCACTCTGTCTGAGAGCAGGAAGGTGGTTGGTGTATGGTTAGGTGTTAATGATCAGTGGTGAGTACCTAATGATATACAGGAAGTGCTTGACAGCCCAGTAGGTGGCCAGAAGGTTCCTTTCACAAAGGCCGTACTTCTGTTCCACTGGGGTCAAGAACTGTGAGGCATATGCAATGGGTCTCAAGGTGCCATGCATCTTCTGGCCAGCACTGCTGACACAGCAATGTCAGAGGTGGCACATTCCAGATGGAATGGTAGTGCTGGATTGGGGTTCACCAATGCTGGGGCAGAGGCCAAGGCATGCTTCAGTGACATCACAACCTGGGTGTCTATAGGTCCCCAAGTCCATGGTACATCCTTTTGAGTAGTTCATACAGAGGAGCAGCTTTCTGGCAAAATCACAAATGAAATCTCTCGAATAGTTTACCATACCTAGAAACCTTTGAAGAGTTGCCACACTGGTAGGTAATGGCAAGTCTTTTTAATCCCTGTACCTTCTTCCAGGTAGGGCTTTGACCTTGTCAGTTATTTTTTGACCCAGAAAGAGTACTTTCTGACACCACTGCGCTTTGCTGGGTTACATTTCAAGCCTGCCTTCTGAATGAGAGTCAATAGTTCATCCAAGTGATCCAAATGTTGTTCCTGTGTGGCTGTGGCCAGCAACAGGTCGTCCACATCTTGTAAGAGACATTGAGGGTAGAGAAACTCTCGAAGGCATCCATCATGTGGACATGGAAGAGGTATGGACTGTTATGGAATCCTTGTGGCAAGCAAGTCCATGTGTACTGTCTTCCTTCAAAGGTGAAGGCAAACTTATATTGAGTTTTAAGGGCCAATGGCAATGACCAAAAACATTGGAAATGTCCAGGGCACTGAACCATTTCAAGTCAGAGGTCAGAAGTCGTAGCACATCTGGTGCTGATGCCACAGTTGGGAACAACTGGGGTGACCTGATTCAGTTTTCTGTAGTTAATACTAAGTCTCCGGATGCCTGTGGGTTTCTTCACGGGCCATACTGGGGAGTTGGCAGTGGAAACACAAGTTCTGATTACTCCTTGCTTGAGGAGTGACATGATCATTTCTCTAAGGGAAGGCAAGGCCTCAGCTGGGAAAGGATATTGCCTTTGCCTCTCATCTGGTGGACCAGGCACTTCAATGACTGTGTACATTCTACCACAGTCATGCTTGTTAACTGCAAACGCTTCCAAATGTCGTTGCAGGATAGGTAGGAGTTTTGGAAAAGTTCATGATTCTTGAAAAATCTATGACGCCATACTCTTTGTCATTGGCAGATATCGTTGCACAACATGTGAGTCAGGAATCAAAACGGTGTGATATTGACCCTGAATCTGTATCAATAGCATATTAGTAAGTCCACCACACAGCTGTGGTGCAAGGAAGTCGATCCTATAATACTAGGATGATCATGTAGTAGCATTAGTTGAAAGTGTATAAGGCCTTTAATGGCCTAGCTCTACCGGTAAGGGTAGAGAACGGTATGCAGGTAGCCTAGTACCATTGACTCCTGACATGTTGATCCTCCGTCCTGTGCACCAAGGGGCGTGTCCTGGTGTTTGTCATGTAACACAGATACAGCCACCTGTATCTAGCAAAACTACTAGTAAGCGCCCGACCTCGGCCTCGGTGCAGGGCCTTCCGTTTGTATCCAAGACTAGCTTGTTTACAACTACTGGATTGGGGCCTGTAATTGTCAATCCGCACTGCCGGAAGCATGCAGAGGTTGGGCCTGGCTCATGTAAATGACTTCACCGCTGTACTGATATTATATAGGGAGGAGCTTCTGGGTTCAGACCTGCATGGGCCTAAGGGCCTGTACCTCCGTGTCTCCATGGTCATTTGAGATCAGGGCTGCGGTTGTACTGCCGCAAGGGCTTGTGCAGGGATAGCATCTGCCACAGAGCGACTTGTCCCAGGAGCTCTCAAATTTCTGATTTTCTGCAGCTATCTCCCTAAATGAAGGACTCGTTCTCTGTTGTGGTTTACCTCTACCCTTATGCTTCCTGTTCTTATGCCAATTCCGATTCCCACCCCATTGCTGTTGTTGATGTGTTTGTTGTTGATGGGCCTGCTGGAGGTGTTGATTATCAGCTGGAGGGGCTGGTGGATGTTGGGCCTTATGCTGAGCCTGCCCTTTCACTGTGTAGTGCGCTTGGCTTCTGAAATGGGTTCCACAGCAGCTACCTTCTTGGGACTGGAGCCCAAATCACAGATATACTATTGATACACTTCTCGGTTTTCTCCAGGATATTGGCAAACCTATCCATATTTGGGTAAGTGGTTGGCTCTACCTTTTCTCTTACTGCTGGAATCAGGTTCCTAAGAAACAGGGTCTTATATTCAATAAGATCTACATCCACAGCTTCTTGTGCCAGGTGCTTTCCTGCTCGGTAGGCCATCCAGAGTCTCTGGTGGTAAGTCGCTGGACTTTCTTTGCATTCTGCTTCACAGGATATGCAAGCATCATTCCTACTACACCTGGACTTTGAGCAGAAATGAGCTCAGCTGCAACCACGCTAAAGGTAGCATTCCCATCCTAGCGAACAACTTTGGGGAGTTTGGCCCATAAACCAGGATCGATGGTCTGGTGTAGTATTTAGACCTGATATTCTGCAGCGAGGCTAAGCATCTCGCATAAGAACGTACCTTTTACAAGTGACAGCTGAGGTTGTCGGATGGATTCATCCTACCGACGCTGTCAGCGATTTGCTGAACAGAGTAGGCCATTTGCAGGGGATTAGTGGGTTGATCAGGCAAAGGTAGATTGTCTCAAGCACCATCCAAGGCTGCACGAGCTGCAGCTTCAGCCGCAGTGCAGATAATACCTTCCTGAGTGCCAGCCTCTTGAAAGAGCTTGCCTAATCATGTTCCTAAGGAACAGGGCATTTATTCAATAAGATCCACATCCGCAGCTTCTTGTGCCAGGTGCTTTCCTGCTTGGTAGGCCATCTGCCTCTGCCTCTGCAGCTGCAACACGCTAGATCATGTCCTCAATCACAAACCCCTCCCTATGACCAATGACTAAAATCTCTTTCTCCTCTCTTTGACTGCAAGGAAGGAAAACCACTAATGTTGTAGCCCCAATGTAATGAAAATGAAATTGGCTAAATGTACCCCTTGACTATGAATGTACTCTTATACTGTGTTCCTTTGTGCTTACCTAATGTAAAGTGGTTGGTATTCTCAACTCCAGGTTGCCCCTGAAAAGGGATCTCTGGTTTCAGTGGGCTTACCTTGGTAAACAAAATCTAAATAAATAAATAAATAATCTGGGTTTTAATAGCCTCATTCTCCACTCAGGAAGAGGAATATTGCTCATCTCAGTTTCAGTCATGGTTTCTATCTCTTGCCTGTCTTCCACGTAAATAATGGCTACTGGAGGTGCCTTCAGGACCAGACTTGGGCCTGCCCCCCATCATGGGGCCGCCATGTTGGTTCTCCCATGATGAGCGTCACAACATCGCCGACATGTGACCTAGGGAGTTATGAACAGGACCTGCCATGCTGTGGATGGCTTTGTGTAGAGTCTGGGCCATAGTAGGGCCGTGACTGGGTGTTGTATTATGAAACATCATCATAAGATAACTCCCTTTGATGACGATGAAAGGCAGGGCAACGCCTCCCATTGAATTAACATGTCCAGCCAGAACCTCTCGCTGATGGTGCAGTGTCACCATCTTATTTCTACATTCATCGTGATTTACACTTGCAACATCCATATCAACCTGATCTTGCTTTTGCTTTTTGCAAAACTTGATACGCTGCACTCACATCTTGACTGTACCTATAAGCTACTTCTAAGTCATTACGCACCTGGTTGATCTCATTCTGACGCCACCCATTTTGTTACTCAACTGAGCATTCGCAGCACTCAGAAAATCATTCATTTGCACAGTCTGACTCTTATCCTGTCTCAAACTTCCACACTCCTGCTTCAACATACATATTTCCTGTTCTCCAGCCTAGGCTGAATGATGCAATAGTGAATCCTTTTCATTCCGCAGAGTTTGGAGTTCAGACTCCAAGTTCTGCTGCAGTCTAATGCACTCTGTTTCCTGCAAACCCATATGTTGCTTAAGAGATGAAATCTGCAGATCAAGGGTTCTAAACCTCACTTGGAGGCTTCCAAGGCAGTGTAGAGAGTCCGACCATCAACCGCTTAGCATGACGCTTATTGGTTGATTGTCTCATCTCTGTATACTGGGTTGAAATCTCCAGTATAGGGTTGTCAGATTGACTTGCATCCTGCGCAAAGTCAGCCCATCCTCCATGCGAGGCAAGGAAGTTTGAGACATCGAGTCTCAGTTAGGCGCAGATATCTGATACTGTGGCCATTGTGTGGGTGGGAATGAAAATTCAAACTGTAAAAAGACAGCGTGATGTGTATCAATCCACAGCACGAGTACTTTAAACACAGACAGGCTACTGTATGAGTTGCAGGCTTGCAATTTAAAACTGCTATGGAGTGGGTCGAGACGGCATCGACCACACCCAGAAAGTCAGCCAGACTTTGCAAGTGACTACAAACTGGTCTTAAAATGGGAGAGGTGATAATGGGAATGTACACCTACTGTCCCCTGGAAAGGAAAAGTTTAAGCAACAAGGGAAAACTTACAAATACCAAATATCACCTGCACACGGTCGCCAATTTGTTGAGAGGTCTAAACCTCCCTTTCAGATTCTTGACGATATTGGGAATGCAAGTAATCACAGACATCGTTGATTAGAGTAATAAACAAGTTTATTACTACCAAGGAATAAATCACAGTTGCCCTAAGCAGTTCTTACCAATCACAACCGGAGCCAGTGCTAAGCGTTCCCTACACCTCGAGGTTTCTCTGTAGTCTCTTGGGGTCTCTCAGGTCTCCGAGGTGTAAAGCTTGTGTATTACATTATATACCTATGATAATTACTATGGTTACCAAAAGATAGAAACATTTCTAGTTACAGAGATGAGCTCTATTGGCTGAATTAGAGGTGGCTCCATGGTCTAAGATAACATTATACAATTCTGTAAAGTCATCAGTTTGAGAACAAAAGAGTTCTTATACAGAGTGTTACATAACTCAGTGTAGTAGTACAAATCACCAAAAGAAGGCAATGCTGTCTTACATATTATAATTACTTCAAGGACACAGGTGTCTTGGCATCTGACTAGTAAGAAATACAGAAAATACATGGTAAAATATATGTGTATTAGCAAGCAAAGTGTATTACAATATGTATTCATATCCTGACATCTACTCTTATACGGTAGATGCCCTTAGCCCTAAATATTAGTATAACCTATGCCTAAGTGTTAGCTGTCTCCAGTGTACCTTTGAGGGTACCAATTAGGGTGCAGGGACCTCGTGTAACAGTTCCATCACTCTTTCAGTGAAGGAGAACTTCCCACATCCACTTGAATATCCATCCTCTAATCTCTAGTCACACCCAATTATATCGGCATATCTAAGAAACAGATATTCACTGTCCACTGGTTTACACTCATTAGTAATGTATAGGTCCCGTAAGTTCCTCTCCCATCTGACCAACAGCAAGTGCATGTTCAGGGCTTCCAGCTGTTCCTCCTAGTATCTCCACTGCTGGCATTGAATCATTTCAGTGACCCTCTGCTGCTGTGACTCCAGCCTATCTACGTCCTTTTTCAGGTGAGGACTCCAGTTACCTGCATAACCAGAAATTAGAAGGAAACATAGAAACATTCACTCCATGTACCTGCATAACTAGAAATACGAAGAAAACATGGAAACCTGTACTCTGGTTAACTGCGGAACTAGAAACAGGAAGGAATTGTAGAAACATGCTCTCTGGTTACCTGCGAAACTAGAAACAGGAAGGAAACATAGAACATGCACTCTGGTTACCTGCGTACTAGACATAGGAAAGAAATATAGAAATATGCACTCTAGTTATCTGCATAACTAAAACAGGAAGGAAACATAGAAACAAGCAATCTTTTACCTGCATAACTAGAAATAGGAAGGAAACATAGAAACAAGCACTTTGGTTACCTTGTGTAACTAGACATAGGAAGGAGACACAGAAACATGCACTGCAGTTACCTGCAGAACTAGAAACAGGAAGGAAACATTGAAACAGGCACTTTGGCTAAAGTACCTGTGGAACTAGAAATAGGAAGGAAAGATATAAACAGACAATCTGGTTACCTGTGGAATTAGGAATAGAAAGGAAACATAGAAACATGCACTCTGGTTACATGTAGAACTAGAAATAGGAAGGAAACATAGAAACATGCACTCTTATTACCATTGGAAATAGCAACAGGAAGGAAACATAGAAATATGCACTCTGGTTACCTGGAACTAGAAATAGGAAGGAAAGATAGAAACATGCACTCTGGTTACCTGTGTAACTAGAAATAGAAGGAAACATAGAAACATGCAATCTGATTACCTGCATAGAAATACAGAAGCATAGAATTTGATGGCAGATAAGGACCGCTGACCCACCTAATCTGCCCATTTCCTACCTAACGGATAAGCTGTAGATCCTAGTTTACCAACAGCCTACTTCCTCCTACCCCCACTAGAATTGCCTTAAGTCTGTCCCATACATTCTTGAATTCCCCACTGCTTTTGATTCTACAACTCTCAGGAAGGCCATTATGTGCATCTACAACCCCTCTGTGAAGAAATACTCACATTACCTCTGTGCCATCCCCTCTATCTACAAATTGTGCCCCTTGTTCTTGCACATCTCTTTTTCTGAAAGATGCTACCCCTTGGACTTTGTTGATTTCCTTGAGGTATTCAAAAGAGTCTATCATGTCACCCCCTTTCCTCGAGGGTATACATATTAAGCAACTTTAATCTTTCTTCATATGTCTTCTGGTGCAGTCCCTGCAACATTTTGTTGCCCTCCTCTGGACAGCCTCACCCTGTCTATGTCTTTACGGAGATGGGATCTCCAGAACTGTACACAGTACTCCAGATGCGGTCTACCAACTGTCTGTACAGAGGGCCAACAACTTCTTGTTTTCTACTGGTGATGCTCTCCCATGTATCCCAGTATCCCCAGCCTTCCTTACTGCCATCTCACATTGCTGACCCACCTTTAGGTCATCTGAAATGACTACCCCTGGGTACTGTTCAATTTTGTTGTTGTCAGTATCTCACCCCATTGTGTACTCTTCCCCTGGGTATTTGTTTCCCAGGTGTATTACTTTGCACTTCTGCTTTGAATCTAAGCTGCCATACATTTGACCATTCCTTCAACCTTGCAAGTCCCTTTTCATCCTTTCCACCTCACCTAGCATAACAAGCTTGTTGCAGATCTTTGTGTCATCTGCAAAGAGACATACTGTGGACTTCATTCACCTAGGGACAAATGACTTGGCTCATCATGAGATTAGAGCAGTGCAGGAGGACATTACAGAGCTGGGGAGGGACCTAAGACGAGTAGCACACACAGTATCCTTCTCAGAGGTGCTGCTTGTCAAAGGCATGGGGAGGCAAGGGTAATTGGCACCATGCAGTTTAATGAATGGTTGAAAAAATGGCGCAGAGCACAGGGTTTGGCTTCATTGGGACTGGGGTTCCACCTGGAGGACACCAGCCTGTACTGGCAGAATGGTCTGCATCTGTCAAGGAAGGGAACAAGTCTTTTGAGCAATCAGTTTAAATGCTTCATTTGCAAGCTTTTAAACTAGTCAAAGGGGAGGCACTGACAAGCAACAGGAAAATCCCAGCCTCTCCCTACAAAACAGGGTACTTAATGAGAAAAGACCAAGGTAGAACGGTCAGTGGGGATGCTGCAACAGAAGGTAAAGCCATCAAAAAATGGAGAGCAATGAGTACCATTGTCCATAGTCTGGGTAACAAGCTTCCTGAATTAGTGGCCTTGATGGAGGAGGAACATCTGGATATCGTGGCAGTCACAGAAACATTCTACACACAAAACCATGACTGGGACATAAACATACCAGGATACACTGTCTACAGGAGGGACAGGGAGGTAAAAGAGGAGGAGGAGTAGTTCTTTACATAAAGGAAGGAATAAAAGCAACAGAACAAAAGACTAAACAGGAGGAGAAGAAGCACTGTGGGTAAATTTGGAGACAGGCAATGGCACCACAATACGCATAGGGTTAGAACAGACTTCTCAGGGGAGGAAATGGACAGGAAATGATAGAAAGTATATTTAGAATGGCAGAAAAAGGGAGATATTGCTGATGGGTGATCTGAATATGCCAGATGTTAACTGGAGTGCAGTTGCAGCTGCCACTTCAAGAGTGCAGTTATTCTAGATGCTCTACAGGGGCATGCCTTAGACAACTAGTACTGGAGCCCACTCGAGAGGGAGCAATATTAGACTTGATTCTCTCAAATGGAGATGGAGAGAGGATCACAGATGTGGAAGTGGGCAGCCATCTGGGAACTAGCGACCATCGAACAGTATAGGTTCACAATAAACACAGCAATAGAGTCAAGCCGCATAAAGACAAAAAGTACTGGACTTTAGGAGGGCTGACTTTGCCAAAATGGGTGAGTGCCTAAGGAATGCACTAGCAAATGGGCAGGAAGAAGGGTGGAAGAACAATGGGAATAATAAAACTGCCATCACAGAGGTAACGAGCCTTTGTGTGAAGCAAATAAACAAAACAAGATGATGTAAGAAACCACTATGGTTCTCAAAGGAAGTGGCAGTGAAGGTTCAAGAGAAAAAGAAAGCATTCAGGAAGTACAAGGAATTGCAGAAGGAGCAGGACAGAGAACTGTATCAGTTAAAGCAAAAGGAGGCTGGGAAAGCAGTCAGAACAGCAAAGGCCCAAACCGAGGAAAAGATAGCCAACTCAGTTAAGAATGGGGATAAACCTTTTATAGGTACATTAGGAGCAAAGGAAGACCAAAGGAGGGATAGTGAGGCTTAATAAAGGGAGGGAGGGTAGGCAGAGGAGACTGGAAAAGGCAGAGATACTAAACAAACATTTTGCTCAGTATTTACAAATGAAGAGGGGAGGTACATAAAACAAACAGTAGTAACACTCTGGATACAGAAGTTGATACCAGCCCATTTACAGAAGAAAGGGTTCTGAAAGAACTCTTAAAACTGAAGGTGGACAAAGCTATGGGCCTGATGAGATTCATCCCAGAATTTAAAAAGAGCTAAGGATAGAACTAGTGACACCACTGACTATCCTTTTAACAAATCATGGGAGGATGGGGTGGTACCCGGAGGACTGGAGAAGGGCAGATGTGATTCCCTCACAAAAGTGGGAGCAAGGCAGAAGCAGGAAACTACAGACCTGTTAGTTTAACCTCAGTGATAGGGAAAATGATGGAATCACTTCTGAAGGAAAGAATTGTCAGTATCTAGAGGCCAGAGGGCACAGGGCCCTAGGCAGCATGAATTCAAGGCCGGAAGGTCATGCCAGACAAATCTGATAGATTTCTTTGACTGGGTGACCAAGTAGTAGATCAGGGAGGGGCTGTGACATGGCCTACCTAGACTTTAGCAAGGCATTTGACACAGTCCACACAAAAGATTAATATACAGTTAGCCATCCTCGAGTGGGCCCAAGATGACAGCCTGGGTAAAGAATTGGCTGGAGAAGAGGACACAGAGAGTAATAGTAAATGGAGTCCACTCAGAAGAAAGGAGGGTTACTAGTGGGATACTGCAGTGTTCAGTATTAGGACTGGTCCTCTTCAATGTCTTTGTAAGTGACATTGCGGAAGGACTGGAAGGAAAGAATGTCTCTTTGCAGATGACACTAAGATCTGCAACAGAGTTGATGCACAGGGTGGGGTGGAAAGGATGAGAAGGGACTTGGCAAGGTTAGAGGAATGGTCAAATGTATGGCAGCTTTAGATTCAATGCTAAGAAGTGCAGGTAATGCACCTGGGAAACAAAACCCAGGGAAGAGTACACAATGGGGTGAGATACTAACAACGACAAAAATGGAAAGGACCTGGGGTAATCATATCAGATGACTTAAGGTGGGCAAGTAATGTGAGAGGGCAGCAAGGAGGTCTGGGGGATACTGGGATGCATAAGAGAGGCATCACCAGTGAAAACAGGAAGTTATTATCCGCTGTACAGGCAGCTGGTGAGACCCCATCTGGAGTACTGTGTGCAGTTCTGGAGACCCAATCTCCAGAAAGACATAGACAGGATGGAAGCTGTCCAGAGGAAGGCAACTAAAATGGTGCAGGGTCTGCACCGGAAGACATATGAAGAGAGACTTAGGAGCTTAACATTATAGCCTCGAGGAAAGGAGGAGAGGGAGGACATGATAGAAACTTTCAAGTACCTCAAGGGAATCAATGTAGCATCTTTCAAAAAGAGGTGTGCAAGAACTAGAGGGCACAATTTGAAGATGGGGGTGGCTCAGAGGTAATTTAAGGAAGCATTTTTTCATAGAGAGGGTTGTGGATGCATGGAACGGCCTTCCGGAGAGGTTGTGGAGTCAAAATCAGTGGTGGAATTCAAGCATGCATGGGACAGTCATAAGGCAATTCTGGGGTGTGGGGTAAGAAGAAGTAGGCTGCTGGTTAACTAGGATCTGCAGCTTATCCAGTAGGAAATGGGCAGACTCGGTGGGCCAAGCGGTCCTTATCTGCCATCAAATTCTATGTTTCTATTTCACTAGTATTTTTCCTTCCAGTCCCTCTGCAATGTCACTTATAAAGACATTAAAAGGACTGGCCCCAGAACTGAACCCCGTGGTACCCCACTAGTAACCCCCTTTCTTCACTGTGGACTTCATTTACTATTACCCACTGTATCTTGTTGTCCAACCAGTGTTTTACCTGGCTACCACCCTGGGACCCACTCCCAGGTTGGCTAATTTGTTTATTAATCTTTTGTGGGTACTGTGTCAAATGCATGATCTCCTGTATCCTACAGTTCAAAGTGACCCTCCACTCCATTGAGAAGGTCTCCTACTGGTTCCCAGATCAAGGCTAGAAACCTTGGGAGACCATTCCTTTGAAGCAGCAGAAACTTTACCATGACATTTCCCCTGAAGGTTTTGAGGAGACCTCTTCAGTTTAGACCCGTAAGAAAGGTCATAAAAACATATTTACTTTTACAGGCTTATGGAAGTGAGTAATCCTTCTGGTAGTAAAATGTGAAGATTTTAGATAAGTGAAGGGTGACTTAGTTGTTTGTAGAGAGTTTGTTTTATGAGGGTTTGGTTTTATGGGTATTTTATATTGTATTATGTTCTTATGTGGTTGGTATTTATTATTTGATTTACTATCATCTTTTATTGTGCTGGTGCCCCAAGCCTCTGCCGAAGGGCCCAATAAGTACATAAAATCTACTACTTCTAGAACTGGGCATGGTATTTCAGTGGGGTTTGTCACCAGTGATCTTTATGGGGCAGTATCATGTCCCATTTCCTACTATCAAAATCCTATGCAATACACCTGTGCATCCTCGATGCCTACTGTACCTCTACATCTTATTTCCACTGGCTGGTTTGCTTTGCAGAGTCACTGTTGATGACTCCCAGTTCCTCTCCTCAGCTGTAGTTGCCAGTCTAAGCTCCCCATACAATACTCAATTTCCTTAACACAGAAGCATAGAATTTGATGTCAAAAGAAGTCATTAGGGCGACCGAGTTTGCCCGTACTATTACCTCACCCACTGACCTAATGTACTGCTGGGCATTACATTCCCACACCCATCCCCAAATGCATGTATGAGTTCCCTTACCCTGTCCCAACCATGTTTAAAAATGCTAATGGTAGTTGACCCACCATGTCTGCTATCAGTCTGTTTCATGGTTTCACCACCCTTTGAGTGAAATAGAACTTCCTCAAGCTTCTCATGAATTGAACTTCTGGTGTGGAAAGCTCCCAGTTGGCTATTTAGAGAGTGAGCTCCATCTCTTGTCAATTATATTTTCCATAGATTTCTGTATACTGTCTGTTCAGCCTTCATTAACACTGTGGACTATTGGACTGCTATTGATCCATAAAGTTTTGTATTTCTTACCTTGAAACTAGACTGCAGTCACTGTGTCATTAATACTGCATCCCAGTGCCTTCCCGACCCCTAAATCTATCAACATGGAGTCTCCAGATACTTCTGTTATTGTTAATAAGGAGGATATATCTGATATCTGAACAATGGAACTTGGTCAAGACACTGCAAATATAAAAGCCTCCATTGCTAAATTGGAGGACCAGGTAGATGCAGTGGAGGACTGAATTGCCGCTAATGAGTCATTTTGTCTACAGCTAGACTCCACAGTGGCCTGGCAGCAAGATCAGCTGGCCTTATTAGAAAAGCACATGTATTCTTTCATTTTGAAAGAGGAAGTCCTTGAAAATCGAGGTCGCAAGAATAACTTGCAAATTACTGGACTCCATAGGGGACTGAGCGGGACAATATGTCTGCTTTTTAAATCTTTCTTTTCTGGCTGCTTTGTTTCACTTGGGACCGCCCACTTGATATTGAAAGAGCATATCACTCATTGGGCTCCCGTCCAGCACGGGCTCTCCTCCCAGGCCTATCATTGTGTATTTTCTTCAATTTTCCATAGAAGAATTGGTTATGTGGCATGTGAGAGAGGATCCTTGAAATGGAACTGGCACTCAATCTATATTTTTCAGGACTTCTCCAAGTCTGTGGTTGACCAGAGGAAGGCTTTTAGCTCTGTGGAGAAGGAGTTGGCAGCCATGAAGATTAAGTGCAACATACACTATCCTGCTGTGCTGATTATTTGGTGGCAAGATAGCTGGGTTCATTGTGTGTACCCCAGGAAGCTCAATCATTTCTTCAATCCTCTCCTCCACCTCTGGGCAATCTATTGCTAACTTGGAGCTCACTTTGCATCAGGGCAATCTAGATTGAAGTAGGACTTCACTGCCTCAAGCAGTGGGAACTCAAGTTTCATGGAACGGCTCTTCCACTTCCTCTCAGTTGCAGAAGGGGTCTGGGAATATAGCTAGTGACTCTTTACAGGATGGCAACAGGTAAAGTGGCACAGGAGATCCACAGAAGATCTACTCCTTTTCCTTCAAGATCCAGGATAGCTCCCTTTTCCCAAATTTCTCTTTGCACATTGGAGCTGTTCCACCCTTGTGGAATGATTTCTGCCTCTTGAATCTAAGCATCCACTCGATCTCCTGAAGTGAGAGATTCCACCTTGGATACCAAAGTAATGGACTGGGCAGATTACGGAGATGAGAATTTATTGACTGCCTTGCAAGTTGATTTGAATGAAGCTCCTGCATAGAAGCACGATCAATCTTCACAGAATAGTGCAGCAGAGCAGTTTGATTCATCTGCAGCTTCTGCAGCATCATTGGCAGCATCCTGAAAAGTAAATCAGGAAAGAATTGTCCTATTGTGGCTGTCTTGTTCTGGGACTGCATGTGAGGCCTCAGCTTCTACAACATTATAGCTAACTCAGTGACTGAATTGTATTAGTGCTCTAGCCCTAATTGACAGTAGTACAGTGTTAGTAACAGGATTTGGACTGTTATAGCTGACCGTAAGTTATATACTTTAAGGTTATGTGGTGGGCAGCAACTAACCTGATCTGGTCTATTGGAGGCTTTACAAAATTGTTTCTGTTTTTCAGATGTTATTTCAAGTTTATTTGGTAGTTCCATGGGGGTGCTCCTTAGCTTAAATGAGGGAAATTGGTGGCTATTTGATTTTATTTCTATTGGGGGCATAGTTTTGGGGTTTTCTGGTTTTAAGGTTTGGGAGGTTGGTGTAACCCCTTGTTGAGGTTAGCACTGGAGGAGGATGTGGACTCCTGTGTAGTGGCCATACTCATGGTTTTGCCTGCACCAACATGGGAGTGGGAGCTTGGCTGGAAGGAGTTCTCTAGCCTTTTATTTTCACCTTCTGCTAATTGGGTTATTTGGAGGGAGGAGTATGACTACTGTTACTTGTTTTGGATGGGACATTTGGTTGGATGTGGTGTGGGTAGGGGAAGGGTGGCTTCTTTCATTGTTTAGAAGAAGATGTACTTCTGATGGGGTTTCCTTCTTTTCATTGGGAAACTAGCTCTGCTGCTTCAGGTTGTTCCTGCTAGGGGTATGTTTGGGGGCATGTTGGAAGTTTTGGGGTTCTCTTTATTCTGTACTCTTGAGGGGCATTCTCATTATGGGTATTCAGAGTATGTTGTGGATTGGGGTTTTCTGGTTGTTAGAGTTAGTTGGGAAATGTCTACCTTCCACTATAGGGTATTTCTGCATTGTGACGTTTTCTTCTCTTGTATTTGTTTTTATGCTCTTGTTCATGATTTGGTACCTATAAAATGACACCAATTTCAATTTTACTTTGAATGTTCATGGTTTAAACATCCCTGTAAAAGGAAAAATCATTTATTTTTGAGGTCTAATAATTATGACATGTTTTTGCAAGAAACTCATCTGCTGAAGAGGGATTTAGGGTGTTTGGTCCAGGGTAGATAAGTAGATCATTTTCTAGTTCATTTACTTTAAAAAGAGGGGTGTCTCAATTTTATATGACTGGTTGCCTTTTACTGTAGAGAAATGGGCTGCAGACAAAGAGGGACATTAGGTTCTAATGCTGGGAAAGTTGGATTTGGTACCTGTTTTATTAGTCAGTTTATATGTGCCCAATGAGGACTCTCCTTAGTTCTTTACTTTAGCACAGTCCATTTCAGAATTGTTTGTATACCCTTTGATACTGGTTGTGGAGGTTATTTCAATTTTGCCCTTGACCTGGTTATGGATCCTTCCCATACATGTTCTAGAGCTGTTTTGAGGCATTTATGTGGGGAATGTAAGTTGGTAGACTGTTGGAGGATATTTCACCTCGACTCAGAATTTTATATTTAGGTCCCAAGGTTTAAGACTTTCAGAAGGCTAGATTATTTTGTGCAGTGCATTTATTCATTCTGATTTGCTTGAGGTTGGCTACAAACCTATCTCACTGTCTGAGTATGCCCCTGTGGGTTTGTTATGGTGCCCTTGGCAGGTTGTACCAAGAACCCCATGATGACAGTTAAATCCAGCCTTACTCAGTATGGAAGACTTTAAGTGTTGGTTGAGGGGAAATATATTTTTATTTTTCAACTAATGAGTCCCTGAGATTTCCTCATTTATTTTATGGGATGCATTTAAGTCCTTTATCAGGGGTTGTATCATCTTCTATGCTTCTCGTATAAAGAAATGATGGAAAGCTGAAGTTGATTCCTTTATTCTAAAATTAAATACTTGGAGGAAGCCCTTTATGCTTCTCCGTCTGACCAAGAAGTGAAGATTCAAGACCTTCATCAATGTAAACAAAGTCTACAGGATATTTACCTTCAGAAGGTTACTAGGGCTTCTTTTTGTTAAACAAGCATATTGGGAATCTGGGGATTGGGCAGGAAACTTCTTGCCTACCAGCTAAAGAAAATGGCAATGGAGATTCAGGTCCCATTCTTGAAGGGAGGGAATAATAATCTCCAACTCACACTGGATGGCGGAGGAGTTTAGTGACTTTTATTCCCAGTTATATTCCTCTGTAGTTTCTCCTTCATGGCAGAGGTATAATCTTTTATTTTCAAATTTATCTTCCCTGTCCTTTGAAGGGTCTGTAGCCTCCTTAGAGGCTGATTTCACTTCTTGAGGTGCTACAGGCTATTAGGACTCTGACTTCGGAAAGGCACCAGGCCCTGATGGGATCAGCTCTGAGTTTTATCAGGAGTTTGAGTCCCAGATTTCAGTGAGACTGTTGGAGATTTTCGGAGATATTTCTGAGTCTGGTACCTTGCCTGCCTCCATGAGGGATGCTACAATCACTGTCATGCCTAAACCCAGGAAGGACCCTGCACTATGTGCCAGTTACCATCTGATTTCTTTATTAAATGTTGATTGCAAGATTTTTGCAAAGATTTTAGCTAAGAGATTGGAAAATATTCTCCCTTTTATGATTAGTAATACTCACTCAGGTTTTATGCAGGGTAGGGCAGTGACAACCTGAGAGCTGTTATCAGCCTCATTCATGTGGTGAGTTGGGGCCCAGATTCCGCTTCTCTCATAGGGTCGGATCCTGAGAAAGCATTCAACTCTATTGAGTGGCAATATTTCCAGTTTGTGTTTGTTCTAAATTTGGCTTTAGTCTAAATTTTGGCACTGGGTCAGTGTGCCTCTATTCTAACCCTCAAGCTACATATTTTAGTTAATGGGGTCCTATTGGATTCCTTCTCCTGGCATGAAGGTACAAGGCAGGGCTGTCCGTTGAGTCATATGTTGTTCCTTCTGGCCATAGAACCTCTAAATTAGGCCCTTTGTCAGCATCCCATTATTTCTGGTATACCTGTGGGTGGGAAGTTTTATACCACCTTATTATAAGTGGATTATTTGCTTTTGTTATTAACAAACATGGAATCCTCCTTCCTAGGGTGTGGAACCGGTTGACTCCTTTAGTGCGATTTTGAGTTTGTGGGTTTGTGGGTCTGGGGAGGTCAGAGATTCTGCCACTCTATCAGGCAGAACGTGGGTGGCTCATATGGTCCCTCATATTTTGTACTGGTCACCAACTGGTTAGACATATCTTGTATGTCTATCTCAGCTAATCTTCAGGAAATGTGCTCCAAGAACATTTTAGAGGTTCTAGGAGATATAAACTAGACTTTATGAGATGGCAGCATTTAGGTTTTCTCTTCCAGGTAAGATTGCCACCATTAAGATGATTGTGTTTCCCAAGCTTTTTATAAGCTTAGCAATCTCTTTACAATCCCAAGTTTACTTATAACAAGATTGATATGATTTTGTCGGACTTTATCTGGGATGAGACCCCCTAGATTTAGTCAGAAAATCCTTAGGGTCCCAGATGTTATTGGTGTGTGGAACTTACCCTGCTGTGGGGATACCATGTTTGCCTGGGGTTAAGCAAAGTTGGGAGTTTTCTGTTGCAATTTGGTCCCCTTGTGGGTTGTGATCGAGCAACAATTAGCAGGGGATCAGCCCTTCGCAATTCTATTGTACAGCAGGAAGATGTCTGTAAAATTAGCAACATTTCTGATGGCCTTCTCTTGGAGGGCATGGAGGCATTTTTTAGAAAGTGGGGATGAGATTCTTCTTTTGGGTGTCTATGAACCACTCTGGAATAATCCTGCCATACTAGTGGGTGGAGTCCACTTTTGTGGTGTAGTTGGTAGTCAAGGGGTCTTCAGATCCTTGGGGACATGATTGATAGTAGTAACAGACTTCTGTTGTCTTTTCCAAAAGTACATAATAGATATCAGGTCCCTTGGCACCATTTGTGGCATTATTTTAAGTTGCAACACACCTTATTTTCTGCATTTTTAAATCTTACCTTTGTCTGCAATCTCAGTTATCATGTTATGTGCAGAAGTGGGTTTCAGACCATAAAGAACATATTAGTTTGTTGTATAAGGAGTTGCAAAGGTCTCTTTACCAAATTGGAACCCTCATAGACTGAAATGGGAAAAAATTTGGGTATGTTCCTAGATTCCGAGTTATGGTTGGGCAGAAGTGTATAAGTCCTTTCTTTTGACCCCAAACTCCAATTAATACAAAAGTAGGTGTTAGTCGATGGCACCACACTCCTGTACAACTGGTGAATGTAGGTAATGAATTCAGATTTATGTTAGCATTGTTTGTGGGGCACAGGTATGATATATTATATTCTGTGGGATTGTCTCTTGTTGACAAATTGGTGGGATAACATTTTAGGTGTTTAGAGGACATCCTTCAACTCCCATTTCCGGTCCCTCTGTTTTGGATTTTGGGGAACCCACATATTTTGGGACAGTTGGTTTTGTCTATAAAAGTTTTTTTATGTTGCTGCCCTGGAGGCTAAGAGACTTTTGCTTTTGAACTGGAAGTCCACTGAAGTACCCTTTTTCCTAGCGGAAGTTGTCAATGTCCAGAGCAGCATCTTTTCATCGAGTAATTTACAGGAGGAGGCATGCCTCCTTGGTTCTATTTGATCTGGGGATGATGGTTGACCATGAATGGTTCTATAAATGGTGACTGGACAGGATGTTCTTCAACCTCAGTGCAACTTGTATTATATTTTACTTGTTGTTTATTTTTTTGTGGAAAGGTAGATGTTTCCAGAAATGTGTTAGTTGTGTTCTGGCTTGTATTCATTAATATTGGTTATATTTTGTATAACGGGATATATTCTTTCATATTTCTGAACAGATCTTAGTTGTAGTCCTCTAGTAGGACTCCCCTATGTTTGTTTATGATGTTTGTTGTGATTCTGACAGTTTATTCTTGCATTCGTTATCTAATCTTTAATAAACATTTCTATAAAAATAAATAAATAAAAACGTTTCTCGTGAATTTGTCCCCGCCAGCCTCTAATCATGCCCCTGGTAATTACATCCCTGTTTCTTACAAATAGGTCCTCACCATTTGCCTTGTTTATGTGCCTCAGAAATAAATGGGTTCCAGTCATGTCCCCCGCTGTCACCTAGCCTTCAGTGAGTACTCATTTAGGGTCTTCAGTCACTCCTAATAAAATCTGCCCCACTGACCCTGGTTAGTCTTGGTGACCCTTCACATTACTGACTTTAGTCTGTCAATGTATCTCCTCAGGCAAATCTCAGAACAGGGCACAGTACTCTAGGTGAGGCCTCACCAGGTGTTTGTAAAGGATCAGAATCACCCTGCTTCTCTTACTGTTAAACCCCTCCCTATACACCCCAGCATCCTCAGTGCCTTGCACTATGCTTTGTTTTGTATATGATGTGCTGGGTTTTGTTTGTTGAGAAAGTTACTGATTACGACCTCCATATGTCCCATGTTGAAGTGGAAGGTCTAACCCTCCCATAGAAACAACAATCTCTGTTCCACTCAAATACCATGTCATGGTCTAAAACTATGCAACAGTGTTAAGCAAAACCGGCACCAGTCAACTCAGTATAGAAAAGTTTTTTAATTACCTTACACAAGTTCATTAGTAACATTAGCATACACCAGACAGATGTGCAGAGGTGCAAACTACTGGACTGGTTTCACACATACCCAACAGTTTTGAGGATCCCCCATGACACCCAGTAGTGGTAGGAATAGGTCTCTGATTGAAGCACTCTCAATATTTGTTGATGCATACATTAAGAATTTAGTTACTGAACTTCCATCTTATGTCAAAGATGCCACAGATATTATGGGCATCCTACACCATCTCCAACGTGAACAACAGTGGTTACTTGTGTCTCTCAATATCAATCACTTTATACAAACATACCACATAGTGGTAGTCTATCAACACTGCAGTAGTGGTTGGACAGAAAACATGACTTGAACCTGCCTTTAAAGATTTTTTGTTGATTGTGCTGAATTGGTTCTTACCTAAAATCTTTCCTTTCTCAGGAGAATATTTCTTGCAGAAACAAAAGTATAGTTATGGGGACAAAGTTTGCCCCAGTCATGCCATCCTTTATCCTGGGAAAAGGGAGAAAGAAAATGTCTACTATGCCAGTGTCAATTCTTTTTATGTTGATGTGCTTCCACAGCCAACATCGTGAGACAGTGCAGCTTTGGAGGCGGGGTCGCTGTTGGGTGAATGCAGGCACGTACCAGTAGGTGCGTCCCTCATTCCCCAATCAGCCTACATGCCGACACCACCATGCATACATAATGTGGTGAGCACATCTAAGAAAAGGTCCGCTGCAATCCAAGCAAAGCTTGTCAAATGCAGCAAACCCTTCCTATGTGCTCACTGACATTATGAGCATGGTTGTAGCGTGCCACCCAGCTACTGCCAACTTCGGGGTACCCAATCCCCTGTTGGTTACCCCACTTTCTTTAGGTGCCAATGGGGAGCCCACCCCTGTTGGCATTAACCCCAATTTTGAATGCCAAGGAGGGTGTCCAATCCCCTTGGTTCACCCCCCACTTTCTTTGTGTGCGATTGAGGTGCCCAATCCCCAATGGCATTACTTTCTCATCCCCATGTTGGTGCCGACGAGGGTGCCCAGTCCCCTGTCGCTACAGCAGACACCCTCCCAAACAGGTGGCATGCTGGGAGACCACCCCAGCATGCCAAATCCCTGCAAAAAAAAAAACTGTCCCACAATGTTTTTTTCTGTAAATGAAAATGGTCCTCGTAGTCTCAATGCCCCATCCCCACCCGCACCCACCCTCTGCACACCCTGCCTCCCCTGACCCCCCTCACCCCATATTTACCTGCAGAGTCCAGTGCGACGATCTTTGGTGGACCGGGAACACGTCTGCACTCTTCAAAGCCAACTGTGGACTGAAGAAATGCGGTAAGCTGTATAAATGGAAAGAATAGGGTTTTTAAACTTTAATGCATATTTCAGGCATTTTTGTGAATTGTGGCCCCAATTTTCAACATGGGGTTTTGGACCGCTTCTCATGAATTCTTGCACTGTCATGGCGTTATTCGGTCCCAAAAAGGTGATTTCCCAGTCACTGCACAGAATCACCTTTCAGAACCAGTAATGAAATGACAGTGACACTATTCATGAGAGGGGCTCTCAAAAAACCTATGTTGCAAGTTTGGTAGGAAAAATCCAAAGATGACTTTCTACAGCGATGCATAGCACGCGCAATGCACGCCGTAAGTTAGCACATTCACACTATTTTAATATCAGATTCTCAACATTGGCATTTTACCACACCTTCTTGTGAACCATACAGCTGTCATTTTTCACATCCTGGCTGAAATGTGTTTTTGCACTTCCAGCGCAGAATAGCACGGTCACTGGAAATCAGTGTTTGGGACACATTACAAAAATGACAGTGAACTGTTCGTGAGAAGATTTCCTAAAATGCCTGTGTTGAAAATTTGGTGACAATACTCATAAAATGACTGTTTTACAGCGTGTGCTGTGCAGTTTGCCACGACACTCGTAAGTTCGCAAGCTTATAATATTTTCACCCACATTTTCAACAGTGCCATTGTTCTACACCTCCTAATGAACAGTATAGCTGTCATCTTTCAAATCCTGACCAAAATCTGTTTTCGCAGTTACAGTGCACAATAGTGCAGTTGCTGTGGAAAGCCCTGTTCAACACACATTATGAAAATGGCAGTGACACTGTTCATTAGCAGATGTCCTAAAATGCCTATGTTGAAATTTTAGGGACAAAAGTCAATAAAATGAGTGTTTCACGAGCACACATTGCACAGTTTGCACTCCACTCATGACTTTGTGAATTTATAATACTTTCATTCCAGCTGTTCATCATTGGCATTTTTCCATACCTCCTTATGCACAGTACAGCTGGTTGAAATGTATTTTGCACATCCAGTGCAGAATTGCATGGTCACTGTGCAAAATCACTTTTCAGGACACTTTGAGGAAATGATGGTGCCACTATTCATCAGCAGAAGTCCTAAAATGCCTTTGTTGAAAATTTGGTGGTGAAAGTCCAGACAGTGAACGTGTTGCAAGTGTGCATTGCGCAGTTTCCACGCACCTTGTAACTTCGTCAATCTGCAATATTTTCAAGCCACATTTTCACCACTGGCATTTGTGCACACCTCATTATCAACAGTCCAGCTGCCATTTTCCACAGCCTGCCCAAAATGTGTCCACAGCTCTGCTGCACAGAGGCTTACTTGCTGTGCAAAATCACATTTTGGGACACATTAACAAACTCACATCACTATGCCTCTCCACCTCCGCCACTGAAAATGCCAGCGTGACAACATTCAGCATTGATAAATGCTTGTTATGATAGTATTGACATGTGGCATCATTATATAGATGACAGCTCTGACTTAGTGTGCATTTCCTGGTTAAACAACCCCTCCCTTGATTTGGCATGGAATGAAACAGGAACTCAAGGAATGTGGGGAAGCTGAAAATAGTAATTCAAATCTCAAATTCACAATTCAGGCAGATAGCCAACAGGAATCTTTTTGGATTTAATCATCTAGAAAACATAGAAGGTATGTTATGTGCACATCTCTAGAAAAGACACTGACTAAAATACCTTTTACATTTTACCAGCTGCCACCCATGCCATACAGTACAAAATATTCCCAAGTTCCAGTTCCTTAGGGCCTGACATACCTGTACTTAAGTGTCTGATTTTGACATAAGAACCACATAATTTAAGGGCAGGTTTTGGCCATGGTTTACATCAGGGATTTAGTCATGAAGGCAAAACAAGAGGCAAGAAACACAAATGGGGATATCTTGCTGGTAGTGAACAACAGGGAAAGAAATGGAACTGACATGTTGAATTTTGTGACAAGTTTCTAGACAGATAGGAGCCATTGAAAAGGTGATATGGATCAACTGGAATATCCTTCAAATTCATTATAGGGTGCATTGGCCACTGTGTTATCACCAAAAATACTGGGGCTGCCAATATGCTCTAATAGCTGCCATCCCTGTGGGAACAGCAAATTTTACCCTGACATCCTCAAAACAAAACTTTTACCACTGTCAGTACTAACCACAATTTTGAAATGTTAGATTTCACAAGCTGTGTGACAAATAATGTTGTGTATTTAGCCAAATGTGATGCCTGTCATGTTGACAAGACTACTGTCCCTGTAACAGGTTGAAGATTCCTGTTAGTGAAATAGCAATGATGCACTGGTTGTAGCCATGAACACCCCCAAAACAAATGATTATTTTTTACAGTCGGTCACTTATCATTTCTTTTCTTCTTTCCTTTCTTTCTCTGTCAGGGTGGCAAACCTTCAGAGCCCCTTAAAAACACTTTACTGACACTTTTTACTACTGCTGCAGTGCTAGCTGTGTCTTACTAGTTAAACTCCCAAGCAGGAGTTTAAACTGAAGCACCAGTCATGCTTTGTATTGAAGCACCAGGAGTGCTTTTAAATTAAAAAATAAGGTTGCCCAGACATGCTTCACATGAGAAACTAGAAAAATAAATGAAAAGATGGCCCCAAGGAGAAGAGCTCCATGTCTGCATCGCCTTAGGTGTGCGAAGCAGACAAATTGCATGCCGCAAGATGCAGCAAAAGAATAAATATGCAGTTCAGAAATTAAAAGTTATTTTGGAGCAAGACGATCTGTGTTTATTCACTACCACATGCGGTGGTTAAGTGAAGAAAGCTCCTTGAGAGGAATTGAATTGATAGTGATGCTTCAGAGCAGAAGTATGCTCCAAAGCCTAAGCAATGCCACGGTGCAGCCAGAGGAAAAGGCAGCAATGGAAAATGGGACTCTATGGGCACTAAGGATTGGAAGCCCTGTAATGTCCCCAAATCAGACAGGGTTGTAATGTTTACACAGCCCCAGAAAGGCTATAACTGGGTTGTTTTAAATAAAAGGCTACATGAAAAATAAGGTGGTCAAAAGCAAAAGGTCCATAATGAAATGTAACCTAACGGCTGAAATATCAGGCATCATTTGCTTGGCATTTATGCTGAGACAGGCAGGAGCTCAAATAAAAGCAGCTTGAGCCCTGTACCCAAGAAAAGTGTACAGGTTAATGAAGGCTAATGATTTGCAGCATAAGAGCCCTTTTAGAAGTTTTTAAATAAATTTAAGAAAACAGAAGTATTAAATGAAGTAATGGTTTCAGGTATCATGAGCTGGCAGGAGATGGAGATAAGAACACACCTTTAATCACCCCTTCCTCTTCACCATGCCAACTCAGAGATGCCTGAGGAACAAAACTGTGTGAAATAAAGTATAATTATTCTACCTGTTTACTGTGGAGCTGCATGATTGGGGCTACAATAGGGCTGGCAGCCCACAGACAGAATATTTTATACAAAATGGTGGTTGATGAGATCAGAAAAGTAGGAGGAGCCTCACTTCTCAATGAGCATCCTTATGACAAAAGGGGTTTACATGTAATAACCAGCCTACTATTAATGATGTAATATATTGTATTTGAAGCTAAGGTCATTATTTAATTTCCACAGATACTGTTGGAGATGTAGGGTGTTTAGAGAAAGAAATATATAATGATGAAGCTTAATGATCTTATCACATAACTACTGATGTCATAGTAGGAAGGAATATAAACCATCATCAGTGATGAATGAGAGAGAGGTGAGCCAGTGTATCTCTGGCCACAGAGAGGGAGGGAGGTGGTGCGTGTTTCCACACCATTCTGAGTTAATGAAAAGTTAGTAAGTAAAAAGCAGAATAGCTGGAGCAAGTTAATTCTGAGCTATGGGGTATGCTGAATTAACCCCAGTCTTGCTTTCTATAAATAAATATATATTTTTCTGTTTTATTTTTAAGATCTACTGAAAATCAAAATTAAAAATGCACTTGTGCATTTTTATATTTGCTTGTACGCATGCAAGAAAAACATTATGTGGCAGCAGGAGGCTGGTAAGGACAGAGGTCTGGGGTTATATTCTGTTTTAACTGACATATTTGAATAGTTTTGTAAGTGAAATTTAGCTCTATGTGTTAAAAATACTACTTTGAGTTAGAACTGTTATGTTCTAACTGTTAGCTCTACAGTTGTTTGGCAGTGATAATTAGAGTGAAATTAAATATGTTGTTTGCCTGGTGTTAGGAAGGGACATTAACAGGAATTACCTTGGCTTTCATTGTTCACTTGGGAACATAAGCAGGAGGCTGGTAAGGACAGAGGTCTGGGGTTATATTCTGTTTTAACTGAAATATTTGAAGTTTGTAAGTGAAATTTAGTTCTATGTTAAAAAATTATTACCTTGAGTTAGAACTGTTACTTGGACTGTGATATTGTAACTTTGGAGGCTTAGGAACAGTTGTTTGGCAGTGATAATTAGAGTGACATTTAAATGTGTTGTTTGCCTGGTGTTGGTAAGAGCCCTCCTACCTACCCTGTTTTGTAGGCTTTCTTAAATACTGAAAAGCCACTGGGGATTGAGATTGAAGGGCTAAGTATTTCTGTCTGGGACTGAAATTCGAAGCAACAGGATCTTGGGCCTGTGACATCATACCGTACCTGATGTCTGCATACACACACTGTTAGTGGGACTGAACACACTGGACTGTATGTGTTTGTGAGACTTGGGAACTTTATTGGTGGGGTTGAAATTGGGTTTGTAAATAACTGCAGTCAGTATAGAAAAATTGTATTCCAGGAAAGGATTGAGAAAAAGAGGTGTGCCATTATAAACAGAGGGGATAAACAGAGTGGCCATATTCCACCATGGCAGGCATCTTCGGAAGGGTTGTAGGCTGCACAGGCTGTGGGATGGCAATAATTCTCAATTGGGCCTGGAGAGAGGAGACTGCCCACTTGTAGACAGCTATCTTGTATCAGGAGTGAGGTATATTGGTTAAGGAGTAAGCTGGGGAGCTGGGGAGGTGTCCAAGGATAAGGGGTGTGGATATGGGCAGCAGAAGGGTGGGGCTGAGGGAAGCTGGGCAACACTCTGAAATTACAGGATGTTATGTTACAGCAAGCAGGAGGGGGGATATTAGGGACAGAGGACCTTAGATAGGGATGTTGACACTAAGGGGAAAGCTTGACGGGTGAATTATCTCAAATACAAAGAGAGTAGAGGGGGAAGAGTCAGGAGGCTGTTGTGCGGAAGCCTAAAACAGCAGATCTGTGGGAAGGGAGCCTAAGGTGAACAGAGCAAGAAGGAAGAAGAGGGCAGTTTAGAGGCAGTCAGGGAATCTCGGTTACTTGATGGAGGCTGACATAGAGTGTCAGAATAAATTTGAGCTACTAAGCAACCTAGAGAGAGAGGAAGGGGTTGGTGGAAATGAGGAAACTTATACAGAGGCGGGGAGGAGTCGGATACCATTAGGGCATCACAGACTGGCAATGGAAAGGATAGAAATAGTCCCAGAGGAGAAGGTGAAACATAAATGTTAAGAAAATGGGGAGATGCAACATATTGCAGACATGAGGGAGGAGAGCATGACTGAAGAGAAACTGGGAGACAAGGAGGTGGGAGAGGAGCCCTTCAGCAGGGGTGTCAGTACCAAGGATGGGGCCCTATCTAAAGGGGACCCACAGAGAGCCTCTGGAGGCAGCGGTACTATTACAAGGGGGAGGATGGCTGTGGGGGAAGGGGAAGCCATCAGGGCCAGGATAAATGGTTCGGACAAGAGAGGTTAAAGGGACACCCACTCAGATGGGGTTTGAGTTAAGCGGGCAAAATAATGAGGGAGGCAGAAAGGGAGCATGACAAGGGGTCTCTAACAAGGCAGGAAGACTCCATGGAATTGAGATCATGAATAAAGGGGGAAGGGGGCTGAGAGGGCATAGTGGAGGTAACCATAAGGATGATGGTGGTGTTAAGGTTCGGTTGTTGGGAGACTCGATGATTAGGGTATCCAGTGGGAGGGACAGGGGTGGATGCCACAGCCAGGTGAAGGTAGTGAGTATCTCTGGGCTGACAGTGCACAGATCAAAGTTCATGATGTATGAAATGGTTAGGGATTGTGGAGGGAACCGATTTCCTGGTGCATTTGAAATCTAGATTTAGTAGTTGCCGTATTGGTCCTTGCAAGAATAGATCCAGAAGCAAATGATTTGATACCTTTTAATGGACCAACATAGATGTAACAACAAGAACAAAGTGCTCTAGCTTTCAGACCAACCAGTCCTTCTTCAGAAGCTCATGGCAGTTGTTTAGAAAATACAATACTTATAACAGCTAGATAATGCAGAGAAAAACAGAAAAATCCCTTTGGTTTAAAATACTCATAACAAAAAAAAAAAAAAAAAAAAAAACAGAAGATGATGTCAGAGAAGTTTAACAGTACAATACTGCCCTCAGTCTGAAAGAACCTTGGGTTCAGATGTGCTTGTGCAACACATACCAAGAATCCTACTGCACAGAAATTTAATTGACATAAGATAACACTGCTGAAGCAGATAACTCCCAAATCAAACCATGAGTGTCACAGTCAGTATAAGGATGTGATTACTGAAAGGCAACCCCACCCAGCTTAAAGACAGACTAAGATAGTTATAGGGCTCATGAAATTACAATGTATGCATTAAGGACAAGAATTCAGTAAAGTTGTCTAAAAAACATCAGTGCACACTGTGTGATGTGAAAACCTAGCTGGACATGTCACCCAGCTGTATTCTCAAGCTAAATAAAAGGCCCAAGAAATTACAAAACCCCAGGACTATATAAATGATAATTTAAATATAAATTGATAATATTAGTGTCAAACAAAAAAACTCTAGTCGAGGAACCTCAAGGAATTAAGACCATGTAGCCTGATATGTACTGATGTCAATATATACTGAGAATGTAGCAACTTGATGTACCACAAGTGTCTAAGGAATCTGAAAAGAGATAAAATGTAATTTCTCTCCTCTTCATACAAACAATACAACCTAACCCACCCCACATCACAATAATGTGGGTGGGGAGATACATAGCTTAAAGGAGATGTTGTCTCTCTCTGTCATTCCTCCTTTTCTCTCTCTCTCTCTCTCTCTCTCTCTCTCTCCACACAGACACAGACACACACACACACTCACTCTCTCTCCTATTGAACCTGTATTAACTTCAGTCACTGCAGTTGTTCCTCAAAGGAATACAACTTGTCATGAAATCCTGAGTAAATTACTACAATATTAGCCTAATGTAAAAAGATCTGTGCAGGACCCCTACAAATGAGATCACACACATCCCAATATGTACAGAGTTACAAAATTATATATAACAGTATAAGATAACACTCCTGTATGTACACTAGCAGGCTGGGTAATCTGAATATGGTGCAATGGAATCAATCCCCCCACAGGACCCCCAAGCAAATGAGATCACACATCCCAATATGTACAGAGTTACAAAAATTATATATAACAGTATAAGATAACACTCCTGTATGTACACTAGCAAGCTGGGTAATCTGAATATGGTGCAATGGAATCAATCCCCCCACAGGCAAAGATAAAAAGTAAGGAGAAATTCTTTATGTGTGTGAAAAAAAATAGTAACACATTGTAACTCCATATAGCTAAATAGAGACTTACCTCAATGTGACAGCAAGCCCCACATCTGTTATATCACATACCTCACAACATATACCCACACACATACATACACACACATCCACATCTCACACATGCTGAAGTCCTATAATATGTCAGTTTGAAGAAAAGGTCTGTGGATGTTAGTTTCTGTAGTGTCCCATAAAGCCAAGATCCACGTTCATCCCATCTGCTACCATATTGACATGTAAATAAGTTTAATCTCAAAAGCTCGTCTCTGTTGTGTGTTTTGAGATTTCCTTTTAAGACCATTACTGACATATCTGAGACTGAGTGGTCAGGCTGGGAGAAGTGATGCCCCACTGGTTTTTCAGTCTCCTTGCTGTAATAGTATGTCTGTGTGAGTTCATCCTAGTGTGGAGCTGTTGGCGTGTCTCCTACATAACCTGTTTGTGGACATCTCTTGCACTGAATGAAATAAACAACATGTCGTGACATGCATGTATAACTCCCATGCACCTGGAATTGTCTGTTTTGTGATGTAACCACAAAGTCCGAGGTAGAAATGAGCCCACAAGTCTTACAGGGTGTTGATTGCAGGTCATGTGCCATTTGTGACATGGTATTCTGTTCTGGTGATAGTTTGCTCCTAATGATTAGGCTGGATAAATTTGGTGGTTATTTAAAAGATATTAGTGGGAGTTCCTTAAATACAATTACGGTGTCATCCTCACTAAATATTGGGTGGAGGTCTTTAATAATCTTATGCAGACGTTCAAGGTCTGGATGATATGTGACTACCAAGGGTATTCTGTCTGTAGCTGTCTTTTCTTTATATTGAAGTAGTTGTTGTCTTGGTACTTGCATTGCCCGTTCTGTTATCCTGTCAATTTCCTGAAGAGTGTCCCTGCTCCATAAAGGTGTTTTTCAACATAGCCAAATGTGTATCTCTGTCATCCTCATTTGAACAAATATGTTGACAACGAAGTGCTTGACTGTATATGACAGATTTTTGTATGGTTTGGGTGGTTACTTTTCCTGTGCAGGTATCTCTGTCTGTCCGTTGGCTTCCTGTAAATACAGGTATGTAAGGTGCCATCCTTAATGATGACTGTGGTGTCCAGAAAGTTAACCTTGGTGGTAGAGTACTCCAAGGTAAGCTTTATGGTAGGGTGGAGATTATTAAGTTTGTGATGAACATCTTTGAGTGCATCTGTGTTCCTTCCGTCCAGATGATAAACAAATCATCAATGTAATGAAATAAGCCAGTGGTTTGTGGGGATACTGCCTTAAAAATCCTCCTCCAAGTCAGCCATAAAGAGGTTGTATACTGTGGAGTCATTTGGTGCCCATTGCTGTTCCCATAGTTTGAACATAATGTTTACCATTGAAGTTGAAGTTGTTATGTCAAAATGAATTCCATAAGTTCCCCACCACTCCAGGGTTGATGTTTTGGTCAGGTCCTTTCTCATGTAGACATACTATTACAGCAAGGAAGACTGAAAAACCAGTGGGGATCACTTCTCCAGCCTGACCACTCAGTCTCAGATATGTCAGTAATGGTCTTAAAAGGAAATCTCAAAACACACAACAGAGACAGGCTTTTGAGATTAAACTTATTTTACATCTCAATATGGTAGCAGATGGGATGAATGTGGATCTTGGCTTTATGGGACACTACAGAAACTAACATCCACAGACCTTTTCTTTTCAAACTGACATATTATAGGACTTCAGCATGTGTGAGATGTGGATGTGTGTGTATGTATGTGTGGGGTATATATGTGAGGTATGTGATATAACAGATGTGGGCTTGCTGTCACATTGAGGTAAGTCTCTATTTAGCTATATGGAGTTACAATGTGTTACTATTTTTATTTCACACACATAAAGAATATCTCTTACTTTTATCTTTGCCTGTTGGGGGATTGATTCCATTGCACCATATTCAGATTACCCAGCTTGCTAGTGTACATACAGGAGTGTTATCTTATACTGTTATATATAATTTTGTAACACTGTACATATTGGGATGTGTGATCTCATTTGCTTGGGGGCCTGTGGGGGATTGATTCCATTGCACCATATTCAGATTACCCAGCCTGCTAGTGTACATACAGGAGTGTTATCTTATACTGCTATATATAATTTTTGTAACTCTGTACATATTGGGATGTGTGATCTCATTTGCTTAGGGGTCCTGCACAGATCTTTTTACATTAGGCTAATATTGTAGTAATTTACTCAGGATTTCATGACAAGTTGTATTCCTTTGTGGAACAACTTCAGTGACTGAAGTTAATATAGGTTCACTAGGAGAGAGTGAGTGGTGAGGTGTGTGTGTGTGTGTCTGTGGGAGAGAGAGAGAGAGAGAGAGAGACAACATCTCCTTTGCTATAGATCACCCCACCCACATTATTGTGATGTGGGGTGGGTTAGTTGTATTGTTTGTATGAACAGGAGGAGATAAATTACATTTTATCTCTTTTCAGATTCCCTAGACACTTGTGGTACATCAAGTTGCTACATTCTCAGTATATATTGACATCAGTACATATCAGGCTGCATGGTCTCAATTCCTTGAGGTTCCTCGACTAGAGTTTTTTGTTTGACACTAATATTATCAATTTATATTTAAATTATCATTTATATAGTCCTGGGGTTTTCGTAATTTCTTGGGCCTTTTATTTAGCTTGAGAATACAGCTGGGTGACATGTCCAGCTAGGTTTACACATCACATAGTGTGCACTGATGTTTTTTAGACAACTTTACTGGTAATTTTTGTCTTTAATGCATACATTGTAATTTCATGAGCCCTATAACTATCTTAGTTTGTCTTTAAGCTGGGTGGGGTGCCTTTCAGTAATCACATCCTTATACTGACTGTGACACTCATGGTTTGATTTGGGAGTTATCTGCTTCAGCAGTGTTGTCTTATGTCAATTAAATTGATGTGCAGTAGGATTCTTGGTATGTGTGTTGCACAAGCACATCTGAACCCAAGGTTCTTTCGGACTGAGGGCAGTATTGTACTGTTAAACTTCTCTGACATCATCTTCTGTTTTTTTTTTTTTGTTATGAGTATTTTAAACCAATGGGGATTTTTTCTGTTTTTCTTGCATTATCTAGCTGTTATAAGTATTGTATTTTCTAAACAACTGCCATGAGCTTCTGAAAGAGGACTGTTGGTCCGAAAGCTAGAGCACTTTGTTCTTGTTGTTACATCTATGTGGGTCCATTAAAAGGTATCAAATCATTTGCTTCTGGATCTGGTGCATTTGGGAACTAATGGTCTTGAGGGAAATAGCGTTTTGGAAATCCAAGCAAGGTTCCAAGAACTTGCCAGAGTCTGTCGGATAATGGATGCAACATTTCTTTTGAAATATTGCCAGTACCAACAGCCTCAGTGGAGAAAAAAATGAAGCTCACAGAGGTTAATGACTGGCTCAGGAAGTGGGTGAAGAGTGGGTTGGGGTGTTAGGGAACTGGAATGGAGTTTGGTATGATAAGAGACTATATGCCAAGGACAGGCTTCATCTTGCTCCATTAGGGAAGGAAGTCCTTAAACAGGGATGGCTGACTACATTCAAGAAAGGTGGGGTTTAAACTTGTGAGGGGGAAGGGATAAGGAGGGTCTGACCAGAGCTCTCTCCACAGATGAGGGGAGTAGCCTCAAGCCCAAGGGGAAGGGGAAACAGACTGGGGTGGAGGTTTCAGGAGGAGCAGAGGGAGGATGGAAGTATAAGGAATCTGGGTGGGGTTCCACAAGAGGACAGGGATAAGGGTGGGGTTGGTGTTAGTAAATGCCAGGAGCTTGAAACAAGTTTCCAGAGTTCAGGCCATGCTGTTCGAGGGGAGTGGATGTGGCAGCGGTCACGGAGACGGCCAACAAAACCATGACTGGGACCTAAGCGCACGGGGTATTCTATGCTTAGGAAGGATAGAAAGGAGGGCAGAGGGGTGGAGTGGCTATGTTCATTAGAGATGACATAGAAATTGCTAGGGTAGAAGAGGCAGAGGAAACATGGAGGCCTTATGGGTCACCTTACGATCCCCAGCAGGAGATAAGGTCAAGCTGGGTGTAGTATATAGGCCCCTGGGATGAGTGATATTCTAGAGGATGGTTTGCTGGACAACATCATTGCCCAGTGTGGACCAAAAGGGAAGGAGTGGTGTTGATAGGGGACCTTAATATGCCAGGTACAAACTGGGGAACCATGTCCTCTAAGGTGGCCAAGGAGCAGAGGCTGCTGGATGACTTCAGGATGTGTTCTTAACACAGCATGTGATGGATCCCACAAGGGAGGTGCATGTCCTGGACGTGGTTCTGGCAGATGGGGATCTGTTAAGGGACCTGGTTGTACAGGATCCCTGACTTGGAGCGACCACAATACTGTCTGGTTTCAAATAAACATTGGGGGGGTGAGATCTAGGACACTGGCAGTGGACTTCAGGGGGCAGACTTTGTGGGCATGGGAAATATTCTCAAAGATCATTTGAAGGAGATTACATCAATGACAAGTGTGAAAAGGAGATGGGAGGTCATAAACGGGACTTCATGAGGCAGTCAGGATCTGTGCCAAGTTGAAACATAAGGGAGCAAGGTCACAAAACCATGCTGGTGGTCCAGTGAGGTACAGGTAGCAGTCAGAGAAAAGAAGGCGGCTACAAAATATACAACAACAAGAGGGATAGAGATAAGGAATTGTACCATCTTGCATCTAGAAAAGTCACCCGTATGGTGAGGGAGCAAAGTCCAGTAAAGAGCAGCGGCTGGCACAGGGATACGTGGAGGGAAAAGGGTTCTTCCAGTACATTGGGGAGTGGAGAAAACCTAGGCCATCTCAGCAGATTGAGATCAGAAGGAGGGTGGGTGGAAGAGGCAAGGACCAGGCAGAGGTATTTAATAGTACTTTGCCTCTGTGTTCACTAGGGAGTGGGATGGGATATCTACAAAACAAGGCACGCAAGGGATAGAAGCGGCAGTGAATGGGATCAGGGAGCAACAGAAATGGAGCAAGAGGGAGGGAGAGGTACCCCAGGGTTTCACATCTGGATAAGGATAAAAGGTCAGTAAGGTGGAGGGACAGATGATGCTATCTCTGCCAAAAGGGTGTGGTTAGCCCTCAAGGCCATAAAGAAAGACAAATCTCCTGGGCCGGATGGCATTCATCCGAGAGTACTATGGGAATTGGTGGACATACTGGCTGCACCCTGGTGGAGCTCTTCAACAGGTCACTTGAGACAGGGAGAGTACCTAGGGATTGGCAAGAGGCACATGTGGTGCCAATCCATAAAGGGGTTGAGGGAAGTACCAGGTAACCATAGACCCATCAGTTTGACCTCGTGTGGGAAAATTAATGGAGGGTATAATAAAGGAATGATTGGGGGTGTACATGGAGGAGGTGGGAGGTCTGGATAGTTGGCAACATGGGTTTATGCCAGGTAGATCATGTCAAACCAATTTTGTGGAGTTCTATGAATGGGTAAAATCAGAACTGGAAAGGGAAAGCCTGTGGCTGTTTTATTCTTAGACTTCAGCAAGGCGTTTGACTCTGTCCCCACAATGGTCTGGTGGAGAAACTGATGGGGTAAGAAGTAGGCCTTTGATGGTCAGATGGATTGAAAACTGGCTAGCTGGATGCACCCAGACAGTAGTGGTCTGTAGGGAGCTCTAACCCTAGATAGGTTGGTAGTGGGGTACCGCAGGGCTAGGTCCTCGGTCCGATCCTGTTTAATACATACATGTCGGACATCAGGGAGAGTATAGGGTGTGAAATGAGTCTCTTCATGGATGACTCCAAGATGGGAGCAGTAGTTGAGGGAGAAGAGGGGAGGTTGGCCATGCAAGGGACCTGGACACCCTGGAAAGCTGGGCTCACACATGGAAATTAAATTTCAATATCACCAAGTGCAAGGTGTTGCATCTTGGATGGGGAAACCTAAACACAGGTACACCCTGGGAGGGAGGCTGGAGGCTTCAATAGGGAAAAGACCTAGGGGTCATGGTGGATGCATGTATGAATAACTCTGAGCAGTGCAGGAGAGTGGCTAGCAAGACAAACTGGATGTTGGGATGCATCTTAAGGGGATTCTGCTGCTGTACAATGGACTGGTTAGACCACACCTTGAGTACTGTGTACAGTACTGGAGACCACACTTGAAGAGGGACATACAGCTCCTGGAGAGGGTACAGAGGAGGGCAACTAAGATGATACGAGGGCTAGGGATTTGACGTATGAGGACAGACTTGAGGAGCTCTGCTTGTTTTCATTGGAGGAGAGGAGAGACAGGGGACATGATTGAGGTCTTCAAGTACCTCAAGGGAATAAATAGGGTCAACATGGAGGAGATCTTTAGACTAAAGCAGGGAGGTATCACCAGAGGGCATGGTTTGAAGTTGGATGGTGGAAGGGTGAGGGGAAAAGAGGAGGAGGTTTTTCACTGAGAGGGTGGTGGACCCTTGAAATGCACTGCCTGGCGAGCTGGTTGGAGATCCACAGTGGGGGCTTCAAGAGAGGGTGAGACAGACACAGAAAGTGGATGTATCAGATGATGGCCTGTCCCAGGGGTGGGAATGGATGATAGGGGTTTCTGGAGCACAAGGGATGGGAGGGCCTCGGCATCCAACTAAGGATCTAAGGTTCGAGCAGACTCGATAGACCGTAAGGCCTAATCTGCTGGCAAATAGTATGTTAGCTTAGAGAAGTGGGTTGTGGAGGGTGGCACTGTGGCAGCCAACGGCCTCACATCATTTGGGGGCATGGCACTGGTGGACCAATATAGGCACACTGTGACATTGGTTTCTAAAAGTGCCACTAAGTTGAAACATTTTGCTGCTGCAATGAGAGGCCACCTCATCATTGCAGAGTTAGCCATTCCTCTGCAATGAGGAGCGACCCATCATTGCAGGGTGGTACCTTGCTGTCATGCCCCACTAGTTTATTTGCTGATGGGGAGCCTACTCCCTTCAGCATAGCGTGACCCCTCCCTTTGTTGCATGTCGAGGGGTGCCCAAATCTTGGCATCATAAGCCCCCTACAGTCTTTCTTTGCTGATGGGGAGCCTAATCCCATCAGCTTCAGTCCTCACCCTTCCCAATAAATTTGCCAATGGGGGCCTTCCCCATCGGCATAATGTACCACTCAAAACATTTGTTATGTGCCTGGGGTGTGCCCAATCCTCCTTGGCTCTCCCCTCCCCACTTGGTATGTACTCGGGTGCTCAATCCCCCAGTTGGCTACAACCACATCCCCCCAAAACACTCAGGTGGCATGCTGGGTGGCCTCCCAACATGCTAAATGTTCCTGTAAAAAAACTTCCTGCAATATTTTTTGTAACCTGTAAAACAGAAAACAGTCCCTTATAGAGTCCGCTGGCCCCTCTCCCAACCCGCACCACCCTGTGAGCACCCTGCCTCCCAAACCCCCTTACACCATACTTACTTCTGGAGCCCGAGGAACGATCTTTGGTGGACTCGGAACATGTTTGCACTCTTCAAAGCCGACTGCAAACTGAAGAAATGCAGGAAAGCTGTGTAATTGCATAAATAGTTTTTTTTTCAACTTTGGTCATAGCTCAGGCATTTTTGGGAATTTTGGCACCAAATTTTCAATATGTGGTTATTGGGTCCCCTCCTCATGAATTCATCCACTGTCATGGCATTATTCTGTCCTGAAAGGTGATTTTGTGGTCACTGCACTGAATCACCTTTTGGGACTGATTAACAAAATGACAGTGCCAGTGTTCATGAGATGGCTCTCAAAAGCCTATGTTGCAAATTTAGTGGGAAAAATAAAAATGACTATTTTACTTGAACATTTGGTGACAACAGTCCATAAAATAACTGTGTTATGAGCATGTGTTGTGCAGTTTCCACACAAGCTCATAACTTCCATGAATTTGCAATATTTTTCACTCAAGATTTTCAACACTGGCATTTTTCCACACCTTCTTATGAATAGTACAGCTGTCTTTTTTTACATTCTAGCCTAAATGTGTTTTTGCACTTCTGACACAGAATAGTGTGGTCACTGAGGGAAATCAGTTTTAGGGACACATTAAGAAAATCACAGTAACACTGTTCATGAGCAGAGGTCCTAAAATGCTTATGTTGAAAATTGGGTGATGAAAATCCACAAAATCACTGTGTTAAATGCAAGCAGTATAGTATAGAGCTGCAAATCTGGAGACCTGGGTTTGAATCCCACAGCCCCACTTGCATACTGTTTGACACTGAGCAAGTCAATTAACTCTCCTGTGCTCCCAGGTCACTGTTGGAACTTAAAGTTCAGGACAATTAACAAAAATCACACTGCCATGCTTCATGAGAAGAGGTCCAAAATGCTTTCATGAGGTGTGGTCACAAAAGGCCATGTTGAAAATTTGTAGTGCAATGCTAACAAATGCCTGAGGCATAAGAGTTTAACCATTAACGTCCCACCATGTACAGACTGACAGGCATTGGGGTGTGCCTTTGGATTGCCTACTGTAATGCTTATGCCATCCCACCCCAGCCAGTCATGGGCATTGAGGTGTACCTTGAGTCTTCAGCCCCAGAGTTCACCCCATTCTCCTATACTGCACCCTTTTCAACATATGTCCTAATGGAAGGGATGACAGTAAAGTCAAACACTCCAAGGCACACCTCAACACGTGTCAGTGTCTGCAAGTTAGGGTGAGGTGACATGGCATGAACGTCATGGGCAACAACTCAAACCACGTACCCCAATGCCTGTCCATCTCTGCAGGATGGAGGTGGGGTCAGCATGAAGTTCAGTCCTTCACTGTCATTCCTATTCTGCATCTGTTCTAACTCCTGCATTTCCAATCCTAATAACAGCAAGCAAACCTTCGGCATTGAGAAATTTTTTTTAATGCATTATACTCCTGCCTGAAAGTGCCTGTTTCATACCCGCACTGTAACAGTGCCCTTAAAGTGAGGGTGAGGGTGATGGAATTTTAGAAGTATAACTAGAAAAGATGAGAAAAATGCATGGGTGGTTCACATACTGTAGACATAACTGGTAATGGAGGAAATTTACATCAATTTAAACGTTATACCATTGAAAGGATTAGTTTGGGTGCAGAATGAGGGGTCATAGATCTGTTGTTGAAAATATTTTTCTTGATTTTTGCCCTGGGAGGTTTAATTGTTTAGCCAGAATAAACATTGTTCTTTTCTTAAAAAAATGATCGAGTTTGTAACACCCCTTTTTCTAAGTGTTTAGGACAGAAGAATGCTACAGAATATAATTGCCCTGTTATACTCATTTCTTCAGCTTTGTTCTGTTGGCTGCCCTTGAAATATGACCACTGAAGCACAGCCTATGAGAATTTTCTACTGGCCTTTTAGAAGTCACTTGGACAAACATATGAAGATGAAAACATTTACACATATGTGCTTTGTTGCACCATGTCTAGACTTTAATCTTCATTTGTTCTATAATGCAACCATCACACAGACTAGCCAGAGTAATATTAAGTGCTTTAAAGTCTCTGATTTATAATACTGGGATGTTTATCTGTTGTGGACTTTTGGCCCGATTTAATAGTGAGACATGAGCAACTTTTAAAGAGTTGTGTACCTCTGCCCGTTTAGATTGAGATAGCATCAACGGCGCTTAGTATTCACCTGAGTACTTTTATACTTATGTATACATGCAAATAACACTTTCAGATTTTTGTTTTGCACAGTTATTTTAATTTGCCAGAATTAATTTCAGTTGGGAACTGCACTCCTTTCCCTTGAAGAAGCCATCTGAGTGATACTGGTCGGGTAGTTTGCACCCTTTGCACATCCATCTGGCATTTGCTGATATTACCAATGAGCTTCTTTAAGATGATAAAATATATTTTTCTGTACCGAGTTGACTGGTGCTGGTTTTTCTTACACCAACCTCTCCAATCCAGTATTCTGTGTATGGATTCGGTCTCCAAAGGGTTCCACCTTCAGAAAGTGGCAGTGTTTGGGTGCCACATCATTAGGGCACCAAACAGCAATTTTGCTGATCACTGTTTTTCGGGGAGCTCACTATGGATTCCAACCTGGGGGAGGGCTGACCTCAAGGAGGGGGCAGTGATATTGCCAAATGGTACCCTAATGGCTCAGCCTCCCTAATGCCCTGTAGGGTTGCAGTGCTCAAAAGTGCATTACCTTGTACTTTTGGCATCAAATCATATCTACCAGACCTTAGACCATCTTTATAGTTTCCATAGGTCCTCTGGAGCTCCGAACCCTTCTCATGAATAGCCCTGTTGCATAGCTTTGTGTCATTACCAAGAGACACAACTTTCCCCAGATACTGTCCCTCTGTCATTTATTAACATTAAAAGGACAACCTGGACTGATCCTGTGGCAGTCCCACCTGACCACTCACCTTCAGTTTTGCTCTGTGTACTGCTTTCTGTTGCCTTCCTAGCCAGTTTCCTACCCACTTAAAAAGCTCTGCTTCTTAGGCCCTCTACCTTCTGTGGTGGCATCCTGTGTTGTACCTTATCACAGGCCTTGCTGAAGACAAAATAGAGCAATTTACTATTCGGCCTCTCTCAGTGGCCTTGGTGACTAATCAAAATAGATAGAAACTTATAAACATAGAAAATGTTGTAGAAGACCACTAGTCTATTCTGTCTGTCCTGTGTTATTTATCCTATAAAGGACTTGTACTTGATTCACCATTCCTGCTGAATACTTCCTCGTACTCTGCCTTATTCATCCCTTTCAGGAACTTACAGGCAGGGAAAACAGTGCAAACCAGATGGGCCTACAGGTCCTTTTCTGTTGGCACATTGTGTTTCTGTGTTAAAGGTCTCAATCATATCCTCTCCCTTCTGGTACCTACCAATTACATGTTCTGCTCTTAAGCTACACTTTGCTGGCTGTGCCTGCTGGTCCCCAATCATTTTGGTTACCCTATGCTGCACCAACTCTAGCCTGTCTGTGTCTTTTTGGGTGGGAACTCCAGAACTGGGTACAGTGGTCCAGATGTGATCTCACCAGTGATCAATATAGGTGAGGTAGTATCACCCTTCCCTCCTGCTGTCAATCCCCTCCTGATACATCCCAACAGGAAGCACCACAGGAGGTCATCAGTAAAATGCTAACCTCACACAGCGACTGCACATTTCTGACACAGGTATTGTGACATCCAGTCCACCAGTGTTTTCTGTGGGGGCTGCTTGCCCCACACCACCCCAGGCTTTAGAATTCTCAACTCCAGGTCAGCGTTGGTCCAGGGAGGGGGCGGAAGACTGGGGAAAGTGAAACATGAAAATGGATCATTACAGCGACTGTTGCTGTAGCAGTCATTTTCTGTGTTTCACTGTGCAGGTGTCAGCAAAAGGCCACCACCCAACATTTTTGCTGCATTGCTGAAGGCCTTGCTACATTAGCTGGATTGTTTTATGAAGTCAAGTAATGTATAATAACTCCCAGGCCCCTATCCTCCGAGGTAGTGTCCAACTTAACACCTCCCATTCAATATTCTCTCCTGTGGTTCTTGTTCCATATTTCCATTGCTTTGCACTTCCTGACATTGAGGGCCCATTTTATAAAGTGTTTAGATCACTGCAAGGGAATTACAGCAGTGAGATGGATGCAAGTGGTGACTTGTACCACAATTGTGACAAGCGTGGTTTTACAAGCCACCTGCTGCAAAGCCCTGCCACAAGTCCCTTGCATTGAATACAGGGGTTAGACCAGTTCCTCCCTGGTCTAACTTTGGATCCATGAGGAGAACCATTTTATGGGGCTCATACCAAAGCTTTGGTGCAAGCTGCCATAAATTGAGTAAAATGTTGCATATGCACCAAATGTACTGCACTTTGGTACATGTTGTGACAAACTGTTTGGCACAGCTGTAGTAATATTACGTTGATGCAGGATTTGGCACAACCCTTACATCAAGCTTTTAAAAGCTGGCCCAGAAAGTCAAATTCTATACTTTGAATCACCTCTTTAACCTTTTCAAGTCCCTCTGCAGATCCTAACCTCTTCTTTGCTGCCTACCATACCACAGTTTAGTATAATATGCAAAGAGACACATCTTGTCCTGTACTCCTCCATGTCAGTGATGAACATATTGAAAAGGACTGACGGCACACCTGAACTCTGTGGCAACCCATTTGTGATCTCCTTTCACTCCAAATTGACCCCATTTACCAACATGACTGCTGGCCTACCCTATCCAGTTTACTACCCATCTAACTAGATCCTTTGCTGCACTGAGATCTTCTGTCTTTCTCAGCAACTGTCTACGTGGCACACAGCAGAATGCCTTGTTGAAGTCTAAATAAATTTACTGCTTGTCCCTTATCTATTTCCTTCTTACCCAGACAAAGAACACTGTAAGGTTGCCATAGACTCATGCTGCTTACTATTCTGGGGCCCATTTCACTCTAGGTAGTCCACTGGGTCCTCTTTGACTAGTGTCTCCTTTAGTTTACCTGCTACGGAAATAAGACTAGTGGGTCTGTCATTTCCCAGTTTTTACTTGTTCAGACCATGTGCAGCTGAACTTTATCTTCTAACCTCCAATCTTTCAGAACCAGCCCTGACTGTAGTGACGTGTTGTATAACCATGCCAGCGGTTCAGCTAGCTCTAAAGTCAGTTCCATGAGCTTCCTTAGATGCAGCCCATCTGGCCCTGGAGGCCTGTCTATTTTCAGGGCTGCAAGCGTTGTCGGACCCTTCTCCCATAATCATCACCTGCCTCATTTCTGGGATCCCTCTTGCAGCAGCCTTTATGCTGCTTACAGTCCAAGGCCCACTGTCCTCCACTGTGAATGCTGACAAAAGTAGCCATCAAGAAAGGCTGTCTTCTGCTAATCCTTCTCTATTATCCTGCCCCAGTCTGTCAGCCTATTTCCCCTCTTGTCTTCCTTCTTTTCCTAATGTATCTAGAACTGTTCCCTTTAGCCCCTCCACAATACAGTATGCAGCTCAATGTCTGACTATGTATCCCTCATTGTCTTCTTGGCTTCCCTCATCTTTAATTGGTGTTCACCTTTTTCCTGTCCCTTGTTCTCCTTGTATGTAATGAAGGCCATTTCTAGCCCTTCCTGCCTCACAGACCTTCTTTGAGAACCAGTTTGGTCTCATGTGCCTGTTCTCTTCCAATCACTCTCAGGCAGTTCTTAGTTGCCTCTAAAATGGCCCCTTAATTTCTCTCCACCTCTCCCCACATCCCCAGATTTTGTCCACTCCTCCCAGCTTATCCTTGACTAGTTGTTTCTAAGAAACATTTGTGCATTATCAAATGATTAGACAATTTTGGCACCTATTGTGTTGGCAAGGATGGGTTTAGAAGACAATAGATTGTACTGACATTGTGCTCAGGAAACTGCCATAGTAAGTATCACATGTACTGTGATTGTGCACACATATTAAACCTGTCTAATTAAACTATTTGCTTTTCTGGCTGGACTTACTTCACTGGTTGCTCTATATCATTTGTACCTGTTGGAGAATCCTAGAACATTCATTTTAGATGTACCTTAAAATCTTCACAGCCTTGCTAAATGCCAACCCAACTGGGTATTGTCAGATTCTTTATGTGACAAGAGGCTAATTCTGGCACTTTGAAGAATACAATCCCCTGTAGTTTAACAACTAGATATCTAATACAGGGTACTGGCAGCTAATGATTAGTGACATGATATTGAAAAAATTAAGTCTCATCAACGTAACATCAGTGACTTTCTAGGGTCGCACTTTAGTCCTCTCTAACTTAATCCTTGTGATAGCACATTCCTTGCACAGCAATGCATTATCAACATCTTGGTTTCTAGCCTCCTGTCTGCCTCACTTGTTTATAATACACATAGTTACCATGACATGTTCTATTCCAAATCATAATTATTTAGCACATGAACTGTTGTATTTATTGGCATTGTCCATTTTTGTAAATGTGTATTTCCTAGATTTTCTCTATTTTATGATTATGATTTATGTTTCATAGTTTGTAAAAACATCTCAGTAACATATATAAAGTAAAAACAGTTGCATGCCCAAAAACACATTTCATTCTCAGTAATATGCACAAACACCACACTTACATACTCACAGGCACAAAATCATGTGTGCATAAACAGTTAATAGCAAAAACATCACACTTACACATTCAGTTACAGGTGTAAAAACAAGTGTGAAAAGAGTTAAATGCATAAACACCAGATTTATACATTCAGTTACAGGTATAAAACAAACATGCAAAAAGAGATACATGCACAAACACCAGATTTACACATTCAGTTACAGGTATAAAACAAGCTTTCAAAAAGAGTTAAGTGCACAAACACCACACTTACAATTCAGTTACAGGTATAAAACAAGTGTGCAAAAAGAGTTAAATGCACAAACACCAGATTTACATATTCAGTTACAGATATAAAAACAACAGATTTACATACTCAGTTGCATGCCCAAAACTGGGCTTACAGTTTATGTCGTTACATATACAAAACATGCTTACATACTTTGTTACAGACACAGAAATAGGCTTAACATACTCGTTACATGCATAAAAATATGTGTACAGGAAAAGTTAATTGCACAGACACCATAGAAACAGAATTTCTGTGCAGATAAGGACTGCTTGGCCCACCTAGTCTGTCCATGTTTCCCTGCTTACAGTATCATCACAGATCCTACTTGATCTCTGCCTATTCACCAGACTTTCATACTCACTTACAGGCACAAAAGAACATGTACTTCAGCCATTACATGCACAAACACCACACTAAATACTCAGTTACAGACACAAACACCACACTTAAATACTCAGTTGCAGGCACAAAAGCACACTTAAATACTCAGTTACAGGCACAAACACCTGTCGATGAGGCACAGGTCAGGAAGCATAGGAAAACAATGAGCAGTTGCAGAATTCACCAAAATATTTATTTACAGTAGCGTAACATTAAAAATAAACTTGTTCAGTATAACTATGTACAGAGGAGAAATGAAATAGTTTTTTCTTTCAGTCTCTGTGCCCTTTTCCTTCTAATCTTTCTTGCAGCTGCAGCTTAGCTCTTATAAGTCTTTTCAACCCCATCATAGCAAGCTTCCTGTTTTGTAAATATCAGGCAGGAGCTGCTAGAACACAGTGTGCTTCTTGAGTTGATGCCCCCTTTGCACAGCTTTGCAAAAGGCTTAAAAAGTAGACTCTGGTAACATCTAGCTTTCAACAACTTTTTGCAGTCATCTCAAATTATAATTATGTACATTTCAATGGTAATGCTATATATTTTCCAAACAGAAATGATCCCAATATCAGTTACATTTTCATACAATGATTTGTACATATTTGTTTTATATTAGCTGATATGCAATGCAGGAAAAACAGACAGCAAAGAGAACTGAGACAGTGGGAGACAAATAATTGTGAGACTGGTCAGGGTGATCAAGTCCAAAGTCTCACTGGAAAATTTAGCTGTGCAACCAGACAGAGAAGAGACAGAAAAGGAATAGAACACAGATCCTTGCATTTAAACACTTTCTGCATAACAAATGGGAAGGGTCCTATTCCACCCTGTCACATACACCCCCTCCTTAGAGGGAACATGTTTTATCAGACAGGTTTCCAAAACTTTAATTTAATTCTCTACTAACATTTACTGCTTTGGAACTTAAGCACATGTACATTATCTGATTTTATATAACAGTACAGCAAACAATAAAGTTCAAACCCATACATTTGTTTTTAACCTTCAGAACTCTCCATTCTGATCTATATCTTGACAGAAAATCAGCATTGCTATTCTTTTTACCAGATGTATGTATCACAGTGAATTTAAATGGCTGTAGTGCCAGGAATCACCCTGTGTGATTCTGGAATTTTTATCTTTCATCTGGTTAAGCCAACAGAGAGGATTGTGATCTGTTACAAGAACAAAATCAGTTCCTAGCAAATAAAACTTTAGGGACTCCATGGCACACTTCACTGCTAAACTTTCCTTTTCTATAGTGGAATACCTTTTCTCTCTGTCATGCAACTTCTTACTTATCTACAGAATAGGATGTTCTGTCCCATCTACATTTTGACCTAGGACAGCACCTAGGTCTACCTCTGATACATCCCTTTGTAGCAGAAAGGGGTTCTCAAAGTCTGGACTGCTTAAAACAGGAGCTGAATATAATGCAGCCTTTATGGTTTGAAAAGCTTCATCACACTCGGGGTCCATTTCACATTATTTGGGTACTGTTATTAGTTCAGTGAGGGAGTAGCTAATTCAGAAAAGTTGGGAACAAATCTCTGATTATAACCAGCCAACCCTAGAAATTACCTGACATGTTTCTTTGTTTTAGGCTATTCAGTAGCATAGTTGCATACTACAGGATAAATATATTACCCTTTTTACCTTTGTCTAAAGGATCAACCACATCCATTGCAATACTTTTTTTTAATTTTCTATTTTGGCCCTGCTTCCATTACCACTGGGATCATCTGCCCAGTCAAGGACTCCGGCTGTGGCTACCACATTAGCCATCCTCCCTAGACCCCTGGCTTAACCCCTAGGTCAGTGTCACAGTGCTCTGGGCCAAGGGCGCCATGAACATGGGAGAGGTGGGAGTTGGCCTGAGAGCCAATGTAGCTGGAACAGGCATCATTAAGGCTGCAGAAGTACAGAGTTTTTTCTTCCCCTTTTATCCCCCAGGTGATGGGGACATGCAATGATGTCCTCGTCTGCCCATCCCTGAAATCTGTTTATTGTCAGTAGCTACAGAACCCCGGCTTCTGCCAGGGGTCCGTCTGGCACCGGATGGTATCCCAACCCTCCCGAGAAGGAGAGCAGTCCATAGGATGCTCTATAATTCTCCCTGGCTGGCTCCCCAGTGACCTGAGTCCATTCCTGAACCTGGGTCACTAGCTCGCAAGCAGAAATCTAACCACTGCACCAGCAAACCAGCAAAATCCATGCAATTCCTCAAAAGGTACATCTATCAGGAGTATGGGTACCAGGGCACCTGTCTTTTCTAGTAACTGGGGCTACTTTCGACACTCAGCACAGGAATTACAATAGGTAGCAACATCTTCATGAATTCAAGGCCAGTAAAATCTATATAGCAATCTGGCAAGGGTGCGATCCCTCCCTGAGTGACCAGCCATAGGACTACCATGTGTTATCTGTAATAACTCTGTTCTATATTTCTGTGGTATAACCAACTGTTCTGTCTGTTCCTGTGTCTGAGGTTTAACCCAAACTCTACAGTAGCCCATTACATTTTTAAACATTAGTCCATCCTGTTTTGGATTCACCCCAGCTGCTTAAAATAATTCTGAGAGAAACATTATTAGCTTGTTCTGAAAGAAAATCACAAACAGTTATCAGTTTAGTTTCAGCATTTTTGTATTTTAAACCTTCATGTCCATCAGTCATTTGTTGCCCTAGTTTCTTCAGGCTTCATCTTTCTTTCCTGGATTTATGGATCTTGGAGTTGTGCTCAAACAAGTCGAATCAAAATCTTTGAAAGGAAAGTGTCCCAACCTTCTGAAATTTTCTTTGCCTGAGCTCTTGTCACCACAGCTGCTGAAACATCAGGATTTACTCTCTCTTTGATCAACTCAGTAAATCCTGGAAAGTCATTTCCATTATTCACAGGTACAAGTAACTTAGGCACTACACTCACTTTCATTCGTGTGACATACCCTTAATGGTTAGAGTCACTTGAGTTGTCGGATAGTATAGAGTGTCCCCATGGATGCAGATGACACCATACCTGGTCAGTTTGCACAGTGTTTTCACAGCACTTTAATGTGCACTAGGGTCTGTCTGCTTCCTGAATCAATGAGCCTCTCACAGTCTTATGCCCCACCTTCACATCTGTTAAGTGCTTACACCAATTTTCCAAAGACAAATCTGCTCCAGTGCCACTCTCCTTACTATGGCAGCTTCTTGCAAAATGGCCTAGCTTATTACAGTTATAGCAGATAACGTATTTGGGCACAGATTTGTCACCCCTACCAGAGTTCTTATTAGGCTTTGAGTTTAAATGGGAAAAAGAGTGTCTTACCAGTGCTTGCCTGTTACTTCACTGCTGTTGCATCTGCCTGGCCATTTTGGTAGTCCTTGGCCAAAGAAACAGGCTTTTCCCCACTCTGGTTATTGTTCCTTTACCCACAGCTGCGTCTGTAGGCAAGAAGTTGATGAATTGCTCCATGGCAAATGTATCGATGATTTGTGGGACTATTTTGCTCAATGGTTGGATCAATTTTATCAGAAGTTCTCTGAGTTGGGTGAAGGCATCTCGAGGACTGTTGTCAGAGTTGTAACTCAGAGACTGACATTTCTGCCTGTATGTCTCTCCAGAGATATCATACCTTTTCAGGATTTCACTTCTCACCAGGTCATAGTTTTCTGAGTGTGCAGTGTCCATATTGCTGTAGGTAAGTTGGGCTTTCCCTGTCAGGTAGGGTTCCAGTCTGATTGCCCATTGTTGCTTTGGCCATTGGCAGGCTGTAGCAACTCTTTCAAAGTTGTCAGGTATACCTCAATATCATCTGAGGGTCACAATTTTGGAAGTTTAATGGATATTAAGTTGCTCGCATTTTATTGTTTGTCTGGATCTGTGCTGGATCCTCTGCCTTTGATAACTTGCAAGGCATCCATCCATCACTGCTCCCATTGCTGCATCTCTTCTCTCATCTCACAGGTTATGCAGTGAAGAGATGATTTTGCTAAACAGACCCAAATAATGTAGTTTTTAATCAACAGAGGATACCGTAAAAGCACAGTGGACAGAGCACTGTCCTGGGTCAGTAACATGCCCCATAACCTTGACCCCCACAGGAAGGATACTGTCACGAAGAACAATGGCAATTCCACTAGTGCTTCCTTTCCATCAGAGCACACCTTCTCTTCACAGGATCATCACCAGTAACTTTCCTATTTTGCAAACTGACCTAACATTGGTGCTTCCTTTACAGAACCACCTATTGCCTCCTACCACTGGCCACCCAACTTGTGGAATTTCCTTGTTAAGAGCAGCCTACCTACTCCTAACAGTTCCTCCTACCAGGTACCAAACCTGCAACAAGACTCACTGCTACACCTGCAAATTTGTTTCCAGTGTGACTGAAATTTGGGGCCCACAGGTGTTTTCACATCAGCAAGGAGTTCTCATGCACCTCCACTAATGTGGTATATTGTATTCTTTGCAGCAAGCGCACAGCTATTTGCATCGAGAGACTGGTAGGTGCCTTGCTGGCCATTTCAGTGAACATTACAGAGTAGTCAGGAATGGGGATACTGCTAAACCCATTGTATCCCACTTTATTCCAGGGATGACAATGTCAATAGCTTTTCTGTTTGTGTCCTTCAGCAGGGATTCTGGGATTCTGACCATAGAAAAAGATGAAAGCCAAGCTGATCATCTGCCTTGGCTCTCAGCAGCCCTCTGGTTTAAATGATAGACTTATTTTCCACTAACATCTTTCAGCCACCCTTATTTTCCCTAAAGTCTGAGTGTATCTGTACACAGTTAATTTCTTTTCACTTTCACCATAAGTCTACATCTTTGTCTCCTTCCCTCACATTTGTCACTTTTCAGCCTTCTTACTAGGCCCTATTAATTAGTCCTCACCTGGGGACTTCTCTATCTCTTTCACTCCTATTAATGCATTATCTTTCCCATCATCACCATTTGTTTCACAGATTCTCTCTTAATCTTGCCATTTACCACTTCTTCTCCCGAGCCTCCCTGTTTTCTTTCCCATATATATATATATATATATATATATATATATATATATATATATATATATTTATTTATTTATCCTTTATTTTCATCCTCTCTACTCTAACTTTGTTTTTTCTTTAAATATTTCCTGAAGAAGACCTAAGGTCAAAACATAGATTTTTAACTCTATTTTCTATTTTCAGCATGAATTTAATATAACCATTTTGTTTTGCTTTTACTGTAGACCACACTCTGATACAGTGCCTCATTTTGTTTTACATCTTCTCTCATCTGTTGCTTCTGTCACTGCATCTCTTCTCTGTGCTTCTAAACTTTGAAGCACTTTTGTCTCTGTTTCTCCATCTCTTTTGTTGTATAGCCCACCATTTGAAAAATCCATCAGACCTTCAGGTTCTGTCACTGTCTAATCTTTTTCCATAACTTGTGCTGACTGTACAGTCTCAGACTGGACTTCTGTCTCTGCTAGTTTGGATGCCATTCTCCTGGTAACCACTCCTGGACTTGCTGCTGTAGAATCCATACCTTTTCTATGCTTCCCTGGTACTAGGTCCAGTACCTCATGCACAAAACTCCTGTCTTAGGGTATGCATGGCGTATATCCCACTACCTACACCATCTGTCATCAAGGCACAGGTCAGGAAGTATAGGAAAACCAGCAGCAGTTGTAGAATTTACCAAATATATTTATTTACAGTAGCAGGGCAGGTAGGAAAGAAGAAGAAGTGGCACTTTATGTGAAAAATGACATAAGGGCCACAGAGATCCAGGAGGAACAAAATGGGGAGAGATACTGTGGGTTGCTGGAAATGAAAATGGGGCCAGTCATCTGCACAGGTTTGGTCTATAGACCACCAGCTCAGGTGGAAGAAACAGATAGGAGTTGATGCTAGCCATCCAAAGGATGGCAAACAAGGGTGAGGTAGTGCTGGTTGAGATCTCAATATTCCAGATGTAGACTGAGCATCCCAGCAGCAGCATCAACTAGGAGCAGGTTTATCCTGGACTCCTTCAAGGTGCCTTCCTCAAGCAACTGGTCATGGAACCAACTCATGAGAAGGCAATACTGGACCTTGTGCTCACAAAAAGGACAGTGTGATTGGGGTAACAGTGGGGAGCACCTGGGGAATAATGACCACCAATCATTGTGGTTTGAAATCACAGAAGGAGCAGAACCAAACCACACAAAAACACGTATTCTGGATTTTAGGGGCAGACTTTGAGAAATGGGGAGATACTTGAAAGAGGAATGGGGCAGAAATCAGGGGTTAAGGAACAGTGGGCAGTATTTAAAACAGGGACTACAAGAGCAACAGAATTATGCATTAAGCAGGTTAGCAAGGGAAAAGGAAGAGGAGGCCATTATGGTTTTCAAGGAGGTAGTGGAGAGAGGAAAGCCAAAAGATTGCATTCAGACAATACAAAATACACAGGCAGAAGGGGATAGGGAGAAGTACCAGGAGAAGCAAATGGAGGCAGGGAGGTCAGTAAGGGAAGCCATAGCTTGGACAGAAGAACACATTGCAAAATCAGTGAGTAGAGGGGACAAAACCTTTTACAGGTACATATGTGAAAAAGAAAGGCAAAGGGAGGATAGTGAGACTGAAGGGGAGGATGACAATAGTAAAGCTGATATATTGAACAGGTATTTCTGCTCAGTCTTTACTGAGGAAGAAGAGGGTAATGGGTCTGAAGGAGTACAAGGGATGGGAATGGTGAGAAATGGACACAAGTCTCTTATCATAAGAAAGGGCCATGAAGGAACTGGAAGTAATAACAGTTGATAAAGCAATGGGCTAGATAGGGTGCACCCCAGGGTCCTTAAAGAACTAAGAGAGGTGGTGGCTAAACCTCTGGCAATCCTGTTTAGCCAATCACTGGAAACAGGGCGGAACCTGTCACACTTGGACCACTGATTCTGATCCATGTATCAATTTGTTTTTGTATTACATATAATTTATGTAAGGAAAGGCAGTCAGAAGAACCACAGTCTTGCTGAACTGACACATCCAAAAAAAAAAACAAGGGATACGTTCAAAGAACAAGACTTAGCTAAATCTGCAGCTATTTAAAATGCAATTCTTTGTTAAATGTTCTTTGAAGGCAGGAACCAAAGTATCTACTTTATAATGCCCTCAGGGAGATCCTTTGACTTGCAATAGTTGCCAGGAAGAACCTGTGTTGGGAGGGGTGTCACAGGGAGCCCTTGAATTACATCAGAAAGACCTTTGATGTGTAGATAACAAGGATCCAGATGAATTTGGAAGGTCCAATACACATTCCCAGGATGCTTTGGAAGGACATCACAGAAACTGTTTATATGTGTGTGTGTGTGTGTGTGTGGCAGAACAAAAGCCAGTTCTGACCAGTTAACCTGAGGAGAGGAAATTGAGTATGTCACTTACCACTTTTTTCAATCTTGTTGGGACATCCTGTGCTGTAAAATATAACTTTTAATACTCCAAGGCAGAGTTTAATGACCTCAGAGAGAGGCCGGCTCAGGACTGTTTTATCCAACTAAGCAAGCCTTAGAGAGACACATTTTATTTAAATTTGACTGAGAGAAGAAGGACAACATCAGCACTGTAGGAGATACATATTATGTGGATAAGAGAGCTTAGTTTGCACTTTAAAACCTGTTTTGTTTTTAAGATTGTATGTGTTTGGGATATTTGTTCTGTATTTATTCTTCTGTTTTGATATTTTAAAGTAAAGATATATTTTACAATGGAAACTGCCTGGAGTGCCTTGACATTTCTTTTATTTAGGTGGAGCTTTTAAAGGTTACAGTTAACACTGTGTATGGGCTTATTGCTATATCAAACTGGGAAACTGATATAGTTCTCTAAAGTCTTGCATAGAGTTCTAAGGGTTCATTTGAAAGACCTGGTTGGGTGCCCGTAGGCAAAGATATCTGGCCCCAAATACAGAATTATCTGATCCTGATAATTGGGTACACTAACAAGAGGTTATCAGCTTGAATCCTCCAGAACTTGAGACTAAGGTGACTAAAACTCACAAAACAGACCAGAGGGTTACCTGTTCTGTTCACTGTCCACAAATCATATGCTCAGAGGTTGGCACTTTGGGAGTAGAGGGATGAGCGAGTTTGTGACAGTAGCCAAAGACTGGAGGACAGCAGATATAGTCCGTTATACAAAAGTGGGAACAAAGAGGAAGGGAACTAAATACTCGTCAGCCTCACCTCAGTAGTGGGGAAGATCATGGAAGCACTACTGAAGGAGAGATTCATGGAAAATCTGGTTGTCAATGGACTACAGGACCCAAAAACAGCAAGGTTTCACCAGGGGAGGTCATGTCAGACCAACCTTGTTGAATTTTTGACTGGGTGACTAGGGAGGTGGATCAGAGAAGGACAGTGGACATGGCCTATCTGGACTTCAGCAAGGCCTTTGACACTGTGCCACATAGAAGACTATTACACAAATTGGGAATATGGTGTGGGCAGGACAGTAGTGTGGTGGTAGGTAACTGGCTGGGTGGCAGGACACAGAGGGTGGTAGTAAATGGCTGTCACCCACAGAGGGAAGAGTGACCAGTGAGGTACCACAGGGATCAGTGCTGGGACGGTCCTGTTCAACATCTTCATCAGTGACATTGTGCAGGACCTAGAAGGCAGATTTCCTGTTCGCTGATGACACAAAGCTCTGCAACAGAGTAGATACACCAGAGGGTGTAGACAGAAGGAGGAGGGACCTGCAGCAACGTGAGGAATGGTTAGGGTTTGGTAGTTGAAATTCAATGCAAAGAAGTGCAAGATAATGCATATGGGGCACAAAAACCCTGGCACAATATATCAGTTGGGGGTGAGGATATGGCATGCACCAAGCAGGAAAGGGATCTTGGGGTTGTCATCTCTGATGACCTCAAGGTAGGAAACAGTGTGACAAGGCAGCAGGTAAAGCAAATAGGATGCTGGGATGCATAGGCGGGGCATCACTTGCAGGAAAAGGAGGTCATAATTCCACTATACAAGATACTAGTGAGGCCCCACCTGGAGTACAGTGTACAGTTCTGGAGACCTTACCTATGTAAGGACATAGGCAGGGTAGATAAGGTTCAGAGGAGAGCAACAAAGATGGTGCATGGATTGCATCCCAAGTCCTATGAAGACAGGTTGAAGGAACTGAATATGTACTCCTGGAGGAGAGGAGGAGAGAGGGATATGATAGAGACATACAAGTATCTTACAGGGAGGAATAGGGTAAAGGAATACACTATTTTTAAGTGAAAAGATGTACCGACTAGAGGGCATGGGAATAAGTTGGAGGGAGGATGATTCAGAGGAAATGTGAGAAGAATTTCTTCACAGAATGGGTGGTGGACAAGTGGAAGACCCTGCCAGAGGAAGTGGGGGTCTGAAACAATCATGGATTTAAGTATGCATGGGATAGACATAAAGGAATTCTGAAGATCAGGGTAGGGGCAATAGACTTCGAGGGCAACAGACTCTAGGAAAACATAAAGTGAACTTACAAGCTCAAATGGGAGACTGGGTGGGCCATAGGCCCTTAATTGCTTCACTATCTATGTATCTATGTATAACAAAACAAACTTGTTCAGTATAACTATGCACAGATGAGTAATAAAATATTTTTCTTTCATTCTTTGTGTCCTTTTCCTTCTAATCTTTTGCAGTTGCAGCTTAGCTCTTAAAAGTCTTTTCAACCCCATCCTTAGCAAGCATCATGTTTTTATAAATATGAGGCAGGAGCTGCTAGAACACCGTGATGCTTCTTGAGCTGCGCACTCTCCACACAGCATTTGCAAAAGGCTTAAAACTTAAAACTTAATTCTGGTAACCTCTAGCTTCCAACAGCTTTTTGTAGTCATCTCAAATTATAATTATGTACATTTCAGCGGTAATGCTATATATTTTCCTAACACAAGGATCCCAATATCAGTTACATTTTCATTCAATGATTTGTAAATTTTTATATTAGCTGATATGAAAGGGAGGAAAACAGAAGCAAGAGAGAACTGAGACAGTGAGAGGCAAAGCATTGCAGGACTGTTTGAGTCATCAAGTCCAAAGTCTCAGAGGAAACTTTAGTTGTGCAACCAGACAGAGAAGAGACTGAAATGAAATAGATCACTGATCCTTGCATTTAAACACTTTCTCCATAGCAAATGGGACAGGGTCCTTTTCCACCCTGTCACAACACCACACTTAAATTCTTAGTTACAGGCACAAAGAACATGTGTACAGAAAGTTACATACAAAACACGACACTTACTCAGTTACAAGCACAAATAACATGTATATAAACAATTATGTACACAAACATCACACCTACATACTTATTACAGGCACAAATAACATGTACATAAACAGTTACATGCACAAACACTACACTTATATACTGGTTAAATGCACAAACACCACACTTGCTGTACATACTCAGTTATATGCACAAACATCACGCTTACATACTGAATTACATTCACAAAAACATATGTATATGAACAGTTAATTTAGTTGTTGACTGCTTAACAGAGCTCCTGTTTACCTAACACCCACATGCTCTTTCCACTCCACTGATGCAGGCCTGCTCATTGTCTCCCCTTCTATACTTAAACTACCTAGAGAGAGAGCCTCTGAGTGGTAGTAGCACAACTCTGGAGTGCACTCCTTTAAATATCTGAGTGGTCAACTCGTGGATGCCTTTAAAACCTCTCTAAAAACATATTTATTTTGGAAACCCTTTCCTGATTAAATACATTTATTTTATAGTGTTTTAATATTGCTGTTGACTTGATTACTTTGTACAGCACTCAGAGCTTTTGGAATGGGTTCTTTATAAATAAACTTTGCCTTGCCTAGTTACACAAACACCACACTTACATACTTAGAGGAACAGATAACATGTTTATACAAACAGTTGCATGCAAAACACAAAACTTACATACTCAGTTACTGGCACAGAAAATAAGTTTTCATAAAACAGTTATTTGCACAAACACCACACTTACATAGTTACATGCACAAACAACATGTACATTCTCAATAACATGCACACACATCACATGTGTTCAGTTACAGGCACATACACAAGTGTATATAAAGCATTAATTGCACAAACATGACACTTACATACTCAGTTACAGGCACAAACACCACAGTTTCATATTCAGTTACAAGCACAAACATCACTCATACATACTCAGTTACAAGCACAAAAACATGCTTACATACATAGTAACATGCAAAAAAAAAATGTCTTCATACTTATTATAATTTTTTCTGTTAGCTCCAACATTGTCACTGGTTATTCATTACACTCGGTAATGTGCAGCCCTGTTAGGGGAAATGGCACAGCCCAATGCCTTAGAATGTTGGGCATATAAGATTCCGGACAACCGCAACCCTCCAGTAACTCAGTCACTACTTTCAATTCTTCTAAATATGTCAAGACAAACCATACTGGTTGATCATAAAAAGGCACACAAAATCCAAGGCCAGAACAAAATATAATAAACCGTGGATTACCATATCAGATGACAAAGGATGAGAGGATGAATTCTGCATTTCAGCAACATCAACCAGTGGCCTATCTTGTCTTCTGAAAAGAGCAAGGAGCTGCAGTAAAAGTGGAATTCAATTCTATGCCCCGACAGTATCCGTAGCAGCAAGCTAACTTAGAAGAAAAGCAGATCTATTAACAGGCAAGAAAAAACTGCATATGAAGGAGGCACCCTTAGTTAACCTGTAACCTCTAACCTGAATTTGGTAAATGTACTTGACAGTGAATAGCATTCTAACGTGGAACTGTGCTTTTTTTTTACATACAGGCCAGCAGGAAAACTACAGAAGGATGTCCAAAAGGCTCAAAAACAGTTTAAATAGAACAGAAATCTCCACACTGACATGTGGACAATATTCTGCCACAGCAGCAAAGCTCCTGGGCTGGACCTATTGACAGTGTTGAAGCTAACACAACAGGAAAGTACAGTAAGTAAAGAAATTTCTTCTTTTGTAGCACTCCACATTGTCAGTGAGTATTCATGACACTTGGATTTTAAGAAAAGTACCCAAGAAGAAACCAGATTGGGGAGAATATTGTCCCCATACATCAACCATGTGCAGGAGAGGAAATAACCTGCTAACCACTGCCTACAAAACTCTGTGACAAAGGCTGCATCAGCAGGTCTTTGGACCTCTAATCTGTAGTGGTTAGAGAATGTGTAGATGGAGGACAACATATCTGCCTTTTATAATGCTAAAACAATGCTTCACCTCTCTCCATCCAGAGAGAGTCCAAAGTCCTGATGAAGTGAGCCTTGATGAGAGTTGGAGACCGCTTTTCTAGACATAAGCCCTGGCAATGCAGGCCCTCACCCATCTAGCCACAGTGGTTTAGAGGCTTTAATGCCTATTTGGCTGCTCCAGAAAGGGCAGACAACCCATCCAAAGCCTGAACTCAGCAGTCTGTCAAAGGAATATCCTGAAGGCCCATCACAAGTCCAACTTGTACCACTCCATCTCCTTGAAAGAGAAAATTGCAGACAGAAGATGGAAAACAGATTTCCTGGATCACATGGAAGGCCATGGGAAAGAGGACTGTTCTGAGCACCACATTGTTATATATGTGACAAAGGTATGGTTCTTTGTGGAATAAAGCCTAGAGATTGCCAATCTTCCTGGCTCAGGACATAGCAACCAAAAAGATAGCTTGTAAGATAGGACAGTTAATGATGCATACTCAAGCAGTTTCAAAGGCTCCTTACAGAGAGCCTCCAGGACTAGATTCAGATCCCAAGAAGGAACCAGGAATCAGAAGATAACTAGACTGCTGCTGACAGTTCACAGAAAATGAATAACCTCTTGGTTAGTCCCTAGGAATATAACCAAGCAGGCTCCAAGGGTTGACACCTGACCTCTCAGGGTGCTCAAAGCCAAAGCTTTTCAATCCTTCCTGCAGACAATCCAAACTCTGTGACACTAGGGTTTGAAAGGCTAAATATCTTCATCTCTGGACCCAGTTCAAAAGGTGGTCCATACACAAGTAGAGTATAAATTGTCAACGAATTATTCCTCGGCAGCCATCAGTGTGTCCACCTCCTTCTTAGGGAAACCTAGATCTAGGAGGCTCCTCCTTTGGGAGCCAGGTTGCAAGCAGCATTCCTCCTGGATAGATGCAGAATGGATCCCTGAGAGAGAAGGTACCCCACACTGGAAGGCAAAAGGGGTGCTTTGAGGAGGTTCACTAAGGCAAAGAACCATGGGCTTCTGGGCTGCTTTGGAGAAATTAGAAGAAACTTCCTCTTCAGTGCCCTATTTTCCATATGACCTTGGAGAGGAGATGCAGAGGAGGAAAGCATATGCTCTGTCAAACTCCACTACTGTGACAGGGCATTCACTGCTTCTGCCTGCAGACACACCCTGACTGCACTGAACTTTGAAATAGAAGGAGAGTGAGAGGATCACCCCTTCTCCAGAATGTTTCTGTGTAGGTGTTGTTCCTGTGCTGACCAAGTCTCTTGAATGGGAGTGGTTCCAGTCTGCACCTCAGTCTGACAGGCTGGCATCAGATGACAATGAACTGTGGGAGAACATCCAAGGGAACCCTTGCTCAGATTCTACAGATTCACCCACCAAGTCAAACTGTTTCAGTTATGGTGAGAGTGGGATCCTGGCCTGCTGATCCTCTGAGGTCAGATTCCAGGCTAAGAGTAACTATCTGCAGGGCCAGAAATGAAGGTGATCCTAAGGGGTAGTTCTGTGACTGCCACCATGAGGTCCAGAATCCTTAGTAGACACTGATCTGAAGTCAATGAATGGTTCCTCAGTCATTGGATCTCTCCAGTAAGATCTCCTTCCTGGCTAATGAGAAGAAGACCATTTCCTGGTCCATCTTTGATCACTGACTTCCTTATTCATGGTGCCAATGGTGCTTGAATGAACAAGTCATCCATATAAGGATAGACATGATGCCCCTCCTGTAGGATGTGAGTTACCAGGACAACAAGCACCCTGGAGAAAACCTCATGGGACTGTTGCCTCATCCAATAGGGAGTGCCCTATACTGGAAAAGCTGTCCCAGGGCCGTGAACCTATTGAACCTCTGATGAGACAATCAGATGATAAGATGTGCATCTTCAGCTAGATAAACACCAGCTGGATAGCTCAGTCAATCGAATGCAGAGACTCCATTTGAAGGTAGTGTGGCAAACAAATTTCCTTTGGTGTATCAGACTTGATCAACAACCAGTCATTGACAAAAGTTTGTGGAATGACCAGACAGCTGAAACCGTGATGCTGACAACATTTCTACGTTGGCAGATGGTTTCCAGGTTAAAAACCTGTTTTCTTCCGGGAGCTTTGCCTCTGAACCCCACATGGGGCTGTCCTGCACCCACCACACTTTTTATAATCAACCTGAGTAGCAGCTGATTAGGAGGGGTGCAACTCCCAGCGAATACAGTGCCTGGGTCTGGTGATCATCAGTACATTGGCGTGGTGCTGTAGTAAGCGGTGCTGAGATAGCTGTAAAAGATGTTGCTGTCGGCAGTGGATACCTTCTAGACTTAGGATAGACTTGAACCCCACCCCCATTCCAGGAACTGCAAAATAGGTTGAGCAATCCCATCCTGTTCACTGGGGGACATCAGAGCTATTGTTCTGCACTGAGAGAGACAGTTTAGTGTCAAAGAGACCACTTGTTCCTTCAAGAGATCTTTTGGAGCAGGGACAGAATAAAGGCATAACCGAAAACTGTAATTTCAGATCTAATCATCTGAAGATATCAGGATCCATATTGTGCACAAATTGGTGGCCCGCCACCAAGGGAAGGATATAAAGATGGGTCACATACACTTATAGTGATGATCCTGCTTTCAGCTTGTGTCTGTGGTGTGTTTTCAGGCAAGGACTCTACCACATTTGCTCTTCAGACCAGAATAGACTCATTTTCTCTTCTGGTTCCTAAAGTTCCAAAAAGGGGTGAAAAGCCCTCTCAGAACTGCCTCTGTTGGCTGCCTTCTTAACCTTTGTGGGTGATGTAATCTTGCAGTTGCCTGATGTCAGAAGTTAGCTCTTTTACCCTGTATATCCCTCAAATTGTCATTCAGGCCATAACTAAGCTACAAGCCTCCCGTGAGCCATAACACGAGCATAGCTGACAAAATGTAATTGGTAGAGAGAGCCAACATGTGTAAGAGTCTCACCATGGCCATTATTAGAAAAGGCGGTGGTTATGGATACCAACTATGCTCAACCCCAGTGAATAAGGGGAGCATAGCTGCTCAGTGCCAAAACTACCAGTTCATTGCTGTGTTAAGCAAACAAAGGAGGCAGAGGAGGTGTGCAGGTTAGCACTGTTGGAGGCAAAGGGTCAAGGACCCCTTAATTAGCATAGCGATGTCTGGCAGAATCATGAAATGATCCCACCTGTGAGGGGGATTCCCACTTGCGAGTATTTTGCTTATGTTCCTTAGGATTAGTGTGTTTGTCAGAGTTAGTTGAAGTGAATTGTTACCTGTTATCTGTGTAGTTATCTAGGTGCTTGTCACAGGTGGCTGAAGGAATTATCTGTCAAATTAACTAAGTGTAGAAAGATTTGCAAAGTAGGGGAGTGGCTTAGCTAGAAGGAGCCGGTTTAAACCAAATTTAAATACTGCCCAGATAACTTCTGCCACAGAGAACAAGCAGAGCACCAGGAGGAATGACCTGCTGGTATAACTAAACTTATCGACTGGGACAATACTGTGCTCCTTCCTCCCTCCACCCTCCACCCAAAGGAAGTTCTACTTTTATAGCACAGGATTAAACTGACAACAGAAACTTCCTATTTACTAGCAGGAAGTGAGTGATCACAGAGCCACTAAAGACTCACCATCCTAAAAGGGTAAGAGTAGCTGTCCATCCCCTCTAGCTGCTGGAGGTCTGAATCTGGAGCAAGTAGAGCTACTGAGAAATATATGAACTTTTTGTCTCAGAACAGGAAGATCAGGAGCTAAAAGGGCACAGAAGCAGTACGTAAGTAGGGACAAAAAATAATAAACAAACAAAGGAAAGAGTAAGTATTCCAAACAACAATCAGGGTCCAGAAATAAGACATGTTGGGAGTGGTGCAGTGGCTGTGGGCAGCAGACTTCTGGGAAACATTCTGGAGGATGTAGTGTTGTCCCATCTGCAGGCACCTCTGAGCTGAGGGAAGAGGTTGCTCATCTCCAGGCTGAGTTAGCCAGGATTTGGGGGACCCCTCCCATCCAGGAACCTCCAGGGTCACTGCTGTTGACTCAGAGGTTGCCAAGAAAGAGGAGCTGTTGGACCACAGTGGGCTCAGAGAGGATGAGGGTGGTGGAACAGAGGCACATCCCTCAAGTTGCACATCTCCACAATTTCTATGCCATTCTGGAAAAGTATGGTTCTTTTATGAGGCACCCACTGTGAGACCAAGGAGGATGCTGGGAACCTCCACAAAGAAGATCCACAGGAGGGTGGCATGGGACCACACAGGGAAGGAAACAACTCGGGGGACTCCATTATTAGGAAGGTAGAGAACTGGGGAGGAAGGGAGAGAGGTAAGGTGCCTGCCTGGTGCCATGGCTTGGAGGTCAGGGAGCGAATCCTCAGGATCACAGGAGCAGCTGCACAGGAGAGGGAGCTGAATGTCATTGTCACCTAGGGACAAATGACCTGGCTAAGAAATGGATCAGAGCAGTGCAAGAAGCATTTGTGGAGATGGGGGTGCTTAGACAACATAGCATGCATGGTAACCTTCTCGGAGGTGCTGCCTGTCTATGGCATGGGTGAGGCGAAGGTGCTCACACCATGGGATTCAATCAGTGGTTGAAAAACTGGCATAGCTCATGGATTTGGCTTCTGGGACTGGGGTCCACCTGGAGGATGCAGGCCTACACTGGCATGATGGTCTGCATCTATCCAGGAGGAGAACCAGGATCCTAGGTGATAGGTTTAAATGCTTCATTGGCAAACATTTAAACTAGCCAAGGGAAGTTACTGGAGAGAGCAGGGAAATCCTAGCCCAGCCAAAAATATCAGGGTACAAGTGAGGTAGACACCAACATAGAGATGTCTATAGGAGAAGTGCAGGGGTAAATGGAGAAAGTGCCACATGCAAAGGACAGGGATGGGGCAAAAAGGGTAAGGCCTTCAAGAAATGAAGGGTAATGTACCAACACCTGTAGTCTGGGCAACAGGCCCCTGATCTGGTGGCCTTGATGGAAGAGGGATGCCTGTATATGTAGCAGCTACAGAAACATGGTACACAGAGAACCATGATTGGGATGTTAACATACCAGGTACACAACCTACAGGAGAGACTGGGAGTGGAGAAGAGGGGTGTAGTAGCTCTCATGTAAGGGAAGAGATAAAAGCAACTGGACAAAGAGTAAACAGGGAGGAGAGAAGGTACTGTGGGTCACTTTAGAGACTGGAAATGGCACCACAGTCCACACAGAGGTTGCATACAGAAACCCCATGTCAGGGAGGGAATGGACAAGGATATGATAGAAAACATACTTAGGATGGCAGAGAAAGGGAGATACTGTTGATGAGGGACCTTAATATGCTGGATGTCAACTGAGCACCTTGTTGCAGCCACATCCAAAAGCAGGGCCATTCTCAATGCCCTTCAGGTGGCATGCCTCAGACAGCTAGTTTCTAAACCTAATCATGAGGTAACAATCTTAGACATTAGTACTCTCAATGGGGACAGTGAGAGGATTTCATATCTAGAAGTGGGTAGCCATTTGGGAACAAGTGACCACCAAACAGTGTGGTTCATGATAAACTCAGCTACAGAGTCAAGCCATACGAAAGTGAGGGTTCTGGACTTCAGGAGGGCTGACCTTGGCAAGATGGGATAGTGCCTAGAAAAGCACTAGCAAACAGGCTAGAAGGAGGTGGAGCAACAATGGGAAATATTAAACTGCCATCACAGAGGCAACAACGCTTTTTGTGAACTAAATAAACAAATCAAATGAAAGAAAAAGCCACTATGGTTCTTAGAAGAGGTGGCGTGATGGTTAGGAGAAAAAGATAGCAATTAGGAAGTATAAGGAAACACAGAAGGAGCAGGACAGAGAACTGTGCCAGTTAAAGCAGAAGGAAGCAGGGAGGATAGTCAGAATAGCAAAGGCCCAAACTGAGGTAAATATAGCCAACTCAGTTAAGAAGGGATAAAACCTTATTAGGTATATCAGAGTGCATAAGAAAGACAAAGGGAGGGATAGTGAGGCTGAATAGAATGGGCAGTGGGTGGGCAGAAAGGAGAGTGAAAAGCAGGATATTGAATGAATACTTGTTCAGTATTCACAAAACAGGAGGTGGGGGAGTGCCTAATCCAATAACAGAAGCACTCTGGATAGGGGTCAATCCCAGTCCTTTCACAGAAGAAAGGGTTCTGAAAGAACTCCAAAACTGAAGTGGACAAAGCAATGGGGCCAGATGGAATTCACCCCAGAATTCTAAAAAGAATTAAGCAGAGAACTAGTGACACCACTGACTACCCTTTTAAAAAATCATGGAAGGATGGTGTAGTATCTGAGGACTGGAGGCAGGCAAATGTGATTCCCTTCACAAAAGTGGGACCAAGACAGAGGCTGGAAACTACAGACCTGTCAGTTTGACCTCTGTGGTAGGGAAAGTGATGGAATCACTTTGAAGGAAAGAATTATTGTGTACCTAGAGGCCAGTGGGGCACAGGACCCAAGGCAGCATGGGTTCACAGTGGGAAGGTCATGTCAGAAGAAACTAATTGATTTCTTGACTGGGTGACCAAAGTAGTAGATCAGGAGGGGCTGTGACATGGCCTACCTAGACTTTTAGCAAGGCATTTGACACGTCCCACAAAACATTAATAGTCAATCAACCAGCCTGGAAGTGGTCCCAGGGTGGTAGCCTGGAAAACATTGGCTGGACAACAGGATACAGAATGTAATTGTAAATGGAGTCCATTATGAAGAAAGAGGGGTTACTAGTGGGTACCGACAGGGTTCAGATTGGGTCCAGTCCTTTTAATGTCTTTATAAGGACATTGCAGAGGGACTGAAGGAAAAGTATGCCTTTGCAGATGACACAGATATCTGCAACAGTGGTGATACACAAGGAGGCGTAGAAAGGATGAGAAGGGACTTGGCAAGGTTGGAGGAATGGTCAGAAGTATGGCAGCTTGTATTCAATGCAAAGAAGTGCAAAATAATGCACCTGGGAAACAAAACCCAGGGGAAGATTACATAATGGGGGAGGTAGTAACAACAACAAAACGGAAAGGTACCTGGAGGTAATCATATCAGCTGACCTTAAGGTTGGCAAGCAATGTGGAGAAGGTGGTAGGGAGGGCTGGGGAGATACTGGGATGTATAGGAGAGGCATCACCAGCAGAAAACAGGAAGTTGTTATCCCCTGTACAGACAGTTGGTGAGACCCCATCTGAGTACTGCATCCAGTTCTGGAGCCCCGACCGCAAGGACACAGGATGGAGGCAGTTCAGAGGAGGGCAACAAAATAGTGCAGGGTCTGCAAGAGAAGCCATAATGAGGAGAGACTAAAGGAGCTTAATATGTATACCCTTGAGGAAAGGGAGGGAGAGGGGACATGATAGAAATGTTAAAGTACCTCAGTGGAATCAACAAAGTCCAAGAGGGTACATTTTTCAGAAAAGAGATGTGCAAGAACAAGGGGACACAACTTGAAGATAGAGAAGGGAAGGCTCAGGCAATGTGAGGAAGATATTCACAGAGAGGGTGGTGGATGCCTGGACAGCCTTCCTGAGGAGTATGCAGGGTCTAAAACTGTGGGAGAATTCAAGAACGCATTGGACAGACATAAAGCAATTTTTGTGGGGGTAGGAAGAAATAGGCTGTTGGTTAAACAGGATCTGTAGCTTATCCTCTAGGTAGGGAAATGGGCAGACTAGGTGGGCCAAATGGTCCTTATCTGCCGTTAAAGTCTATGTTTCTATACCCATTCATGACCAATAATTTTGTCACAGAAAACACATTTTGAAAAAAAACGCTCAGCAGAGTAGCAAGTGGACAGGATATGATTGACATCCAATGCTTCCATGGATTGCACCTTCTTGAGCTGAAAAGTTCTTCATGACTCGGTTATCATAGAAACATAGAAACATAGAAGTTGATGGCAGATAAGGACCACAAGGCCCATCCAGTCTGCCCATTTCTTTTTCTACAGTATAATGTGCCATCGGCCTTTGCTCTGTCAATGGCCTATCTATTTATACTTATCTGTATTGCTCCCTTATGCCTATCCCATGCCTGTTTGAAGTCCTGCACTGTATTCATATCCGCCACTTCCTGAGGTAGGCCATTCCATGCATCCACCACCTTTTGTGAAAAGAACTTCCTCACATTACCTCTTAATCCCCTCCTCAAATCTCATGCTGTGTCCTCTTGTCCTGCTATTTTTCTTATATTGAAACATGTTATCAGACAGAACAAAGATTTGATATCAAACAGGTGAGGATAGAAAACCTATTTCTAGCTTTGTTCACTCCCTGTCATCCTCATCCTGAGAGAGAACATTCTCCTACTTATCAAGTAACTTCTGTGGGTCAGAATTTCCCAAGATCCCTGATATGCTCATCCTGACCTCATAAAGGCAGGAGTCGGGGTCTACCTACAGATCTGAGAAAGCAGCCATGTCCTGCTGCAGTGCACCTGAGACATGCCTGTGTGGCCCCTGACCTGAGGGGCCCAGTTTGGGGTGGGTGTGTCTAATGGCATGTCCTGCAGAACATTAGGGCTCAGAAGCTCTCCTAAGGGCAACAACAAATTATGTTTGCCACTACCAACTGGTAGATTATGTGCACCCCTCTCCACCTTGGAGATGTGAAGGGGCTGTAAGATACATATTAGCTTGAAGAAGAACACAATGAGGTAATAAGAAACAATGGAGAGGGTCTCATTAACCTCTTGCAGGTCTTATACCTTTTAATAGAGGTCTCCAAAAGTCTTGGTGCCAAAAAGAAGAGTATGTACCAACTATATAGAAAATATCTTCTTAACTTTAAAACCAATCCCTCATATCATTTAATATATTTTTCACATCTGGTTTGTCAGAGGAACTGAATACCTTTAAGGTGGAACCATGGTGCTTTAAAGTATAACTCAGAACAAGCCCTACAGTCTATAAGCCGGAGCCTGCAGCAAGACAAAAGGGGAGAGATAAGTTCAAGATAGGCACTCACCCTGTTGTTGTGATTGGCCTGAGGACTCAATCAGTTTCTTTTGCATTTAAACCATAGAAGGATGGCAGCAAAATAGAAACTGACCCTCCTAAATTTAAGGGTTGATGGCAACACTGCAGAAGGAATCCAGTAAAGGAGACCCTACGTTGGAAAGGCTGTAGCCAAGCTGGTATGCATGCTTGTGCCCCCCACCACCACACCAAGCAGCATGTTCCAAAGTAGTTTCAACTGTCATTGCAACCTGGACATCAAAAATGGGCCAAGTGGTGTGAGCAAGGCTAAACAAAATTAATGATCAGTCTGCCACTACAACAAACAGGAAAGCAGGCTAGACAGCAAAAGTAGCAGGATCACTGAATCTAGCACAGATCTAGTTACAGATCTAATAATAATAATAATTTATTTTTATGGTGCCTCTCAAAACACCAAGGCACCTAACAAAGTTTAAAATAACATATCAAACATCCCAACATCATAAATAATATAAAACAGCTGGTACAGTTAAAAGATGTCATTCACCAAATGGTTGGTACCACAGATATGTTTTAGAGTTTGTTAACTCCTCCATGTCGTCACCCTTTAATCGATGTGGTAGAGAATTTCAAAGGATTGGTGCCTCATGCATAAATGCCCGAGCCCCATAAGATTTCAAACACACTTTTGGAATCTCTAACAAGACCTCATCAGCTGAGCAGAGCTAACATCTAGGGCAGTAAGGGACCAGAAGCTTTTTCAAATAGTCCAGGCCCTGTCCGTAGAGTTTTAAAAGTAAAAACTGACTTTAAAGGTGATCCGCCACTATACCGGTAGCCAGTGTAGTCCGCAAGCACCAGAGAAATATGACAGGACTGGAAGTTCCATCAAAGCTGGCCACTGCTATGTGCACTAGCTGCAAGAGGCAGATTTCCTCCTTAGGTAACCATAGGTAGAGGGAGTTGCAGTAATCCAGGCACTAAGACACAGAGACATGCTTCAACGTAGGAAGATCACAGGACAGAACAAGATGCTAAATCCTGGAGATATTCCTCAGATGGTGAAAGAAGACCTGATGATGGCTGACACCTGCAAATGCAGAGTCAGCCCTTCATCAAAGATTACCCTCAGATATCTCACTTGTTCAGAGGTCGGGAGTGATAAGCCCAACAAAGAGCCCTGAGGCAAACCTACCCAGGCCCTCCTATCTGGCGCGCCGGGTCCACTACTAGCACCTCAGTCTTTTCCAAGTTCATCTTCAGCCAACTCAAATCCATCCACTCCTAGATTTCTGCAAGGCAGCTGTTAAAGACTGAGAGAGCTCCATCCTGGTCAGGTGCAAAAGAAAGGTACAGCTGGGTATCATCAGCATAGCAGTGAAACCTCAGCCCATGCTTTCTTAGAATGTTTCCTAGGGGCGCATATACACTGTGAACAACATGGGGGACAACACTGAACCCTGAGGGACCCCACAAGACAGAGGAACTAGGTTCAAGGAATAAACCCCAGGCACCACTCTCTGAGTTCTTCCAGTGAGAAAAGTTGTAAACCACCTGAGAACTGCACCTGACAGTCCACAGATGAACCTCAGGTGACCAAGCAGGACCCATGGTCCACAGTGTTGAATGCTGATGAGATTCTAGAAGAACAAAGATGCAAGTGCTGTCCCTCAGACTAGCACAGGCTCTATGTCATGTCACTAAGTGTGATGTTGTCACACCAAGGAATGCATGCACTACACAGGTGCACAAAGGAGCCCCCGCTAGTGGGGAGATCAACAGGACATGCACCAATGGCCCCAGAGGTTGTTCAATGGCAAGAAGAAGAACAAACTGTGCAGCTCAATGGAAAGTCAGAAACTGAAGGATGCTGAAGAAGAAAATGGCAGACAAAAGCTCCAATACTAAACAAATTCTGGTCAGAGCCACTATGGCTGTGGGAGCTTTTGGGATGCTTTTACCTATTATTGCTAATGAATTTGCACAATGCAGATCTGCTCAGAGGCAGTTTCAATGTGGTCTTCCTTTGCACATTTCTACAATGCATTTTCCTAGAATATGCCTGCTGATTGCTATATATTTAGCATGGAATGTTCACAGAAGAAATGGCATCTTATTTTTGGGTGGCAGAGCACTGGCAGTAGAACACTGAAATGTGTCGATAGGCACAAGCTCTGTGTGAGGATAACACCGTGGCCATACACCTCAGGTGTTCGTAGGCAGATCCATCATCCCAGTGCCATTGAACTGCTCAGAGAGGAGAGTGAGAGCTGATGCTGTACCCACTCATACAGGTCTCAGAACAGGCATGTTACAACTGACCTCCAATTCCTTTGTACATTCAGGGAACCACAGATGCACTATCCATGGCTTCAAGCGTACAGTGCAAATGACATTGCAGGATACTGCACCCCATGGCACCCAGGATACCTCAGCAGCCCAGAGGATGGCATATTACACAGGGAACAAGGGAGCTGTGGGCCTGCAGTGGTGTATGACAGCAGGAAGATGCAGCATTGACAAGGCATGCATTGGAGGTATGTCAATTCCTCTTATGGTTTGCAAGGGACATACACATGGCTGCATATACTGGGGGTCCTCAGCTTGTGTAGTGCCCCAAAGCATGGTACAGCCACTTGGATCATTCCGGGTGCAGGTCCCGGCCTGGGTCCAGTGCAGTCAGTGAGTTGGCCATGGCAGGATGTGGAGGGCAGTGCCAGTCTCCACAACAGGTCTGGTATGGAGGAATGGGGGTGTCTATGTACTGGGGCAGTGGGTGGGGTCCTCCATGCTATGGATATTGACCATGGTTTCCTCTGGTGTGATTGGGTCCGGGGGCCCTACACTATGGCACTCTTCAGGGATGGGGTTGAATCAATCAGGGATTGGAGTAGGGTACCTCTAGTCCACCAGGGCTGCAAGGCTGCTGTGGACCTGGGTGCACCTCCACAGCCTGTCTGTGGGTGGCTAGCCAAGTTATTCCAGCTATTTATGGCCTAACTGTGGCCATGCTGCTCTGACCTCTATGGGGTGCATTCCCACTGAATATGCCACAGCACAACATATGCATGGAATGCACCCTTGACTTGCACGGCATACTATTTGTGTGCAACCTGAGCCATTTCCTTGTGGCCAGTGCATCCCACATGTTTGAATATCATGCTGCGGTGCATTGTTGGAGTTGCATGGCACATCTCCCTTTTCATGCCAGGAACACCGCACAGCTCCTTTGAATATGGGTGCCCTGGACTAGGTTACCCTGAAGAAATACATTATCAAAATGGTAAAATCATGACCACACTGAAAACAAGATATTGCATCTAATCTGGGACAGCCTGAGTAAATACAGTGCAAAATGTGTAAATGAAGATCCCTATGACAATGAATGTAGCATCTCCACTGCGCTATCCAGGATACAAAATATAGGATGGAAATATTTAAAGGAAATCTACTCTAAACTGAACTTTAGTGAGTTCACCGGCATAAACAAACAGTTTGTTTAAGCAATAATGTACGAGAGGGCATGGGTCATTCTGGGATAACCTCATGCCTGGAGTGGTTGGGCATGAGGCCACAGGCAAAGTGTCCAATATCACAGACATGAGGTTATTCCAGTACGACCACACCCTGGAGTGCATTATTGCTGTTATACAATGGCTTATTATATACAAAATAAAAAAAAATGTTTTAAAAGTTTTAGTAGTTTTAGTGTAGTAATATATCTTTGTTCTTAGAGAAGATGCAAAAATGCAACAACAAATCACTACAGTGCGGTTGTTCTCAGATAATCTCACTGTTGCCAAGGACAGGCAGCCAATCAGCATCCAGAATATTTTTGCCATTGTGTAATTATTGTTTTATAACATATTAGAACACAGTATTTATTTGGAATGTTGTGGCCATGAGGATGGTGTGTATATATATGTGTGTGTGTGTGTGTATGTTTGCTGTAGCTCAATATATTTTTTCCCAAAAGCACAGTAAAAAGAAAATGCTTGCAGATTGCTACATATTCACTGTATAGCAGTTCACTGAAGACCTGGCATATGTCTGAGACAGTGTCTTTAGAGGTTACAAATACAATGTAAATTATAGATGTGTTGGGGAAAGGGTGACATTTATGAAGTATGAATCTTTCTTGAAAGACAATACATTCCTAACTGAAACTAGTAGCAAGAAGCTGTTTCAATGCTTAGTATTTAAATGTGCCAGTTGATGCATTCTGAAGAGGGTAAACAAATCTCCAGATTAATAGGCAACAAATATATAACACATATTTAATAAGCCATTTTGGTTTCCTTACGGCATCTGATAAGCACCTTGGAATTATGTCTCCAACATTCTTAACAGAAAAAGGGAGTATTTTATTTCTGTTAGCATGGAATATACATTGAAAAGTCCAAAACATGCATTCACGATACTCCATTTTCCAGCTACAGATAGCAAGATGACTGTAGGCATCTCCACAGTCATAAAAAAGGAGATCCAGCTCTCACAGGTGGATTCCTTGAAAACACAAGTGGAAAAGAAATGACAAGGTGCCTGAAAAGTGGAGCACACATAGTGGCTGCACACACAACAGAGTCCTCTAAAGGAAATGTCCCTTAAAGGGGAACGTCCCTTAGATAAATAACCAAAATACCTAACAAAAAGGAGAGACAAAAATAAAACAATGGGGGAAGGGGAAACTGATGCCCAAAGATGGGGAAACCCCAAGGAACCCTAGGGAAAGAAAAGAAAAGGTACTTACCTGAGGCACCAATACATTTTGTTTTTAATCAGATTCCTCCCAAATTATAAAAACTCTATATAAAATGTGGCAGACATGGCCTCCAAATCAAAGGACAGTCAGTGGAAGAAGGGAGAGTAGGTTAGTCAGTCTGAAAGCTGCAGCTTAACAGGCATGATTTTAATTTAGGGGTGCACCCTGTCTCCAGGTATCCTCTACATTCTATGCAGAATTGCAGCCCGAGGCATAGAGGCTGAAAGTTTCTTCAGAGAAGTTTGATAGATGTTTCCCCTTCAGTTGCACAGCTGAAACTGGAGAGTTGCTGCTTGTAAATATTACCATTTGGTTTCATATGGCTCTGTCCTAGTCTCACCCTCTCTAGTTATAGTACTGATCTCCTTGATGTTGCCCCGGCTGCAGCTCTCTGCCGTATGAAGATGATGTCAGTCCTGTACTTGCAGTAGGGCTGGTTATCCTACTGATGCAAATAGAGGAACTCTATTCTAATTTATTTTCTAAAGCCTGTTGCAACAGCATTCTAACTATTCTATACTGTACTATCTTCTCCTGTTCTGTCAGGGTGGCCATCTACAGACCCTGTTTTTTCTTATTTAGTCTATGGGCTTAATTCACAGATGTTGGCACAAGCTGCACCAACTGCAGCTTGCGTGAACTGCCGGTGCACCAGGGACCCTGCACCCGATTCACTATTGGGTAGGGTCCCAGCAGGAAACTCCTCAGCTTGAGACAACAGTGAATATGTGCCAAACAGATGGCGCATCTGTCAGGTGCACCACAAGCTGCAGGGCAGTTGGGTGCAGAACATATAACAGAGTTCCTGGTGATCTAGCAGTCCCCATCTCCCATTTGAAGTTAAAAAGAAACAGTTCCCACGTGGTCTAGCAGCTCCCCATCCATCTCCCATCTGTCGATAAAAAGGAACAGTTTCCTGGTGGTCTAGTGGGCCCCTGACTGGCAGGCAGTACCCCAACTCTCTGCTGTCCAACACCCCATCCCAAAGCTGATACCTAGAATAGTCCCCACTCTCAACCATGGTTGATCACCAACTGAGCTGTCAAGGAGTACATACTATATACAGTATGCATGAGCTGTCAGTCTTACAAATTATAGAAAAGCTGTTGGCCAACAATGTTTTGTTGACTGGAAATCATTATTCATGGAGTTTGATCAAAAGCAACCTAATCCAGGTTTACGTCTGCACTGAAATGACATGTTATGACTTTGTCTAAAATATGTGTTTTACCTGACTGTGTTTAACAATGTACTTTGTGTATTGATTATTTTATGTATTATTCATTTATTGTACCTCTGTACCCAGGTCCCCCTTCAAAATAGGCATTCGATGTTCTAGAGTTCTTACCTAGTTAGCAAACCAAATAAATAAATATGCCCAAATTCACAATGCACAGGGTAAGATTAGTGTATGGGAGGGACCATTGGAGGCAGACATAAAGCACCTCTTCATCCTTCCATATAAGGTGACCCACACTGAAATAGACACTGGCTAATGTCATCATAACTTATATTGAGACAGAAGTGTATGCAAAGTTGTGGATTTGGAAACACAAGCACAGACCAAACAGAGCAGCAGCAAGGAGGCATCCCAATGATGGAACCCTAGCACCAGGCCAGGTTGGTGGACCTGCACCTCCCACCACATACCACAATCAATGCCCCATGCATGTTGCCAGACGCTGGAGATGAGGCATGCATGGGCTGTCCTCAAGCCAGGTTCCACATCTTCAGCACTGAGGAGGTGGCCATGCTGGTAACAGAGTTATGAAGCAACAACATCACCTGGTATGGTGCTGGGTCACTGAAGACACCTGCAGAGGACAAGGCTTGACATACAGGCCACTGTTAATGTGCATGGACCTGAAGCATGGATCCTGAGTGTCATCAAGTTATAAAGAAACAGAAGATGGTTGCAATATGCCAGTCCAGCCACCAGACTGCTGGTGGTCTACCACAATCAGGCCCTACAATGGACCTCATGGCTATAGCAGCAATCATGGTAGACACCCTGACTCAGGAGGTGCTTGACAGGGATCAGGATGGAATGGACACCACACTAGGTGACTGCCCCCAGAACACAGTGGATAACTGGCACACCTCTCTGCAACAGATACTGACCTTGCAGAACCACAGTATTCAAGGACAGTTGCCACTACAGTCACCTGCCACAAACAGCACACAGAGCCAGATCACAGAGGTAAATGCCACTCATGCTGACCATGGAAAAGCAATACCTGTGCCCTCAAATGGTGATTCCAGACATGTAACAAACCTCCTTCTCACAGGTTCACCAGGACATGTGGTACCACAGGAGCAAGAGAATGGCATACTGATGAGGAGGGCCAGAAGTGCCTGGCCAATGGATCAAAACACCATCCAGGACAGCATAGATCTCCCATGCTTAGATGCAACCTAGCCAGGATGACAAACCAACATGGGCACATTGCACACAGATGACCTCATTCTTGAGGGCACAGATACAGACATGGATGCTGTTGAGTGACAGCCACTAACACCTGGGCCCACAAGGTGCTCACAGCAGACCAGCATACTCCAGCATTGCTACTCTAAATTACTCCAGCTGGATCTGAAAAGGCTGTGTAACATGAGGGAAAAAACACAGAGTGGGTGTCACCATGCTGTGGAAAATATAGGGTGTTCAGAGTGAGCTGTGCAGGATAGAATACAGATCAGCAATCTCCCCAGGGCAACAAACCACTCAGTGTACAGTTTTACATCACTGTAGAACTCCCATGAGGATGTAACCACCAGTTCCATGTCACACACTGCTCTGCTGCAACCTTCTTCAATGGGCACTTCATCCACTGAATGCATGCTGCATCCAGAGATGCCTTGTCTACCTGCCACTATACATCCAAGCTCTCCACCATTACCATCCAGCTGACCCTCATCAGGTAAATACTCCAGCAGGGGTATGCAGTGTCATATAACTAGATTGTGTAGCATGGTGCATGTAATAAACACTTTCACAGGTGACAACATCACAGTGCCACCCATCTGATCCATCCAGGTGGCAGAAATGCAACTTCAGGAGGCCAGTCATTCACTTCACCATTTCATGGGTTCTGTGGTGTGCCTCACAGTATTTCTTCTCAGCCTCTGTGGACAATGACAGAGTGTCAGTAGGTATTGCCTCAAGGGTATCCATTATCACCTGTGGGAGAAGCAGAATACAGTCAGGTACTGTATGCACAGGTGTAGGAGGGCACCTGTTGAATGTCACACATGCACTCACCAACCAGCCAACCCACCTGACTCCCATGGATCTCAAGCAGCATCAGAAGCCATGACTAGTAGAAACTGTATGCATCATGACAGGACCCTGGGTACAGGTGAATCACATTGGTGATGACACCATCGGCATCGCAGGTCACCTGCACGCTGATGCTGTGGAAGCCTTTCTGATTGCAATATGCCTCCTTATTCTGTGCGGGAGAAAGTAATGTCATGTGTGTGCAGTTTATAGCCCCAAGAATGTTCTGGAATGCATGCAATGCATGGCACCTCCTTAATAGCTCTCACAGCCAGCTGCATGACAGAAGGATATGTATGTGGCCACATGGTAGACAAGGGCATTGTTTACCGGTGTGGTACACAAAACATCATAGCCTGACTGACACTTATTACATCTCCCACCACCCTATAGAATGAGCTGGTGACATGGTATGTCAGGGCTCACAGTATTTTCTGCTCCACAATCAGTACATAGGACCATCCTGTGGTGGGTGCAGTGTCTGTGTGTAACAGGCAACACATGCCAGAATGGCAGCATGGTCCAGGCACAACCAATGGATGCAGTGCACATGGGTTAGGGTGGCTGCCTCCATGCAAGTCCTGTACAACCATGGCCTACAGCTGCAGCCACAGTCTTGGTTCTGTTGCAACTCATCTTCCAACCAGAGTACACCCAGCAAATATGAAGGGCACATATTGTGCAGGTTACCAAAGCCATTGCACAAATTGTGGCCTGTGAGCTAGCTGGGAATTATATCTGCAGTGTATACCCACCTTTGTGCACCTGTGGAAGCATGTTGGCTAAATGGCATAGCACACACACCCTTAGAACTTTGCTGTCTGTGTGAACCATAGCTGAGAGAGATCAGAGGTTATAGAGAGATCCCAGGGAGGAACTGTTGGTGCTGATGTGGGCGATGGTCCTCTATACACCATACATGAAGATCACAGGTACCTGTTCTGTCCTGCAGTCTACAGAGGGTCAATATGGTGTCTAACAGTACAGCATAGGACTGCTGTAGGTTAACAAATTACTGCTGCAATTGAGCATTGGTTCAGGGGAGGAGTTTACTACCCCCTACACCATACAGAAACATAGAAACAGAATTTGATGGCAGATAGTAACTGCTTGGCCCATCAGTCTGCCCATTTCTCCCTATCTATATTATTACAGACCACACTTGATCTGCAACTCTTTCTCCTTCCCCTTCCTTTCCACTATGATTCTCTTTTGGTTATCCCATGCATTCGTGAAACCCACCACTGTTTTCTCCCCAACAACTCCTCTGGAAGGTTGTTGCAGGAATGCACCACTCTTTCTGTGAAGAATTACTGCCTCACATCTCTCCTGAATCTACACCCTTCCAGCTTCATAGCATGGTCTCTTGTTCTTGAGCAACTTTTTCTGCAAAATACCCCTTCCTGGACCTTATTTACCCCATGAGATATTTAACAGTCTCTATCACTCCTCTCCCCATCCTGTTTTCCAGGGTGTACATACTGAGATCCTTTAGTCTGTCCTCACTGGGTGTTTGATGCAGACCCTACACCAATTGACCTCCTCTGAACTGTCTCCACTCTATGTCCTTCTGGAGATGTGGTTTCCAGAACTGGACACAGTACTCTAGGTGGAAATTACCAGTGATCCATACAGATGAAACACCACACCCTTCGTTCTGTTGGTGATACCCCTACCTATTCACCCCAGCATCCAACTCGCTCTTCCTGCTGACTTGTCTCACTGTCTGGCACCTTTTGGTCATCCAATATGATTACCTCAAGTCTCCTTCCTGCTTTGTGGTTCTCAATACCACCCCACCCATTTTGTACTCTGCCCTGGGTTTCTGTGCTCTACATGCAGGATTTTGCATTTTAGCATTGAAACCCAGCTGCCATACCTTGACCACTTCTCTAGTTTTCTCAGGTCTCGGCTCATTCTTTCAACTCCCCTGGAGTGTCCACCCTATTGCAGATTTGTGTGCCATCCACAAAGAGTACACATTCTCTCCAGCTCCTCTGCAATGTCACTTACTAAAGAGATTAATGAGGACCAGCTCCAGTACTGATCCATGAGGCACCCTGCTGGTTACCCTCCTGTCCTTGAGTGAACTCTGTTTATCAGCACCCCCTGTTGCCTATCCCTAACCAATTTCTTATCCAGTTTACCACCTCTGGACCCACTCCTAAGCTACCCAGCTTGCTTACTAGTCTCCTATGTGGAACAGTGTTGAATGCTTTACGAAACTCTAGATAGGCCACATCCTCCGCTCTACCCTGATCTAGTTCTTTGGTCACCAAGTCAAAGAAATGTATCAGCTTTGATTGACAGGACCATCCTGAGTGGCCAGTGAGAATGATACTACAGCTGGAGGAGCGGCATGGGGCTGGTAATATTGTGGTGGTAGTTTTAGAAGAAGGTCAGTAGCCTACTTTTGTGTATCAGCTATGAACCTACAAACCAGCCTTACTTTATATTCATCAGTAGACAGATCCCGAGGTCTAGCTACCAGTATACAGATCCTTGCTAAGAGCTGCACCCACTAAAAGCAATGCAATAGGGTCTGGTTATTGATGTTCTACTCGGGAAACGTGTGTATGTACTAACATACTAATTGCCAGCAGATTAGGCCCTTACAGTCTATCAAATCTGCTCGAACTTTAGAACCCTAGTTGGGTACCGAGGCACCCCCTTGTGTTCCGAAACCCCTATCATCCATCCTTATGTTATGTTTTATTACAGGAATGTTAGTCAAGGATATTGTGTTTAGTAGAGATGTGTGGAATATTAAAATTGTTGCCTCACTGCCTGCTATTTGCTACTGTATAGCTATGTATTTACTGTGACCTGCTATATGTGCCAGTCTCTGGCCCACCCATGCCTGAAAAAGGTCCTTGGATCAGTGCACCAACCCACTTAACAAAGGAATAAATAACCTACATACATACACAATACATACATAAATTCTGCTGGTGGAATGCCCACAAAATTACCATTACAATTCCATGGCACTTTGTAGAATCTGCCCAAAAATCTCAGGATTTTGCCAAACTTTACATTCTAGTTATATTGGTCTAGTTTTAGAATGTCCACACGATGCCACATTTCTCAGGTGGACAGGTACTCATGTCATTCATAAGGGTACCACATTTAGAGTACTAGATTAAAAGGGGGCTGAGGTATGGTGGCCAAACATTTAATCAAAATTTAATTTTCAGTTATTTCTATTTTAACCAATGGGCTTGCAATGTATGCAGTAAGCTGTCACTGACAGTTCAGTCAGCAGGCAGCTGTGGAGGTGTGAGTTGCTGTGCTGCTTAATAATGGGCAGCTGTGCTGGGGCAGGGGTAGTGGGGTGGTATGTCATTAAAGAAGGAGTAGGGGTTGTGGGTCCACTACACTATTGATAAATATGGATTTTCATATCGGGTGGGGATCAGCCAACAGGGTGGGACCCTACGCTATGGAAAATGTTTTATTTTAATACTTGGTTTGTAATAGGGTAATCAGGTATGGGGAGGGACCACTACTCTATGGAAAGGTTTTATTTTATAACCAAGTGGTTACTTGGCAATTGGGGATGGTGGGACCTCTACTGTATGGAAAGGTTTTTTTTATTACTGGGTGGTTACTTGGGCAATTGCAGCTGGGTGGAACCTGTACTCTATGGAGAGGTTTTCATTTATTACCATGTGGGTACTCAGGTGATCAGGGGTGGGACCACTACACTATGGAAAAGACGTCTTTAATTTACAGATGGGTGATTCAGCAATGGGGACCAGTGAAATGTGTGGGGAGGAGCTCAGTATTTCACAACTACCAGGATGCATGAGATTACCATTGGGTTTTTATGGTGGTAATTTTCTCCATGTAAGGTCCTTCACTAAGTCCCTTGTGTGGATCAAATACTTTGTGAATGGGATAGTGGGAATATACGAGGTCCCCCCCTCATTTGAATTGCGGCACCTCACTACTTGTGTAGGTGCAAACTCAGTTAAGCGGGTGAATACTGGGCTATGTGAATACCATATCTAGAAAGCCCAGTCTGCCCTAGCAAACTGGGTGAATCCTGCTGGTGACATCATTTTAAATCCCAATGACCTTAATTTTTTTTTTGAGAGAATGGTAAAACAGCAAATAAAGTGCCCTGTTATGTAGTTCAATGTAGATGTCTAAACAGGTACGCTAGTAATAGTTCTAGTAATTTTTTATCAGTTTTGGCTGTTTGCTGTGCTACTGTACATTTTTCAGTCTTTTAAAAGATAGTGATGTAGTATACCGAACGTTAAAGTTTCTGTGCAATACCTAAAGTCTGTGTGCATGCCATCAAGCGGACACATTTTATTGTGCCATCATATAACAGTACTCTTAATTTCTTAGCCCATCTGCAGTATTTTTCCTGCTTCATAGAATCATATCATAGACTCCATAGAAGCTTGACAGCAGAAAAGTACCATACCAGCCCATCTAGTCTGCCCTTTCTCCCTACTCCCCTCCCCCACCAGCTCCCACCCTCCCTTGATTCTCAGCCCCATATGCTTGTCCCATTCCCTGTTGAATTCTTCCATCAAGTTCACCCCACCACTTCATCTGGTAGTTTGTTCCAGGCCTCCATGAAGAAACGCCCTCTAACCTGCCCCTGTATCTTTTCTTTGCAGTCTGAGGCTGTGCCTCTAGTTTTGACCCCCTCCTTCCTCTTAAGTAAATCCTCTTCTCCCACTTTATTGAGCCCCTTTACATAGTTAAAAGTTTCAATCATGTCTATATATATATATATATATATATGTTCAATCTATAAATCCCCTGCAAAATAAGGTATTGTTGTTCCACTTTTTGATTTCTGAAGATTTGTTAACGTCTTGTTGTGCCTGTGTGGCTACATATGTTTAGTGCTCATTTTTTCATCTGAAGTCACTGTTATTTTTGGCTTCACATCCACCAAAAACTAAATAAATATAACATCGCTGTTAATTTTCTGTGTTGTCTATTGAAATTGTCACTGTACCACTATCATGTGTTTCCCCATAGTAACGTGAATACTGTCTCCTCACTGCATGTTATAGCTTAACTGAAAGAGAAAGACATAATAGCCACACAGTGTCAGTGGCTCAGTAGGTAGTACACTACCTCTGAGGGCTGGAGATCAGAGAGCTGTGGGTTCAGTTCCCACATCTAGCACTTGGGTTAATATCCCAGTACTGACATTGTAGTGCAGCATGAGAGGGTGCTGCACTTATGAGGTGCCGCTTTCGGATGAGACATTAAACCGAGGTCCCATCTGCCTGGACTGGTGGTAGTTCAGATGGATGTTAAAGATCCCATGGCACTTATCAAAAAGAATAGGGAATTTCCTGGTGTCCTGGTCAAATTTCCTTCATTCATATAAAATGCCACCAACAGCTTAATCTGGTTCAAGGTCAGTTGACATTCATCTGTATCCCACCCCAGTCGTGCCTGAAAATAGTCAGGATTTGTCTAGTGCACTTACCCGGTCAACAAAAAAAAAAAGAAAGAAACATGCCTATTGCAGTATTTTTGCCACTGTGTGGTCTTGTGAATTTTCTTGAATTTCTTAGCAACCCACAAAATTGGAAAATCACTTTTGCAATAAGCATGTTTCTTTTCTTGGTGACTCTGTGTAATCTAAAAATGCCCACAAAGACAGAGTCAGTGGGGACTACTCTGCTCTTTAGGGGCTGTTTTCTGCATTCTGCAGTTTGGTAAGCAGACTAAAGAGAAGTTGCCCGACACTCACCCTCCAAGCAAGGGACTACTGTGCCCTTTGGGACTGTTTTCTCTCAAACAAACTGCATTCTGTAGTTCGGTAAGCAAACTAAGGAGAAGTTACTGATGCTCACCCTCCAAGCAAAGGGACTACTGTGCCTTTTCGAGTCTGTTTCCTTTCAAACAAACTGCATTCTAAAGTTTGGTAAGCAGACTAAGGAGAAGTTGCCCGGCTCACCCTTCAAGCAAGAGTGCGGGTTGGAACTCTGAATTTTGGCATCTACCCCTGAAGAAATCTCACTTGCTCCTGTTTGTCAGTGTTTCACACTATGTGCAGCAATCCAGAAGTCTTCTAGGAATTGCTGCCAAGAAATAATGTTAGGACTGACCTCTGCTTGACATGCTCTTGATTTGTCACTAAGTAATGTTTAATCTGATGTAGAGATTTCTTAAGAGTTGGCTTAAGTTTGAGAGAGGTTATTAAGGTAATGTGATTTTGCAATCTGCCCTGTGCCTTCTCTAAGAGCTGTAAGTTTGTGAGCTGCACCCTAGACCTCTGTGTTCCATTGGGGCTGCTACAGTGCCCTCCTACTTCGCACTCACTCCCACAACCTAGTGTTTTACTACTGACTTGCCCCCAAAATACTCCCAGAATAGATCTCCTCTTCTATCTTTTATTTATTTATTTAAAAGTTTTACCAGGAAGGCATACTGAGCAGACTACTGCTCGATTCCAGATGCATCATGGGAAGGGGTGGGGAAATACAAATGAGGTGCAACAAAAGAATACATAATAAAACAGAACATAATTACACAGTGCATATAAATTTGGACAGTTGCGGCAAGAGTACAATAATAAAACAGAATACACAATTGAGGTGCAGCATAAAAAGTATAATACAACAAGCATTCATAAATTATATAGTGCAAATAGAGAGTTGGACAGATTATGGGCAGAACATTAGTAAAGTAACTGGTTGATCCAGTAGTATGGTAATCACTGTACCCTTAGACACTCAGGCCCTACCTCAGAGAGTTATTCAGGTGCATGTACAGGTGGTTGCAAGTGTATTTTAAGGAGGGAGTTGGGTGTTATGTGGAGGTAGAGTGCCGGATAGCCGCAGGAAGGGTGTTCCACAGTTTGGGCATCCGAAATGAGAAACCTGCCTGGCCTGCTGCAGTGGACCTGAGTGGAAAAAAGTAGGTGAGAACCAAAGTTCCTGATTTAGCCATGAAGCTTATGAAGTATGACTGTCTCTGATTCATGAGGGTGGGAAGAACAAGCGTATGGTAGAGGGCACAGTGATGAGTGGTGGGGACAATCGAGAGTATACCAAAAGCAGAGTGGAAGAGAGTCTCCAGTCTGGCTTGGGTGGACATGGGAGCAGCACTATAAACTACATCACCCTGTGAAAGATTGGGATAATCATTTTCTGTACAATTGCTTGGTGCACGATAGCAAGATGCAAGTCCTGTTCCCATATAGACACCCAGCTTGGAAGGTAGCTTCATGGGTAGCTTCAACATGTACAGAGAAGTCTAGATGCTGGTCAAGCCAGACCCCAAGATATATAAATGAGGAGCAAGCCTCCAGATAAGTCCCGTCCAGGGTGTGGAATGAGGGTAAGGAGAGGAGAAAGAGAGTCTCTTCTTCATGCGAAGGTTAGGGTGACTGTTTTCTTGGCATTGAGAAACAGCTGATTACAGCACAACCAGAGCTGGACATCATCAAAGTCCTTCTGTAGTCTGGTCACCACATTGGTAGTTGTGGGTCTGGATGTATACAGTACAGTATCATCCCCATGCATGTGAATGGCAGATTTAAGATAGGCAGAGAGCAAATCATTTAGGACAATGGAGAACAGAAGCAGGCCAAGGACTGAGCCTTGTGGAACATTGATGGTTACTGGAAGAGTGGCAGAGGTGTTGTTGGCAGTTCTAACAGAGTGGGACCTGCATGCCAGATAGGAGAGGAACCAGCTGGTGGCCTCTCTAGAGAGCCCTGCAAGAGAGCTTAGTAATGAGGATTGAGTTGGAGATGGCGTAAATGCTTTAGCCAGATCAACAAAAATAACAGAGGCTATATGACCATTATCCATACCTGTAAGGATGACATCTGTGAGCCTTAAGAAGGAGGTGGAGGTGGAGTGGCATTTCCTAAAACCAGACTGGTAAGGAGAGAAGAAGGAAGAGGAAGCGAGAAAGGAGGAGGAGAGCTGTGAGAAGACAAGGTGCTCCTGTGTCTTAGCCAGTATAGGGAGGTGAGATGGGGTGGTAGTTGCTAGGAGAGGAGGGGTAACCACCCTTTAGAAGGGATGACTGTGGCATGCTTCCACTCTGATCAGGTGGAACTGAGGCAGAAGGAGAGGTTAAAGAGTACAACCAAGGGGCTTGCGATGGCAGAGGCCGTCAGATAAGAGCATTTTGAGTCCAGATCTAAAGGTCATTGCCCTTTGGAGGGGTTAAGAGAGGAGTTCTGCAAGTATGTTGAGCCTGTTGACGGCGAAGGTGAAGGCAGGCAAAGGAGTTGGAGATTGAGAATGGGGGAGGTTTAATGGCGTTAGGCAGGACTGTTGGATAAGAGATAAAAGTGCCAATGCAAATTAGTGAAAATGCATTAAACTCGTTGGCCACTATGGGAGGGTCAGAAAAGAGCAGCCACCAAGGATGAGGACAGGGAGAAGCTGGGCAGGAGGTGGGAAAATCGATTTAAACACCTTCCAGAATTTGGACGGTGGGTTATATTAGCATTGAAGGAGGCTTTGAAATGATTTGCTTTAGCCTGGTGTATCAGTCTCGTGCAGCCAGTCTGGAGAGAATGATATTTTAGGTGATTCGATAGCTTCCCGGAGGCCTTGTAGGACTTCCACACCTGGTCCCTCGGCTTAAGGTGACCCATAAGATCAGCTGAGATCCAGGGTAGATAGATGATCCTCACACGATCCCGCTTGAAAGGTGTGTAGCTGTCCCAGACCTCCAAGAACCTTGATTTGAAATAATCCAGGGCAGAGTCTATAGATGTGGAATGGAGATAAAGGACCAATCAGTATTTGTCAGGTCATATAAAGAGAGGCAAGGTCAAGTGATTTAAGAACCTAGTAAGTATTACTCAGGGGAGGTGCCTTAGATCTACATATTTTTCTTACCAGGTACATCATGTGGTGATCACTAAGGCAGTCCAGCAAGATGCTGGAAGCAGTTGTATGATGGGGATGGGAGATAAGGGCCCAATCAAGAAGGAGTGGTTCAGGGATCTAGTGTTCAGGTGGGTGGGCTCTGTAATCTGTTGGGATAGATTTAAGGAGGCCACCTGATTGTGAAACTTAGAGCTGGCACTGGAAAGTCAGTACAAATTGAAGTCACCTAAGATGTAAATTTCACCTGAAATGGCTGAGATTTTAGGGCAGCCAGGTGATCAATGATAGATGATATAGTAGAGTCAGAGGAACAGTAGGAGCCAGCTATAAATATAGGGACTGAATGAGGGAGGCAATTTTATTAATTTTATTTTATTTATTTTATTTATTGCATATAATCGGAATTACAATCTTTGAGTCACAGACTCATTTGCAAAGACTCCACGTCGGTAACAGGGGTGGAGGGGAACAAATACAGGATACATACATAGTACACATCAATGGTCTATGTTGTCAAATATATCAGAACTGGGAGAACAGTAGCAATGAAAAGATGTACATAGACAGCCTACCTCTCTCTTGGTTCCTGGTTGGTCATGGCAAAGGACAGTGTATCTCAGAATCGATAATTCAGCATCAGGGTGATGCTTGCAGGCAGGTTTCAGAGATAATCATGACATCCGGTTTTAAAGCGAGGACATTGGGTAGAAGCAAGGTTAACTTATGTGGGAGGCTGCATATATTTAGGCAAGCAATTTTTAATACTCAAGGTAACTGGAGGGTGGATGAAGAGTTTGAGCTGCGCAGTGTATTTGTCTCAGGGTTGTCTCTAAATCACCTGCTAGCAGTAGTAGTAGTGACAGTAACAGCTTGAGATTATGAAAAGTGAGCAGAGGTTTGTGATCAGAGGCTGGGGATCGATAGGGCATCTCGAAGTGTCCTGGGTGGGACTTTCAGTGCTATTAATGCAACACAAAAGAGGAGGTAGAATACTGGGACCAATCAGTCGAAGTGAAACTGGGGCCTGTGTTAGGTAGCATAGGCAGTGAGGTAGTAGAAAGATGTGGGGGAGTTCCAGGGAGTCAATTAGTGCGCTAACTGTCGGTGATTCAGGTAGGAGGAGGGAGAGGTAGGGAAGCTAGGGGTGTAAGAGTGGTGACTATAAAAGACAGAGGGGCAGTATGCTGAATCTGTATGTTTGAGGTTCAGGATAAATACTGTGGATAAATACTGCTTATAGTGGCCTCTAGCTGGGGACTGGGGCTCACCTGGAGGGATGCAGCCTATACAGGTGCAATGGTCTGTATCTATCCTGAAGGGAATCAGGATCCTAGGTGATAGGATTAAAAGCTTCATTGGCAAGCATTAAAACTAGCCAAGGGGAGGCACTGAAAAGGAGAAGGAATCCTACCCCCTAAAAAATCAGGGTAATTAGTGAGGTAAACACCAAGATAGAGCAGTCGTTAAGGAGAAGGGCAGAGGTAAATGGAGAAAAGACAAAGACAATAAGGACAAGGATGGGGCAAAAGAAATAAAGCCATAAATAAATGGAGGGTAATGAGTTCCAGTGCCCATAGTCTAGGTAAAAAGCTCCTCGAAATGGTGGCCTTGATGGAAGAGGGATGCCTGAATATCGTAGCATTCACAGAAACATGGTACACAGAGAACCATGACTGGGATGTCAACATACCAGGGTACACAATCTACAGGAGGACAGGGAGGGAAGAAAAGGAGGAGTAGCTCTCACGTAAGGGAAGGGATCAAGCTACAGAACTAAAGGGTAAACAGGGAGGAGAGGAGGCACTGTGGGTAACCCTGAGACTGAAATGGCTCCACAATCTGCACAAGGGTTGTACACAGACCCCCATCTCAGGGAGGAAATGGACAAGGAAATGATAGAAGGCATCATTGGGATGGCAGAAAGGGAGATATTGCTGATGGGGACCTGAATATGCCAGATGTTAACTGAAGCACCTTGCTGCAGCCACATCCAAGAGCAGGGCCATTCACAATGCCCTACAGGGGCATGCCTCACCAGCGAGTTCTGGAACCCACTGAGGAGAGCAATCTTAGTTCTGGTACTCTCAAATAGGGTCGGAGAGAGGATGTGGGTAGCCATCTTGGAACAAATGACCAAACGGTGTGGTTCACGATAAACTTAGCTGTAGAGTCAAGTCACACAAAGTGAAGGTATTGGACTTCAGGAGGGCTGATTTTGTTAAAATGGGAAGAGTGTTTGAAAAGCACTAGCAAACAGGCAAGAAGGTGGGGTGGAGCAACAATGGGAAACATCAATACCGCCATCACAGCGGCAACAGGCCTTTGTGTGAAGCAAATAAACAAATCAAAACAAAAGAAAAAACATTATATGGTTTCTCAAAAGAAGTGGTGGAGAAGGTAATGGAGAAAAGGTAGCATTCAGGAAGTATAAGGCAATACAGAAGGAGCAGAACAGAGAACTGTAGTAGTTGAAGCATAAAGCAGGAAGGCAGTCAGAACAGCAAAGGCACAAACCAAGGAAAAGATAGCCAACTTGCTTAAGAAGGGGGATAAACCTTTATAGGTACATTAGGGAGCAAAGAAAGACTAAGGCAGGATATTGAGGCTGAATAAAGAGGAAGGTGGTTGGGCAGAGAGCAACAGTGAAAAGAAGGATACTGAATGAATACTTCTACTCAGTATTCACAATGGAAAAGCAGGAGAGATATCTAATCCAGTCAATAGATGCACTCTGGATTGGGAGTTGATATTTGTCCTTTCACAGAAGAAAGGATTCTGAATGAACTCTTAAAACTGAAGTGGAAAAAGCAATGGGGCCTGATGGGATTCACCTCAGAATTCTGAAAGAACTAAGGGAAGACCTAGTAACACCACTGACTACTCTTTTAATAAATCATGGGAGGATGGTGTGGCACCTGAGGGCAGATGTGATCCCGCTTCATGAAAGTGGAGCAAGACAGAGGCAGGAAATACAGACCTGCCAGTTTGACTTCAGTGGTAGGGAAAATGATGGAATCACTCTGAAGGAAAGAATTGTTGAGTACCTAGTGGTCAGTGGGGCACAGGACCCAAGGCAGCATGGATTCACAGAGGGAAGTTCATGTCAGACAAATCAAATTGATTTCTTTGACTGGGTGATCAAAGTAGTAGACCAGGAGGGCTATGGACATGGCCTACCTAGACTTTAGCAAGGCATTTGACACAGTCCCGCACAAAGATTAATAAACAAATTAGCCAGCCTTGGAGTGGGTCCCAGGGTGGTAGTCTGGGTAAAACACTGGCTGCAAACAGGACACAGTGGGTAATAGTAAATGGAGTCCACAGTGATGAAAGGAGGGTTACAAGTGGGGTACCACAGGGTTCAGTACTGGGCTGGTCCTTTTTAATGTCTTTGTAAGTGACATTGCAGAGGGATTGGAAGGAAAGTATGTCTCTTTGCAGATGACACAAAGATCTGCAACAGGGTTGATACGCAAGGTAGGGGTGAAAAGGAAGTAAAGGGATTTGGCAAGGTTGGGGGAATGGTCAAATGTATGGCAGCTTATATTGAACACAAAGAGTGCAAAGTAATGCACCTGGGAAACAAAAATCCAGGAGAAGAGTATACAACTAGAGTGAGATACTGACAACAAGAAAAATGGAAAGGACATGGGGTAGTCATATCAGATGCCCTAAAGGTGGGCCAGCAATGTGAGAAGGCAGTAAGGAGGGCTGGGGATACTGAGATGCATAGGGAGAGGCATCACCAGAAGAAAACAGAATTTGTTGGCCCACTGTACAGACAGTTGGTAAGACCACATCCGAGTACTGTGTACAGTTCTGGAGACCCCATCTCTGCAAAGACATAGACAGGGTGGAGGCTGTTCAGAGGAGGGAAACCAAATGGTGCAAGATCTGCACCAGAAGACAGATGAAGAAAGACTAAAGGAGCTTAAGATGTATAGCCTCGAGGAAAGGAAGGAGAGAGGGACATGATAGAAACTTTTAAATACCTCAAGGGAATCAACAAAGTCAAAGGGTAGCATCTTTCAGAAAAAGATGTGCAAGAACAAGGAGGCACAATTTGAAGATAGAGGGGATGGCTCAGAGGTAGTGTGAGGAAGTATTTCTTCAGAGAGGGCTCTGGATGCATGGAACAGCCTTCCTGTGGAGGTCGTGAGTCAAAAACAGTGGGGAATTGAAGAATGCATGGGACAGACATAGCATAATTCTAGTTAGGGGTAGGAGGAAGTAGGCTGTTGGTTAAATAGGATCTGCAGCTTATCTGTTAGGTAGAGTAATGGGCAGACTAGGTGGGCCAAGCGGTCCTAATCTGTCAAGTTCTGTTTCTATGTTTCTATTGGTGGGCCCTCATGACCTGCAGAGGGAGAAATGACCTGATAGAATATCTGCAGTTACGTAAGTCGCATACTATAAATTAACATGCCCACTAAGGGTGGTGGTGGGCGATGGGGCAGCCGATGTGTCAGCATCTGCTGGTATCCTCAGCCACTTTCCAAATTCACCTGAGTTGGAGAAGGCTCCCACGGAGCAGCCCATGGTATGAAAATATGCCCAAAGTGGTGTTACACTGTGCAAATTTAGATCTCCATACCTGCTGTAGATTCAGGCGGTGGGTAGCGCAGCTTCAGGAAGGGCAGCTGAGGATTGGCCCTGCAACCAGCAGTGAAGTTGCTGTAGATTTGGGTGGTGGGTAGCACAGCTTTGAGGAGGGCAGCTAGTGAGTGCTCTGAGTCTTGCTCTCTGCTTCCTCTCCAGGATCACCACCCTGATCAAGCACTCCACAGCTTGCGGCACTGACTCTGAACCTGAGCTGGCCACTCTTCATTCACCAGCCACAGCACAAACTCAGGTATGCTGCTAGAGACTCAGGGAAGCCTTTACTCCTGTAATTTTAATCTGACTGGCTGCTTGGTCTGGACCTGGCTCCTCGTTGGCTGTCTCCGCTTACAGACCTGTCCTGATTGGACTCCTTGTGCTCAGCTCTCGGTGCATGGTGATTATTTTAAACTGTTACTATTTTACTCCACTGAATATATTCATATATATATATATATATATTTCTCTCACCCACCCACCCCTTCTCTGATCTCTATTAAATGCACTTTTCTCACCTAGCACCACCTCTCTCTCTCATTCTTCTCCAGTGCCTACCACTCTAGACTTCTTCATAAAGAGATGTACTGTAAACAGCTAATTCCCCTTAATGGAGCGGTAGTCCTCACACACACCCAGAGCCACAATCAGTAACTTTCTGGCCCATACTGTATGTGTTAAACTGCTGTTGCTGGATCTCCATCTGCCTCTTCCCTGGTCCTTCATTACTTCATCCCTGTCCTAAATTCAACTTGGCCATGTGACTAAGCTCTGCTGGGGCTGGATTGCTAGTCAGCTAGCCTCCAGCCATCAGCTTGGAACCTACTCTTCTCTGTGCACCCACAAATCACTCCAGACACAATGAAACCCCTATTCCCACTGACTGTGGCTGTCCTTCTGATAGACACCCTTCTACTAATCAGCTTCTCAGCCTTAATTCTGTCCCTTGACCAGGTGAACCTTCTACACTTCAATGAAGATAACATCTCCCCTTCCTCCATCTTCCATCTAGATGGGTTTCAACCCTCTCAGCACCCTCACTTTCAACCTAACCAACCTGAGTGCCACCTGATAGGTTTCTCCCTTCATTCCACCCAATCCCTCCCTCCTCCCATCTACTATGCCTCTACTTCCTCCTGCTTTCCCTGCTCTTATTGGCTGGAGACATTGAATCTAACCCTGGGCCTGACTCCTTGGCCTCTAGCTTTCCCTTGTTAACAGACTGGGCATCTACCACCAAAATGATGGGAGCCTTCTCTCCAAGCTAGATCACATTAAGGCTTAGATATCCCAATGCTTACAATATTCTCTGCATCTCAGAGATGGGGTTATCCACCAAAGTCCCTGGCACTTCAGTCACCACCCCTGGGTACTCCATACTCCATCTACACAGGGTACGCACAGTGGTTTTGCTGCTTTCTATGTACAGAGTCCCTATGCCACCATTGTCTCCCAGGAGGTAGAACCAAAATCATATGAGATCCTACTCTCCAAGCTGGTCATTCTGTCTGTGTTTCCTGTTTTTGTTGCTGTCTGCTATTTCTTCCTAGCACCTCACCTTCCTCTTTGGTCTCCAAGTTCACCATCATAATTTCTTCAGCTGCCTCCAGGTGAGCTTCTAATCCTTTGCGACTCCAACTTTAACTTGGCTTGCCCAACACTCCAAGGCCATCACTTAAGAGATCATGGTACTTAACCTTACCCAACTCATCACCAACCCTTCCAGACCCAATCCCTCTCCTCTAACCACTTGCTGCTGGACTGGATCCTAACCACTCACCCTCTCAAATTCTCTTCAGTTGGTACCCTTCCCAATGCCTTCAGTGACCATTGTATCACCTTCTGTCACAGGAAGCACTGTCTACTTCAGCCCCACTCACATCTTCAATCTCTCCCTCTTCTTGCTTGCTCCCTGCCCAAGCCCTGGAATTATCCTTAGTCATGCCCCTACACAAGGGGTGACTCATCTACCCCAGTAACTACAGACCTATCTCCCTCCTCTATTCCTTTCCAAAATCTTGGAATCCCTTATCTCAAAAGACTAAATGCATTCCTTGCCTCCAAAAACATTCTGACTCCATACCAAATGGGTTTCCTTCATCTCCTTTCCACTTCCTCCTCTCTTCTCTGCATCACCAACCACATTCATTCGGCCATGGATAAGGGTCATCTAACATGGCTATATTTATAGGCTTATCCAAGACCTTTCATTCTGTTGCTCATAAACTACTCCTAGATGACCTCACAGCTATTGGACTATTCCCATCCCCTACTGAATGGTTCAAGGCTTACCTAACAGATAGGTTTCAATTTATCTTGCTTGGGAAACCAAATCTGCTCCCTCTCCATTGTGGCTGGTGTTCCCAGGGTCTATCCTTGGACCTACTCTAGTGTAAATATTTATAAACAACCTTCCTTCTGCCTGTTCTGACTTATTGTACACATTCAAATGTACACCTATGGTACAGTGATCTTTACTTCTGGTCCCTCTCTAGCCAAGGTTGAATCTATCCTTTAAACTGACTTTGTGAACACCGACAAATCACTCAGACGCAACTCTATGAAGATGGCCAGTATGGCTTTTGGCACCACCCAGAAACTGGACAAAATGACACCCCCGCATTTTACACCCTCAATGGTGCCAAAATTGCAGCAGTTAAATCATACAAATACTTGAGTGTCTGGCTGGATCCCAAACTGGACTTCTCCCTGCACCTGGATTCTGTTCACACAAACTTCATCCAAAACTGGGAAAGCTCTATAGACATAAGGACAGCCTCCCCAATTAGGAAGGAAATAATCTCTAAGCTTATCCTTCCTTTGTTCGATTCTGCAGATGTGTGTATAGTTCAGTGCATAATCCTCTCTTGCCAAATTTGCCTACAGTTTCATGCCTTCTGCCATTTTGCCTCTATTCTCCAATACCACACCTATCACTGCCACCTCTAAAAATGTGTCTCATTGCTCTCACTCATTGATCATTGTCTAGCACTTTGCTCAACCTTTATTACTAAGTTCTTTTTCATCACCCTTCCCTCCATCTTCTCCTCCTTATTAGCCTCAGCTCTCAGCACTGGCTACTCACTGTGCTCATGGGACCTCTACTCCTTTGCTCTGGCCACACTCACTCACTGGCTGGGAAAATAGCCCTCACCCACCAGCTCCCTGCCCTCTGGAACTCTCTTCTCCTCACTGTGCATAGCTTGCCTACCACCTATCCATTAAAAAGAATTTCAAGCCCCTCCTCTTTCCCCTTGCCAATGTTTCAAACCTCCCTAACTCCTAGCTACCACCAGCAATACTGGCCATATCCTTTATTACCGTCCCAACCTGAGCTCTGTGTGTATAATCCTGGCAGCACACTACTTGTGCACCTTTGTTCTGTATCAAAACTCCTAGCCTTATTATGATACTTCATGCATTATTATTTCCTCTGATGTTAGTGTCCACTGTTGGGTATGCTGTTAGGTTCCACTTCTTGTAAAAGATGTAATTAATGCTTATTTTTATATATTCTTCCATATCTCTCATTTTATAGACAAGTATATATTTTATCTATCTATTGCACTCTTCTCCTGCCCTGTATTGCATCTGTAAATGAGCCTTGGCTCAGTGTGCCTTTCCAGTTATCAACTTTTAAATAAATAAATAAAATAAATATGCTTCTAAATTCTGACTCATGTGGTAGCCACAGTTAAAGCAAGTGATGTGGAATATGATGTTATTCTCATGCTCCATCAGCAGGAGCTATTCCCTAAACTGAAACTGATTCTGCAAAGGCATCAAGAGGCCTTTACCAAGCCTAACATGAATGTGGGTGAATGGACATTCTCATACATGTTACTTTAACATCTTTATAGGTGACATTGCAGAGGGTCTGGAGGAAAGGTATGCTCTTTGCAGATGACACAATGATCTGTAACAGAGTTGATACACAAGGGGGTTAGAAAGGATAAGAAGGGACTTGGCAAGGTTGGAGGAATGGTAAGACGTATGGCAACTTAGATTCAATGCAAAGAAGTGCAATGTAATGCAACTGAGAAACAAAAACACAGGAGAAGAGTACACAGTAGGAGGGGAGGTCCTAACAACAACAAAAATGGAAAGGGACTTGGAGGTAGTCATATCAGATGACCTAAAGGTGGGTAAGCAATGTGAAGTCAGTAAGGAGAGCCAGAGGATACTGGGATGCATAGGATGTGGCATCACAAGTAGAAAAGGGAAGTGGTTATCCTCTTTACAGACAGTTGGTGAGACCCCATCTGGAATACTGTGTGCAGTTTTGGAGACCCCATCTACGCAAGGAAATAGACAGGATGGAAGCAGTCCAGAGGAGGGCAACTAAAATGGTGCAGGGTCTGCATCAGAAACCATATGAAGAGACTGAGAGAGCTAATTATGTATACCGTTAATGAAAGGAGGGACGGAGGGACATGATAGAAACTTTTAAGTGCCTCAAGGGAATCAAAAAGTCCAGGAGGGTAGCATCTTTCAAAAAAGAGATGTGTAAGAACAAGGGGGCACAATTTAAAGATAGAAGGGGACGGCTCAGGGTAATGTGAGGAAATGTTTTCATGGAGAGTGGTGGATGCATGGAACCCTTCCTGGGGAGGTTGTGGGTCTAAAATAGTGGGGGAATTCAAACATGCATGGAACAGACATAAGGTAATTGTAGTGGAGGTTGCAGGAAGTAGGTCGTTGGTTAATTAGAATCTGTGGCTTATCCAATAGGAAGGGAAATGGGCAGACTGGGTGGGCCAAGTGGCCCTTATCTGCCATCAAAGTCTATGTTTCTATGTTTCTATGTTCTATGTAACCACCCTGTCAGCAATAATATCCATTTCTGTAGAGGCACATACCTCACTGAGGGCAGCTATTGATTCCTTTCAGAAACAAGGTGTCATTAGATCCTGTGTATCCACAGTCAACTCTCCCATCTGGCCAGTGAAAAACCTAACAACAGTTAGAGTCTAACCACTGACTACAGACAACTTAACCAAGTCACCCCAGTTGTGCACCTACCATGGCATCAACCCCGGATGTGCTTAAATATCTGAAACCTGAAAACAAGTTATTCAATACCTAGACATCTCTAATGGTTTCTGGTCACTCCCTTTGGCTCCTGAAAGCCAACACAATTTTGCGTTCACCTTTGAAGGATGTCAGTAGATATGGAACTGCCTTCCCCAAAGATTCAACAACAGCCCTCCTCTTCCACATCCATATGAGGGACACTATACAGGTTTTTCCACCCCAGAATGCCTCTTGAGTATGTAGATAATCTTCTTCTTGCCACCACAGACCTAGAAAAGTATCTGTAGCATCTAGATGTGGTCCTGGCAGTCCTACAGAGGGCAGGCCTCAGGTGCAACCCTGCAAGATACAATTGTGTCTCCCAGAAGTTTCTTTTCTGGGCCTACACATCACTGCCTTTGGCAGGAGCCCTGCCTTGGATAAGATACAAGGTATTCAAGATGTGCCACTACCCACCAGTGTGGCTACTCTAAGACATTTCCTGGGTATGGTCAACTACTCCAGGTACTTCATCTGCAATTTTGTGCAGAAGGTCGCACTCCTGTATGAGCTACTGAAAAAGATGTCCCCTGTCACTAGAGACGAAAACACACATCTGCTGTCACATTCCTGAAAAGGCCTTGGCCTCCACTCCAGCTCTGGACAACAATAACTCAGAATTGCCATTCTATTTGGAAACCACTACCTCTGAGGGGCATGTCAGCAGTGCTTGTACAAAATGTCACCCTTCAGCATATTGCCTATGCCTCCCAGATGCTCTCCTTGTGGAGCAGAAGTACTCTCTATGTGAGAGGAATCTCTTGTTGAACTTCTGGGCCATTAAACACTTCACCTACATTATAGGGTTCTCCTTATGTGTTGCACACTAACCACACCCCATCATCTTCCCCAGTTAGACAGAATCAAGGATAGAAATGTGTCTAACACTAGACTAACCAACTGAGCTCTCCTCCTACAAAATCAAGACATCACTGTACTTCCCAGCAAAATGCCCTCCATTTTGGCACATGGTCTTCTCTTCCAAGGAGAGCCACATGAGTGTGGCCTAGAGCCACCTATCCTACCAGAACCAGGTCCATTTCTGCCAGTCGCTGAGGGCACTCTGAAAGACCCTTCACTCTGCTGCATATTTTCAGATGGATCTTCCTCCTATGATGAAGGAGAACAAATTGCAGGTTTTAGACTACTGGTCCAGTATCCAGCAGGTGACACCTTTAAAGTATCCCAGAAGTGCACCATTAGATCTTCCCAGTATGCAGAACTTGCTGTAGTAGCATGCACACTGGATCTTATCCATGAAGGAAAAGAGGATACCTTCATCTTTTCCAGTTCCCCTGGGTGTGAAACTCATTGACTGAATTTCTTCCTTTCTAGAAAACCCATGATTTTGCCTCTCAGAAGGCACCCATGTTAAATACAGGGATCTGTTTGTGCACATTGCCAGCCTTGCTAAGCAATTCCTTTACTTTAGGCTCTATATACAAAGGTCAAGGTCCACTCCAGGGCCGAACCATTCCGTGAGTGCAATGATCAAGCAGACACCTTAGCCAAGGATGGTGCTGGGGAGGATATAGGCTCTGCAACCATATGGTGGCCACAAATAATAGGGAGCCATTGGTCCCCTGGATCGCAATGCAGTACAAATGGCAGATCCAGAGATAAAAGAGATATATGAATATCTCTCTAAAGACATAGATAGATGTCTTTGAACAACCTATTCAAAAGACATGCAGACAACCATCATCTCTCTGCAGACCAGAGGGTGGTCTTATATCACTCTGGCAATCAAAATCTTTGGGTTATTTCAAGTTACTTTGACATGAGTTCATCCATTATGTCCATGATACCTCTACAGATGGACACCAAGGGCAGGCAACACTCTGCAGGGACTGAAATCTGGCCTGGCATGACAGTAGTTGTCCAACATTATGTAGACAATTGCATCACGTGTACTCAGAACAACCCAATTCCTGGCAAGAAAAATGCCAAATTGCTCCCACAGAGACAATCCAATCCCTGAATGTGATCCAAATTGATTTAATTGGACTCTTGCTTATCTTCAGCAAGAACAAGCATGCACTTGTGATTATAGACCTCTTCTTGCAATGGGTAGAGGCCTTCAATGTTGAGCAAACATGGTAAAAGCCACTACCAAAATTCTGGTAGATCAGAGTAGTTACCAGGTGGAGCCTATCTCACAAGGTTGACTCCGATCAAGGATCCAGTTTTACAGGTGAGTTGATGCAAGAATGTTTGCAGTTATTTGGAGTTAGTCAGAAATTTCACATTCCAAGTCATCCTTAGTGATCGGGACAGGTATAGAGAACTAATAGATAAATCAAGCTTATGTTGCATAAGTTTGCAAACCAGAATGCTAAATGCTGGAATGCTTTGTTGCTATTACTCCTCATGGCAAACAGAGCTACCCCAGCTGCAGCAACCTGTGTACACCTTTTAAGGTGATGACCAGCAGGCAAATGAGACTACTAGAGCACCTGCGGATTGACCTAAATGTCCCTACCACAGACAGAGTGTCGACAGACACTTATGTTGCACAGCTAGAATGCAATCTGATACAGACTCATCTGTCTGTTGCTTAGAGTCTGGGCCAGGCCCAACAACAGTCATTCGTTATCATTTTTATTGTTTAGCTAAAAGCTGTTACAATTAAAATACATCACACACAGATCATACACAATTTAGATTATCAAACAATCATAAATAGTCTGTGAGAGTCACATAGTCTCAGTGCTAAAAACATCTGCTTTATCAGATAATCAGCATCTAATATGGCCATTATATTATACACTAACATTTTATACAAGTCTAAGCTTTTCTTTATGATATTAATTGCTTTAAAGTATTTAGCAACCTTTGTTTCAAGTCCACATGTCTTCAGTATTAATTATAATGCTAGTTAAAGAACCTTTGTCTGTTTGATAGACATCACTTATAAATTGGACAGACAATATGCTCTAGGCTTCCAATATCAAGAGCAATACCACAGTACATATTCCAGATCTTCATTACCTCCTGATTACAATCACACATTCCCAAGGATATTCCTTATTTTCTGTATCTAAATAACAGCACATTACTTGTGAACTGCTCAAATTTATCATTAGAAAATATAGACCTAAGTTTGACATCCGAGAGAATCTCTAAACATAATTTAAATCCAAAAGAAATTATTCTGTGCAAACCACTTTCAGTATTTTGATTTAGAGATTTGCTGCAGGCCTTGATCATTCCAATAGTTATTTACTTTATTGGATACATATTTCCTATATGTATTACTTAGAAATCCCTTGATCCACCCCATTCTTAGTTCTTAAGCTTGTGTTTTCCCAATAGGATTAACGGACTGTATACCAAAGCCCATCTTTATACCCTAGAATGAACCAGTCTTTTTTTCTTTCAAACATTGTTTTGCCAGAGTATTCTCTGTTAATTTAGTCTTATCCAATAATTTAGTTTATGAATTTCCATGGCTGCTTTCATATTTGTAAGCCCTGCTCTGATCTTATATATGCTTCTGGGCAGGAATGGCCCAATTTCAGGATACAGTATTCCAGAAAAGCCAAAATATAAGGAACATAAACACACTCATATATTCAATATCTCATATTTCAGCCCATATAATAATTTTATCTCAAATTTGGCTTTAATAACATTAATAAGAGGCATAGCAGTCATGCCACCAAATTTCACATTAAATGTTACTAAACCTGCCAAAGTTCTTTTCAGCTTGTCTATTAATGAATCCTTATGTGCATTCCATCGAGTGTTACCACAGAACATAATTCCTAAGTACAAATATTTATCCACTACCTTTATCTTTTTCCCCTAAAAACATGCACCATTTGTTCATTTTTACTGTTAGCAAATATGACTATTTTAGTTTTAGTTAGATAAATCTTCAGCTATAGTTGCTCAGACCTTTGCTGAATATAATTTAGCTTTGTCTATAGAGCTTTATTTGGTAAGGATATCAAGATGATATCATCTACATATGCCAAAATTGGGCATGGCATTGTTTTAATTTTGGTGAGTCAGAATTTAATGAATCAATGTCTAACAACATTGTTTCCAGACACAGAGAGAACAAAGAGGGTCCAAGACATATCCCTGTCTCACACCTCTGTTAATATTAAATGTGATTGACAAATGGCCTTATTCCTAGTCTTATTTTTGCCCATGTTCCTAAATATAACTATCTGATGAATGCAACAAGTGACAGATTAATACCTCTTTCAAGTCATTAATGTTCATAACATATTTCTTGAAATGTAATCAAAGTTGTCTATAAAACTGCAAATACCTTTTGTTTCCTAAATTTCATATATATTTCTATATGTTGAAGTACATTAATATTATCACATGTTGAAAAATTTGACCTGAAGATAGCTTGATAATTAGATAACCCTCCAGCTCTTTTAATCTCGGCCTTTAACCTCTCCAAAAGTATTCTACTAAGTAGTTTTAGATTTATTTCTAGTAGACATATGGGCAAATACATGGCTGGGTTATACAGATCTTTTTATGAATAGCAATCAAGTTGGCTCCCTTCCATGAAACCGATATGTGTTAACTGTTATACATTAATTAAAGAAACTAGTTAATAACTTTCCCATGTGTTCTTCAGGCTTCAATCCTTATATCATCTTCAGATGATAAAAAAATATTAGAAAAATGTTGAAGCCATTTCTCTTATTTATTTATTTCTATTTATTTATTTATTTGAATTTTGATGTCTGGGTAGGTCAACTGAGACAAAATCCATTTTCAGTGACAATCCAAGGAATAAAGCATTCCAAGAACAAAACATAATACAATAATACACATAGAATAGCACAGTGATCACAATATATAGTTAAGCCATAGGTAAATAGCAACAGTACCGAGTGAGCAATAACCAAAGGATTCAGGATTACAGGCAGTTTGCAGGTAGCCAGGGAGGCAGGAGGCACATTAGCATTTTATACCATGTGCAGGGACATTTATGCCATTCACATACCAGATGTCAACAGTTTAAACAGCAAAATGACTAAGAATAGCCAGATTCAACTGCATTTGGTTAGAGATATGGGATTCAGGTTACAGTCAGATGAAATGCTAGGTAGAGGAAGAGTGAGAAGTGGGGAGAACAGATTGTCTTTGAGATAGGAGAGAAAGGAGGCTGTTTGTGACCATTGCAGAGATTGAGAGAGGCGTGTAACATTAGTCATATGTGGCCTTACTTGTTCATAAAAGTTACCCCTGCATGGGGGGTCAAATAACTCAACTTTGCATTGTTTTTGAATTGGTTAATGGTTTGGCAAGAAAGTAGAGGGTGGGGCAAATTGTTCCAAAGTTCTAAGGTCAGTGACAGCATAGGATCTTTGGCCTATCTTTAGCCTGGCCTTTGGGAGCTCCAGTAATGGCAGGCTAGAAGATCTTAGTACACAAGAGGTAGATTTTGGGATAGCAGGCCCATCAGACTGGGATGGGGGCTGATGAATCAACTAAAAGGTGGTACAGTGCACAGGAAGTCAAATTTGTTGTTAACGGTTGGCCAACAGTTTGCTGAGTACAAGGCAGTGGTGAGTACAGGCGGGGCTGAGGCAGCAAAGTGAACTATCCTATGGTATGTCTTTTTGTTTGTTCTGTAATAGAGCCTTAACTGAGTGGAAGACAAGTGCTGCATAGACTAGACCATGGAGTAGGTGGCAGAGGTCAATCTGGCATGCTTTGAGAGGTAGGGTGCTGAGCGATAGAGCAGCCCAAGTTTTGGATTAGTGGTTTTGATCGTGTTATGTATGTGTGCTTCAAGCACTAGATTCTCATCATGCATGAGTCTCAGGTAGTTAAACGATAAGACATTTTCCAGTGGAGTACCCAAGGAGGATTTTAAGAGGAAGGGTGTGTCATATGGAGTTTGAAGGAGGTATCATAAAAGAGCATAGTTTTGTTTTTTCTCATTGAGAACCAGTTGGTTATTTAAGAACCAAGATTCTGGGGTGTGGAAGTCTAACTAAAGATTCGCTGTCAGGTGTGGATATCCTTGGAAGATCTGTAGAGTATTCCATCATCCATGTAAAGTTGTACTGATGCACCACCACAGTTAAGATGCAGATCATTGATGAAAATGGAAAATAGTAGGGGATAAGTATGGACCCTTAGGTACCCCCGTCAGTAATTGGTGCTGAGAGGGATAGCATGTTTGCCCATTTGACACATTGAGAATGATTTGTAAATGTAATTTGAAAACCATGCAAGGGAGTTATTATCCAGTCTGATGTGGTGAAGTTTAGCTATGAGCAGGGTGATTAACAAAGTCAAAGGCCTTTGTTAGGTCTACAAAGATTGAGCGGTGGCTTGGTCCAGATCCTTTTTTAAAACAAGTCAGAGGTGATGTGAAGGAGGGCAGAGTCAGTTCCATGGTGTTTACAGAAACCATGCTGACAGTCTGTAAAGATGTTTGTTTGTTCAAGGAATGAGTACAACTGGTTGTAGAGGACTCATTCTTGAATTTTTGTAATTGGGCAGAGGATAGAAATTAGTTTATAGTTTTGGGATGTATAAACTGGGCGGATTTGTTGACATGTACCACTACTACTGTTTTCCATTTGTCAGGGATAGAGTGGATGATGAAAGATTGATTGATTAGCATTGAGATGGGCAGGGCAAGCACTGATACCCCAGTGCAGAGGAATTTAGGGAGCATGGTGTTAAAGCCTGGAGAGCTATCACATTTGAGTCACTTGAGCAACTTGAGGACCTCAAATTGATGGCAGTTTTTATACAGTATGAAAGGAGGAATGGTTGGTCTCGTGTTGATGTTGATGTTGATTGGTATTGTAGTACAAGCAAGAGGGAAAACCATGTTTATATGGAGTAAGGTCTGTAAAAAGTTATTTATTCCTGTGGCAATGTCCAGAGGTGTTGTGAGTGGCTCCATTAGCAGTCATTGTTCAGGAACAATGCATTCTCTAACTTTAGTAGGGTATTCATCTGGTGCCAGAAGCTTTTAGGGGTGGTAAGGTTTGTCTTGTAAAGATATAAGATAATCTCTTTTGGCCGCCTTTATTTTATTTTGCATAAACTGCAGAGCCGATGATAAATAATCCAATCAGTAGGTACCCTAGATCTCATAAAACTTTTCCAGGCTTTATCACGTCTGCACATGAGATTAATATAATGGAGGGTAATAATTGGTCACAAGTCGATGGAGGCTGAGCAGCTGTTGAATTCTTCCTTGTTGAACTTGGTCAGATCCCTGGTTTTGATTATTTGGGGAGTGGATGGGATGCAGAGCTGTTCCAGACACAATAGGTGGGTAAGTGATCACTCAGGAATCTGGGAAGATACCAGCAGCTTTGATGTTAGCTGGCATGCTGGAGGAGTGTGTGTCTCCCAGATGTCATGTTCAGTCTCTTGAGTTGCCTCTATGATCTGTATGAAATTAATGTCTGCCAGAGCAGAATGGAACGTTTTGTAGAGCCAAGCCAATTAAGATTAAAGTCACCACATATAACTGTGCCATGTTTGGGGGTGTTGTCCAGGCTGGTGATAACCTCCTCCTCATAAGAGTACAAGTGTCTGGGAGGCAGATAAATTCATCCTAACATCAGTTTCTTGGACCCACCAAGAGTGATGGTGATGAAGATATGCTCAAGCCAGAGGGTGGATATCCAAGTCATCCATTTCATCAGCAGTCAGTTCAGTCCAGGCATAGATTATGACACTAACATTTTCATGAGCCCAGTCCTTCCTAAAGATGGAGAATCCAGGAAGGACAACCTCAAGAGATTGGCGTCAGGTTTTTAGCAAGGTTTCAGATATGCATAGGATGTCAGGTTTATGAAGCTGGGTCCATGCTTCAAGCTCAGGCATCTTACCCCTGATGCTTTGGATATTCATGTGAGCTGTTTTGAGGCCTGGGGTGCTGGTCCAAATGGGCAGCTGTCTCAGGAGTTTGGTACACTTCCACAAGGAGTGTTAGTGGTGCAGTCTGATTGCCCAGGGTTTAGTTCAATATACCTGGAAAGCAGCAAAGTACAGAGGTGGCACTGTATCAGTGGCTATGCAAAAAGGTAATTTTCACCACTGTCTGATCTGAGTTGGAGTTAGGCTGTTGTACATCACAGGGCAAGTAACTGGAGACACAGAAGCAGTGCAAACTCTAGATAGGGAGGGGTATGATGCTGGTTGAAGATAGGGCATTGATTGGCGGTCATTAGAGACCTTTAAGTAGTGAGGGCTGGTGACGGCCTATAATGCAGCAGAAATGCCAAGCAAAATAGTACCAGTCCTATACCTTTAAGCATAGCATGGTTGTGGTATGTAGTGGGACTTCCTGGGAGCTGTTAGTCTGATCACAGAGAGGGTCAGAGATGGTAGAACTAAGGATTAGTTTGAAGTGTCTGGCCAACAACAACATAGTTGGGAGTGGCTTATGAGAATTTAATGGAGGTCTGGCGGGGTGGGGATGGCTGAAAAATTTAGTGCAGCTTTGCAAGGACCAGGCATGACCTACCAGGAGCCAGGGTTACTTTTACAAAGTAGGGAGATCCATAGAGCCATCTCAGCCCCAGCATTCAATAAAGTTTTAAAACCCGCATGCCAGTGACACAAATCACAACTGCCACCGCAGACTAGATGCAGGCCAGTACAGAATCACCCTCTATACACACACGCACAGTACAGTGCTGTATTAAACAGGAGACACTGCCTGATGACACCTGATAGCTGTAAAGTCAATGTTCATTTGTACAAGATGACCGCATGAATGTGACAAAAATCCACTGGGATGTCTCACTTAAACAGCTTGCACAGTATAACCAATCTCTTCCAAGATATGGAATCAGGGTGGATCTTGGATTTAATCTATGATAGACCTACAGCTGAATGGCAAGGCAAGGCAAATTTTATTTTCCTGGTGCCCAATCCCTGGAGGCTATGGGTGCCATACATTAAAATACACTATTCACATAATAAATAAAACTAAACAATGAATATAACAATAATATCAGCATACAATAAATGTGTCCTGTGGTGACACAAGACACTGCTAAAATCAGACATGGGGGGGCCTAAGAGATTGATGGACTATTTTTTATTTATTTATTTAAAGTTTTACCAGGAAGGCATACTGAGTGGTGAACCACTCAATTCAGATGTATCCTGGGATTGGGTAAAATGGAATATATAAAATATAATAAACATGGAATATACAATAAACTGCAAAGTTAAAATTGCAATGGACTGGGAAGGCCTGTCTAAATATGAAAGCCCTGAGGTGGGCCTTGAAAACCTCAACAGAAGAGGCCTCCTGTTTAACTTGTGGAAACAAATTCCACAGGACGGGACCAGCGACACTAAAGGCTCTGTCACTGACCATTTTAAACCTCAACCTGGGAATTGCAAGGAGGCCCCTAGAGGAGGATCGGAGGAGCGGACCAATGCAGCAGGTGTAACACCCACTGTAAAACCCTGGCATTCATGACCAGGTACATGGAAGGACTGTGTCCTTTTCTTTGGCCACTACTTTGAACTTGGGCTATGTGACATGACACCCAAATCATGGACCCTGCTACAATACACACCAATGTTCTATGTGTGATACTATGGGACCTTTACAGTGTCCCTTCCACATTTGACAAAGATTACTCAGTCTTTGACAAGCTGGTGAATGTCCACTTCATGGGTCATCTATAGGGCAACATCTATTGAGAAGGGATCAGCTTGCTTCCTTGCTGGTTTTCATCCTCAACTGGACATCTGGATTACCCACATACTGGCTGTTGTGCCAAACAGGGCTAGCATTATTTGCTCAGATGTGATATCTTTGATGTAATCAAGCCTGTGTGCAGTTACTCTCCGAACTCTATGGTCATATACTTTGATAATGACCTCTTTGCCAATTATACTATTAATGTCATATCTCATTTTGACAAGCCTATGTCATTTTGTCTCAAGAGAAGAAGTTTAAGGACTCAACAGCAGAATGCTGAATGCCTCCTTCACCTGTCCTATCTAGCTCACCAAGGGCAACTCCCTCAAACTCAAGTTTCCTATAGTTCTGTTGGACAATATTGTGTTGTGACCAACTACAAGATCTTCTCCTATGGATGTTTGGTGTGTAACATCACTATACTAACTTCTGTTTAGCACCTTAGCAGCTGCCATTAGCCATATGGTTTTTCGCCCTGTTCTTACCCCTGAACCAGATTACATAGATAGTGACCCTGACTATCTGAATGCTATTGCACAGTACTTACCTCTATTTAATGTGCATATCGACCCTGTCACCCTAAATCTTTATACCTTGTTGGAATGAAAAGATACACACCTTATTCATATAAGTAACAACATTTCCAAGGCATGATTCCTTAAAAGATCTTTTTCATGATAGTGATCTTAGTACTGCTCTCTGCAACATTTCTTCTGTCCTTATACTACTTTCATCTGTTCTCAAATGGAGCTCATAAACTGCAGTACCTGTGGCTCGATCTTCATGAGAGCATACACCCTGAGTGAGATACTGTCCAATATGCTCTGCCCTAAGGGACCAAAGAACTCAACTCCATGCAGCAAGGACCAAAATAAACTATCTAAGAACAATTCTCTATTATACACAACAGAATATACCCAACAAACAGTTCTTTACCAAACAGGCCTCATTATGCCAAAGGACAAACAGACCAGGAGGTTGGAAACTGGTCAAAACCACAATACTCCAAAGCCTACAGCTACTTGAATATCACACTTGTGCACACAACAAATAGATACTCTCCACTGACAGCTAGTTCAGAGATGTTGGAGAGTCAGGAACAGGTGGATCCAGTACAGCAAAACATTAAAAAGTCTCCCCAAACAGAGTGTCTGGGGAATATTTATTTTCCTTACTCCCCAAATACAGTATCCTCAGGAATTTCTAAAATTGATTAAAATACTATATTCCTCTCCCTCAGCATGCATCCAATGCAATGGGGTGCATTTCACACCTTTCATCTTAGGACAGGGCACCCGCCAAGAATGCCCCTCTCACCCTATTTTTTATTTTATTTTTTATTTTATTGAAATCTAGGATTACAAATACCTTTGAGCAGGAACTGCTCATTTACAAAAGTTCCACATCAAAGGAATCGGAGGTATACATACATACAAAGGTCAACATAATAATATATAGTTACACAATAAAAAGAAGTAAGAGACTGAGGCTTACGAAATTCCAGTAATTCAAAATGTGCCAAATGTTAGGTAGCATGATATACCAGCCAACGGCAATCTTTAAAATAAGCACTGCAGGTGAGAGGGAAGAGGTATGCAGGAAGGAAGGCCATTGTCGAGGGTAGAGGGTGAGGTAAGAGCTCTAAAGGGAGGGAGTGGAGAGTTAAAGTCAGGAAATGCTCGGGAGGAGGAATACTACTTGCTGTATGTAGAATGCTGGAAGGGGGGTAGGTTGGAGAGGATGGGGGATTGGAGGGGATACAGGCATTGATCAATAAAGGTGTTTGATAATTGCTGTTCCTTCAAGTTTTAGTAAGTGTGTTATGAGTACATATACTCAGCAACGGAGCTATACTATTTGTTTAACCTTTTCCTAAAACCTCTCTTAAGAAAATAATCTCTTCCCTATTAGTTTTGGGCATCACAATAGGGAGCTCAGAATACAAACTATCCATGTATGCAGATGATATTCTATTGCATACCTCATCCCTTTACAATCTCTCCCTGCTGCACTTACAATAATCTAAATTTAGTAGTATCTCTATTTATTAACTGAATCTTGATTAAACAGAAGTTTTCCTCTTAACCATTGCTTTCAGAGACTAGAAATAGCCAATATGGGTCTACATTGGAATTAGATAAGCTTAAGTACCTGGGTATTTTCTACATTCCTCCTAATACAATGAAAAACTTAACCTCGACACCATCGTAAGTAATATAAAGGATGATATCAATGCTGGTCTCTGTTTCCCATCTCAGTGTGGGGTCCTATGATTATAGTAAAAATGAACATATTACTCTGCATACTATACCCTTACGAATGTACAGCTGGGCCTACCATATGCCTGGTTTACTCAAATTCACAAAACCATTAATTTATTTTTGTGGGCTGGGAAAAATCAAGAAGGACCTACTGTAGCTTATCCATCATAAAATTGACAGCAGCCTACAAGCTTCTAATGTATACTTATACTATTTGGCTATCCATCTAACTAGGATGAGACATTGGATAATCCTTCAGGTTACCCTCTGACTCCCTCTACTCTCCTCTCTGGCTGGAAATTGAGAAGACTCCATGCCTCACACAAGGTGTATTCGAAAGTCCTTCCCTTCCTAATTAGGAAGAACCTTCTAAAAATTGAAAGACTCCCAATTAGATTCCTTTTGCTCACACAACACCAATTTAACACCTTCCTTAAAACTACAGGGTATAGAGATGTAGCATAACCTCTCTTCAATAATCCTATTTCCTAATTTCAGATGCACCACTCAAGTCCAATCTTTTTGGCCCAATATAAGGGTTGAGAGAGTGGAAGAGTTAGTTAAAATCACAAATTGATGTGATTTCAGGAGTCCCATACTCTCTATCATGAATTCTACCCACATGTTCAAATACTTGCAGATTTCCACATGTTACTGCAACACTTTGGCACTGGATTATGGACCAAGACTTTATCAGTGGTTTTAACCCCTTATGCTAACTCATTTCCGTCAACTTATTTAATTACATACAGCATGCTTACAGATTTTTGCAAACTGCAGTTGCTGAGTTAGAAGGACAAAGGAATTACTGGTGGGGCCATTCTTTGCCAGCTTCTATATCCCTAAATGTTGGTCAATAATCTGGAAACATTTATATAGATATATTTTATGGGACAGATATAGATTCATGCAGTTCCAGATTATCATAATTTGTACCACCCTCCTGCCAAATTACATCGGATGGGGTCTTTGTCATCAAATCTCTGTGCCAAATGTTCATGGTTCCGGAGATCTGTTGCACATGTTATGGTCCTGTGATAAGGTTTCCCATTCTAGAATTGCATCAAATCCCACTTGGACTCACTAGTATCTCTTTCAGATAAGTTTACCCCTGAGATGTATATTTTAGGAGACTATGCAAATATCCAAGGCAGTGCTCAATGAGCTTATATAGGCATTAATCTCAGCGTGTGCCAAAAAGTACTGTTTAGGCACTGGATGGATGCATTTACCCCTTCCCACACTGAATGGTACAAGGAAATCATGTTTGCCATACAGGCAGAATGAGCTATTGCTGGGATTACTCATAGAATGGAAAATATAAAAAAGTCTGGGACCCTCTTTACAATTTGTTGTTAATCCAGTCTAGTCCAACAACTTCAAGTATACGTGAGTAAAAATATCAGGCGTGGTCTCTGACACCAAACAGGTTCACTCAGGTGTCCCCAAGCTCAGTCCTTGGCCCATTGCTGTTCAGCCTGTTCCTCAACTCCTCCCCTACTCCACCTCTCAGCAAGTCATACTCTATGCAGATGACACGGTGATTCTTGCCTCTCATCATGACCCAAGCCACCTGCAACAAACTCTTCAACACGGCTTCTCCTCTATTGAATGCTGGTTCAAAGAACATAAGTTAATCCTTAACCAGAAAAAACGAAGACCATGATTTTCACCAGCCACTAAAACAAGTACAGACACCACCATCTTTTTTTATTTAGTTGTTTAACCAGGTATAGCAAACTAAGCTGAAAGCTTTTTACAGGAGCAACAGGAGGTTAAGTGACTTGCTCAGGATCACACAGTATGCAAAGTGGAAGCTGTGGGATTCAAACCCAGGTCTGGTCTGCTGGATGAGCCAAATTTGCAGCTTAGAGCCTTAGACCACTCGGCTATACTGCCTCAATCTCTCTTAAACATCTGCGTTGGGGTCTCCCTGAAGCAGGTTGACTCCTTCAGATACCTAGGAATCACCTTAGACCCACACCTGTCCTTTGGAACCCACATAACCAAATGTCGCTAAAACTGTGAATACTAGACTGGGCTTACTCTACCCGGCTTTGCCCGCACCTGACTAAAGAGGCCCTTTTGCCGCAGTTCAAAGCTCCATCATCTCCCAGATTGACTATGGTCTTGTCATCTATGGCACTGCCACTACCACTGCACTCAGAAGGATTACTACCACCCTAAACAAGGCTTGTCGACTCATCACTGGGGCGAGCAGGCTCACACACACCTGTGACCTCTACTCACAAGGTAACTGGCTTCACCTTGATAATAGAATTCAGTACAAAATCTGCATGGTTGCTAAGAAAATACAGTTGGGAACTGCCCTCCCAGAGTCTGTTCACTCCTTCAAATGAAAACCAGCTCCAGAATTACTAGGGAATCAAAGTCACAACTGTTCCGTATTCCTCGCTGCCCGCACAGCCATTAGCCAGCATTCATTCTCCTACAGGGCACCCACTTGGTTTAAGGGTCTTGCCAATGATACTATCAATACCACTGGGCTAGGGGCCTTAAATCCAGGCTCAAAAATACCCTGGTCACTCCCAGCATCTGCGACTGTCATGGATAATGTCTATGCAACATTGCTCCGCTACCACTTTCCTATATCTAGCTCCTTACATAACGCACTTGCCCTAGTTTGGCCTCTGCCCCACCCGCTCTCCAGCACCTGACAATGCCACCTTCCTGGCTGCTCCACCCCATGCTCCCTCTCCTATCCTTAACTACCCCCACCTCTCCTCTCTTCTCATTTTCTTACCTCCGCCTTTGACCCCCCATTTCTTTCTACCACCCCTCCCCTCTTGTCCTCTTCCTTTCCACTTTACCCTCTCCTGTCTGTTCAAAATTAATTTGATATCCTGTACCCTTATTTGTGTAACAATTTTGTCTATTGTTATGTGATACCAATGTCTTGACGTTGGACCTTTGTAAAGAACCCTGGGCTCAAAGGTAATTGGAATCCTAGAACTGAAATAAATAAATAAAAAATGAAAAGTGCCTCTTCTTAACACATTTCCCTTTCTCTATAGTATGCCTGATAATATACCCAGAAATTATATGTGGTTTTAACCTTGTGGCAGTGGGGGATAGGGAAGTGGGGGCTGGAAGGGGTGGGTTAGAGAGGTTGAGGTGGAGGGATACAGGCATTGATCCATAAATGTGTTTGATAATTGCTGTACCTTCAAGTTTTTAGTAAGTGTGTTTTGAGTACATATACTCAGCAATGTATGACTTGGTTGTTATAAGATTCCTGTATATTAGACAAAGTAAACTCAATAAAGTATACTTAATGTAAAGAAAGTCCCCCAAAAGAACAAACAAACCAACCACGAAACACAAGTATTAGTAGTTGGAGACACCGTTATTCAAGGTGTGGAGTCTCACCTTCAACAATCCAGCCATACAAATGTTGCTGTTAGGTGACTCCCAGGTGTGCCTGTGTGGAGGGACACTGACCGCATTCTAAATATTGTATGCAACGTGGACATGAACCGCATGTTGTCCTCCACATAGGCACAAATGACATAGCTTCTCACACTGTAGAAGAGACTAAACAAAACATAACAATTCTGGCCAGCGGAATTAATTTTCTTTCATTCAATCTCTCTTTCTTGGAGATTCTCCTGTATGGGAAAAAGGCAGAGTCAGGTACAGGACAAGAAAGTGAGCGACATCTCCAAAACTCAGTGTCTGGCTTAAACAATGGCCAGGAAAATGAACATGGCTTTGGCTGCAATTGGCACAACTTCTAGGAGTGGGACTTCTACAAATTCAACGGTCCACATCTAAATAAACAAGGAACTCAGGCACTCAGACAAAAACCTGATGTGCACATACACTATTTAAATTAGTGAGTGGGAGGAGCAGCAATGACACCTCATGGAACAGGAGCTCCTCCCCAACAACAGCTAGTTTTTTTCCCTTCTGTTTAGAAACATAGAAACATAGACTTTGACGGCAGATAAGGACCGCTAGGCCCATCTAGTCTGCCCATTTCCTACCTACAGGATAGGCCAAAGATCCTAGTTAACCAACAGCCTATATCTTCCTGCCCCCACAAGAATTGCCTTATGTCTGTCCCATGCATTCTTGAATTCTCCCACAGTTTTAGACCCCAGAACTTCCTCAGGAAGGCTGTTCCATGCATCCACTACCCTCTCTGTGAAATAATACTTCCTCCATTGCCCCTAGAACCGCCCTCCTTCTATCTTTAAATTGTGTCCCCTTGTTCTTGCAAGTCTCTTTTTCTGAAAGATGCTACCTCTTGGACTTTGTTGATTCTCTTGAGGTCCTAGAAAGTTTCTATCATGTCCCCTTCTCCTTCTTTCCTCAAGGGTATACATATTAAGCTCCTTTAGTCTCTCCTCATACGGCTTCTCTTGCAGACCCTGCACCATTTTAGTTGCCCTCCTCTGGACTGCCTCTATCCTGTCTATGTCCTTGCGAGATAGGGTCTCCAGAACTGGACACAGTATTCCAGATGGGGTCTCACCAACTGTCTTTACAGAGGATAACAACTTCCTGTTTTCTGCTGCTGATCCTCTCCTATACATCCCAGTATACCCCGCCCTCCCTGCCTTCTCACATTGCTTGCTATCCTTAAGGTCATCTGATATGATTACCCCCAGGTCCCTTTCCTGTTTTGTTGTTGTTACTACCTCCCCACCCTTTGTGTATTCTTCCCTGGGTTCTTGTTTCCCAGGTGCATTATTTTGCACTTTTGCATTGAATCCTAGCTGCCATCGTCTGACCATTCCTCCAACCTTGCCAAGTCCCTTTTCATCCTTTCCACGCCTCCTTGTATCAACCCTGTTGCAGATCTTTGTGTCATCTGCAAAAGGCATACTTTTCCTTCCAGTCCCTCTGCAATGTCACTGATGAAGACATTAAAAGGACTGGACCCAATACTGAACCTGCGGTACCCCACTGGTAACCACCCTTCTTCAGAGTGGACTCCATTTACAATAACCTTCTGTGTCCTGTTGTCCAGCCAATGTTTTACCTAGGCTACCACCCTGGGACCCACTCCCAGGCTGGTTAATTGACTACTAATCTTTTGTGTGGGACTGTGTCAAATGCCTTGCTAAAGTCTAGGTATGCCATGTCCACAGCCCCTCCTGGTCTACTACTTTGGTCACCCAGTCAAGAAATCTATTAGATTCGTCTGACATGACCTTCCGCTGTGAACCCATGCTGCCTTGGATCCTGTGCTCCACTGACCTCTAGGTACTCAATTATTCTTTCCTTCAGAAGTGACTCCATCACTTTCCCTACCACAGAGGTCAGACTGACAGGTCTGTAGTTTCCTGCCTCTGTCTTGGTCCCACTTTTGAAGGGAATCACATCCGCCTTCCTCCAGTCCTCGGGTACCACACCATCCTCCCATGATTTATTAAAAGAGTAGCCAGTGGTTTCACTAGTTCCTTCCTTAATTCTTTTAGAATTCTGGGTGAATTCCATCAGGACCCATTGCTTTGTCCACCTTCAGTTTTAGGAGTTCTTGAAGAACCCTTTCTTCTGTGAAAGGACTGGGATCGACCCCCTATCAAGAGTGCTTCTGTTAATTGGATTAGGCACTTCCCTTCCTCTTTGTGAATACTGAGCAGAAATATTTGTTCAGTATTCCTGCTTTTCACTGTCCCCTCTCTCCACCCACCTTTCATTCTATTCAGCCTCACTATCCTCCCTTTGTCTTTCTACACTCGCTGATGTACCTATAAAAGGTTTTATCCCCTTCTTAACTGAGTTGGCTATCTTTTCCTCAGTTTGGGCCTTTGCTATTCTGACTTCCCTCCCTGCTTTTTCTGCCTTAACTGGTACAGCTCTGTCCTGCTCCTTCTGTGTTTCCTTATACTTCCGGAATGCTATCTTTTTCTTCTGACTTTCACAGCCACCTCTCTTGAGAACCATAGTGGCTTTTCTTTCATTTGATTTGTTTATTTGCTTCACACAAAGGCTTGTTGCCTCTGTGATGGCAGTTTTGATAATTCCCCATTGTTGCTCCACACCTCCTTCTAGCCTGTTTGCTAGTGCTTTTCTGAGGCACTCTCCATCTTGCCAAAGTCAGCCATCCTAAAGTCCAGTACCCTCACTTTTGTATGGCTTGACTCATAGCTGAGTTTAACGTGAACCACACTGTTTGATGGTCACTTGTCCCCAGATGGCAACCCACTTCTAGATCTGAGATCCTCTCACTTCCCCATTTAAGAGTACAAGGTCTAAGATTGCTTCCTCATGAGTGGGTTCGAAACTAGCTGTCTAATGCCTGCCACCTGTAGGGTGTCAAGAATGGCCCTGCTTTGGATGTGGCTGCAGCAAATGTGCTCCAGTTAACATCTGGCATATTCAGGTCTCCCATCAACAGTATCTCCCTTTCTCTGCCATTCTAAGAATGTCTTCCATCATATCCTTGTCCATTTCTTCCCCCTGACATGGGGTCTGTACACACCCCTGTGCGGATTGTGGTGCCTTTCCAGTCTCCAAGGTGACCCACAGTGCCTCCTCTCCTCCCTGTTTACTCTTTTGTTCAGTTGCTTTTATCCCTTCCTTTACATAGAGCTAATCTTCCCCTCTTCTCCCCTGCCTGTCTCTCCTGTAAGTTATGTACCCTGGTATGTTAACATCCCAGTCATGGTTCTCTGTGTACCATGTTTCTGTGACTGCTACAATATCCAGGCATCCCTCTTCCATTAAGGCCACCAGCTCAGGGAGCTTGTTGCCCAGACTATGGGCATTGGTACTCATTACCCTCCATTTCCTGATGGCTCACCCTTTTTCCCCATCCCTGTCCTTCTTGCCTTTGTCACTTTCTCCATTTACCCTGCCCTTCTCCCTATCGACACCTCCATGTTGGCGTTTGCCACACTTACTACCGTGATTGTTTGGGGGCTAGGATTTTCCTGCCTCTTTCCAGTGCCCTCCTTGGCTAGTTTAAAAGCTTGCCAATGAAGCATTTAAACCTATCACCTAGGCTCCTGGTTCCTCCAGGACAGATGCAGCCCATCATGCCAGTATAGGCTTGCATCACTCCAGGTGGACCCCAGTCCCCAATGAAGCCAAATCCCTGAGCTCCACCCATTTTTCAACCACTGATTGAATCCCATGGTATGGAACACCCTAACCTCTCCTATGCCATAGATGGGTAGCACCTCCGAAAGGTTACTGTGCATGCTACTTGACTAAGGCCCTCCCCAATTCCACAAACTGTTCCTGCACTTCTTTAATACCTTTCTTAGCCAGGTAATTTGTCCCTAGGTGGACAATGACATCCAGCTCCTCCCTGTGCATGCTCTGGCAATCCTGAGGATTCTCTCCTGTCCCTCAAGCCATGGTGCCAGGCAGGCACCCACCTCCTCTCCTTCCTTGCCCAGTTCTACCTTCCTAACAATGGAGTCTCCCACCAGGAGTTGTTTCCTTCCCTTGCAGGGTCCCCTGCCACCCTCCTGTGGGTCTCCTTTGTGGAGGTTCCCAGCATCCTCCTTGGTCTCCACTGTAGGTGCCTCCATAGAGGAACCACACTTTGCCAGAATGACATAGGAATTGTGGAGAGGTACAACTGGAGGATGTGCCTCTGTTCCACCACTCTCACCCTCCTGAGCCCACTGTGGTCCAACCACTCTCTTTCTTGGCAACCTCTGAGGCAACGGCAGTGGCACTGGTGGTCCCTGGATGGAAGAGGAGGTCCCATAAATCCTGGCCAACTCAGCCTGGAGATGAGCAACCTCCTCCTCAGCCCAAAGAGGTGCCTGCAGATGGGACAACACCGCATCCTCCAGAACATCTCCCGGAAGACTGCTGCTCCACAGCCACTGCACTGCACCACTCCAATCATGTCTTATTTCTGGCCCCTTAACTGTTTGCAATCCTTACTCTTTCCTCTGTTTTTTCTTCTCTCCTTACTTTCTGCCTTTGTGCCCTTTCTTTGAGCTCCTGATTGTCCTGTTCTGAGACAAGAATATCCTATATTTCTCAGTAGACCACTTACTTGTTCAGAGGCAGACCTCCAGCAGCTAGAGGGCCGGAGAGCTACTCTTGCCCTTCTAGGATGGTGGGTCCTTGGTGGTTCTGTGCTCACTCACTTCCTGCCCCTAAACAGGAAGTTCCTGTTGTCAGTCAAATCCTGTGCCTATAAAAATAGAACTAGCTTTGAGTGGGGAGCGGTGGAGGGAGGAAGGAGGGCAATATAGCCCCAGTAGAGAAGTTCAGTCACACAGCAGTCCTTTCTCCTGTTGTCTTCTGCCAAGCTATTAGCAGAATCTTTCTAAGGCAGTCTTTAAATGTAGCTTCCTTCTAGCTAAAGCCTCCCCCTACTTACCAGATCTTTCTACAAGTAATTTAAACCTCACAGCAGTTAAGTCCTTTCAGTCACCTGAGATTTACACCTAGATGACTTTTCAGTTACCTATTCAGTTCAGTTAACCCAAACACACACTTTTTCTTTTTGTATGTTAGTTTTTACCCTAAATTAAAGGTCCAAATACAAAAGTTCTTCTACTTTAGTCCCAGCAGAGAAGTTCAGTCACACAGCAGTCCTTTCTCCTGTTGTCTTCTGCCAAGCCTGCTGGCCTGACCCTTCAGGACATTCAAGGAGTTATCCTCCTGCCACCCCCACCTGGACTCACCCCTCACTCCTCCATGGAGCTTTGGTCCCCCCGAGCGGGGATGAGGCAGGGCCATTCACCCCATAATCCATCATCTCGTCAGGCCGAGGTGGTGGTTCTGGTGAGTGGGGCACATTGGAGGCACGATCTGGGAAATCTATCTTCCGAGAACCAGGAGGTGTGTTTCCTCTTTTCTTTCCTCCCCTGCAGTGTGAAACCCCTGTCATCAAGGCACTAAGCGCCGATGTCACACTGTAAGGTGGATGCCTGTTCCCCTAGATTGAGGCTCGCAGTGCTCTGAGCCCTCTGCTCAGAGTCAGCTAGAAGAGCGGACTGTGGCTGCAACCCTCCCAAAGAAGGCAAGCTGTCATCAGGCGCTCAAGCCTGTCTCCATCGGCCGACCCATCAGCCACCCGAGTCTGCTCCTGAACCCTGGTCGCTGGTGTGGAGTGAGGTGTGTGTCCTGCTCTCAACCTTTAGTGACACTGGGCCAGCCAACCACTAGTTTGAGACAGGTCTCTTTACTAATTTCAGCAATGGTAGTTATCAAGAACCATCCCATAACAGGCAAAGGGATAAGCGTAATAAGCATAATAAACACAAGAGAACCAATGCGGATATTCAGCACAACTATTATTTTACCACACCACACAAACAGGGATGGAGGGCTATGTGTCAATGCAAGTAGTCTGTCAAATAAAATCTCTGACCTCTCCACTTTAATGATAGAAGCCAAATTAGACTAGGTAACAGTCACGGATACCTGGTTTACGGAGAACCATACCTGGGTAGTCGCTATACCAGGTTATACACTTTAGGAAGGATTACATTGGAAAAAAGGGAGAGGGTGACATTATATGTAAGAGAAGAATCTCTGCAATAGAAGCCCAAGTAAAACAAGAAGGACCAGAAGATATATGGGTCACCCTAGGAGAAGGGGACTAAGCAACCATCCGAGTGGGAGTCATATATAGACCTCCCTCCCAGGACTCTGACATTGACAAGGTGCATCTTGGCAGCTGACAAGTAAGACCCATTATTATTAGGGATTTCAACCTACCTGATGTAGATTAGTCCTCATTCATGGCATCGTCTGATCACAGAAAAGAGTTCCTACATGCCCTGAAGAGGCAGGACAAAATCAGCTGGTGCATTCCCCACTAAAGAACAAATTATTCTGGACCTAGTGCTAACAAAAAGCACCAGAATATTAGATGTAACAATAGGGTAAATCTGAGAACCAGTGACCACAGGTCAATTTGTTAAAACAGTGGAAAGGGTAGCAGAATCAAGTCACACAAAGCTCAAAAATACTTTATTTCCACAAGGCAGACCTCAACACCATGAAACCCAGTTAAGAAACTAATGGAAATCAACAACTCATGGATGCAGACAGAAGTTGGGAAGCCTTGAAGAAAGTTTTACTTCAAGTTTCTGAACAGTGCACAAAGGACATCGGCAAGTCAAAAGAAGAAAAAGCTGCTTTGGTTCTTCAAAGAAATCACAACAACAGTAAAACAAAAAAGGGCCATCAAGCAGAATGAGTAGACAAAGAAAGAAGCAGACAGGCAGCACTACATATCAAAGCTGAGAGAGCAGAAAGGCTATTAGGACAGCCAAAGCACAGACAAAGGAGAAATTAGCACCAGGAGTAACGAAGAGGAACAAAACAGTTTTAGGTACAAAGGAAAAGAAAAAAGAGTAAGGGTGGGATAATCAGGCTAAAATCAACTGAAGGACAGAAAGTTGAAAAGGATGAAGACAAGGCAGAAGTGACAAACAAATTTTCTGCTCAGTCTTCACCATTGAAGACCAAGGCAGTGGCCATACTTTGGAAGGCAGTGTGCAACAGTAGAACAAGCAGCTGACTTCCACTTCTCAAGAGAAAGAGTCATAGAAGAGCTTAGCAAACTAAAAGTAGACAAAGCAATGGGTCCCGATGGAATCCACCCTAGGATTCTAAAGGAGTTATGGGAAGAAATTAGAACATCGCTCACTGACCTTTTAATAAGTCACTGGAAAGTGGCACAATACCACTAGACTGGAAAAGGTTGTGGTGGTACCCTACATAAAAGTGGAAGCAGAGAAGAGCCTGGGAACTACCGCCCAGTCAGTCTGATCTCAGTGATAGGTAAACATATGGAAACCCTGCTGAAAGACAGAATAGTGGATCATCTTAAAGAATTCAGAAAGCCTGACCCCAAGCAACACTGATTTATGGCAGAAAACTCATGCCTGACAGGCTTGACAGAATTCTTTGACTGGGTGACCAGAACAATGGATCAGAGAGGAGCAGTGGACGTGATGTACCTAGACTTCAACAAGGCCTTCCACATCATACCCCATAGAAGGCTTATGAATAAGCTAGAGAATACTGGACTTTTCATAAGACAATCAACTGGATTGCCAACTGGCTCAAGGATAGGATAGGTCTTGGTTAATGGAGCTCAGTCAGGGAGGGTTAGGTGACTGGTGGGGTGCTACAGTGGTCAGTATTAGGCCACATGCTCTTCAACATTTTCATCAGCGACATTGCTGATGAGCTGGAAGGAAAGTACACCTGCTTGCGGATGATACAAAACTCTGCAACTGGGTGGATACCTAAGAGGAGTCTTAAAGATGGAAAAGATCTGAATAGGATGGAAGGATGGTCCAGAAATTGGCATTTGAAGTTCATTGCCAGAAAATGCAAGGTCATGCATCTTGGTAAAAGAAACCTAAGGAAGGAATCCATGCTGCTAGGACACCAGCTTGATGTAATCAGGAGGAGAAGGATCTTGGTGTAATCATTACAGATGACCTTAGGATGAACAAACAATGTGAAAGGGCAGTGCAGTAAGCAAATGGCATCCTTGGATGCATTAAAAGGGTAAGGGGTATAACTAGCAGAAAATAGAGGTGATAATGCCTCTCTATAGATCATTGGTCAGGCCACACATGGAATATTGCATCCAGTTTGGAGGGTGCACCTGAAGAAGGATCAACACATTGGAGGTGGTAGAGAACACTGCAAAGATTGTGCAGGGTTTGCACCAGGAGCCATATGACACCAGACTGTCCAACTTACAGCTGTTCTCACTTGAACAGAGAAGAGACAGAGGGAACATGATTGAAACATTTAAGTATATGAAGAAAATGGATATGGCCAGAAGGAAAACCTGTTTCAGTTGAAATCGGAGAGTCATACAAGAGACCACAATCTACTACTAGCAGGAGATAAATTGAGGGAGGGTGGTCAACCCTTGAATAGCATACCGCAACAGGTAGCAGACACAAAAATGTGAGGAATTCAAACTTGCATGGGATAAACACTACTTACAAAAAGGAAATAGTCTAAGAGGAGGGAGTAGGCATTCTGGGCAAGCTAGATGGATCAAGAGGTCCCCTTCTACTGGGCAAATTACTATGTTCTTATGTTTATATGGTTGGAAATAACTTTTAAAGGTTTCTTTATTATTCCAGTTTTTCTGATATTTTAAGATTGTTACCTTGTGTGCTGTTTAAGAAGCATGCTCAAACAACATTGTGCACAACTTGAAGTTTCTCTACACTGCTCGTTCAGCTGAACTGCAAATAAAACTGTTACCAGCTTTCTTACCCTTGATGTATTGCTTCATTATTCAGGAAATGGGGGGTATGTGCATCTGCCTGACCTACGGTCCCTAATGTGGACCATCATCTTACAGTATAAGTGATATTAGTATTTACTCATGCTTGCTATGATGTACTATGCAGGGTTCTATATCATAAGGGTGATTGCCAAAGGTGATTATCCTTATGTAAGTGTACATCACCGAAATTCTGTTTTGGCAATGTGCACCCCGATGCAAAAACAACTGCAATGGACACAGGATTGTTATTTATCATGTGGGGATGGCACCCCGCATCCCCTACTTTAGGATTCTCAACTCCATTGGGTCCACGTCAGGGGAAGTGAAAACCCCAAAAATAAAAATATAAGACTCGGGCCAGAAGCAACATAATACATCTACGCCGGACCCAAACCCAGTATCCTGACCACCCCAGCCCAGGACCCACCCACCACACCATAGAGCCAGCTAGCAACTCCTGGCACCATCCCCAACAAACCCTCCCTGCCATCCTGCCCTTCACTCAGCCCGTGTCGCTGCATACCCCACCAGCCATGTAGCATATATACACAGCAACAACTCTTCACTTTTGTGTACCCCTATCCCATTGAATTCCTAATCAATGTCGCTTCTTGATCGATAATGGAAGTGGGTCCCATTTTGTAGGTACCCACTTTCCAATGGCCCATGTCACAGCATACCACTATACAGTGTAATATTTGTGGTCTTAGCATACCACCTATAGCCATTAGCCGTAATACTAAGATCAGCATATTATATGAATTAGTCCATTGTAACCCAAAAATAGTCTGCCAGCATAATTGCTTTTTGCTGTGTACATGCAAAATGTAATGGCCTTGAGTGTGAGCTGCCCACCTCACCCACGAATATAAATTCTTTATTTAGCTTTTACTATGCAGATGATCACGTTACCAGGTAGCGGATCTTGCTATCTCTGGGTATATAATTTTGTGTAACACTGCTTTTCTTTGAGTTTTCTTGTAATGACACAGGGTTTTCAGAGGTTGGAACTCCCAGCTATGGTAAGCTGTTCTTTTTATACATTCTGGGTGATACATCTTTTGTTCTGCAACACCTGCTCCTGTATTGTGTTTTGCCATCTCCCTAAAGATAAGGGAGGAATCAACCTTCCTAACTTAATTTAATATTCTTAGCCTCTCATCTCTGAATAATACGCCTCTGGCTCATTTCATCATACCATTCCTACTAGAAGTTGATCTAGCACTGTGGAAGTTTAGAATAGGACCCTGTCCCATTTGTTTTCGAGAAAGTGTACAAATGCAAGGATCTGTATTCTTTCCTTTTCTGTCTCTTCTGTCTGGTTTGCACAACTAGATTTTCCTGTGAGTTTTTGGACTTGATCAATCTGAATAATCTTTCAATCCTTTGCCTCTCTCTGTCCCTCTGTTTTCTCTTGCTATCTGTTCTCCCCACTTGCATATTTGATCTGGTAATATACAAATATATGAGAATCAGTGTATGGAAAAGTAGCTTTTATTTAGAAAATTGCGTTACTGTTGAAATGTATACATTTATAATTTGAGATAACTGTAAAAAGCTAGAGGTCATTTGAGTGTAAAGGCTGTGAAGATCTCAGGAAGTTCTCAATGTTCAAGCAGCTCCTGAAATTAACAAAGAGCAGGATGCTTGCAAAGGATGGGGATTGAAAAGACATAACAAGCATTTGTCAATGCTGCACGTTCGCTTGCCGGTATTTGCAGTGATGTTTGGGTATGGTGCTTTACCCTAATGCCCTGTGCGATTGCTGGTATTTGCACAATAAATTTCAGCATGGCCTTTTTGTTGCCCCCATTGTGCGCTACATAGCGGAAACACGTTTTGGGCAGGATGTGAAAAATGACAGCTGTACTGCTCATAAGGAAGTGTGGTAAAATGGCAATGTTGAAAATCTGGAGTGGAAATATTGAAAATTTGCAAACTTACAAGCGCAGTGAGGAACTGCGCAATGCAGACTCAGAAACAGTCATTTTAGGAATTTTTCACCAAATTTTCAACATAGCCATTTGAAGACCTCTGCTCATGAACAGTGTCACTGTGATTATCTTAATGTGTCCCATACATTGATTTCGCACACCGACTGTGCCATTGTGCACTTCATGGGCGGAAACATGTTTTGGGCAGGATGTGAAAAATGACAGCAGTACTGCTCATAAGGAGGTGGTAAAATGGCAATGTTGAAATGTGGAGTGAAAATATTGAAAATTTGCAAACTTACGAGCGCGCATAGGAACTGTGCAATGAACACTCTAAAACAGTCATTTTAGGAATTTTTTCACCAAATTTACAACATAGCCATTTTAAGACCTCTGCTCATAAACAGTGTCACTGTGATTATCTTAATGTGTCCCATACATTGATTTCGCACACCGACTGTGCCATTGTAGCGCTCATGGCTGGAAACATGTTTTGGGTGAGATGTGAAAAATGACAGCTGTACTACTCATAAGAAGGTGTGGTAAAATGGCAATGTTGAAAATCTGGAGTGAAAATATTGAAAATTTGCAAACCTCTGGCGTGCATTGGAACTTGTGCAATGCACGCTCTTAAACATAATTTTAGGAATTTTTCACCAAATTTGTAATATAGTCATTTAAGACCTCTGCTAATGAACAGTGTCACTGTGATTTTCTTAATCGTCCATACATTAATTTCACATGCCGACTGCGCCATTATGCTCTACATGAGTGAAACACGTTTTGGGAAGGATGTGAAAAATGACAGCTGTACTACTCATAAGGAGGTATGGTAATATGGCAATGTTGAAAATCTGGAGTGAAAATATTGAAAATTAGCGAACTTATGAGCCTGCGTAGGAACTGCACAGCGCATGCTTTAGAAACAGTCATTTTTGAATTTTTGCAAATTTTCAACATGGGGTTTTGGGACCCTTTTCATGAATGATGTCACTGTCATGGCATTATTCAGGCCTGAAGGGTGATTTCATGCAGTGACTGCGGTGACTGCAAAAGCACCCTCCGGGCGGAGTCACGCCATGACAGTGAAATCATTCATGAGATCCCAAAACCTCGTTGAAAATGTGGTGCAAAATCAAAAAATGCTGAGATATGCAATTTATTTATTTAGCTTTTTGACCAGGTAAGTGCATTAGACAATTTCTGACTATTTTCAGGCACGACCGGGAGGGGGGATACAGATGAATGCCAACTGACCTTGAACCAGATTAAGCTGCTGGTGGTATTTTTAGTGAATGAGGGAATTTGGCCAGGACACCGGGAAATTCCCTCACTCTTTTCGAGAAGTGCCATGGGATCTTTAACATCCACCTGAACTACCACCAATCCAGGCAGATGGGACCTCGGTTTAATGTCTCATCCGAAAAGCGGCACCTCAACCGTACGGCACCCTCTCATGCTGCACTGCAGTGTCAGTACTGGGATATTAACCCAAGTGCCAGATGTGGGAACTGAACCCACAGCCCTCTGATCTTCCAGCCTCAGAGGCAAGTGTGCTACCTACTGAGCCACTGACACTGACAATAAAGTTGAAAACTCCCTATCTAGCCATTATACAGCTTAACGGCATTTCCTCAGTTTGCGATCGGCTTGAAGAGTGCAGGCGTGTTCCTGAGTCACGAAGATTGTTGCGCGAGCTCTGGAGGTAAGTATGGGGTGAGGGAGGTTGGGTGCACAGTGGGTGGGTGCGGGTTGTGGGAGGGGACTGGGGAAGCACCATGAGACCGTTTTTGCTTTTCAGGTAAAAGAAAAAATAAAGACTATGGTGGACGTTTGCCATGCTGGGTGGGCACCCAGCATGGCACAAGGATGGCTGGGGAGGCCGAGGAGCCGACTGGGGATTGGGCACCCTGTCAACAAACAAAGCGGGACGTTTGCCACACTGGGGTGGGCTCCCTGCTTGGCAGAAGAATGGCTTGGGGCCGTGGAGTCAGACGGGATTGGGCACTTTGCTCGGCAAACAACATAGGACGCCATGCTGGGGTGGGCTTCAGCATGGCAGCAAAGATTTGGGGGCGATGACACGGTGCTCTGTATGACAGCGGTGGTTTTCTTTGAAGTGAAGACCACTGCTGTCTTACACAGCTCCAGCACCCATTGGTGCAGGACTGCCACGCCTGCTCAACAGAGCAGTGGATTGAAAGGAGAGGCACACCTCAAAGTATGCTACTCTCCCAAAACGTTCCTTGTGCATGCGCTGGCGAACATAAAAACAACTAAGCTGAGTTGCAAGGGATATCCCCCACAAGGAAAATTTTATTTTTTCCTTTGTATATAGTTATTCTGAACAGATTTATTTTATGTTCCTGGAAGTACAAATAAACAGTTTTGTGAAATTTTACAACTACTCCTGGGTTTCTCTATGCTTCATGACCTGTGCCTCAGTGACAAGCACACACTAAATAATGCACATGACCATGCCAAATACCTCTTTAGTAATCCACCTGCATGCACACCCTGTTGTAAGTTTACAGATACACCACGAAACCCACCTTCAATGGTTACTCATACGTAAACATTTTTTTCACCCCTTGCTGATCAGTTATACCTCCAGACTCTCGCACATGATACTGTATGGCCTTTATTCCCAGCATATTAGACAAAACCTTCCTGACATGGCAAGAATATGGCATCCTTTATTTATTCAAATGGTCATTCTAATGGGGATTTTACCATTTGCAACCCTGCAGGTCTCATTTCATCTTCGCAACAGATTTCCACAAGTATATTCAACTATATTGCTACTTATGGGTTTGGGAAAAGAACTTGACCCAGGTCACAGAATAACTGCCCCTGCTCTTTTACCTTCTCAAATCCTACCTGCTAGGTAACACATGGGCTTACCTCATCAGTCTCTAATATAAAGCTCTACAAGCATCCTCTAAGGAATCTACTGACTTCATCCTACACAGATGGAACTTAAATGGGCACTTCCTACTCCACAGAGCAATGTCTTAAATATACTTCCACTCACAAGGGCTATAGCTGCTACCTACTGGAGGGAATATGCCTGAAACTGCCACCTGAGATACTCTTCGCACTACCAGTGACTACTAAATTTATGGGCTATCATGCCAGTTCCTGCTGGCACAACTCTGATCACTAGACAGGCCGGACCAATCACATATCCTTTGGGCATGTTCACCACTTCAATCTTACTGGCAAGATGTGATCCATGAGGCAGAAAGCAGCTTTGATTGCCCTGATATGATTTCATGTTTCTATCAAGAAGGTAGCATCTTTCAGAAAAGAGATGTGCAAGAACAAGCGGGCACAATGGGTGTTTACTCACCTGGTAAAAGTGATTGTGTTGGTTGGCATCCATGGCACTCAGACATTACCTCATGGGTTTCAGCCCACCTGATAGGCAGTGATGCACTGACCCAGATCAAATTTCCAACATATCCAGGTCCCAAAGCGCCTGCTCTCAGTTCAGATCTTCCATAGCTGAAATAAGGTTAATTAGTAGAAAGAGAAAGACATACAATGTAGTGCATTAGCAGAGATACCAGAAGCTTGAAACAGGTACAAATGAGTCATACTACGTGACAGAAAAAAGGCCCTGGGGCCCGATCTTTATTCCCCTACTTTTACAATCTAACTTCGAACACAGGAGCTTGACAGGTCATTTGTTATGGCATCATTCATGCTGTCCATCCCCTTAGAGAACTAGATACTAGGTACCCCTTTAGGCCCAGAGCGGTCACTCTAGCCACTCTGAGGGCTTTGAGGGCTGGGATGCCAACCAACACAGTCACCTTTACCAGGTGAGTAAACACCCATTGTGATTGGTTGGCATCCATGGCACTCCAGACATTACCTCATGGGTAGATAAGAAGCAGTTAGTCCCACGGGAGGGAATGAGCAACTAAGAGTGACCGGCTGAGAAAGCTGCAGTTAGGACCTGGGCCGCAAGGAGGGACAATGGCCTGGAGCTGCTCCAGCCTGTAGTGTCTGCGAGAGGTGTGTATGGAGGACCAAGTGGCAGCTCTGTAAATGTCCTTTGTGGACACACTGGCTGTCTCCGCCCAGAAGTGGCCACCACTCTGGTGGAATGGGCCTTGATCCCCTGTGGTGGAACCAGTCAGTTGGCTGTGTATGCATTCTGGACAACTCATCTTATCCATCCTGTGATGGTAGACTTGGAGGCGACGTGCCCCTGCCTCTGTCCCTTCCAGATGATGAACAGCCTCTCTGTCTTGCGAATGGGGCATGTTCTGGTCAGGTATACTGTGAGGATGGATCACGTCGAGGTGGTGAGGGTCCGGTGATCCTGTGTAGGATCGACTAGGGGCGATGGGTAGCTCGATGGGCTGCTCCCTGTGGAAGTTGGTAGGGACTTTTGGTTGGAATGCTGGGACTGTTCTCAGCCTGACCCCCAGCGGTGTGAACACTGTGTAGGGTTCCGCATGGGACAGTGAGCCAGCTCCCCAACCCTTCTGGCCGAGCAGATGGCCACCAGGAAGCATGCCTTGAGGCTGACCCAAAGAGGTCCGTCTCTCGGAGGGGCTCATAGGGCACTGATTTGAGAGATTCCAGAACCATAGGGAGATCCCACAGGGCGATCACCAGCCTGGTCCTTGGACGCATGATCTCCACTGCCCTCAAGAAGCGTATGGAGTCGGAGTGCGCACCGGGGGTACCCTTCCAGGAGGCCTATGGCCGCTCCCTATGGCCGACAGTTGTACCCTGAGGAGGAGTGCCAGACCCTTGTCCACTCCCTGCTGGAAGAACGTAGGATGTTGGCCAGATTGGTCTGTTCAGGCACCATCCCCATTCTTGGCACCACCGCGTGAAGATGGCCCATTGCCTCTTGTAGTGGATGTGGTGGAGGCCCGCCTGGACCGGAGCAGGGTACTGATTACCGATTCATGGTACCCTGTTGCTTTCAGTCTCTTCCTTTCAGGAGCCAGGCTGTGAGCTTCAGGGTCTGAGGAGATGAATGGAACACTGGCCCCTGTGAAGCATGTCCGGCCAGTAGGGTATCTGGAAGTTGTCCATGGTCATTTCTCGTGCAGCAGCGAAGACCAGGCTCTGCATGGTCAATATGGGGCCACTAGGATGACCGTGAGGCCTGTTTCCCGGATCTTGGCAGGACTTGGGGATCAGGGAAGAGTGGGAAGAGCGTGGCGTTCCTCCTCTTCAGGTCTGTGATAGAGGCGTCCGTCCCTTGGGAGGGCCGTCCTTGAAGAGCGAGTAGTACTAGCTGACCTGGGCGTTATGCCATGAGATTTATGGACATGGGCCCCATGCCGCCTGAATCGCCTGGAATAGTGCTGGGTTAACCGCCATTCCCCGGTGAACTTGTTGTCTGCTGAGCCAGTCTGCATGGACGTTCAGCTTGCCTGTGAGGTGGACTGCTCTCAGGTGGATGAGGTGAGTCTGGGCCCAGTTGAGGACCACTGTTGTCTCCCTCATCATGGCTCTGCTCCTGGTCCCACCCTGTTTATGTAGGCTACCGTCATGCGATTGTCGGGTGGATTAGGACCGACCGACCGGCTATTAGGTGCCTGAATGCCCTCAGAGCATGGAACACTGCCCTCATCTCCAGGATGTTGATGGGGAACTGTCTCCACTGGTGACCATTGGCTCTGCACCGTTGAGTCTCCTAGACAGGCTACCCATCCCGAAGGCTCGCATCCATCTCTATGGTGACTGGGCGGGGGGTTCTAGGGAACTCCCTGGATAGATTCCTTCCACCGTCCACCAAGTTAGGGTGGATCTTACTGCCTGGGGTAGAGGTACCACGCAGTGAAGGTTGTGCTCACTTGGCACTCCCGGGACAAGGCGTGGTTTTGGGAGCGGGCGCATGTGCCACCTGGCCCAAGGCACGAGGTCTATGCAGGAGGCCATACAGCCCAGCAACTGGGTGATTTTTCCCATTGTTGAGTGTTGGCTGGCCCTCATTTTGTCTGCGTCAGGTCCCTGAGGTGTGAACTCGCGCTGGGGCGGTTTTGCCGCCGAGGCGGGTTGATGATCGCCCCAGATGTTCAATCTGTTGCGTGGGGCTGAGATGGCTCTTTTCTTGATTTACCACCCAGCCATGGTCCCTCGAGTGCCTGGATGGTGATTTCCATGTGCGTCCGAGCCTGGACCTCGGATCGGGCAAGAATGAGCCAGTCGTCTAGAGTACGGGATGATGTCCAGTCCTTGTTCCCTGAGTCTGGCCACTAAGGTTATCGAGACCTTGGAAGACTCTTGGGGCTGACGACAGTCCGAAGGTGGCGCCTTGTACTGGAAGTGATGGCCCAGTACGTGGAAATGGAGGAATTGCCTGTGTTTTCGGATGATGGGAATGTGTAGATAGGCGTCCTTTAGATTGATAGACGTCAGGAAATCGCCTACCCAGATACAACGGAGAGTGGAGCGGTGGTCTCCATCTTGAACGGTGTGGGACTATGTGCTGGTTCAGAAGTTTTAGGTCTAGGATTGGCTTGAGCTCACCCATCTTTTTGGGTACAAGGAAAAATATGGATAGATTCCTATTCCCTGTTCGGAACCAATTCGGGTTGGATGGCCCTGTTCTGGTTCAGCTCTGATAAGATTTGTTGGACCTGGTGAGAGGGCGCATTCCTCCTGGCTCTGGGGATGAGACAAACCTGTGAGGAATATGGGCGTGGGTTAGCTCTATGGGTACCCTTGACTATGTCTCGAACCCATCTGTCCGACATCATGGTTATCCATCGGTGGGCAAGAGGGCCACTCTTTGCCCCACCGTGGTAGGATCCTGGCCTCTGCCTGAGGTGGGATGCAGTCACTGCTGTTTCCCCTGAATCCTCTACCTCACCCTCCTGGTCTCTGGCCCCATGCTCTGAATGTCGAGGACTGATAGTTCTGAGTGTAAGGGCCACGGAAGCGGTGGATGAGCTTCTTCCTCGAAAGGAGTGAGACTGCTGAGTTGTATTTCGGCCGGGATTGGTAAGGTTTGCTCCCCCTCAAAATCTCCACTTAGAAGAGGCTAGATAAGAAGGCCTGTACCTATTCTTGAGGAGGTCCCTACCCTCCTTCTTTTGTTTTAAATAGTCTTGCAGCCCCTCCCCAAACACATGCTTTCCCTGCAGAGGCAGGTTCTGCAACAAAGATTTGGATTCATGGTCTGAGTCCCAAAGTTTCAGCCACAGAGCCAGCGGGCCCGGTTGGTGATAGCGGTGGATCTTGCTTGGAGGAGCAGAGTGTCTACTGCCATATCGGCCAGGTACTTGTCTGCATCCAGGGTGCACTCCAATAGCTCTGCCTCCCTGGACTTAGGGTAGCCTGCTCCTGAAGTTCTTCAAGCCAACGGATCTGTGCCCGGTAGTGTAAATGGCTGTGGTAGCTGCCTTAGCAGCGGTGCCCCAATCTCAAATGCCTTCTTTAACATGTCCTCAACTTTTATCTGCAGGGTCTTTGAGAGCTATCGTGCCAGAAGGAGCACGGTCTTCTTGCTGAGTGCTGCCATCTGAGGGTCGATGGTGGGGCCCTGCACCAAGCGTCCGATTTTTCCCCTTGCACCAGATACATCCTGTCCAGGTTCTTGCGGTTTGGCATCCTGCCTGGGTCCAGGGATTGCCACTCCATGTTGAAAATGTCCTCAATAGCTGGACAGACAGGAAAAGTCTCTGTGGTGGCGGCCTTAGCTGGATCATCGGATCGAGTTGGGTTCAGATCTGCCCTCTTGGCGTCCTCGGTGTCGAACCCCATTGTGGCCTTGATCACCTTCATGAGCCCGGAATGGTGTCAAAGAACATAACTTCAAAGTCAGTGAAGGGGCCGTCTGTAGCACCATCTCCTCTGTGTCCGACTCTCGTCATCCTTGTCCCAGCGTCTTCTCTCTCTCTGTCCTCATGTGTGCTGTCGATCGGGATGGTCGGGAGGGTTCTCTGGAATTGGAGTTCCTGCAGCTGGCCCCAGTCTTATCGGGTTCGAGTTGGGTGATCTTGTCCTACTTTGGGTAAGGGACTCCAGCTTCTCCATGATCTTGAGCATAAAGTTCTGTTGGCTGTCCATCATGGCCACGCGGCCTGTTGATTCTGGATTAGCAGGAACCCGGATCCATCCATGTAGGGTTGCTGGGTTCAGGATTACTGGGGGCCAGTGGTGGGGTCCACTCTAAGGAGGAGTCGTCGTTGTCTGTCAGGGAGGCAGGCCACACAGCGGGGCCGGGGTTTGGGGAGGAGGATGGCGCTGCATGAGAGCATTTTGCTTTCACCATCTGGAATAGAGAGAGGCATGTTTAGGAGACCGAACTGTTTTCCCTCTTTTCTTTTTCTTTTATCCCCTTTCCTTTTTTTTTTTTATGTGCTGAAGGAGCCCTGCATCACAAAGGCTGCAGATGGTGTGCCTGAGGTTGGGGGTGCTATGTGAGGACCCTTGCAGCATCAGGCGGGTGGTCTGGTGCCAAGGCCCACTATGGGAGGTGGCCGAGGGCACTGAGGAGGAGACCAGAAGAGGATGGCACCTACGGGGTCACTGTGTGAGGACCCGGTGGTGGAAATGGAACCCTGGCATAAGGAAGGGGTGGAAGGGCCCCGACCCTTCTCTGATATTGCTTCTCAGATGCAGGTTCCAGCCTTTTTTTAGGTGGGGGAGGAGGCCTAGGGAACAGCAGTGCTGGGCCTGGAGTGTTCCAACCATGAAAAACGCCCCTTAGTTAAGGGATACTGCAGGCCAACTTCTGGGAGGCCAGGTGCCTGGTCAGATGCCCCCCTGAGAAGGAAGGGCCCGGATTTTGAAACTAGGTCTGCCTGCCAGGAGCAGGCCCGGAGTTGAGCCCATGGGTCATCCTTTCCCGAGGGGCAGGAGAATTCCTCGAGACAAGGGAAATCGTCCCCCGTGAGAGACTGTCTTCTCGACAAGAACTGCCCCCAGTCTTTAGACTCTGCCCTGCCTCGCCCCGAGGTTTGAGGTCCTTCCCTCTCTTTCTGGCTCTTTCTCTCTCTTCTCTCTCTCTCTCTCTCTCTCTCTCTCTCTCTCAGCCTTCCCAAGAGAACATGCTGCGTGTGTGAGCGGCATCCCGGGGAGGAGAGAGTTTCAGGTTCTCCCTCACTTGGGTGAGGAGACAATGACAGTGGATGTGCAGCTGGTGCACGGGAGGTCAGCGGAGGCCTGGGCGGGTGTGCCAGGCGAGAGAGAGAAAGGCCCCAAACGAGGCTAGGAGGTGTGCCTATGCACCAAGAGGACCCATGATTGGAGCAAAGTGAGAGGGGAGGACACGCGCAATGGCACCGTAGAAGAGCGGCCACCAGAGGGCGTGGAAACTGAGGGGAAAGGATGGGAGGGAGGGTGGCGAGCACAGCGACGGTCTCAGGGACCGTGTGGAGGCCACACTCACTCTGCATGCGGCCTAGAGCGGAACGCCTTGGAAGGCGAAGCAAAGAGGGACTGATTTAAAGTACTGGTAACAGAAAACAATAGAAATTATAAGAATGTCCCACATGAAGGGAGTTAGCCACAGTCTGCCCTAACGCTGAGCAGAGGGAAGACATTAAAAGGCACTTTAAATAGATAGCCTTCCCACCACGCTGTGCAGGACAAAACCAAGAAACAATCAATTTTGCTCCACAAAATAACTATAATAATGGCAAATAAGACAGCTCGGAGGGTTCTAATCCAGTAAAGATAGAGTTTTTAGGTGGTTCTTACCTTGAAGAGCAGACAGGGGTTCCTGGTGTGCTACTGCCTTGTTCAGATGCATGATTCAAACTGGAGAGCAGGGTTTCTGGGACCTGGATATGTTGGAAATTTGATCTGGGTCAGTGCATCACTAGCCTATCAGGTGGGCTGAAACCCAAGAGGTAATGTCTGGAGTGCCATGGATGCCAACCAATCACAATTTGAAGATACAGGAGAGATGGCTCAGAGATAATGTTTTCACAGAGAGGTTGTGGATGCATGGAACAGCATTTCTGAGGAGGTTGTGGAGTCAAGAACAGTGGGAGAATTCAAGAATGCATGGGCCAGACATAAGGCAATTCTAGTTGGGGTAGGAGGAAGTAAGCTGTTGATTAAATAGGATATGCAGCTTATCCATCAGGTATGGAAATGGGCAGACTACGTGGGCCAAGCAGTCCTTATCTGCCATCAAATTCTATGTTTTTATATTTCTTTATCCTGGCAGTCATTACCCCAAAACAATGACCATTGAATTAAAGGAGGCAGTATAGTGTAGTGGTTAAGGGCACTAAGCTGCAAATCTGGAGACCTGGGTTTGAATCTCATCATCCCCCACTTGCATAAGATGTGATCCTGAGCAAGTCACTTAACTTCCTTGTGCTCCCAAGTCACACCTGCAAACAATCTTTTTGTTAGTGTGCCTTTCCTGGTTAAACAAATTACTCTTTATCCTAATAAAACCTCCATACAATTTGCCAATCTATTGATTTAGCAGCCAAAATAGCCATTATCAGATTGTGGCACACTGATAGAATTCCCACCTGCACCATATGGTGGGGACTTACAATAGATTTATACACACTGGAAAGAATGACTGCCAGGATTATGAACTGCATCTCATTCACTGAAATCAAGTGGTGTAAATGGGTTTTATACCAATTAGACAAATATTAAGACTGTTCCATATGGCCTGGTCTCTCCCTCATCTATTTTCCTTTCCTGCTGATTTTTGTACTCTTTCCTTCATGCAGACTTACAGACCCTTATGGGCCCTCTTTATATCTGCTTATCAATTGACTTTCCTTCTCTTATCTCCTTCTCTTTAATACTGACTCTAATACTTCAATTATCTATTGAATATTTGCACAGGTGACAGCCTATACACTTAAATTGGATTCTACATCTCAAAAAGAGCAGGGTAATTTCCCTAGTGTTCTGCCCAAATTTCACCATTCACTAAAACAAAATACCACCAACAGCTTAACCTGGTTCAATGTCAGTTATAAGCATACTAAACTTGCCAGCAGAAAAAGGCCATTTGGTCTATAGAGTCTGCTCAACTGTGCAGCTAGCAGCTCTATTCTGCAGCTGCCTCCCTTTATTCTCCTTCTTGCCCTGTCCCAGCCTTTTGGAAGCAGCCCATGATTTTACAGGCTACCACCTCTGGAGGTAACACATTCTACCCTGCAACCACCCTCTCTGTAAAAAGCATCTCCTATTTTCCCTCCTGAGCCTTACCCTATCTAATCTCACGTCATAGCCTCGAGTGTCCCTCCCCACCTGCACTCTGAATATCCCTCTGTACCAGTCTAGTTTATCCCTCTCATGTACTTGAATGTCTAGATCATATCCACTCTCCTCCTCCTCTCCTCCAGTGAGAACATGTTCCACTCCTTTGGCCTACTCTCATATGGTAAGTCCTCCTGTCCCTGGATCATCTTAGTTGCTTTGCACTGCACCCCTCCAGTAATTTATTGTCCTTCTTCAGGCATGGGTGCCAGTACTGCACACAGTATTTTAGATGAGGTTTAACTAATGATCTATACAGTGGCAGAATCACTTCCCTCAATGTTATTCTCCTTGCAATGCAACCCAGCATTTTGTTGGCCTTTCTGCTGCCTTTCTGCACTGTGCCAAGTTGTTCATTGATGCTGTGACGACCATCCTCAAATCCTCCTCATGTCTCCACCAGCTGCTCTCTCCCAGTTGATAGTTTCTTCTTGGATTCTTTGCTGCAAAATGCAGTACCTTATACTTTTGACATTGAACTCCAGCTGCAAAGTGTCAGATCAGGTCTCTGTCTTTTTTCAGATCTTCCTGCAAACTCTGCCACCTCTCTATTTCATCCACCACCATGCCTATCTTGGTGTCATTGTCAAACAGGCTGATCCTGCTCTTGATGTCCATGGAAATGTCCACAATAAATATCCCAAATAACACTAGTCCGAGCCCTGAGCCCTATGGAACCCCACTCATTACTGCCCTTGGGAATGAGAGATCCTTCCACCATTAACCTCTTCTGCCTTCTCTGCAGCCAGTTTGTCACCTATCCCACAACATTTGCTCCCACCCTATGCATTCAAGTTTTTCCAAGTCTCCCATATGGCATTGGATCGAATACCCTGCTGAAGTCCAGGTACAGGACCTCCAATGCATGGCCCTTGTTCAGTTGCCTAGTTACCAGTCATAGTGATCTACCAGGTTGATTTGGCAGCATCTGCCTGTGACAAAGCCATGCTGTCCACTGTGCTGCAGTCCATTGAACTCCAGCAGGGACACCAGACCCTCCTTCAGGATAATTTCCATTAACTTCCTCACAATGGACGTGAGGCTCACCAGTCTATAGTTCCCAGTTCATCTTTGGGATTGTTCTTATGCAGGGAACCATGTGAGCCAACTTCCAATCCTCAGGTACGTGTCCTGAAATCAGAGAGGCATAGAATAGGTCTGCCATGGGCCCCACTAGGATCTCTGCTAGCTCCTTCAGTACCCTGGAATGAATGTCATCTGGCCATGGTACCTTAAAAATACAAAATCACACATGCCCCCACAATGCAAAGCATCATGGGCTGCATATGCAAATCACCACAGAATGTTATGCTGGTCCAACTTTAAGCAGAATTGCATGGTGCCAAAAGGCCTCTAACAGAGTTTACAAAGGGTGCTAACAGAAGACATAGACACATGTTTCGTCCTATCAGGACTCATCAGTATGCCTCGTCTGTTTGACACCCCAGTGGAATGGACCAGCTACCTCTAAGGCAGTGTGCCTGGGATATATTGTGGTGAACCCATTAAAATAAAAAACATTTAAAGACAAAGAACCTCTGTGTGTAAACACGAGGCAAGGGTTACCCCAAAGGGCATTTGGCTGGGAAGCCAAGTTTCAAGAAAATACAAAATCACATGCCCCACAATGCAAAGCATCATGGGCTGCATATGCAAATCACCACAGAATGTTATGCTGGTCCAACTTTAAGCAGAATTGCATGGTGCCAAAAGGCCTCTCACACAGTTTGCAAAGGGTGCTAACAGAAGACATAGACACATGTTTCGTCCTATCAGGACTCATCAGTATGCCTCGTCTGTTTGACACCCCAGTGGAATGGACCAGCTACCCCTAAGACAGTGTGCCTGGGATATATTGTGGTGAACCCATTATAATAAAAAACATTTAAAGACACAAGAACCTCTGTGTGTAAACACTGAAGAAGGGAGTTACCCAAAGGGCATTTTGGCTGGGAAGCCAAGTTTCAAGAAAATACAAAATCACACATGCCCCCACAATGCAAAGCATCATGGGCTGCATATGCAAATCACCACAGAATGTTATGCTGGTCCAACTTTAAGCAGAATTGCATGGTGCCAAAGGCCTCTCACACAGTTTGTAAAGGGTCCTATCAGGACTCATCAGTATGCCTCGTCTGTTTGACACCCCAGTGGAATGGACCAGCTACCCCTAAGGCAGTGTGCCTGGGATATATTGTGGTGAACCCATTAAAATAAAAAACATTTAAAGACAAAGAACCTCTGTGTGTAAACACTGAGGCAAGGAGTTACCCAAGGGCATTTGGCTGGGAAGCCAAGTTTCAAGAAAATACAAAATCACACATGGTACCTTGTCCACTCTCAGTGCTCTCAAGCACTCCAGCACTCTACTTTATGTGATAAACCATTCTGCATTACTACTTCCCTAGCCTTTACTGCCACCCTACCTCCTTGGGTAGCACTCCCCTCTCGCTTTCATAAATACAAAACAGAAGTAGCCATTGAATGCTTCTGTCTTTTCTCCCCACTTCTACCTATCACCGTCTTTCTTAATCCTTACTGTCTGTCATTTACAGTTCCTTTCTCCCTGATATGCCTGAAGAAGCTCCTCTTCCCCTTAATGCTTTGAGCCAGCTTCAGCTCTTTGGCAAGGCAAAGCTAATATTATTTCTATGGTACCCAATCCCAGAGGCTTTGGGCGCCATACAATTAAAACATAATGAACACAGTAAGTAAATAAACACATTAAAATACATAAAACAATAAATAAAGTCCAGCAATAATATAAAAATGGACCCCAAATAGGGACCTGGGCTAAAATAAGTAAGGCCACTGTTTTTGTTTTACCAGAAAATCTGATAAAATTCGAATTAGGACTGCCTGAAGACCAGTAAAACAAAGATTGCATGGAATCTGGCATTTTATATCAGATCAGTAAATCCATAAAACTTGTGTTTTCTTTCAGTTCCTTCCTGTACTAGTTTCAATTTGCTTTATTTAATGCTCTGTATATTAAGCCTTCTTTAATTCTGATTATTTATGCACATACTTAAAGAATGATAGCAGAATCCTGGTAAAATCCAGAAATTAGAGTAACAAACACGGTGCAATTGCGGAATAGGAAGTCTTGAAAATGGAATTTCATTGTTTTAATCACCATAAATCAGTGGCCTTGAAATAGGTACTAACACCTCCACAAGCCACTTATCTTACAACTGTCTATCTCGAAAAGCCTGGCTGAACAAGAAAGTCTTGAGGTGGGTCTTAAAACCTCAACTGAAAGGGCCTCCCGAACAGCTGGTGGAAGTGACTTCATAGGATGGATCTGGCGGCACTAAATGCACTGTCACTGGCAGTTTTAACCTCGTCCTGGGAATTGTGAGGAGGCCTCGAGGAGGATCAGAGTGAGTGAACTGAGGTGGCACGTGTGAGAAGATCCAACAGGTAGTCAGGACCCAGTCCATGTAGGGCCTTAAAGGTGGGCAAGTCCACCTTAAAGAGGATCCTCCACCTGACTCACAGCCAGTGCAGTTCGTGCAGCACCGAGTGATTGACAGTGTTTCGACTGTCTTGCCAATAGCCTGGCAGCCACATTTCTCCACCAGCTGCAGCCCGGTGGAGGATACCTCAGAGACCCAAGGTAGAGCATTATAGTAATCAAGCCTGGACATCACGAATGCATGCACTAAGTTGGGGAGGCCCATGGGCAGAACTAAGGGCTTGATCCTGACAATATTCCTCAGATGAAAAAGCTGGTCTGGACAACAAATGATACCTGAACTTCAAATGTCAGGCTGCTGTTGAGGATAACGCCAAGGTCGCACACCCTAGAAGGGCCTTCAGTGGCACAGAACCAAGGAAAAAAACTATCCCAGTACCCGAGGCCACCCTATCATACCTTCTGTTGTGGCTTTTGCTGTTCTTACTGCCCTTGTCACTTCCTTGCCTCTTCAGGTATTCCTCCCAATCTTCCCCCACATGATTTCCTGTATCTCCTAAAAGCCACCCTTTTTCCTCCTCAACTTTCTACAACCCCTGCTCATCCAGCTTGGTATTTCTGCCCTGGCCTTTTTACTCTCAGAACTGCTACAGTATCTCTTAGCCCTAGTATCCCCTTCTTATGAGTCTCCCATCTCTGGTCTGTGTCCATACTATGCTGGACCCTGGCCATGAACCTTCACTACCTCCCCATCTTTGCAAAATCCACCTGCCTGAAATCCAGCATCTTTGTATTGGATGCCACCCCTCTTGTCCATAATCACCCTGAACCATACTAAGTGATGGCCTCCCTGCAAGTGGTTCATCCACCTTGCTATCCCTCACAAACCCCATTTGTAAGCACTAGGTCAAGGGTGTTACCCCGGTTGGTTCACTGACCACCCTGTATCAGGAAGCTGTTCTGAAGGATGTCCCAGTACTTGTCCCTCTTTATTGCTGGTGGCTGGGGTTCCTCAGTCTACCTCCAGGCTGAAGTCCTCCACAACCACTACACCCTCCCACATGCCCTTTAATCTGCCTGGCGGGTTCCTGTCCAACTCCACTGTCTGGGAGGGTGGCCTGTACATCACTTCCCACAGAGATTCCTTTACCTGAATCCTGGATTAGCAGCCATAATGACTTTGTTTCTCCAGCCTCCCTAATGCACTTTAGCCCTCCCTCACGTATAATGCCACCCTCCTGTTTTCCCTGTCCCTATGGAATATTCTGTACCCTGGGACTGCCAGGTCCCAGTCATGGCAGTGGGTGGCCCATGTTTCCTGATGGCTGCCATGTCCACCTCCTTCTCCCACCATGAGGGCCTGTAAATCATTCATTTTATCCTTCAGGCTCCTAGCATTCATGGTGACCACCTTCCATCCCTTTACTGTCCCTCCAACATCCCTCTGCCCTCTACTTCCAGCATCTCCTCTGTGCAACTACCTAGTTGATTGCCCTTGTTCTGGGGGTAGCTTGCTCTGCTTCCCATCTCATGGCCACTGTATGACCTCCATACACTTGCCACCCCACTCCAAGTTTAGATTTCAGCTAACTCAATATATACCCCAAGCTTCCGTTTCAGCACCTTCTTGCCTTCTTCATTTAGGTGAAGTCTATTCTTTGCATATAGATTACTGTCTTCGGGTCTTTCCCCACCGTCCCTTACCCATACCCTTTGGTGTGACACCATTTGCCTAACCATTCATTAAATCCTTGATCATTTGTTTTCTAGCTGTGTTTGCCTTAGGCACTGGCAGTATCTCAGGAAAAGTTACTGATCTGCCCTCTGCCTCGTATAAAGTTCCAGCTCCTCAAGCTTCTTTTGGACTACCTCCAATGGACAATCAGTCAGGTTATTTGTCCCAGATGTAGAATTAAATGAGGTGTCTCTTTCCCCTTCTAGCATGTTTCAGGACCGATTGTCCCAATCTTTCAGCTGTCATCCCTGTCATGGCCTTCACCCATATACAACTACACCTTTCCCCCTTGCTACCCTACCTACCCCTTTGGTAATGAATCTCCCAGTACTAGTATTATCCCCATATTTCCGTCTCACCTGCTTCCCCTCTCTGTTCCTCTCTGTCTGACTCCTCCTCCTCTTCCAGCTCAGAATTCCCCATCTGTCTCTGTTGCCATTTGTCTCCTGCCTGGCTCCTCCTAGCTTAATTCATCCTGCCTGTCTCTGTCATTTCTCTCCTGCCTGACTCTTCCCCTGCACATAATTCTCCCCATCTGTCCCTGTCACTGTTCCTCTCCTGCCGACTCCTTCTCCTGCACACAATTCCCCCATCTGTCCTGTTGCCTTTCCCCCATCAGTATTCTCCACTGCCACAGCTGCTATGCCCCAGACTTCTTCTCTATCCACCATGCTTCACTCCCCTGGGTCCTGTTCCTTCAAATGTCCCTCCAGCTGTGCCATCACCCTTCACCCTGCCACCCCTTTAGACATGCTACTGTCCCTTGTGCATTCTCTTACCTTCCCTCTCTTGCTCCCTCCTGGGTATCCTGCACTCCCTTCTCCTCCACAATGTCGCCAGCACTGCAAATGTATTACCTGCTCCCTCTGCATTGCTGTGCCTTTATTCCTCCATCCTGACTCAAGCCTTCCTCAGTGCTAGGCCCCTCTTCACTCCCTCCCATGATCCGATGTACCTCCTATGTTGTTTCTCATGATACTCCCTGGGATGCCTTCCTGCCCTAGATTCTCTTCCCTTCCCATCCTCTCCAACTCTTTCCCAGTCACAGCACTTCTTCTTGAAACTCCTCATCCTGTGACAGACTGGACAACCTCCTAGTTTCCACAATATGTTCATGCAAACTGCTGCCCAGTTGGCATCCAACTGTATCCCTCCCAGAGACAAGGCTGAAAAAGGCCAATTGTCTAGTCCTCCTTTCCCCGTCAACAAAACTAAATAAATAAATACATGGGTTTTATCATGGACTAATTGCGGCAACCTTTCTCAAGGAGACAGTCTTTGAAACATAGAAACATAAGTTGACAGCAGATAAGGACCAGAAGGCCCATCCAGTCTGCCCATTTCTTTTCTACCTTATAAATGTGCCATTGGCCTTTGCTCTGTCAGTGACCTATCTATTCATAGTCATTTGTATTGCTCCCTTATGCCTATCCATGCCTGTTTGAAGCCCTGCACTGTATTCATAGCCACCACTTCTTGTGGTAAGCCATTCCATGCATCTACCACCCTTTCTGTGAAAAAGAATTTCCTCACATTCCCCTTAATCGGCCCCTCTAATCTCATGCTGTGTCCTCTTGTCCTGCTATTTTCTTATATTTAAACATGTTATACTCTTTCACCTTGTTTATGCCCTTAAGGTGTTTGAATGCCTCGATCATATCACCTCTCCCTCCTTTGCTCAAGGGTATACATGAGTTCGTTAATCTGTCCTCATATGTCTTCTGATGCAGTCCTGCACCATTTGGTTGCCCTTCTCTGGACTGCCTCAATTTGGTTAATGTCCTTGTGAAGGTGTGGCCTCCAATACTGCACGCAGTACTCCAGATGGACTAATCCAATGTCGTGTACAGAGGAATTATTACCTCCTCTTACGACTTGTGATACCTCTACTAATACACCCTAACACCCCTTGCCTTACCTACTGCTTTAGAGGTTTGCTGGATGATTTGGGGTCATCAGTGATGATGATGCCTAAGTCTCTTTCTTCCTTTGTGACTGCTAGCAACTCCTTTCCAGCCTATAAGTGGCTTCAGGTTTCTGCTATGTGCATGATTTTGCACTTCTTCACATTAAATCCCAGTTGCCACTCTTTACTGACCATTCTGCTAGTTTATCCAGATCTCTTCTCATTCTGCCCACCCATCTGGATCATCTACTCTGTTGCAGATCTTGGTGTCATCTGCAAACAGACAAGCCTTACCTCTAGTCCATCTGCGAGGTCACTAATGAAGATGTTGAATAGGACTGGCCCAGGACTGATCCTGAGGTCACCCACTTGTGACTTGCATCTCTTCTGACTGTATACCATTTACCACCACTCTCTGTTTCTGCCAGTCAACCAGTTTGCCACCCAGTTGACCAACTTCTGACCCACCCGAGCCTAGCTAGCTTATTTATCAATCTTCTATGTGAACAGTGTCAAAAGCTTTGCTTGAAGTCAAGGTAGGCAACATCAACTGCTCCCCTTAGTCCACCACTCTGGTTACCCAATCAAAGAAATCTATGAGATTAGTTTGACAGGACCTTCCTTTTGTAAACCCATGCTGTCTTGGATCCTGTGCCCTATGGATTCCAGGTGTTGCACTGTCCTTTCCTTAAGGAGTGCCTCATAATCTGCTGCCACTACTGAGGTAAGACTGACCGGTCTGTAGTTCCTCGCCTCCCTGCTACCACTTGTGGAGCAGGATCACATGAGCCCTTCTCCAGTCTCCTGGGACCTCTCCTGTGCTCAGAGACTCACTAAACAATTCTGCTAATGGCTCTGCTAGTTCCTCCTTTAGCTCCTTGGTACCCTGGGATGTATGCCATCAGGTCCATTGCCTTATCCACCCTGAGCTTAGCAGCTCTTGTAGGACCCTTTCTTTTGTGAAGGGAGTGTGCTCACCTCCTCCCCCTTTGCCCATGATGCTGAGCTGTGGGCCCTACCCTACCTTCTCTTCAGTAAATACTGAGCAAAGTATCTATTTAGGATAGATGCCTTTACAGGGTCCTCCTCCTCACATGCTCCTTTTCTCCATCAAGCTTGCAATACCCCCTCTGGACTTTCTCCTTTCACTAATGTATCTATAGAAAGCCTTGTCACCTTCTTTTACTGTTTGTGCTAGTGTTTCCTCAGTTTGGGACTTTTGCCTGCCTTACTGCCTTACCTGCTTCCCTTAGGCAGTTTGGTATGCCTCTATCTTCATCCCGCTGTGTTCCCTTATATTTCCTGAAGGCCAGCCTTTTGGCTCTGACCTTTTCTGCTACTGTATTTGAGAACCAAATGGTTTCCTTCTTCTTTGCACTTCCTTTTCTGTCTAACACAATGGGATGTTGCTTCAAGTATTGCATCCTTAATGCTTGCCCACTTTGTCTGTACCCCTCACCTGTGTTTCTTTTGCCAGGGCTAGCTTAACTCTGTTGGCCATCTTATCAAAGTCAGCTCCTCTGAAGTCCCATATTTTTGCCTTGGAATGGGATGATTTAGATGTAGTAGCCAAATTGAACCATACCATGTGATGGTCACTGGCCCCAGGTGACCTTCTACCTGGAGATCTGTGATCCCTTCTTTGTTAGTCAGTACTAGATCTAGGATAGCCCTGTCTCTTGTGGGTTGCTGTAGCAGTTGTTTGAGGCCCTCCCCGCAGAATCCACTATGAGTCTAGTTCTGGCAGATGTTCCTGCTGGTATTGACCAATCTGTATCTGGCATGTTGAAGTCTCCCATTATCAGAACCTCCCTTTAGCTGTCATGTTTTGTATATCTTCTAACAGTAATGTGTCTATGTCCTCCCTCTGGTCTGGGGCCTGTAGACAACCCCAGTTCTTATGGCTGTCCCATTTCCTGTTTCCAGGGTGACCCACAGTTCTTCTGGCTCCTTATGTGTATTCTGAATTTCTGTAGCTTTGATATTTTCATTAACATACAGGGCCACTCCTCTCCCCTACTTAGGCCTACATATTTGATGTTATTTCGACCTAAATCATGAAAGCATGTTCATTACTACTGGTTCGTACTTCATTGTGTACTACCTACTTTGTATGTGCTTCAAGTAGGTTATATTACCTCATATGTAATGACTGAGCTACTGTTAAAGTCCCTTATATTGTGCCCTGTACCAGTATAATGAGTTGTTGTTTATCATGTAATAAAATCTGTGTTATACATAGAAACCTAGACCATGATGAAGCAGAAGACCAGAGTCTATCCAGTCTGCCCATATTCCACATAATCCCAGGAATATTTCAAACCTATTGTTCCTCCAAAGTACTAACCCTCTCTGTCCTATCCCATTCTCCTCCCTTGGTCTTGTCACCCCAGCTGAGGTCAACCACTGTTCCTTCATTTTATCCTTAGAATCACAGGAACATAAAACTTGATGGCAGATAAGGACTGCCTAGCCCACTTAGTCTGCCCAGTTCCTTCCTACTGTATATTCTCCAGATACTATTTGATCTGCGTTACCACCTCCTCCTTCCTACCACTAGTTTTGTCTTCTGCCTGTCTCATGCATTCTTAGATTCAGCAACTGTTTTGCCTCACTGCCTCCTCTGAGGAGGTTGTTTCATGCATCCACCACCCTTTCTGTGAAAAAATACTTCCTCATGTTGCTCCTGAGTCTCCTCCTCCAACCTCATATTGTGACCCATATGTATCTCATGCCTGCTTGAATCCCTGAATGTGTTGGCACCCATAACCTCAGCCAACAGACTGTTCCAAGGTTCCACCACTCTTTCTATAAAGATACTTCCTCATATCCCTCCTGAACCTCTTCCTGTTACTTTCCACTTGTGACCACGTGACCTTGAGTTGGTATTCGGGTAAGTAATTCCTTACAACTTACCTCATTAATTCCATTAAGGAACTTGAAGATCTCTAACATATCTCCTCTCCTTATGGTTTCAGTGAATACATATTTAATGCCTTGAGGCAATCCTCATAGGATCTGCCCTGCTGGCCCTAAATATTTTTGTTACTTCTGCTGCACTGTTTCCAACCTATCCCTGTTCTTTCTGAGATGACAGCTCAAGAACTGAATGCAGTACTCCATGAGAGGTCTCACCAGGGATCTGAATAGGAAGTATTACCTCTTTTCTTCAGCTATCACTACCCCACCTGATACATCCCAACATCCTGTTAGCCTTACTATAGGCCTTGTTGTACTGGCTTGTTTGTTTGTTTAATGGAGTTACTGATAATAACTCCTAGATCGCATTCCTCTTCTGTAGTGCTAAGTCTCACCCTACCCATCTAGTACTCCAACTTGAGGTTCCTTTCCCTAGGTTCATAAGAAACATAGAAACATAGACTTTGATGGCAGATGGGACCACTTGACCCACCTAATCTGCCCATCTCCTACCTACCTACTGGATAAGCTTCAGCTCCTAGCTAACCAACAACCTACTTTTCCTACTCCCCACCAGAATGGCCTTACGTATGTTTGATGCATTCTTGAATTCCTCCACTGTTTTTGTCCACTCTACCTCCTCAGAAAGACTATTTCATGCATTCACCATCCTTTCTGTGAAAAATACTCTCACATTGCCCTGAGCCATCCCCTCTATCTTCACATTGTGCCCCTTGTTCTTGCGCATCTCTTTTCTGAAAGATGCTACCCTCTTGGACTTTGTTGATTCCCTTGAGGTTCTTAAATGTTTCTATCATGCCCCTCCCCTTTCCTCAAGAGTATACATATTAAGGTCATTTAGCTTACCCTTTTGGCCTTGAATTTTAACTGCCAGACCTTTGACCACCCTCTAGTTTTGTAAATCCTGTGTGGATTCCTTATTCACTCATCACTATCCACACTCACACATAGTTTTATGTCATCTGAGAAGAGACAGTCTGCGCTGGATTCCTCACCAATGTCACTAATGAACATGTTGAAGAGGACCGAATTCAGGACAGATCCCTGGGAGATCCCCACTCATAACCTCCTGTTCCTCTGATTTAACCCCATTGACCACCACCCACTGCTGTCTCCTTTTAGCCAACTATCCACCCAGTAAACTACAGTTTTAGCCACACCAGGTCTTCCATCTTTTTGAGCAACCTTGTGTGTATTACTGAATCAAAAGTTTTACTGAACTCAAAGTACAGCAGAACCACAGTTTGGCTCTTGTCTACTCCTTGGTCACCAAGCATTCACAATGGGAAGGTCATGTCAGATGAATCTAATCAATTCTCTTTGACTGTGTGACCAAAGTAGTAGACCAGGGAGGGGCTGTGGACATGGCCTACCTAGACTTTAGAAAGGCATTTGACACAGTCCCGCACAAAGATTTATAAACAAATTAGCCAGCCTGGGAGTGGGTCCCAGGGTGGTAGCCTGGGGAAAACATTGGCTGGACAACAGGACTCAGAGGGTAATAGTAAACAGAGTCCACAGTAGGGAAAGGGGTGCTAGTTGGGTACCATGAGATTCAGTAGTGGGTTTGGTTCTTTTAATGTCTTTATAACTGACATTGCAGAGGAACTGGAAGGAAAAGTATGTCTCTTTGCAGATGGCACAAAGATCTGCAACAGCATTGATACACAAAGTGGGGTGGAAAGGATGAGATGGGACTTGGCAAGGTTGGAGAAATTGTCAAATGTATGGCAGCTTAGATTAAATGCAACAAACTGCAAAAGTAATGCACCAGAGAAACAAAACCCAGGGAAGAGTACACAATGGGGTGAGAAACTGACAACAAAAATGTAAAGAAACTTGGGAGAAGTTATAGCAGATGACCTAAAGGTGGGCAAGCAATGGAGAAAGCAGTGAGGAGGCTGGGGATACTGGGATGCATAGGGAAAGATATCACCAGTAGAAAGCAGAAGTTGTAATCCTCTCTGTGCAGCAGTTGGTGAGACCCTATCTAGAGTACAGTGTGCAGTTCTGGAATCCATCTGCCCAAAGACATAGACAAGGTGGAGGCTATCCAGAGGATAGGCAAACAAAATGGTGCAGGGTCTGCAACAAAAGATATCTGAAGAGAGACTAAAGGAGCTTAATATGTATACCCTCGAGGAAAGGAGGAGAGGGGGACATAATATAAACTTTCAAGTATCTCAAGGGAATCAAGAAAGTCCAAGAGGCTAGGTCTTTCAGAAAAGGAGATGTGCAAGAACAAGTGGGCACTATTTGAAGATAGAGGGGAAGGCTCAGAGGTAATGCGAGGAAGTACTTTTTCATGGAGAGGGCTGTGGATGCATGGAACAGCCTTCCTGAGGAGGTCATGGAGAGAAAAAGTGGGGAAATTGAAGAATGCATGGGACAGACATTAGGCAATTCTAGTGGAGGGAGTAGGAGGACATGAGCTGTTGCTCTATCCCCACAGGCAGGGTGCCACATCTGTTATTTTTCAGTCACTTGGATCTTCTCAGGCCTAAGTGAGCTGTTAAACAATCCAGTCAGTGGTTCAGTGAGTTCTGCTGCTAATTCTCTAAATATCTTTGGATGCAACCTGTCTGGTCCTGGGGCTTTATCTAGCTTAAGGGCTGCCAGCCCTTTCAGAACCCTTTCACTAGTAAGTATTGTCTGCCTCATTTCTGGGACTCCATTAACGACTGCTTTGATGCTGCTTTTGGCATGGACCCACAGTCCTCCTTAGTGAATACTGAGAAAAAGCAGTCATTCAGGACAGCAGCCTTTGGTAATCCTCCACTATAACCCTACCACCTTCAACTAAATGTGTGATGCCCCTCTCTTCACAGATATATCTAAAAAGGTTCTTGTCCCTGTCCATGATATGCAGCTCTTTGTCTGCTCACCTCCCCAATGACCCTCTTTGCCTCCCTATTTTTTGCAGATAATCCTCCCTTTCTGCCTCCCCCTGCTTTTCCCTCGATTTATAGAAGGCCTCTTTTTCCCTAACCACTTCCTGACCATAGCTGAGAACCATAGTGGTCTCATGAACTTTTTTAGATACTTATTGCATGTTAAATTTAATAAAACATTTAACTTTAAAAAAAGAAACCTAGTGGAGGAATACAAAAATGGGTAGAGTGGTGTTGACAACCACCAAGCAGGAAGGAGGCTTGGGGATAATCATATTGGATGACCTAAAGGTGGCCAGGCAGTGCAACAAGGTAATTGGTGGGGCAAGTGGGATACTGGGGTGCATAAGGAGGGTATCATCAGCAGACAGAGGAGGTGGTATTGTCTCTGATAATTTACTAGTATGACCCCATGTAGAGTACTATATCCAGATCTGGAGACCACATCTCCAAAAGGCATAGAGCTGAAGTGGTCCAAAGGTGGGCAACTAAAATGGTGCAGGGTCTGCATCAAAAGCCCTATGAGGAGAGACTAAGGACCTCAATATGTGCACTTGTTGGGGAGGCAGATATGATAAGGACCCATGAATACTTCACAGTAGTAAATAAGGAACAGGAGGGCAGTATTTTTCAGAAAAAAGATGCTCAAGAATAAGGGATATACTATGAAGCTGGAGGTAAATTCAGGAGAGATGTGAGAAGCACTTCTTCACAGAAAGTGATGGATTACTGGAACAGCCTTTAAGCTGAGATGGTGAGGGCAAAAACAGTGGTGGAGTTCAATAATGAATGGGGTAGGCATAGGAATCTTAGTAGAAAGGAAAGTGGGGAGGGAGTAAGAAAGAGACAGAGATAGATTAGAGTCTGAAGCGATATCACAAGTAGGGAAACAATGGGCAGACTGGGAGATCAAGCGGTCCTTATTCACCATCAAATTCTATGTTTCCATGTTTGTGTACAGTACAAAGTGATGCATGTTAGAAATGTACCACAGAGTGTTGTTTGTGAATGTTTTGAAGCCCTGATTACCAAGTGTTATTTTATTAGTAATTTAAACTGTACCTTTGATTTGTAGATCAGCCACGCTGCTGGACTTCCACTACTGAGTGATAAGCATCAGTTTCCTTCATTTCTTCGCACTGCAGGGTGTGAATTCTCAACCCTTTGGCCTTGCAGAGTTCATTAAACACTTGGTTGGACCTGGGTAGGGATTATCTATGCAGATAATGACTTTGGTGTTCAAGGAAGTCAGCAGCTGAAGGAAACATTATTTGGTCAAGTGTCTGTGTTGCATTTTATGAGATCCTTCCAACAGACCTCAAAAGGAAGAGATTCTTTCCTTGTGGAGATAATTCTGACTTCATCTGCAGTTGTCGTTGTGATTTATGCCTATGCACGACAGGTAGCTTTAATCATGGAAGAGATAACTGCACAGAATAGAACAGGAAAAGTCTGGATAGCATCTTCAAGTTGGACAACAGATGCTAATTTTCCAAACAAGGAATCTGGAAAACATTAAATGGCACAATAGGGTTTACAGATCCCAGTGGAAATATTCCAGGGTTTAAAGACTTCCTTTACAGTATTCACCCTTCCAAATATCCACATGATATCTATATGAAGCCATTCTGAGAGGCTGTATTCAGCTGCAAGTGGATGATAATGAAATCATTAAAATGATCAAAAAGTCAAATCTGCTGAACTGCAGTTTTGTACTGGGGAGAAACTGGACACACTGGAGCAGACCATATATCCGGTCGACAATTTCCGTTATACATACACTATGTTTAATGCAGTGTACTCCTGGCATATGCATTACATGACCTGCAATCATGCAGACCTGGAGAAGGACCATTCAGTAACAGAACATGTGCAAACAGGAATCTTTTTCTGCCATGGCAGTAAGTATCACTGATTTTTAAAATAATGCATAATATAATATTATGTAATAGTGGTCCACCCCTCCTCCCCTCCTCACTGGATTCTACCCTCACATCTCAGTATACCCAGTGCTGCACTGTTCTCCCCTCCCACCCTTCCCACATTCCTTCCCCCTTCCCTCTTCCCTCTCCCTATGACTCTGGCACTTTTATCTGTTGTCTATTTTCTCAAATGCCACTGGCTGCCCTGTTACAATACTACCCTTGAACTGTATTAATCTGTACTCTGTTTGCAATGTCCACATTGTTGTAATGACTGTCTTGATGTTCCCCATAATTTGTATTTCTCTGACATGGAACCTTTCTAAAAGAGCCAAGGCTCAAAGATATTTGTAATCCTAGACTTAATAATAAATAAATAATAATAAAATAATAAAGGAACTAGAGGGTTATGTGAATGGGAACTCGGGGCACTCAGGCCTGTCTCTGAAGGAAAAATACTAGACCTATTCAACCTTTCCAATAATGATCTGAAAGCTGTGTTCTCAAGCAGGTTACTAACATTTGCTGATGAGAATGAGCTGGACAGGGTGGTGGACTCCCTGAGGATGTACTTGAACAACTGGAGTCTTGGAGTCTCAGAGTCAGTGTAGCCAGATGCAAGATGCACACCTGGGTATCATGTGATGTTATTTACTTAGACTTTGCCAAACCATTTGACAAAGTGTCTCACAAAATATTATGGAAGGAATTAGGATAAAATTGAATTCAAACATCATCAGATGGATACAATCCAGGTTGGGAGAAAGACAGCAGAGGGTCTCTGTTAAGGGATATTTGTCTGATTGGGGAAGGGATACAAGTGGTGTACCACAAGGGTCTGTGTAGGTCCCACCCTGTATAACATAATGGTAACCACTATGAAAGTTACAGGAAAAGCATGGATATGTAAATATGCTGATGATGTTAAACTGGGTGGACTGGTGACTACAACTACAGATGGAGAACAACTGCAAAACAACTAGACAAGTTGACTGAGCGGTCTATGACCCTTAAAATGAGGTTTAATGTACACAAATGTAAAGTCATGCACTTGGGGAAGAACAATCATAGAAACATAGAAACATAGACTTTGACTGCAGATAAGGACTGCTAGGCCCATCTAGTCTGCCCATTTCCCTACCAGGATAGGCCCTTGAATCCTAGTTAACCAACAGCCTATTTCTTCCTACCCCACAAGAATTGCCTTGTCTCTGTCCCATGCATTCTTGAATTCTCCCACAGTTTTAGACCCCACAACCTCCTCAGGAAGGCTGTTCCATGCATCCACTACCTTCTCTGTGAAATAATACTACCTCACATTGCCCCTGAACTGCCCTCCTTCTTTCTTTAAATTGTATCCCCTTGTTCTTGCAAGTCTCTTTCTGAAAGATGCTACCCTCTTGGACTTTGTTGATTCCACTGAGGTACTTAAAAGTTTCTATCATGTCCCCCTCTCCCTTCTTTCCCAAAAGGGTATACATATTAAGCTCCTTTAGTCTCTCCTCATACAGCTTCTCTTGCAGACCCTGCACCATTTTAGTTGCCCTCCTTTGGACTGCCTCTATCCTATCTATGTCCTTAGGAGATGGGGTCTCCAGAACTGGACACAGTACTCCAGATGGGGTCTCACCAACTGTCTGTACAGAGGGATAACAACTTCCTGTTTTCTGCTGCTGATGCCTCTCCTATACATTCCAGTATACCCCCAGCCCTCCCTACTGCCTTCTCACATTGCTTGCTAACCTTAAGGTCATCTGATATGATTACCCCCAGGTCCCTTCTTTTTTGTTGTTTATTACTACCTCCCCACCCAATCAACTTATAAGTTACAAACTAAACAATACTACTCTCAAATAACAGCTGAGAAAAAGGACATTGGAGCAATAATAATGGATAATCTATTCTTTGATAGAAATAGTATGATGAAGGTCAACAAATGTCACAAAACTGTGGACTGTATACTCACCTGCATAAAAATGGGGAACCAGAGGTAATAGTCCTACTTTATACAAGCCTGAGTACGCCCACATTTGGAGTATTGCTCCCAGTTCAATATGTCACATACTAAAAAGAGGTCAAAATTAATGGAGGGATTGCAAAGGAAGACCACCCAAAAAAAATCAAACCATTACAAAATTTGAGTTATGGAAAGAGATTGGGAAAATTACATTTATTTTCAGCAAAATACAGACAAGACAGAGAGATCTTTATCTAACATATAAAGCTGTACATATTGATTATTTAAGAAACTATGGGATTAGAGAGACAAGAAGGCACAAAACAGCCAGGAGCAATAGTCTTAAAAATAGAAGAGGTAGATTAACCAAACAACAAAATTAGGCCCATTTTTACACAAGGGTTGTAACAATGTGGAACAGACTACCACAACATATTGTTGAAAGCCAGAACATAACTGTATTCAAGAATAGATTAGACAAATACATGAGTTAAAAAAATGGGCATTCCAAGACAGGTACAGTACACCAGGTATATACACAGTACACCAGTCAAGATAGCGCAAAATGCAAGTTATACCAGCGAGTTGCTCAAGTGCGATTCCAAAGAACACTTATTAAACCCAAGACGCAATGACATACGCAAGATACTATGCAGTTACACCACAAAATGCATACACCAGTGCATACCACAGCCTACTGACAGGCATAACACACCAGCACCACGGAACTGCTATTCCAGAACAGTTGGCATGGAGAAATATGGCAGAGGAAGGTCACGGTTAGAACTGGTAATAGCTGTCCTAAACAGTGCACAGCCCCTGTCTCAATTCCCTGCCTCAGAAATCAGGGACAAAGCAGAAAAGAATCTGAGATGAAAGACTGAAACTCAGGGACACGCTCCAAATTGTTGATAGCCACTTAGGAAGCTGGTAAAATAAGCTATATAGTATGAAATGCATTCTCTGAGAAACACACATCTGTAATCATAATGTGTGACACTTAGTGTGCATGCACAACACCCATTAGTCGGTCACACACACACAAGTGGTAGGAGGAACAGGGTACAATTGTGAGGCAAAAGCAAGGACATCCCTGAACGTCAGGGACAGTGGAGAGGATATGCACAGGCCAGAGCCCCCAGCCAGACAGTAGCACACCACACAACCAGTAGGCTGCAACGTGGACCAAAGGGCAAACAGTGGAACACACAAGCAAATGTGCCCAGGACACTCGGACAGAGTGAGAAGGGGCTGCAGGATGACCAGACATGCCAGTAGAAAGTGAGCACCAGACAGGTGTGCAGCATGGAGCACAGCATGCAGCAACAAGAGCCCAGCACAGAATGTGGGACAAGGCAGCGCCATGTAGCACAGAGATACAATGGGATGTACCACGGGAACTGTGCCATGAAATGTGGGACATTCTGGAGGAAGCACTGCAGACAGCCAATCAGTGGGACACACCACACAGGTGGCAAGAGGGTAGAGTGCAGGCACCACCATAGCCCCCACCCAGGCAGCAGCAAGACAGCACCAGCAGGATAACAGGGGCCACATAGTGACACAACACAGCACTGGCAATGGCATGGTGCCCATGCTAACACCACTGTGCAACCAGGGAGTGACAGCAGCTGCCAGGTGACATGTGACACGACTGGCTGCACTGGATCAGGAACAGTGCCCAGGTGTGCTGAACATTTCAGACAGGCAGTGGCTGCATACAACTTGCAAAATGTCCTGTCACAGCAGTGGCAATGAGGGTGGTCACACAGACATTGTGTGCAAACATGTTTACTTGTGGATGGTGACAATATACATAGGCAACACAGAGCATTACAATATTGTACAGGTCAAGACCTCACATACCCGCACTCAGTGACAGAGCAATGCACACACATGACCCATGCTGTGCCCCATGCCATCACACACACCCAGCCATGCCAATGCACACTCCTCATGCACAGCAGATATTAGTATTCTGTGCCCACCCTGAGTGCTACCCCCCTGTGACAGCACACCCTCTGGCAGCAGTGTGCCACGGGCGCATGTCTGTCCAGCATCTGCTACTAATGCCCAGTTCTCTTTCACTTTGCAGACCCTGTGGTGGCACTGGGTCCACCCTGCACCCACTGCAAGTCTGCTGCACCCACCACTGTCACCAAGTCCCACTGGCACTGAGGCCTCAGGGTCTTCTGCGCCTCTCTGATGCAGGTGGCACATGCTGTTGCACTGTCCTTGGTCTCTTACCCTTGGGCACACTGCCGCCCATTGTCTTATTCTGTGCCACCACCTGTTCTGCCTCCTGCTGTGTGCCACTGGTCCTGTGCCCATTGCCCAGAGCATTGTGCCCCAAGCCCCTGGTGACGGGCATTGCTGCTCTTTCTTGCTTGCTGCTCTTGCAGCTTGTGGTGCCAACAGTGCATGTCTGGTGGATGATGGTGGCAGATATCGCCCTGGTGTTATGGGTGTTGTCAGCAGAGGGGCTGCAGTGCCTCTGGCGAGGCCTGTGGTAGTGTTGCCGGTGGTGGTAGTGGTGTGGCCTCCTGCAGTGGCATGGCCACTGGTGTCAGTGGTGGATGTGGGTTCTGCCAACCCAGGGTGCTGGAGTTGGTGTTAGTAGTGGTGGTGGGGTGGGTGCTGCTGCTGAACCCGCTGGCCCTGGCAGTGGCTGTGTGGTCCCTGTAGGTGTTCTTGGCACTGTTGCCAGTGCTAGGGATGGCTGCTCCTTCTGTGATGCCTGTGTGGTTGCGTCATGCCCCACAGATGGCGCCTAGGAGCAGGTCTGTGTGCTTGGCCTGTGGGGCCACCAGTGCATCTGCCTCCTTGTCTGTGTGCTACAGACCCCTCGACAGCCATGGCCATGTGGTGATGGCACAAGTCTGTGCCTGTATGCAGGCCTGGGTGGTGGCCATGGCCTCAAATGCAGCTCCATAGCCAACACAGTGTTTTGCTTCCCAGTCTCCAGGACCCCTGTGAGTGTGCCCATCTGCTCCTGCTTGCTGCATGCTGGATGTCCATGTTGAGCCTTATGCAGCCCAGCATCTTGGTCGGTTCTGCATGTGTGGTGACCAGGGCTTGGTAGAATCCTGCATAGTCCGTAAGTGTCTGTGGCCTGTCTTCCTCTGGGGATGGTGTTGTCCCATCCAGAGCCTCCTCCAGCCTGCAGCATGATGCTGGGCTCATGTCTGGGGTGATCTTGTTCCCCAGGCTCCTGCAACTGAGAAAGTCACTGACATCCAGTTCCTCCTCCTCTTGCTGCTGATCACCCACCGCTTCCTGCTCCACCACCACGGATGTCCTGGCTGTGTCCTGCTGGGCCTGCCCTGCAGTGGGGTGTGTCCTTTCCACCGCACTGTGTCCACTGCTGCTGCCCCTATGGGAGTCATCAGTGTATCAGTAGTACATCCAATGTCATGCCTGTCATGCCTGCTATCATCCCACCCTGCATCACTGTCCCACACACTGGGTTTGGTGCTGGCCATGTCGTTGCCTGCCCCATTGTCCACTGACACCTCTCCAGTGGGGAATGACAGCACATCAGTGCAGCAGCACTGTTCCCTGCTAACTATGCATGCCACAGGCCACACCCCATCCTGCAGGATGAGGGCACCACCGACCATCAACTTGCCTGCCCCTGTGTCTTCTGGCTCTGCACCTATGGGGAACGACAGTGCTACCAGACTATTACATGCTCACCATACTTAAGTACTCTCTTTCATGCCCTGTGTAGCTACATAGATACATAGATACATAGACAGTGTCGGCAGATAAGGCCTATGGCCCACCCAGTCTGCCCATTTGAGCTTGTAAGTTCAGTTTGTTTTCCTAGAAGTCTGTTTCCTTACCCTGACCTCTAGAATTCCTTTATGTCTATCCCATGCATTCTTAAATCCGTGATTTTTTCAGCCCCCACCACTTCCTCTGGCAGGGTGTTCCACTTGTCCACCACCTGTTCTGTGAAGAAATTCTTCCTCACGTTTCCTCTGAATCGTCCTCCCTCCAACTTCATCCCATGCCCTCTAGTCCTGGAACATCTTTTTCACTTAAAATAGTGTTTTCCTGCACCCTGTTCCTCCCTGTAAGATACTTGTATGTCTCTATCATATCCCCTCTCCCTCCTCTCGTCCAGGGAGTACATGTTCAGTTCCTTCAACCTGTCTTCATAGGACTTGTGATGAAACCCATGCACCATCTTTGTTGCCTCATCTGAACCTTCTCTACCCTGTCTATGTCCTTATGTAGGTATGGTCTCCAGAACTGTACACTGTACTCCAGGTGGGGCCTACTAGTGTCTTGTATAGCAATTATGACCTCCTTTTCCTGCTGGTGATGCCCCTGCCTATACATCCCAGCATCCTATTTGCTTTACCTGCTGCCTTGTCACACTGTTTCCCTACCTTGAGGTCATCAGAGATGACAACCCCAAGATCCCTTTCCTGCTTGGTGCATGCTATATCCTCACCCCCAACTGATATATTGTGCCAGGGTTTTGTGCCCCATATGCATTATCTTGCACTTCTTTGCATTGAATTTCAACTGCCAAACCCTTGACCATTCTTCCAGTTTCTGCAGGTCCCTCTCATTCTGTCTACACCTCTGGTGTGTCTACTCTGTTACAGAGCTGTCTTCTGCTTGGTGGGCAGCACTGTCCATCACCTTATCTGCCCCTGTGTCCACTACAGCTGTACCTGGGGGCCAGTGTGTCAATGATGCCAGCCATGGTGGCTTGACAGCCTGCAGTTCACATAGCTGTGCCCCATGCCAGGTCCACATGGTCCCTCCATCTGTGCACTGTTTCATTACATGGTCATGCCCTCCTTCACTGTTCCTACCTTACTGCATCACACTGCCTGTGCACCCAATATATTACCCTCCCTCTTGACTATTGGTACATTCCTTCATCATTGTCACTATGCCATGCATCACAATTCCACTTACCATCCACCATCCATCAAGTATGTAATGTACTCTGAGTCCCCATGGTGCTGTGCTGGCTCACGAATGCCAGCACCCTCTCCTCATGGGTGCTTATGGTCGCACCTCCTGTAGGCCATAATCTGCCACTTATTGAATGCCTCCTTGGCTTTTGCATGATACTTCAGGTCACTGTACTGCTTTCTGAGGTCATGCACGGTCGTTGCACATATGCCACCACATTCACCTGCTCCGCAACTGCGTCCCTTTGCTCCTTTCTCTGCAGTAACTGTTCTCGCTCTCCTCCCTTCTCCAACAGCAGGTTTCATTCTGCCTCTAGTTCATCCAACAGCACATCTATCTCCTCAAATGTAAAGTTCCTATTTTTCTCTTACTGTTGCTTGCCGCCTTTCCTTGCTATCTGACATCTTAGGCCCTACACCATCTCTGCGACTTGCACACCTTTATGTTTGTAGAGTTGTGACATGCATATTGTTATGCCGCTATTGTAGGCAATAACATGTGGCATATGTAATTCTGCATTTTTCATCTTATCTGCCAGTTCTCTTTGAATATGGTGCAGCTTGCATGTCGGAGGGTTTTGGCATCATTTAGGCACTTGTGTACTTTGCACTGCTCTCCCAACTGTCTTGGAATCGGGCCCATAGGTTCCACCCATGACAATGTGGGTATTGAGTTCAGTAAAGGGCTATCCAGCCTACTGAACTTGTATTCCTCCTTGAACCTATGAACTGAGGTCAAACTAACAGGCCTGTAGCTACCTGCCTCTGCCTCACTCCCAGTTTTGTGAAGAGGAATCACATCTGACCTCCTCCAGTCCTCAGGTACCACACTATCATCTCATGATCTGTTAAAAGAGTAGTCAGTGATGCCACTAGTTCTCCCTTCATCCTTTTAGAATTCTTTGGTAAATCCCATCTGGCCCCATTGTCTTGTCCACCTTTGAGTTTTAGAAGTTCTTTCAGGGCCCTTTGTTCCGTGAATGGACTGGCATTGACCCTCCTATTCAGAGTGCTTCTCTCGCTTGGTTTAGGTACCTCCCCTCCTTTTCTTTTGTGAGTAATGAACAAAAGTACTCATTCAGTATCTCTGCCTTTTCACTGTCACCCCTGCCCACCCACCACCCCTTTATTAAGCCTCACAATCCTTCCCTTGGTCTTTCTTCAGTCACTAATGTATCGATAAAAGGTTTTATCCCTTTCTTAACCAAGTTGGCTATCTTTTCCTTGGTTTGGGACTTTGCTGTTCTGACTGTCTTCCCTGCTTCCTTCTGCTTTAACTCATACAGTTCTCTGTCCTGCTCCTTTGTGATTCCTTGTACTTCTGAATGCTGTCTTTTCTCCCTAACCTTCCCGCCATCTTTTTGAGAACCATAGTGTTTTTCCTTGCTTTCTTTTGTTTATTTGCTTCACACAAGGCTTGTTGCTTCTTGGATGGCATTTTTGATTTTCAAATCTCACAATTCCAGCACCACCACCACAAGTAAAAACACATGCTTATAAAATACAAAGCATTTATTGAGGCAAAATATGTAAAAGGCAAAATGAAGTGCTATCCTGAGCAAGTGCAAATGCACCAAATTCAGGAACAAAGACAGAGCACTCAGAAACTTCAGCCAGTTTCAGCCTTAGGCTTCTTCAGGAACTGTCCACACCCACATACACTTACATTTTAAACTACGTTCTTAAAGAGACAGTGCTCACATAAATAAAAGAACAATAGAATACAACACATGACATGAACATAGAACTAAACAATGCCCATTCACTATAAAACACTATAGATGCACTAGGATAAATTGTCTAATAAATATATAAATAACAGATCATAACCTCCGTATTTCAATTCTTTATCCACAGTTGATGTGATGCAGCAGAATAACAAAATGTATAGATAGCATTAGTATACTCAAAGGAAGATAGAAACCAGCATTTGTCAATGCGAATGTTGTCCTGCTGGCATTGGCATTGGTAGTGCAAGTTAGAGATGCATAATAGGAATGACAGTGAAGTATGGAACTGATGTCAACACCACCCCACCTTGTAGAGACTGACAGGCACTGAGGTGTGGCTTTGGGTTGTTGGCCTTAACACTCATGCCATTTCACCTCACCATACCCTGCAGACTCTGACAAGTGTCATGTTGTGCCTTGGGATTGTCAAGCCTTATGCTAACCCATTCAATATGGAAGTACATTGAGATGGTGCAGTATAGGAGACTGGGTAAAGATTGGGGCTGAAGAGTCCAAGGCACACCTTGATGCCTATGACTGGTTGCAGGGTGGTGGTGGAATGGCATGAGCATTACAGCCAACCATCCAAAGGCACACCTCTGATTCCTGTCAGTCTCTACAGGGTGGGACATTATGGTTAGAAACCCTAATGTCCGGGCGTTAGTCGGTATTGCACTTCAATTTACTACATGACCTGTTGTGACACCACCTCATGAAAGTATTTGGGACCTCTGCTCATCAAGAGTGGCACTGTGATTTTGTTAATCTGTCCTGAACCTTGATTACCCACACTGACCATGCCATTGTGCACCAGATGTGTGAAAACACATTTCAGTCAGTAAGTGAAAATGACAGCTGTACTGTTCATAAGGAGCTGTGCAAAATGGCAATGTTGAAAATCTGGAGTGAAAATACTAAAATGTTTGAAGTTACAAGCATTGTGGAAACTGTACAATGCACATGTAACATAGTCATTTTGGAATTTTGCCACAAAATTTTAATATAGACATTTTGGGACCTCTGCTCAAGAACATTGTCACTTTGATTTTCTTAATTTGTCCGAAACATTGATTTCCCACATGACGGTGCTATTGTGTGCGAGATGTCGAAAACACATTTTGGGCAGGATGTGAAAAATGACAGCTGTACTGTTCATAAGGAGGTGTGAAAAAATGGCAATGTTGAAAATCTGAGTGAAAAAATTAAACATTCTCGAATTCACGAGTGTGCATGGAAACGGCACAATGCATGCTCATAACACAATCATTTTTGGAAGTTTTTCACCAAATTTGAGACATAAACTTTCTGGGAGCCCACCTCATGAACATTGACATTGTCATTTTATTAATCAGTCCTGAAAGGTGATTCTGCACAGTGACTACAAAATCACCTTTTTGGACTGCATAACAACATGACAGTGACTGAGTTCATCAGGTAGGGTCCCAAGAAGCCCATGTTGAAAATTTGGAGCCAAAAGTCAAAAATGGCCAAGATATCCACTCACATTGAACCCCCCATTTACGGCAGTATACAGCTTACCAGCATTTCTTCAGTTCACGGTTGGCTTTTCAAGAGTGCAGATGTGTTCCTGCTCCACCAAAGATCTTCATGCCAGGCTTTGGAGGTACTGTAAGTATGAGGTGGGGCGGTGGTGTACACAGAGGGTGGGTGCAGGTTGGGGAGGAGCACCGGAGACAACAGGGACCATTTTCTCTTTTACAGGTAAAAACAAAACAAAACAACAAAAAAGACATTGCAGGATGTTTTTTTACGTGTGTTCAGACACACTGGAGTGGGCTCCCAGTGTCCCACCTGTGTTTTTGATAGGAGACTGAAGGTGATGGGGATTGGACCACCTGTTGGCACACAAAACGTGACTGTGTTTGGGGATGCATGATGCCGAGGGGACTGGGCACCCCCTCAGCATACAAATTAAATAAATAAGGGAAAATTATGCAGACAAGGATTGGGCCCCCATCAGCAAATGAATTGGAGAGGCATGCCGACAGGGAGATTGGGCACCCGCACAGTGGCTTTCAGGTGGCACTGTGAAAGGTGGATAATGATAGCCACCACCATGTTTATTGAAATGTTAAACCAGGCAAGGCATGCCTGAAATGATGGGCTGCTCCTCATTGCAGTGGCAAAATGCTTTTGCACTGGTGCCATAGACAACGTGCTATTTTATTGATACCACAGAGCCCAGCCTGAAAAAGTAACATAGAAACATAGAATTTGATGGCAGATAAGGACCGCTTGGCCCACCCAGTCTGCCCATTTCCTACCTACTGGATAAGCTGCAGATCCTAGTTAACTCAGCAGCCTACTTCTTCCTACCCCCCCCCAGAATTGCCTTATGACTATCCCATGCATGCTTGAATTCCACCACTGATTTTGACTCCACAACCTCCTCCGGAAGGCCATTCCATGCATCCACAACCCTCTCTGTGAAAAATACTTCCTTAAATTACCTCTGAGCCGCCCCTCTATCTTCAAATTGTGCCTCTTGTTCTTGCACACCTCTTTTTTTGAAAGATGCTACCCTCTTGGACTTTGTTGATTCCTTGAGGTACTTGAAAGTTTCTATCATGTCCCCCCTCCCTCCTTTCCTCGAGGCTATACATATTAAGCTCCTTAAGTCTCTCTTCATATGTCCTCCGGTGCAGACCCTGCACCATTTTAGTTGCCCTCCTCTGGACAGCTTCCATCCTGTCTATGTCTTTACGGAGACTGGGTCTCCAGAACTGCACACAGTACTCCAGATGGGGTCTCACCAGCTGTCTGTACAGAGGGATAAAACTTCCTTGTTTTCTACTGGTGATGCCTCTCCCTATGCATCCCAGTATCCCCCAGCCCTCCTTGCTGCCTTCTCACATTGCTTGCCCACCTTTAGGTCATCTGATATGACTACCCCAGGTCCCTTTCCATTTTTGTTGTTGTTAGTATCTCACTCCCCAAGTAGTGGTGCCATTCACCACAACATGACCGCACCTCCAAAGCCTGCTATTCCAAGCTTTTACAATATGTTGTCTGCACACAAGACAACATAAAAGGGTGACAAAAGTTCAATACATCTAGTCACTGATTATAACTACTACACAAATAAATACCATTTCTTTTTTTTTGGCATTTTTCTTTATCCCTCCTATATTCCCGAGATCTGCCATTTCCTTCAGGCAGCCATGATCCCTGACATCCCCTACTATCCTCCTTGGAACCCCTACCTCAGATCACAGCTGACCTTGGGGTAGCTAGGTGTAACACTTCACTGAGTGGGTCCCTCCTCTGTGGTCAGGCTCCTCAACAGTTCTTCGGTGGTGTTGACAGATCATCTGCCACCATCCTGGCCAATCTGGGATGGTTTTTCCATTATCCTGGCACCCCTGATGTCACGTTGCATCTTGTAGTGCTAACTGTCTCCACAGGGGCTTTACAGACCAAGGCATCACTCTATCCCACCCCAAGAGAGGAGAGCATTCCTTCAGATGCTCAATCCTCTCCCACCCCCACCAACCCCCAGAGACCCAAGTCCATTCCCAAACCTGGGTGGCCAGTGGGGTCTGAAGTAAGGTGCCAGCACCTCAGTGCCTCAGCCTTCTGCGCCACTTGGCCAGCCATAAATAATATTTCAAATACCTGCAAATACTCATATGCCACTATAATAGAGCATTAATAAATATATGAAAATATAAGGCAATACAAAATAACTGGACAATAAATCCATTCCTTTTGATCCACTAGTTATATTCTAGCCTGATCCAGATAATGACAGGCCTTTTACAAGTGTGCGTGAATATACTCCAAGCTGTATAGTAACTCATGTTCACCAGTGGGAAACCAAACAAGAAGGGAAGATGGATGCACAGCTGCAGTCAGTATATTCATAATGCTAACAGAATTTCCATAATAAACTATCTATATGTATATATATCTGTTTACATACATATACATGTATACCCATACCTGTTTGTCAAAATAGAGTATGCATATAAAATGCAAAGCAAGTGAGGTACAAACCACTACCACAGTGAAAATGTATCCCACATCATAAATCCTAAAGGCCATTCTTAGATAAAACTCCAAACATTCATTTATGCAAGTAAACAGATAGATCAATTTCATCATTTAAACCTGGGAATATAATTCACCAAGTTTATGTATCCAAAAGGATTACTTCTCTTCAAGAATTTATTTAATATTGCCACCTCTAGACCCCACAAAAGTGTGGTCAATCCCACAGAAGGTAAAAGTGTGCTTATCTGTGTCTCCTTATTTCAAAATGTGAGGGCTGAGAGCACTTATTCATCCTTTAACCTGATTGAACTGAGATGTTTGCAGACCCTAGTTTTAAATGGGCGGCTGGTTTGCCAACATAAAATATTTTAAAAATTGTAGCCAAATAGATAACATAACTTTTACGACAATTAATACAATGCCAAATCTCACAGTTTTTAAGCTGTTATTAGATGTAAATGTTTTGGACTTGTCTATAACCCTACACTGGGCACACCTACCACAATTAAAACAGTCATGTGAGAGACCAGGTAACCACCTGACTTTTTGGGGACTGTAAATATCTATGTACAAGTGAGTCTCTAGATTCACACCCCTTTTGTATACAGTCTTTGCTGGTGTACTAGTCACACCCTGCCAAAGATGTAGGAGATTAGGGTATCCTAATTCTAGTAGGTCACTTGTGTTCTTAGGTCATCCTATATTGGCAGCACAAAACTCAGATAACCAAAAACAAGGATGAACTCCACTGCAAGTCATACAATAATTAACAAACAATAACTGCTTTTATTGTATTAAACAAACTTATAAAATGGGACAACAGTTTTTGGCTTCCACCACTTCTTCAGGCCCACACAACAGCATTGATCCTGGATAAAAACAAAGTAAAACACACAATTGATATACATTTAGATTTATATTTTCCTCTGTATGACACCAGGTGAAAAGTCCACATACCACAACCCATTCATAGAAACATAGAATCTGATGGCAGATATGAACCGCTAGCCCACCTAGTATGCCCATTTCCTACATGATGCATAAGCTGTGGATTCTAGTAAATCAACAGCTTACTTCCTCTTACTCCCCCACTAGAATTGTCTTATGCCTGTCCCATGCATTCTTGAATTCTCCACTGTTTCTGACTCCAAAACTTCCTCAGAAGGCTGTTCCATTCATCCACAATCCTCTCTGAAAAATACTTTCTAACATTACCTCTGAGCGTTCCCCCTCTGTCTTCAAATTGTGTCCCTTGTTCTTGCACACTCTTCTTCTGAAAGATACTACCCTTTTGTACTTGTTAATTCCTTGAGATACTTGAATGTTTCTATCATGTCCCCCTCTCCTCCATTCCTCAAGGGTATACATATTAAGCTGCTTTAGTCTTTCCTCAGATGTCTTCTGGTGCAGACCCTGCACCATTTTGGTTGCCCTCCTATGAACAGCCTCCACTCTGTCTATGTCTTTGCAGAGATGGGGTCTCCAGAATTGCACACAGTACTCCAGATGGGGTTTCACTAACTGTCTGTAAAGACAGATAACAACTTCTTGTTTTCTACTGTTGATGCCTCTCCTTATGCATCCCAGTATCCTCCTTACTCCATCTTCCCTTCTTTTTTGATTTCCCTGGTCACATGAGTTATTATACAGCTTGGAGTATATTTACTCCATGCTGTAAATAGCCTGTCATTATCTGGACTAGGCTAGACTATATCTAGTGGATCAAAATTAATGTTTGTTTTGCCCAGTTATTCTGTATTGCCTAACATTTTCATATATTTATTAATGTTGTATTATAGTAGCACATGAGTAGATGTAGGTATTTGACATTTTATTTATTTGTGTAGTAATTATATCCAGTATCTAGATGTAATGAACTTTTTGTTCCCCTCCACCCCCTTTTTCTATCTTCCTTTTGAGTATGCTGATTTTATGTATACATTTACTATTCTGCTGCTTCACTCCAACAGTGGATATAGAATTGAAACAGGAGGTTATGATCTGTTATTTAATTATTTATTAGGTAATTTATCCTAGTGCATAGATACATTGATACATAGACTGTGTCGGCAAAACTGCATCTATAGTGTTTTATAGTAAATGGGCATTATCATGTATTTGTATTCTATTGTTCTTTTATTTATATGAGCACTGTCTCTTTAAAACATAGCTTAAATGTATAAGTGTATGTGGTGTGGGACATATCCTGAAGAAGCCTAAGGGTGAAACCAGTTGAAGTTTCTGAGTGCTCTGCCTGTTGTTCCTAAATTTGGTGAATTTGCACTTGGTGAGGTTAGCACTTCGTTTTGCCTTTTTACATATTTTGCCTCAATAAATGCTTACTAGTTTACAAGAGTGTTGTTTTACTTGTGGTGGGTGGTGCTGGAATTTTGAGATTTGTTTGGTATTTTCATGTGCACACCTGCTGGAAGGAGCGACTTCTTTCGAGATTTGGATTTTGATTCTTCCCCATTGTTCCTCCTCCTTCTTCCTGCCTATTTGCTAGTGCAATCCTTAGGTGCACTCCCATTTTACCAAAAGTCAGACCTGCTAAAGTCAGAACCCTCTCTTTGTATGGCTTGACTCCATGACTGTATTTATTGTGAACCTCACTGTTTGGTGGTCACTTGTTCCTAGATGGCAACTCACTTCTAAATCAAGATCCTCCATTATCCTCATTTGAAAGTGCCAGGTCTAAGATTGCACCCTCTCAAATTGGTTTCAAAAACTAGCTGTCTGAGGATGCCCCAGCAGGACATCGAGGATGACCTTGCTCTTGAATGTGGCTACAGCAAATGTGCTCCAGTTAACATTAGGCATATTTGGGTCCTCCATCAGCAATATTTCCCCTTTTTCTGACTGTGCGCCACAATCTACACAGGGTTGTATACAGACCCCATCTCAGGAGAGAAATGGACAAGGAAATGATAGAAGGCATCCTTAGGATGGCAGAGAAAGGGAGATATTGCTGATGGGGACCCGAATATGCCAGATGTTAACTGGAGCACCTTTGCTGCAGCCACATCCAAGAGCAGGGCCATTCTCAATGCCCTATAGGGGCATGCCTCAGACAACTAGTTTTGGAACCCACTTGGGAGGAGCAATCCTAGATCTGATTACTCTCAAATGGGGACTGAGAGAGGATCTCCGATCTTGAAGTGGGAAGCCATCTGGGAACAAGCGACCACCAAACAGTGTGGTTCATGATAAACTTAGCTGTAGAGTCAAGCCATGCAAAGTGAAGGTACTGGACTTTCAGGAGGTTTGATTTTGTCAAATGTGGGGAGTGCCTCAGAAAAGCAACAGCAAACAGGCAAGAAGGTGGGTGGAGCAACAATGGGGAAACATCAAAACCGCCATCACAGAGGCATCATGCCTTTGTATGAAGCAAATAAACAAATTAAAACAAAAGAAAAAAACACTATGGTTCTCAAAAGAAGTGGCGGGGAAGGTTAGGAAGAAAAATAGCATTCAGGAAATATAAAGAAACACAGAAGAAGCAGGACAAAGGACTGTACCAGTTAAAAGCAGAAGGAAGCAGGGAGGCTGTCAGAATAGCAAAGGCCTAAACCAAGGAAAAGATAGCTAACTCAGTTAAGAAGGGAATAAACCTTTTATCGGTACATTAGGGATCAAAAGAAAGACTAAAGCAGAGATACTGAGGCTGAATAAAGAGGAAGGTGGTTTAGCAGAAGCGACAGTGAAAAAGTAGGGATACTGAGCGAATACTTCTGCTTAGTATTCACAATGGAAAAGCAGGGGAGATACCTAATCCAGTCAATAGAAGCACTGTGGATAGGGGTTGATATTAGTCTTTTCACAGAAGAAAGAGTTCTGAAACAACTCTTAGAACTGAAGGTGGATAAAGCAATGGGGCCTGATGAGATTCACCCCAGAATTCTAAAATAACTGAGAGAAGAACAAGTAACACCACGGTCTACCTTTTTAATAAATCATGGGAGGATGGCGTGGTTCCTGAGGACTGGAGGAGGCAGATGTGATTCTCCTTCACAAAAGTGGGAGCAAAACAGAGACAGGAAACTACAGACCTGTCAGTTTCACCTCAGTGGTAGGGAAAATTATGGAGTCACTTCTGAAGGAAAGAATTGTTGAGTACCTAGAGGCCAGTGGGGCACAGGACCCAAGGCAGCATGGATTCACAGCAGGAAGGTCATGTCAGACAATTTTAATTGATTTCTTTGACTGGATGACCAAAGTAGTAGACCAGGGAGGGCTGTGGACATGGCCTACCTAGACTTAAGCAAGGCATTTGACACAGTCCTGCAGAAAGATTTATAAACAAATTAGCCAGCCTGGGGGTGGGTCCCAGGGTGGAAGCCTGGGTAAAACACTGGTTGGACAACAGGACACAGTGGGTAATAGTAAATAGAGTTCCCTGTGAAGAAAGGGGGTTATTAGTGGAGTATCCTAGGGTTCAGTGCTGGGGCGGTCCTTTTAATGTCTTTATAAGTGACATTGCAGAGGGACTGGAAATGAAAGTATGTCTCTTTACAGATGACACAAAGATCTGCAACAGGTTGGTACACAAGGTGGGGTGGAAAGGATGAAAAGGGACTTGGCAAGGTTGGAGGAATGGTCAAATGTACGGCAGCTTAGATTCAATGCAAAAAGTGCAAAGTAATGCACCTGAGGAAACAAAAACCCAGGGAAAGAGTACACAATGGGGGTGAGATACACAGCAACAAAAATGGAAAGGGACCTGGGGTAGTCATATCAGATGACCTAAAGGTGGGCAAGCAATGTGAAGGCAATAAGGAGGGCTGGGGGATACTGGGATGCATAAGGAGACTTCACCAGTAGAAAACAGAAAGTTGTTGTCCCACTGTAGAGGCAGTTGGTAAGACCCATCTGGAGTACTATGTGCAGTTCTAGAGACCCTTCTCTGTAAAGACATAGACAGGGTGGAAGCTGTCAGAGGAGGGCAACCAAATTGGTGCAGGGTCTGCACCAGAACACATATGAAGAAAAACTAAGGAGCTTAAGATGTATAGCCTCGAGGAAAGGAGGAGGGAGACATGATAGAAACTTTCAAATACCTCAAGGGAATCAACAAAGTCCAAGAGGGTAGCATCTTTCAGAAAAGAGATGTGCAAGGGCACAATTTGAAGACAGAGGGGTGGTGGCTCAGTGGTAATGTGAGGAAGTATTTCTTCACAAAGGGTTGTAGATGCATGGAATGGCCTTCCTGTGGAGGTTGTAGAGTCAAAACAGTGGGGAATTCAAGAATGCATTGGACAGACTTAAGACAATTCTAGTGCGGGGTAGGAGGAAGCAGGCTTTTGGTTAACTCTGATCTTTAGCTTATCTGTTAGGTAGGGAAATGGGGAGACTAGGTATGCTAAGCGGTCCTTATCTGCCATCAAATTCTATGTTTCTAAGTTTCTATGTTCTGCCATTCTAAGTATGCCTCCTATCATTTCCCTCTCCATTTTCTCCCCTGAGATGGGGTCTGCATACAATCACATGCAGATTGTGGTGCCATTCCTATCTTCAGGGTGACCCACAGTGCCTCCTCTCCTCCGTTTACCCTTTAGAGCTGTTGCCTTGATCCCTTACCTTATGAAGAGATACCTCTTCCTCTTTTACCCTCTCTGTCCCTCCTGTAGACTGTGTACCCTGGTATGTTGACATCCCACACATGACTTACCTGGTCTGGTGTGTTCCCTGGATTACCTCCCTCCGAGTCAGTGGGCCCCAAACCCAACTAGAGATGGGATCCAACTAGCATGGATGTGCCTGGATAGCTGGGTGCAGGGCCTGCTCGAGGCTGGTGTTATCCTACAGGATACCAATGTCATCCTGCTAGAGACCGTGTTATCCTACTGGTTACTGGTGTCATCCTTCTGGAGACCGGCCTTATCCTGCTGGATACCGTGTTACCCTACCAGAGAATGGTGTAATGTATGGTAGAACATTGTTACAGGTAGAAATCTATAGTTTTATAACAATGTTTTACCACTAATGGTATATCATGATGTTGTTAACCTATTGTTTGTATATCACATCTATGGGTTAACAACCAGGAACCTCTGCGCGTCGTGCAACTTGACTGGGCAGACTTGAAATGGCTCTTGAGTGAGAGCAGGACCTGGACCAGAGTGGCAGTGACATATACAGTAGAACTGTAGTAGGACCTGTTTTCTTGTTTTTAAACATTAATGGTACCATGCACCATAAAATATAATGGGATAGTACATTGATCGTCAACCATTTTTTAAACCATCTTGAGGTTACCATGCTGGACGTGAACCTCTCCAGCTTCGCCTCTGAGGTTTACATGGTCACTCTCACAACATCTTGATGGTTAATAAACCAGTTAACGATCAATGACCATACATTATCCTCTATGTTATCCTGTTGGAGACTGGTGTTATCCTGCTGGAGACCAGTGCTATCCTGCTGGAGACGCCTTATCCTGCTGAAGACCAATGTCATCCTGCTGGAGACTGGTGCTATCCTGTTGTAGACTGGGTGTTATTCTGCCTGACACTGGTGTTATCCTGCTGGAGACCAGCCTTATCTTGCTGGAGACCAGCCTTATTTTGCTGGAGACTGGTGTTATCCTTCTGGAGACTGGTAATATCCTATCCTATGCTAGGAGCCAGGTAAATAAGTTGGCAGAGTTGCAGACATTGATGGTAGAGGTGGAGGTTGACATAGCTGTCATTACTGAGATGTGAGCAGCCAGGCACCATGACTGGTACCTAACCATCCCAGGGTACAAACTATTCCGGAGGGAAAGAGATAAAGAGAAGGCTGGAGGGGTTGCCATTTATGTGGAGGGAAGGGACTGATGTGACTAGGAGGAAGGGAGAGGGACAGGTCGGATGTAATCTGGCTGCAACTACACAGCCAGGAAAGGACCAAGATCTGTCAGGGAGTCATTTGTAGACCTCTGGCCCAGAAGGAGGACATTGACAGGGAACTGGGGAGCATTTAAGGAGGCATTGTGGCAAAGGGAGCACAGTGGTTGTGGGAGATTTTAATCTACTGAAGGTGGATTGGAGCATTCCAGCAACTACTTAAACCTAGCAGCAGATCCTCCTGGAAGCATTCCAGGATGGCTTCCTTACCCAGGTGTAATGGAGCCAATGAGGGAGGAGAATATACTAGTCCTGGTACTGGAGGATGGTGAACAGGTCTGGGATGTATGGTTGTCAGTCAGTTTGGGTAGGGAAGCAGCCACTCACAGAAACTAGGGTACTGGACTTCAAAATGGTGTACTTTGACAGGATGGGATACATACTGGAAAGTCATATGGCAAAGATCTTCCTAGAAATGGACATGGACATGGAATAAAATGGGCAGTCATCAAGGCAGGACTGGATGAAGCCACTAAAACTTGTGTCAAAAGCCAGAACAAGAAATCTAGGACCAAGAAATCAAGTTGGTTGAGTAGAGAAGCAGTGGAGAAGGTGAGGAGAAGAGAAATGCATTTAGGATCTACAATAGGTCCAACAGGGCAAAGGCAGAGAAGAACATGTGAAGAAATCCAGAGAAGTGAGAAGAGTGGTAAGGGCAGCAATGTTGGCTAGGGAACAGAGGTTAGCACAGGGATTAAAGAAGGAAAAAGGATTTTTCAAATATATCAGAGAGAAGAGGAAGAGCAAAGATCAAATTGTTTGTATTAGGAGGGGAAGTGGGTGGGTAGAAAAGGGGTTGAGCAGGCAGAAGTACTGTACTTTATGACTACTTCTGTTCAGTCTTCACCAAGGAGGAATAGGCCTGTACCTGAGAAGAAGGAAAATGGGAGAGTGTGGAGAAGAAGCAACCACGGATAAGGAAATCACAGTGGAAAGGGTGAGGGAGGGCCTAAAGTACCTGAATGTGGATAAGGCACCTGGCCCAGACAGAGTCCACTGCAGGGTGCTGAGAGAGTTGGCAGAGGTCCAGACATGGTCTGTGAACTCTACGTGCATGCCCAGAGACTGGAGGGAAACATATGTGGTACCTCTCCATAAGAGTGGGCCAAGGATGAACCAGGAATTACAGACCAGTAAACCTTACTGCAATTGTGGGAAAACTGATGGAGACGATCCTCAAGGAAAGACTGGTGCAATTTCTTGAGGATAACAATTTCAGACAGCATGCAGCACCGGTTTGTCTCAGGAAGATCCTGCCAGATGAACTTGGTTGATGTTTATGACTGGATTAAAACGGCACTGGACAGGAGACATATGACGGATGTCCTCTACCTGGATTTTAGCAAGGCCTTTGACTTGGTGCCACAGGGTAGACTGGCCTGCAAGTTGAGGAGCCTGGGATCAGGGAGAAACTAGTAAGAGGGGTCAAGAACTGGCTGCAGGGTAGACAGCAGAAGGTAGCAGTGGGAGGGGAGGCATCTGAACCCAGGGCAGTAACAAGTGGTGTACCACACAGCTCAGTGCTGGGACCAGTTATGTTTAACATTTTAATAGCCGTCATTGCAGTGGGGATTAAGATCAAGATCGATCTCTTCACAGATGACACAAAGATTTGTGCTGAGGTAGATGGGGGAAGAAGCAAAAGTACTTCAGGAGGATTTAATAAAACTGCTGGAATGGTCTCACACTTGGAAGCTTCATTTCAATGCCAAGAGTGCAACGTGATGCATTTAGGAGGCAAGAACCAACAACACAATTACTTGCTGGAAAGTGTCCAGTTAACAAAATCCAAGGACAAGGATCTGGAAGTACTGGTAGCCAGGAGATGAACCACACTGCTCAGTGCAGGAAGGTAGCAATGAAGTCAAACAGGATGCTTGGGTATGTAGCAAGGAGGATTACTTCTAGGAGTGGGGAGGTCATTTGCCCCATACAGGTCTCTGGGTGAGACTGCACCGAGAATACTGTGTGCACTTTGCCACCTTACTTGAAAAGGACATCCAACTACTGGAGAGGGTACAGCACAGGAAACATAAATGATCTGAGGGCTAGGGGTCAGACCATATGAGGAGAGACTGAGAGAGTGCAATATGATATCCTGGAGGAAAGAAGGAGAGAGGAATATGATTGAGACCTTCAGGTACCTGAAGGGTTGAACAAAGTAGACACCAGGTGTATGTTCAATCTGAAAGGTGGAAGTGAAACCAGTGGACACCTATGGAACTGGAAGGGGAAGGTTCAAGATGGAACTGAGGAGGCACTATTTCACAGAAAGGGTGGTGGCAGGGTGGAACAGCTCTGCCAGAGGAAGTTGTATCATTGCAAAGTGCTGGGGTTCAAGAGAGGTTGGAACAGATTCAGGGAGGGTACAAATCAGGAGGGGTGGGAGATGGGGAGGACATATGAGGGAGGGAAGCTACAGTCTAATGGACTGAAGTGCTGCACACTGGAGCAGACTAGATAGACCAAATGGCCTGTATCTTCTGGAAATTTCATATCCTGCCGGAGACAGGTATTTTCCTGCTGGAGACTGCTGTTATCCTGCTGGTGACTGGCCTTATCCTGCTGGAGTCCAGTATTACCCTGCTAGTGGCTGGTGCTATCCTGCTGGAGAATGGTGTTATCCTACTAGAGAATAGTATTATCCTGCTGGAGACTGGTGTTATCCTGTTGGAGACCAGCGTTATCCTGCTGGAGACCAGTATTATCCTGCTGGAGATCGGTGTTATCCTGCTGGAGATGGGTGCTACCCTGCTAGAGAAAGGTGTTATCCTGTTGAGATTGAGTCATCCTGCTGGAGACCCATGTTATCCTGCTGATTACTGGTGTTATCCTGCTGGAGACCTGTGTTATCCGACTGAGACTGGTGTTATTCTGCTGGAGATTGGTTTTATCCTACTGGAGACTGGCGTTATCCTGCTGGAGACCAGTGTTATCCTTATGGAGACTGGTGTTATTCTTACGGAGACCGGTGTTATCCTGCTGGAGTGCAGTCTTATCCTGCTGGCCAGTACTTTCCATTTTCATATCTCTCAGAGGTGCAGATGTAAAATGCCATCATGATGCATGGCATATTCTCCCATGTGTTATGCTTCTATGGTGGCTGCACCTTCACTGCCTCTTGATGGTCTGGCATGCTCAACTCCTGGGCTCCACCAGCTGTCAGGCAAGTGCCAGGATCTGTGTCACCCCACCCCATAGAAGAGGAGAGCAGTCCTTGGGCAGGGGATCCTCCTCCAAGATGACGCCTCCGACTCTGAACTCACTTCCAAACTTTGTTCATCAGTGTTACAAGAAGTAATGCTTCCATTGCACCCATGTGTGGCTGGCTCAGGGATGTATAATCTGGTGTCATACAGAAGGTCATGAGACCATGCCTTGAAGTGTATTATTAAGATTGGTCAAGCATGGAAACATAGAAACAGAATTTGTTAGCAGAAAAGATTGCATGGCTCACCCAATCTGTCCAGATGTTTCCTGACTTTGTCTATCTCTAGAGACCCTAGGTGGGCTCCAGTTACCCTCCCTCCCTCCTGCCTATTTACTAATTTTTCAGCTGGGCCTGTCCAGTTTATGCTTGAAGCCCTCTATTGTTTTTGCCTCCAATATCCACTGTCACTTTGTTCGAGGCATCTACCACTCTTTCTGTGAAGTAGCATTTCCTCACATTCCTCTTAAACTCCCCGCTACCATCACTGCATACCCCATGGTGCTGATGCTCTTTTATTTGAAAGAGCACCCTTCCTGCACACTGTTCACCCCTGTGCTTTATTTGTAGGTCATTTTGCTTATCTATCTTCCAGAGTATACATGCTGAGACTCCTGAGTCTGTCCTCATAGGACTTCTTGTACTACTCTTTTCCCATTTAGTTGCCACCCTCTAGACTGCCTCCACCATGTCTATGTCTTTTCTGAGGTGCAACCTCCAGAACCAGACACAGTACTCCAGAAGCGGTCTCACCAGTGAGTGATAGAGTGGCAACACCACCTCCATCCTTCTGCTGAAGATATCTCTCCCTGTGCACACCAACATCCCACTAACCCTACCCACTGCTTTGTCTCACAGCCCTGCCACTTTGCAGTCATCAGTTACAGTATGATAACCCAAAGGTCCCTTTCCTGCTTATTGTCTGTCAGTACCTCTATCCCATATTCCGGCCATGGGTTTCTAGTGCCCTGGTCTATCATGTTGTACTTTTTTTGCATTGAACCCCAACTTCCATGCTCTTAAACACTCCATGAGTTTCCCAAGATCCCTGCACATTCCTCTCACTCTTTCCTGAGTGTCCATCCTACTACAGATTTTTTATCATCTGCAAAGGCATTCTTTCCCTTCAGTTCTTCATCAATGTCACATATGAAGACATTGAAGAGAACTGGTCCCAGTGCAGAGCCTTGAAACATGGTGCTGGTCACGCTCCCATTAGTAGAGTGAGTGCTGTTAACTACCATACTCTGATGCCTATCCGTTAACCAGTTTCTAACACAGCTCATAATTCATCACTTTAGATCCCATCCCTCGGCTGCCCAATTTCTTGATCAGTCTTCCGTGTGGCACTCTGTTGAAGGCCTTGCTGAAGTCTAGGTAGGACATGTCCACTACCCTCCATTGATCTATTTCCTTGCCACCCAGTCAAGGCAGAGATGTTTGATCTGGTGTCTGTAGCTGAACATGGGACTGTTCCTCAAGGTTAATAACAGGACTGAACAGGCAGAGACATTTGATCTGGTGTCCTGCAGCAGGATACAGGACCATTCTAAGATGGGTTAACAAAACTGAACTGGTTGAAATGTCATGCAGCAGGCCACAGGACTGTTCCATGAAAGGTATTAACAAGGTTGAACAGGCAGATATTTTTGATACAGTGTTCTGCAGTAGGACATGGGATCATTCCATGAATGGTTAACAAGACTGAACAGGCAGGGAAGTTTGATCATGTGTCTTGCAGCAGGACACAGGACCATTCCAAGAAGAATATTAATAAGACCGAACAGGCTGAGATTGACAGGCAGAGATATTTGATCTGGTGTCCTGCAGCAGGAGATTGGACCATTCCATGAATGGTATTTATAGCAAGATTGAACAGGCAGAGATGCTTGGTCTGTTATCCTGCAGCAGGACATAGGACCATTCCATAAAGTGTATTAACAAGACTGAAAAGGCAGAGATGGTTTATCTGGTATCCTGCAGCAGAACATGGGACCATGTCTGGGGTATAAAACTAACAAGATTTGGAACAGATAGAGATGTTTGTTTTGGTGTAATTCAGCAGGACATAGCACCATTCCATGGAGGATATTAACAACAAGACTGAACAGGCTGAGATGTTTGATCTGGTGTGCTGCAGCATAACATGGAACCATTCCATGAAAGGTTAACAAGACTGAAAAGGCAAAAATGTTTGATCTGGTGTCCTCCAGCAGGACATGGGACCATTCCATTAAGGGCAATTATTACAAGACTGAACAGGCAGAGATGTTTGATCTGGTGTCATGTACACAATATGGGACCATTCCAAGAAGGGTATTAATAACAAGACTGAACAGACAAAGATGTTTGCTCTGGTTTCCTGCAGCAAGACACGGGACCATTCCATTAAGGGCGACAACAAGACTGAACAGAGATGGAAGTAATGGTCTCCAGGATAGTAAACATCAAGGATTCATGGAAAGACGTCTTGTCAGACTAATGTGATAGTTCTTCCTTTGGATGATGAAGGAATTGGATAGAAATGCTGTGGATTTGCTGACTTTGATTTCATCAAGGTTTTGACTTGATACCCACAGGCACTTTCTGAAGAAGGAGGAGGATCTGGGTGAAGCTAGGGTCATAGTAAACTGGGTAGGTGGCTGGCTAATGGGGAGGCAGCAGAGGTTGTATTCAATGGGGTCAGATCACAAGAAGGGAGGTCATGACCTTCTCCAGTTGATGACATCACCGGTTAGCACAAGCAATTACTTCTGCAACCCATAACCATGGTTACACTTTGGACCTGGTGTTCTCACTGGGTCATGAGGTCATGAACCCTTAAGACTGATCAGGTCCTTTGGTCCGATGATTGCATGGTGGAGTTCTCATTTGGGGCCCTGTCTGGTAGTCCCTCCTCAGTTACAATGGTCAACTATCGACCTTTAAGGATTGTCTCTAGAGGTACCTCTGGCAGCAGTATCTCTTTCGGTGTGAGTACTGCATATGCGATTGGTGTAGGTGAAGCAGTAGCTTCCTATAATAAGGCCATCTCTGGTGCACTTGATGCCATTTCACTGGTTCATATATGACCCAGATCTTCTTGCTTGAGACCCCCATGGTTTGATGAGGTTTTCAAGGACATGAAGATCACGTCTTAGAAGTTGTAGCATTGCTGGCAGAGGACCCAGTCCAAAGAGGACAATTGGCCTTGCAAGCTCACTATCTTGAACACCAAGAGCAGTCTACCATAGGAAGGCAGAGTTCCTGTCTATGGAGATTGCTGCAGGCAGGAACAAACCAGCTCAGTTTTTTCAGGCTGAGGACAAACTACTTCATCCGGTCTGTCTGCGGCTGGAAAAAGCACCTTATTTGCATTGTGAGATGAGTTTGCTCACTTCTTCTTTGACAGGGTATCCTTTCTCTGGTCAGGATCTCGCAAATGAGATAAGGTCAGCCCCGGTGGTTGACCTGGGCACTCCTGTTATCTGGGAGGAGTTTAGGCTAATAAAGGGTGGCTTGCTGGCACTGGCTCTGGTAGTGCAGGAGTTAGATGCATAATAGCAATAGCAATGAAGTATGGAACTGACACCAACCCCGCCTCCACCTGCAGAGACTGAAAGGCATTGGGGTGTACCTTTAGGTCATTGGCCATAACTCTCACACCATTTCACCTCACCCTAACCTGCAGGCCTTGACAGGTGTCATGGTGTGCCTTGGGGACTTTGGGCCTTATACCACACCCATCTCAGCATATTTCCTTATGGAATAGGGTGTATAAGAGAATGGGATGAATGCTGAGGCTGAAGACCCCAAGGCACTCCTCGGTGCCTGTCACTGACTGTCTTGTGGGAGTGAAATGGCATGAGCATTATGGCCAATGATCCCACGTCAAACCCCAATACCTGTCAGTCTCTACAGAGTAGGGTGTTATGGTTGGAAACCCTAATGCCCCAACCGTTTGTTGGTATTTTCACTCCAGATTTTTACAATAGGCTTTTGTGACCCCACCTCTTGAACAGTGGCACTATCATTTTGTTACTCAATCCCAAAGGTGGCTTTGCACAGTGACTGTGCCATTTGGCCCACAGGTGTGAAAACACATTTCTGGCAGGATGTTAAAATGACAGATGTACTGTTCATGAGTGGAAGTAATATGAAAAACTGGTGAAGTTATGAACATGCATAGAAACTGCACAACAAACGCCTGTAATGCAATCATTTTTGGAATTTTTCACCAAATTTTCAACATGAGCATTTTGAACCTCTCCTCATGAACAGTGGCACTGTGATTTTGTTAATCTGCCCTGAAAGTTGATTTCCCACAGTGACCGCACCATTCTGTGCCACAGGTATGAAAATACATTTTAGGAAGGATGTGAAAAATGACAGTTGTACTGTTCATGGGAGGGGGGTTGAAAAATTATTGTGCTGAAAATTTAGAGTGAAAATATTAAAAATATCCAAAGTTATGAACGTGCTGCTGGGTAGAAAAATGTCAATGACCATGCTAACTTTGGAATTTTTGCATTTTATCCCAAAGTTTCAACATAGGCTTTCTGGGACCCCACCTCATGAACACTGGCACTGCTATTTCTTACTTGGTCCTGAAAAGTGATTCTACACAGCGACTGCAAAATCACCTTATGTGGCCTGACTAACGAAAAGGCAGTGACAGTGTTTATGAGGGGATCCCAAAAGCCCATGTTGAAAATTTGGGAAAAATAACATAAAATGGCCAAGATATCAACATAAGTAAAAATGCAATTGACTGCCATTATATGATACTTACCTTGAGTCTTCAGTTTGTGATTCTGCTTTGAAGAGTGCAGAAGTGTCCCAGTCCACAGAATATGATTTCCAACAATCTCTGGTGGTAAGCACAGGGCAAAGGGGATGGGGTGGTTTGTTGCTCAGTGGTAGAGCTGGGATAGGGGAGGAGGGATGGGTAGATAATAAGGGATAGTTTTCCTTTTTCAGAAGAAAAAAGATGTTGGGGACTGTTTTCATTTTTACAAGATTACACTGTAGCATCTTTGGGGACACTAGAGTGGGCTCCCCAGTTTCCCACACTGCTGGGGAGGGGCAATAATTCATATCTGGTGACACTGGAGTGGGGTCCCCAGTGTCCAACACTGGTAGGGGAGGGTGGATTTTAAGTGCCAACAGGGGATTGGGCACACCCTGTTGGAAAATTTATAAAACAACATGTTTTGGGGTACTGGCAGTGGGCTCCACAGTGTCCTACACTGGTGGGGGCTTACAGTGCCAACAGGATTGGCATCCCCTGTTGTAAATAAGAAAACTACATGTTTTGGAACACTGGCGGTGGGCTACCCAGTGTCACACACTGGTGGGGGAGGTTCTACCTCTGACACAGAGACTGGGCACCCGATGTTAGCAAAAACTTTTTTTTTAATATAAACTTGCTCCAGCCCTCTTGGAGGCACTTAAAGGATTAAACATCCTTTAGTTAGGTAAACACCAACAGGTGTTTACCTAAACAGAGAACAGAGGAATCAGATTCTACTGTTAGTTTTTTTAAAAGAGAGAGAGAGAGAGAGAGGTGATTATGATGACAAAATTCAAACATCTTAAGGGCATTAACAAGGTGAAAGAGTCTAAAATGTTTCAAAATAAGAAAACTAGCAGGAAAAGAAGACACAGCATGAGATTAAAGGGAGGCCGATTAGGGGTAATGTGAGTAAATAATTTTTCACAGAAAGGGTGGTGGATGCATAGAATGCACCTCAGGAACTAGTGGATATGAATACAGTGCAGGGCTTCAAACAGTCATGGGATAGGCATAAGGGGAGCAATGTAGATGAGTATGAATAAATGGGCCATTGACAGAGTAAAGACCTAAGGCACATTCATAAGATAGAAAAAATGGACAGACTGTATGGGTCTTGGGGTCCTTATCTGCCATTAACTTCTATGTTTCTATGTCCTGGGGTAATCAGATGACTATAGTAATACTTTGCTCACTCTCCTACAGAAGGATAGGTGTGCAGGATCTAAAGGACCCCAAGCTCCCACATTACAAGAAGAAATTATGGTGCATGTGGGCCCTGCGCTCCAATGGGGAGATGAAGGTTAATTACAACATCTCTAGACTTACGGATAGATGAGTGCCCAGGGCCTGGATGACCCTGCCCTCATATAAATAACTACAGTTATGATGATACTTCCACAAAAAGTAAGGAAATGGATTGCAAATAAACTCCATTAATACATCGATAAGGGTTGACATTACAGCAACAAAAATATGGAAATTTGGGGTTAGGGTTCCCAACCCTTTCACCTCCACCCACCTCATGCCCTCCACATACTAGCAGGTATTGGGTGTGCTTTGGGGTCATTAGGCATAAATCTCACCCCATTCTTCTATACTGTACCATCTCAGCTTCCTTACACATGAAATGGGATGAGTGTTAGGGCAGACTACCCCAAGGCACACCCCACGCCTATTGGTGTATAGAAGGCATCTACATCTACACATACATATATAGATATATAGGGATTCAGAGGCACGCCTATAGTTATGGTTGAGTAGGCAGTTCAATGTTAAACTCATAATTTTGCAGTTTAATAATGTTGCAACTGTTTAATGGATTTGCATGAAATTTGGTATGCACTGTCCTGTGTGGTAGATCTTCTAATTTTCCAGGTTCCATTCTGGTCAGTTGTGCAGTGTCTGAGTTATGGTCAAGTGAAAAAAAACCATGTTTTCACTAATTGACTTAGCTAAGATTTGTCTTTGAACTTGCCTACTGCCCAGAGAGTTTGATTGCTTAGGCTAAAATGTTCAGGGTAGAAAGGGTCTACCCCACAGATGTGCCTTTTCAAGTTTGGTCTAAAAAGAATAAGTAGTTTTCAAGTTAATCTAATTTAAAATAAAAAAAAACTGTTTCTGAGCATGCTCAGCAAGCACTTCAAGACAGCTGTATGAAAGTAGGAATCCTGCTCCATATGCAGAACATAGAAACATAGAAACATAGATTTTGATGGCAGATAAGGACGCTTGGCCCATCCAGTCTGCCCATTTCCTACCTATTGGATAAGCTGCAGATCCTAGTTAACCAGCAGCCTACTTCTTCCTACCCCGACCCCTAGAATTGCCTTATGACTGTCCCATGCATGCTTGAATTCCACCACTGTTTTGACTCCACAACCTCCTCCAGAAGGCCATTCCATGCATCCACTTCATAAGGCTGCCATCCTGTTTTCAGTTATGCCTCGAAAACAAATTTGAAATCTCCTAAATGATATTCAAGAAGTATAAGGAATCACAGAAGAAGCACGAGAGGAGCTGAATCAGTTAAAGTAGAAGGAAGCGGGAAGGCAGTCAGAATAGCAAAGGCCTAAATCAAGGAAAAGACAACCAACTCAGCTAAGAAGGGGGATAAAGGGGATAAAACCTTTATAGGTACATTAGGGAGCAAAGAAAGGTTAAGGGAAGGACCGTGATAGTGGATGCTAAGAGAAAGAAAGAAAGCAGCCTAAAGTTTCCTTAAATCAAGGAGGTAATTTAATAGACTACACTGAATTGAATTATTCATTTTGGGTCTGTGTAAGTAAATAGTTTTGATTCTCTGTTTTGGGGTAGACTTTCTTACAGTAGTTTAACTTTATTTGCCATAGAGGAACTCTAGCTGGGAGATATTACAATTGTTTATGACTAGACCTGTTACTTAGCCTCTGTGAAATAGGTGTCTGAAAGGAAGGATGGAACTCCCGGGGTGGAGGGTCAGAGCTATAGTTGATTGTTTCTGGAGGGCAAGGTTTACTCCCACCCACCCTGAGCCTCACCACACCCTCCCCAAGTGTATAACTTCTTTTATATCAGGTGTTCTGACATCACTTCCACAAAATTGCTAATAACATACTCCTGTTCATATCCTTAAAGGCACAGCACACTGAATAGGGGTAGAGACACTCACAAGCTTGCACACACTAAAACAAGAACAAAAAAAGAAGAAAAACACCTGAAACAGAAAGGGAGACAGACATGTGGGGTGGTGCAATGTACTGGCTGTAGAGCAGCAGTCTTCTGGAGACATTTGCAGGCACCTCTCTGGTCTGAGGAAGGAGGTTGCTTGTCATCATACTGACCTGGCAAGGATTCTGGAAACCTGCTCTCTCTCACCAGGGACCACCTAGGCCTCCGCCACTACCTCAGAAGTTGCCAAGCAAGAGCAGTGATTAGACCACAGTGGGCTCAGGGAAGGTGAGGGTGGTGGAACAGAGGTGCATCCATCCAGTTGTGCCTCTCCACAGTTCATTCACCGCTCTGGCAAAGCATGGTTCCTCTATGGAGGCACTTACAGTGGAGACCAAGGGGATGCTGGGAACCTCCACAATGGAGGGTGGCATGGGACCCTTCAGGGAAGAAACCACTCCTGGTGGGGACTCCAGTTGTTAGGGGGATAGAATTGGTGGAGGGAAGGAAAGGAGGTAAGGTGCCTGCCCAGTGCCATGGCTTGGAGAGACAAGAAAGAATCCTCAGGATAATGGAAGAAGATGCAAGGGGAGTGAGCTGGATGTCATTGTCCACCTAGAGACAAATGACCTGGCTGAAAATGGGATCACAGCAGTGCAGCAGTAGTTTGTGGAGTTGGTGAGGAGCCTTAGACAAGTAGCACACATGGTAACTTTCTCAAAAGTGCTACCTGTCTATGGCATGGATGAGGCTAGGATACTCTGCATCATGGAATTCAATGGCTGATTGAAAACTGGTACATCACTCAGTGATTTGGCTTCATTGGATACTGGGACTCCACCTGGAGGGTTGCAGGCCTATACTGCCTCAATAGTCTGCATCTGTCCAGGAGGGAACCAGGATACTAGGAGATAAGTTTAAATGCTTCATTAGAAACATTTAAACTAGCTAAGAGGAGGCACTGAAAGGAGAAGGAAATCCTTGCCCTACAAAATCAGGGTATTAGTGAGGTAAACACCTAGATAGAGCAGTTGATAGGGAGAAGGGCAGGTGTGAATGGAGAAAAGACAAAGGCAGTAAGGACAGGGATGGGGCAAAAAAATAAAACCATAAAAAATGGAGGGTAATGAGTACCAATGCCAGTAATCTAGGTAGAAAAGCTCCCCAAAATGGTGGCCTTGATGGAAGAGGGATGCCTAGATATCGTGGCAGTCACAGAAACATGATACACAGAGAACCATGACTGGGATGTCAACATATCAGGGTACACAATCTACAGGAGGGACAGGGAGGGTAGAAGAGGAGGAGTAGCTCTCTATGTAAGGGAAGGGATCAAAGCAACAGAACTAAAGGGTAAACAGGGAGGTGAGAAGCCACTGTGGGTCACCCTGAAGACTGGAAATGGCACCATGATCCCACAGGGGTTGTACACAGACCCCTGTCTCAGAGGAGAAATGGACAAGGAAATGATAGAAGGCATCCTTAGGATGGCATAGAAAGGAAATATTGTTAATGGGGTAGCTGAATATGCAGGAAGTAAAATGGAGCACCTTTGCTGCAGCCACATCCAATAGCAGGGCCATTCTTGATACCCAACAGGAGGCATGCCTCAGACAGCTTGTTTGGAATCCACTCAGGGGAGCAATCTTAGACCTGGTACTCTCAAATGGGGATGGAGAGAGATCTCTGATCTTGAAGTGGGTAACCAGCTGGGAACAAGTGACCACCAAACAGTGTGGTTCATGATAAACTCAGCTGTAGAGTCAAGCCATACAAAAGTGAAGGTACTGGACTTCAGCAGGGTTGATTTTGTCAAAATGGGAGAGTGCCTCAGAAAAGCAACAGCAAACAGGCAAGAAGGTGGGGTGCAGCAACAATGAGGAAACATCAAAACTGCCATCACAGAGGCAACAAGCCTTTCTGTGAAGCAAATTAACAAATCAAAATGAAATAAAAATCACTATGGTTCTCAAAGCGAAGTGGCGTAGAAGGTTGTGGAGAAAAAGATAGCATTCAGGAAGTATAAGGAAACACTGAAGGAGCAGGACAGAGAACTGTACCAGTTAAAGCAGAAGGAAGTGATGAAGGCAGTCAGAATAGCAAAGGCCCAAACCGAGAAAGATAGTCAACTCTGTTAATAAGGGGATACAACTTTTATATGTACATTAGGGAGCAAAGAAAGACTAAGGCAGGGATACTGAGGCTTTATAAAAGGAGGGAGGTTGGGCAGAGTGCAACAGTGAACAGCAGGGATACTGAATGGATACTTCTGCTCAGTATTCACAAAGGAGGGGCAGGGGGTGATACCTAATCCAGTCAATAGAAGCACTCTAGATGGGGGTTGATATTAGTCCTTTCACAGAAGAAAGGGTTCTGAAAGAACTCCTAAAACTGTAGGTGGATAAAGCAATGGAGACTTATGGAATTCACTCCAGAATTCTAAAAGAACTAAGGGAAGAACTAGTAACACAACTGACTACCCTTTTAACAAATCATGGGTGGATGGTGTAGTACCTGAGGACTGGAGGAGGGCAAATGTGATTCCCTTCACAAAAGTCGGAGCAAGACAGAGGCAGGAAACTATAGACCTGTCAGTTTGACCTCAGTGGTAGGGAAAATGATGGAATCACTTCTGAGGGAAAGAATTGTTGAGTACCTAGAGGCCAGTGGGGCACAGGACCCAAGGCAGCATGGATTCACAGAAGAGAAGTCATGTCAGACAAATCTAATTGATTTATTTGATTGAGTGACCTAAGTAGTAGGCCAGGGAGGTGCTGTGGACAAGGCCTACCTAGACTTTAGCAAGGCTTTGACACAGTCCCGCACAAAAGATTAATAAAAAATTAGCCAGCCTGGGAGTGGGTCCCAGGATGGTAGTCATGAAAACACTGACTGGATAACAGGACACAGCGGGTAATATTAAATGGAGTCCACAGTGAAGAAAGGGGTACTTTTGGGGTACTGCAGGGTTCAGTACTGAGGCCAGTCATTTTAATATCTTTATAAATGACATTGCAGAGGGACTGGAAGGAAAAGCATGTCTCTTTGCAGATGATACAAAGATCTGCAACAAAGTTGATACGTAAGGTGGGCTGGAAAGGAAGAAAAGGGACTTGGCAAGGTTGGAGGAATGGTCAAATGTATGGCAGCTTAGATTCAATGGAAAGAAGTGCAAGTAATGCACCTGGGAAACAAAAACCCAGGTGAAGATTACACAATGGGGTGAGAGATACTAACAACAAGAAAATGGAAAGGACCTGGTGGTAGTCCTATCGGATGATCTAAAGGTGGACAAGAAATGTGAAAAGGCAGTAAGGAGGGCTGGGGGATACTGGGATGCATAGAGAGGCGTCACCAGTAGAAAACAGGACATTTATTCCTCTGTGCAGACAGTTGGTAAGACCACATATAGATTCTTTCCAGAGGAGAGCAACCAAATGGTACAGAGTCTGCACCAGAAGACATATGAAGAAAGACTAAAGGAACTTGGAAAACTGAAGTAAGGTGCCTGCCTGGTGCCATGGCTTGAGGACAGGAAACGCATCCTAAGGATCACAAGAACAGCTGCAAGGAGTCTGAGCTGGACATCATTGTCCACCTAGGGACAAGTGACTTGGCTCATCATGAGATTAGAGCAGTGCAGGAGGACATTGTAGAGTTGGGGAGGGGCCTAAGACAAGTAGCACACACAGTATCCTTCTCAGAGGTGCTGTCTGTCAGTGGCATGGGGAGGCGAGGTAATTAGCACCATGCAGTTTAATGAATGGTTGAAAAAATGGTGCGAAGCACAGGGTTTAGCTTCATTGGGACTGGGGTTCCACCTGGAGGGACACCAGCCTATACTGGCAGGATGGTCTGCATCTGTCCAGGAAGGAACAAGTCTTTGAGCAATCGGTTTAAATGCTTCATTGGCAAGCCTTTAAACTAGTCAAAGGAGGCACTGATAAGCAGCAGGAAAATCCCAGCCTCTCACTACAAAACAGGGTACTAAACGAGAAAAGACCGAGGTAGAAAGGTCAGAGGGGTTGCTGCAACAGAACGTAAAGCCATCCAAAAATGGAAAGCAATGAGTACCAATGCCCATAGTCTGGGTAACAAGCTTCCTGAATTAGTGGCCTTGATGGATGAGGAACATCTGGATATCGTGGCAGTCACAGAAACATGGTACACACAAAACCATGACTGGGACATAAACATACCAGGATACACTATCTACAGGAGGGAAAGGGAGGGTAAAAGGAGGAGTAGTAGTAGCTCTTTACATAAGGGAAGGAATAAAAGCAACAGAACAAAAGGGTAAACAGGGAGGAGAAGAAGCACTGTGGGTAAATTTGGAGACAGGCAATGGCACCACAATCCGCACAGAGGTTGTATACAGACCCCTTCTCAGGAGGAGGAAATAGACAAGGAAATGATAGAAAGTATACTTAGAATGGTAGAAAAAGGAGATATTGCTGATGGGTGATCTGAATATGCCAGATGTTAACTGGAGTGCAGTTGCAGCAGCCACTGAAGTGGGGTTATTCTAGATGCCCTACAGGGGCATGCCTTAGACAACTGGTATTGGAGCCCACTTGAGAGGGGGCTCCAATACCAGTTATACAATCTTAGACCTGGTTCTCTCAAATGGAGATGAAGAGGATCACATATGTAAGTGGGTAGCCATCTGGAACTAGCGACCATCGAACAGTATGGTTCACAATAAACACAGCAATAGAGTCAAGCCATACAAAGGCAAAAGTACTGGACTTTAGGAGGGCTGACTTTGCCAAAATGGTGAGTGCCTAAGGAATGAACTAGCAAATGGGCAGGAAGGAGGGTGGAAGAACAATGGGGAATAATAAAAACTGCCATCACAGAGGTAACAAGCCTTTATGTGAAGCAATAAACAAAACAAAATGATGTAAGCAACCACTATGGTTCTCAAAGGAAGTGGCAGTGAAGGTTCAAGAGAAAAGAAAGTATCAGGAAGTACAAGGAATCGCAGAAGGAGCAGGACAGAGAACTGTATCAGTTAAAGCAAAAGGAGGCTGGGAAGGCAGTCAGAATAGCAAAGGCCCAAACCGGGAAAGATAGCCAACTCAGTTAAGAAGGGGGATAAAACTTTTTATAGGTACATCAGGGAGCGAAGGAAGACCACAGGAGGATAGTGAGGCTTAATAAAGGGAGGGAGGGTGGGCAGAGGGTGACTGTGAAAGAGGCAGAGATACTAAACAAATATTTTTGCTCAGTATTTACAAATGAAGAGAGAGGGAGGTACCTAAAACAAACAGTAGAAACACTCTGGATACAGAAGTTGATACCAGCCCATTTACAGAAGAAAGGGTTCTGAAAAACTCTTAAAACTGAAGGTGGACAAAGCAATGGGGCCTGATGGGATTCATCCCAGAATTCTAAAAGAACTAAGGTAGAACTAGTGACACCACTGACTACCCTTTTAACAAATCATGGGAGGATGGGGTGGTACCCGAGGACTGGAGGAGGGCAGATGTGATTCCCCTTCACAAAATTGGGAGCAAGGCAGAAGCAGGAAACTACAGACCTGTTAGTTTAACCTCAGTGATAGGGAAAATGATGGAATCACTTCTGAAGGAAAGAATTTTCAAGTATCTAGAGGCCAGAGGGGCACAGGACCCTAGGCAGCATGGATTCACAGCGGAAGGTCATGCCAGATGAATCTGCTAGATTTCTTTGACTGGGTGACCAAAGTAGTAGATCAGGAAGGGGTTGTGGACATGGTCTACCTAGACTTTAGCAAGGCATTTGACACAGTCCCACACAAAAGATTAATATACAAGTTAGCCAGCCTGGGAGTGGGTCCAAGATGACATCCTGGGTAAAGATTGGCTAGAGAATAGGACACAGAGGTAATAGTAAATGGAGTCCACTCAGAAGAAAGGAGGGTTACTAGTGGGGTACCATGAGGTTCAGTATTAGACCGGTCCTCTTCAATGTCTTTATAAGCTACATTGCAGAGGGACTGGAAGGAAAGTATGTCTCTTTGCAGATGCCACAAAGATCTGCAACAGAGTTGATGCACAGGGTGGGTGGAAAGGATGAGAAGGACTTGGCAAGGTTAGAGGAATGGTCAAATGTATGGCAGCTTAGATTCAATGCTAAGAAGTGCAAGGTAATGCACCTGGGAAACAAAAACCTAGGGGAAGAGTACACAATGGGGGAGATATTAACAACAACAAAATGGAAAGGGACCTGGGGTAGTCATATCAGATGACCTAAAGGTTGACAAGCAATATGAAAGGGCAGCAAGGAGGGCTGGGGGATACTGGAATGCATAGGAGAGGCATCACCAGTAGAAAACAGGAAGTTATTATCCCTCTGTGCAGACAGCTGGTGAGACCCCATCTGCAGTACTGTGTGCAGTTCTGGAGAGCCAATCTCCAAAGACATAGACAGGATGGACGCTGTCCAGAGGAGGGCAACTAAAATGGTGCAGGGTCTGCACCGGAAGACATATGAAGAGAGACAAAAGGAGCTTAATATGTATAGCCTTGAAGAAAGGAGGGAGAGGGGGACATGATAGAAACGTTCAAGTACCCTAAGGAATCAAACAAAGTCCAAGAGGGTAGCATCTCTTAAAAAAAAGAGGTGTGCAAGAACAAGAGGGCACAATTTGAAGATATAGGGGGTGGCTCAGAGGTATTTAAGGAAGTATTTTTTCACAGAGAGGGTTGTGGATGCATGGAATGGCCTTCCGGAGTAGGTTGTGGAGTCAAAAATCAGTGGTGGAATTCAAGCATGCATGGGACAGTCATAAGGCCATTCTAGGGGTGGGGTAGGAAGAAGTAGGCTGCTGGTTAACTAGGATCTGCAGCTTATCCAGTAGGTAGGAAATGGGCAGACTGGTGGGCCAAGTGGTCCTTATCTGCCATCAAATTCTATGTTTCTGTGAGCTTAAGATGTATAGCTTTGAGGAAAGGAGGAGAGGGGAACATGATAGATGCTTTCAAATACCTCAAGGCAAACAACAAATTCCAGAGGGTAGCATCTTTCAGAAAAGAGATGTGCAAAACAAGGAGCACAATTTAAAATAGAGGGGATAGCTCAAAGGTAATGTGAGGAAGTATTTTTACACAAAGAGGGTCATAGATGCATGGAACAGCCTTCCTGAAGATGTCGAGAGTCAAAACAGTGGGGAATTCAAGAATGCATGGAACAGACATACTGCTGAGGCAATTCTAGTGGGGGATAGGAGGAAATATGCTGTTGGTTATCTAGGTTCTGCAGCTTATCTGTTTGGTAAAGAAACAGGCAGACTAGGTGGGCCAAGCGGTCCTTATCTGCCATCAGTTTCGGATTCTATTAATAAAGGGAGGTGAGGTGGGCAGAGGAGATAGTGAAAATGTAGAGATACTGAATGAATACCTTTGCTCAGTGTTCACAAAGAAGATGAACAGGAGTTACCAAACCAAACTATAGAAGCACTCTGGGCCGGGGTTGACACCAGTCCATTTACAGAAAAAGGGCCCTGAAAGAACTCATATAACTAAAGGTGTACAAAGCAATGGGACTTTACTGGATTCACCCCAGAATCCTAAAACAACTAAGAGGGACCTAGTTACACCACTGACCACCGTTGTTAACAAATCATGGGAGGATGGGGTGATACCTGAGGAATGGAGGAGGGAGAATGTGATTCTCTTCACAAAAGGGGAACAAGGCAGAAGTAGGAAATTGCAGACCTGTTAGTTTGACCTCAGTGGGCGGGAAAATGATTGAATCATTTCAGAAAGAAAGAAAGAATTGTTGAATACCTAGAGGCCAGTGGAGCACAGGATCCAAGGCAGCATGGATTCACAGCGGTAAGGTTACCTCAGATGATTATAATCAATTTCTTTGACTGATTGACCAAAGTAGTAGACCAGGAGGGGTTGTGGACATGGCTTACCTAGACTTTAGTAAGGCATTTGACACAGTCCTGCAGAAAAGATTAATAAATAAATTAGCTAGCCTGGGAGTGGGTCCCAGGATGGTAGCCTGGGTAAAACACTGGCTGGACAACAGGACACAGTGGGTAATAGTAAATGGAACTCACTTAGAAGAAAGGGGGTTACTAGTGGGGTACTTCAGGTTCAGTAATGGGTCCAGTCCTCTAATGTCTTTATAGGTGACATTGCAGAGGGTCTGGAAGGAAAAGTATGTCTCCTGCAGATGACACAAGATCTGCAACAGAGTTGATACCAGGGGTAGAAAGGATGAAAAGGGATTTGGCAAGGTTGGGCAAATGGTGAGACGTATGGCAACTCAGATTCAATGCAAAGAAGTGAAGTAATGCACCTGGGAAACAAAAACCCAGGAGAAGAGCACACAATGGTGGAGAGGAACTAACAACAAAATGGGAAGGGACCTGGGGGTAGTCATATCAGATAACCAAAAGGTGGGCAAGCAATGTGAGAAGGCAGTAGGATAGCTGGGGGATACTTAGATGCATAGGGAGGCATCACAAATAGAACAAGTATTTGTCAATGCCAAGTGTTGCTTGCAGTCATTAGCAGTGGAAGTGCAGGAGTTAGACAGATGCAGTATAGGAATGGCAGTGAAGTATTGAACTGATGCCAACTCCACCCCAACCCTGCAGAGATGAACAGGCATTGGGGTGTGTCTTGTTGCCGCCCATAACGGTCATGACATTTCACTTCACCCTACCCTGCAGACATAAGTGTCGAGCTGTGTTATGAAGTGCTCAGTCTTTACACTCACCTCATTCCTTAAGGAAATACACTGAAAAGGTGCAGTGTAGAGAATGGGTGAACTCTGGGACCGAAGGGGCCAAGGCGCACTCGATGCCTGCCACAGGCTGCAGGGTGAGGGTGGAATGGCATGAGCATTACTGTCGACAATCCCAAGTCACACTCCTGACGCCTGTCAGTCCCTGAGGGTAGGGCATTATGGACTAAAACCCTAACGCCCTGGGCAATTCTTGGTATTTTACTCCATGTTTTCAACATGGGCTTTTGTGACCCAATGCATGAATAGTGACACTATCAGTTCATTGGCCAAAGGTTATTTTGCACAGCAACTGTGCCATTTGGCGCCACAGGTGTGAAAGCCATTTCAAACAGGATGTTAAATGGACAGCTGTACTGTTCATGAGGAGTTGTAAAAGTGGCAATGTTGAAAATCTTGAATGAAAATATAAAAAATGGTGAATTCACAAGTGTACATAGAAACTGTGCAACACACACCCGTAATGCAATTAGTTTTTAGATTTTTACAGCAGATTTTCAAGACAGGCATTTTGGGACCTCCGGCTCATAAACAGTGTCACTGTGATTTTCTTACTCTATCCTGAACACTGATTTCCACGGTGACCATGCTATTCTGCGTGGAAGTGTGAAACATACTGTATTTTGGCCAGGGTGTGAAAAATGACAGCTGTACTGTTCATAGGAGGTGTGTAAAACACCAATGTTGAAAATCTGGACTGAAAAGATTACTAATTTGTGAACATTAGAGGGTGCATGGAAATTGCACAATGCATGCTTGTAACACAGTCATTTTATGGGCTTTTGTCACCACATTTTCAATATAACCAGTTTAAGATCTCTGCTCATGAACAGTGTCACTGTCATTTTCTAAATCTGTCCCAACATTGATTTAAGACACTGCCCACGTGAACTGTGTGTTACAGAGCGAAAACACATTTCAGGTGAAATATGAAAAATTACAGATGTACTGTTCATAATGGAGGTGTGATAAAATGGCAATGCTGAAAATCTGGGTGAAAATATTAAAAATGCTCAAAGTTAAGAGTGCGGCGTAGGAACTGCGCATAATGCACGCTACGATAACAGTCCTTTTGGGGAATTTTTCAACAAATTTTCAACATAGGGTTTGTGGGGGCCTACCTCATTAATAGTGTCACTGTGATAGTCTTAATCTGTCCTCAACATTGATTTTGCACACCGACCACTCCATTGTAGCGCTACATGTGCGAAAATACATTTCAGGTGAGATGTGAAAATGGCGGCTATATTATTCATAAGAAGGTGTGGTAAGAAGTCACGTGATGCGTCAAGAGGATAAGCGCAGTTCTCTGGGTGTCCGCTCACGAGAACAAATTTATAACTAAAACCCCTCTCAATTAAACTTGTGCTCTAAATTCTTGCTACCTGGATTGTGACAATATACGGCGGTTAAATTCTGGTCTGCATTCTTTCCTCGGAACGATGGAAAATCCCGAAATGGAATCAGATGCTAAGCGGCCCCGCCGAGCTCCTCGCCGACACGCCACAACGAGATCTCACCAGATAAGATCTACGAGGATCTCTCCACTATAAAAGAGGCTTTATTTAAACTAGTGAAGAGGTGGCAGAGTTCAAACCAGCCCTGACACAACTTGCAGGAGTGACAGATGCGGAAGCCAGGTTTCATCGTTAGAAAGGAAACAAGAGAAGCTAGGCCTCGGATCCATTGAAAGCAAGAGGGCTATAGCAAAATAGAGGACCGACTGGACGACCTTGAAGGAAGGAGTAGATGGAACAGTTTGGTGTTGTTGGGTCTCCTGAGGGCGAGGAAGGCATTAACACTGTCCTTTTCTGCAGAAACTCTTAAGGAAGACAGTAGACCCTCACCCAACGGCCCTGAATACGTGATTGAAAGAGCCCATCGTGCCTTAAGAGCCAAGCCCTGGCATCGCAACCACCCAGGCCAGTGATTTTAAATTGTTAAACTACATGGATCGGAATTTATTTTGAGAGAATCACGGAAACTGACCACGTTCCAATGGGAAGACAAGAAGCTCCGGCTTTTCCCGATCTGACGTGGAAGGTGCGCCAGGCCGGGCCAACTTCAGACCTATTACCTCCAAATTATGGGCAGCTGGACCACCCAGATATTACACTTCTTCAAGTTAGAGGTCTTTTGAAAGATGGGACTCGACGGTTTGAATCAGTGGATGAGGCATTGCAAGCCCTCGCGACTTCTCTACCAGACCTTTTCAAGAAAGGATGAAAAGTCAGAACTTTCTAGATTACCCTGCCAATGTTAATTATAAGACACGCGGTGGACAATAATAAGCTTGGGACTTTTATTTAGAATAGGAACCAGTATATGCATAATATCTGAGAACTGTTTCATTTTCTCTATGCAGTTAAGCTATGCAGTTTTTTCTTTTGCATTTAATAATTTAGCAATTTAAAGGAAACGATCATTGGCTATGGGGAGTTCATCTGTTGTTCTCAAACGTTGCACTAATAAGGAGGTAACAGCATTGGGTTATTATGGAATGCACCCCTAAAGTGCTTAAGGCCCAGAAACCGTTTTAGTTGAGATTTGCTTAAGTTAGTGGCCATTAAAAGTAACAGAGATTGTGGATCTGTGTATAGCCACAATGGAAAATTATTCCTTTTGATTGGTAGGCTGCTACAGTGACTTGTTATCTGTGAGCCACTAAAACTTCATTACTTCTTTTCATATAAGTAATTAATTTACTATCAGGATTAACCTCTGGTAACTAGGTACCCTGTAATTAAGCTGGCCCTAAATGCTAGTTTAACCCTTGATTTTACCTTTCTTCCTTTGTAGGAGCCATGGTGGGGCCCTTGGGGTCGAGATAATTATGATGGTTAGTTTTGTCAATTGAGTAATCAGACCTAGGTATATAAGCTCTCCTCTAATTAATAGCTGTTTCTGTTCGTCATGTTATTAGAATTGTTAAAGGGGTTCTTATAAAAGAGGATAAGGGAATCTGACATATATCCTCTGATATATACTACTTAATGTTTCGAGAGGATACCCAACCTCTCTGGCGTACCATGGACCAAAAGATTTAGGATTTGGCGTGGACAGGGGCCCGCCCTTGTGGTGGTCCAGGCTGAAGATTTTTCTTTGTTACAAGGGAGGGGGGGGGGCATTGTAAGTTTCATTTTGTTATTTAGAGCGGGAAGGAAGGCAGCTATATATATTTTTAATGATCAAACAGGGATACCCACCTGGCTAGTCAACTGAATATAATTTCTTGGAACATTAAAGGGGAAGGGACAGCTGGAAAAGGAATATTCTGCTCCATCATTTAGCTCAACTTAATCTGTCTATAGTATTCCTTCAAGAAACCCACATCCTCCCAGACCGGCTTTATTGTTTTAAAAAGATGGGTCAGCCAGGTTTTTGGTGCTGGCTTCTCCTCTAGTAGTCGAGGAGTAGCCGTTCTGGTAGCAAAGGGGTTCTCTTTGTATCCTCCAAGTGTATATCCGATCCGGAAGGAAGATTTATTGTCATTTCAGGTAAATTGGGTGGGGCAAATTTAACTTGGGGTCAATATATGGCCCTAACATTGACTCTCCATCCTTTTTGTACATTTGGCCACAATCTTAACCCCTTTAAAGATACCCTTATTATCCTAGGGGCGATTGAACTTGGTCCAATCAATAGTCTGGATCATTCTTGGCATAGGACCTGCATTTTTCTCCAGCTCAAAGGGCTTTATTGGAGCTCAAAATGTCCTTCGGATTAATTGACCCTGGAGGATGCTCAACCCAACTACAAAAGAGTTTACTTTTTTCCTCTGTGCACCAATCTTATTCTAGAATTGATTATTTTTGGTTAACCAGCACTACTTGAGGATGATTGAAGCGATTTTATTTTTACCTCGAGTTTTTCGGACCACTCCCTGTTAAACTCAATTGCTCCCTCTATCTACACCGCCCAGATCTTATTCGTGGTCATTAAACAACAGCCTATTAAAGGACCCCCACACACAATAAATAGCCATAAGTTTATGACAAATACCAATGGAAAATTGGGGATCCCTAAGGCAGTAGACTTAGTGTGGGCTGCCTTAAAAGCTACATGGAGGGGGAACTCCTTAGAATAGCAACAGTTCGTAGAAGCAAAAACAGACACTTATTAAATAAATGTCTCCAGAAGATCTCTAGCCTAGAAGCGTTTAATGAAGCTGTTAGAACTGAAGACCAAGAACAGGAACTGACCAGTTTACAGAGATGGTATATAAATACCTTAAGTGAGAAAGTAGATAGTTCTACCTCCAAAATACAAGCAGCGATATCGGCCGGAAGGCCGGTAATCTTAGTTTGGCAGTTAAAACAAAGAGCAGAAGCCAAGTGGGTGGCAACTTTGAAACACCCCATTACAAATAAATTGACCACTGAACCCGGAGCATTCTAGATATCTTTTTGATTATTATAAATCTCTATACTTTAGCAATCCTCTCTCTACAGAGTGAGTCTAAATGAGGGAATTCTTGGACAAAATTTTCTTTCCACAAATGCCGGAGGAAACAAAACAGTCGTTAATAGCTCCTTTTCGAAGAAGAAATTGCAAATGCCATTGATTCATTAAAATTAGATAAAGCTCCTGGCCCGGACGGTTTTACCCCCCTTTTTAAGACCTTTAAGAGTAAGTTGATTCCTTTGTTGTATCAACTTTATGCTTACTGGCAGAACATTGGAATTAATGATGGTTCCCTTTTGAAGCCAGGATAATTCTGATACCCAAACCGGATAAACCTTTAGACTTAGCAAGTAACTATAGACCTATCTCGTTATTGAACATAGACATAAAGATTTACACTAAAATTTTGGCCACCAGATTAAAATCAACATGGACTGGACTGTTAAGTCCGAGCAATCTGGGTTTGTTGCATGCCGATCCATGGCAGACCATTTTAGAAAGCTGTTTTATTTAATTTTTGCAAATGTTCTGATAAAGAGGCTTTAGTATCGTTAGATGCGGAAAAGGCTTTCGACAGGTAGAGTGGGGTTTTATGTTTACAACATTGGCCAAGTTTAGTATCCCAGAAAAATTTATTCACTATATTCGAATCTTGTATGAATGTCCATCTGAGGGTCCAGTAATAATTTGATCTCGGCCCTTCCCTCCTGCGAGGCACTCGTCAGGGTTGCCCTCTCTCACCGTACCTATTTAATTTATATTTAGAGCCTTGATAAGAACCATTCAATCGGACCCTCAATACAAGGAATTAGTATAGGCAATTTGGAATTTAAGATATCCGATTTGCAGATGACTTGTTATTACACATTAAGAATAGTTCTACTTCTGCTTCCCACCTGCTCTCACTAATTTCATATTTTAGTGAATTTTCTGGTTACAAGCTTAATAGGAATAAAACATTGGTCTATTCGTTATCCTCACACCTCCATAAAAGTTGGTGCTCTCAGTTAGGGCTACAATGGCAATCGAGATCCTTATCCTATCTAGGAATTAAAATCTCAAAAGACCTTGGGAAATTGGCCAACCTAAATTTTCAACCCATATTCAAGTCGGTTAAGGAAGACCTGGAGAGATGGGCGAAGCTTTCTTTGACTTTTCAGGTAGGGTTAATACATTAAAGATGGTGATTCTACCCAGGCTCTTCTACCCTCTCTATAATTTGAACATTTACCTCCCTAAGTCGTTCTTTAGCCCACTCTATAAGTATTGTTCGAATTTCTATGGAAGGGTAAACCCCTCGTAAGGCTTATGCTAAGTTGATTCTTCATTGGAAAATGGGTGGCCTTCAGCTACCATATTTCTACACTTACTACCTAGCCATCCATGCAGCTAGATCAGCTCGTGACTACAGAGAGAGATCGCCTCTTCATTCGATCATTTTGGACCAGGCGGTTCTAAACTGGTAAACTTAGATTTGGAATCCTTTTATACATATCATGGTCTAAGGTCCCTAACCAAGTCAGGAATACCCCTTGGGCTGGGATATAAGGGCATTACATCAACTGTACTCAAGATTACATATTCCGTACACTTGTGACCTACTTCAACCTGTTTTAAGGAACCCTAATTTTCTTGTGGTAATAAATCAATTACAAGGTTTATACAAGTTGCTTGTATAAAACCTCATGTCTCGGATTTTTTCTGGAAACTCGCCTTCTCCTTACATGTTTTGGTTGACAGGTTTGGAGTTAGGCCTAGGATTTTCCAGCTTATCCAGATCCAAAGAAGTATCTTCTTTCATACATCTAAAACAAGGTATCTGAGGAAGCTGGGAAATTAATTAGGGAATTGTATGAGATTGTGCCATCCAGGAAGTCAGTCTCTAAAATATACAAATATATCATATCAAGTTTAGGCCAAAAATATCACCAATCTCTTTCTATTGGGAAACCAACTTATTATGGGGTGGTCGGACGCACCCGAAGGAATTTGATGAATGTCTACTTATATATTAAACAAGACAGACCGAGAGATATTCCATTTAATTTTTTGCATAATTTGTATTATTCACCGGCCAAGCTGTACAGGATGAAAAGACAATCATCTCTGGCCTGCATCGTTGTGGTGCTCAGTTAGCTACTACCTTCCATTAGATTTGGGACTGCCCTAAAAATAGCCAAACTTTGGCAAACTGTTAAAGGCTGGATACAACCATATTGTGACCTATCCCTTTTTTAAAGCTGAGATATGTGTTTTGGTAGGTACGTTCAGAGTATGTCTAGAGTCCAGAAATACCAAATAGCTTTGGTTGCCTCGGTCACAAAGCTATTGATTCTTTGTCATTGGCAAAGCAACTGGACTCCTCCCTCAAAGAATGGTGGGATGAATTCCTGAATGCATTAAACGCTGAGGGGGCAGTCTCAAATCTCCAAGAAGGCTTCAGCCAGATTCTCTAAATGTTGGGGCAATCTTTTCCAATCCTTGAATGAAAGATATGGTTACTAATTCCTTGACCATCCTTTTTTAATTTACCAAATGTACCTTCATTACCTGAAATATTCACAGTATTTGTTGTCTCCTTATTTTATAAACTTATAGTCATATTTGGTTGTTCCTTTTTCCTGACCATATCTATCCACTAGCCAATGGTTTATTTTTAGCTGCAGTGTATCCTTGCCTAACTTCTGTCACTGGGATTAGATAGCTGCCTGGGGGAGGTGGGAAGAGGGGAGTTGGGAAGGTTAGGGTGGGGTAGGGAGGAGTTGTACTTTTATCTTTGTTGGGGATATTGTTTGTATTTGGATAATGTTATGTATTTATGTTGTTTATAAAATGTTTCATTTATAAAATAAAATGATTTGCAAAAAAAAAAGGTGTGGTAAAATGGCAACATTGAAAATCTGAAGTGAACATATTAAAAATGCTCGACGTTATGAGTGTGCATAGAGCTGCGCAAACGATGTTTGAATCAGGCATTTTGGGATTTCACCAAATTTTCAACACTGGGCTTTTGGAGCCTACCTCATGAACTGTGACATTGTCGTTTCATTAATCAAGTTCCAAAGGTGGTTCAGCACAGTGACTACAAAATCACCATTTGGGACCGAATTATAAAATGACAGTGACTGAGTTCATGAGGTGGGTCCCAAGAACACCATGTTGAAAATTAGGTGAAACAATTTCCCAAAATGGCAGAGGTATTCACCAAAGTTGAAAAATAATATTTATGCCATTATACAGCTTATTGGTATTTCTTCAGTTCGCAGTCAGCTTTGAAGAGTGCAGACATGTGCCAGTCCACGAAGATCATCCTGCTGGACTCTGTAGGTGAGTATGCTGTGGTAGGGGTGGGGGAGGTGGGGTATGCAGAGGGTGTGCGATGGGTGGGGAGAGGTCACCAGAATCAATGAGGGACCCATTTTGTAGTTTACATTTTATTTAAAAACCTTGTGGGAAACTTTACTTTTTGCAAGGACATTTAATCTAGCATGCCTGGGTGGGCTCCCAGCATGCCACCTGAGTGTTTGGAGGGCTGTAGCCAATGGGGATTAGGTACCCCCATCAGCACATACTGAGTGCTGGGTGGGAACAAGAGCCAAGGAGGATTAGGCACCCCCTTGGCACAGAAGAAACTGGGGGGCATTATGCCGATGGGTAGGAGCTCCCCATTGGCAAAAATTACCAGGAAGAGGGCATGCAGACAGGGGATTGGGCACCCTGTTGGAACATATAAGTGCAGGGGTGGCAAGAGCAAGGAGATTGGGTACCCTTCAGCACACAACAAATTTGGGAGGGGACATTATGCTGAAGGGGAGTGGGCTGCTCCTTTGGCAAATTGAATTGAAGTGGGTATGCAAACAGGAGAATGGGCACCTCTTTTTTTATTGAAATGTTTCAGGAAGGCACACTGAACGGCAGGTGGCTGCTTCCATCAGCTTCCTGGGGACTGTGAAGGCCGACAGAGAAGCCATCGCCATAGGGACACAGAACAATGGAGCTTTGGAATTGGCTGTTGCAGTCATGGATGCCCCATAGCAAAACAGCTGACTGCATAGTGACAGAGCATTCCTGATTGCAGCGGCTCAGTGTCTTTGATCTAGTGACCTGCTCATTAACTGCCGGTGATCAACAGCATGCTCCTCTATTGGCCGAGGCAGAGACCAGCCCCTGAATAGGCTGCTGCCATTTGGCACAACACTCGCGGCACCTCCACGACCTGCTTGTGAAGAAAACCTGACGTAATGTGTTTCTTGCACATGCATGCAAGCAACACAGAAAGGGAAGTGGTTATCACTGTGTACTGACAGTTGGTGAAACCCCGTCTGGAGTACTGAGTGCAGTTTTGAAACCTCAATTCTCTGCAAGGACATAGACAGAATGGAGATAGCCCAGAGGAGGGCAACTGAAATGGTGTAGGGTTTGCATCTGAAACCATATGAAGAGAGACTGAGAGAGCTTAATATGTATAATCTTGATGAGGAGGGACGGGGGACATGACAGGAACTTTCAAGTACCTCAAGGAATCAACAAAGTCCAGGAGCATAACATCTTTCAGAAAAAGATGTGCAAGAATAAGGAGCACAATTCAAAGATAGAGGGGATGGCTCAGGGGCAATGTGAGAAATATTTTTTCACGGAGAGAGTGGTGGACACATGAAACCACCTTCCTGGGGAGGTTGTGCGGTCTAAAACAGTGGGGAAATTCAAGCACACATGGGACAGACATAAGGCAATAATAGTGGGGTGTAGGAGGAAGTAGGCTGTTGGTTAACTAGAATCTGCAGCTTACCCAATAGGTAGACAAATGCTAGACTGGGTGGGCCAAGAGGTCCTTATCTGCCGTCAATGTTTATGTTTCTATGTTTCTATGTTTCCATATTCTGGGGAGGAACCAACACATGTAGCTTGCTTATTGGGACCCGTTGACATTCTGCACTTTACCAGAGGAAATATGCCTCCAAAATGCTTTTTTTGTTTTAAATCCTAGGTCGTATCTGCCTAATACCACTTAGGATCCTACTTTGTGTGCCGAGATTTGATGTAGAATCCTAAATTGTCAGCTGAAAATCCCGAAAATAAGATGCTTATGCTGACATGGTGGTGCCCAATCCCGTGTTGGCACTAAACACCCCACACCAGTAAAGACATTGGGGAGCCCACTCCAGATTCTCCTGCCCTCCCTTAAATTTCTGACAGCAGGGCACCCAATCCACATGTCAGCAGTCCCCCAATGTGGGCACTGGGGAGCCCACTCCCAGTGTCCCCAGTAATATTATACCCCCACCACCAGTACTGACATGGGAAGCCCACTCCCAGTGTCAAAAATATTTAATAACCATCCTGCAAAAAGAAAATAGTTCCCTGATGTCTTTTTATTTATTTATTTTGTACTTTCTATTTTTCTCCTCTCCCTCAGCTCCGGTCTCCTCAGGAGCACCTAGGAGTCATCCCACTACAGTCTGCTTCCTGCCTGATCAGTCCTCTATCACTGGTGTAGCCTCAGTTTACCCCTGGTGGGGACAAGGTGGGCACCAACAACCCAAAATTCTCTGGCAGTGTCGGTCGGGAGGGTGCAAGGAGGGTGGCAGCAATCGTGGGCAAGCTCCAGTGCTCCATCTCCACCAGAGCTGAAGGGCATTTTCCTGTTCTGGGAATGGCTAGTGCCCTGATGTCAAGGCGTTTGCCACCAATGTCTTCCACTCCTCGCCCCTTCACACACTAGCACTTGCTGTATCCTGCCTTCCGCCAGAGGTCAGTTGAGCTTCAAACAGGGACCCTGTCCTCCCAGGAGAGGAGAGGTGTCCTCTAGATGCTCGATCCTCTCCCCCATGCCGACCCCCAGCAACCCGGCTTGTTTCCGAACCCAGGTCGGTGACATGGTGTGAGTGTGGCATCCAGCACTTCAACCCCTCAGTGCCACCGGGCCAGCTTTTATTTTTTTAATCCTGTAAAAGAAAACAATCCCTCATCATCTCCCCATCCCCATCCTCCTCTGTGCATCCAGCTCCCCACATCCCCATACCCCATACTGCAATCTTCTCTGGAAGGGAACATGTCTGCACTCTTCAACGCCTGCCTCTGAGCAAATAAGGAGACTACTGAGAAATATAGGATCTTCTTGTCTCAGAACAGGAAGATCAGGAGATTAAAGGGCACAGAGGCAGTAAGCAGGAGGAAAAAAATAAATACAGGAAAGAGTAAATATTCCAAACAACAGTGAAGGGGCCAGAAATAAGACATGATGGGAGTGGTGCAGTGCAGTGGCTATGGAGCAGAAGTCTTCCGGGAGATGTTCTGGAGGATGCAGTGTTGTCCCATCTGCAGGCATCTCTCTGGGCCGAGGGAGGAGGTTGATCATCTCCAGGCTGAGTTGTTCAGGATTTGTGGGACCCTCTCCCATCCAGGGACCACCAGGCCACTGCCATTGCTTCAGAAGTTGCCAAGAAAGAGGAGTGGTTGGACCACAGTGGGCTCAGAGATGGTGAATTGGTGGAACAGAGGCGCATCCCTACAGTTGTACTGCTCCAGAATTCATATGCCATTCTGGCAAAGTGTGATTCCTCTTGGAGGCACCCACAGTGGAGACCAAGGAGGATGCTGGGAACCTCCACAAAGGAGACCCACAGGAGGGTGGCATGAGACCCCACAGAGGAAGGAAACAACTCCTGGTGGGGACCCCATTGTTAGGAAGGTAGAACTGGGGGAGGAAGGGGAGAGGGAAGGTAGGTGCCTGCCTGGCACCATGGCTTGGAGGGACAGGGAGTGAATCTTCCCACTGGAGCAGCAGCACAGGGGAGGAAGCTGGATGTCATTGTCCACCTAGGGACAAATTACCTGGCTAAGGAAGGTTTCAGAGCAGTGCAACAGGAGTTTGTGGAGTTGTGAAGGGCCTTAGACAAGTAACACAGCGGTAACCCTTCTTGGAGGTGCTGCCTGTCTATGGTGTAGGTGAGGCTAGGGTGCTCTACATCATGGGATTCAATCAGTGGTTGAAAACTGGTGCAGAGCTCAGAATTTAGCTTCATTGGGGACTGGGTGTCCACCTGGAGTGATACAAGCCTATACTGGTGTGATGGTCTGCATCTGTCCAGGAGGAGAACCAGGATCATAGGTGACAGGTTTAAATGCTTCATTGGCAAGCATTTAAACTAGCCAAGGGAGGCACAGGAAAGGAGCAGGGAAATCTGAGCTCCCCTCAAAAATCAGGGTAGTATGTGAGGTAAACCCCAAGATAGAGATGTTGATAGGGAGAAGGGTAGGGTAAATTGAGAGAGTGACAAAGGCAATAAGGACAGGTATGGGACAAAAGAGGTGGAGCCATCAGGAAAAGGAGGAAATGAGTACCAATGCCCGTAGTCTGGGCAATAAGCTCCCTGAACTGGTGGCCTTGATAGAAGAGGGATGTCTGGATATCATAGCAGTCACAGAAACATGGTACACAGAGAACCATGACTGGATGTTAACATACCAGGGTACACAACCTACAGGAGAGTCAGAGAGGGAGGAGGGGAGGAGTAGCTCTCTATGTAAGGGAAGGGATAAAAGCTACTGAACAAAAGAGTAAACAGGAGGAGAGGAGGCACTGTGGGTCACCTTAGAGACTAGAAATGGCACCACAATCAGCACAGGGTTGTATACAGACCCCATGTCAGGGGAGGGAATGGAGAAGGATATAACAGAATGCATTCTTAGGATGGCAGAGAAAGGGAGATACTGTTGATGGGAGACCTGAATATGCCAGATGTTAAATGGAGCACATTTGCTGCAGCAACATCCAAGAGCAGGGCCATTCTTAATGCCCTACAGGTGGCATGCCTCAGACAGCTAGTTTTGGAACCCACTCATGAGGAAGCAATCTTAGATCTCATACTCTCAAATGGGGACAGTGAGAAGATCTCAGATCTAGAAGTGGGTAGCCATCTGGAACAAGTGACCACCAGTGTGGTTCATGATAAACTCAGCTACGGAGTCAAGCCATACATAAGTGAGGGTACTGGACTTCAGGAGGGCTGACTTTGGCAAGATGGGAGAGTACCTTAGAAAAGCACTAGCAAACAGGCTAGAAGGAGGGTGGAGCAACAATGGGAAACATCAAAACTGCCATCACAGAGGCAGCAAGCCTTGTGTGAAGCAAATAAACAAATCAAATGAAAGAAAAGCCACTATGGTTCTCAAAAGAGGTGGCGGGAAGGTCAGGGAGAAAATATAGCATTCAGGAAGCATAAGGAAACACAGAAGGAGCAGGACAGAGAGCTGTACCAGTTAAGGAAGAAGGAAGCAGGGAGGGAAGTCAGAATAGCAAAGGCCCAAATGGAGGAAACGATAGGCAATTCAGTTAACAAGGGGCTAAAACATTTTATAGGTACATCAGACAGGCGAGAAAGACAAAGGGAGGGATAGTGAGGATGAATAGAATGGACAGTGGGTGGGTGGGCAGAGAGAGGACAGTGAAAAAGCAGGGATACTGAATTAATATTTCTGCTCAGTATTCACAAATGAGGAGGAGGGGGAGGTGCTTAATCCAATTAACAGAAGCACTCTGGATAGAGGGTCAATCCCAGTCCTTTCACATAAGAAAGAGTTCTGAAAGAACTCCTACAACAGCAGGTGGACAAAGAAATAGGGCTGACAGAATTCACCCCAGAATTCTAAAAGAATTAAGGGAGAACTAGTGAAACCACTGACTACCCTTTTAACAAATCATGGGAGGATGATGTGGTACCTGAGGACTGGAGGAAGGCTGATGTGATTTCCCTTCACAAAAGTGGGACCAAGACACAGGCAGGAAACTACAGACCTGTTAGTTTGACCTCTGTGGTAGGGAAAGTGATGGAATCAATTCTGAAGGAAAGAATTGTTGAGGACCTAGAGGCCAGTGGGCACAGGACCCAAGGCAGCATGGGTTCACAGCAGGAAGGTCATGTCAGCTGAATCTAATTGATTTCTTTGACTGGGTGACCAAAGTAGTAGACCAGGGAGGGCTGTGGACATAGTCTACCTCAACTTTAGCAAGGCATTTCACACAGTCCCACACAAAGATTAATAGTCAAATTAAACAGCCTGGGAGTGGGTCCCAGGGTGGTAGCCTGGGAAAAACATTGGCTGGACAACAGAACACAGAAGGTAATTGTAAATGGAGTCCACTTTGAAGAAAGAGGGGTTATTACTGGGGTACTGAGGGTTCAGTACTATGTCCAGTCCTTTTAATTTCTTTATAAGTGACATTGCAGAGGGACTGGAAGGAAAAGTATGTCTCTTTACAGATGACACAAGGATCTGCAAACGGGTTGATACACAAGGAGGCATGGAAAGGATGAGAAGGGACTGGCAAGGCTGGAGGAATGGTCAGAAGTATGGCAGCTTGGATTCAATGCAAAGAAGTGCAAAATAATGCACCTGGGAAACAAAAACCCGGGAGAAGATTACACAATGGGTGGAGGTAGTAACAACAACAAAATGGAAAGTGACCTGGGGTAATCATATCAGATGACCTTAAGGTTAGCAAGCAATGTGAGAAAGCAGTAGGGAAGGCTCGGGGATACTGGGATGTATAGGGAGAGGCATCACCTGCAGAAAACAGGAAGTTGTTATCCTCTGTTTAGACAGTTGGTGAGACTCATCTGAGTACTGTGTCCAGTTCTGGAGACCCCATCTCTGCAAGGACATAGACAGGATAGAGGCAGTCCAGAGGAGGGCGACTAAAATGGTGCAGGGTCTGCAAGAGAAGCCATTACGAGGAGAGACTAAAGGAGCTTAATATGTATACCCTTGAGGAAAGGAGGGAGAGGGGACATGATAAAATGTTTAAGTACCTCAGTGGAATCAACAAGTCCAAGAGGCTAGCATCTTTCAGAAAAAGAGATCTGCAAGAACAAGGGGACACAATTTGAAGATAGAAGGGGTGGTTCAGGGCATTGTGAGGAAGTATTTTTCACAGAGAGGGTGGTGGACGCATAGAACAGCTTTCCTGAGGAGATTGTGGGTCTAAAACTGTGGGAGAATTCAAGCATGGGGCAGACATAAGGCAATTTTTGTGTGGGGTAGGAAGAAATAGGCTGTTGGTTAACTAGGATCTGCCGCTTCTCCTGTAGGTAGGAAATGGGCAGACTAAGTGGACCAAGTGGTCCTTATCTGCCTTCTAAGTCTGGTGTTTCTATGTTTCTAAGTGAACCACAAACTGAGGAATGCAGGCAAGTATCGGATAATTGCTGTCAAAGGGGTTTCAACTAAAGTTGATTTCTCAGCCATTTTTGAGATTTGTGCACCAAATTTTCAACATGAGTTTTATTGGGACCCCACCTCTTGAACAATGTCACTGTCATGTCATTACTCAATCCTGAAAGGTGATTTTGCAGTCACTGTGTGGAATCACCTTTCAGTAATGATTAGTGAAATGACAGTGCCAGTGTTCATGAGGGAGGCTAAAAAGCCCATGCTAAAAATTTAGTGGGTGCTACTGCTGACATGGGGATTATGCACCCCATTGTCAGACATTGTTTTTTAGGGGCTACTGCTAACCGGGCACCCATTATTTCTGTTGGGGACACTGGGTGGGCCCTAGTGTCCCATACTGTTGGGGGGCCTCTAGTGCTGACATAGGGACTGGGCACCCCATGTTGGCAAAAGTATTTTTTAATAATTTTTCCTATTTTCAGGTTTATGACCTAGGATCCTAGATCATATCTCATGCATATGAACTAGGATCCTTGGTCATATTAAGCAGATGCAAAGTAGGATTTGAATGATTAAATAAACACATTTTACGGGCATATTTCTTCCTCTAAAGTGCAGAATGCACCAAAGGGGGTCCCAATAAGCAGCTACATGGGTTGGTTCCTCCCAAGAATATCATTTTGGGATGTTTCAAAATTTTGAGGGAGCAAAACTGAAAACAAAATGGCAGCCATATGAAATAGGAATTTCTCCATATGGAGCAGGATTCCTGCTTCATTTCATACAGCTATATTGAAGTGCCTATTGAGCATACTCAGAAACTATTTTTTCTGAATTTTTAAAATGCTACAGCTTAAAAACTACTTATTCTTTTACACCAGACTAGCAAAGGCACTTCTGTGTGTTAGTCCCTTCTACCCACACATGTTTGGCCAAACAACCAACCCCCAGGGCAGTAGGCAAGTTCAAAGAAAAATCTCATCAAAATCAGTGGGTAAAAAACATGTTTTTTCATCTCTCCATAACGCAAAGACACACATTTGACTGGAACAAAACTTACCAGATCAAGAGATCTACCCAACAAAAGGAGTATACTAAATTCCATACAAATCAGTCAAATGGTTGCAAAGTTATTAGACGCAAATTTGAGTTTAATATGGAATAGGTTACTCAACTCTACAGTAACGATGGGGCCACCGTGCTCTAGATATATATATTCATTGCAAAACATTGTTACTGCATCAGCTAGGGTTAAAGTGACAAAAGTGGGAAATGAGATATTAGGTTGAAACCCTAACCCCTCATCCTTCATCCTCCATAGAGCAACAGATAGGGTGGCCATGGGTCATGAGGCCAACTGTCACCCCAGTCCTTGAGTAAACAGGCTGACATACTACAGTAAAGGACAATGGGTGGGAGTTAGCTCTACACCTCATGACACAGCCCAACATCTGTTGATCTGTGGAGAATAGGGGTGGAGTGGTGGAGGGTTAGGATCTTAACCCTAATGACTCATTTCCCACTTTTGTCTCTTTTAACCCTAACTGATGCATTAATGAAGTTTTGTGCAATAGATTTTCTTACTTTTTAAAACTGTAATATAACTAGTAATGGATGGGTTGGTGGAGCTGAGGTCTTTCGGCATCGTACTCCCACCCAACTGCCCATTGTGCATAATGATGAGGATAGCCGGCCCTCTGGGCCCGTGCTCCCACTTGCACTTAAAGACAGAGCCATACAGCAGCACCATAGTACTCCACAGAGACCTTGCAACACATTTGTTTGCCAGTATCTCCATAGCCATAGTAAGTAGAAAAAATATTCCACTGCAGGTGTAATCTATGACCTCCAACTTAGTTTTTTCAGCTTAGATCAACTAAGATGATCTAAGCTGTGGTAGTGAAAATCTGTATCTCACTTTGTTTTTGAGATACTGGTGCAGAAAGTCGCTATGGGCGCTGTAATGTTATCCTATGGAAAAATCAAAACTATGTGACAGAATATCTGTGGAACAGATTAACTTTTGAAGACCTTAATAGCATAATTCACATCTCTGTGGGACCCCTTAATACCCTGCAAATTTCAAGTCAAAAGACCAAACCATTTATTTACAGTGCAGTCACAAAGTTTTTAAAATCCTAGTTTAGCAGGTAGCAAAATCCTGACTGAGTTCAATCCCCATTCACAAACTGTCAAAATCACTGTCCGTGAGAAATTCTTGACTGTCAGATTTTGACCACCTGGTCCCTATTTTACAGTCAAGGATTATGCTACCTTGTGAAAGGGTTGCTCAACTATTAGTATTTTGATAGCTCATGAAAGGGAATTTGTCAGCTCATGAAAGAGGATTCAAAACCCAATCCCTTTTGTGTATCAGCTAGTGGATGGAGATTTTGTCACGTCACAAAGGGATCAGAAATGAGTCATGAACAAAGAATTTCAAAATTTAAATGGCCATTTTTGGTGAAAACAAAGCAAACCAAAGGTATAAGTTTGTAGAGGGTGTCACCCTGATCAAAACCCACGCCTTATTACAACAGAAAGTCACCCGTGGAGGAAGCTACAACATTTTGTTTGGGGGAAAAATGAAAACAAGTTGGCAGCATGCAAAGGGAATTTTTCACACTGACAGGGATTTTTAAGTCCCTGTTCGTGAGCTAACAAAATTCTTGACCGTGAGCCCAATCCCTTTCACAAAAAATACATATAAATCTTGGAGTGAACTGAGCATGCTCAGAACCCAAAACTTAAAAATTAAATCGCTTGGAATAGATTAATATTTGTTCACCAAGCCAATGCTGGATTGTTCTTGGACCCATACTCTTTCTACCCTGACATTTTCAGGCCAAAATACCAAATGGTGTGGTCACAGTGTGATGGGCAAAAAGTGTCAAATGTGGCAGAAAATGTGTTTTTAGCTCATCGTTGACAAAAATGTACTCCTGACCAAAATGCAATTTGACAGTTGAAGAGATCTGCCATACCAGACTGTGAATTCTAAATTTTGTGCAAATCTGTTAAATGGAGACAAAGTTATTAATGTGCAATATTTGGGCTTTAACATTAAACTGCTTTCCTGACTCTAACTATACTGGCATGACTGCTATGAATTATACTGGCATGGTAGTGCCACTATAGTTAGGGTTGAGTACCCCATTTAAGGTTAAAGTCTGAAATTTGGAAGCTTAATAACTTTGCCACTGTATGATGGATTTGCTGAAATGTGGCAGGCTCAGAGGGTTCCATTGATCTCTGGATCTGCCAAGTTTCGTAACAGTGAGATATGCGGTTGCAGAGCTACGTAGCACCAGAGAATGTGGTAATGACGCTTTTGCTCATTCTTTGCTCGTGCCTACAGGTTGCATGGTCTGCGCGACTGGTCTGAAACCTTCAGGGAACATGCAGCTGGGGTCACCAATGTGCCTTTCAAAGATTTCATGAAAAATATTCAACGGTTCAAAAGTTATTCAAAAAACAAGTTTCTCATTATAGTCAAAGGAAAAGATAAAATATTCAAAAGTGTTGCAAATGCAGTTTTTAGTGTCACAAATGACCCCTGTAGTGTCACAAATCCACCATCTTGTTTTCAGTTATTTATCACTGAATTGTTTGGCATTTAAAATTGAGACCCTCTAGGGACACAGTTCTTTTGTGTTTACCTAGCTGAGCCCTGAGGATACTAGCCATGTCTTTTTGGGGTTAAATACCCCAGAAATGTTTTTAAATTTTTGTAAACAGTAGTGTCACAAAGTAGTGTCGTGATTTTTGCCACAGTGTCACAAATCATGACACTACTTTGTGACACTGTGCCCAAAACAATAGGAAATCTTTGCCACCCTGCTGTGAAAGAACAGTTTAGTATTTGGGGCTAAAATATGGAGTGAAGAAAGCCAACAACCCACATATGTGCCTTTCTGTGGTTTGGTGTCAAAATAATAGAGGGCTGCAAAGTTGACTCACTCTGAAGTTGACTATTTTCCCATAGGCTAACATTACGGCATCCTCCGTGTTTTTGGGGGCTGTATCTAAAATAATTTGAGATACTGACTTTTCATCGGAAAATGCTTAGTCCCCTGCTAGGGGTTAAGTACAAAATGAGCCAGGAAAGTCTTTTAATTTTTTTTCTACGTCATCGTGTATATAAGCAATTTAGTATTGCAAGTGATCATTTTTGCTCGAGGGTCATTATTATGCGTGCATTCATTGTATTCACTGTGCTTGAATGCACTTTTGGTGAATAAAAGTGTGTGCATTTCGTTATGTTACAGTTAGCATTTCTACTCACTTTTTCCTTACCATTTGCGTTCTTGTTACTGTTTACGCTGTGTGTTACCGCTTGGTTTGCTTTTGACTTTGCAATTCTGTTTGCTATTCTTAACATTTTGCTTCCATTAGTGTTTTTGTTTCATTTCTTTGACTCTGCATGCATTACCATTTGCGTTTGCATACACACTTCTATTTGGTTTTACGTTTGCATTTCTGTTTCTTTTGGCATCATTGTTGGTGTTACTGTAAGTGTTTGCATTTCCTATCGCGTTACTTTGACCGTGTGCATTACCATTAGCATTTAGATATGCGTTTGCATTTGCTTTTCAGTTTGCGTTTGTTTCCTTTGGCATGATTGTTGGTGTAACTATGAGTGTTTGCATTTCCAATTGCGTTAACGTGAACGGGTGCTAACATTTGCATTTGCATATGCAGTTGTATTTGCATTTGCGATTTTGTTACTGTTTCTTTGGCATTATTGTTGGTGTTACTGAAACTTTGAGGGTGTTGAGTGGCTGTCCAGAGATGATACCAGTTGTGCACAAGTTAAGCAGACTAAGGAGTTGCATGGGATCAGACAGGCAATGCCTGCACCCTTCTAGAATAGGCATTGGATCATGAGTATAGACCAGTGCCCACCTAAAGGCATACACATGCATGGTATACTCCATGATAAGAGCTGCACTGAGGGCTAGCACAGTTAGGACAATGAGAGGTTGCACGGCCTCAGCCAGGCAATGCCCCCAGACCAGGTACTGCATCCTGAGTGCAGAGCCACAGCCCAACTAGGGCCATGGACATCATTGGTATACCTCTCTGATGCCAGCTGCACAGTTAGGACAAAGGAGTTGCACAGCCTCAGGCAAGCAATGCACACACACCTCCAGACCAGGTACTGGATCCTGAGTGCAGATCCACAGCCAAACTAAAGCCATGGACATCATCGGTACACCTCTTTGATAGCAGCTGCACATAGTTAGAAACTGAGAGGTTGCAAGGCCCCAGCCAGGCAATTCCCCAGAACAGGTACTGGATCCTGAGTGTAGAGCCACAGCCCAAGGAAGGCTATGGACATCATTGGTATACCTCCTGATGCCAGCTGCACACAAGTTAGGACAATGAGGAGTTGCACAGCCTCAGCCAGGGAATGCCCCCAGACCAGGTACTAGATCCTGAGTTCGGTGCCACAGCCCAACTAAGGCCATGGACATCACTGGTATACCTCTCTAATGCAAGTTAGGACACTGAGGAATTGCATGGCTTCAGCCAGGCAATGCCCCCCACCAGGTACTGGATCCTGAGTGCAGAGCCACAGCCAAACTAAGGATATGGACATCATCGGTATATGTCTCTGATACCAGCTGCACACTACTTAGGACACTGAGGAGTTGCACGGCCTCAGCCAGGCATTACCCCCACAGACCAGGTACTGGATACTGAGTGCAGAACCACAGCCCAATTTAAGCCTTGGACATTATTAGTATACCTCTCAGATACCAGCTGCACACAAGTTAGGACACTGAGGAGTTGCACGCCCAGCCAGGCAATGCCCAAACCATACCAGGTACTTGGTCCTGAGTGCAGAGCCACAGCACAACTTGACATGGGCATCATTGGTATACCTCTGATGCCAGTTGCGACAAGTTAGACACTGAGGCATTGCCCAGTCTCAGCCAGGCAATGCCCACTCACCCCGAGACCAGGTACTGGATCCTGAGTGCAGAGCCACAGCGCAATTTAAGCCTTGGACATCATTGTTATACCTCTTGATGCCAGCTACACACAAGTTAGGACACTGAGGAGTTGCACGGCTCAGCAAGGCAATGCCCCCGACCAGGTACTGGATCCTGAGTGTAGAGCCACAGCCCAACTAGGCCTATGGACATCTTTGGTAAACCTCTCTGATGGCAGCTACACATAAGTTAGGACACTGAGGGGTTCCACGGCCTCAGCCAAGCAATGCCCACGCACCCCAAGACCAGGTACTGGATCCTGAGTGCAGAGCCATAACCCAACTAAAGCCATGGACATCATCAGTATACCTCTCTGATAGCAGCTGCACACTAGTTAGGACACTGAGAGGTTGCACGGCCTCATCCAGGCAATCCCCCGACCAGGAACTGGATCCTGAGTGCAGAACCACAGCCCAAGTAAGACTATGGACAACATTGGTATACCTATCTGATACCACCTGCACACAAGTTAGGACACTGAGGATTTGCACAGCCTCAGCCAGGCAATGCCCTCCTTACCAGATACTGGATCCTGAGTGCAGAGCCACAGCCCAACTAAGGCCATGGACATCATTGATATACCTCTCTGATGCCAGTTGCACACAAGTTAGGACACTGAGGATTTGTACAGCCTCAGCCAGACAATGCCCCCCAGACCAGGTACTGGATCCTGATTGCAGTGCCACAGCCAAACTAAGGACATGGACATCATCTGTATACATCTATGATACTAGCTGCACACTAGTTAGAACACTGAGGAGTTGCACAGCCTCAGCCAGGCAATACCCCCACCCAGTTTTAGATGTCATTACAATCTCCATAAATGAGATAATTCGTTTGGTTAATAGTTAAAATTTTAAGACAAGGACTGGCCCTCACTTTTGGACAACTGGAATAATTTGTTTAGTAAGATGTACATTTCAAGTTCAGTAATAGATGGACTATTTAATATGTTGATGATGCCACTTGAAAAGAAGTAACGAATATTAGTAGTTGCATGTAGTCAGCCATGCATTGCGAACTCCCACCCACCCACCCACCCACCAAGAAGAGGTACATGCTCATGAGAGTACATCTATATCACAAGTTATTAGTCTGAGTAGCTGCATGGTGTCAGTTAGGCAATAATCAGAGGTCCACTAGGCCTAGGATTGCAACCTACATGGAGGAGTGCAAAATTAACAAATATGAGCACTTGCATGTCATCAGCCATGCACTGTGCCACCACCCCCCACCCAACAAGAAGACATATACGCTCATGAGTGTACATCTATGGCACAAGTTATTAGTCTGAGTAGTTGCAGGGGCAGTCAGGTAATGAGCAGACTTCCACTAGGCTTGGGATTGCACCCTACATATAGAAGTCCATCAACGTAAAGGTTTCTTACTGTTCTATGATATTCAACTGAGTTCTTGCATTTTTAACAGCCAAATAGTGACACCCTGCCTCCCCACATCAGGAATCAGGAAGACAATCTTGAGTCCACAGACACGTCAAGTAAAGGCATCAGCATGCACGTGATATACTTGTGATGCTAGGTCACTATAACTTAGGACACTGAGTAATTGCATGGCGTCAGGCAGACAGCACTCAAATATTGTATTTCATGATCAGGATAATTAGTACAGAAGCATGACCAAAGTAAAGGCATCAAAGTTATCTTATATGTCCACAATAGGGATGAACTGCATTCATGACACTGACTACTTCCATGGGTACAGCTGGAAACTGACAGTCTGTTCTACATGGTAGGTGCAAGATTCTGACTTAAAATGTGTAGCACAAGTAGGAGCATGAACATTTATGCCATATTACCCTGTTTAGCAGCTGTAGCCTGTTGATGTCAGCTGAACAGTAGTTCATGCACTAGTACTTCATAGTGTCAGGCACAGTCATGCATACAAGACCAGGTACAGTGTAACAGTGGTGAGCCACATGTCAATTGCAGTCACAAATTGTTATACTCTATTAACATGATAGGAACTGTTATTCATGCTGCAACTATCTGACACAAGGTGACCACAACTTAGGAGGCTGATGAGCTGCACGGTGTCAGGTAGGCAATGTCACAACCATCTGTGGACCAGGTGTTAGATCCTGGCTGAAGAAGCATGTCTCACATAAACTGATTAACATTTATGTAACCTATCCACAGATATCAACTGCATATAATATATTAATCACCATTTCACTAGCTTATTGACAAAAGAAGTAGAAGTGGTATTTCTAGTTGACAACAAATGTGTGTAGTATATTGCAACACTTACCTTCAGCACCGCCATCTGCCTCTTGCTTCACCGCATGCAATGGCTGATGTTGTATAGTCTCCCTGGCAGCTAGGAAAAATATATATAGATTTTAGATTACAGATCATATTGCTATGTCTATGTATTTGAAGAATGGTATTGTTTTTCATATGTGTTTCATGTTAGTACTACATAATACCATGAAGCGTAGCAGCTAACACTGCGATATATGTTAAATTTTTTTTTGCAGTTTTATATGCTTAGAATAGTTATGTCTGTACATTGCCAGCAGTAGATTCACACAAGTGCCACAACTGAGCAGTATTAATACAACAGTGAAGAGTGACATCTATGGTATATTGATCTGATACTATCTCTGTACAACTTATGATACTACCGAGTTGCATGCTATCAGGCATTTAATTGCTGTAGAACAACAGTTCAAGTAAAGACACAAACATTAACTGTATATCTACCTCATAACAGCTACACAGAAGTTGGGAAACTGTTACTTGTTCAGATTGAAGCATGGAACTTCCGAAACAGGAATTGAATAGTATATGTGATTGGTATCACTCGTGCAAGTAAGGACAGTTAGAAATTTCATGGGGTCAGCCAGTGAATGGCAGATAGCCCCACTAGGTATTGTGACCGAGTGTTGAGTTACAGTACACCTCACCTTCTGATAGTAGCTGCGGAGATCGTATGGGGCACTGAGGAGTTCCACAGGCTGAGGCAGGCTATGACCCTCACCCCCAAAAATGGTATTGTGTCTTCATTGCAGAGCTACTGCTCAACTGAACTCATGGATATGAATGCTATTGCTACCGATACATGGTGCAGACAAGTTAGGACACTGGGGTGTTGCTTGGCATCAGCCAGGCAATGCCCTGCCACTCCCCACCCCAAGAACATGTGCTGCATGGTGAGTGGTGAGAGATGCCAAGCAAAGGAATGGAGAACAGCAGTCCACTGATAGCAGGTGAACACAAGTTAGAACAGTGATCAGTTGGATGCCATCAACTAGACATAGAACATAGAAACATAGAAACATAGACTTTGACAGCAGATAAGGAGCACTTGGCCCACCCAGTCTGCCCATTTCCTACCTACTGGATAAGCTGCAGATTCTAGTCAACCAACTGCCTACTTCCTGCCACCCCCACTACAATTGCCTTGTGTCTGTCCCATGCATGCTTCCTTCCCTCCCACCTCAATAAAAGAACAGGTACTTTATTCTGGGCGCTGACCTACTGCATAACTGAAGGCATGGATATCAGCGTTATATCTCCTTGATAAGACCTGCACACAAGTTAGGATACTGTGGAGTTTTATGGCCTCAGCCATGCAATGCCCCCATCCCACCCCAGAAACACTAGGTAATGGATCCCAAGTGCTCAGCTGCAGGTTAACTGAACTCATGGATAGGGATGATGTACTTTATTGATAGCACCTGCATACATGTTAGGACAGTGAGGACTAGCACAAGCTCAGCCAGACAATGCAACACCCCTTCCATCTCCACACCAGTTTTTGTTACCTGAATGGTGAGCTACACCACAACTAACCTCATGATATCAACACCATACCTTCTGATACCAGCTGCTCATATCCTACTACACTGAGAAGTTGCATGGCCTCAGCCAGTCAATGCCCACCACCCTCCAAAAAGAACAGGTATTGTATCTTCATTGTACAGGTTCCGTCAACAGAAGTCATCGCTATGAATGCCATTACTTCCGATACCACGTACACACTAGTTAGGACACTGGGGATTAAACGTTGCAGGCATGCAATGCCCCCACCCCACACACCCCTGACCAGGTATTGGAATGTGAGTATTGAACTATAGCTCAACTAAACTCATGCATTTTACTAGTCTGCCTCCTGATAACAGATGTGCAGAACCTAGAGTACTGAGGAAGTGTATAGTGTCAGGCAGAGCATGCCACAATCTCCGCCCCAGAAACGGTATTGATTCCTGAGTGCTGAGACAGAGTGTCATGAAAGTTATGCATATCAATGTTCTAGCTGACTGATAATGCCTTTGTACAAGTTAGGGCACTCAGAGGGTTCAGATCCTTGCCTAGGGAAACGCTCCCCTCACCCCCACCACCGCCACCAGATCAGCTGTTGCATGTGCAGTTCTGAACCACAGCAAAACTAAAGCCGTGGATATGAACAGTATTGTTATCTGATAACAGTCACGCACAATGTGATGCACTGCCGAGTTGTGTTACATCAGACAGACAATATCTCTGTGCCCTGTACATTAGGTAATCAGTTATTCGGCTGGTTGTAATAGATTTGTCTTCCTTCTGATTCAATGAGAATGACACCTGTGTCAGACTCATGGCCCTCCACAGCCTCGGCCCCCGCTGGTACTACCTCTGCCTGAGGTGGAAACTCCTACGATGTTCCTTTAAATTAATAATAAAACATTTTACAGTGCCATATATATGAACGTGGACTTCAATATATATCGTTTAATTACTGTCAATACGCTGTACAATTTATTTATTTTCATGTCTTTGCTGTTCTGTTATTTTCTGCATACCTGTGTACTACTGTATGTTTCAGCTAGAATACTATACTGAGGTCTCTTCAGTCACACTAAATGAAACACCATTCAGAGCAAAGATTTAAATAGGCAAGAACAACAACAAGAGAGTGACTGTACTGAAAGACAACTGCTATGTTAAGAGCATGTACAGTGAAAGATCTATTGCTAATTTTTAGTACCACAGATTTGACACATGTTTAGTGAGAAGTGTTTATTCTGCTGCGACAAGTTTTGAAGGTAGAGGTTCTACACATATAGTGCATTACATATGCTTGTCTGTTGCACAATTCAAATTCTATGTAATGACTGATACTGCTACCAACTGTCACTGTACAGCATTCTTAAAGGAAAACTACACCCAAAACTTGAAAAATATATGTTGTGCAGTGTTTTAATTTGTATGTGAAGTTCTAGTGTTTCCTTCCTCTGACTGGTATTAGGAGTTTTCCCAAATTAGCCTGCTAGCTTTATGCTAGTTTTACAACCCCTGGGACCTTCATACTGAATGCACTGTATTTCTTAATTCCCACAGTATCTTGTCTCATGTGACTGTGATGTAAGAGAGACCCAACATTCAGCACACACATGCCAAACAAACTAAATATCTTGAAGCTTTACAAGCTGCACAAAATTACCAGCAGCAAAGTTTTTCAGGACAGTAAAACCTTTACGAGGGTGGTCACCAAGCTGAATTCTACAGATTTTAAAATATAGCCATCTCTATTGTTGTGAACTGATTGTAATGCAATGCTTTCTGCTGGATTTATGGGCTCTACACATCACTATCACATGAAACAAGGTGCATTGTAGGACAAAGAAATGCAATAAAGCTATTTGATATGGAGATCTCCAGGGTCGTAAACTACTCTAAAGCTAGCAGGCTAATTTAGGAAAAACTCCTAAAACCAGTCAGAGGGAAGGAAACACTAGAACTTCACATACAAATTAAAACACTCTGCACAGCATATATTTTTTTCAAGTTTTGGGTGTAGTTTTCCTTTAATACTGGTATACAGTATTGTAAATTGTAAGAGTTGTAAATTTCTTCTATACTTACGATGCTGTAGGCATTCCCCAGCTTCAGGCTTCCCAGCTGTCTCCCACATTTCATGGGCGAGGTAGTACTGGGGGCATCTCGGTACCTCGCCACGCTTCTTCAGAGAGTAAAATGCTGGTGCACCAGTTTCCACTTCCTCTTGCACATGATGGATGTCTTGTTTTAATGCAGAACCTGTAGCTGAGGTGAGCATTGATGCGCCTCCACATGGCATCCAGTTTCTTATTCTTTCTTCTCATGAGAATTCTAGAATTCTCTTTAGTGTGTGCAACCTCGACCAGGCAACACACCTCCTTACACTTCAGATCCTCATTTTTTTGAAAACTGTTTAAATGCTGAAATAAACAGTGAGAGAGATAATAATAATTTAGTATTTCTTTTTAAATGTATTATTATGAGGCTAGCTTATTAAATTTAAACTTTTTTCAACTATATGTGGAAAGACATAGTCATTTCTATTGTACAGCTCTGATAAAAGTTTGTAAAGATTATAGCACTCATGGTTAGATTATATCAGATAGTCAATGCACCTCCACCCCCTCCCATGGTGGTTTGCCATGCAGTCCATGCCCATAGTCCAACTACAGGCCTCAGAATTTGTACTATGTATAGTAAGAATTTAAGGCAAGGCTGGATAATGAACAGCTGAATCACAACATGTACGAATTTCCTGCTCCAAGACAAAATTACAAATATTGTGTCATGAGAGCGTAGCACATGTCATCAAAACTCATTAACATTACTGCTACATGTCTCAGGTGAGACATCCACATAAGTGAGTATAGTCAGATTGTGCATGGTGTCACCAAGGCAGTGGCCTGACAGTGAAAGGAGAGATATTGTGTCATGAGTGTCCAGCCACAGACAACCTGTTATGTGTCAGACTTGCACTTGGTGTTTGCTATCTGTACATTTACTGTGGCAACACAGATTGCAGGTGTGTGTGTTATGTGTTTTATGTGCAGATTGTCTATTTTTGACCAAGGTTTTGTAGTTCTTAAAAGAACCATTTTTAATGGGTAAATTTAAAAGTCTGATATTTTAGAACACTGTGAGTATTCCATCTCGAAGGTCTCCCAGGAAATGGCAATTGCCAGCATGTGAGAAGTGCACACTGTCTGGTAGATATAGCCAATCACTACAATACTTAATTTCAGGGTGACATATGGTGTGCATCCCAGACATGTGCAGGTATCCAGAAATTTGTATGTTCACTTTTCTTAGTGCTCTGTCCAGCAGATACATGTGCTGTTCTGCTTGCCAGACCCTATGCTTTGTAATGTCTGAAAACAGTATCTTACAGGCAGGTAACATACTCATAATAGAAGCAAGGTCCAATTTTGCTTCTGCTACTAAATCTTCCCATTGTTTGGTGCCTAAATCATTGCCTCTGAGATGAATCAGCAGTATGTCTGGATGAGCTTGAGTGTTCAGTAGTCTGTGCATTGTTGGCATGAGATGCTCCCATCTCATTTCACCCCTACTAAACCACTTCACAAAACAATTTGGAAGCTGCAGGTCTTTACCAAACTGACTTATCTGAGCATACTTGAAGCTCATCAGACTATGTTGCCGCCAATGACTCAAACAGTGCATTTGCTGTTTTCTGCCATTCTAAGCTTTTAAATTGAGAAGTGGACAGAGAGCTACCAAAATATCAGTGTTTGTCATGCAGTGTCTAGTCACTACTGAATATGAAACTGAGATTTCATTCTTTGCTTCAATATTGCTTTTGTGGGCTATCCGAAAACATAGGAAAAACAAAATAATTGGCTAATGCTTTGTCATGGTTAACCAATACAGTGGATGTGCACTATGCCTACAGTGAATGGGTGCAGGTCCTGTCAAACAGAAATGTTGCAAGGTTTCTAGGTGGAAAATACTACATTTTGATAGGCTACTTCAAACAATCACAAGTAAACAGCTGGCTATTATTGGTTGCTGCACCCACTTTCAGCTGAGTCTCCCTCTCAGACAGCCACCGGCATCTTGTTACCTACCCAAGGAATGTTACCTACTTGGCCCAGTACCTGCATCTACAGGTGTCATACGGCTAGGACCTTAGCATGTGTATCACTAGGACTGAACAGTACAAAGAATAGGTCCTTGCATTCCCACACCAATACTTCCACTAGCCAAAGAAGGTTTAGTTCTTCCAAATTACCACTTGTTGCCCTGAGGAAAGTTGTACCTCCTCTTGCTATGCTCAGGTAATGTTAAACTTAACCCTGGTCCTATACAAGCAATTCCTTCACCGTCCGAAGTCATGAAGTATAAAGGTATCAGCTTTGTGCATGTTAATGTGTGTAGCCTCTAAAGAAACTCACCTCAATACAGGCTTGGGCTATCCACACAGAGTCGGATGTACTTTGTCATATCTGAATCCTAGCTTCGTCCATCCATGCCAGACAAAGAGGTCAATATCCCCAACTATCTGTTATTCAGAGCCGATAGACTAACCAGAGGTGATGGTGTAGCCATCTATGTTAAGGACAAGTTTACGGTCACTACCCTCAACACTACATCAATTGCCAATGCCTTTGAATGCCTGTCCTTAAAAACTGAAATATCTATATCAATGGCCCTCCGTGTCATAGGATGTTATAGACCCCCGTCCTTGGGGTCACAGCTCCTGTCCCACCTATCATCTACTATGAGTACCTACACAATGGAAACAATTATACTAGGGGACCTTAACTACGACTGGCTGTCAAGCACATCTCTTCCACTTAAATCCTTCTGTGAATCTCATGGGCTCACTCTACTTATTAATGAACCTACTGTATCAATAAGAAAACCCTATGAAAAGTACACTATTAGATGTACTTCTAGTAAGCAAACCCCATTTCTTCTCCCATGCTGGGATCTTTTCTGCCGATGTTAGTGACCATTGCTTTATTGCTGGCATAAGAGCAGTCCCTAAACCAACAGCCTCAGCAAAGTTCTCTACCAAAAGATCAAAATGGAATTTTGACCCGCTTGCATATATCAATGACCTGAAAGCCTCCCTGCTTTGGCAGACCTTTTATTTAGCCAAATCAGTAGAAACAGCATACGCCATTTTCCACGAAATTGTATCCAGCGTCTTAACACCCACACACCCTTAGTCAAAACTGCAACAAATGATCATAACAGTGCTATTTTTACATATTTTGACCTCAAATTTTCAACATAGCCTTCTTATGACCCTACCTCATGAACAAGGTCAGGAAAATTGTAAAATCCTACCAAAAAGGTTTATTCACGAACCAACCACAGAATCACCTTTTAGGCAGGAGTTGCATAATGACAGTTATAGTGTTCATGAGGTGGCATCCCCAAAAGGTCATGTTGAAAATTTGGGGTCCAGATGTCAACAAATGGCTGAGTTATGCATGAAAGTTGAAACCACATTGAAATACATTGAAACACATTTACCTTAGTTTCTCATAGTGCAGTCTCCAGTTCCAGCAACAAGACATGTCCTTGATCAGAAAGCAAATCTAAACCTGGGACCTGTTCAGGTAAGTAAGGGGAAGGGAGTGTCTGGGGCATGGGTCATTTGGGTGCTGAGTGGTAGATAGGTATGGGGGCTAATTGACAAGGGACCTTTTATTTCTGGGGAAACAAAAACATCAAGGATGGTTTTCTTTTTCAGGGATGGACAGACATGGAGGTGCCACTGGACACCAGAGACATAAACTGCAGCATGGGGATGGTGATTGGACAATGTGGGAGTGGAGAAGAACCACTGAACTACCAATGAAATGATTTATATTACCAGGGATGATGACTGGAGAACAGGGGAAGGTGGTACCACTAGACTACCAGGGATTTGATTTGCATTACTTGGGATGGTGACTGGAGAGCAGGGAGGGACCACTAGACCACAAGGGCTTTCATTTACATTACCAGGGACAGTGATCAGAGAATTGGGGAGGGAAGGACGATTAGACTTCTAGGATTTGATTTGTATTACTAGGGACAGTAATTGGAGAACAGGGTAGGAGAAGACCACTAGACTACCTGGGATTTAATTTGTATTACCAGTGATGGTGATCAGAGAACAGGGAATAGACCACTAGACTACTAGGGCTTTCATTTGCATTACTGGGGAAGGCGATCACAGAACAGGGGAGGGAGGGAGGAGGGACAACTAGACTACCATTGCTTTCATTTATATTAACGGGATGGTGATCAGAGAACAGAAGAGGAGGAAGAAGGTACCACTAGACTAGAAGAGATTTCATTTACATTACTTGGACAGCTATCAAAGAACAGGAGGGAAGGACCACTAGACTACCAGGAATTAATTTGTATTACTGGGGAAAGCAACTGGAGAACAGGTGAGGGAGAGGGACCACTAGACTACCAGGGAATTGATTTGTATTACTGGGAAAAGCACTAGACTACCAGGGATTTCATTTATATTGCTAGGGACAGTGATCAGAGAACAGAGGAAGGGGAGGGACCATTGGACTACCAGAACTTGAATGGAATTTTCAGTTTGAACAGTAAAGTTGAGACAGTTAACAAACCGAACGGTAATTACTTAGCGAGTGAGGGGGGACATGATTTCAGTCACAACACACATTTTAGCTGTGTAGATATACTAATAGTAAGACAAAAATGGAACTAAACATATCACTAAGACATAAATACAGGTGTTGTGCTCTCCTTACCATACAGTAGTTGTGCACAACACTATTTTGCAAATTGTTAGAAAAACAAGTTGACTGACATAATGAACAATATTTCTCTGGTTCCATCATCGGAAGGTGCCTGTCTGCATGCACATATCATTAGGGCACCAGGATTCCATGTCGCAACCTGGTGTTTATGTGGGGGCCTGCCCCTCACTCCTTAATTAAATATTCTAACTCGGGGCACACCTCAGGGAAGGGTGGAGATTTTGGGATATTGGCACCCTGTTAACGGGCACACTCAGACCTGTGCATGGATGGCTGGAAGGAATTTCTCTGTGCACCAACAGTAAATTTACAGTTCAATCTGTTTTCATGTAACTGCCTGTCTTGTGGCAATCACAAAAATCGTTATAATTCAAATCATCCCTGAAAATTTCAGAGAAACATTTTATTCAGTCTGGTCTGTAGATGATGGCAAAAATCCCATGTTAATCAATGGGAAAATTATTTTGTTCTGTTTTTACCACTTTATAGCTCAAAACCATACATACACAACACTGACACTGGAGGTACCAAGCCCACAGTGTCACCACCTGAAATAAAGAAAACCATTCTCACTGGGTGTTATTTTGGTTTAAACCCTGTAGAAAAGAAACTGTCCACTGATGTCTGTTGCACCATTAATCCCCACCTGACCACCCCACCCACAAGCCATTACTTACCCACTAGGAGCCAGATTCCAAGTCAGGTTATGCTTTTGTGCAAGGTGATTTACACCAAATCCTATGGCGCAAATCGCACCTCATGCCAGGCATAACGCAGTTGGAATTCCAAGATGCGACTTGTGCCATGCCATATGCCAGCTGCACTAAAGGTTGGCTACTCCACCTACTACACCAGGAACCCACTGAAGCATGGCAAGGGTGGGTTAAGGCAGCACTTGTGCCCTATTCTGAAAGGGCGCTGCCATAACCCACTTACGCAATTCCAAGACCCACTATGACACTGCAGGGTTAGACCAGCATGGAGGTGGTCTAAGGGCATCTGTCCTGGCAAATGATGGGATGCCTCACACAGACAGCACTGTAGCCTGCCCCATGGACCCCTGGCACAGTTGTGCCTCCCACCCCCGTATATTGGGGATCTCCTGGGTCCAAAATTTTCCACGCCCACATGTGCTTTTGCCACCTGGTTGTCACCTGGCCAGACCCCCCAAGGCCCCAAGTTATTGCAGCAGTGACATGGGGTGGGGGCCAGGGGGCAGTTAACTGCTACCTGTGCCTGTGGCACCCAGGTCCATTGTACCATTCCCGTGGTAACCCTCCAGCTGCTGCAAATCATGGGGCTTTAGGTGTTGGGGACCCTGCTTGTCTTAGAATATGGCACAGGGTCCCTGGCATAGCGGCACATGGCAGAACTCGACACGCCCACAAGTTACATCATGCGACTTTGAATCGGCCCCCGGGTCTAATACCATAATTTCTATGGACCACAGATACATCTTCACTCTTCAAAGCCGGACAATAGACTGAGGAAATCAGGTATGCGGTTTAATGTATTTCAATGGGGTTTTAACTTAGAGGCATAACTTTGACTTTTTAATATTTTTGCACCAGACGTTAACATGCCTTTTTGGCACCCCACCTCATGGACGCTGGCAGTGAAAATTAACAAATCTGTCCTGAAAAGAGATTTTGCAGTTTCTGCTTGAAATCACCTTTCAGGGAGGAGTTGAACATTTTCTCCACCCTTGTTCATGAGGTGTGGTGATAAAAAGCTATGTTGAAAATCTGGCATAAAAATATTAAAAAACAACAAGGTTATGAGATTATGTTAAAATTTGCTAACACAAGCTTGTAAATTTGGTAATTGTCAATATTTTTAGCCCAAATTTTCAACACTGCCATTTCTTATCGGCACCTCATGACTGTGAAAGCTGTCATTTTCAAATCCTGCCCAAATGTGTTTTCCCACTTGTGGTGTAAAATCACCTTTAGGCAGGATTTGAAAATATTCTCTGCCCTTTTCCATGAAGTGGGCTAATAAGAAAGCTATGTGGGGCTGGCTCAGTGTCACTGAGGGCTAGGGTGCTGACCCCTTACCTCCTACTGTGCCAGCAACCTGGGTTCAGGAGCAACTTCAGGTTGCCGGGTGCCATCACAGTGGGGAAGAGTGAGAGCAGGATTGAGCAATTGCTTTCCTCTCCCAGGTAGGGAGATTGCTCACCTGTAGTCCCACCATCACGGAATGGAGGTTCGGTGACAAGCACAGGCACTACTGGGTGACCAGTAGGATGGGATGTCCTGAAAGACATGTGTGCATGAGCCTCCACACATGTACATCGCATTGGGGACATACAGGAGTGGACGGGAGAAAACCTGGAAAACCCCAGAAAGTATAGATAAAAAGAAAGCTATGTGTGGTAATAAGAAGCCTATATTGAAAATCTGTCATAGGTTTCATAGGTTTTGCAGAGCTTTTTTAGACCTAGGTCTGTTATAGCTCACCAATTTATCTATTGTATCCCAAGATATTTTTCAATGCCAAAAGCTTATCCAGATGGATCTTAAAACTGTGCATACTGCTGCTGGTAACTACATCTAGTGGGAGCTAGTTCCAAATTTTACCACTCGGACAGAAAGCCAATGCTTCCTTCTAATAGTATTAAACCTTCCCATTTCAATTTGTAAATGGTGTGATCTGGTACTAAACATTTTGGCCCAGATATTCAAACTGCACCCAAAAAGAGTGCAATAGCAGGAGCAAGAGCAAGTCAATTGTGCCCATGTGCAAGAGACGTGATATTCAAAACGGAGCAGGCCAAACTGCGCCTACAGCCGACGTAATGAATATCGCACCACCTGCACCATAGCACAACTAGGGGAGGTAAGCTGAGCAGATCTGATGCACCATAGTGCAACAAGGGATGTTCAGCTGAGCAGTCCAGAGGCGCCATAGTGCAACCAGGGATGCCCGCCAGCAGCAGAGCAATGCAACTGCACAACCAGGGAGGTAGGGGCTCACCACCCATGCCACAGATGGCACAGGAACACACAGCAGAACAGACATCGTCCCCCACACCCCATGCACTGCACAACTGGAGGAGGGCAGGAATAACCACTGGCCCATGGAGATAAGCAAACAACCCACAGCCGGGCCATGGTGCCCCATCACACCTACCGGCAAACTGTGACTGGCACACAAGGAGGGCTGACCACTCCATGCCACACCATCCCCCAATGCAGAGCACACCCTGCACCATGACCCCAGACACCCCCATGAGCAGTGACCACCACTGCATGAAACCCATGCATGCCACCACCCCACTGTGACACTGCAACCCTGTGCACCACAGAACCATGCAAGCCAGCTCCACCACGAGCACCCATCAGTGGGTGGCAGCACACAGCAATGCAACAACGGCAGACACAGTGCCACCATGCACAGTCCCCCGAGGTACTGCTGAGAGACCAACCATGCATCGGCACATGAGGTACCCCACATGGGACAGGGCTTGCCCGACTACACCACCAGTGGTACAGCACCCTGCACAGTATTCCAATGATACACCCTGACCCACCATTGACCACAACAGCCTGCACAGACACCCACAGTGGTGCATGGAAGCATGCACCACACCGGATGCAACACAGTGTATGGACAGACACCCACTGACCCATACCCAAGGGCACAACAACACAGGGATGCAGTGGTGGGGCAACCAAGCCCCAGTTTGGGCTCATGTAAACTGTGTAACACAACCACAGTCCTCCGAGGCACTGGAGTACCAGCCACCCTACGCAGGAACTGTGGACCTGCACACCACCATCATTCGTCCGAGCTCAAGTCAAAGACAATGGGGCACATCCCCTGCAACACACACAAGGCACAGCATAGAGGTGGGACAACAACTGTGGAGGCCACAGTGCCACCGAGGCAGACATGCACCACACCAGGAGGAGGCAACCCAGCAATGTGACGGGTACAGTGGCTGCCCTGCAGGGACCACCACCACTGACATGCCAGCGGACCTGCAGGTCACAGACATGCATGTGTGTCAGCTGCACAGGCCGTGGATGGGCCGATAGGTGCGCCATGGACTCAGAGCACGCACCATGGACCACTGCACACTGTCATCCAGTGCACAGGGCACAACACACACACCACAGACACTGACTGATAGCTACCCCCACACCATAGTCACCTCCACATGGACACACAAACATACCCATGACCGCACCAACCCTGACCCCCAACCATACACACACACTGCAGCTGAGCACCTATAGCCCACTGAAAATCAGAGACCACCACAGTATTCATATCAAAATTAGTGTGTATTCAAAAATATATAAAATTCAACTATTTACAATACTATGTACAAACTATATACAAGACAAAGAACCTCTGTGCATAAACACTGAGGCAAGGGTTACCCAAAGGGCATTTGGCTGGAAGCCAAGTTTTAAGAAAATACAAAATCACACATGCCCCCACAATGAAAAGCATCATGGGCTGCATATGCAAATCACCACAGAACGTTATGCTGGTCCAACTTTATGCAGAATTGCATGGCACCGAAGGCCTCTCACACAGTTTGCAAAGAGTGCTAACAGAAGACATAGACACGTGTTTCGTCCTACCAGGACTCATCAGTATGCCTCATCTGTTTGACACCCCAGTGGAATGGACCAGCTACCCCTAAGGCAGTGTGCCTGGGATATATTGTGGTGAACCCATTAAAATAAAAACTATTTAAAAGACAAAGAATCTCTGTGCATAAACACTGAGGCAAGGATATACAAGGTTGGGGGAGCCACAAACAAGGTGGGGTGGGTAGGGGCAGGGGTGGACAAATGGGACAGGAAAGGAGGGGTGTGAGGGTGGGTCCAGGGGGATGGGGAATACAGGGACTGATGGATCCCTAGTGGGGCGCCTCTCCCGCTCCTCCCGAGCTCTGTGCCTCCGTGAGGACCCCAGTGTTGTCTATCCTTCTGAGGATGTCCAGTGAAGCCCTCACCACCAGGAGTATCTCCCACAGCATCTTCCTTATTTCCCATAGATGGCGATACCTAGGACAAGGGAGCACAGTCAATAGGTGTGAATGCACAACCCCATACAGCCTGCCCACTGTGCATGGCATATGGCCATGGGACATACCTCTGCGATGGTGTATGACCACCTGCAGTGATCATGTCCATATGACCTGCCCACCCAGGCGCATACAGCCATGTGGAACGTTGCACCCACCCACTGGCCAAGACATGCACAGCACCACCGTGGCTGTTTAGTGACATGGCTATGTGGTGCAAATGCAGTGGCACAACCATGTATCTGGTGCACTCATGGACCACCATTGATGCACTCCCAGACATGCATTGCCACTGGACAGTGTTGACTATAACAAGTCGCATGCATGGCAGTGGTGTTGATGGATGGTGGTCATGCCCTGCTGCCCACCCTGTCACACAGCATGCAATAGTAATTATGGAGGTATGGCACTCACCTTTATCGGGCGGTCCAGTGGGCGGTGAGGGCCCTCGCCCACCTTGCTGCACCATGCTGTTCCTGCCACCGCTCTTCATGGGCACAGCGGCTTTCCTCCGGGCCTATGGGGCAAACATGGAGAGAGGAACATCAGTACAATCCCATAGCAAAGTCCCCTGCCCCAGGTATGTGCCTCCCACCCAGCCAGACCCACCCACCCTGCACCCCTGAACACTACCACAGCCAACCCTGGATGGTCCCTCCCCATGTGCTGGATGCATACAACACTGTTACCCATATGGAAGATAAAAGTGTGTTGACATAACCCCTACCTGGCCGTGGCACCGTGCCCCTCCCGCATGTGCCCGCAGGCATGCTAGTAGCTCCGGCTCCCTCCGCCGCAGGTCCCGTACCAGCGGCGGCACTGCTCATGCTCCTCCCCCATCCTGTGGCCTTCTCAAGTGCAGTGGCCATCTCCGCCCACACCTGGGTCCTGACCTGTCCAGGCGCCTCCCAACAGTGGCCCATGGTGTGGCTCCACAATGGAAACTAGGTTGAGCTATTGCAGGCCATTGGGCTGCCCTCCTGCCTGCTATTCTCTCTGCTCGATATGGCAATATGGTGCTCTGCAGTGCGGCTCCCCACGGCAGATGCGCAGGTACAGTTTCTGCCATTCCCTATCGCTCTGTCACCGAACAGCGCGATAGAGGTGCACCCATGTCTGATGCATGGCACCCAGGGGCAAAGGTCGGGCACAGGGTCAAGGGTCTCTGCGCATGGACACGCACTGCACCATTGGAACCCAATGCATGTAGCACGATTGGCTGCTTGTGCCACCACTATTAGTGGCTCAACGTGCAGTTGGCCCAGTGTGCCTATGATGGCCCAGTGCCACAGTGCCATGTAGTGACCATCGCTATAGCGCCACTGGCACATTGGTGGCCATACCCTGCATTGCCTACCGTGCACAGCATGAAATCAGTGTGGCAGCGCCTGCATCAGCAACCTATGCATGCGCAGTGAGGTGTGTACTATGCATGTCACAGAACTGCGCATTGGCTCAGCACGTTCAACACAATTGCGCAGAGCACAACAGCGATATTCAACCGTCATATGAAAATCATCTAATCAGCCATTCAGTGGCGCAGCACTGCAATTTGCATCTACTTAAAGTTGCGCTCACCTCATTTGCATGGGTTGCGCTATAAGTGCGCGACATTGGGCTGCACTGGCCATAGTCGGTTACTGCAGTCTATTGGTGAGTTGAATGCTGTTTGGGAGTGTGGACTGTGGATTTAGGGACATACATGGGACTGCACAATCACAGGTAACAACTGCCATTCTTACAGGCTCATAATGACTCAGCAAGTTGTTGGAGAGGAGGAACACAGTGGTGGAGGCCTAACTTTACCAAGGCCAAAACTGAAGCCCTGTTTGAGGCCTACCTGGATCAGGAGCCACTTCTCAGTGGACGCGGGAACACCTCAAGCCTGCTGCTGCATGGGAGGAGGTGGCATGTCTGTGAACCTGCATGGCAGCCACCAGTGCTCCATGCCGGAGTGTAAGAAAAGATGGCACAGACAGGAGGAGGATAAAGGAGAAGGTGGCTGCCATCAAGGCAGCATGAGTTGCAACAGGTGGGGACAGCCAGAGGTGGTACAGCTGACCCCACAGGAGGAGAGGCTTGCTGGAAGCATGCAGCATAGTGCCATTGAGGTTGTTCCAGGTGATGGCTTCCATACGGGTGGTGGCCCATCACTGCATAGTAAGTCATGGTCTGTCTATGGGGCAGGGTAGGTCACATGCAGTAACGTGACTTTGCTTTCCTCTTACAGATCCTGAGCATCTGCATGGGTCAGCGGTGGTGGGCCTGTCCACTGAGGACAGTCAGCTGGAGATGGAGGAGGTCCCATCCACTCCACAGGTATACGTGGATCATTGTGACAGTGGGGCCGCCTGGCTGTCCACACTGATGTCGTGTAACAGGTGTGGAGGAAGCTTGCCGTGTGTCCAGCGTGCGGCATCCACGGATGCCAGCATGCTGTGACTGGGCCGGTGCAGAGTCCATCACCAATGATGATGATGACGCTAATGTCATGGGCAGTGACATGTGTGTGCCGCGGGATGGCCACACAGCAGGGCACTAGCGCCCATGGCTGTGGGTGGTGCTGCTGTGGAGGCTGCATGTCAGCACAGTCCCAGCCTGTGCCTGTCAGCACCAGTGGGGCAGCACTGGTGTCTGTTCAGGACAGTGGGACTGTTGCGGCCACTGCGGCAGCACCGATGAGTCCTGGGGAGTGGCAGGAGGGCAGCACCAGCAGTCGGCCAATGGGCTTGGGGTACAGGGTTCAGTGGTGGCATCTGTGCACCGGCTGTGGACATTCCCAGACCTGGTCCTGGTGCGCATCACCACCCTCAAGGGGTGCTGATCATCAGGGCCATGCACACCCTGAGGGACAGGATGCCAAGGAGGCAGATGACCTCTTGGACGAGCACACCCGCCTACTGCAAGCATCAGTCCAGCAGCAGATGCAGCTTGCGATGTCAGTGGACACACCGTGTGTGGCTCTGGAGCAGGCAGAGGAGCGCGCAGCAGAGACACTGCTCTGATCCTGGCAGGGATGGACTGTTTGCAGGAGGATGTGACCGCTGCCATTGACAGGCATGCACAGGCATTCACTGCTGTCATAGCCACAATGGGCACACAGTCAGGTGCCCATGCATCGCGGACACCACGCAGTGCACTGTCCACCCCATTCCCGCGTCATGCGACTCCTACCCTGTCGACACTGGGTTCAGCTGTGGGCATCCCGAGCACTCCTGGCTCAGGCGTGTTCAGTATGCTGCAGACCCCCGCGTGAGTATGGTCGCGCTCATGCAGTGGAACCCTGGGGACTATTGTGCCACCCCATGAGGCCAGTGGTCAGCCTGTCAGTGCTGGCGGTCACGGTGGGGCCACCCATGCATCCGTGGCAGGCGTGCACTGTGTCGCATGACTGACCTGTCTCCCCAGCGCTACTGTCTGGTGCTGCCCTGTGTGCATTGTTTGTTTCAGTTGGCAGTGCACGGGTGGGTACCGCCCTGCACGCAGACACACAGTCCACCTGCACATCCTTCCAGCTGCTGTCCACAGTTGCTTGTGCATGATAATGCCTGCATTGCGCTGTACACCAGTGTGCAATGGTGCTCAGCATCTGACACAGGCACATGGACAGGCAGTGGGCATGGTGGATGTGGACATGTGTTGCTAGGTTTGGCATTCTGGGTCAGTGTGCCTCCTGCCCTCTGTGCATGTTTGGTGCTTTGTCTGTGTGCGTATGTGTGTGTCCATCCACGTGGCATGTTAATCCTCACCAATCCCTGGTTGTGTGTGTGCTTCTGTGCCCTGCCACTTCCCTTGATGGCATGCACCCTGGTGTGTGTCCCTGCATGTTTGTGGGTTGTGCCTTAGCCACTGGTGGTTGCACATGGCCCCATAACTTACCTGGATTGGCTGAAGTGCTCCTCCGTGATGGTGTCCCGGTGCAGCTGTGCCAGCCGGATCAGTCGGGGTCCCGCTAGCCAAGGGGCTGCCCATCACCATCATCACTGGTGTCCTCATCGTCCCCATCACTGTCCCCTCTTCAACCTGTACGGCTATCCCACATTCATTGGCCATGTTGTGCAGGATGCAACAGGCCAGGAATAGCCCGCAGGCCTTTGAGGGGCTGTACTATAGGGCACCGTCCGGAGGTGTCCAGGCAACGGAACGTGCCTTCAGCATGCCAAACACCCGCTCGATGACATTACATGTGGTGGTGTGTGCCTCATTTTAGCGTTGCTGCAATGGGGTCGCGGGCCGGTAGGGTGTGAGCAGCCAGGGATGGAGTGGGTATCCACTGTCACCTGTGTGTAGAGGCAGAGGTTAGTTTGGTGATCTGCATCGCCCTGCCCCAGGCCATGTAGGCCACTACCCATGTCACCTCTGTCCATGCCCCAGGCCCTATGATTGTCCATGTGGTTTGCATACTCACCCACTAAGTGTCCAGTGGGGATGTCCCCACTCTCGAATCTGTGGCACAGTGCCGACTGGTGCTAGATGAAGGCATCGTGTGCTCCCCAGGGTGTGTGGCACAGACATTGATTATGTGCCCCTGGCATCGCACACCACCTGGCAGTTGATGCTGGCATAGCCCTTGTGATTGATGAATGTGGCCCCTTGAGGCCAAGTGGTGTGCGTGATGGCCACATGGGTGCAGTCTATTGCCCCTAGCATGCCAGGCATACTTGCTACCCTGTGGAACTCCTGTATGTTTACTGTGCACTCCGCCAGTGTGCTGGGGAAATGGATGTACTATGCAGCATGTGGCAGCAGTGCGCTGAGGAATTGGGTGAGGTGGCGTGACATGGCCAACTGGGTTATGCCTGTGGTGTCCCCAGTTGGTCTCTGGAAGGTACCCGTGGTGAGCAAGCACATGCAGGCTGTTATTTTAGTCTACACCGACAGGGCATGGCTCCGTCATATGGGTGCCTGCATCACATCACTGCACAGCTCACAGAGCCACCTCAGAATTGCCCTATTCAGGCGGTACCGCCCACAATCTCAGTATCACTGTACAGCTCGAAGCTTGTGTGGGCTTGGTACTGCCTGTTGGGGCATACCACCGACGGGCTCTTCCACGGCCACCCCCTGCCGCCTACCTTCAACCCCTCATAACGGCCTCCATCTGGAAGGTGGCACGGCCATGTCCCTGGCTTGTGTTCACCCCCGGCAGCTGTTACTGTATTCCCCGCTGTCCTCCCTGCTACTTCCCTGCACCAGGAACACCTACCTGTGGTGGCCTCTGTGCTGTGTGTCACTTCCCTTCTGCACTGGCTGTGGCTCCCACACCTTCCCTGTGCCTATGTGTTCAGGGTGCCCTTTATCTGGCCTGCCCTGTGTGTCCCTCCTGCCCCATCTTTCTGGCCAGAGTTCTGCCTCATGTGGCTTTCCTGTAGCGTTCTTGCACCTCCCTTGCTCCTTTTATTTTGGCTCATTTCCACTATGGCGCAACTTCCACTTGCTCCCCTATTGCGCATGACGCAAGTCGGTTGAATATCGCACTGCACCATTTGTATGATTCCTCCCCTTCAGTTGTGCATGCCTTCATTATCATTACGCTGTTGCTCAGCGTGATTTCAGGGTACAACTGCCTCCTGCTGAATAGCGCAGAATGGTGCACTCGACTTGCACAGGCGCAAGCTCCTATTGCGCATGGCTCAACTCTTTGAAATCTGGTCCTTTATGTCTAAATTCTAAACCCAGTATCTCTCTTAAATGTACATCTGTTGTTGCTTTATAAACCAGACACATTTCACCTCTTAATCGCCTGTATTCCAGTGAATACAGACCTAGGGTGTCCAGTCTAGTTTTGTAATCAAGCCCTGTACTTCTGTATTCCTATGAGTCACCCTACATTGTATTCTTTCAACAGCATGAATCTCTTTGCCACCAGGAGAACAGAACTGTGCACAATACTCAACATGTGGCCTAACCAGGGTAGTGTAGAGAGGAAGAAGAACATCCTTACTTCTGCTCTTGATGTGTTTATTTATACAGTATGATATTCTGCTAGCTTTATTTATGATCTGATTACACTGGGTTATGAAACTAAAATCATTACTAACCTTAATACCCAGGTCTCTCTCATCATTAACTATATTCAAAACCTGTCCACATAATATATAGTTTGCATGTATCTTGTTCTTACCAAAGTGCATTACTCTGCACTTATCAACATTAAAGGTCAATTTCTTTTCTGCTGCCCACGCCTCTACTTCTGTTAGTGCATGCTGTAAGGTATCCACATCATCACTGGTGTCCACTGTGTACCCTATCCTAGTATCGTCCACAAACTTAGATATCCATACATCAGGGGTAATACTCATGGATGAGATACAGATAATAAACAAACAGGGACCAAGTATGGAACCCTGTGGTACCCCGCTGGTCACCTCATCCCACTCTAAATATGCTTCTCAACACCAACTCTTTGCTTTTGACCTAAAAGCCATGCTTCAATCTATCAGGTTATCTCCCAGTAATTCTGTGTGCTATGAGGGCATCTATTAGTTCCCCATGGGGACTTTATCAAATGCCTTGGAGAAATCCAAAAGATGACATCTACCGAATGTTTACCATCCAAGGCATTGCTAACCCTGCCTAGAACTCCAACAGGTTGGTCTGACACGACCTACCCTGTGTAAATCCATGCTGGGTTCTCTCAATTGCACCTGATGACCTAATCTGATTTAAAATGTGGTCTTTGATGATTCCCTCCATGATCTTACCAAGGATTGCAGTCAGGCTGATGGGCCTGTCATTTTCAACCTTATGCTTAGAACCCTTTTATGAATTGGCAGCACTGTACCCAATCTCCAGGCCTCTATGACCACACCTTCCTGTAGTGATTTTAAATAGATAGCTAAAATAGGGTCACTAATAATTCAGCCTGTTCTTTAATAACTCTGCAGTGTAGTCCATCCGGCCTGAGATTTATTTGGATCAATGCTCAGAAGCCTTTTGAGCACATCATCCTTAGATAACAGGCTCTGCAGAAGCAGGTTGATCATAATGATTTGACCTTGGGGATGTTTTAGTATTAAAAACAGAGACAGATAAATTATTATAATGTCCGCCATTTCCTTATTATCAATAATCGTATTTCCAGATGTACATTTTAAGGACCAATGGTTTTACTTACACCTCTCTTGTTAATATAGGAATAAAAGATTTATAATTGTCCTGTACCCTGTTGGCAAGCCTAATCTCATAGTTTACTTTTGCCCTTTAATGTTAATTTTAGATTTTTAACAGCTTCTTATAATTTTCCCAGTGTATCTTACTTCCACTCTTTTTGCTTTACTAAAAGCTTTGTTTTTCTTTTTTATTGATTTCCTCACACCTGATGTAATCCATTGAGGCCATGTTTTTTAACCCCTGCATATTTATGCACCACTGGTATATACAATTGTGTCAGTGAGTTAATTTTGTAAGTTAAAAGATCCCATGTACGTTTCAGCATTAAATATTCAAGATCTTTCTCCCAGTTCCATAAACTCAAGCCAGATCTCATACTGGCAAAATCTCGCCTTATTACATCTCTAAACTTGAGTACTCCCTGGCAGTTACCCAACCTTCCTTATATCTAAAACTGACTATGTCATGGTCACTAGAACCTAAGGGGACATAACACTACAATCATAGATGTTATCTGTAAGATTGCTTAAGACTAAGTCCAATATATGTTCTCCCTTGGTGTTTGTAGCAACATACTGTGTTATTCCTGCCAATAGGGTAGTTTCTAAAAATCATGATTCATCTACACTCTCTGCTTGAAGAGTATCCCAGTTAATCCCAGGGTAGTTAAAGTCTCCCATTAAAATACAGTTTTGGCTGCAGTAATACTGCTAATAAAATCCAGCAACTGCACTTCATCTTGTTGTGAAATAGATGGTCAATACACCAACCCCAGATTAATACTGGCAGCCTGTGATAGAAGAATTTTGACCCACAGGGTCTCTATCCTGTCCCACTAGGGGTAATAACAGATTCTGAGATTATATTTTCTGTAATATAAAGAGCTACCCCACCCCTTTTGTATGTTTCCTGTCCTTATGATACAAAGTAAATCCAGGTATGTTCTTATCCCAGGGTCCTCTTCCTTCCACCAAGTTTCTGTGATGGCACAAATATGAGTATTGGACTTCTTTAGTGTATAGAGGAGTTCATCTGTTTTGTTATTTAAACTCTGAGCATTTATAACCAAACAATTCCATATTAATGGTGTAGTATTCTTCTTGCTATTGGGGTTGGTCTGGGTATCTCCCTGCCTCCCCCACCTGTAGTTTAAACCCATATCGATAGCCTGTCATAATTTTTTGCGAAGAATGCATTTACCTTGTCTATTTAGGTGCAATCCATCCCTTGCAAACAGCATCTGGTCATTAAACATCTCACCATGCTCTAAAAATGTATTCCTTTCCTATAGCACTATCTTTTTAACTAGCCGCTTAAGGCTTGTATCTCCTTGTTCAGTATAAGACGCTCTGGGAACTGGTAGCAACTCAGATACAATTAGATCACTGCCATTGATAATCAAGTACTTCCGACTTGTTCAAAGTCCTCTGGATATCTGTAAGACTACACTTACCTACATCATTTACACCTACATGGATCAAAGCCAGGGTTTGTAAGTATGTTCCTGTAAACCTGGTAAAAGTTGTTTTATGTCATTAATTCCTGTTCCAGGTAGCACACTTACTGTAGTGTGCATATTTCTGTGCCTGCATAGTATTTGATCTGTATATCGCAACATCGAATCACCTATAATAAGGATGTCTCTAGGTGCAATTGCACCATCAGATGGTAACCTGTGATTAGCCTTGTTGGTTTGGTCATCTAGGCTGGATTGAGCTCAGTTCTGTAAGTAGGTAAATGAGGTGTTGATGCCCCCTGAGTATCCTGATCACTTACATCATTTAACTTCTCATCTTGATTTAGGGCACTATATCTATTTGGGGTTAGCACATTTGATGTTCCCTATATTTCTTCTACCTTTATTTTTAATATTAGATACTCTACACCAGTCATCTTCCATTTCTTTCCCATCATTTATAGAAGACTCCTGATCCAGATCAGCTGTTTTTCAGCCATATTGTCAATGAAGGTTTCCGACCTACTTATATCCACCTGTACTTGAACTCTATGTTGTAACAATACAATTTCATCCTTTAATGCCACAATAAGAACACATTTCTCACATTCAAACCACTTTATTTCATCCTCTTCATCATACATCATACATTTGCACACTGTTTCATCGTGGTATGTACCTTGCAATAGTTTGATGCACTGAGTTGTTTGAAAGTCTCCCATCCAGCTACCTCAGCTGACTCCGATGACACTGCAGACATGTGCAGATGCTGCTCTGCCTCAGTGAGCGTCAGAGGGCGCATTCCTGCTGCAGCAGGGTCAAGTTAAAAAGCCTGCTAAGTGCCCGGAAATGGTATGAGGTCACGGAGGATCACAAAACATTGCAATTACAATTTAAAGTTTAAAAACACTTTAAATACTCTCTGTGCATCTGCCACTCATGCATGGCCCAGACACAGAAGCAAATACTGTCAAAATTAAAAACAGTCCCCAAAATAGCAGCCTGTACTTTGCAGAGAAACCTTGAGAACTACGGAGTTCTCTTCCTGCTTCCTGTCCTCTTGAAGCAGGGCTCAAATAATTAAAATGTGCCATTTAGCAATCACTAAAATGTAGCTCTGCATTGCAAGATACAAGGCCTCCCCCACAGAAGAGTAAAATACTGTGGTTTATTTACACTCGCCTGCTTGCAGCAGGGTTGAGTTAAATGCCTGCTGAGTGCCCGAAGTGGTGGTATGAGGGTCACAGAGGATTGCAAACATTGCATTACAATTTAAAGTTTAAAACACTTTAAATGCTCCTGTGTGTCTGCCACTCATGCTTGGCCCAGGCACAGAAGCAAATACTGCTAAAATTAAAAACAGTCCCCAAAATAGCAGCCTGTAGTTCACAGAGAAACCCTGAGAACTACTGAGCTCTCTTCCTGCTTCCTGTCCTCTTGAAGCAGGGCTCAAATAATTAAACGTGCCATTTAGCAATCACAAAATGTAGCTCTGCATTGCAAGATACTGCTGTCTCCCTACAGAAGCAGAGAAAATGCTGTGTTCTCTCTCTCTAGCTATCTATCTATCTATCTATCTATCTGGATAAAAATCTGAAAAACAACACATTTATGAGTCTAAGTTGCAAGTTTTCAATGCACACTTGTAACTGAGGTAATTTCAATATTTGATCCCAGTTTTTCAACATTGCAATTTTTCACACCCCTCATGAATGTAACAGCTGTAATCTCTAAATGTATTTTATTTTATATATTTTTTTCTGGCCCTGGATCCCACCCTGCAGGGCTCAGCCCTGCTCCCACCACCTCCCATGCCCAGGCTTACCCCCCAACGGGTGGTAGAGGTGGCTTATGGTTAAAATTCACTCCAGAATGCAACGTGGAGTAATGGAATTTGAAAAGTATCTGTAATGAGAAGTGAGCATTTCTCGTCATAATGAGGAACTAAAGTCCATTGATAACAATGACTTCATGTTACTCCACCTCCCTCAACCCCTTCTGTACCAATTTTTAATGCGAAGTACATAGAAATGAATGTATTGCTTCACTTCGCCTTGTTATTGAGCTCCAAGGCGAATTTTGTAGGATTCAAGGGATCATATGGGCTCTAGATTGTTCTGCATAGCCTCAGTTCTGTGTAGTGTGTGTATAGTGGTAGCTGGAGACAGTTTGCTCTTAGAGCTCTGCAATTCAAACCCTCTAAAAGCTGTTAAAAAGCTTTTTGAGCCTTTTATTTTCTCAAAATTTAGTACATTGATTGTAAGAAACTCTCCTGTGTTCATATCAAAGAGTGTTTATTGTTTTGTGTGTGGATTTTGAATGTTAATTTAGAACATTCAGTCTGTGTACTAATAGACACTTGAAGTGTGCTTTGGGGAGGGGCGTATTTGTGGTGGAGGTAGATTAACTGGGTGAAAAAGGCAGTCTGTTTTGGTTATATTTTCTTGTATAACTGTGTTAATGTACACAGTAATATTTTCAGTAATTCTTGACTTTTTGCTGATTGTTGTGGTGCAGCAGTGTATAATTTCAGTTTGTTTAAAAGATTTGGTTATATTACTAAAGTTTACAATTTGCTATGCATTACTTGTAATTTGAGTGTGAGTGTGTGCAACACATGCCATCAAATCACACATTTTATTGTGCCGCAGAGTAATTGCAGCAATATGAACCTGCTATCCACCACACCTGCGTGATTTTGTACTGCTTTGTGGTATCTTGGTTTGGACTGTTACTATAGTGCACTGCTCCCTCCCAACCGCAAAAGTTATTATTTTTAGATTGAATTGTGACTTGTGAGTACTGGTTAAGGTGTTGTTGTGACTTTGGATCTGCATCTCTTCTTGATTGTGCAGTGCAATCTTAATCTGTCTGTGCTTTACATCTGTTTAGTGCCCAGTCTCCATCTGCAAGCTAACATACTAACATACTATTTGCCAGCAGATTAGGCCTTATGGTCTACTCGAGTCTGCTCGAACTTTAGATCCTTAGTTGGGTGCCAAGACCCTCCCATCCCTTGTGCTCCAGAAACACATATCATCCATCCCCACCCCCTGGGACAGGCCATCATCTGAGACATCCACTTTCTGTGTGTCCATCCTGTCTTGAAGCCCTCCACTGTGGATCTCTGAACTAGCTCACCAGGCAGTGCATTCCAATGGTCCACCACCCTCTCAGTGAAAAATCTCCTCCTCTTTTCCCCTCACCCTTCCAACTTCAAACCATGCCCTCTGGTGATACCTCCTGCTTTAGTCTAAAGATCTCCTCCATGTTTACCTATTTATTCCCTTGAGGTACTTGAAGACCAATCATGTCCCCTGTCTCTCTCTCCTCCAGTGAAACAGACAGAGCTCCTTAAGTCTGTCCTCATCGTCAAATCCCTAGCCCTCGTATCATCTTTGTTGCCCTCCTGTACCCTCTCTAGGAGCTGTATGTCCTTTTCAAGTGTGGTCTCCAGTACTGTACACAGTACTCAAAGGTGGTCTAACCAGTCCATTGTACAGCAGCAGAATCACTTCCTTGCTCCTAGAGGTGATCCCCTTACGATGCATCCCAACATCCTGTTTGCCTTGCTAGCTTCTCCTGCACTACTCAGCGTTATTCATACATGCATCCACCATGACCCCTAGGTCTTTTTCCCTATTGAGGCCTCAGTGCCTCCCCTCCCAGGGTGTACCTGTGTTTAGGGTTTCCCCGACCAAGATGCAACACCTTGCACTTGGTGATATTGAACTTTAATTTCCATGTGTGAGCCCAGCTTTCCAGGGTGTCCAGGTCCCCTGCAGGCCAATCTCCAGCTTCTCCCTCAACTACTGCTCCCATCTTGGAGTCATCCGTGAAGAGACTCATTTACCCTATACCCTCCCTGATGTCCGATATGTATGCATTAAACAGGATCGGACCCAGGACCGAGCCCTGCGGTACCCACTGCAATCTCTAGGGTTCGAGAGCTCCCCACAGACCACTACTCTCTGAGTGCATCCAGCTAGCCAGTTTTCAATCCATCTGACCATCAAAGGGCCTACTCCTAACCCCATCTGTTTCCCGCCAGACCATTGTGGGGACAGAGTCAAACTTGCTGAAGTCCAAGAATAATACACACAGGCTTACCCCTGTCCAGTTCTGATGTTACCCATTCATAGAACTCCACAAGGTTGGTTTGACATGATCTACCTGGCACAAACCCATGTTGCCGACTATCCAGACCTCCCACCTCCTCCAAGTACACCCCCAATCGTTCCTTTAGTATACTCTCCATTAATTTTTCCCACCACCGAGGTCAAACTGATGGGTCTATAGTTACCTGGTACTTCCCTCGACCCCCTTTATGGATTGGTACCACATGTGCCTCTTGCCAATCCCTAGGTACCCTCCCTGTCTCAAGTGACCTGCTGAAAGCTCGCCAGTGGTGCAGCCAGTATGTCGCCAATTCCCATAGTACTCGGATGAATGCCATCCGGCCCAGGAGATTTGTCTTTCTTTAGGGCCTTGAGGGCTAACCACACCCTTTGGTGGAGATAGCATCATCCGTCCCTCCACCTTACTGGCCTTTTATCATTACCCAGATGTGACACCCTGAAGCACCTCTCTCCCCTCTTGCTCCATTTTTGTTGCTCCCCTGATCCCACTTACTGATGTTTCTATCCTTCATGCCTTGCTTTGTAGATATCCCATCCCCTCCTAGTGAACACAGAGGCAAGTACTCGCTAAATACCTCTGCCTGGTCCCTCGCCTCTTCCACCCACCCTCCTTCTGATCTCAATCTGCTGAGATGGCCCTTAGTTTTCTCTGCTCCCCAATGTACCAGAAGAACCCCTTTTCCCTCCATGTATCCCTGTGCCAGCCGCTGCTCTTTACTGGACTTTGCTCCCTCACCATACGGGTGACCTTTCTAGATGTAAGCTGGTACATTTCCTTATCCCTATCCCCTCTTGTTGTTTTATATTTTTGTAGGCCGCCTTCTTTTCTCTGACTGCTACCTGTACCTCAATGGACCACCAGCATGGTTTATGTGACCTTGCTCCTTACATTTCAACTAGCGCAGATCCTGACTGCCTCATGAAGTCCCGTTTATGACCTCCCATCTCCTTTCCACACTTGTCATTGAGGTAATCCCTTCAAATGATCCTGAGAATATTTCCCATGCCTATGAAGTCTGCCCCTGAAGTCCACTGCCACTGTCCTAGATCTCACCCCCTCCCCCATGCTTATTTGAAACCAGACAGTATTGTGGTCGCTCCCAGTCAGGGGTCTTGTACAACCATGTCCCTTACCAGATCCCCATCTGCCAGAACCACATCCAGGACATGCCCCTCCCTTGTGGGCTCCATCACATGCTGTGTTAAGAACACATCCTGAAGCCATCCAGCAGCCACTGCTCCTTGGCCACCTTAGAGGACATGGTTCCCCAGTTTGTACCTGGCATATTAAGGTCCCCCATCAACACCACTCCTTCCCCTTTTGGTCCACACTGGGCAATGATGTTGTCCAGCAACCATCTCTAGAACCTCACTCATCCTGGGGGCCTATATGCTACACCCAGCTTGACCTTATTTCCTGCTGAGGATCGTAAGGTGACCCATAAGGCCTCCACGTTTCCCTCTGCCTCTTCTACCCTAGCAATTTTATGTCATCTCTAATGAACATAGCCACTCCACCCCTCTGCCCTCCTTTCTATCCTTCCTGAGCATAGTGTACCCCGTGCGTTTAGGTCCCAGTCATGGTTTTGTTGTGCGTTTCCGTGACGCCGCCACTCCACCCCGCACAGCATGGCCTGGAACTCTGGCAACTTGTTTCCCAAGCTCCTGGCATTTACTAACACCAACCCCCACCCTTATCCCTGATTCTCTTTGTCGAACCCCACGCAGATTCCTTATACTTCCATCCTCCCTCTGCTCCTCCTGAAACCTCCATCCCCAATCTGTTTCCCCTTCCCCTTGGGTGTGAAGGCCTCCCTCATCTGGAGGAGGGCTTGGTCAGCCCTCTCTTATCCCTTACCCCTCACAAGTTTAAACCCCACCTTTCTTGTATGTAGTCAGCCATCCCCTTTTAAGGACTTCTTCCCTAATGGGGCAAGATGAAACCTGTCCTTGGCATATATTCCTTATCCTCCCAAACTCCATTCCAGTTCCTAACACCCCAACCCATTCTCTTCACCCCACTTCCTGAGCCATAATAACCCTCTGTGAGCTTCATTTTTTTCTCCACCGAGGCCTTTGGTACTGGCAATATCTCCGAAAAGGAAATGTTGCATCCATTATCCCGACAGACTCTGGCAAGTTCTTGGAACCTTGCTTGGATTTCCAAATTGCTATTTCCTCTAGATCATTAGTTCCCAAATGCACCAGAAGCTGCAGTTGTTATTTTTTTTTTTGGCTTCACATCTACCAGCCCAGGTTGAAAGTTCAGAAGTCTAAATTTGTTTAGAATTTTCTTAGTGATTCCCCAAATGCCTGCAAAGGGACATGCAAGCAGAGCTGTTTCTGGTCATGTACTGCTGCCAGTGGCAAGATTGTCAGTGGGCATGGTGGTACGCAGAAGTGCATAGCTGATGTCAGTAAAGGGATTTCTCCAATGATTTTACAGCGCAGTCTGTAGCTTCGTTCATAGTTGGAGGAGATGATGTTCCAGCTGGTGGTGTTAGTGCAGTTTCTGCTAGCATGAGTATTGCTGCCTCAAGTTCCACTTTTGACCAGTTAACCATTTCAAAAATATAGTTGAGTCTAAAGCAGTGACTGAGTGTAGATGATATCATACTCCCCATTAACATCCCCATGGTAGTTGAACATGATCCTGGCAATGATAACTCACAATGTCACATTTCTTCCAGAGCTATTGAGGTCATGCCTTTTCCATCCAATGATTCAAAGTGTGGTGCAAAATATTAGGTGATGATGATGATGATGGTGCTGCTGTGGTTGGAACATGTTCATCATAGGACAGCATCCAAGTTGAAAATTTGGATGCAGATGATGTTGATGAATATGATAATGATGCCAGTGACCCCTGTTGGGATCTGGAGAAAAGAAAGTCAAGGTGGCTGTGTCTGCATCTGTTGGCATTAAATCCCCCTCCTGAAAAAGTTGTGATTTAGCGGTTCCTGTTGATGATAATGATGATGACCCAGTAATAATCATAGGTAGTCATGGAGGTCAGTTGGAGTCCAAGTGTGTCCAGCATGAAAAATCATGTAGCACATCCCCATTTCAGGGTTAAAAACAGAGTCCAATAAGCAGCATCAGGGACATGTTAAAAGTAGGGGATTACAATCCCTTGTGTGAGATTTTTTGTCCAAGATACAAATGATGAATCAGTTGCAATCTGTCAACTTTGCCATGCATGTGTGAGTTGAGGTAAAAAGGGGAGTCATCTGGGAATGGCAGGCCAGCATAAATATCTAACAACAGGCACACGGCACTGTGGATGGGCATCAGATGGCAGCTAATGCCATAGTGGGGTGTTCACCCTCATCATCAACCTTACTGAGCATGTTATCCCTTCCATGAGTGTAAGACCAAGTAGGAATGTCTGCAGTTGCAATGAAATAACACCAGGGATTACTACAGGCATAATGAGGGGAGGGTTATGATTCAGAAATCTCGTCAAGTGGTGGTCAGAGTAGCAGTGGTGGTGGTGGTGGCCAATGCAGTATGTCTAGTGCAAGTGGTACATCAACCCCTGTACATAAAATGGGAAAATACAGTAACTTCATTTGTGGACTTGTCACCTGTACACCCCTTCATCACATGTTCACCCCACCCCGGCCATTCGCAGAGCAGAGCCATTTGTCACACCCATGCAAGACGTGTAAGTCAGCTCACGTTGGAGAGTGTTTTGCCGTAACCTCCTGCCTGCCTGCCTGAAGCATGTGACCTACACTGTGTAAGCCATGTGGTGTGTGTGTGCTGCCTGAGAATTCTCACTCCGCCTTAAAGCAGAACAAGGTGGAGTGCACAACGTGAAGTCATAATTACAAAGTGAAGTGGCAAAGTGAGAGTTTAAAATGGGCACTTCATGTAGGAACACTAACAGAAGTGGCTACTCACGCCTGCTATGTGGATGGAATTTTACTTCACTGAATCTCTACTGGTTGGGGCCACTGGGCAGTCTCTCCTCCTCAATATCCACAGTAGTTGGCGTGGCTTACCCCCACTCAGGGTAAGGCCATGGGAGCAGGGTCCCACCCAGCGGGCACAGTAGGCAGTGGAGGTAGTGGAGCAGAGCTTCATGCTTCAGGGCTGGAATTTTGTGTACTGTATGAGGGGCAGGGACTTGCAATGATGACCAGTGTCCACCCCACCTCCACCAATATGGCGCTGGCACTGTGGCTCCTCCAGTCTCCGGTAGGGGTCCATAGCATACCAGACACACAACCCTCCCACCCTCCTGAGAGAAGGAAATCAGTACCCAGGATGCTTAATCCTTCTCCCCGGCTGGCATTTTGATGTCCAGAGTCCATTCCCGAACCAGGGTTGTCAGCATTGCAGATGGACATCCTGCCTCTGCCTACATGCCAGCCCCAAAATGTATTTTAACACTTGTGGCACAAAATGGTGTTTCAGTCATTGTTTTAAAATGACCCTGTCATGCTCAGGAGTGGTTATGAAAAGATGACATTGGAAATTTGGGGTAAAATGTGGAAAACCAACGAGTTATGAGGAAATGAATTGTTCCAGCATTTGCTCATAACTTTATTTTGCATTTTGGCCCTAAATTTGAACATATCCCTTGTGTTACCCCACCTCCAGAACATGGCAGGTGTCAGTTTCAAATCCTTCTGAAACCTGTTTCCACAATCACATAGCAAAATCACTTTTCAGATGGGATTGTAAAATTTCCACCTGTACTGATCATAATGTCAGGTCACAAAAGATCATTAGACATTTGGGGTCAAAATGTGTGGAAGCCCACTTAAAAGTAGATATTGCCCTCAGCTGCTCTATCCTGGGTAATTATAATCTAATAGTGTGTCAAGCAGGACACCACTAACAAGCATTTATCAATGCCAAGTGTTGCCTGCTGTCATTAGCAGTGGAAGTGCAGGAGTTAGACAGATGCAGTATAGAAATGGCAGTGAAGTATTGAACTGATGCCAACTCCATCCCCATCCTGCAGAGGTGGACAGTCATTTGGCTGTGCCTTTGGGTGGTCACCCATAATGGTCACGACATTTCACCTCACCTACCCTACAGACACTTGCAAGTGTCGAGGTGTGCTTGAAGTGTTTGACGTTACAGTCACCTCATTCCATAAGGAAATACACTGAAATGGGTGCAGTAGGAGAATGGGGTGAACTCTGGCCAAAGGGTCAAGGTACACCTCGTTGCCTGCCACTGGCTGCAGGGTGTGGTGGAATGACATGAGCATTACTGTCGACAATCCCATGTCACACTCCTGACACCTGTCAGTCCTTCAGGGTAAGGCACTATGGTTGAAAAACCCTAACACCTTGGGCTTCTTGGTATTTTTACCCCAAGTTTTCAAATGGGCTTTTGTGATTCCACTGCATGAACAGTGACAGTATCAGTTCATTAGCCAAAGGTGATTTTGCACAGTAACTGTGCCATTTTAGCTACAGGTGGGAAAACACATTGAACAGAATGTGAAAATTGACAGCTGCTGCTGTTCATGAGGAGGTGTAAACAAGCATTTGTCAATGCTGAATGTTGATTGCATTGGTGTATTGAGCTCGCTCACTGGACCTCTGTCACCGCTCAGTCTGTTTCTTCTGGTGCTGCAGGCTGCTCTTTTGTACTGGGCTGCTGCTCATGCTGGCACCTTGTTCTGCCCACTAAGAAATCTGCAGCTGTCCTGACAGAGCTGTGTTGAGGTGGCTTACTCCCCTCTCTCACTCGCTCATTCTGTTTCTCCTGGCACTGCAGGTTGTCCTTTGTACTGGGCTCCTACTCTGTTGGTGGCTTTTTCTGCCCACAAAGAAATCTGCAGCAGTCCTGACACAGGTCTGTTGAGCCTGCTGACTCCCCTGTCTCACTCACTCATTCTGTTTCTGCCAGCGCTGCAGGCTGGCCTTTTGTACTGAGCTCCTGCCTGCATTGCTGCCTTTTTCTGCCAACAAAGAAATCCGCAGCAGTCACTATAGAGCTCCATTAAGCTTGCTTACTCCCCCTCTCACTCGCTCATTGTGTTTCTCCCAGCGCTGCAGACTGCCCTTTTGTACTGGGCTCCTGCCTGCATTGGCACCTTTATGCCCACAAAGAAATACACAGCTGTCCCGACAGAGCTCCATTGAGGGTCGCCACCCCTGTATCTCTCACTCATTCTGTTTCTCTTGGCGCTGCAGCCTGCCCTTTTGTACTGGGCTCCTGCCTTTGTTAGCGCTTTTTTCTGCCCACAAAGAAATCTGCAGCAGTCCTGACAAAGCTCCATTGAGCTCGCTTTCTCCCCTTCTCTCACTCGTTCATTCTGTTTCTGCCAGTGCTTCAGGCTGCCTTTTCTATTGGGCTCCTGCCTGTGTTGCCGCCTTCTTCTGCCCACAAAGAAATTTGCAGCAGTTACAATGGAGCTCAGATTGAGTTCACTCACTTCCCCTCTCTCACTCGCTCATTCTGGTTTTCCCCACTGCAGGCTGCCATTTCGTACTGGGCCCTTGTGTGCATTGCTGCTTTTTTCTGTCCAAAACAAATCTGCAGCAGTCCCAACAGAGCTCGTTGAGATCACTCACTCCACCTCCCTCACTCGCTCATTCTGTGTCTCCTGCCACTGCAGGCTACTCTTTGTAGTGGGCTCCTGCCTGCATTGGAGGCTTGTTCTGGCCAGAAAGAAATCTGAAGCAGTCCCGACACAGCTCCATTGAGCTCACTCACCCTCCTCTATCACTCACTCATTCCATTTCTGCCGGCGCTGAGCTGGCCTTTGTACTGGGCTCCTGCCTGTGTTGCCGCATTTTCTGCCCCAAAGAATTCTGCAGCAGTCACAATAAAGCTCCATTGAGCTCTCTCACTACTGATCTGTCACTCACTTGTTCTGTTTCTCTTGGCGCTGCAGGCTGCACTTGTGTACGGGGCTCCTGGCTGTGTTGGCACCTTTGTCTGTCCACAAAGAAATCTGCAGCTGTTCCAACAGGGCTCCATTGATGTCGCTCAGTCTCCCTCTTTCACACTCTCATTCTGTTTGTCCTGGCACTGCAAGCGGCCCTTTTTACAGGGCTCCTGCCTGCATTGGCACCTTTTTCTGCCCAAAGAAATCTGCAGCAGTCCTGATAGAGCTCCATTGAGCTCACTCAGTCCTCCTGTCTCACTCACTCGTACACTTTCTCCCACCACTGCAGGCTGGCCTTTTTACTGGGCCCTGCCTGCATTAACGCCTTTTTCTGCCCACAAAGAAATCCGCAGCAGTCCTGATAGTGCTCTGGTTAGTTTGCTCACTCCCCTCCCTCACTCGCTTCTCGTTCTGTTTCTCCCAGTGCTGCAGGCTGCCCTTTGTACTGGCCTCTGCGTTGGGGCCTTTTTCTGCCCACAAACAAATCTGGACTAGTCCCGACAGAGCTCAGTTGAGCTCGGTCACTCCCCACTCTCACTCGTTTGATCTTAATCTGTCCCAAACACTGATTTCCTACAGCTACCATGCTATTCTCTGGCAAGAGTGCAAAACATATTTTAGCCAGGATGTGAAAAATGACAGCTGTACTGTTCATAAGAGGTGTAAAAAATGCCACTGATGAAATGTGGCATGAAAATATTACAAATTTGGAGGTTACAGGGATGCGTGGAAACAGTTGAACGCACGCTTGTAAGACAGTCATGTTATGGAGTTTTGTCACCAAATTTCAACATAGGTATTTTAGACCTCTGCTCATGAACAGTTCCACTGTCATTTTCTTAATCTGTCCTGAACACTGATTTCCCACAGCGACCGTGTTATTCTGTGCCGCAACTGTGAAACCGCATTTCAGTCAGGATGTGAAAATGACAGCTGTACTGCTCATAAGGAGGTGTGAAAAATGCCACTGTTGAAAATCTGGCATGACAACATTTCAAATTCATGGTTACAAGGATGTGTGGAAAGTGTGCAACGATACTTGTAACACAGTCATTTGATGGGCTATCATCACCAAATTTTTAACATAGGCATTTTGAGACCTCTGCTCATGAACAGTATCACTGTCATTTTATTAATCTGTCCCAGACAGTGATTTCCCATAGCGACCGCTCTGTTCTGCACCAGAAGTGCAAAACACATTTTGGCCAGGATGGGAAAATGACAGCTGCACTGTTCATAAGTAGGTGTGGGACAATGGCAATGTTGGAAATCTGGAGTGAAAATATAAATTCGTGAAGTTATGAGCTATGCAGCTGTGTGAACGACTCAGAATACAGTCATTTTATGGATATCATTACCAGATTTTCAAGACAGGCATTTTAGGACCTCTACTCATGAATAGTGTCACTGTCATTTTCTTAATCTGTCCCAACACTGATTTCCCACAGTGACTGCGCTATTCTATGCGGAAGTGTGAAACCACATTTCCGCCAGGATGTGAGCAATGACAGCTGTACTGTTCACCAAGAGGTGTGAAAAATGCCAATGTTGAAAATCTGGCATGAAAATCTTGCAAATTCACTGGGTTACGGGTGTGTATAGCAACTGCAGTGCATGCATGCTCGTAAAACTGTCATTTTTTGATTTTGTCCACCAAATTTGTAACATAGGTTTTTGAGAGCCCACCTCATGAACACTGGCACTGTTGTTTCATTACTCTGCCCCAAAAGGTGATTCCGTGCAGTGACCACAAAATCACTTTTGGGGCCAATTAATGCCATTACAGTTCAAGAATTCATGGGGGTCCCAAACCCCATGTTGAACATTTGGTGCCAAAGTCCCCAAAAAACTGAGATATGCATTAAAGTTGAAAAAAATTTATTCCATTATATAGCTTACCAGCATTTCTCAGTTCGCAGTCGGCTTTTGAAGAGTGCAGATGTGTTCCTGTCCATCAAAGATCGTCACGCCAAGCTCGGAGGTAAGTATGGGGTGAGGGGTTGTGGGGAGGTAGGGTGTGCGGTGGGTGGCACGGGTACGGAAGGAGGGGCCAGGAGAATGCTTAAGGACAGTTTCCTTTTTTCCAGGTTAAAAAAACTTTGCAGGACAGTTTTATTTCACAGGGGCATGGCATGCTGGGGTGGGCTCCCAGCATGCCAACAGAGTCTTCACTTTTTCAGGTTTCGGCCAGCCATGGGGTATTGGGCATCCCATCGGCACACAAGAAAGGGGTTAAGATTATGCCGACGGGATTGGGCACTCTGCTGGCAGAGAATATACATGGGGAGGGGGTTACATAATGCCGATGGGGAGGGGCGCCAGTTGGCAACAGCAACATGCGGCAGTGAAGCCAATGGGGATTGGGGCCCCGTCTGCAAGTAAACACGAGGAGTTATTATTGTTTGTGAACATGTCAGTAAACCACCTCCGTGTTCACAAACAATATCACACTGTAAAGATCTCGCCTGCAATGACGGTAACAGCCTCATTGCAACGGATGGCTTACATTGCAATGATGAGGTGGCCCCTGATTGCAGTGGCTAAATTGTCACAAGTTGGTGGCAAGGTTCCAAACTAGTGTCAGCAGCAGCGTGCCATGGCATTGGGAAGTGGTACTAGCCTTTCCAGGCTGTGGGGGCATTGGCCCAACAGTGCCGTGCCTCCACAACCTGCTTCTGAGAAAGCTGTCCCAATATATTTCTTGCGCTTGTGCGCAATCAACATAAAAATGGCAATGTTGAAAATCTGGAGTGAAAATATAAAAAAACTGGTGAAGTCACGAGTGTGCATAGAAACTGCGCAATGCACACCCATAATGTAATTAGTTTGGGATTTTTATAGTAGATTTTCAACATAGGCATTTGGAACCTCCGCCATGAACAGTGTCATTGTGATTTTCTTAATCTATCCTGAACACTGATTTCCCACAGAGACCCTGCTATTCTGAGCCAGAAGTGCAAAAATACATTTCAGCCAGGGTGTGAAAATGACAGCTGTACTGTTCATAAGGAGGTGTGGAAAAATGCCAATGCTGAAAATCTGGACTGAAAAGATTACGAATTCGTGAATTTACGAGGGTGAGTGGAAATTGCACAATGCACACTCGTAACACAGTCATTTTATGGACTTTTGTAATCAAATGTTCAACATAACCAGTTTAAGACCTCTGCTCATGAACAGTGTCACTGTGATTTTCTTAATCTGTCCCGAACATTGATTTTGCTCACCGACCACGCCACTGTGTGCTACATGTGTGAAAACACATTTTGGGTGAGATGTGAAAAATAACAGTTGTACTGTTCATAAGGAGGTGTGGTAAAATGGCAATGCTGAAAATCTGAAGTGAAAATATTAAAAATATTTGAAGTCACTTAACGCATGAGGGAACTGCGCAATGCATGATCATAAATCAGTCATTTTGGGAATGTTTTAACAAATTTTCAACATAGGGTTTTTGGGGCCTACCTCATGAACAGTGTCACTGTGATATTCTTAATCTGTCCTAAACACTGATTTCACACACCAACCGCGCATTGTGTGCTACATGTGCAAAACACATTTCGGGTGAGATGTGAAAAAATGATAGCTGTACTGTTCATAAGAAGGTGTGGTAAAATGGCAATATTGAAAATCTGGAGTGAAAATATTCAAAATGCCCGAGTTACAAGCATGCATAGGAACTGTGCAATGCACCACTATATAGTAATTTTGGTAATTTTTCACCAAATTTTCAACATAGGGTTTTTGGGGACTACTTCATGAACTGTGACACGGTGTCATTTCATTAATCAGTCCTGAAAGGTGATTCCGTACAGTTACCATGAAATCACCTTTCAGGACTGAATAAAAAATGACAGTGACTGAGTTCATAAGGTGGGGTCCCAAGAACCCCATGTTGAACATTTGGTGAAACAATTCCCAAAAATTGCTGAGATATGCACCAAAGTTGAAAAAACATTTATGCTATTATACAGCTTACCGGGCATTTCTTCAGTTCGTGGTCGACTTTGAAGAATGCAGACAAGTTCCAGACCACTGAAGATCATTGCTTGGGCTCCGGAGGCACGGGTGAGGTGGGGTGTGAGGAAGTGGGGTACATAGAGGGTGGGTGCGGGTTGGGGAAGGAGGCAAGAGAATCAACGAGGAACTGTTTTTTCTTCTAGGTCTTTTATTTTTAAAGATGACTGAGGACTTTTGCCACACTGGGGTGGGCTCAGCATGGCACTAGGCAGTTTGTTTGTGGGGCAGTGGAGCCGATGGGGATTGGGCACCCCATTGGCTAAGGAAACTTTGCCACATTGGGGTGGGCCCCAGCGGGCAGATGGAGGTTTGTTTGGGGGCAGTAGAGCTGACTGAGATTGGCACCCCATCAGCCATACAGCATGCTGGGGGATGCAGGAGCCATGGGTGCATTATGCCAATGGGGATTAGGCTACCCCATTGGCAAATGAACTGGAGGGTCATGCCGACAAGGGATTGGGCACCCGTCGGCTTTTTATTTTATTTATTGAAATGTTTCACCAGAAAGGCACACTGAACGGTGAGAGGCTGATGGAGAAGCCATCTCACGGAGTTAATATGCAATCAGCTGTTTTGGTAGATTGTACGCACCAAAACAGCTGATTGCATGGTGACGTGGGTCAATTTCTTGACGTTGTGGCATGCTCCCTAACTGCTGATGCAATATGTTTCTTGCACATGCATTCAAGCAACACAGAAATTAGGTATTGCATCTCATCTGCTCAGTCCTGGTTACTTTAAATATATAGTAAAAATGTGTTCAAGCAAGATCAGGTGAAACAGCAATACCAATGGTGAACATGCAGCATTTGATACATGCTTGTTTCTTTTCTGTGGCTTATTTTCTTTGTTTCCAGATAGCTGAGCACTGTTGAGGATGACTGAGGGGTTCTCCATGTTGTGAAGCTTGGGGCACTTACATAAGCAAATGCATCACTGCAATGTGCTTGCGGTTCATGAGGAGTTTACAAGATGAGCTGGGTGGCACTGAATGAGTGATCAGCATTCATGGTGGTGGGCGAGCCAATGTGGCTAAAGAGAAGCCGGAGAAAGGACATTGGTTGGCAGCATATCAGGGCAGAAAGTAACTGTCAGAGATGCAGTATGTGTCAGGGATCTGGAGGGAGGTAAGCGGGTGGGATCTGAGCTGGTAATATTAGTTTCAGTGGTAAAAGAGAACACATATGTAAGTAATGTTTTCAGGCAGACTTTTGATTAAATGAGCAAGAACGTTTTAATATGAGACAGAAGGAGAAAGTAAAAGTGTGGGTGTGCAGCAGCAGAGCAATGAAACTACTGAGAGGTGTTGGCTCAATGAATCCCTACCTACAGTATGGCTAAAGCCATGGGTAATGTCAATGGTCAAGCTCCACGAGGGAAACTATACCGTTTTTAATGGGGGCCATGGCATATTCAGTTTATGCAAGGACGTTCTTTTTGGTGTTTTTACTCCTTTTTCATTTCTATGACTTATTTTCTTTTTGAGATGGCCAAACACTGTTGAGGATGAGGAGCAGGGTTTTCCATATTGTAACACTTGAGAGGCTTGTGTGCATCAATGCATCACTTTATTGTGCATCCAGTTTATTAGGGAGTTTACAGGATGAGCTGGGTGGAACTAGCTGCATGATCAGGTGTTCATGGTGATGGAGTGAGCAGGTGCTGCCTAAACAGAGGCTGGAAAAAGAGCACGGGACAGGACAAGAGCACATGTCAGGACAGAAAGTGACAATCAGAGAGAGCTATTAGTATCATCATCTATCAGTAATGGGTTTTAACTCCACTTCCACAGCTGACAGCCTCCTTTAAAGCTATACTCACCTGTTTTTGTCATACTAGCCCTTCTGCCTTGATATGTCTTCAGTTTGTCCAGTTTAACTGCAGGGTAGATTTGCCTTCCTTTTCATGTTTGTAGTCTGCTTTCCTCCTCCTTAAACCCTTCATCCAGATAACTCTCCTGCCCTGTCCAGCTTAGTTTTCTTAACTCCTGCAGCAGCCACCTGTTCTCCTTGCTTAGCACATACCAGCAGTTTGACAGTCTCCATCCCCTAACTCTGCTTTTTGAGGTATCTAGTGAAAGTGGGCTTGCCCTGTCAACTGGGGATGGGAGTCCATGTCTTCCAAATACATTCTCTACCAATTACACTTCCATACCAGCAAATTGACAGTCTCCTTCTCTAACTCTGCCTTCTGAGGTATCGAGTGAAGGTGGGCTTGCCCTGTCTGCGGGGATAAGTTGCTGTCTTCCAATTACTGCTTATTAAGCTTCTATATCAGCACTGCAACTGTCTCCATCCCTAACTCTTGTCTTCAGAGGTATTGAGTGATGGTGGGCTTATCCAGTCTGCCGGGGATGGGACTCCATGTTTTCCAATTCTGTTCTCTACCAAATCCATTCTCTACCAACACTTTGACAATCTCCATCCCTAACTCTACCTTCTGAGGTATCAAGTGATGGTGGACTTACCATGTCTGCCAGGGATGGGAGTCTTTGTCTTTCAATTACATTATCTACGAGTTACACTTCTACATCATCACTTTGACTGTCTCTGTCTCTGTCTCTAGCTTTGCCTTTTATTTTTGACCAGTGGAGGCACGCTAAGTTGAAGCTTGTTTACAAGTGCACCCTGGGAGCACAAGGAAGTTAAGTTACCTGCTCAGGGTGACACACACTATTGCAAATGGGGGCTGGGATTCAATCCCAGGTCTCCAGGTTTGCAGCTCAGAGTCTTAAACCACTGCGCTATACTGCCTCCTTTTTCTGAGCTCTCAGTGTAGGTGGACTTGTTCTGGTCTGCTGGGAATGGGTGTCTGTGTTTTCTAACTACACTCTATCAAATCCATTCTCTACCTGCAGTTCAACAGCCCTCTGGGCTTTCAGCAATATGCCCAGCATACTGGCATCATGGCATTCTCTCGTCACCTTCTTTCATGCTTCCAGTTCCCAAAAAGTCTTGCAAGGTCCCTCTGACTTATTCCTCAGCTCCTCCAGCCCATCTGTGGGCTTTGACTTGAACAACTCCACTGAAGATGGGATTCTTCTCACCTAGTTGCCAACCTTCAACAGACAGACTCTCCATTACTTGGCTTCTGCTCATACCCGGACTTGAATGATTTATCCTAGCTTCTCAGCCTCATCCTTTTCTGGATATTGGACAAACCAGCTCTTTCATTGTCTGAAATTCTGAACTTCCTGGCTCTGCTTTCCTTCCAGCTTTCAAACCTACTCTCCTGCTTATCAGCCCTTGTAACTCTCTTCCAGCTCCCCTACTCCAGTCTCTGACTCACCGCTCCTGCTGCCATCCCTTCTATCAGCAGTGCTCTGGACATTCCTGCTCCTCTGAGCTTTCATCCATGTCTCCACTCCATTCACCTTGGAGCCATCTCTGCTCTGTGCCTCAAACCCTGCTTCCTCTTCTGCAGGTGTCATTTCTGCATTGTTGTCTGCAGCTCCTAGACTCCTGATTACTCATCCATGTCTGCCTTCATCCCAACTTCCTGCCTATTCTGCAACTGGATCTGTTTCCCGATTTCTTCAGCTGTGAGGCATTGCCTCCTATTGTTGTGCTGCTTCTCCCATGGAGTTCGCATTGCTTCATTGCTTAATTCAAAGACTGTTCTGTACTCTGTCAATCTCTGGACATTTTGGCCCCTGCTCCAAGCTGCTTTCATGGACTCATTTTGGCTGATTCCTGTTTTATCCATATCTCTGGTGTCTGTGGCATGTCTTGGATGGACTATCTCCTAGTAAGTAAGTAAGTAAAGTTCATTTTAAATGCTTTTACAAAGATCAGAACACTTTACAAATAGCAATAAACAAAACAAATACAATATTAACAATATAAAATCATAGGCCATAAGCTTTTACAAATAAAACATTTTCAACTCTGTTTTAAAACTCTTGTCGGTCAGGCAGCTTCATATCTGACGAGGTAGAGAATTCACGGGCAGGAGCTGCATATGAAAATGCATGAGCTCCAGATGTTTTCAATGAACCCTGGAATCTCCAGCAATCCCTCATCGATGGATTGGAGTGAGCGAGAGGGGCAGTAGGGAGTAAGGAGATCTTTCAGATACTGCGGTCCCTGTTCCTGTAGGGCTTTATAGGTCAATAATCCGACCTTGAAGGTGATTCGCCATTGTACTTGCAGCCAGTGCAACCTCGCAGAACAGGCATAATATGACTATGCTTAGATGTTCCAGCCAAAGGTCTGGCTGCCATTCTGCACTAGCTGCAGGCGACGAATATCAACCCCAGTAGCCCCAGGTAAAGGGAATTGCAGTAGTCAAGGTGAGTGGTCACAAGGGCATGGACCAGAGTGGGAAGGTCAGTGGAGGAACCAGGTGTTTCACCCGGGCGATATTCCTCAGATGAAAAAAGAGGACTTAACAACAGCTGACACCTGTGATTTCAGAGTCAAACAGCTGTGAACAACAACACCAGGTTATGCACCTGGCCTGAGGTCTAGAGCTGGGCACCACCAGAAGCCAGAGGCCTGATGGCATCAGCCCAATGACCCACCTCAAGGCGACCTGGGTTCCCAACCAGCACCTCGGTCTTATCCGGTTTAACCTTAGCCAGCAGGTGCTCATCCAGTCATTATTCAGCTAGACAGCTGTTAAGCAGAGGGATTGCATCATCCTGACCGGAGTAAGGACAAATACAGCTGGGTATCATCTACATAGCAGTGAAAACCAGACTGTGATACCTAATGATATCTCCTAATGGCAGCATATGGACCGCGAACAACATGGGTGCTAAGATGGAGCCCCGCGGTACCCCACAGGACAGAGAGATGGTATCAGAGGAATAAATCCCATAGTAATCCTCTGAGTCCACCCGTGAGAAAGGATTGAAACCAATGTAGAACTGTACCAGACAGTCAACAAAGAAAATGCAGGCACTTCAACAGCACACCATGGTCCGAGTATCAAATGCTGCAGAGAGATCAAGAAGGACTAGAATAGCACGAGCCTTCAATTCTCGCAATTAGGAGATCATTTAAAACCGGACAAGGGCAGTCTCAGTGCTATGTCTTTTCCTAAACCCTGACTGGAGAGCTTCATAAATGTGATTCATAAGATGGTCATCCAACTGTATCGCAACCACCTTTTCAATAACCTTACCCACAGAGGGCAGGTTAGAGATAGGTCTGTAGTTAGCTGGGAGTCTGTATTCAGTGAAGTTTTTTAAGGAGTGGCTAACGACCGCCTCCTTTAAGGGCAGGGAAACCCTTGCTCCAAAGATTTCCAGACAATTTCCAGCAAGGATTGGGCAGATAACATCTACACAACTTAGTAACAGTGGTGTAGGGCCTGGATCTAAACTACAGCTGGTTGGTCGTACAGTCTGGATAATCCTCACAACATCCATGAATGCCGCCTACTAAAGTCAAACCAGGAGACACAAGGATTGCTTCCTCTCACCGACCATCATAACTCCCTAAAGAGAGAGCAGGACGGATGCTCGATCTGATGCTGGCAATCTTATTCATGAATAATCGAGCAAGCTCATCACACTTCATCTGTAGAATCTCTTCCAGACTGCAGGCAGAGTGGATTGCACAATCTGTCAACAGTCTGAAAGAGTTTGGCTGGACGATCTGGCAGCAGCAATCTCCCTGACAGGAATTCTGCTCTCTTTATGGGTGATTGTTGATTGATAGACTCTAAAATGGTCCATCAATCTAAGTCTGTCAGCATCCAGGCCGGACTTTCATCAAGGTCTTCTAGCCTTCGTCCTACTCTCCTCAGCTCCTTCAAAGAACCATCAAACCATAGAAGATCTTGGGCGCTGAGTGAGTGGACTACATCGAACAGGTGTAATGTGATCCAGGGCATCACCCACAGCCTTTTATAGGCAAGTATGAGATTCTCTGGATCCATGCACTTACTCGAATACCCGATAGGTCCAAAACCACTGAAAGGCCTTCTGGGGTAACTCCCTTAAGGGTGATATTGTACCATCTTCGAAGGGCAGGCCTCACTTAGGGTGCCCTGAAGCTAAATCTTATGGTATGATGAGTGATCCCACATTTGGTTTCACTCCCAAATGTGCGACCTCCAACTCAGTAGGAAAACTAGTCCAATGAGTGACCCCTCACATGGGTAGCAGAGGTAACCACCTGTCATAGTTGGAGGAGATTTTCCAAAAGGTGAGAGTTCATCGTCAACCCAAGCATTAAAGTTGCCCAGTATTAACCACCTGGGTGACTCCAGCGCCACACCGACGATGAAGTCTGCAAACTCCTTCAGGAATTATCCACCATCACCAGGTGGTCAGTAGATGAGGAGAATCCTGAACCCTGCACCTGCTCCCAGGATACACTCAAAGGATCTAGTGACACCCACTGGTACATCCACAAGACCCAGATCCATTCTAAAAAGATGGCTACACCTCCCTATGATCCAACCTCGGGCGGTGTATCACTAAGAACCCGGATGGAGTAGCAGAAGCCAAATTAGGGTTTCGATTCTCATCCAACCAGGTCCTGTGATGCATGCCAGATCAGATGTTACAACAAGATCTGCTATAATAGCGGTCTTGTTTTTAATTGACCTGGCATTACATAACACCACCCGGTTGGATGGGTTTTCAAGGAGGAGCGCAGTACCGCCCCTTAATTTGAGGAGCCCTTGGGTATGGGAATCAGACAGGAAAACCTCTCCTGAACCCATTTCACCCCAGGCATCTCCTAGTTCCCACTACCTCGATTGATCTATTTTTTCCATTCTCCCACTTTACCCAGACCATACACTTGAACGCCTTCTCACTATTCCCAATGAACGACATTTGTTGTAAACTTCAGGATCCAAAGGGGAACAGTGAAAAGGACGGAGGTCACGAAGGAAAGTGGGAGAATAGCTCCTGACTGTCTTAATGCCTTCCCAGCATATTTCAATAAACAATAATTTATCTAAGAATATCCAAACAAGCAACTCAACAATCTCAATATTCAAATTTAACTCAATAAATTATTATGAAACACAAGTCATATCCCATAAAATCCTGAAATGGCAGTGACGCTCAAATTTCGATGTTGAAAGTCTTAAAAAGGATTAAGGTCTCTCACTTCCCAATCCAATAATTTAATTCAGATTTTACTCTCACTAAAATCTATAGAATCTAATAGACAGGACAATTTGATAAGCTTATAACCCATTCAGGCATTAATGACAAAATACAATGAGGGGTTCATGAGGAAAAATAGCTTCCAAACTAATGAAACTTTACCCTCACGGGAACAGGACTACAGCTCCCAGAAAGGGACCACTCACCAGTGGACCCCACTACAGTCCTAGGAGGCACTGCTTCTTCAGGCCCACCCTCCGTAGACCGGGATCAATACCACCCATCCCAAGCCCAACAAGAATAAAAACAAACACAAAACGTAATCCCCACTGAGAGCAGAACTACGGTCCCCAGAAAGGGACCACTCACCAGTGGACCCCACTAGCAGGCCTGGGAGGCACTGTTTCTCCTGCGCTCATCCTCTGATAGGCCGGACCAATACCACCCATCATAAGCCCAGCAAGGACAACAAACAAACAACAAACACCTCCAGCAGCTCACCCTGCAATAAACCCCACAATTTCTTTAAAATGATCTAATTCATATCAGTCGGAAACTTATAGATAAATTCAGTTCAAGAAGTTAACAGTTTGAACACTAGTCCCACTCAGATGTTCATTCCAGCATAAATCCAGCCGAATTCATATACTACTCACAGACCAAAACATCTTTGTAAGTCCAATTAAAGTCAGCAGCTCCAACAATATGGTCAGGAAAATCCAACCCAACTCGACTCAGTTCTTCAAATCTTTAGTCAAGAAGCAAATCATTTCAGCAGTTCGATAGTAAAACCGATAATGAACCAACGCCCTTTCTATGCAGTCACAGTCACAGCATCACGACTCCATAATGCTCCAATTTTCTTTCCCAAAACCAAGAGGTTTAGCTTGTTCACAGCTTGTCCACAGCTCCTACACAATCCATCAAGCAGCAAGACCAAAAATACTACCAAGCCGAACGTCTGCTCCAGCTTGTTCCTGCAGTCGCCTCGCTCAAATCAAGAGCCCAAATCACACACAACGGCACGTATCCTCTCTATCAGGCCAAATGAGTCAAAAAGGCCCAACAGTCATTTAGGAATATGCTGCAATGGGCTACAGCAGAGGTCGGCAAGGGCCATTTTAGAAATGTACTGCAGCGGGCTACAACAGGCGTCAGTAAGAGGTCAAATTTAACAACACCAGTTAAACTAAGCTAAATGAACTAAATAAAACAATTTAAAATTTACTAAAATAAGTAAAACAGTAAATCTTATGGCTTATGACAAGAGCTTGTGATAAGAGCTCACAGTGGCTGACCTAGTGTGGTCGCCATCTTGCATATCATGCTACGTCTTGTCCTGTTGCTTCAGCAGCCCAGGGCTTCTTGTATTTGCTTTCCTGTTTTTTTGGGGCATTACTCAACATTAATCTTCATCCAGCACTCAGTCATCTGCTTCATTACTTCTTCTGCTGATCTGTTAGATTATCCTCTTGCTCCTGACAAGCCATCCCATGGCCTATTAGTCCTCAGACTGATGAGCAAAACTTGGTCTAGTGATACTCCTCAAATAGCTCAGCATCTCATTGGACTCAGAACTTACAATATGGAAGTCCCATTCCCTCCAGATAATCTCCATATGATCGTTCTTGGTATCTTATGGATTTGGATTGCATGACAGCCATTTCCTCTCAATAAACTCTGCAAGATCATTCATCAGCATCTTATTTTTTTTTTTAGTTGTTTAACCAGGAGTAGCACACTAAGCTGAAAGCTTTTACAGGTGCAACCTGGGAGCACAGGAAGTTAAGTGACTTGCTCAGGGTCACACAGTATGCAAGTGGAAGCTGTGGATTCAAACTCAGGTTTGGTCTGCTGGATGTCACCAGTTTAGTAGCTCAGAGACTTAAACCACTGTGCTATACTGCCTCATAAATTATTGGATCCAGACTGCATGGCAGCCTTTTCTTTCTGCATGATCTTAATGGATTCAGACCGTATGGAATCCTCGACTACCAGATGAACTCCACAGGATCATTACTCAGCATCTTATTGGATTCAGAGTGCATGTAAGCCACACCTCTAACAAGCTCCACAGGACCCAGACTTTACTAGAGTCATCTTTGAACGGATCTTCCACACAGAATTGTGAACTTACATCCCCTTGGGATACCTCAACTTCCACAATGACAATGATTCCTCAAGGTCGGTCCTTCATGTCCTTTCTATTGGCACTGGCATCATTGGTTGTGGACTTGCACCTCCATATCCAGTTCACTGCAACAGCAAATCAGATCTAGCTTCATGGTCCCAATTGCACCTTCTTGGAATAACTGTCCAATGTTCTTCAAAGACCCTTCTTCTGTCCTGCATTTCACAAATATACATCAATGTATCTCTAACACATGGCTATCCTACTATCTTTGCACACTCATGAATCATTATGCCCTGGCCTCCAGACATTGCATCTGCTGGATGTCTTCCATAATGCATTCCTTACCTGGCTGGTGACTGACTCTGTGAGGGAGGGTAGCTTCCTGGATGTGGTCCTGTCAGATTGCAACCTCATCAAGGACCTTGTGGTTGGGGCCTAAGTGGTAGGTAGTGATCATGCCACTGTCTGGTTTTCCTGGACCTGGGGGTGGATCATATGAAACAATGGTAGTTGACTTTAGAAGTGCAAACTTCAGGGTATGCAGTGGATCCTTAGAGGCTACTTAGACTGGATCAGGCCAGGCATAGACATAGAGAGCCAGTGGAACTTATTAAAAGGAGCTCCTGGAAGCTACCAAGTGCTGCACAAGGAGATACACAAGTTTGGTAGAGCCAGGAATCCAAGCTGGTGGACTAGGAGGTCCAGGAGGCAGTAAGGGAAAATAAGGCCAGCTATAGCCAATACAGTTGTTCATGTCTGGTTATGGACAAGGGGGAGTATGAAGAAATCTCCAGGAAGGTCACCAGGGTGGTAAGGTTGGCAAAAGCGAGGACGGAGCGGAGGCTGGCTTAGGGATTAGCAGAGGTGAAAAGGATTCTTCAGGTATATCAGGAAAGAAGAAAAGGAAGGACAGATTAGTAGACTGAGATCGGGGAGCAGGAGGGCGTAGAGGCAGGGACCAGGCAGAGGTACTAAATGACTACTTTGCCTCAGTCTTCACTAGGGAGGATGGTGGGACAGCACTGCATGGTGTGGGGCAATGGGGTCCTGCTGGTGGGGAGGATGCCATGGATGATGAAATCCCCATCGGTAGAGTGTGGGAAGCCCACGAGGCCCTAAGAGTTGAGAAGGCACCAGTCCCATGTGGCCTTCATCCCAGGGTGCTGATGGAGCTGGCAGACATCCTGGCTACATCTCTGGTGAACCTCTTTAACTCCTTTCTTCCAGTGGGATGGGTGCCTCAGGATTGGAGGATCACCCACATTGTGCCTATTCACAAGGGTGGCTCATGAGAGGAGACAGGAAACTACAGCCGGTAGACTGACATCAGTGGTGGGTAAGGTGATGGCAGTCATCTTGAAGGAGATGCTGGAGGGTTCTGGAGGCAAGGGCTACCTGGATGATCCCCAGCATTGCTTTGTTCAGGGCAGATCATGTCAGATCAACCTTGTGGAGTTCTACGATTGGGTGACAACAGTTTGACCAGGCAGGTTGGTGGATGTCCACTTTCTAGACTTCAGCAAGGCGTTTGACTTGGTGCCACATCCTGGGCTGCTGGAGAAGCTGAGGGCATGGGGGTGGGGAGCAGATGGTCAGGTGGATCAAGAATTGGCTAGGGGGCAATTTCAGAAGGCAGTGGTCGAGGGAGGGTTCTATCTCCCAGGAGGGTCATTAGCAGGGTCCCACAGGGATAGATGTTGAGACCAATCCTGTTTAACACTTATATCTTGGATATCAGAAATGATATCAGGAGTGAGATGAGCCTCTTGATGATGACTCAAAGCCGGGGTGGTGGTGGATGGGGAGAATGGAAGGTTAGCCCTGCACGGGACCTGGAGGCTCTGGAGGTTGATCGCACACCTGGAAACTGAGGATTAATATTGAGAAGTGCAGGGTCCTCCACCTGAGGCAGGAACCCAGCTCATGTACACCTTGGGAGGGGTGACACTGCAGACTTCAAGTGGGAAGAGGGACCTCAAAGTGGTAGTGGATGCCAAAATGAACAACTCAGAGCAGTGTAGAAGGGCTGTGGCTAGAGTGAATAAAATGTTGGGGTGCATAGATAGGGATAACCTCGTGAAGATGGGAGGTGCTCCTGCCACTGTACAATCGCCTGGTTAAACTGAACCTTGAATACTGCATGCAGTTTTGGCATCTGTATTAAAAGTGATGTTGCACTCCTGGAGAGGGTCCAGAGGAGGGCAACTAGGATGATACAGTGTCTGGGGAGAAGTCCTATGGGAGAGACTTGAGGAGCTCAACTTGTACGCCCTGGAGGAGAGGAGAATAGAGAGGACATGATCGAGGTCTTCAGATATCTTAAGGGATTAATAGGGTAAGTCAGGTTAGGATGTTCCTTCTGAAAGAGGAGGGGGCTACCAGGGGCACCCAATGAGACTGTAGAGGAAGACCAGGAGTCGTTACTTCACTGAGAGGGTATTAGAACTCTGGAATGCTCTGCCTGTGGAACTGGTGGCTGTAGATACTGTGGAGGTTCAAGAGGGGCTGGGATATGTATAGAAGGTGTGATTTTAGCAGGGTCAGCATTTGGGGGGCCCAGTCAGGGAAGGGGTGGGGACCTCGTGAGGAGGGAGGCAGCAAAGGTGCCCTGAATGGTTACTGATCCCCAAGTAGACTTGATAGACTCAATAGACCATAGGCCATGACCTGCTGACTTCTTAATATGTTAGTATGTTACTTTGTGAAGTCATCTCCTCTTCAGGTTTACCCAGTTGTGCCTGTCACCTTCCTTGGGGTCATCACTGGTCCTTTCAGACAGTATTCAGCTTTCCTCATATTTAGTCCACATTGGATACCATCAACAAAGGCAAGTCCTTTTCTTTTCATCATGCAGTTCATTCACAAATGACTTGGTCATCTTTAGTCACAATTTCCACACGAAATGGTCCCATATCAGAGTATTGCAAATAATGCAGTCAGTGTGTTTTCTTGTTTCTGATGTCAGCCATTTCTTTGCCCATCATTCAGCATACTCAGTCAAGACTCCTCCTTTATTGCAAACCCATACTGTCAGAATTTAATCTCTACCAGGACAATGCCACGTGTGGGCCACCTAAGCTCCTGCCACCAGAACTACTTATACTACAGTGTGAAAAGTATCCCTCATTCTGCACATTGAAGTCCTTCATAAATATTCCTGCTCATTTTAAATGTACTAACATTTCTAACTTGTTATCCAGCCTCAAAGTATCATATGGAACAATTAAGATATACCTGTCAGGTGTCCATTTCATCCACACAACATTCCATCCTCGCTGTCTCTATTCTTCAGTCATTCAAGTTACGCTCTTCAATTTCAGTATCCAAAGAGCTTCAGTCACTTAAACTCCTCTGCCAGGATTCACAAAAAGAATGCAAAGTGGGTGCAAAGGTTCACAGTCAGATAGTGCACCAGGAATAGTAGTAGAATACCCAAGCACTACCCTCACAGCCAGCCAGGAAAATGGCCCTGCAGTCAATAGCGCCTCAGTTGCTAAAGTGCATCATGAAGGAGCCATGCAAATCAGTGCATTGGGCATGCAAGGCACTAGTGGCCATTAGCATGCCCATTATGAGCTAATTTGCAATCCATTAGTGTGGCAGTGCATGGTCCCCTACCAGCCCAAGCCCATGCAACCCCATCCCCTGTAGTCCAGTGGTGCCTCTCCCACCCCTTCTATGGACCCAACAGTAAGAACAAATAATATTCCATAGTGTATAGTTCCTCCCTGGTCCTCAATCTCCCTCCTGTAATGTACAAAACATTTGCCATAGTGTAGGGTCCCTCCGTCCCTTATCTCCCACCGATTAATAATAAAATAGTTTTTATAGTGTAGGGTCCCACCCATTGCCAGATCTCCAACCCAATATGAAATATAATGTCTTTCCATAGTGTAGTGGTGCCGCCTCCCCAACCTCATAATAAAGGAAATGTTTCCATAGTGTAGTGTCTCACCAGAGTGCCCAATCGCCCACACAATATTGTTCAACACCATTTCTGTAGTGTAGTGGTCTCCCAACCCCCACCCACTCCGGTAACTACATACTACCTCTCCTCCCTGCCCCAACACAGCCACTGGTTGGTGAGCAGTACAGCCCTCCTCAAACCTTCATGGCTGCTAGCCGACTGAACTGTCAATGACAGCGTACAGTATGCACTACAAGCTCATTGGTTGTACACTATGGAAAGACATTATATTTCATATCAGGTAGGAGGTCAGGCAATGTGGAAGGACCCTACACTATGAAAAATTATTTTTATTATTAATGGGTGGGAATCAGGAGGTTGGGGGACTGGGAGGGACCACCACCATAGGAACAGTATTATACCAGATGGGGTGAGCGATCAGGGACCAGGGAGGCTTGTGGGGCCACAGTATGTCACCAACTACTAAGGTTGTGGGATTACCATAAGATTCTTTTCAGGTAATTGCTCCATGCAAGGGCTTTTGCAAAGGCTCCTTGCATGGAGCAAATCTTTAGTTAATGAGACTGCTGGAATATGCAGGCCCCTTCCACTCATTTGCATTTCAGACCCCTCACTACGTTTCCTGATTGCAAACTGGGTTTTGTGAATACCAACCATTCCTAAAGCTCAGTTTGCCCAGACAAAGCTTTGTGAATCTTGACCTCATCTTCTCCTTATGGATGCCTCCATAATGAAACACAGTTATTTTGTCTAGCCTTCTGTACATTCCTGCACCGGAAGGATTCATTACCTCATCATCCTTCATTGCCATTGTCTTAAAATCAACAATTTACAAAAGGAGCTGATCATTATATCTGGCTGTTATCTTCTTCAAAGACTGACAGTTTACATTAAGGAGTGCACATAACTTATTATCAGTCCTGTAATTACTGGAATTCAGTAGCTCATCTCGCATGCACTTCCTCATGCTCAGATCCATCACATCCTCTGTTTGATCTCTGAAAAACAATTACTTATGACCACAAATAGTTCCTGGATTATGTCTGAACCTTTCTTCAGTGGCTGGACTTAAACCATATTCATTATCAAGACCTTCCTTTGGATTGGCCACAGACAGCCCATCTGTGGGCTTCCCAAAGATGCTCCTGTGGCCTTGGCTCTCTCTGAGCAGGCCACAGCTAACAGACCACCCGACTGACCCCGGACAGATTCAGACAGCCCATCTGTGGGCTTCCAAGCTTGCTCCTGTGGCCTTGGCTCTCCTGAGCAGGCCACAGCTAACAGACTCACCCGACTGACCCCGGACAGATTCAGACAGCCCATCTGTGGGCTTCCCAGCTGCTCCTGTGGCCTTGGCTCTCTCTGGAGCAGGCCACAGCTAACAGACCACCGACTGACCCCCGGACAGATTCAGACAGCCCATCTGTGGGCTTCCAAGCTCTCCTGTGGCCTTGGCTCTCTCTGGAGCAGGCCACAGCTAACAGGACCACCCGACTGACCCCTGGACAGATTCAGACAGCCCATCTGTGGGCTTCCCAAGCTGCTCCTGTGGCCTTGGCTCTCCCGGAGCAGGCCACAGCTAACAGACCACCTGACTGACCCCGGACAGATTCAGACAGCCCATCTGTTGACTCCCAAGCTGCTCCTGTGGCCTTGGCTCTTCCGAGCAGGCCACAGCTAACAGACCACTCTGACTGACCCCGGACAGATTCAGACAGCCCATCTGTTGGCTCCTGCTGCTCCTGTGGCCTTGGCTCTCTCTGAGCAGGCCACAGCTAACAGACCACCGACTGACCCCGGAAAGATTCAGACAGCCCATCTGTGGGCTTCCAATGTTGCTCCTGTGGCCTTGGCCTCTCCGAGCAGGCCACAGCTAACAGACTTCACCTGACTGACCCCGGACAGATTCAGACAGCCCATCTGTTGACTCCCAAGCTGCTCCTGTGGCCTTGGCTCTCTCGAGCAGGCCACAGCTAACAGACCACTTGACTGACCCCGGACAGATTCAGACAGCCCATCTGTTTGGCTCCCAAGCTGCTCCTGTGGCCTTGGCTCTCTGAGCAGGCCACAGCTAACAGACCACCCGACTGACCCCAGACAGATTCAGGTACGCACCGGACCTCGAAACTCATGGTTTTGAATGCCACTGTTTTGACTGGATGCCCAGTGGAGGAACCAGGCACTGACTGGCAGCTGCACTCCTTGGCTGATTTTCCAACGCCTGGTGCTTCCTGGTCTCAGGAAATCTCTTTCTGTGCTTTGTTCTGGACTGAATTTTGTTAATGTAATCTACATATGTTATGCATCAATTGGTCTTACTTTACCTGCCAGCTAGCTAGTCTATTACAAGCCACTAGTCTAGCCTCTCAGTGTTGCTTAGTACTTGACAAACTGTATTGTATAGCAGCCGATGTTTGACTGCTTGACCTAGCTACTGAGCAAGACTGCTGCAGTTTTCTATTTCTGCCCTACTGACGAACTCTGCCCCTTCCCCACACTGGTCACTCTGCCAGTTATTAATTTCTCTGCCCCTTGTATGCTGTCTCTCTAAACACCTTACTTTCTTCTCTGCCTTACCTACAAACCCTTTCCTTACACCCCCCCCTGCTGCTGCTTTCCTCCTCAGACATCCCGGTGCCAAAGCACAGGCGAGGCCCCCATTACCTCCTCTTCTAGCTCAAATAATTGCCTGCATTTACCACCTCTTTACCTCATGCTTTGTCTTTCCCCATTGCCTGCCACCCACTGAGGTTTCTATTGTACTCTAGCTGTATTTAATCCTCTGTGTTTCCTCCTTGTTCCACAGACAGCCCATCTGGGCTTCCTGTTGCTCCTGTGGCCTTGGCTCTCCGAGCAGGCCACAGCTAACAGACCACCCGACTGACCCCGGACAGATTCAGGTACGCACTGACCTCTGAAACTCGTGGTTTTGAATGCCACTGTTTTGACTGGATGCCCATGGAGGAACCAGGCACTGACTGGCAGCTGTACTCCTTGGCTGATTTTCCAATGCCTGGTGCTTCCTGGTCTCAGGAAATCTCTTTCTGTGCTTTGTTCTGGACTGAATTTTTTCATGACCCTCCCCCTCCTCCCCAGTATTAAATAGAGCCTTACTCCACCCCTTCCTTAGCCTAGCAGCAGATTGGTCACCCCACTGCTACACATTTTCATTCTATTGGCCTCCCTGTCTTCAATGCCTGACTTGACCCACTTTCTTACCTCCCTTTTTAAAGCAGTCCCACCCACAGGATCCCACATTTCCTCTCAACCTTTTCTCCAGCCACTCCATCTAACTCCTCTCAATTACTGCTCTACCTGCCCTATTGTTGGGGACCTCACCCTAATTCGACTATATACCCTTTCAACTATAAAACAGCTTGCAGTTAAGCAGGCCAGCAACATCAAACAAACTACGTTAGTGCAACCACCTACTACTACTTTTCACTACCTCTTTTGGCATTGCTGGTACCATACACGTCCTTTGTTCTGCAAATTTTGGACTCCCCGCTGTTCTGTCTAACCCTTATGGAATCCACTTTATTAACCCTCACTCCTTCTCCCTCAGCCGAGAAACCATCGCCAGGGTCCCAGCTCCTAGCCGAGGATTCCTGCTACAGGCGGTCGCGCGCCTCTGGCCGATGGTCGAGACCGCAGACACGGACCCAAGGTCTTACAAGGCACGAATTGCCGGTGAACTTTTCGACCGCCTCCCCCACCTCCGCTGATTATTAAATACAGTAGCTCCTGCCAAAATATTAGTCCACATCCCTCGGCGCAGTGCCCCACCATAGAGACTTAGCTCAGGATCCCCTCTTCTCTATCAGCCTACGGGATCCAACTCTCAGGGCCTCGCCTTACTAAAACGATGGGCTCTCTTTGGCTGTGCCTTCACCACTAAATATCTTTAATGCTATCAAATTTGGGTCGACTAGGATCGAAAACTACTGATAAAGCTGCATTAATCCAGCAATCCCACTGGCCCCTGGGCTAATTGAGTGGCTCCTTTTGAGGTACCATCATGTCGGGCCCTATATGGCTCCTTTTACTGCCCTTCTTCTGCTGATACCAGCTGCCCAGCATTGGACACCTGAACTACCATCATGTTTGGTCTACAACAGCACCTTGTGCTGTATACCACATAGCAGCTTATCCTTTAATTGCCTGTGATTCCAAGTATCAATACCTCGAACCTGCTCTTGGACCACACATACCAGTAGTACTTATAACACTACCCCACCACAAGGTCCACCTCCCACCATGCAGACTTCTATCTCCTCCTGCCTATGTGGTAGGGTACTAGCTCTTGCTACAACAGATCAGCTCTTCTATGGTGGCTACTTTCCAGTCCCTAAAACATCAGATCTACTAGACGGGAGAAAGGCAGAATTACAAGCTTATAATTAGTGCTCTTAGAAAAATCCTACTTATCCTCCTGCTTTGTTCAGGCAACGTAGAACTCAACCCTGGTCCCCCAGAAGCTATTGCTTTGCCAACAGAACTAGCAAATTTAAAGGAATAAGCTTCTTGCATATTAATGTATGTAGCCTCCTTAAAAGATAACCTTAATACAAACCTGGGTAAACCATACCCTCCTGACATACTTGTGATTTCCGAACTTGGTCAGACCCAGCACCACTGATAGAGAAGAAACATACCCAACTATGCCTTGTTCAGAGCTGATAGGTATGCCAGAGGAGGAGGGGTGCTATCTACGTTAAAGACAAATTTTCTGCCTCCTGCTTATCCTCAGCATCTGTCGCCAGCTAATTGAATGCCTAATTCTCAAAGTGGAAATTACACAGACTACTGCACTCTGCGTAATAGGATTCTACAGACCACCGTCTGCCTACAGCTTGTGTCATATCTAAGTGACAAGTTGAGACAGGGGCTGCCAGAAACTATTATTTTAGAGACCTCAACTTTGACTGGCTCTCTAACACAGCTGCCCCTTGCATCCTTCGGTGATAAACATGGCTGACGCAACTTATTACTGAACCAACACGCCCAAACATGAAGAACCCCAGTAAGTTAGCTTAGTACTCCTCTGAGTGGCAAGATTTCTACCTGGCCAAAACGATTACGTCTAGCTTACAATATCTTCCACAACATTCTATCAAAGACCCTTAATAAGTATGCCCCTTATTAAAGTTCGAACTAGGACCAAAACCTGTAAATGGTTCACCCTCAGATCAAGTCCTTGCTTCTAGAAAGAGATAAGCTCTGAAAAAGCATGCAGACTGAACACTGCAGAGGATTGGAACCAGTTCTAGGAGACTACTAAATTTATGTACAAAACAATCAGAGAATCAAGACCACCTTCTTCAACCGAACTCGACTCTGCCACAAAGAGCCCAATCAAGCTCTGGAACACAATCGGTGATCTGCTAGGCCACTCCCAGGAAATTCACTCCCGACCAAGATTACCTCTGGCAACATGACTATAACCGAAAAAGATAGATATACTTGACGATTCAATAACCACTTTGCTACTGCAGGCATGACATTTGATAATCCCCTGCAAGCATACTTTGCTCCCAGACTGCCAGCCAACTGCCTGAAACTCCGATAGCTTCTGCTGCCTTTCTCACTTCAACCTGCCACACTGAAAGAGGTAGAGGACCTCTTGCTTCAGTTGGATACTAGAAAAGTGCTGGGGCCGACTCTCTGACCCTTTCTTCCTAAAAATTGTATACCATGTACTAGCGATACCCGCCACCCACCTTTTAACTTATCCCTGTCTCAGGGCACCTTACCACCTATATGGAAGACAGTACATGTCATACCACTGTTCAAATCAGGTGACCGTGGAGATCTCAATAACTACAGGCCAATTTCCTCCTTCCGTCCTGTCCAAGCTCCTAGAGAAAATTGTAAATGCACAGCTGAGGACTCACCTTGAGTCTAGGGAACTGCTAAATCCTATGCAGTCCGGATTCAGAGCTAAACATAGCACTATCTCAGCCCTCGCCAAAGTTACTAATGACTGGCAGCGTAATCTTGAGAGCAAAAACTTTATTTGTGCTGTTTTCCTTGATCTAAGCAAGGCTTTCGACACCGTCGACCATTGTCTGCTCCTCCACCCTTCAAACCATAGGTGTGGACCCCCTCTCTCTGCTTGGTTCACTGACTATCTTACAGGGCGCCCTAACAAGTTAAAAGCTAAGGAGGCCTGTCCCCTTAAAAACTCTGCAAAGAAGGGTACCTCAGGTTCTATATTAGGCCCTTACTTTTGCAATCTACATTAATAACATCGACTACTGTATAAAAGAAGCCAACATCCATCTGTTTGCAGATGATACAGTTCTCACGTGAGTCGCCTAACACCTGAAGCTGCCTGCAATGATCTACAGTCATAATTCAACCTTTGCAAAGCCAACTTCTCCAAAAAGCTACTCCTTAATGCCAAAAAAACTAAAGCGATGGTCCTCTCCTTTTATCTGTACAGCTAACCCTGTGTCCAGTGGGATAGTTCCCAAATTGCCACAGTTCTAGGTGAAAAACTAGAATTTATTACAAAATTCAAGTATCTGGGAGTTTGATAGACCAAGGACTCTCCTTCATTGAACATATCGAGGACTTGCTAAAACGACTTCGCAAAGGCTTGGACTGTTTTTAGAATCAGCCAATTTCTCACCAGAGATGCCAAGAAACAACTGGTCCAATCCATTTTCCTATCATTGGTTGATTACGCTGACTTCCTCTACAGCCAATGCCCCAACTCTTACATGGCTAAACTGGACACACTCTACCATCGAGCACTGAGGTTTATAACGGGACTCCCCTTGACATACATCACTGCACCCTATATGCGGCAGTGGGATGGACATCACTAAAGTTCAGGCGCCACAGAAACGCCGCTTCTGGACCTATAGAGCCATCTCTAATAAGCTGCCTTACTATATCTCCTGCTGTCTTCCCTGAGTATAATTGGGAAATACGCTGCTAAGAAGTTACTCAGCTATTACACTTAAAGTACCCAAAGCAAAATCCCACTTGCCAGGGCAGCCATAAGCTTCGTGCTACCTGCCTTATGGAACGATCTACAAAAAACCCTCAAATTAAGCACTCTAGTTGGTATAAATGCTTTCAAGATGCTTTATTTCCATACAATCAGAGAAGTATGTAACTGCTTCACCCACTCAGACCCAGTACTGGAATATAGCCACGTCTAGACCCAATTTTAAGTACTGACCCCCCAGCTTGCTCCTCACCAACCTAATTGTTCTCTCTCTCTATCCCCTGTCTTATCAACACTAGGCCCATCCATCCCCTTATTCTTCCTTTCCCAACCTCGGATAGAGCTCACTACCTGGGTTGTGACATCCTACCATGCCCGTGCTATAGCATTCAATCCCGGGGCTCACACATAATCCTTTTCTCCATCCACCTTCTCTACATCCAGCTTTACCAACTCCTTTCTGTGCACCGTGCCCTCCTAGCCTTTCTCTCCCTACTTCCCTCCCTCTCTTCCCTACCTTCACCTCTACCTGGTGTATATTTTATTTTTTCTTCCGTTATGTCCTCCTGCAACCTTAGATAACCTGCTTTATCTTCCTATAGACACTTCAATGTATGTAAATACCGTGTAATCTGTACAATATCTGTATAATTCTATGTACATATGAACTTTTTTCTTCCTCTCTGTAAAGAGTATTATCTGTATTGCCTTGTAAATATCTGTGTTGACCTGTATATACAATTGTTCATCTCCACCCAGGTCCATCTTGCAAATGAGCGTCTGCTCAACGATGAACACCTGGTTAAATAAAGACTTGATTGATTGATTGATTGATTAATCATCAAACATTGAATGGGAGGGCTGAAGCCTGAGGTTCAATGGGGGAATTGCTCTCCCACATTCCAAATAAAAGGCAGACTCTCCTTGCAGCTCTCACTTAGCATGTCTTGAAACACCCACCATCATCCCTTCCTCATCTCCTCCGCACCTACTCACCCTTGGTGCCAGGCCTTCTATTTCCTACAGTCTACCCGGTGTATCTACCATGGGTGGGAACAGAGAAAGGCCAAAGTTTTACAGTATAAACAAGCACTACACTAATTACCAAACATTAAACAAATAATGTATGTAACACAGAAACATAGAAACATTCACAGAATTTGACGGCAGATAGACTGCTTGACCCACCCAGTCTGCCCATTTTCCTTACCAACATTATCACCACAGACACTACTTGAGCTACAGCTTTTTCCCACCCCTTCCTTTCCACTTTGTTTTCCTTTTGATTAAAGAAGCAACTACTTTTTAATGTGAGTTAGGGTAGAAAGCAACAGGGTTCAGTCATGCAGTCACAAAGCAATGAAACTGCCAAGTGGAAGTGCACAACTGAGCAGCCAATTCTAATTGTGCTGCTCGCACTACCGACTCCAGCCGATCCCCATCTACCATCTGGATAAGTTCCAGCACTACTGACCTATTGTGAGGATAAATGCAATAGCCTCACTTCAGGTCTGACCACCCTCTAGATATCACATTGATTTGCCCGAGTTTCCTCACTGATATTACACACACACATATATATACCCACACATACACACGCATGCATGCACACACTTACACACACACACATATATACACACACATGCACACACGCATACACACAATCTATCTATCTATCTATCTATCTATCATCTATCTATCTATCTATCTATATCTATCTATCAATCTATCTATTTATCCATCCAATGCCACGATGTACCACTATAGTTAGGGTTGAGTAGCCTGTTCAGTGTTAAACCCCAAACTTTGCACATTAATATCTTTAGCACTGTTTGTTGAAATTAGCTGACATTTTCATGTGTAGTGTAGCAGGCAAGATCTTAATCTATGAAAAGTTTTGTGATGGCAGCTTATGTGGTTTCTGAGATCTACATATGTCAATTTCTAATCAAGTCTAACTTTTTCCAATACTTAACATGTTTTTTCTCTCACCTCGACATGGATATATACTTTTTCCCAAACATGTAGGGGACATGTATCATGTCCTAATGTAATGCCTTTGATAAGTCTGGTGAAAAAATATTTATTTATTTATTGAAATCTCTGATTACAAGTACCTATGAATCAGAGACTCTTTTACACAGGTTCCAACACAAAATAAGTACACCACAGTACAATACAATAATCATAGAGAGGAGATAAAATAAAGAGTTCAAATAACATTGATTACAAGCTAAAAGTTCTGATTGGGGGTTAGACAGTAAACAATAGTTAAGGACGATGACATTAATAGGAGCAAAATCGATGTCACGGTTACATCTATAAGTCAGACTGACTGGAGCAGCATGCTGGGGTGAGCAATCAGAGGTTGGCTCTGTCAGCCAGGATTGGCAAACCAGAGGTCAGTTTTGTCAGTTAGGAGGAAGAATCAGAGAGAGGGTTGGTCGACAGAGGAGCAGTCGTAGGTATCACTTGGAGGGCAGGCTGATGGAATATAGGACAGAGGTGAAGACTGAGAAAACAGGGGTGGGGAGGCCTGGACAGGAGAGGGGGTTATGGTAGGGAAGGGAAAAGGGGACAGGATAGAATAGTTGGGGTGCTAAGTGGGGCATTAAATGGTTCCTGAGCTATAAGGCTTTTAATTTTAGGTTTTTCCATTCTGCACATGTGCAGTAGGGTTTTGAGATAATGTATTGGTGTGAAATGAAAACGTGATATCGAGGACCTTTTTAATTTTGAACCGCTTGCTTCTGGCTTTGGGAAGCACTTTTTGTGCCATGAGACCACTATCTTGTTTTTCTTCCTCAAAATAAAAAAACTTACAAAATACATAAAAACACTTGAGTTTTTAAAAGAAAACACTGAATCTAACTAAATGGGATCCATTTTGCTAGATTCTGGAGTTGTTGTTTTTCTGTGCAGCCCATAACCCAGGTTGCCCAGATTAGTGAAAGGAGCTGTTGAACCACATTCTCTGTATGAGAACAGCTGGATTTTCTTGACTTCTGCAGCCACAGCTGAACTTGTGCTGTGGGTTGCAGTGAGATGAGTGAGCCACCTCCTCCCGGTGTCTAGTGGTGCCCCACCTCTCCATTGCATCCCTGTTAAACAGTATTCTTTTCATGAGAAACCTACTGCTGTGGCAGATGAAAAAGGTGCTACCCAGCTATGTGAATGGAATATTTTCCTCAATATTTGGATTGTGTATGTCATGCATTGTATTTATCACCAAATCAACTGCAGAATGGGAAGCTTGAAATACTGCAAGCCTCCCAAACCAAGTTGTACCACACCAGTGGATTGCTAGAGATGTTAATATATCCAGAATTATTGACCCTCGTTTGAATGGAGAGCAGCATCATATGCTCCCTTGTATACTACAATACATAACGTACTGTTACCTGCATCACTCCCTTGCATACTACAAATACACAACATACTGTCACTCGCATCACTCCCTTGGCTTGAGACAGAGGGTGAGTTTTTGCATCTTCCAAAGAAACGCCAACTGAGCTTGCTACCCTGACTGGGGTTCTGCCATTGGAACATTGTGCTTCTTGAAAGTCAGTATGGAAAGCTGGTATGCATGGATGGACTCTAGGGACTCACCTACAAGGGAGAGTTCTGCAGAAGATGTCCATTTGCGCAAATGAGGGGAATTTTTCTGAGGTTTTGGCTGCAATGGCAAGTACTAAATGTAATCAGCTGGGGAGATCTCCTGGCAGTTGTTGTTAGAAAGCAGCAGCCCTCTCGGCTGTGTCTGTTATGAGATAGTGGCGGGCTGCTCAGTTATAAATTTAGGGCTCAAGTGCTGCTGCCTGAGGGCAATCAGCACTGCTGTCTGACAGTCAGGTTAGGAATGGAATCTGGCTAAATGCTGATGAGAAGTAATCAAGAGCCTCTACTTCGGGTGTTGGATCATTCTTTATTTTAGACAGCAGAAGCCGTGTTATAGAGTTCAAGGTGGGGATGATGAAAATGCAGCAAGACCATTATTGAAGTCTTATTTATTTATTTATTTATTTATTTATCAAGTCTAGGATTACAAGTACCTTTGAGCCATGGCTCTTTTACAAAGGTTCCACATCAGAGAAATACAAATTATGGGGAACATCAAGACAGGCATTACAACAATGTGGACATTGCAAACAGAGTACAGATTAATACAGTTAAATACAGTTCAAGGGTAGCATTGTAACAAGGCAGTCAGCGGCATTTGTCAGAGAAAACAGACAACAGATAAGAAGTGCCAGAGTCATAGGAGAGGGAAGAGGGTAGGGGAGAAGGAATGTAGGAACGGTATCAAGAGGGTGAAAAGTGCAGCATTGGGTATACCAAGATGTGAGGTAGAATCCAGTTAGGAGGGGAGAGAGGGGACAACTAGAGCAGAAAGGGAAGTGGAGAACAAGGTTAAGTTGGGTAGTCACAGGAGCTGTTGGTAGTGAGATAGTCCTGGAGCCTAGTTTTAAACATACCAATAGTTGGGGCAGAGGAGATGGTTGGGCTGAGGCCATTGAACCAGAGTGGTGCTTCGATAAGCAATAGCGTTGTCCTTGTGAAGTGTGACAGTGGGGGACTTTCAGTAGCTGTAGCATGGATCTCTTAAGGCACCGTTTGTTAATTCGGTGTTGTAAGAGAGTTGAGACCCCAGAAGGTGCAAGGCCAAGGTAGATTTTTTGACCATGGAGCAGGTGAGAAACTTTATGCGGTTTGATAGTTGGAGCCAGCCGGTCTGAGTGTACAGGTCACAGGTGTGGGTGAGGACGGTGAGCACCAGTGATGAGCCGACATGCTTTATTTAAGGCAGTTGAGAGGCGTCTAAGGGTTGTGGTTGTGGCGAGCCATAAATGATGACACCATAGTCTATTACAGACATCACAGAGCTCAGGACTGCAACCTTCAAAGCTTCTGGCGTGAGGTGTGGTCTATGTTTGTAGAGGAGACCAAGCTGTGTATTAGCAGCTCTAGCTACATTATCTACATGAAGTCCATAGGAGAGATTAGGGTCAAGCTGAATCCCTAAGTATTTGAAGGACACCACCTGATCTAGAGTGTTGCCCTGGGTGGTGGACATAGCCAAGTGGTGCAGCTTGTGTGGGTTATGAGAGCTGTAGAAGAGCATAGATTTGGTTTTCTTGTCATTGAGGACCAGTTTATGATTAAGAAACCATGACTCTACAGAACTGAAACCAAGTTGAAGGTTGTGTTGAAGAGTTGCAGGTTCTTTGTGAGTGGAGAATACAACAGCATCATTGGCATGTAGTATGATCTTCTCAGAGCAGTGGTAAGGGAGGGAGTTTAAGAAAGGCTAAAAGGAGGGGTCCCAGTATGGATCCCTGTGAGACACCTGAGTGAACAGGCAGGGTGTTAGAAAGAGCGTCCGTAATTTTTACTCTCTGTGACCTGTTTTTAAGTAGCTTTTAAACCAGAGAGAAGAGTCAGGTGATAGCCCGGCATTCAGTAGTTGGCGTATTAGTAGTCCATGGTGTACTGTATCAAGGCCTTGGAGAGGTCGATGCGAAAACCACTCTGTGAGAAGGCCGTTGTCAAGGATTTGTGCAAAGCTCCAGTGAACTCAAGAAGGGCTGTGGTGGTGCTGTGACCTTTCCGGAAGCCGTGTTGTTGTGGACAAGGTATATTGTATTTATCCAAGTGGTCGGTAAGTTGATCAGCTACAATGTGCTCAAGAGCCTTAGAGAGTGGGGCAGTATGGAGATAGGGGCGATAATTTGAGTGGAATCGCTTTGTCCCCACTTTTATGGACAGGTGTCACGGTGGCTGTTTTCCATAGGTCTGGGAATTTTCCAGAGCTGATAGAGAGGTTTAGGATTTTTGTTAATGGATGAATTACCTCATCGAGGGTGAGCAACACAAGCTTAAGGTCCAGGGTGTTGCTACTAGATCTAGATTTAGAGATAGCTGCAGTAATATAGCGGCAAGCTTCATTCAGCCTTACCTTCCTGAAGTAGAAGAGGGATGGTTAGACTGAGGGGCTGAGGTATTTGGGAGTAGACCCTATTTTCGAAAAAGTCATGGGGTAGGACAGCACTAAGGTCTGAAAAAGCTGTGTTAAAGATGTTTGCGATCACCTTGGGGTTAAGGGTTGAGGATCCATCAACCATTAACATAGCCGGAGAGTTTTGGCTGCTTCCCTGTGACATCCTTGATATTGTCCGAGAAAGCACGACCATTTCCCATGTGTTGGTGAGAGCGCCTTTGTAATAGGTGGATTTCATTAGCAATATGGCTTTGTGCAGGCATTTCATGCTTGTTTGTAATTTGGATGTCCAGTTGTTTGCCAGTGGCCCTGGCAACTGCCCAGAGGTGATCCCACCAGGTCTTGAACTGGAAGTTGAGTGAGGAAGAAGTGGACTTTCTTAGCACCGGCTTCATTCATCTCATTGTTAAGCATGGTTTACTGCCTGGTTCCTGCATGAGTCCCTTGCTTTGCTGGAGTCAGCTATTGATAAACTCATTGAAATCATCACTTTTGACTTTTGATTTATGACAGACTGAAAGGGACTAGAAACATGACAACATGAATCAGGTTAACAAGATAAATAAATGACAGCAGAGTATGAAGTGCAGGTTAAAGGTGAGGTTTGGAAATAAATTGAATTACTTGAACTGCATATGATTCCGTTGTACTTTGGTAACAGCAAATGCAGAATTCTCATGTTTAATAGTTGGCAACCCTGAAAAAGTGTGTCCTGTACAACCATAATTAGGCTTGCCAATAAAAGGCAGGCCAGGTTGTCCCATTGGCCCCACCAGAAATACAGAGGCAGGATAAGGAGATGGGGAGAAGGGGAAGAGAGGGCTAATGACCTCATCTTGAGGTGGGCAGTGTCATATGACAAGGGGGAGTATGGGCTCAGGTGATTGGCTGGGGCAGAGCCAGCAGGGGTCTTGATCTGGGGTACTTAGGGGGTATATCAGGGCATACCACTCAAGGCTAGCCCTCTTTTGCTGGAGACATTCCTGTGATCAGAGCTCAGCACATCATTGGCAATGTAGGGTAGGCACAAGCATGGGGTGGCTAGGCCTAGTAGGCCATGCGGCCCTGTGTTTGCATCTAGCTGTAATTGAAATGTTTTCTGGTGCTAGGCATAGCTGATGCTGGGTAGCTTGGTAGATAGGTGCTTTATGTGTGAAACAGTTGAAACAAGGTGTGGGAGTAGAGATGCAAAAGAGGAAAAATACATATGTTTGGTATAATGCTAGGTTAGCTGACCATGGCCTTAGTTATCCAAGAGCCGCTAGGAAACGCTGGTATTGGAACATGGAATAGTTGATGGGTGTAACATTAGTTGGCAGGCCAGGCTGCCCAGTAGTAGTGAGAAAGAGTCAAAATGGAGAGAGTTTAAAAAAAAAGAAAAGAAAGAATGTCCTTAGAATGTTGGGTAGGCTTCAAGATGTGGGAGCACGGGTGGCAAGGTGCTCTCGTTGCTGTGGTGTATGGTTGGAGAGGCTAAGGGGGCCTGAGGCTGAGTTAGTGGGGAAGTGGCAGCACAAGCCCCAAGTGGGCATACCAAGAATGTATTGTTTGCATTGGGAAAGTTTTCAAAAAAAAAGAAGGAGGATTTGTATCGCTCGCTATGTAGCCTAGACGTTACAGCAAACAAGTGGTGAGCGATTTGGTACATCCAGGAGCCCTGAGTATCGAGTGCATGGAAGTGAATCTGACAGGAGGGCTGGCAGGTGGCGTTAGTAGCTGGGGCAAGTGGCACCTGCAGGGGAAAGCAGGCAAAGAGGGACTCATGTGGAGCAATGGGGTGTATGGGCCCAGGAGAGATGCAGGGCCTCCGTGGTTGAGGTCATGGCAGGTATCAGGAATCTGGTGCCAGAGAATTGGGGAAGGTTTCTAGTAGTCACAGGCATGGTCACAGTCAGAAGGAGACTGCATGGAGTTGAATCATGGATGGTGCAAGCACGGGGTTACGGCCTGTTCAGGAGGTTTCTGGTGGTCTGAGATCCAGAAGGAAGAGGCTACAGTGTCGGATCGAGACACTGGGGCCATGCCTACTAAAGGTGACCGTATGGGGTGGGGGCATATGCACAGGTGTTTTGCAAGGTGCTTGTTTGTAGGTACAGAGGCCTGGACAGGCCGAGGGGTGAATGGTACCCTTGTGGAGTGAAAGTGAGGCTACAAAGCAGATCAGCAGCCACATTGGTGGCAGAATGCACAGCCTTCACCGGAGCAAGCAAGGCCCGCAGGTGCTGGAGCGGATGCTAAGGAAAAGCCAGGAAGGAGGCCACGTGGCCTAGCAGAAGGGAGGCATAACTTTAGGGGGACAGTAAAGCCCATTTGAGGGCTGCTTAGGCAGCTGAGGTCAGTGGACCCAGGGGAAAAGGGGCCTGGGATTTCACAAGAGCCATAATGAGATAGCACGCGTGGTTTGGTAGTCGCCCAGGACCTGCAATTCAGAGGAGCTGAGGTATCATAAAACTACTGCTTTATTGCAAATAGACACTGTGCGGGCACAGAAGTCATGGGTCCTAAGCCACTGTCATTGACCTAGGAGCAGCACAGAGAATGGATAGCATTATGCCACAGACAGCATTTATACATGGGCATCGAGGGGCGTGGTTAGACCGAGGAGATTTATGGATGCCTGCTGGTGGAGCATACCCAGGTAAACCATATAACACACCTCAGCAGAAGTGGGCAGGGAAAGAGAAGCACCCGTGATTTACCCGGGACAGATGGTGGTGGCAATTAAGCACTGGGTTATATTGGGGCAAGCTACAGACCACCACGGGGCAGATGGGGGCCCAGGTGTGATTCCCAGATGGGGGATGGCGAGGGAACCAGAAATATGGGCTGGTGGCATAGGCAGCAGAGTGCACCTGATGACCAGGGCATCTAGGGCCTACTAAGAGAGGCATGGGGCACTCACTCCATTTGCTTTTCCCTGCAAGTAGTATCACAGCACATGACTATGGCACAAAAGAAGACCCCACTTTCCAGTGAGAAAATGATGGAGGCAGCAACAAAGCTGATGGGCCCATGAGACGAGTTGGTGGTGGCTACAAAATGGAGAGAGGCAGAAGAGGAGGTGCAGCAGAAGCAGAAGGAGATGTAGGAATGCCCGGGAAGGGGAAGACTGGGAAGAGACCCAGATGGGTTGGCATAAGCCAGGCACCCTACCAGGTCGAGGTGCTTGAGCTGGAGCCGAGAAGGAAAAACAGATGGGGGTAAGGAGGGAGTAGATATCTCCAACGAGTGTGACCTCATAGAATACTTAGAGGGTTATTTAAGAATATGGAGCACAGGAGTGAAAAGATGGAGTGGGCTTTAGAAGGCCATTAAAGGGAAAGGGGCAGCAGGGACCAAGGGGAGGGAGAAAACCTGGGGGCCAACAGTGGTATGGGGTCCCAGGTTTCACCCTGGGGAGCTACATCCCAGCCTCACTTAAGGAGAAGATTTGGAAAAGGGAGTATGTGGAAGTCTTCAGACTGGTGGATGAGGACACCGCCACGAAATATGAACAGAAAAGATGTGGGGAAATCTGAGGTAGTGGTAGCTCTAGCTGTGGTGGGCCACAAGGCAGAGGAAGAGCTAAAGGAAAACCATTGATACTGGCAAGCGGGCTTTATAATCTACATCATGTTGGTGTTGGAGAAGCAGCCAGAGCTGGCCATCCCACTGCTGACATGCATGGCAACTAGAGATGCATACAAAGCCAAATTAGGATACAGTTGGCTCAAATATGATGAATAATTTTGGAGGCGGATGGTGGCTAGGGGCAAGTTAAGATGGGACAGCACCCATTCAGAATTGTGGGTGAAGACCCTCTCCAGGCAGGTGAATGTGACGGGGTGGAGCAGGGGAGAAAAGCCCTGTCACGCCAGATGCCAAGACCTGCTAGAGCTTCAACAAGGCATCCTGCACCTAGTCAAACTGCAAGTTTAAGCATGTCTGCTCAAGGTGCGGAGCACACACTAGCATCTAGCTGCAGGCGGGGGGGATAAGAGAGGCAAGGAAGTGGGCAGTATCAGGACCAGCCCTTTCAGGAGAACCGGGGAGGCCCTGGTAGTGGATGGGGAGGACATAGCAGGGACGTTATAATCCCAACTGCAGTTGGAATTAGGCAGGGTAGAGGGGAAGACTGATGGGCATATGTTCTAGCTTGCACTCCCATTGTCCTGGAGGTGGTGGAGGACTGTACTCTGGATTATCCTAATACTAAGGAGGCAGTACTCCTCATGGAAGGTTTCAGAAGGTGTTTCCAGTTGGTTTTCAGGAGAATGGGCGGGATGAGAGCCAGAACCCCGAGTCTGTCAAGGGAAGGAGGAGGTGGTATGGGACAAGATATGGAAGGAAGTTAAGGCAGGGTGGTAGAAAGGCCGCTGCAGGCCCCTTGCCACAACTTCAGGGTATCACCATTGGGGTGGTGCCCAAGAAGCAGAAAGGAGTTTCAGTTGATACACCACCTATCTCACCCAGAAGGGAGGTCGGTGAATGAAGGGATCCCGACCATCTCAGAGCAGTTTCTGAGCCTCATTGGAGGAGGCTATAGGACTGGATTAGGTGGGGGTATGGCTGGCAAAGATGGACACGAGTCAGCATTCTAGCTGTTGTCAGTCAGCCTGGCTGATTGGGGCCTGTTCGGTTTCCAGTTTGAGGGCAGCCTTTACTTTGATAAAGCCATGCCAATGGGTTGCTCAGTGCTTGTTTGACCTTCAAGCATTCAGTTCCTGGGTGCAGTGGATATTTGGGGATAGGTACAGCCACAAGAGGGTAGTCCATTATCTGGATGATTTCTCTTCATTGGGGAGAGTCAGGCTGAAGCGCAGGGGTTGTTGGAGGACTTCAAAGGATGTGTGGAGGATAGGAATCCAATTGGCACAGAAAGAAGGAGGGCCCGTGCACAGACTGGAATTCCTTGGAATAGAAGTGGACATTTATTTATTTATTTATTTGAACATCGGTTTACAACTTTGAGTCAGAGGCTCATTTCCAAAGGTACCTCGTCGCATTGAGGACAAATACATAACAGACTTTTAGTTACCACCTCGGGTTACATGAGTGCAAGCACTTAACAGAACTTTGGTTGCGGCATACTGGTTACATAGTTAGCAAGCATGTGATTACACCACAGACATGGAACAGGGATGTTTCTGGTTGCCTGGGGACAAAGTGTCTCAGCTCAGGGGACTGCTGGTAGTTAACGGGAGGAGGAGGGTGTCTGTAGCAAGTGCAGCAACTGCTGGGGCACCTTCATTTTGTGTGCAAGGCCATTACTCCTTGTAGGGCATTTACTAGGTGACTGGAAAGGGCTACAGGTAAAGCAAAACAGATGCATCACTGGGTAGACATTGCAAAAGGGTACAGAAGGATTTCAAGGTCTGGGAGGAATTTTGGAGCATTACAATGGGGTAGTATTTTGCAGGATGAGTGGGAATGCAACACAGATCTGGAACTTTACACAGATGCCTCTAGGTGCGAAGTGATGGGGGCATATTTCAAAGATTAGTGGATGTCTGAGGTGTGGCCAAGGCATTGGCAGATACTGGACCACTGAAGGATATCCTCGTCTTGAAAATATTCTCAATATGGGCGGCCTTAGAGGTCTGGGGTGATAGGATGAAAGGAAAGAGCATCCTCTTGTGGTGTGACAATAAAGGGATGTGGTGGTCATTACCAGGCAGGGCAGGAACACGGAAAATGTGGACAGGATCCTACAGCACTTAGTGCTGCTAGGGCCATGGCTGAACTTATCATTCAAAGCGCAGCTTATAGAAGGATCAAGATGAACTGGCTGACAGTCTTTCCTGTTTACAGCTTGAAAGGTTCTGGAAGCTGGCGCCTTTTGGGGCACACACAGGACCAGGATCCTGGACCAGCTGTGGAGATTGGAGGTCCACCGCCAGGGCACTGTTCCAGGGATCCTGGTCAGCCAACACCCTGAGGGCATATGAAAATGGATGGGCATGTTTCCGGGAGTTCAGAATAAGGCAAGTGGAGGGACAGGGAGCAGCTGGTTCAGGAGGAACAGGTCAGAGGATTCGTGGTAGAGAAGTGGGAGAAGGGGTGACATGCCATAGTAGTGCAACTCAAGGCACTAACTGCGCATGCCAGACAGGCTTGCTGGACATCACACTGGTAGGTAGTCAAGATGATGATTACACGCTGGTGGAGGGGCCAATGTGGAAGGAAGTATGGAATGAACAGCTGCTGGATATGGTGCTGGGGTGATATGGCAGGTGTGCACATCGGCATAGGAGGCCTGTCGGGTTCCATGCAGTGTTCACCATCATGGCAGTGGGTGCTTTCCAGGTGAGGGAGGTAGTGGCCCCAAGCAAAGGGCATCTGACCTAGCAATGCAGCATGAGAGTGTGACACGGAAAGGACAAGGCTGTCATTAGACTAGCTAGTTCCAAAAGATACCAAAGAGGGAGTGGAATTGTGGTGATGTTTCTTCAGTGAATAGGTTCACCAAGTTGCGTAGTGGCCACCATGGAGAGTATGAGAGGTTTAGGGGATGGCCATGGTGCTGTCCTGGCATGGGAACAGCTACCTGGTCACTGGGTTTCAGGTAGAGGCAGTGCTCAAGAAGGCACTGGCATTCATGGGGAGGAGCCAAGCGACTTCACTCCCCATTCATTCTGGATAGTGGCAGCCTCAGAGGCAGCAGAGAAGGGGCTTGTAGAAGAACGAAGCAGGTGGGATACTGGAGGTCCAATTGTTATAGGACATACGCCAGGTGTTGATGCCAATAACTCATACTGTTTCTTTTTTTTTTTCGTGGCAGGCTCCAAGCAAAAGATATAGGAATAGTGGGCACTCCTTCGATACTTGGCAGAAAGGTTTGCAGCCACCACAGATAGATGGACACAGCTATGAGCCAGCATTGAACTTACAAGGGTCCAGTGGAATGGCATATGCATGAGATGGGCCCAGTTACTGCCCTCATTGGAGGAGTTGAAGGTAGTGGGGCAAGCCGACTGCATCATTGTTCACCCAGGTGGCAAAGACTTGGGGGTCTACCTTAGGGGTGCTGTGGCAGATGACAGTGGCTGACTTAGAGAGGTAATGGGATGGTGGCTGGGCGTGACCATTGGCTGGTCAGAGTCACATCTCAGCGAGTGTGGAGGATGGCCAAGGACATTAAGTTGATAGAAAATGTCAGGAAATGCCTGAACAGGAGGATGGTGAGGACAGTGATTGAAATGGGGGGTGACATCCTGCACATGGATATCTCTCGACCAAGTAGCCATGTACAGGTCAGATGGTATCCATCTATCTGAGTTTAGGATGTACCTGTTCCTAAGGCCCATAGGGAGCTGATGGGAGTAGATAGACAAGAAGGGGTTTAGGTTCTTACCCTAAGAGGGGAGCCTAGCCATCCATCGCAAACTGGAGGCAGGCAGTGGAAGAAGGAAGGAGGAGGGAAAGAGGGGGCTGTGAAAAGGGAAGGATACATTGGCTGGGGCAAGGAACCCAAGCATGGTATTAAGGCAGAGAGGGTGGGATAGGCCTGGATGCTGGATTCATAGTGGCTGGGCCTGGATGGGGAGGCCTCTGTAGTGGGGAACCAGCCTGGTTCTGGTGATGGAGGAGGGGCCAGATTCAGAGAGTCCGGATCCTGAAGCACAGAAAGGAGAAGCAACCAGAAGGAAGAAGAGGTTAGAATAAAGAAAAAGATGTGACATAACTTGTGTTGTTATGATTGACTTGCGATATATGGAATGTGAGGTAAGAAATGAAAAAAACCTCGCTCACCCAAAATGTTGTAAAAATGAAAGCAGCAATTTATTACATCCAGCAGCACCCCTCACAAAAAGATTTACATTATGCGTCGACTTGATGCTTTATCAAGATAAATTAATTATACAAAAACATGCTTTATGTAGTATTGCAGTCACAATTATCCAATTATTTGAAACCATTAAAAGCACAAGACAAGGATCACGTGATGAGCCTGGCGTAGAAGACGCTTTCTGTGCAGCTCCTAGGCCCGGTACTAAAAATTAGCTTTTACTTCTTTGGAACCCTTCCTACAAAAGTTAATTACTTTCTTCTAGTCGGCGAGGTGCATCTGAAGGGATTTTTGTGGAGAAACGCAGTGGCTGTGCGAGTGTAGTCAGCAGGTACTTGTCTGACTTTGCGCCTCGCAGCAGCAACAGGTCAACTGCAACATTGGGATGGATGCGAAGCTATGGAGCCCTTGGCGCATGTACTCCAGCAGTAAAGCGGCCAAACCCCTATCACCCATACCAGATGAACAGGCGGGGCAGCTGGTTGTGAAGGGGTGCTAATGCATCTACGGAGGATTTTCTAGAAATTAAACAGATGTTGCAAGGGCTGGTGGTGGATTTTGCAGCAGTTAAACTAGTTCTGCATTCGCTAGCTCTGAAGATGGAAGACATGGAAGCTAGAGTCTCCTCTCAAGAAAGGAAGGTATCCACTATAGATCAAGATCTGGTGGCAGTGTAAATAAGTTAGGAAGCTTGAAGATTGGATGGAAGACCAAGAGTCCAGAAGTAGGAGAAACAACCTTATCTCTCGCAGGGCTTCCAGAGAGGGCTGATGGGTCTGACTGTGTTTCTTTTATGCAAGATCTCCTGCTTAAGCTGTTAGGCCCCACAGCATTTGGTAGGCTTACAACCTGGAAAGAGCACATAGAGCATTAAGAGAGATGCTGCCAGGGGCAAGACCCAGGGTCATAATAAGCGGTTTCTGAACTGAAAGAAAAATCCCATGTGCTCTTTCATTGCTAGGCAAAATAAAACTTTGCACTGAATCTATCTGGCTGTTCCAGATCAAAACCATCGGTCAGGGAGAAGCAAAATAAATATTCGGAGATAAAGAAGAAGCTGTATCTTGCTGGAATTAAGTTTTGCTTGCAATATCCTGTGACTTTGATGGTTCAGCTTCAATCGGGTGAGAAGAAATACCTAACTGCGAGTGATGCCATGGAGGGCTACGGGTGGAGCTCCCAGGGCTCTTTGAACCAATAACTTGAGCTCCTGAAGATAAGCTGCAGACCGTAGGTTCTAATCAGTTGGGACTTTAGAAATGGAAAGGGATGCAATATATGTTTTTCTTTTAAAATGTTCTGATACGAATTGAATATAATTGGGTAAAATGTTATAGTTAAGCTGTGGGGTTGGAGTGGGGTTCAAATGATACCATAGGGGTTGGCTATCATTATTAGATGGCAGAATCCAAACTTGGAGCATGGTGATTCGTGGGGAGTGGGACGATGATCAGTTATGTGGATGAGCAATTTTATTGTATGTGGAGGGTTTTGGTCACACTGGGTTTGATGCTCTAAAATCTGAGTATGGGGGTTGCTAAACTGGGCTACAGCACTGACGATTATAAGGTGGGGACTTTGAAGGAGTTCTGGATATGCTGGAATGAAGGACCATAAGTAATGGGTCAAGGGAGGAGGAGCTCTCCTCACCTGAGGGTGTGATGTAGGAATGGGCCAGGGTGAGGCCAGTGTTTAACTATTTGATGAAATGATCACCTCCTCCTGAGTGCTTATAAGGACTATAGTGGATTTGAGGGATCATACATCTCTGCAGGGTTAGGCAGAAGTAGGGAGGGAGGTATGGTAGTGACCATGCTAAAGAGGGAGAAGGAGGGACAGCTCGAGCATACTACTCCCCGCGAGGGTGATTCCTCCAAGATTAGAATAAGGGTGGTACCACTCCTTCAACTAACCTCTTATCAGCTACATAAGTTGGAGGATAGCATTTATTGAATATATCTGAAGGGGCACAATTGGAATATGATAGGGGTGACTTATGGAGATATGGGATTTGTAGGGGCTTTTGGGTAACAGCGTATAGAGGAGCAGATGTTATCCAGCATCATCCATGCTAAGCTTAGGGTAGGATCCTGAGAATAGCTCAGTTACGCTGAAGGTTGGTCGGGGATGCACAGAAAGGGGCTCATCCATGAATCGATGATTGATGGGAGGACGATCCAGGGATCGGGGATAAAGGGGTGGGTGGTTTAAAGGGAGCTGGTAAAGAGAGGGTCCAATAAAGTGCAAGTGCAAGATGCAGACCTTGAAAGAGCAATGTATGTTGGCTTGGGACAAAATCTTTTTATGTTTACCAATGTCGTATTAAAATTATTTCCATCGGATGTAAAAGGACTCAGGGTAGACGTAAAAGAATGGTAATTTTGAGGCATATCAGACAGATGGGGCTCACATAGCTGCACTACAGGAGACCCATTTATTGACAGAGGAGCAGAGCTTCCTTAGAGGCTGTGGGTGGGCCAGGTTTATGAAGTAGGTAAGGAAATGGCCTCCAGGGGTGTGATGATCTTAATAGGGAAAACCTGTCCATTTCACATAACACAGGCGATTACCAGGGATGATAGTAGAGGATTTACCTTTCGGGCAATATTTGGGGTAAGAGCTTACAGTCACTTCTATCTATGGTCCAACCTTCTAATCCTGATTTCTTTGCTTCATTGGAGTTGGATATTACTGTATTCTCTCCGCTTTCCTCATTTTGGCAGGTGATTGGAATCTATGCTTAAACAACAGGGAGGATAGGATACCACCGTCCAGAGGGCCTCTGTCCAGGGCTCAGAAATCCATAATTAGACTACTGGAGGTCACTGCTCTGGTAGATCCACTCTGACTCATTTTAAAGAGGCAATAACTTGACTTTTTTCCCTGCGGCCTACAAGACTCAATCCAGAATTGACTTCTTTCTGATTACTAGGTTGGCACTTGCGAGGTTAAGGAAGTGACAACCCAGTGTAGAATTTTGGGATCATTCCCCTATTCAACTAACTTGGGAGCCTACTGCTGCTTCCCTAGGTCGTATAGATGGAGGTTAAATGACAGGCTTTTGATTGAGACGTCAGTCCAGATCAAATTAGAGTAAGCCCTACTAGAGATATTACAAAACAATTGCCCACTCTTCAGAATAAAAATTAGCATGGCCAACCTGTAGGTGATATATGCAGGAACCCCAGGGTTTTCAGCACTAAGAAATAGAATGAGACATGCAAAGAAGGAGTTTATCCTGGGGGCCATAGAATTATTGACTCCTCTGGAGGGTGCTCACAGAAATAGACATGGAACTTCAAGTCTGAGAAGAGAAATGTCGGATATCATGTATGGTAAAGTAGAATTCTGGTTGAAAAGAGTCAAGCTAAATATTTATTGCAGAGATGTACCAGCTGCCTTCTTGCAGCTAGAGTTAAGGAATGGGAGGCCGCTAGGATGGTCACGTCCATACAGTATGCAGGGAAGCATTTAACGGATCCTCAGACAATGGTGGACGCGTTTGCCTCTTACTATAAGCACATTTACCGAGCAGAACATCTTGCTGGGGAGATGTCAATTAGGTCCTTCCTAGAGGGAATACCATTACCAGTGTTGGATGCTTCACAGGTTAGGGAGTTGGCAACCTCAATAAAAGAATCTGAGATAATAGATGTGATTTACTGTCTGTCGTCCAGCAAAACTCTGGGGCCAGGTGGCTTAATAGCTAAGTTCTATCAGACACATTTCCATACTATACTCCACCTGCTGAAGGAATTATTTGGTCATGTAATGCAGGAAGGGGTGTGCCACCCTCCTCTCTACCAGGCATATATCTCTCTGGTTCCAAAACCAGACAAGCCTAAGGTTTACCTGGTAGTTGTAGGCACATAGCCTTGATTAATCAAGACATTAAGATTCTTACAAGGATCATAGCTAATAGAATACTGCATATTGACCCAAATTTAAGTAGCCATGAGCAGGTAGGATTTATGCCTGATAGGGGACACAGGATGCCTTTAGGAAGCTCCACCACATACTTAGTCAGGCATCGGATTCCCAACTTCTAGCCTTGATATTTTGGACACTGAGAAGGCCTTCATAGGGTCTCCCACCCATTTCTATTTGCTACAATGGAGAGATGGGTTTCCTGAGGGCCTTCTCAGAGGTATTAAAACCTATATGTGGCTCCCACGGCCAGAGTGTTATGTAATGGGTATATTTCACAGGAGCTTCGCTTAGAGAATGGGACCAGACAGGGATGCCCCTCTCACCAATATTGTTTAATATTTATCTGGAACCCTTGTTACAGACAATCAATAATGATGCTAACATCAAGGGATCAAGATAGCAGGTGAACCTAAAATCTTGGTCTTTGCAGATGTTATCTTGCTACATTTGCAAGAACCGCCTCAAGTTTTAAGAGGACAGTTGAAATTATAGGGCAGTTTTCTAAATTCTCGAATTATAAGTTAAATTTGAGCAAAGACACATTCTCCCTCTGACACCGCATGTCAGCAGAGCAGATTTTGACCCACTGCAGTTACGCTGGGTGCAGACAGGATTAAATACTTGGGTATATGAATCACGGCTCATATGGAGGATGGCGTAGCAATAAACATGGATATGATTTTGTCAGTGATTAAAGGGACATAATTAGATGGAATAAGCTTCCTTTGAACTTTGCAGTTAGACTGGGGTTAGTTAAAATGAACCTTTTGCCCAGGTTATTATATCCAATATATTTAGCCCCATATCACATTCCCAAATTTAGTTTGTAAAAATTAGTAAACTGTTATTGGATTTTATGGAATTCAGGCCTCCTAGGAGGAATCATAGTATCCTGTGCTTACTGCTTAATATGGGGGGATCAAGCTGCCTGATCTTCAGCTGTATTATGTATGGGACAAATGGGCCTTATGAGTCGATAGGTTAGTAACTTAGTGGAAGGGACATACATTCCAATATGGCTACAAAACAGAGAGCAAATATTACAAGACTCAGGCCTCTCTCCAAAGCGTTTCTCTTTGCTAGTCCAAAGAAATGCCTTAAAAACATGTCTCTGACTTCAATCATTAAATCGGCACTGGCCTGGTGGTTATTTCTTACTCCTACCCAGAGAAGGGATCAAATGAGGTCTCAAGAACAGCCTTTGCGGGCAACCTAATTTTCTGATTGGGGGTAAGGTTATTACTTAGCGTTGGGCAGCTCAGCTCCTGGTCCTACAACTGATGGATGTTATAAAGGATAATAAGGTGGTTCTCCCAGGTAAGTGTGATGCAATGCACTTTTCAAAAGGTTCTGACTTACTAAACTACTGGAAGGGGTCTGGAAAAGGTTTGGGGGCACCAGGAAATCTGTTCACATGGGACAATTTGAAGGAAGTGGATCCTACTTCTCACTCTTTATCTGAAGTCTACAAAGTGCTTTTGAACTATGTCAGCCTGAATTCTCCCATCAGGGTTTCATATTGGGATAGAACATTGCCCCCGAGGCCTGCTTGGGACACTATATGGAGGAATCAGAGTACATATCTATCCCCAAGTATAAGACTATGCAATTTGTTATTGTTTCTAATACGTACTTTACCCCTGTGAAACTAAAGTATGTGATTGACACCTTAGACAGACAGACCTGTGTTTTAGATGTGGAGTGGGTTCAGGTGATATCCTACATGTGATGTGGGAATGCAGTAAGATTGCACCTCTTTGGGTTGAAATTAAACAACAGGTGGACCTTCTGTTGGATTATTCAGAATTTATATTGCCTGAAATATGTATTTTAGGAGATATGTCACAGATACAAGGGACCACACCTAAATATCATTTATCTTTGATGTATGCAATAGTTAAGCCTGCTATATTGAGACACTGGAAGGATGACTATATCCATACTTATGTGCAATGGGTGAGAGATCTTATTTGTGCCTTGGGAAGAATACAGAGGCATGCTTGTATTGAGGGAAGGAAAGGGTTATATAGAAATAGATGGTCGGCTCTGGAGGCAATCTATTCACTGAAGGTTAATAATACCTAAACACAGGCCCATCTGTCAGGTTGTGATCAGTAAGAGATTATTATTTAAGAAAATGTATAGCTTGATTTTGAATTTTTTTCTTGAGTGGATATATTATTCTATTCGCAATCGTTTTTGGGTTGCATAGGTACTAGTAAACTGGTATTAAGATAAGGGTTCGGTCTGCTCAGGTTCAATGGTGGAGGTGGACTTTCTCTTTCCAGGGGACACAGCTTGGGGCTACCTCCTGTGGGTAATGTTGCCCAGGTCATGGCCTAGGTTCTTAAAATCTAGAGGGTAACAGTACTTCTGTTTCAGGGGTTTACCCTGTGTGATAGGAAAAGTTATTGACATGATTACTCTCAGACAGGGCTGTTACAGTTTTGTCAATATTTTGAGGTTAACCCCATTAGCTGTGTATGTATATAGTTGGGGTTGTATATAAGTTTTCACAATCTGTTTTGGGATTGTGAATCTGGCTGCGTCCGGATACATGTGTATATGTCTAATAACAAAATTTTCTAATAAAGATATCTTTAAAAAAAGAAGACACCCTTGATAACACATAAAAAGCACACATACATGTTGATATTTAAAATCATTAATGCTGTCCATATTAGTTATTCATTCCACTTTAACAATTAGAACAGAGTCCTTTCAAGCCCATAGAATAAATTCCTTAAATAGGATACCATGATGTTATAAAATTAATTAGGTTCAAAAAGTTACAAATGTTGAATAACACACAGGCCAATAAAAGTCAGCCTAAAGACTTCAAGTTATATCAAATGGTGCTATCACAAGCAGAATAGAGTTATAAGTCTTATACACATTATCATACTACAATCTACAGTAAATAATACAAAAAATTACAACAATTGCAGGACACCAATAAAGTGCAAAAAGGCATGGTAAATCATCTTTTCTTTAAATATGGAGCCAATTGAAAATGCCCATTTAGCTCTGGAAAATGCCAGCTCTTAGTTTAAACTGCCAATAAGTTTCCTATACATCGTTTGTTGTCCAAGTCTCCCCTCATATACTAATGCACACTTTCTCCAATCCAAAAATGTAAATACATGTTTGTCTCCCTTAAACGAACATGATTTGTTCAATATTTGGAAATGATTAATAATAACCAACACTTTACAGTAACAGCTAGTCTAACTGAGGTATCCTTTTTGATGTTTCAGTTAAGAAAAATGGGAAGGGGCGTTTGAGCACTGACTTGTATAGAAAACCTACAGATAACAAGCATTTGTCAATGCGAATGTTGCTTGCTTCTATGTGCTGTTTAGGTATTTGAAGTCATTGGAGTGTAAATATTGAAAATTTGCGAACTACGAGCGTGCGTAGGAACTGCTAGCATGCGCTCGTAAAACATCATTTTAGGATTTTTCTTCACATTTTCAACATAGCCATTTTAAGACCTCTGGTCATGAACAGTGTCAGTGTGATTTTGTTAATGTGTCCCATACATTGAGTTTGACACCGATCTGCCATTGTGCGCTACATGGGCGGAAACACATTTTGGGCAGGATGTGAAAATGACAGCTGTACTGCCATAAGGAAGTGTGGTAAAATGGCAATGTTGGAAAATCTGGAGTGGAAATATTGAAAATTCGCAAACCTCACGAGAGGCGTGGGAACTGTGCAACACACTTGTAAACAGTAATTTTTAGGAATTCTTTCACCAAATTTTCAACATTGCCATTTTAAGATCTCTGCTCATGAACAGTGACACTGTGATTCTCTTAATGTGTCCCATACACTGAGTTTGCTGACAACGACTGCGCCATTGTGCGCTAATAGGGTGGAAACATGTTTTGGGTGAGATGTGAAAAATGACAGCTGTACTACTCATAAGAAGATGTGGAAAAATGGCAATGTTGAAAATCTGGAGTGGAAATATTGAAAATTTACAAGCGTCTGAGCGTCGCGTGGGAACTGCGCAATACTGCGCTAAATGAAACAGTCATTTTAGAATTTTTACCAAATTTTCAACATAGCCATTTAGGACCTCTGCTCATGAACAGTGTCACTGTGATTTTTAATTTGTCACATACATTGATTTTGCACACCCACTGCGCCATTCTGCGCTACATGGGTGGAAACACATTTGGTGAGATGTGAAAATGACAGCTGTACTGCTCATAAGAAGGTGTGGTAAAATGGCATGTTGAAAATCTGGAGTGAAAATATTGAAATTTCGCGAACTTACAAGCCTGCAAAGGAACCGCGCAAGCTCATAAAACAGTCATTTTTGGATTTGGCACCAAATTTTCAACATGAGGGTTTTGGTCTCTCTCATGAATGATGTCACTGTCTGGTGGTATTCAGGCCTGAAGGTGATTTGCGTCTCTGCACGAAAACCCTTCTCGCCCGAAAAACGCCATGACAGTGACATCATTCATGAGAAGGGGTCCTAAAAACCCCATTTTGAAAATTCGGTGCAAAATTCCCAAAATGGCTGAGATATGCATAAAGTTGAAACCCCCTATCTGAGCCCATTATACAGCTTACCGCATTTCCTCAGTTTGCGGTCGGCTTTGAAGAGTGCAGACATGTTCCCCAGTCCACTCAAGATCGTCGCGCTGGAGTCGAGGTAAGTATGGGGTGAGGGGTGTGGGTAAACTGGGTGCACAGTGGTTGGGTGCAGGTTGTGGAGGGGGGTCAGGAGGCCTTTGTGGACCATTTTGTCTTACAGGTACAAAAAAGGCGTTGTTGGACGGTTTGCCCACGCTGGGGTGGGCTCTGGCGTGGCACCTGGGGCATTCAGCTGGCGGGGATTGGGCACCCCCATCGGCAAAAGGACTGATTGCCATGCTGGGTGGGCTCCCAGGTGGCACCAACTATGAGGGGGGGAGGAGATGTTAGCTCAGCCTGACGGGGTTGGGCACCCGTCGGCTATACAGTGCGATGGCGAGCGTGCCTGCAGCCTGCGGGTGGTAGGGGACTGCGCGTGGGCAGCTTCTTATCGCTGCTCACTCCAAGCATAACTCCCTTTTCAACTGTATGCCACTGCATTTTGGAGTGTGTCATAGACAGCTCAAAATGCATTATTTCCAAGAGCCGTGCCTGCCAGGACACTGCCTGAATTGGAGAAGGAGGTAACACACCTCCAAAATCTCCGATGATGGCACTATGTTTCTTGCACATGCGCAAGCAACATAAAATGGTTTACTACATTTTTCAAGCTGTCATCCCAAGCATGTGACCACTAATACACCATTAGGTCAATTTATGAGAACAAAAGGAAATTGCAGCACTTAAAATGGCTATCAAGAGAACTGCACTGTGTTAACAGATAGATTTAAAAGAGGGATATAGTAAATACTGTATGCAACAGGCAAAAACAAAGGTGGACTATGTCTAGAGAAAGTTTGTTTGTAGTAAAGATAGAAAAAGGAATAATGAATCTAAGCATTCGGATGGTAATTGTGTTACTGTTTTTAGTACACAGGCAAAGGAGACTGAAAATATTAATAAAAGGAATTGGCATATTCTGTCTTTGGAACCAAGTCTTGAGAAACTTGTAGAGAATTGACCACATTTTTCCTATCGAAAAGCCAAAGACCGAAGGACATTCTTGTGCATAGCTGGAGTGGAACATCAATGATGGAAAATGAATCTAGGTTGCCAAAAGGAACTATAAATGTAGAAACTGTGCTGCATGTAATTATATGGGCATGGGGAGAAGTATAATTATGCCACACTCTGGAGAAAAATATGGCCAAATGCTTTTATCTCATGTAGCACAGAGGCTATTCTTTACATTGCTATATGCACATGCAAATGCTTTTATATTGGCAAAATGGTTAGAAAGTATAAAACTAGGATTTTGAACATCTAAGACCTATTAATTTGGCTTCAGTCGAAAATGCTTTGGCAAATCATGTTCATTTAAAGGGAGACAAACGTATATTTACATTTTTGGATTGGGGACGTGTGCAATAGTATACGAGGGAGACTTGGACAACAAGCGTATGTATAGGGAAACTTATTGGCAGTTTAAACTAAGAGCTGGCATTTTCCAGGGCTAAATGGGCATTTTCAATTGGCTCCATATTTAAAGAAAAGATAATTTGCCATGCCTTTCTGCACTTTATTGGTGTCCTGCAATTGTTGTAATGTTTGTATTATTTAGATTGTAGTATGATAATGTATATAGGACTTATAACTATTCTGTTTGTGATAGCACCATTTGATGTATTATAACTTGAAGCCTTTAGGCTGGCCTTTATTGCCTGTGTTATTCAACATTAGTAACTTTGTGAACCTAATTAATTTTATAACATCATGGTATCCTATTTAAGGAGTTTATCCTATGGGCTTGACAAGGACTCTGATTGTTCTAATTGCTAAAGTGCATTGGATAGCTAATATGGACAGCATTAAGTGGTTTTAAATACCAACATGTATGTGTGCTTTCTCTGTGTTTCCACCGTGTCTCATGCTTTTTAATGGTTTCAAATAATTGGCTAATTGTGACTGCACTACTACATAAAGCATGTTTTTATATAATTAATCTTGATAAAGTGTCAAGTGCGACAAATGTTGATCTTTTGTGAGGGGTGCTGCTGGATGTAATAGAATTGCTTGCTTTTTTACAAAAGTGTTTTGTTATTTTGTGAGGTTTTGGGTGAGTCGAGGTTTTTTTTCATTTTACGTCACAGCTTTGTACCTTTGTACCTTGCTCCCCTTACTGCAGCCTTTGAGCTGTGTTTTTGCTTGTACATATACATGATAAATGGGATGTAAATTATCTTTTGTGCCAAAATAAATACATTTGTTAATGAACACCAGAAAAGTCCAAAGTGGTTGGGTGAGACTATTTCTGGGGAGGGGGATCAGGGACATTGATGGATTTAGGGATACTTGCATTTCAAATGCTGTATGAAAGTTGATCAACATTTGGAGTCTCTATGATAATATGAAGGGAGCCAAAAATTACAGTACTTGGTGTGCTTGTTGGTGTGTGTGTGTGTGTGTGTGTGTGTGTGTGTGTGTGTGTGTGATTATCATTTGAGAAGATATAAATATTCTCATGATAAAACAAAAAAAAACAACAATAGAACAAATGATTGAGTTTGAATGTGTATGTTAACAGAACTGCCTCTCTTGTTTAACAAGACTCAAACTTCATTTTTGCTCCTACGGAACTCAAACTACTCCAAGTGCTTGCTATGGATATAGGTTCATGAACTACTGCTTTGTAAAACTGATGTTTCCTTCATTTCTGCTTTCTCCAACCTTGTATCTGAAGTTTCAGTATTGAGGTGAGATTACCCTGTCTGCCTGTTGTACCTTCTGTTATAGTGTATATATATGTGTGTGTGTGTTTTAAAAACTGTAACTGGTAATTGAAAGTATATCATATGATCATGTTGGAACCCTGGGTACTCTGCACAGCATATGCTTGATTTGCTGATTGTGTTTTATTATGCTAAAAGGCCAATTGACCATGCATGTGTATATTTTAAAAAGAAAGGGAAATTAGTTGTCTACTGTATGCAAATGAGGATTCAATCATACTATTTAAAAAGTAAGGACATTCTTTTCAAAAAGACTGCATTGTTGCACCAGTTAGGGTAACTTACAGTAATGCCACAAAAGTAGGAAATGTGGCATTAATGATTCTTACCCTAATGACCCCAATCCCCAAGCAGCAAAAGGAAAAATCATTTGGGTTTGGGGTCTCTGCAGTCTTGGCAAATCAGTGGTGGAATCTTTCTTGGGGTTGTCAATCCTAATGCTGACCACATTCTATGAGCAAACAACATTACACACAATCTCCTTTCTTCACGCAGGGTCCACAGGTGGGAGGGGAGAGCATTAGGGTTGACAATCCCAAGGATGACCCCACCACTGATTTGCCAAGACTCAGAGATCCAAAACCTGAATGTTTGTTCCTTTTGCTTAGGGGGCATTAGGTGAGAAACTCTAACACCACATTACCCCACTTTTGTGGTGTTACATTATCCTAACTGGTGCATTAATGCAGTTTTTGCAAAGAATGTATTATAGGGCACATTTGTGTCCCTATAGTGAGTGGGGTAGGCACTTTTCAATGTTAAATCCCAATTTTTACACTTTAGTAACTTTGTAATTTTTCAACTTGATTTGGATGAAATTTGTATACACTGTCAAAATGGTAGATCCCTAGATGTGCCAAGTTACGTTTCAGTCAGATGTGTGGTTTTTGAGATACAGTAGTAGCTACAGACATTGCCAGCTATTTCCAGATATTTTGCAAAATTTCTGAAGAGTTTCTCTCTGCTGCCCTACTGTGAAAATTCAGAAAGCAGGAGATATTTGTACAGAGACATGAAAATGACTTTTGGTCATTGACTTTGCTGGGGTTTTTTTGAACTTGTCTATAGTCCAGATGATTTGGAAGGTACTAGCCCACAGATGTGCCCTTTGCTAGTCTGGTAAAAATAATAAACCATTTCAAAGTTAATGAATTTTAAATTTTGAAAAATCATTTCTGAGCCTGCTCAGTAAGCTCTTCAAGATAGCTATATAAAACAAAAAGGAATCCTTGTTTCATATTGGAATATTCCTTTTTCATTTGCCACCATTTTAGTTCCATTTTTCCTTTGTTTAATTTCCAAAAGTCAAAAAATGATATCATGGAGAGAACCAACACATCTATGTTTCTGCACTTGATAAGTGGATTCTGTGCTTATATGTTGGAAAAATGTCCCTGAATGTGTCTGTTGCTACATTTTAAATACTTTTCATGACCACAAGATACAAGAAAGAAACTTTTTCATATCACAAGTCTCAAAAAATCCTTTTTGTGAAGAGAAAATCCTTTGTTTGCTGCAACACTTAGGAGGTGTTAAATCAAATCCAAATCTCTAAATTAAATGAAAATGTGAACTTTAATTATAGCTCAGTATGTGTCCCCTCCCATGAGAATTTTCCAACTAGCAGCTGTGGATCGGGGCTTTGGATGAGGCAGAGCCACTGATTGTAAGTTGCCACCCATTTAGCTACTGATACTAGGGACAGAGGAGAAGCTTTCAAACTACAAAAGGCAAAGAAGCATCACTAAAAAATGGGTATGTTTTATTATATAGTGTGTAGCCATACGATGTGAGTTGCTCATTGGAAAAAAAGATGGCAAATTATTACAATCAATTAACAGGGCTCTAGAACCAAGACAGGACTTCATATGGCTTCACTGAGAAATGGCAAACCTGAAAACTGGCAACCTACTTTTAGAAGTTCAGACAGCAGCAGGGGATGGATAGCTTTGTTCTTGGAATATACTGCATTGTTAGCTATGCACAATTGCACATCCAGCTCTTTCTGTTCAAGTGTCTTACCTGGTTATTCCTATTCAGTCAAATTCAATCATAGTACTGTAATAAAATATTTAATATTTTTCTTGTAAAAGTTTTTTGAAACTTAGGACCAGTCCCTATTAATGATTTATCTTTTCCGTTCAGCATAATTCGAAAGGTGAAGGTTCAATATAGTCCATATCAAAGTCATTTCTTACTTTATTGCAAACTGCCATGAACCCCCTATGTTATCTTCTACATTGCATATAAGCACCATTGGAAGAATAGCAGTCTGCAAGCCCCTTGGCCACCAGTTGGGTGGAGAGGTTAGAGGTGTCTCTGATCACAGCCTGTATGTGTGTCCTTCCCCATGAGAAGGAACTGACAAGCAACCTCAGATCTGATGGGAGGTGTCAGGCAAGGCACAGCCACTGATCACAAGTTGCAGCCTATTTAGATAGTGATCCTGGGGACAGCAGAAACTTTCAAACTGCCAACCTACGAAAAGGCAGAGAGAAGCAGCACTAAAAATGGGTATGTTTTATTTTACAGTGTGCAGCCACACGCTGGGTCACCCACTGAAAAAAATGACAGCCAATTATTCAAATAAATTAATAGGGCTCCAGCATCAGGATAGGACTTGATATGCATTTTGCTGAAGAATGGCAACACCAGAAATCAGCAACCCTCTCTTTGAAGTTCAGATAGCAACAGGGATGAGTAGCTTGTTCTAGGAATAGAACCCCACCCTCAATCACTGTCCCCATTTTATTTCTGTGTTTCTGTGTCTAGTGGCACCCCACTCTCTGATTGCTGTCATCATTTTATCCCTGTTTCCTGATTTCTAGTGGTACTCTGCCATCCACCAGTGCTGTTCCAGTACCTGAAATAAAGAAAAATCTCAATGTTTTTTAAAATGTGCCGTAAAATGGTCCCTCGCTGATCTGCCACCCCACCCCACCTCCAAATCACCACACATCACTCCACACCACCCAGGACATCCCATACACCTCACTCACCTGAACAGGTCCCAGGTTTAGATCCACTCTCCAATCAAAGACACATCTTGTTGATGGAACCAACAACTGAAATATGAGAAACTAAGGTAAGGTAAGGTTCAATGTATTTCAATGGGGTTTTCAATTCTGATACATAACTTGGCCATTTTGCATATCTGACACCAAATTTTCAACATGAGCCTTCTGAAGACTCCATCTCATGGACAATGTCACTGGTATGTTGTAAATCTGTCCTGAAAGGTGATTTCTGTGTTGCTTATCAAATCTCCTCTTGGTCGTGATTTGATTCACTGCCTTTGTTCAAGAGATGGGCCCATTAGAAGGCTATGTTGCAAATTTGGTATCTAGAATAATAGAATTTTGATGGCAGAAAAGGCCCCTCAGGCCCATCTAGTCTGCCCTCTTCCATCCATTCATTTATTCCACCCCTACTGGTGACCCCTTTCCTGCTTCCACACAGCCCTTATGTCTATCCCATGCAATCTTGAACTCAGACACCATTCCAGCCCCACCACATCCTGCAGAAGCCTGTTCCATGCCTCCATCACCCTCTCCATGAAGAACTGTCCCATCACATTGCCTCTGAATCTCCCCTGCAGTCTCAAGCCATGCCCCTATGTACTACACCATCCTTCTTTTGTAGTAGATTCCCTGCAGTCACCTTGTTGATCCCTTTGATAGATTAAACGTTTCTATCATGTCCCTTCTATCTCTTCTAATTTCCAAGCGTACAGCCACAGTTCACTACCTCTCTGCTCATATGGTTTATCCTGCATACCCTGCACCATTTTAGTCACCCTTCTGAACCCCTCCATCATGTTTATGTCCTTAAGCAGTTGTGGACTCCAGAACAGGACTGCATACTCAGGTGCAGTTTCACCATGGTTTTGTAGAGGGCATCAGTACCTCCTTCATCTGCTACTGATGCCCCTGCTATGACATGCCAACATCCTATTTGCTTTTCTCACTGCCCTGCTGCATTGGTTTCCAGTCTTGAGGTTACTAGATACTATTACTCCCAAATCCTTTTCCTGCTTAGAAAGCCTGATGTCCTACCCTCCTAGCTTTTATCTTGTTCCTGGGTTCTTGTGCCCCAGGTGCATCATAGCACCCTTTTGATATTGAATTTTAGCTGACAAAATACGTAAAATTGGAAAAGTTATGCACATGCATTTACATTTAACTATGCTCAGCTCATTCTTCCGAAATTTTAAATATTTTCACACCTACTTTCAACATAATCATTTGTTTACATCACTGCATGAACGTGATACTGCAGCTGTCATTTCTTAAATCCAGGTATGGAAATATGTTTTCTTATCTGTGGCAGAGAATGGCATTGTGGTGGCACAGAATGATGTTTCACTGGAGTTTGAGCATTCTCAGCACAGCATTCATAAGGTGGGTAATAAGGCTATGCTGACAATTTGGCTGACATCTTGGCTGAATTGCTTCACTACAACATGCATGTATGGATCTATGGAGGGATGGGGTGTATGGCCCAGAGGGCTCTGCACTCTCACAGGTGAATGAGGATATGAGTTATACTATCTCAAACAATTTGGAAATTCTTTGCAAAAAAAACTCTTTTAATACATCAGTTAGGGTTAAAGTGACAAACATAGGGAAATATGGTGTTAGGGTTCCAAATCCTATACACCGCATCCTCCCTTCTGCAGGCAGCAAACCAGGCATAGAGTGTGCCTTGGGTTCTCAGTCTAACAGCTCACACCATTCTCATACACTGTACACATCTCAGCTTAGTTAATGATGGAAGGTGATGAGCGGTAGGCTGGGGAAACCTCTGGGCACACCCCATGCTCTGGCTTTCTGCCAGCAGGTGGAAATTGGGTGTTAGGATTGGGAACCCTAACACTCATGTATCCCTACTTCTGTCAGTTTAACCTTAACTGATGCATTAACAGAGTTTTTTTGCAAAGACTAAATTATAGGGGTACTTTAATGTTATATTCCAATTGTGCACCTTAATAACTTTGGCATTCTTTTCTAAAATACCTCACAAATTGGCAAGTGTGGTCATTCTGCCAGTGTCTCAAACTGTGGAATATTTTGTAACAGCATCTTGTGTGGTTTTTGAGTTACGGAGTAATGAAAAGTGTAAAACTATCATTTTGTTCCTTACGTAACATGGGAATTTGTGCTCTCATCTACAGCCCAGATGAAATTAAAATATCTTCAAAAATTTTCAGTGATAATGGGTCTGTGCCATGGGTGTACCTCAGGATAATTAGGTGAAAGATATCTCACCATTTTTAAAATGTACCATTTTTGTGATAGTGGCTGTGACAGAAATGGGAAGGAAAGAGTTAATGGTTTGGATGCTGTAGGTGCCTTATTTTTTAGCAGTGTGGAAAAAAACACTGAGGCTGAAATCCTCCAGCAGCAACCAGCTAGTGGAATTCCTAGCTGCTAGATAAGAGCTGGGTCATAAATCTTGATTGGACATCTCCAGAACACACAGACCTTGCAGACACGGACACAGGGCAGTTTGAATGGATTGGATCTTTCAAATATAAACTTAAGGTGAAAAGGAACTATAATCGGTCACTGATAGGTGTTCACTTTGATTGGGACAATTACATACATACATGTTAGCTGGTTGGTGATTTAAAGGGAGAATAGAAATGACCTATTCTCCAGAGAATATATAACCTTCTGTAAGACAGAGAATGCACCTTGCCTTTGGAAGCTGGGAGGAGAAGCATAAGCTTGGAGCCTACCCTTGTAGCTGTGTCCGTGGAGCTGCAGTTAGAACAGGGTCCAGTGTCTCTTGTAAGGACAGGGAAGGGTAAGTTTAGTGATAGCATATTTCAGTAATATCCTTCTTCTTTTGCTATCTGTTATTTAAAACATTTGTTTACTTTTCCTGTATGAGTGTTATTCTCTTGTGTTGTAAATACATATCCTGTAAATGCTCATTGCACTTTCTGTTAAGTAAAAGCTATTTATTTGCTCAACAGTTGTGACTCTGATGTAATTTTCTAAGGTAAGATTTGATTGTCCACTGGCTAAGGTAAACTCTGTGTAACATCAGCCACCCGAAGAGACACACTACCGGACTTTAACTTGTGCAATTGCACGTGTGATTATTCAAGTTTGTACACTTGAAAGAAGTGCGGAAGGAAGTCCAGCTGGTGGCAGCGAATACCGAGGACATACACTTCTAAAAGCTGTTTCAGCACAGAGGAGAGGTGGTTGTCACAGTGGCTAGACAGGCAGTTCATTGAAAACCATTTAAACTGTTAATAGTGAAGGTCTGCTCTGAGAAATACCATTCGTGTTGTCTGTCAAAAAATATTTTTTCCCATTTTAAATCATGATTTCCAGGAAATACTAGTTATTATGAAATTAGCAAGACATGAAGTTGGGTCTCATTCACATAATTAGTTCCATTTTTTGTATTATAATTAATCAATTAAATTGCAAGTCTATTCATTTGTGGGCAAGAATCATATTGCCAGTTACTTCGCTTCAGTAAAATAACCATTCGAACAGTCAATTACAGTTCAGACTTTCCTTTTCAGTAGTTATTTCTGGATTGAATAATCCTTACCTAAGCCACTGAGGGTGATATGATTCTTGCCCCACAAAGACAGAATTGCACATTTAATTGATCAATCATATACTCCTGGTGTCTAGTGGACCCCCCACACTCTATTATGATTCCACATTTAACATATGGTTCCTGGTGTTTAGTGGTACCCTACACCCTCCCATCATGATCCTCATATTTAACATGTGGTTCCTGGTGTTTGTGGTACCCTACACCCTCCCATCATGATCCTCGTATTTAATATATGGTTCCCTGGTGTCTAGTGATACCCCACCCTCCCATCATGATCCACATATTTAACATATGGTTCCCTGGTGTCTAGTGGTACCCCCACCCTCCCATCATGATCCACATATTTAACATATGGTTCCCTGGTGTCTAGTGCTACCCCACCCTCCCATCATGATCCACATATTTAACATATGGTTCCTGGTGTCTAGTGCTACCCTACACCCTCCCATCATGATCCTCATATTTAACATATGGTTCCTGGTGTTTAGTGGTACCCTACACCTCCCATCATGATCCCATATTTAACATATGGTTCCCTGGTGTCTAGTGGTACCATACACCCTCCCATCATGATCCTCGTATTTAACATATGGTTCCTGGTGTTTAGTGGTACCCTACACCCTCCATTATGATCCACATATTTAACATATGGTTCCTGGTGTTTAGTGGTACCTACACCTCCCATCATGATCCTCATATTTAACATGTGGTTCCTGGTGTTTAGTGGTACCCACCCTCCATCATGATCCTCATATTTAACATGTGGTTCCTGGTGTTTAGTGCTACCCACACCCTCCCATCATGATCCATGTATTTAACATATGGTTTCCTGGTGTCTAGTGGTACCCCACCCTCCCATCATGATCCACATATTTAACATATGGTTCCTGGTGTCTAGGCTACCCACACCTCCCATCATGATCCACATATTTAACATATGGTTCCCTGATGTCTAGTGGCACCTCCCACCCTTGGATAGCAATTTCTGTATTTAACACATACAGTAGTTCCTGGTGTCTGTGGCACCTCCAGTTTTGGTCCCATTTATGTTTTATTTATTTATATATTCCTGGTGTCTAGTGGCATCCCCAACCTCAATCATGATCCCTGTATTTAACATGTAGTTCTTGGTGTCTAGTGGCACCCCCACCCTTCATTCATGTTCCCTTTCATTTTTTATATTTATATATTCCTGGTGTCCAGTGGTATCCCCACCCTCCGATCTATGATCCCAATGTAGAAGGGCTGCATCATTTTTTTTGCAAACTTCATAATAAAGAAAATGGTCCCTGACAGATCAGACCCCCACACCCCCACCTCCCACTTGGCACCCAACACCCCACACCCCAGTACATCCACACACACCTCACCCTCCTGACCAGGTCCCAGGTTTGAGATCCACCTTCCATCAAAGAAATGTCTTGCTTCTGGAACCGCCAATTGCAGTATGAGAAACTAAGGTAAATGTGGTTCAATGTATTTCAATGGTGGTTTCAACTTTTATGCATTACTTTGCAATATTGACCCCAAATTTTCTACATGGCCTTTTGGGTACCCACCTTATGAACAATCTGACTGTCATTGTGCAACTCCCACCCAAAAGTTTCACAGTTACTTGGCGAATTCACCTTTTGGGCAGGATACACAATGACGATCATATGGTCATGAAGTGGGGATTATAAGAGGTTATGCTGAAAATTTGGTCAAAATATGTAGAATGTCAAAATTATGAACATACATTGCAATTTGTGCTATGCACACTCATATCTGGACATTATTAATATTTTGATACCAAATTTTCAACATAGACATCTTATTACCCCATCTCATGGATGTCACAGCTGTCATTTATCAAGTCCTTGCCAAAATCTGTTTTTACATCTGTAGCACAGAATGGCATTGCAGTTGCATGGAATTATGTTTTGTGGGCATTCAAAAAGTTTCTGTACCAAGTACATGAGGAGGGGTAATTAGATGGCTATGCTGCCAATTTGGTCACTGTGACCCATAAATGGAAGCACAGGTGCCTTTCACAGTGACATACATATACATATTTATGGAGGCACTGTGCTCCCACAGGCAAATATGGATACAATAGCTCTATTTCAAAATTATAGATGGTGGGAGCAAGGGCCCAGAGGACCCTGCACTCAGCACTGGAAAATAAGGCTATAATTACACTATTTAAAAAGTAAGGACATTGTTTGGAGAAAACTATGTTAATGCATTAGTTGGGGTTGATATCAAACTGTATAAAGGAGGAAATACCATGTTAGGGTTTCAAACCTAACACCCCACCACCTGCACACAACAGCATGTGTTGGGGATGTTCCTTGGGTTGTCAGCCCTAATGCTCACCCCATTTTCCTATACTGTACCCATCTTGGCTTATTTACTTATGGACTGGGGTAAGCATTAGGGCTGATGACCTCAAGATGCACCTGATGCCTGTTGCTGTTTGCTGGGTGAGGATGGGGTATTAGGGTTATATTGCCTTCATTTTAGGGCTTGATATCAACCCTCAATTGATGAATTAATGTAGTAATTTTACAAAGAATATATATATATTCCATAGGTAGGAGCATGGGCCCCTGTGCCCTGCACTCCACCCACCCATGAGTTATAGCATAGGAGGGCCCAGTGCTCCCAGTTTAGCAAAATGGTATGCATAGGTTGGAGCATGGTCCCTCTTGACCCTGCACTCCCAACTGCCCAGAAATACAGACACCTACTGTAGGCATAGAGGCATTTCAAGTAACCCTTGTACTGTAAATGTGACAGTACTTCAGTAACCATAGCAACTTTTGAAATATTAATTTGCAGTTGTATTCATGACCTGGCCACCTCCACATTTTGGGAAACTACCATTAGTTTACATGCAGGACTTTCTTGAAAGTTCTGCAGACTTGCATGAAAGGACCGTGGACTTTTGAGAACTCGTATCCCTTTATCAAAACTGATACTCTTCCCCTCCCTGCATATAGGGAACACCTGACAAAAATGATTATGCCAATCATTGACTGTGCTGACATTGTACAGTGCACTGTCCCTCCACCTCGCTCTCGACTTGACTGCCTGTATTATGCTTTTTGTTGTTTTGCCTCCAACTCTCCCTACAGAACCTACCACAGTTCTTTGCTCTCCTGTCTGGACCTCCTCCCTCCTCTCCTAGGCATCTCATCCACTCTCTATCCTTCATCTCCAAATTCTGGGTTCAGCCTGCTCCTTCTTACATCTCTGCCTCATCTCTCCTGCCTCATCCTGACATACTTTCTTTGCTCTAGGGACTCCTGTTGTTTCTCACTTCAAACTCCATCTTCTAGTATGGGTAAATCTGCCTTCACTATCATCTTCCTATCTATGGAACTCTCAGACTCCTCACTTATGCAACTCTCCCTCTCATTCTTCTCTCAAATCTCTGCAGTGCCTGCTGCCATTCCCTAGCTGTTCCCACAACAGCACATAGCACTTGAACTGGCTGTACCTTGTAATTCCCAGATTCTCCTCCACTACCCTGTACATTAACTATTTGCGTGCCTGTATGCTGTATTAGCTATTCAGGATATGTCTGTTTATGTGCTCTAGTGTGTACTGCTGTATTGTGTACTTTATCCCATGCTCCTTGTCCCCCTAGATTGTACCTGAAATGAGCCTTGGCTCAGTGTGCCTTTCCTGGTCACCAAACATTTAAATAAAAATAACAATTGTGATTTTCAAGTGCTACCACTATTCTGATGCCTGATTCACAGTACTGTCAATAGTTACAAAGCCACAATGTAGTACAATGTAGAAGATACATCAAATAGTGGGTGGACAAAACCAGGAGATCTCGTTTATCTAACAATCACATTTTGAGTGGACGTGCTCCCTATTTCAGGAGAGATGTGAGTGGTACTTCTTCACAGAAGGAATTCTAGTTTGCTGGAAAAGCCTTCCAGCAGAGGTAGTAGGGAAACAGTGGTGGGTTTCAAAGAATGCATGGTATAGATACAAGGGAATCATAGCGTGCCCTTCCCTCACTCTCTTTTCATGGTTCCCTTAACCTCAGTGTCCCACACAGTCAGTTCTACTGTCTAATGTAGATGTTATCTTCTATCCCAGTCCTCTGTCCCCTCTCTTCAAAAACAAACCTGGTCCACAGGACTTTGCAAATGGTGCTTATAACAGGCCAGCAACCCAAAGTTTGTACAGATACACAAAAGAACCACTCATGACCTTCAAAGTTTCTTTGATTATTAACATTTATTTTGTGTCTGACTGCCTGAACAGTAGCCTCTCCCCAGTGCTTGACCCTAGCACAGGGTCTTCTTCAGGGGCGGGTCTGAGGAGTTACAGATCTGGGGCCAGATATTCAAAGTGTGCACCTGGTGCAAAGCCATAGTGCTGGAATAGCACTGGATTTGCACCAGGCTACTATTCAAGCCTAGCACTTTCAGTGCTGTGTAATAGTACCAACATTAAAAGAAAATGTATACAGGGGCGGGAGTTAGGGGGTGGCCAGGAATGCCAGCTGTGTGGTATATTCAAAAGTATAGCACTGCACTACATACATTAGCATGACCTTTAGCGGCTAAATACTGCCAACAAAAAGCTGGCAGTAATGTGACGTGTGCCCCACAGCATGATCCCAGACCCCTGGTAGCCCTGATAAGCACAGTAATCCCTGTTGTGCTAGTGGTCCCCCCACCCCAGCATGATCTCTGACCCCCAGCCATGGTAATGAGATATTTTCCTTGGTAGTCTAGTGGTCCCCCACACTCACCATGATCCTACAACCCCGGTAGCCCAAGGACAGAAATACCTGGTGGTCTAGTGGCCCCCCCACCAGGGAATCGCCGCCCGTCATCCTGTACACAGAATAGGTACTGTGTTGATGACTGGCACAGCCTCCTCACCACCACGGTCAGATGCTGACTGTGGCATGCATGAGGGGTCTGATCTGTGAGGGACCATTACAAGTGGAGTCGTGAATCATGTTGGGGGCATACCTCTCAAGTGTCCCTATTATGAGGGACGTCCCTCATTTTACCCCTTTAAATTTATTTGTCCTTATCTGTCCCTCATGGAAAAGTGCTGCCCACACAGAGAATGTACTGTTAATTCAGATTTTAAGCAGAAACTCTTAGTATTCCACAATACTAAATCCAAAATAAACTTTGTACAAGTAAACACTATGGGTTTCACAGTGTTCTGAGCTTGTAGCTCCATGTTTGAGGATATGTCCCTCATTCTGAGGTCTGTGTCGCCTCATTGTCCCTCATCTTGAGAGTAAGAAAATGTCCATGTCCCTCATTTCAGTGACAAAAGGTTGAGATGTGAGGGGGACCCTAGCCTACATGAGGTAGGGGTGTGTAACAGGCACACATCAATCATCAATCAATCAATCAATCAATCAAAGTCTTTATTTAACCAGGCGATCACCATTGAGCAAGCTCATTTTCGAGGTGGACCTGGGTTTGTTAACAAGGAACAAGGGACAATATACATGGAATGCAGCACACAAGAAAATAGTAATAATACAAATAAAGTGAGATACAATAATACAGTATATACAAAGTATCAGCAGGTAGCATTGACAGTAGTATATATTTGGAACAGAAGATACAGCTAATTTTGGATAGGACACAATTTTTCATAAAAGTAAAGAAATATACACATCAAGATCTCAGCAGATTGAGATCAGAAGGAGGATGGTGGAAGAGGCAAGGGACCAGGCAGAGGTATTAAATGAGTACTTCTCCTCTGTGTTCACTAGGAAGGAGGATGGGATATCTACAAAGCAAGGCACGATGGGGATAGAAGCGGCAGTGAGTGGGATCAGGAAGCAACAGAAATGGAGCAAGAGGAAGGAGAGGTACCCTAGGGATGTCACATCAGGATAAGGATAAAAGGCCAGTAAGGTGGAGGGACGGATGATGCTATCTCCACCAAAAGGATGTGGTTAGCCCTCAGACCCTAAAGAAAGACAAATCTCCTGGGCTGGATGGCATTCTTCCGAGAGTACTATGTGAATTGGAAGACATACTGGCTGCACCCTGGTGGAGCTTTTCAACAGGTCACTTGAGACAGGAGGGTACCTAGGGATTGGAGAGAGGCACATGTGGTGCCAATCCATAAAGGGGGGTCGAGGAAGTACCAGGTAACTATAGACCCATCAGTTTGACCTCGGTGGTGGGAGAATTAATGAAGAGTATACTAAAGGAACAATTGGGGGTATACTTGGAGGAGGTGGGAGGTCTGGATAGTTGGCAACATGGGTTACGTCACTAGGTGCAAGGTGTTACATCTTGGGTGGAGAAACCCTAAACACAGGTACACCCTGGAAGGGGAGGCACTGGAGACCTCAGTAGGGGAAAAGACCTAGGGGTCATGGTGGATGCATGCATGAATAACTCTGAGCAGTGCAGGAGAGCGGCTAGCAAGGCAAACAGGATGTTGGGATGCATCGTGGGGGATCACGTCTAGGAGCAGGAAGTTATTCTGTCATTGTACAATGAACTGGTTAGGGCCACACCTTGAGTACTGTGTATAGTACTGGAGACCACACTTGAAGAGGGACAACAGCTTCTGGAGGGTACAGAGGAGGGCATCTAAAATGATATGAGGACTAGGGAATTTGGCGTGTGAGGACAGACTTGAGGAGCTCTGCCTGCTTTCATTGGAGGAGAGGAGAGACAGGGGACATGATTGAGGTCTTCAAGTACCTCAAGGAATAAATAGGAGTAAACATGGAGGGATCTTTAGACTAAAGCAGGGAGGTATCACCAGAGGGCCTGGTTTGAAGTTGGAAGGTGGAAGGGTGAGGGGAAAAGAGAGAAGGTTTTTCACTGAAAGGATGGTGGACCCTTGAGATGCACTGCCTGGTGAGCTGGTTCAGAGATTCACAGTGGAGGGCTTCAAGAGAGGGTGGGACAGACACAGAAAGTGGATGTATCAGATGATGGCCTGGCCGGGGGTGGGGTGGGATGGATGATAGAGGTTTCTGGAACACAAGGGGAGGGCCTCGGCACCCAACTAGGGATCTGAGGTTCGAGCAGACTGGAGAGACTGTAAGGCCTAATCTGTTGGCAATTAGTATGTTAGTATGTTAAGTGCATCAAAACACAAATAAAACTTAACATGAAACGGATATATAGTGATATGGTATGGAGAATTTAGAGCTGGAACCAGGGTCAAAGGAATGTGGAAGGGACAGGTTTGGGGGTAGAAAAAGGGGAGGGAAGAGTCGATTATAGATGTGATCAGTCTTTTAACAGTAGTAATTAGAGGTGCTTTGGACTTATAGGAGTCAGTATTTAGGGTAGACAGGCACAGGACTCCTTATTATGATGTAGATAGACATTTAGAAGCTGCTAGGCTGATGGGGTGAGTTAATTTTAAAGTTTTTTGCAGTTTGTTCCACAGTTGAGGGAGCACAAAGCTGATGGCTGCTCTGCCAATGCAAGATTTTGCTTTGTAAACATAAAGGTAGATATATGACGTGCTTCTCAGGGCATATTTCCCAGAGTGCACAAAGATAAACAGACAGAGATATACTGGGGCAGTTTATTTGAGATAGCTTTGTATATCCAAACCACAGCATTTTTCGATGTCTGTTAAGGATGATCATCCCACTGCGTGTACAATGCACAGTGGTGGGCTGAGTATGGAATACCGTGATAAATCTTATGGCTCTGTCATAAAAGCGTATCAAGTTTGGCTAGGGTAGCTGCAGGTCCCTGACTATATAGAAAGTCTCATGAATCCAATAGGGAAAGAAAGGTACTTTGAGCCAGTTTCAGTTCAGCGTCTCTTGTGAGGAGATTATTAATCCTAAAGAACAGACCAAGTCTTTGTCTAAGTTTCTTTGCCAGTTCTTCTAAGTGATCTGTGAAAGTAAGTCTATGGTCTAACCAGACCCCCAGGTACTTGAACTTTGCACATAGTTCAACTGCTCACCTAGAATGGTAGTGATCTGTGGGAGTGTCCCAGCAATTGCAGGATTTATTGCATTTTGAAGGGTGAGAGAAACATTGCTTTGTTTTTTTTTCTGCATTTAAGAGCAGTTTCTGGTTTATAAGTTGATGTTGCAGCAGATTCAATTCATTTTGAAGGGCTTTACAGACCACTTCAGGTGTGTGGGGCTACTAGCATAGAGTATCGATCATCTGTGTAATAGGTGTTATTTGTGCTTCTTTGATGGGGGCATCTACGTTGTTAATATAAATGTTGAAGAGTAAGGGACCAAGAATGGAACCTTGCAGTACACTTTAATAGGGTTTTGGTGGAGAAACTTCTCCTCTGCCTTTACTTGTTGAAGTCGTCCTTGAGAGGTAGTTGGAGAACGATTTAGGGATAGGAATCCAAACCAATCTTCTGGAGGGACGAAGAAGCAGTCTGTGATCAACGGTATAGAACGCCTTGCTTAAGTCCAAGACAACTGCGCAGACAAAGTTTTTTTGTCTAATTCAAACTGCCTGTCGATTGTCACCTTGGCTACAGCAGAGATTGTACTGTACTGTGCTGTGCTCTAAAACTGGATTGTACTGGTTGAGCAATTTTCTGATTCCAGGTACTTCCGGCTGGGAGTTCACTATTTCTCCAGCATCTTTGACAGGATTGGAAGTAGGAGATTGGCCTGTAGTTATTGAGGTCACTAGGATTTCTGACAAACAAAGGGACCACAAGTGCATTTTTCCTCGAATGGGCGTAGGTCACCCTGGGACAAGGATAAGTTGAAGAGATGAGTAATTGGGACCGTAAGACATGGTAGCCGACCTTTAAGAAGTAATGGTCAATGAGGTTAGCCCCAGCACTTTTCCTAGTGTCCAGTTGAAGGAGAAGATCTTCGACTTCTTTCAGGGTGGTAGGCTGTAGAGAGAAGGATGGACTGGGATGGGTATTTTGTGTATCCAATCTAAGTTGTTGGCGGAGGATATTTTGGAAGAGGAGTCAAAGGCTATCCCTGCAGTGGAAAAATGATTATTGAGAGCATCAAGGATAGACAGTCTGTCAGAGATGACAGTATTGTCAATCAATAATTTAGTAGGTAGGGAATTTACAGTGGTGTGACCTTCAATGTCTTTGACAGTCTTCCAGAATTTGGAGGCATTTCTTGAGGAGCTGTCCAGCTGAGAGCAGTAGAAATTAGCTTTGGCTTCCTTGACCATTTTGGTGCAGAGGTTCCTTGCTCTCCGAAAGAATTCCAGTCATTTATTAAATTAGTTTTCCTAGCAGTTCTCCAGAGTACATCCCTACTCCACAATGCATATTTCATGTCTTCTGTAAACCACCAACAGGATTTGTTTCTGGCACAAACTTTTACTATGGGAGCATGCTTGTTGAGCATCTAGCACAATTTCAGAGAAAATATAAAGCTGTAGTCAGGGTCTTGGCTAGATAGAAGTCCTGCCATCACATGCAGTCTCTTAGGTCTGATATATACCCATGGAGATCAAAGTTGTGTATGCACCATTTAAAGGAGAATTTGGTACAGTTGTGGATTTAAGAGTGCATCTTACACATGCGATAAGCAATGGTCACTAATATTAGAGAAAAGATGCCAGCATGTGAGAATAAATGGGGTTTGCTAGCTGAATTGATATCTAAGAGAGTACTGTTGTTAGTTGAGCTTGTTAGGATGAGTAGATTTGTTTATTAGCTGTGACAACCCAAGGGAATCACGAGAATATTTTAAGTGGGGTGGATGCACTGGAGAGCCAGTTTAAGTTGAAGTCCCTAGTATGATACACTCTGAAGATGCTGGAACCCAGGATGTTTTCTCAAGATGGTTTAATGACTGTAGTCCAGCTGATGGGGGTCTGTAGTATCCTATTATACTAATGAGACACTGGTGGCAATTTCAATCTTTAATGACAAGCTTTCTAATTCTTTTGGGACAGAGGTTGATGTAAATAGCTACTCCACCTCCTCTGGTGTGCCTGTTGGCTCTGAACAGGTTTAGGAAACTGGGGAGGGGTCTCAAGCAAGTAGCTACTTCTGTAACTTTCTCAGAAGTACTACCTGTGAGAGGCAAGGAGAGCATAGGAGTGCATGCACCAGGAACTTTTAACTCATGGTTGAAGAACTGGTGCTGTGAGGAAGGGTTGGATTCATTGGTAACTGGGGACCCACCTGGAGGGATGGAGGTTTGCTCCAGCCTGATGGCCTGCATCCATCCTGAGGGGAATCCAAGCCTCAATGATAAGTTTAAATGCTACATTGACAAGCATTTAAACTAGCAAAGGGGGTGGCAGGCCAGCAAGGAGGATACCTACTTGCTCACCCCCCACAGCTAGCAGTGGAACCAGTGAACCAGAGGAGTGGCTATCTCTGCAAAGCAGTGTGTAAAAGATGGAGATTAGTGCCCAAGAGGTGGATAAGCAGAAAAGGGGCAAAATTCAGCAGAAGGCAGACAGCAAGGAGAACCAGGGACAAATGACAACCAAGGAAGGGGCTGGAGAGAACAGTGAAGCAGTCTAGGAGGTCAAATCATGGAAAGCTATGTGTGCAAATGCCAGGAGCCTTAGCAACAAGATGGAAGATCTGAAGGCTGTCATGGTATAGTCAGACCTGGACATTGTGGCCATCACTGAAACCTGGTGTAATGATAAACATGATTGGGAGATGGCCAACCTGGCTACAACATATTCAGAAGAGACAGAGCAGGCAGGAAGGGAGGAGGAGTGGCACTGTATGTGAAAAATGACATAGGCCACAGAGATCCAGGAGGAACAAAATGGGGAGAGATACTGTGGGTTAGCTGGAAAGGAAAATGGGACCAGCCATCCACACAGGTGTGGTCTATAGACCACCAGCCCAGGAGGAAGAAACAGATAGGGAGTTGATGCTAGCCATCCAAAGGATGGCAGACAAGGGTGAGGTAGTACTGGTTGGAGACTTCAATATTCCAGATGTAGCCTGGAGCATCCCAGCAGCAGCATCAAACTTCCGTCTTTTGATGAGACATTAAACCGAGGTCCCATCTGCCTGGATTGGTGGTAATTCAAGTGGATGTTAAAGATCCCATGGCACTCATCGAAAAAGGTAGGGGAATGTCCCTGTGTCCTGGCCAAATTTCTCATTCACTCAAAAATACCACCAACAGCTTAATCTGGTTCCCAAGGTCAGTTGGCATTCATCTGTATCCCCTCCCGGTCGCAGCCTGAAAATAGGCAGGATTTGTCTAGTGCACTTACCCGTCAACAAAAGCCAAATAAATAAAATAAAAACTAGAGCAGATTTATCCTGGACTCCTTCAGGGTGCCTTCCTCAAGCAACTGGTCATGGAAACCAACTCAGCAGAAGGCAATACTGGACCTCTGTGCTCACAAACAGGGACAGTGTGATGGGGTAACAGTGGGAGCACCTGGGTAACAGTGGACCACCAGTCATTGTGGTTTGAAATCACAGAATGAGCAGAACCAAACCACACAAAAACACGTGTCCTGGATTTTAGGGGGCAGACTTTGGGAAAATGGGGAGATACTTGAAGAGGCATTAAGGGAATGGGACAGGAATCAGGGGTTGAGGAACAGTTGGCAGTATTTAAAATGGGATTACAAGAACAACAGAATTATGCATTAAGCAGGTTAGCAAGAGGAAAAGGAAGAGGAGACCATTATGGTTTCCAAAGAGGTATCAAAGAAAGTGAAAGCCAAAAATATTGCATCTAGGAATACAAAAGACACAGGCAGAAGGGATAGGGAGAAGTACCAGGAGAAGCAAAGGAGGCAGGGAGGTCAGTAAGAGGAAGCCAAAGTTCAGACAGAAGAACACATTGCAAAATCAGTGGGTAAAGGGGACAAAACCTTTACAGGTACATAAGTGAAAAAAAAAGACAAAGGGAGGGATAGTGAGACTGAAGGGGAGGATGGGAGCCGCATGGAGGATGACAACAGTAAAGCTGACATATTGAACAGGTATTTCTGCTCAGTCTTTACTGAGGAAGAGAAAGAATGGGTCTGAAGGGGTACAAGGGTGAGAATGGTGCAGAAATGGACACAATCCCTTTACACGAGAAAGGGTCCTGAAGGAACTGGAAGTAATAAGAGTTGATAAAGCAATGGGGCCAGATGGGGTGCACCCCAGGGTCCTTAAAGAACTAAGAGAGGTGGTGGCTGAACCTCTGGCTATCCTGTTTAGCCGATCACTGGAAACAGGAGGCACCCAAAGACTGGAGGACAGCAGATGTAGTCCCCTTATACAAAAAGTGGGAACAAAGAGGAAGCAGGGAACTACAGACCAGTCAGCCTCACCTCGGTAGTGGGGAAGATCATGGAAGCACTACAGAAGGAGAGATGGTGGAACACCTGGTTGTCACTTGACTACAGGACCCAAGGCAGCATGGTTTCACCAGGGGAGGTCATGTCAGACCAACCTTGTTGAATTTTTTGACTGTGTGACTAGGGAGGTGGATCAGGGATGGCAGTGGACATGACCCATCTGGACTTCAGCAAGGCCTTTGACACTGTGCCTCATAGAAGACTATTACACAAACTGGGGAATATCGGTGTGGGCAGGACAGTAGTGTGGTGGTAGGTAACTGGCTGGGTGGCAGGACACAGAGGGTGGTTGTAAATGGCCGTCACTCCACAGAGGGAAGAGTGACCAGTGGGTACCACAGGGATCAGTGCTGGGACCGGTCCTATCTCACATCTCTCATCAGTGACATTGCACAGGATCTAGAAGGCAGAATTTCACTGTTCGCTGATGACACAAAGCTCTGTAACAGAGTAGACACACCAGAGGGTGTAGACAGAATGAGAAGCGACCTACAGAAACTTGAAGAATGGTCAGGGGTTTGGCAGTTGAAATTAATGCAAAGAAGTGCAAGATAATGCATAGGGCACAAAAACCCTGGCACAATATATCAGTTGGGGTGAGGATATGCATGCACCAAGCAGGAAAGGGATCTTGGGTTGTCATCTCTGATGACCTCCGGTAGGAAACAGTGTGACAAGGCAGCAGGTAAAGCAAATAGGATGCTGGATGTATAGGCAGGGGCATCACCAGCAGGAAAAGGGAGGTCATAATTCCGCTATACAAGACACTAGTGAGGCCCCACCTGGAGTAAAGTGTAAAGTTCTGGAGACCATACCCCACGTAAGGACATAGACAGGGTAGAGAAGGTTCAGAAGAGGGCAACAAAGATGGTGCATGGATTGCATCACAAGTCTAATGAAGACAGGTTGAAGGAACTGAACATGTACTCCCTGGAGGAGGAGGAGAAAGGGATATGATAGAGACATACAAGTATCTTACAGGGAGGAACAGGGTGCAGGAAAACACTATTTTAAGCGAAAAGATGTTCCAGGACTAGAGGGCATGGGATGAAGTTGGAGGGAGGACGATTCAGAGGAAACATGAGAAAGAATTTCTTCACAAAACGGGTGGTGGACAAGGAAACACCCGGCCAGAGGAAGTGGTGGGGGCTGAAACAATCCACGGATTTAAGAATGCATGGGATAGACATAAAGGAATCTCTAGAGGTCAGGGTAAGGGAAACAGACTTCTAGGATAACAAACTGAACTTACAAGCTCAAATGGGCAGACTGGGTGGGCCATAGGCCCTTATCTGCCGACACTGTCTATGTATCTATGTATCTACGTATTCATGTAGGAGGGGATGTTAACATCATTGTTACTGGTCACCGGTCGGAGCCAGGACTCCATAATCACCAGAACATCTGGAGCAATATGACGTACCAAGCCTGAACAGAAGAGATTTTTTTTAATAGGCTACATACATTAACATGCAAGAATGTAACCCCCTTGAGGCTTTGTAGCTCTGCTGGGGATTCCATGGGTGCCAGAGGGCTTGGATTAAGCTCAACATTTCCTGAGCATACTAAAAGCAGTAACAAGAGTTTCCCTGCAGAGTCCTAGAGAAGTGTGGTAGCTGGGCTCTTTCAGTTACGTGGTTTGTCTGGCAGTATAGGGAGTTCTGAGGCAAGTTCCAGTTTTCCTGATGCTGCATACAATCAATACCCTGACCGAGAGTCAATTTGAGTAGGAGGGAGTATGCAGAAGGTAGTGTAGCTCTGTGGGCAGGCTCTAGGAGAGTTCCTGCATGCCAGTACAGGTGAAGGACCAGCAGTGGGCTAGGGGAACTTAGAGCACACACAAGTTCTTCTACTTGATAGGGAAATGTCCCTGTCGGACAATGTAAAAAGAGAGCCATTCTCCACTCTAGGAGCTATTTTTTGATTCATGTTCGGTCCAACACATGTTGGATGAGCAGAGACAAGCATAGAAGCAGGATATGCCCTCATTAAGAGACTATCACCCAATGGGCAATACAAGTGGGCAAAAGAAGGGATTCTCAATGGAGGAGAATTCTTAATCCCTGCAGAATACTACTATAGGCAGTGGAGCCTGAAGCAGTAATCCTTAGTACAGCTCCTAGTCAGGCAAATAAGAAAAGAGTTCACCTGACTATAGAGTAGTACTTGGGCAGAGAGGCTTTGAAGCACATTTCTCAGCTACTGCTCTGGAGCAGACCAAGTACTAGAGAGATCACCTGACCTAAATCAACTGCTTTAGCAAGACAGGATATGCTAGTGAGCAATAAGCAAACCTAAAGTACTAAAATGGTATGCCTCAGCAGACAGAATGAGATAAAGCTGCTAGAAGGCTTAGTTGCAAAAAGTGGATGGGAGGAATTGCAGTTCTTGACAGTAAGTAACCAATAAATTGAAACATCAGATATGAGTATGGAGACTGTGTGCATTTAAAGGAGGCCTGGGGTGGGACAAAAATCAAGGGGAAGTTTGCAGAGCTAGCACTGAATCAGTGCACATACAGTTGGAGAGAAACTGCACAGGAGAAATGGTAAGTTACTTTACACAGGCCGGCAGAACAGGCTAAATTAAAATATATAAATTAGAAGCCAAGTACAGGGATGCAGGCTTACATTAAGCCACACATCTCAGGTGCTTCTGTCTCCAGGTGAGTGAGACCAGCCAATCAGGGAGCTCTACACAGGTGTGGAGCCAATAGCACTACCCTGAGAAGGTGCTGAAATTGAAAACAGCAAATTGCAAGTGATGATCGGTTCAGCATTCACACAGCCCATAGAAATCATGGCAATTTTCAAGCGTCCATACCTATCTATCTCTTTGGAGGGTGGGTGGATCAGGATCATTGCAACCTTACAGGTGCTATGGCTAGATCGTGACCGCTGCCCGTGAGAAAGTGGCACCTGTAAGGAATGAGACAGCAGATTAAATAGGAGCAGATGGGGTGGTGTCTAAACAGAGACACACAAAGAGAGCTGAGCACCAACTTAAAAGACAAGTCGGGGGATGGTTTCAGACAGAGGTAAGATGCCAGCTAACTCGGAATCCAAAACAAGCACAAAAAGAACAGACTGATGGGGAGGGCAGGAGGGACAGAACAGAGACAGAGGAGGACAGGGGACAAAGGAAGATGATTAAGAATGAAAGTCAAAGGCAGAAGCCTTGGGCTCAAGACAGATGCTGCACAGATTTTACAATTCACTGAATGTTCTACCTAAGTCCATAGCAGTAAGCACATAAACCCATTATAGTTTTAAATAGGATTAAGAAAATATATTAACAAAGCCAGTAAAACGTTTTTACAAACCTGAGTTCAAGGCAGTATACAGAGTGAAAGCTTAACTGTGGAAAAATCAAGGGAAGTTTGCAGAGCCAGCACTGAATCAGTGCGCATACAGTTGGAGAGAAACTGCAGCGTGGGGAAGGTAAGTTACTTTACAAAGGCCGAGCAAAACATGCTAAATTAAAATATATAAATTAGAAGTCGAGTACAGGGATGCAGACTTACATTAAGCCACACATCTTGGGTGCTCCTGTCTCAGGTAGTGAGACCAGCCAATCAAGGAGCTCTATAGAGGCATGGAGCCAATAGCACTACCATGAGAAGGCGCTGAAATTGAAAACAGCAAATTGCAAGTGATGATCCGTTCAGCGCTCACACAGACCAGAGAAATTGTGGCAATTTTTCAAGCTGCTATACCTTATCTATCTCTTTGGGGTGGGTGGATCAGGCTCCTTGCACCATAGAGGTGCTATGGCTTGATCGTGACCACTGCCAGTGGGGAAAGTGGCACCTTATTTATCTCTTTAGGGGGTGGATCAGGCTTCTTGCACCACAGAGGTGCTATGGCTGGATCGTGACGTTGCCGTGCTGCAAAGTGGCATCCTTATCTACCTCTTTGGGGGTGAATCAGGCACCTGAACTGTAGAGGTAAGCAGGCTGGATCATGACCGCTGCCCGTGGGAACATGGGAACAGGGACCATGATGTCAGAGAAGGACTGCTGGCCTAGCCAATCTGCCTTGTTCCCTATCGCCCCACCAGGTTTGCCTTGTGCCTGTCCCATGCATTGAGTCCCCCACTGTGTTTCACCCACTACTGCAGTGGAGTACATATGTTGCTGGGGAGGGCATCGTCCAGGGCATGTATGGCACAGACAGCAGTGTATCTGTGTTAGCTATCGCTCTGTATACATACACACACACACATATATATATATATCATGCACACACACACGAGTCCTGCTTTCACAGATGCATGGTGTGTTGTATGCACTGACTGTGCATGCCAGTACACAGTTCCTGCTGCTTCCAGCCTGTACTTCCATTCTGACCAACAAGGGGTATGGTGTGGGCAAGCCTTTGCCTGCAGCTTCCAGCCTGTACTGCCATTCCGACCAAAGGGTGGAGCTGTGTGCACCATGCAGTAACACCGGCAAACTCAATGGCAATGTATATTAAATGGCACATATGAGATGCAAATGTGCCTGTTTGCCTAGATTAGCTAAGTAGGCTCATTTGCATGGGAGCTTTGAATATAGCTCCTGTTTGCCCTGAGATAACCAGTTTGTACCAGACTAATGTGTTAGCACTGTGCAGTCAGGTTAGCCCTGCCCAAACCTTACTTCAGCATAGCACAGTTCTGCAGTGTGTGGCTTACATTGTTGTTTGCAGTAGATGTGAGACATCTCTGTGCAATCACACACAATGTTCTCCACCTGCAACACTGGCTTTCTCTAGGGTCTAATGAGCTGCAGTTACAGTGTGCACTTCCCTGTTGCTATATTCAGTGCTGTCTTTTCACGCACAATGTTTGCCCTGCACTCCTGGCCCTGTTTGTCTGGCTTCCTTTGCTTGCTATATTCAGATGGTTTTGCACCGGGCTATTCCTTTTGAATATAGCTTGCTTTTTGCCAGGCAGTGCTAATTTGTCCCGGGAAAAGTTTGAATATGACGCTGTGTCTTAAATACCTAATCAATTGAAGTGACAAGCACCAACTATGTATAAAACGTTATTTTAACAAAAGACATTTTCAAAGCACTCTATACAGTTAATGAGCATTGTCACACATTTTTCTTTTGAACAGTTCACTACCAAAATTTCTTAATTTACTTTTATTTGGTTACCACTTTTACTTAGTTTATCATTCTTAAAAATAAATATAGCTATCCTATATTAATTTTACTCTACAAAAATAGAGTTTAAATGCTGCTCTTTCATTGTGTCTTTTCTACCATTTTATATATGAATATATCACAAAATAATTCTCATAAGGAGAAAGCCTGTCATAATAAGAGACAGCTGTAGCTTCTAACACACAATATAAGGACCAATTTACATCTCTAAGAATAAAATCATGTACACACATAGCAGTGTGGGAAGAGAAGGAGGTTAGAAAGAGATATGAGTCTCTATGTGGTCTTTTAAGGTCCACTGCTTAAAACAATCTTTAATAGTTTTATCATATTTCACCTCATAATTCATTAACTCTAGTCACCCATTTAGTTATGTTCAAAATCTAATAAATAGACTAGAGAGGTGTAAAGAAGGGAGGAAAACAACTGTTTTCCTTAAAGGAAAAATATCAAATAAAAGGAGAAGAGAAGGAAATTGACTACTATATAAATAACAATCTGGATCCATCATGTTAGAGGTGTGCCTCCTCCATAGTTCTTATTAAACTACCATGGAGATGTGCATGATTTTCAGCACTTTCATGTTTGTATATTAAAGAAATACAGGGGTTAAATTCTCATGTTAGGATCCCTGTTGTTAATATAGTAGACAAATGATTGGTGGTGGGGGTAGGCACAGATTTTCAGTAAATTATTACTCGGTGCTTACTAAACAATAATGATAGTATTTCTCCACAATTTCAGCTTTTTTTTTACAAATAGATAGTGTAATCCAGTTCATCATTTAGCCCATCTGGTGTTACTATTCCCAGACTATCTAATTTGACTCCTTTTGAGACAAATGTTTAACTCTGCTTCCACCTCTCGGGTGTCTAAGCACATGTTCCAAAATTGAAAACTTTAACATCTGGCTTTCCTTGATGAAAAAAATGGAAATGTTCTCCAATAGCATTGTACAAATTGCCATTTATGATGACTCCAACATGGTCTTGTATTCTCTCTTTGACAGGTCTCATTACAGTAGTTTTCCCAATGTAATAATAATCACATGGGCACCAGCAAATATAAACAACAAATGGAGTGAAACATGTTAAAACTCAGGGATCCAGAATATTTTTCTATCAAAAGCTATACATAAGTTTATCACCAAGGCTTTCTCCTGTTGAAATTATTTAGTGATATATTTATATATAAATATGGTAGAAAAACATAATGAAAGTGCACCATTTAATATAGTATAGTTATACTTATTTTTAAGAATGATAAACTAAGTAAAATGGCAACCAAAAAAGTAAATTAGAGATTTTTAGTTGTGAACTGTTCAAAAGAAAAATTATAACAATGTCCATTAACTGCATGTAGTGTTTTGAAAACGTATTTGTTTAAATAATGTTTTAGACACATTGGGTGCTTGTCACTTTAATTGATTAGATATTTAGGACACTTTTCTGTTACTCCTCAGACCTGACCCCTGAGGAAGACCCTTGCTAGGTTGAAGAGCTGGGAGAGGCTACTGTTCAGATGATTAGCCACAAAATAAATTAGTAACAACCAAAGAAACTTCTGAAGGTCGGTGAGTGCTTCTTTTGGTGTATCTGGTCTCATCTCTTGTTAGATGAAGGCCATTGCTTTGTAGAGTCTCCTGTCCCAAAGGTTCCCCATGTCCCCACAAAGTGGTACCCTCTCTTGATACCATCCATTTAACCACCCACTGAATTTCTTTTTTCAACTTGTTCTTTCTCTCACACCTCCTCCCACTCCACACAGAGAAGACATTGAAAAGGCCAGGAGACTGAGTGTTCCTGTAATCAGTCCCCAGCCTCTGAAAGTTCAGCTTCACATAGTCCACAGGCCATTTCACTGGTTTATTAGTACACAGGTATACCAGTATCCCCAACTCTGCTCCTCCCTGTCTGCTACCTTTACTTTTCTGTCTGTGCTTTGGATGGCTGATGCCCCAAGAATGCATCTGGCCTCCCACCCTCCTCCCATATATATCACACTCTCTATATTCCCTGAAAATGAAATCCAAACCACTTAGACTCTCCTAGCTGACTTTTTATTACTCTCAACCATGGCTACTACCAGGTCATCACTTCCATTTCCCTCAGTTGTCCTAGAGTCTCCCCTATTCTAGTCAGGTACCTGACACTTCACCAGGGGTGCAAACTAAAGCAATCTTCAATCAGGATGGTGTGGTCTTGACCTCTTTGTCTGCCCTGCTGCTCTTCCCTTACCTTCCCCAACACTTTACACCACCCTAGACCATTGTGCCCACTAGATCATCACCAGTGGGAGAGAGGGTTGTAGGATCCAGCAGAACTAGTGTCATGGAGAGATATATCTTTCCTTGCTGCTATCAGTTGAGCATGAAGCCCTACAAAGTTCCTGCAGAGGGGCATTGACATCCATCCTCCAGAAAATAACCCTGGAAAAGAGCAGCAACTTATAGCCCCTGCAACTGACTCACTCCCAGCTAAGCCTCATCCCTATACTGATCCTTACAATAACCTTAGACTTCTAGTTGAAATATTCTAGCTACCTCAGTCTGCTGCCTCCTTGCTCTGATAGCAAGAGCTACTTGTTGGGGAAGTTTACACTGAACAACGTCTTATGTTCTTTCTGTATTTTATTTTATTTTGTATAATATTGAATTGTATCACTTCTTTTTGTTGGCATGGGACAATGTTGTTTTAAAATGAAGTTTTAAAATGTTATGGACCTCATGGCAAATGAGTTGTAACTCAAGCGAGGTTATCATAATTCATATGAATGTTTGTATGAATAAAACATTTTACTGCTATTACTTGTTTAGTTCATTGAAATACATTTTGTTTTCACCAGTGGAAGTGTTACTGCAGCCCATGTATTGAATTTCTTTATGATTTCTTAGCTTCTCCATTATGTTAAGAAAGTCCACTTCAGAAACAAAGACAACCAGGAAGTGTATTTTGATGAAAACAGTGATGTGCCAGAATTGTATGATATAATTAATTGGCAGCTAAGCTCCAAAGAGTCCATGAGGAGTGTAACAGTTGGCAGGTACAAACTGCAAGAAGATTCAAGTCAAGTGTTGATAATAAATGACAGTGCCATCATGTGGAGTGGAGGATAGCATGAGGTAAGACAATGTACTGTACCTCTTCAAATCTTAAGTCACAGTGCACAACTTTTTTCATCCAAAACTCAAGTTTTAGTTAGAATTAATAGAAATATTAGCATATCTGTCAGATCTACTTTAGCTAGCTATCTCCAAAGCTGTGCACTATGAGTTCTTAGTTCCATGATCCTAAACCTTGCCAGGTTTAAAATGCTATTACTAAGTCAAATGTGGGGCATTTTTTTCTTGAGAAAGAAATAATGCATTTAAAAATAGTCAGCTGTTAGAGGAACTAGATAATATCACCCCAAATAAAACTGGCAGATGCCTGGGATCTCTTACATTAAGAAAGGTAGGGTCAAGTAGTCACCTAGTTTTATTGCACTGCTGCTTTAATAGTCAGCTAGTGAGAAAACCAACATTAAGCACAGGACAGAAAATATCCATTTTTCTGAATGGTTGAGAAATCATCTTGGCCATGACTAAATCTCATCCCATTTCACATAAAAAGTGCCAAGTGTGAATATTTTACAGCACTGCATAATAATCTACCTCTTCATTCCTGTTTAAACAACAATATTTCCCATGATAGTAGCCATAAAGAACAGCATCAGCTTCTCCCACTGTGATCCAAATCAACATACCTTAACAGATACCAAATTGAATCCCCCCACACACACAAAACTTCAACATTATTTAGGCTGTGACTCTGTATAGCTCCACTGTATCATAATTCTGGTTGCAGGGAACCAAAACCGCTGCCGAGGACCCGAGTCCCTGATCAAACAAGGAAAAAGTATCACCAAAACAAAAGACAGCAGTGGGATGACTGAGTACAGACTGGTACAGTCATCCTTGGCTGAGAGACACTCAATGAGTCCTTCCATTGGTTACCAGTTCTTGATCCTGCTGTAATTAAAAGTAAAAGGCTGACACAACCTGCCATTGGCTGTGACTCACAACTATCCCTAATCGCAATTAGCAAAACATTGCCCGACCTCACCTGCTCCCATCAAACTCCCAGCATGACAATTAAGCAATGATGCCTAACAGGGTGTGTGTTGTGCTGGCATAACGTCATGCCTCAGGTGGTTGGGCAAGAGGCCGCAGGCTGAGTGTATCCAGTACTTGAGGCACAGTACTTGAGGCATGAAGTTATTCCAGCATGATACACACTCTGGATGGCATTATTGCATTATACAATGCCTGTTTGTAATACAGCATAAAAAAAAGAATTTAAATGTTTTTGTTAATGTGGAAAATATTTTTGTTCTTAAGAAAAGAAGTGACAAACAATGATCCAATGCAATCAGTCAGGAGGTTCACAGTGAGGCTGAGACTAGACCTGTGATGTTGTACTGAAATAACATCATGGGTCCAGTACCAGACTGACCAATCAGATGCCAGCATTCATTCTTGCCATTGTATAATTTACTTTCTCCTCCAGAGCTTCAAGCACAACAACACTGATAACAGTATATCTGTGTGTGGTGTGGGGAGCAGAAACAAGTACAGTAACTGCTGCACTAGTGAAGCACTTGTTTTCTCCGCATTACAACACACATCATAGGTATTGTAACAGTATATCTGTGTAGTGGGGACACACAAACAACTACAGTAACTACAGTATATGGAAGCACTTGTTATCTCCAGCATTACAAAATACCTCATAGGCAACAGTATATCTGTGTAGTGGGGGTGGGCACACAACAACTACAGTAACTACAGTATATGGAAGCACTTGTTATCTCCAGCATTACAAAATACCTCATAGGCAACAGTATATCTGTGTAATGGGGGCACACAACAACTACAGTAACTATAGTAGATGCAAGCACTTGTTATCTCAGCATTACAAAATACATCATAGGTAACAGTATACCTGTGTAGTGGGGACACAACAACTACAGTAACTATAGTATATGTAAACACTTGTCTCCAGCATTACAACACATGTCATATATAACAGTATATCTGTGTAGGCGATGAGGCAACAAACAACTACAGTTGCTACAGTATATGCAATCACTTGTTATCTCTAGCATTACAACACACATCGTAGTAACAGAATATCTATGTAAGTGAGGCACACAAAGAACTGCAGTAACTGCAGTATAGGCAATCACATGTTATCTACAGCATTACAATACACATTACAGTATTAGTATATCTTTGTAAGTGGAGCACACAAACAGCTTCAGTAACTACATTATATGCAAACACTTATCTCCAGCATTACAATACACATCATAGGTAACAGTATATCTGTGTGTGTGTGGGGGGACAAACAACCAAAGTAGCTACAGTATATGCAAGCACTTGGTATTACCAGCATTACAACACACATCACATGTAACAGTATGTCTGTGTAAGAGGCACACAAACATCTACCGTGGCTACAGTATATGCAAACACGTATTATCTCCAGCATTACAACACACACCATAGGTAACAGTATATCTGTGTAAGGGAGGGGCACACAAACAACTACAGTAACTATAGAAGTAGTAAGTAAGTTTATTTCCAAGTATATATAAAAAGCATCATTTTTTACATACAAAATTTAAAAACAAACACAATATTTTTCACCATCTTATTACACAATTTAAAGAAATGCACCTCCAATAACTTGATTCCAATAGTTTTAAATACTGATTCCATCTATACCTTATTCCATAGGGACATTTAAATAACAGATCAGTCCAATCTGGTTTTATCATAATCAAATACTCTATTTCATTTCCTGTGATATTCCATATGCAAAGTCTGTGAAAGCAAATACCTTGCTTATTTTATTACAGTTTAAAACCTCTTTGATTTGCTCATCCATACCCAAAACACCTCTACATTGAGAAAATTGCTCAATATATTTTCCCTTATATAGACTGAAGTTTTATCTGTGTTTTATTATGCTTGTACAGCTCTTGAAATTTGAAAGGCACTTTCAAATACAATTTATTATTGTTATTACCAAATACTTCACACTCAAAAATTAGATGTGAGCTGGACAATATTGCATTATTGCAATATATGCACATTTCCACCTGACAGAAATCTCTGTTTTCTCTCCCATCTTTCAGATTCTCCAAACTTTAATCTAGTAAGTGCTTTTCTATGTTTCTCATTCTCACATTTTAATAAATATTTTTCCAAACCAAACATTGTTTTCATTCTTTTCAATGGGTAATTATTCCAAGAGTCATTTATTTTGATGAAGTCAGTTTGGATTGTTAAACTTTATTCTTTGTATTGCATTTTGCACAAATTATAATGGGTTTCTATACATTCTATGTATTTCATAATATAATTATAGGACATCCCAGCTCTATTTAATTCTTGATTTAATCTGTTGAACCAGTTAATGTCCATTCCAACTGCACTTTTCACTGCATCCACTCAATATTTATGTATTAGGCTTTCTCTGGGTGCTATTATAATTATTTTCCAGTATATTATATTTCTTTTAACTATTATAGCTTGTATAGATGATGTTCCTGTTTCCATTCTGGCTCCAGCCCCATATGCTCCTTGGTAAACCCAAGAGGTTTTTTAAATACGTATTTTGGATTGTTTCAAAATGTTTATAATTACCTTTGTATCACCATACTTTGAGCCATATAAAATATGGGCATTAACCTTTGCCTTTAAGCATCTGTATTGAACTATAAAAGAATTTCAACCCATCATCTTTACAAAATACTTAATTCCATTCAATATTTTAATGCTCTTTCATTGATTTTTTTCTATTTGTTTTTCCACTTTAAATTATCACAAAAGATTACACCTAAATAACAAAACTCTGACTCCTTCAAAGTCAAGGTTCATAACTCTCCATGTTTGTCTGTTTCTAGTCTTATTTCCAAAATGTAAATTTCTGACTTTTCCTGGTTAAGCTTCATGTGCAGTTCATCTAAAGATTTTATTGTAGCTGTAATAGATCTTCACAGTCCATGAGAGTCTGAGATACTATTTCTGCATTGTCTGCTTATAATAATATTTGTACTGCTGTTTCATCTATTTTGGTGCAAAGGTATTTACTTCTTCCAGGGCTCTCACTATCTTATCAATATATAAATTAAAGAGGGTTGGTGCCAAAATACACCCTTGTTTTACCCCATAGTTTGACGTTATTGCTTCACTCATATCTCCCTCCTTATTATATCTTATAACCAACTTATTCTCTTGATGGAATAACATAAATATATTTAATAGTTCACATCCATCCCCAGTTCTTTAAAATTTCCCCATAAGTTACTCTATTCACAGAGTCAAATGCTGACTTAAAATCAGTGAATGCTGTACAGATTTTTCTTGTCTTGGCCCTACATATTTATATAAAATATACCTAAGTGTAAACATCTGGTCAGTAGTAGAGAAACCTTTGTAGAATCCACTTGGAACTGAGAGAGAATGTCACTATTTTCCATCCAGATTTTTATTCTATTTAAAATTAACCTTGAAAATATATTTTGTTAATGTTCCACAGTGTTATTGGTCTGTAATTTTCTGGTAAAATAATTTGCCCTTTTTTGAAAAGTGGCACTATTACATCCATGTTCCAGTCTTTGGGCAGTGTCTTATATTTTAATATGTTCTTGTATAATTTTAACAGTATTTCTGCCAATCAATCCACATCCACTTGATATAATTTAGCTCCCAAGTTATCTATTCCTGGTGTTTTATTTTTCTTCTGTTTTTGTATTGCCATCATGATTTCTTCTTATGTAATTTCTACTCAATTTGAGTCATCAATAATATCTATATCTGTATGTATTTCTTGTCCAATAATGTTCTCTCTCTAATAAAAATGACATCAAATATTGTCTCCTTTTTTCCAGTGGTATAACTGCTATTATATTGTATCTTACATATTCCATTCCATAACCACTGATTTCCAAAAGTCATTTCCATTTTTTCTTGTATAGCTATTTCTCGTTTTCCCATAAATTGTAATTGTATTTTTCCTTTTTATTTTTACCAATGCTTTATATTTGGTCTTTACAAACTTCAAAGCTTTTCAATCTTCCACATTATACATTTTAGTTAATCTTCTGCCTATTTGATGGATTAAGTTTTCATTTTAATACATTCTCCATCATCGACATACAGCATATGTATAAGATGAAGTTCGCTCTGTAACTAGTAAAATGGATTGAATCATGGTTACTTAATCATAGATGACATACTTCTGTTAAAGGACATTAATCTCCTTGGGCAGAAGTTACTAGTGGAGTACCCTCAGGGCTCATTATTGGGCCCTGTTTTATTCAACATCTTAATTTCCTCAATGCAGTCATCTAATAACACCTGGATGTCAAAGTATGCAGATGAATGCAAAATTGGCTGCATTGTAAACTCTTTGAGGTCGCTGTAGATCTCCAAAGGAGATAACTTCATTAGAGCTCTGGGCATATAATAATAAAATTTAATTTAATGTACAAAAATGCAGACCAATGCACTTGGATCATGATAACAAAAGAAACAAGTATTTTTTAAATCGACTTTATTGCAAGAGACAGACAATGAAAAGTCCTGGGAGTAAATATAAATGATAAATTAACTTCAAACATAATACAGTTAATAAGGTTAAGAAATGTCAACAAATAATGGCCTGTATATTTAAACATATAATGAGTAGACAACCTGGTGTTATTTTACCTTTATACAAGTCATTGGTCAGATCACATCTGGAATAGTGTGGACCTTTTGTGCTCCACAAACAAATAGAGGGAAACAATTAATAGAGGAGTACAAAGGAAAATGACAAAAGGAATTGCAGGTTTGAAAGATAAGAACTATGAGGAAAGGTTTCATGAACTAAACCTATACTCTATGAATTACCACCAAATACATGGGGACCTTTGCTTAACACACAAAGCCATTAACTATCTGGTAATCACTGAAACCTTGGGTCTAGAGACAAACTTTTCTATAACTCAGACCAGATCTCATAACCTTAGACTAAAAGGGTACCCATTGCAGAACCAAAAGAAATAACTACTATACACAGTGTGTAATAAACAAATGGAACACCCTTCCAGTTGAAACCATTCAGAGTAATAACATGGAAAACTTTAAACATAGGTTAGACCAGTACATGGGTAATTCAAAATTTGAATATTTATAGAAACAATCCCACCTTTGGGTGGCGAGCTCATATAAAGGCACAGACTCCTAAGCTTGTAACAATTTATGATACTGTGATACCAATTTGCACCAAAAAGGCACTCTACTTTCCTTTTCTTTGACATTTTTCCAACTGCCTATGTATTGTTTCTTCTAGTGCCTGATATTCTGTAAGTAGGTTTTTCCTTTGCCCATTTTTTAAGCCTACGCCTAAATTAATCTGTAATGATAGCATGCATCTTTGTTTTAATGCTTCTATTTTTATTGAGTTTATATAACCTTGTAGTTGTTCCTTATTCACATTAGTCCATTGAATTCTTCTATTTTTCCTTATTTAGATATTCTGGTCTATTCAAGTTATTTTATTCCTATGTTCCTTAGGCATTACAATAGGGCATTCTAAATATATTCAAAGGGGCCATGGTCACTCTCCCAATTTTCAATAATTTCCATTTTTAAATCTTTTGTATGAATATACATTGACAATTATATAATCCAATAAACTCATTCCATTTTTGTATGAAAACGTACTCATACCTGTTTTATCAATGTTGGTTCTTCCATTTACAATATGTAAATTCAATTTGCATAATTCTTTTTAGGAATCAGTTTCCTATTCTAATTTTTTTCTTATCACATGATTTCCTGATAGGTTTTTAAAATATATCATCCAGGTTCCAATTGTTTCCTTTATCTTCTTTGTCTCTCCCCTAACCATACATTATAGCACTCTGCCACAACTATTATGAGTCCTGATATTGGGTATATAGTTGCTCTATTACTTCTGCAAATCTATTAATACAACTTATAATGGAAGAATCAGTGGTATCCTGTGTGAAATATACATTCATCAAGAACCATTTCTCCTTGTTTTCCCATATAACTTATATTACTAGAATGTTAAAATTGTCGTCATTCCATACACATTTACACATCAAACCAGGGATCATTCTATCAAATGTACTAATTCCTCCTGCAGGTCTCCCATATTTACTTGTTTTGTGTGTGTGTATGTGTGTGTGTGTGGCAATATGCCACCCTGATAGCCTTTCAAGTGATAACCTTCTAGGGTACCACTCAAGTCTCTTTGTAACATAATAATGTGCATCTTGTTTAGGAATTTATGTAATCCACTATCTTTAAATTTTCCAATGGCCCCTGATATATTTCAGCTCAAGATGCACATATTATGTTAAATTACTTACTTTCCTTGTGGTCAAGTCATCATTCTATATCTAAGGTGTCCTATATTACATATCCTATACTTTCCTCCCCTTCTCTGCTTACATTTACACTTTCATGGCTATCCTCTATTACTACCAAAATGTTTTCATTTTGAGTTTCATCCAAAATTACACTATTATTTATTTTAGGTACTTTCTGCAGCCTTCCTCTTATTATTTTCCTATATTCCAGGTTCTAGCTGTTAATACATGTTCACTCACTACTGGTTTCATTTAGTGAGATATCCTTGTTGTACCTTACTACTTTGTTTTGTAGTTTTGTCCTTTCAATCACTCTCTTTATTTAGCATGTCAGTCCCCTCATTTAAGTTCTCTTCATCTATACAGGAGTTTGCTTTCATTCCTGTTTCCAGTCCACCTTTGTTCCAATGGGTATTTCCTAACATTTTTACTTTTTACTACCTCCCAGATCCAGCCTTTTTCTTTCCCCCATGATATCTATAGGCAAAGCCTATATCATTCCATGACAATCTACTTCCCAAGATGTCTTACATACATTGTATACACTATCAGTTTTAAAGTTACATGATTTTCATTCTTTGCTTGAGGGATACCTTTCAGATATACTGTTGATAATGTTTCTCCCTTTCAATCTGATTCTCTCTATCCTTTTTCCATACTCTGTGCATCTTTACTCTTATCTTTTGTTTTTCCTGCCTTGGTGAGTTCTTGTTCTTTGTTGCTGTATTCCTCCACTAACTTATATCTCTTAGTTATACTTTCTTCCTAAAACTCTATATATTTCTCATTGTAGCTTACACTTTTTTTCACTGTTTTTCTCCTTACTCTGATCTTATTAACACTTAACTCAATCTCTTCTTTCCTTTGATGCCAGATTTCTATGCTTTTGACTACTCCTATTTGACTTGTTTCCTGTAAGCTCTGTACTAATTTCTCTATTTCTTGTTTTCTTCATTATCTACTTCTATTGTTGTAGCCTGTATTTTCCTTGATCTTCTTTTTATCCCTCTTCCTTTTTCTTTTATCTCTTCAATGCTAATAACACTACATTTCTCTGTTTACTTTATATTTGTGTACTGATCATTGTTGTAAAATTGATCAGAGTTCATTGTTTAGAAGAATCCCATTTCTTATTTCTTTTAATATTTCCAATAGTAGGATCTCTTTTGATTTACTTTCATTTATTCCACTAACATACTATTTGCCAGCAGATTAGGCCTTGCTGTATATCAGGTCTGCTCGAACCTTAGATCCTTAGTTGGGTGCAGAGGCCCTCCCATCCCTTGTGCTCCAGAAACCCCTATCATCCATCCCCACCCCTGGGACAGGACATCATCTGATACATCCACTTTCTGTGTCTGTCCCACCTCTCTTGAAGCCCTCCACTGTGGATCTCTGAACCAGCTCACCAGGCAGTGCATTCCAAGGGTCCACCACCTCCAGTGAAAACCTCCTCCTCTTTCCCCCTCAGCCTTCCACCTTCCAACTTCAAACCATGCCCTCCGTGATACCTCCTGCTTTAGTCTAAATATCACCTCCATGTTTACTCCTATTTATTCCCTTGAGGTACTTGAAGACCTCAATCATGCTCCCCTGTTTCTCCCTCCTCCAATGAAAATAGGCAGAGTCCTCAAGTCTGTTCTCATACGTCAAATCTCCAAGCCCTCGTGTCATCTTAGTTGCCTCCTCTGTACCCTCTCCAGGAGCTGTATGTCCCTCTTCAAGTGTGGTCTCCAGTACTGTACACAGTACTCAAGGTGTGGTCTAACCAGTCCATTGTATGGCGACAGAATCACTTCCTTGCTCCTAGAGGTGATCCCCTTATGATGCATCTCAACATCCTGTGTGCCTTGCTAGCCACTCTCCTGCACTGCTCAGAGTTATTCATACATGCATCCACCATGACCCCTAGGTCTTTTTCCCTATTGAGGCCTCCATCGCCTCCCTCCCAGGGTGCACCTGTGTTTATGAGCTCAATCAAGATGCAACACCTTGCACTTGGTGATATTGAAATTTAATTCCATGTGTGAGCCCAGCTTTCCAGGGTGTCCAGGTCACCTTGCAGGGCCAACCTCCCTCTTCTCCCTCAACTACTGCTCCCATCTTGGAGTCATCCACGAAGAGACTCATTTCACACCCTATACCCTCCCTGATGTCCGATATGTGCATTGAACAGGATCAGACCCAGGACTGAGGCCCTGCGCTACCCACTACCAACCTCTCTAAGGTTCGAGGCTCCCCACAGACCACTACTCTCTGGGTGCATCCGCTAGCTAGTTTTCAATCCATCTGACCATCAAAGGGCCTACTCCTAACCCCATCAGTTTCTCAACCAGACCATTTGGGGACAGAGTCAAACGCTTTGTTGAAGTCCAAGAATAATACATCCACAGGCTTTCCCTGTCCAGTTCTGATGTTACCCATTCATAGAATTCCACAAGATTGGTTTGACATGATCTACCTGGCACAAACCCATGTTGCCACTATCCAGACCTCCCACCTCCTCCAAGTACACCCCAATTGTTCCTTTAGTATACTCTCCATTAATTTTCCCACCACTGAGATCAAGCTGATGGGTCTATAGTTACCTGGTACTTCCTCAACCCTCTTTATGGATTGGCACCACATGTGCCTCTTACCAATCCCTAGGTACCCTCCCTGTCTCAAGTGACTTGTTGAATAGCTCTGCCAGGGGTGCAGCCAGTATGTCCGCCAATTCCCATAGTACTCGGATGAATGCCATCCGCCCAGGAGATTTGTCTTTCTTTAGGGCCTTGAGGGCTAACTACACCTTTGGTGGAGATAACATCATCCGTCCCTCCACCTTACTGGCCTTTTTATCCTTATCCAGATGTGACACCCTGGGGTACCTCTCCCTCCCTCTTGCTCCATTTCTGTTGCTTCCTGATCCCACTCACTGCCACTTCTATCCCCTTCATGCCTTGCTTTGTAGAAATCACATCCCCCTCCCTAGTGGACACAGAGGCAAAGTACTCATTAAATACCTCTGCCTGGTCCTCGCCTCTTCCACCCACCCTCCTTCTGATCTCAATCTGCTGAGATGGCCCTAGTTTTTCTCTGCTTTGCAATGTACTGGAAGAACCTTTTCCTCCATTTATCCCCTTGTGCCAGCCACTGCTCTTTACTAGACTTTGCTCCTCTCACCATACGGGTGACTTTTCTAGATGCAAGATGGTACATTTCCTTATCCCTATCCCCTCTTGTTGTTTTATATTTTTGTAGGCCGCCTTCTTTTCTCTGACTGCTACCTGTACCTCAATGGACCACCAGCATGGTTTATGTGACCTTGCTCCTTACGTTTCAACTTAGCGCAGATCCTGACTGCCTCATGAAGTCCCTGTTTTATGACCTCCCATCTCCTGTCCACACTTGTCATTGATGTAATCCTTCGAGTGATCCTTGAGAATATTTCCCATGCCCACAAAGTCTGCCCCTTAAGTCCACTGCCAGTGTCCTACATCTCACCCCTTCCTCATGCTTATTTGAAACCAGACAGTATTGTGGTCGCTCCCAGTCAGGGGTCCTGTACAACCAGGTCCCTTACAGATCTCCATCTGCCACGTCCAGGACATGACCTCCTTGTGGGATCCATCACATGCTGTGTTAAGAACACATCCTGGAAGCCAGCCAGCTTCTGCTCCTTGGCCACCTTAGAGAACATGGTTCCCCAGTTTGTACCTGGCATATAGGTCCCCATCAACACCACTCCTTCCCTTTTGGTCCACACTGGGCAATGATATTGTCCAGCAAACCATCCTCTAGAACATCACTCATCCCAGGGGGCCTTATACTACACCCAGCTTGACCTTATCTCCTGCTGGGGATCGTAAGGTGACCCATAAGGCCTCCAGTTTCCTCTGCCTCTTCTACCCTAGCAATTTCTATGTTATTTCTAATGAACATAGCCACTTCACCCTCTGCCCTCCTTTCTATCCTTCCTAAGCATAGTGTACCCCAGACGTTTAGGTCCCAGTCATGGTTTTTGTTGACCCACGCCTCTGTGACCACCGCCACATCCACCCTCCCCCACAAACAACATGGCCTGGAACTCTGGCAACTTGTTTCCCAAACTCCTGGCATTTACTAACACCAACCCCTCCACTTATCCCTGATCTTCTTTGTTGAACCCCACCCAGATTCCTTATACTTCCATCCTCCTCTGATCCTCCTGAAACCTCCATACCCAGTCTGTTTCCCCTCCCTTGGGCTTGAGGCTACTCCTCTTCTGGAGGAGAGGCTCTTGGTCAGCCTCCTCCTTATCCCTTCCCTCACAAGTTTAAACCCCACTACTAATTTCACTGTTATAGCCTCCTGTCCCTCTTCTGATTCTTATATTATTTGATCCTGAATTATGTGATATATCCAGAGGAAATCTAGATGGAGGGTCTAATTTAAGTCTCAACATGTATGGGAAAGAAAAGCCTCAAAATCACACAGGAATGAGGCACTAGGCATTGGTGTGAAACATTCCTAACACTTTTAACTACCTTTCTTTGATCTAAACCAATATTTGGATTTTAAGTCTCACTTTCCCCTTGTTTTCCTTGCTCTCTTTGTTTCATTTTACTGCCCTTTATGTTTGTGCCACAGATTGTTGTATGTTATACACTTCAGCCCTTATATATACATGTTGATCCCTCTGTTCTATCTCCCTTATCTAAAATTATTATATCATGTTCTGCTTCAAGTAGTCTAATACATATCATCAATGGATGCTCATTCACAGCTGTCTGTTGTTGGATTGCTTGGTCAGCTTTTATAGGTGATGAACTTAAAGGGGTAAAGTCAAGCTTTGTATCCTTACCCATCTGGAGTATCATGTGCAGTATTGGAGGCCACACCTTCACAAGGATATTAACCAAATTGAGGCAGTCCAGAGAAGCAACCAAAATGGTGCAGGGACTGCATCAGAAGACATATGAGGACAGATTAACGGAGCTCAATATGTATACCCTTGAGCAAAGGAGGAGAGAGGTGATATGATCGAGGCATTCAAACACCTTAAGGGCATAAACAAGGTGAAAGATTCTAACATGTTTAAATATAAGAAAATAGCAGGACAAGAGGACACAGCATGAGATTAGAGGGAGGCCGATTAAGGGGAATGTGAGGAAATTCTTTTTCACAGAAAGGGTGGTAGATGCATGGAATGGCTTACCACAAGAAGTGGTGGCCATGAATACAGTGCAGAGCTTCAAACAGGCATGGGATAGGCATAAGGGAGCAATACAAATGACTATGAATAGATAGGTCACTGACAGAGCAAAGGCCAATGGCACATTTATAAGGTAGAAAAAGAAATGGGCAGACTGGTGGGCCATGCGTTCCTTATCTGCCGTCAACTTCTATGTTTCTATGTTTCTATGTTAATACTTCCTTTTCCAACCAAATTTATTTGGCTCCTGGGACAGAAAATAACTAGTGAGTTTTCTTTCTATCCTCCTTGCTTTCCCTTCTACACTTTTCTTTATGTTCTTTTTCAGATTTTATAACATATCGGATTTGTAATCATTTTCTTTTTGACAGTCTAGTCACCATTATTCAATTTCTTTGCTTTTATAATGAGCAAATACTGGACAAATAAGCAATTCATACTATAACTAGAAATAATTCACAGGATATTACCTTGTATCACTCTCAAGGACTATACGCTAAAATCCTCTTAATACAAAACCACTATTTAAAAGCGGAAATCAAAAAGCATATTCACTTTACACTTTAAAAGTGTTGGCAAAAAGAACACCACCCAACACCAAATTTATCATAGAAACTTTTCCACAATGTGGGGACCCAGTGATTTTATCTCAACCAGAAGTATTCGGCCTTCTATCACACTTGCAGTATTCTTCCTAAATATCTTTAGATTAATCTTCAGTTTGTTATTTTTAATCACTATATTATATTATAGTCTGTTGACATCCGAGTTCCATCTGTATTCCAAAGCTTATTTAAAAGGAGAAAATAAGATTCTTTTACTACCTTTCTCCCATTTTAAAATTATAAAATCACAAGTTTAACATTAGAATTAGTATAAGCTTAAATTTCCAAAACTTAAATTGTAGAAGTAGAGTATACCTGTGGACCAAATCTAGCAGGCTCTACTCTCAAAAAGGGTGTATCTGGTAAATAGCCTCACACGGCGTAATATATGTGTTTTCTCCAGAATTTCCTTCCAGTATTCCTCTTGCCTCTGTCTTATCACAATATAGGCTTTAACAGCATCTATCAAAATAAATTAAGAAGAACTGCTTAAAATCCTTATTTTGAATTTCTCTTTCTTTCTAGCTGTGCTATTAACATAGACAAGCAGAAATAGGTGCAATTTAAACACCTACATTTTTAATTACTTTATAATCTGCATTTCCTATCGGTTCACTATATCAAGGTGGAAAGACTAGATGCCTAGCCCAAGACAAATGGTTGTATTTAAAAGCTTGTCTCGAAAAGTGTTTGAAAGACTTCTGTAGATGCAGTGGTGGCTAAATAAGCCAGCGTTTTAGTATGCTCAGATTTTGACTTTATCTTTTTACTCAGTTGTTTGCCACTAATGGTTTTAAGAATCCAGTCTTGTGCTCATAGACAGCAGAGAGGAACTCTGGGATTAACTCTAAAGAGGGGATTTAAATTTACTTTATGTTATCAGCTTAACACAAAAAGTGTGATGACATTCTAGCTTCCATACCTTACCAGGGAATTAACAGTCTAAAACTTAACCTCTCTATCCCTCTATAACTAAGACATCCTGGGTAATAAAACAGTGTTTTAAAATCAGCACTCTAATGCCCTTAAAACGCCTGCTCTAACACCCCAAATACTCTGTCATGGTTAGATACTTACCCTGAATTCTCTAATTTTCACAGACAAACCACAACAGAAGTTCATTGCTTGTACAAACATAAAAGTCAGGGATAATTTAGATGGTAGTTAAATGAGAACAGGAAGTCAACAAATTAATTTAGCAATTCTTACAATTCTGACAATTCTGACAATTTCAATGTGACCCTACAATCCTACCAAATATCTTGTAATAGATTCTGAAGAGTAAAGTCACACAAGGAGCCACGGACAATCTACAGCCAATCAGCCAAAACAATAGAGCTCAGCTGAACCCGGAGACACTCTCAGGAACACTGTCTCTTCTCTCCATGCAGTTTTCCTTCTCTCAGACTCTCAGTATTGCAGTTTGCTCTTATTCTCTGTATATTCACTGTTCTCTATTTAATCTCTGTTCTCTACTGATAGTCTCTTCAGTATAGCCTCCATAGTAATTCAGTAATTCGACTCTCCTAATATTTTCCTCGTTATTTTCGTATTGCTTGCCACAACACCTTCTCTTACCAGGTCCACCTGAAGGACTGCTTCTCCCAGCGTAGGCACCTCCCACCTCCACCATCAGGACTCAATACAACTAGCAGTTGGGAAATAGAAAATAAAATGCTGGGGAGACCAAGCTGACTGCACAAGAAAGTCAGGTAAGCACTCTAAACGAAAATGTTGAGGCAATGATGGCATAGCTTACCAACCTTTCTGGAAGCCTTTTAGAGTGCCTATTTCTACCAACTCTCCTCAGTAGGTATAGTGTGTAGCAGCCATCTTGGATCTCAACAGTGTGGGTCTACCTCTGCATTTCCTGAACAGTAGCTGTAGTATATGCAAGCACTTGTTATCTCTAGCATTACAGCACACATCATAAGTAACAGTATATCTGTGTGTGGGGGAGACAGACAACTACAGTAACTAAAGTATATGCAAGCACTTGTTATTTCCAGCATTAAAACACATATCATAGGTAATGGTACATATGTGTGTGTGAGTGTCTGTAGGGGCACACAAACAACTACAATAACTACAGTATATACAAGCACTAGTAACCTCCAGCATTACAACACACATCACAGGTAACAGTACATCTGTGTAGGGGGCAAACAAATAACTACAGTAATTACAATATATACAAGTATTTGTTATCTCCAGTATTACAACACACATCACAGGTAGCAGTATATCTGTGAAGGGGCATACAAAACAACAACAGCAACTGCAGCATATGCAAGAACTTATTATCTCCAGTACTACAACACACATCACAGGTAACAGTATGTCTGTGAAAGCGGAGGGCACACAAAGAAACACAGTACAGTATCTACAGTACTACACAAGCACTTGTTATCTCCAGCTCTACAACCGTACTCACCTATAGACCACTATTGACAAAGAGTGAACCTTTCTATATACCTATTCACATTACAAAGTTAAAGATTTTATTTTAATTCTTCATTAGATACAAACAGATCTAGTTCAGAATAGTAATACCATGTTTCATGGTGTGGTGTATCATGGGATATTGTCACTGTTTTATTTACAAACTGTTTCACCAGGAAAGGCAACATGAGCTGATGAACAGCTTGTTTCCAGAAGTGTCCTGAGTGGGGGTACAAAGGTTGGGAGAGGCGAACAGCAAGCAAATTCAAACAAAAGCAGAGCTATCTATCTATATATATATATATATATATATATATATATATACAGTGCAGTCAACTACAACACTATGACACTAGGGTCGGAGGCCAAAGTAGTAGTAATAAATTAATTGGAGAACTTATATAACGCAGCAAGGATACAAAACCAGGAGGCAGAGCATGAAGAAAAACAAGGAAAACCAAAGAATCGTGAACTGCTAAGAGTTGGGAGCTGGGCTTAGGAAGTGATACTGAAAGACCAGAGAAAGAAAAGGTGGGAGGGAGGGAATGGGAGGGTAGGAAAAGGTCACCAGGATCAGAACCCCCATTCTGGATGCAGAGGGCAGGACAAACAGGAAGAGGTTGGATGGGGAGGAAAGAGAGGGAGGAGGAGGAGTTAGGGGGGGTGGACAAGTGGGGGCAGAAGGTGACAAAGATCACATTTGAGGACTGGGTAACTAGTGTCAGTAGGTGATTTAAAGATAAGCAATAGATGACTGATTACATGTTTGAGATGGCAAGAAGTAAGTGGATCAGTGCCAGGTCAGAGAATTAGGGTGCAGTATAAGGGTACTGGGAGGAGTGCGAATGCGGGCTAGGAGGAGATGAGTTTAGGGATGGACAGGAGGATGGACAGAATTAGGATATGAGATGGGGAAACAAGGTGGAAGGTTAACAGGTAACAGGTGGAGGAAGCTAGGGTGGATGGGTGACTGAGGAGGAGGGTGAATGGAGTTGGGGGAGGAAGAGGGGGTAGATGGCGGAAGGAAGGATATGATAGAGTGGGGTAGGAAGGATCATGATGGGGGAACTAGGGGCAGGTGCAATTACAGAAGTAGAAGTTATGTAGGGTTTGGTAGAGGGATGACGGGAAGAAGAAAGTTGGATCGGAGGAGGAAGTGAGTTCAGAGTTTAGGAAGTGGAAGGAGAAAACATCCTGGGCTATGCAGGTGCTGTGACAGGGATGACAAGAGTACAGGAGTCAGAGAACCTAAGAGGGCAGGACGTGGGAGGGGAGCAGAGAGAGAGAGCAGAGGGAAGAGGGAGAGACCAAACCAGAATTTGGAAGTGAACTTAGTACAGTGTGAGAGGCACCCACATTCCAGGGAAGGCAGTGCTAGAGGTGGTATAGGATGCAGTGATGAGTGCGAAGGGGAGTCAGGGCAGAGTCACAGAAGACATTGAGGAGGGAATCCAGTCTGGCAAGGGAAGACTTGGAGAAGCACTGTAGACAATGTCACCATAGTCGATAATAGGGAATATCATTTTCTGAACAAGATCACGCCTAAGCAGCGGCAGTGAACTGCGGTTTCTATAAAGGGCAATAAGCTTCAGGAGCAATTCTTGCAGAATAGCATCAATATGATCAGAAAAGTTAAGGTGTTGGAGACCAGACACCCAAATATTTAAATTTAATTTAAAATTTAAGAAGTTGACCAGTCAAGGGTGTAGAAGAAGGGTGGGAGGGCAGCTGATAGAGTCTCTGGTAGCCTGTAATTATGGTGACTGTGACTGAGCACTTTTAAAAGATAACACAATCATGGCACCTGTGCAGAGGCTACTGTGTAGAGGGCAACCAGATGGGGTCCAAGAATATAGCAACTGGATGTCGCTATATGTACACGTGTAAGGGGAGGGACCATGCCATGTGAAGGATGGAAAGGGAGGGAGGGTTTGTGGGGCATACTTTGGTGGTGGGCTGCTGAGCTTGCCCTGTGTTGTGGTGGGATGGTGGCAGGCTATGGTTGAGAGGGTGCTGGGTTTGGTTCTGGGCATGCGTTCATTTTCTTGCACCCATCAGTGATTTGTTTTTCCTCATTTGCATCCCTCGACATGCACTCCCTGGAGTTGAGAATCCTTCAATGGGGGGGTGCAGGGGTCACAGACCTCCACATAAACAAAGTCTCTGGCACCCTTTGCTATGCAACAGGAGTGTACATTGTCAAAATTGATTTTCGCAATGTACACTTGCCCAAACAGCGATCTCCTTTCTGATCACCATTATGACATAGAACTGAGTATCTGCCTAGTGCCAAAGGTGAAAGGAGACTGTCTTCTTAATGATGAGAAAGAGCTGATGAGAATTGAGCCAGTGCTGAGGATTCTTGATGTCAAGTAGAAGTCTGGTAGTCAAACTTCTCAAGTGCATGAGACAACTGTCCTGTGGCAACATGCCTCACAATGCACCTGAGGCATGACGATATCCAATGATATTTATGTATTTATTTGTTCACCAGGTGAGTGCACTGATCCTAAAGACCATTTTCAGGCATGACTCAGGCCATAAAGATCACACAAAGATAAAACAAAACCAAGTAGTGGTACACCAACAAGAATTTCTGTACAGCATATTCCAGAAAGAGATGCACAGAAGTAAATTTAGTGACTACTAACACTGTAGAAACTACAATAAAATTAAGGAACTTCATGTGCAGTGTAGTCCAAGAAAGAAAGTGTACAAAAATAAATTGAACTACAGACACAGGAGCAAGTACAGGTATAACGATGGAGTTATGTACAAAGGTACATTGCTGAAAATACCAAAACAAGGCACTGCAGAACATCCCAGTAAGCGAAACAGAACTGTAAGGCAACTGAGCTAAACAGTGTGTAGTCAGGACCAGCTAATGGTTAAGCAGTGTATGTACATATCTCAGAGTGACTAGAAACATGATGACATTGGTAGCTAGTGCAACAGTTCTCAAACTTTGTCATAGTGAGCCTCCCCTAAGCCATGAAATGATCTTGAGCCTCCCCAAAATACTGAAATATTTTGGGGCCTCCATAGAAAAATAGCCTACTTTTCACAGTACATCAGAAATACATTGAAACCTCTTTGCATAGCTAGCTCTCATGTTGCTTTATCGTGAACCCCTCCCAACAGGACAACCTACCTGCTCCAATATTTTGACTCTGGACCATTGTTACCTCTTACTGCCATACCTTTATGGGTCAGACTGCTTTTCTGTTTCTCCTGTATCTGGAATAACCTTCCTGCCAACCTCTGCCTCTCCCCTGCTCTTAAGCAACTTCTCAGGCATCATTTTGCTCCCTCCGCTCTTATTCCTAGTACCTATATGGTTAACTCTTGTATTTGGACAATTCTGTTGCCAGTCTAATTGATCAACTGTTCCTCACATTGTTAGTTTATTGTTCTTAATTTGTTTCCACTTGTATTCATTTTGTATTGCTTGAGTATGCTGCAGTTACATTTTGAATTATGTTATCTCACTACCCTTCCCTGGGTACACCTGAAATAAGCCTTGGCTCAGTGTACAGTACCTTCCTGGTCACAGACTTGTGAATAAATACATAAATTCACCTACTATCATCCTCTTTCTGTTTGCCTTATCCCTTCACACAAAATCTATAAAGTTCAAAATTGAAATATAATACTGTTTCAAGACTTGCTTGAGCCTCCCCTGAAACAGGTTGGGGCCTCCCAGGGAGGCTGGCTCACCATTTGAGAACCCTGAGCTAGTGGTAATGGCACAGGCATATGGACAGAGTGGTGGTTAATAGGCATGACAGTCACCCAGGGAGCAAGTACAGGTAGCAGCTGGATGTCAAACATATACCACACCCTATTGTGCATTATTTATTAATTATATAACAGCAGATAAGAATTCTAAGCTTCTGATTTGTCAGTGGTCACCTTGCACAGTGATGTTATCCCAGCACATCACTTTATCAAGGTCTGGCACAGAGCTGAACCGCTAGTATAAGCAGCTATACAGACTCGTCCATTCCTGCCTCCCATCATGTTACACACACTCCCCTGCCAAAATCTCCAGTTTATTAAATTATCACTAATAAAAAAGAGAGGAACTCCCAAGAACCCAAACTGTAAAATATTTAGAAAACCACCGTTCGGAGTGGATTCACATTCCACCTCACCTCCTGATTCTTGGGCGTGGGTTCCACTGCTCATTTGTCAGGGAGCCCCATGCAGCGCTCAGCCTGCTGCATAAATATTAAGATAACAACTTCACTTTCAATACAATATATATTTTTCATCTCCTAACATTCCCTCACTGTCCTTCTTGCTTTCATTCCCTTATATCTGGCAACAGAGGAAATACTGCACTCTACTTCAATCAGTGCTTGGTTTTGCTCCTACCCACCACTCTGCTCTCATAATCATGACTGCAGCTTCACATAAAGAACTTTAAAACAACAAAACACATTGACCCAGCCTTACAAAATAAAATAACTGTCAACAGTAAGGGAGGGGACAAAACACACTGTTAAGACAGGTTAAGAGCAAAGGAAGGAGTCTGGAAGATCTTTTGGAGCAGCAACAGCTCCACCTACTGGACAAAGTAGTAAGTACAGTTTTCCTCATGTCTGAGTCTGCTTTAAATCATTTTTTAATCTTTTTCTGCCTTTTCTAACAAATGAACCATTGTACACAACAGTAATTAACTCTAGCATGTGTGTCAGCTTTGGATAATGTGACTTCTTGGGTGCTGGATGAACTTGACCTGTATGCCGTGTCCAGCCACCCAAAGCATGATGTTTTTGAATGACACATACACTATCATGTATTGTTGCTTAATTTCAAGCCCAGTGATCCTGATGTATGATTGCCAGCAGTGTGTCTCCAAAAGTGATTATTCACCCATTATAAAAGTGGTAAAGAAAATGTTGTTCTCTAATTGGCTGAGATAGGTTGGCACCCCTCACTCTTATCTCAGCACCATCATACATAGAAAAATAAAAGTTGCCAGCAGATAAGGACCTCTTGGCCCACCTTGTCTGCCCAGCTTTCTCTGCCTACTATGCCACCTCAGACCCTACTCAATCTCTGGTTGTTTCCTCCTTGCCTTACTACTAAGGCCCTTGTATCTGTCCCATACACGCTTGAATCCTGTCACCATTTTTCACTCACTACTTCCACTGGAAGGTTGTTCCAGGCATCCGCCACCCTCTGTTTGAAGAAGTATTGCCTCACATTTCCTCTGAATCTTCCTCCTCCTACTTCATAGTGTGACCGCTTGTCCTCGAACTTCTTTTCTATGGAAAATGCTACCTCTGTACCTTATTAATACCTGTTAGGTATTTGAATATTTCAATCAAATGACACCTTCCCTCCTCTCCACTGGAGAGTACATATTCAGTTCCTCGAGTTTCTCCTCATAGGGCTTTTGATGCAGGTGCTGCAAAATTTTTGTAGCCTCTTTTGTGTTGCCTCCATCTTATTAATGTTGTTTGTAGGTGGGGTCTCCAGAACTGAACACAGTAGTCCACGTGGATCTTACTGCTGATCTGTACAATGATAATATTACCTCCTTCTTCCTATTGGTGATACCCCTCCTTATGCATCCAAGCATCCTGCTAGCCATCCTCACTGCCTTCTCACACTGCTTGGCTACCTTCAGGTCATCAGAAAAGATTATTCCAGTCCCTTTCCTCTTTGGTGGTTGCCAGTACATCCCCTCCCAACTGGTGCATGATTTTGCACTTTTTGCATTCAAACCCAGATGTCAAAACCTGAACCATTCTACAAACTTTTTCAAAGCATCCTCATCCCCCGTGTCTACTCTGTTTCAGATTTTTGAGTCATCTGCGGACAGGCATAATTTCCTTCTAACCCCTTCCACAATGTCACTAATGAAGACATTGAAGAGGACCAGGCCTAGTACTGAGCCCTGAGGCACCCGCTTGTCACTGCTTTCTCCAGAGTGGACACCATTTACCACCACTTTCTGACCCCTGCAGCTTAACCATCTTCTTACCAGGTTTAAAACTTTATGACCCACTCCCAGACAGGTCAGCTTGTTCACTAGTCTTCTACATGGAATGGTGTCAAAGGCCTTACTGAAATCCAGGTAGTCCACATCTAACACTCCTCCCTGATCCACTACATTTGTCACCCAGTCAAGGAACTCAGTCAGGTTTGTCTGGCAAGACCAACCCCTGTGAAACCATGTTGCATTGGATCCTGTAATCCACTGGTTATAAGGTATTCCACTATCCTTTCCTTCAGTCGTGTTTCCATTACTTTGCTAACTCCTGAAGTCAGGCTGACTGGTCTGTAATTTCCAGTCTCCTCCCTCTTCCCAGTTTTGTGAAGTGGGACCACATGTGTCCTCCTCCAGTCCATGTGGACCTCCTGTTTCTAATGATAAGTTGAACAGAGTTGACAGAGGTGCAGCTGGCATCTCTTTGAGTTGCTTCAGTATCTGGGGTGTACCTCATCAGGTTCCATTGCCTTGTCTATTTTAATTGTGCAAGTACCTTTGAGGACTTTCTCCTCTGTAAAAAGACTGGTGTCCACCCCCTAACATTTATGCCCTTGTCCCTTATCTTTAGCTCATAACATAGAATACAGAACATAGAATGTGAAGGCAGAAAAGGACTGTCAAGCCCACCCAGTCTGCCCAGTTTACCTAGTTAACTGCTAGGACTTTGCTATTTCCTACCATCCCTCCCATGGATCAAAAGACCCTTGTGTCTATCCTACATGCTTTTGAACACCCCACAGTTCTTGCCCCACCACCTCCTCTGGGAGTCTGTTGCACTTTTCACCACCCTTTCTGTGAGTAGAATTTTCTAATGTTTCCTCTGAACCTCCACCTACTATCTGTATATCATGTCCCCCTTGTTTCTGATTTCTTCTTTAGCTGGAAGATGTCCCTACTGGAACCCTATTAATACCCTTGATATGTTTGAAAGTCTCTGTCATGTCCCCCTTTCCTTTTTGTTCTAGGGTGCATGTTTTGGTCCATCAGCCGTTCCTTGTATGACAATTGACTGTGGCCCTTCACCATCTTTGTTGCCCTCCTCTGGATCGCTCCACTCTATCCACATCCTCTTGAGGCACAGCCTCCAGAACCGGACCCCATACTCAAGTTGTGGCCCGACAAGCTACCTGTACAAGGGCATTATGTCCTTTCTCTTCCTGCTAGTTATCCCCCACCAATACAACCCAGCATCCTACTGGAATGGCACAGATAAGAACTATGAGTAGATTATAAAGCATAGGATACTACAGAATGAGGGTTCCTCTGTAATTACATGCTATATTAGAAAGGTGCAATATGCTGCAATTAAGTACGATTAAGCTGCTACAAAAATAATAAGCCATCTATAATCAGAAAATGAAAGGAGTAGCTAACTCAGTTACATCCCAATAGGAGGAGGTTTAAAACAAAATACAAATGAGGACACAGATACACTGGTCCAAAGGGTGGCAGCCACTACCCCAAATGGCCAAACTGGAAAGTAGGCTCCTTTAGGAGGCACCTCAGGTCCAAGGAAAGGGTGAAAATGTGAACTTCACCATCCACTAAAGCCTGTGGCCCAAAAATGGAGCTAACTCTCCAATCAGGAGTGGGTGGGTGGGTGGAGAGAAATCAGGGTGGAAGTTAGCCCACTCCAAAGATACTACTGCACTGCAAGCTCTCTGCCAACATGTTTCAGCTTACCTCAACTACTGTAGCACTGGATCTGGCTACATTGAGATAGGCTGAAGGAGTCTCTATGCTGCTGCTGTCCGGGAAACTGGCTGAGCAACTTAATCGTTGAAGCATGAAAGAACAGCATCATAAAGAGGCATCTCAGAATGAGTTATGACATGAAATCCACACTACGACAGCCCTCCAAGTCATTGATTGTGCCTCTATCACTATAGTAACCCAGGTGTGAGGCTGCTCCTGCATTATAAAAATCAAATGATGTGGAGACCAGGTGGACATCCTACATGACTAGGTATCTGACCCCATTGTTCCCAATTAAACCACTAGTTAAATCCTGGCTGGACCTCCCTTGCCTTGATCCAATCCTTCCAAGGAGAAGCAGCGGTACCACACAGTATGGAAAAGATATCTCCTCACATGCTGATAGTATTACAATGTGCTTAAAATTTATAGAGGAAACCTCCGGTCTCCCTTAAGCTCCCTCTGAGAAAATTGCCAGGTAGGGATGGGCACATCTCCCATCCAGACCTGCCTCCAGACCCCAGTAATCCACACCAGGTTGCCAAGGCAGTTTAATATTATTAGTTCTAGCCAGAGGCTGAATGCAGAACTAGCCCTCTGAAAAAATATCAACTGATTGATATAGGTAATATTAATTATTCAAACTGTGACTTCTCATAAATCTAAATTAAAACTCAAAATCAGCAAGCATGATGCTAAGTACTAACATTAACAGATGGCTAAGGAAAACAAACTAGATGTGAGAAACAAATCAACAAGAAAGAATAGAGGAGAACAAGAGAAAAGAAGGAAAAAACAATCAAAGAATCAACTATGGCTAGCCAGATCTAGAAATAAACAGGTATTTGTCAATGCTGAATATTTGCTTGCTGGTTTGGCATTGGTACGGCATGAGTTAGAAAGATGCATAGTAGGAATGGCAGTGAAGTATTGAACTAATGCCATTCCACCTCACCCCACCCCACCCTGCAGACACTGACAGGTGTCACGGTGTGCCTTAGGGTCTTCAGTCCTATTCTCACCCCATTCCATAAGGAAATAAGCTGAGAAGGGTGCAGTATAAGATAATGGGTGAACGTTATGGCCTAAGGCCCAAGGCACACCTCGGTGCCTGTCAGTGGGCGCAGGGTAGGGATAGAATGGTGTGAGCATTACAGCTGATGACCCCAAGTTACACCCCCAACACACCTTCAGTCTGTACAGTGTAGGGCATTACGGTTGAAACCTTAATGCCATGGGCATTTGTTGGTATTTTGCTCCAATTTTAACACAGGTTTTTCAGACCCCACCTCATGAACAGACATACAATTTCATTAATCAATCCTGAAAGGTGATTTTGCATCAGCAAATGTGCCATTTGGCACTACAGGTGAAAAAAGGCATTTGGGGCAGGAGGTGAAAAATGACATCTGTACTGTTCATGAGGAGGTGTGAAAAATGGCAATGTTGAAAATCTGGAGTACAAATATTAAAAACTGGTGAATTACTGAACCTGCGTAGAAACTGTACAGTGCACACTCACATCAGTCAATGTCTGGAATTTTTCACCAAATTTTCAACATGAGCATTTTGGGACCCCACCTCATGAACATTGGCATTATTATTTCATTACTCCATCCCAAAAGATGATTTCATACATGAATGTGCCATTCGGTGCAACAGATGTGAAAAGACAGTTTGGGCAGGACATGAAAATGACATCTGTACTGTTCATGAGGAGGTGTAAAAATGGCAATGTGGAAAATCTGGAGTGAATATATGAAAGTGGTGACGTTACCAGCATGCTCGTAATGCAGTCATTTTTTCGAATTTTTTCACCAAATTTTCAACATGGCCTTTTGGGACCTCCCTCATAAACAGTGGCACTGTGATTTCATTACTCTGTCCCAAAAGTTGACTTTGCACAATGACTGCACCATTCTGTGCCACAGGTGTGAAAACACATTTCGGGCAGGATGCAAGAAATGACAGCTGTACTTTTCATAAGGTGGTGAAAAATGGCAATGTTGGAAATTTGGAGTGAAAATATTAAAAGTTGGAGAAGTTACAATAGTTTGTACAAACTGCACAATGGACGCTCATAATGCAGTCATTTTGTGGAGTTTATTCACCAAACTTGCAACATTAGCTTTTTGGGACCCGACTCATCAACAGTGGCACTGCCATTTCATTAATCAGTCCTGAAAGGTGATTCCATGCAACGACAAGGACATCACCTTTAGGGACTGAAAATGAAATGACAATGCCAGTTATCATGAGGTGGGGTCCCAAGAACTCATGTTGAAAATGGGACCCAAAATCCCAAAAATGGCTGAGATATCAACCTAATTTGAAACCCCCTGTTGACTGCCATGATAGGGCTTACCATGATTTCTTCAGTTTGCGTTGGCTTTTGAAGAGTGCAGATGTGTTCCTGGTCCACAGAAGATCACAGCACCAGATCTCCAGAGGTAAGTATGGGTGAGGGCGTGTGAGGAGGCTGGCTGCATAGATGGAGGACCGGGATGGGGAGAGGCGGTGAGGATGATGAGGGACTGTTTCTTTTCTGAAGGTTTAAAGAAAAGACTTCAGGGGACAGTTTTTTACAGGTGAAATACTATAAAAATAAATTGTAGCACACTGGGGAGGGCTTCTGTGTGCCAGACTAGTGGGGGTATTAATGTTGAAACAGGGACTGGGCACCCTGAGGTCGACTGAAAAATAGGGGTGTGGCGGGCAAATCCACACCAAATATGAGGCATGCCAGTTTCGGAAAAGATAAGAACTACTTTGGCCCACTGGTTTGGGCTCCCAGTATAGCCACAATAGAGGAGAAGCATGCTGACACAGGGACTGGGCACCCTGTTGCTGGCAAAATAATTTTCAGGCTGGGGGCATGCCGACTAGGGTGTGAAAGTGGCGAATTCGCTTTGTGAACTTCATGAAATTTCAGAAATTTCATGGAAATTGTGGAACTTTGCCATTAGTGAAAGTAGGATTTTCCACGGATTTTCACTTGAGTTCTGCAGACTTTTTATGTAAACTGCAGAAAATGCATATACAATACAGACTTTATTCTTTCCACAGTTTAATGAACTGGCAGTGAATGAACACCTGCTTGTACAACCATGTGGTTATTCACTGACAATTCAGTGGCCACTGGTAGTGGAGGATAAAGGAGAACTGAGCTGGTGACCTGATCAGGGCAGGGTGGGGAGGGAGTTGGGTGGTGGCAGATGAACTGTCATGGTGGTGTTTGGGGGTCTAATAGACACCAGGAAATTGAGATTATTTTTTACAAGGGATCTTGGATGGGGAGGTCCACTAGACACCAGGAATACTGGAACTAGATGGGGATGAGTTGGTGCACTGTTGGCTGATTATTTGTGGACTAAATATCCAGGATAGGGAGGGGTCTGCTAGACATCAGGAAAATAAAATCTTTTGGGGTCATGATCGGTGGGAGGGGTATTAGAAACCATGAGGGTCCAAGAAAGGAATAGGAGGTCTTTACTGGGACCCCTGATTATTGTGGGGTGGATTAATGAGTTGAATTGCAGTTAAAAAGCCTCAGAAATTACCACTGGAAGTGATCCTCTCTATGGATTTATTTTTGCAGTGTAATAAATTATCCCACAATTTTTATATTTTTCCAGAGTTTAGGCTGAATTTCCATGAAAGTTCTGAAAATGATTTCGAACTTCATGAGCGAAATTCACACTTAGCCAAAATTCGCTGGCTGAAATTAATTTTCACATATCCCTAACGCCGACATGGGATTGGGCACCCTAATGTCGGCTTTGGGTAAGTGTGTGATGAGCTGCAGGAGCCGCCAATTACGTCAAGCTGTAGTGGAGCTCATTTATTTCACTGGGAAAGGCACACTGAGCAAATGAATTGTTCATAATCCAGCTATGTGCATTAATGTGCACTGTAATGCCCATGGCTGGAATGCACTTGGTTGCCGGGAAGGTGGGTGGGGGGAGAGAGCTACAGCTGCAATGACGAACCTGTTCATGATTGAGTGGCATATTTCTTTCAGCATTGAAACTGCCATCATCGGCAGCTTACCTGTTGATTGGTGACCTAGGGACGCACCCTGAAAGCATTCTCTGGATTAGACAAACACTACCAAACTTCTGCAATGCTCTACTCACCTCCCAATGTTTCTTGAGCATTGCACATGCCAGAAACATAAAAAGGATACCAAGTAAGAATCCAAAGAATAGATCTGAAAAAATTAAAATGAGAAGCACTAAAGTCGAGATCGATAGAGAATGAAAGGGATAGCTGGGGAAGGAGCGAAAATTCTAGATGGCAACATAGAGGAGGAAAGCTAAAGGCTTGGAGCAGCAGTATCCAGCAGAATGTGTTAAAACAAAATAAAGAGGCGAGGGGAGTGAAGACTAGGAATCTAAATCTACATCTGTGACAAATAATTATGAATATTGTACCCTCTATGATAAGCAATATCCTAGTACACCAAATACTATGACCAGAACTATAGAAACATTATAAAAGTGTGAGTCTCTCAAATCACCTTGAGTCTTCCTGACAGAAAGTCTGCAACAAAGCCTTGATATCTCCCAGTTTGTGCTCCTGTTTTCTTACTTACTACGTGGGAGCTCTTATTCCACTGCTCCTTTTGTAAGGATCATTTTTCGTGGATTGCCTCAAAATCCATCTGTTCATCTCAAGCTGTGATATTCCTACTTTTCACCTCTTGAAAGGCAGTGTCTGGTTCATTAAAATATGGGTACCATCCTGAAAAAACATTTTGATCCTGACTGGGTAAGGCATTGTAAACTTGATATTGTGGGAAGCGTGAGAGGTGGAACAGTGGTGCATAAGTTCTCCTTTTAGCCTAAAGAGTGGGAGTAATCGTTGCCTAGGTAAACCCTTTGGCATAAACAGAGAAGCTTTCCTTTCTTTCACACTCTGTGAAGTATTTCTTGCTTGCTAACAAAACTGAGAAGCTAACCATGATTGACCGAGGTCGGTAGAATCTGAAGCTGGTTCCATAGGCAACACCGATGCAACCTTTCAAAATATAAAGACATGAGATCCATTATATATAAATGGGAGGTAAAGAATTCCTGGAGAAAGGAGGATTGGTCTTTTCCTTTGGCCCCTCTTTTATCCCATATATTCTAATACTGTTACTGTGAGACCTGTTCTCCAGGTCTTGCAGTGCTCCTGCATGGCATACTGTTCCTGTAGCAACTTAGACTTGAGTCTTTCAGTTTGGTCAGAGTAGGTGTCCGAGGCAGTAATCATTTCTCCACATTGACCTCTCTACCCTTCCATAGTGGTCAGGGCACTTTTCAAGTCCTCTCAGTATGGATTGGAACTCCATGTGAAAATCACAGAGCTCCTCAAGAATGGTAGCAGTGGCTGGTTGATCGGGAGCCATGGGTGTTGCCTGATTTATTTCAAGTTGCACCTATTCAAGCTGAAAGGAAGTTGCTTCTTTGAGGAAGAAACAGGCAAGTTCAAAGAAGGTTGGCAAGATGATTTGTAATTTTCCTTTCCTCACATATATGAAGGATGGCTTCCTGAGAATTGGACTACACTTTCAGCAGATAAGTACTAAAAAATGAAGGTTTGGGGACGGCATCACAGAGCTAGATTCTAGTCCTGCAATTTAGATGGCTGAATCACCAATGTCACCCATCCAGTATTCTCTATGTTTATTCAGGAACACATCTAACTGCATCCCAAGATACACTGTAATTGTTTATACAAGGAACACGTCTAACTCTGTCTTAAATAGTACAGAGAAGGTCAACTCAGGTCCTGTCAGACTGTTTGTGTTGATCCTCTGTTTTTTCACAGACCCCCGCTCTGTCTGCAGTAATGGTTGCCTTCCAGGGTACCGAAAGCTCCACTTCATGGAATGCCCATCTGCTGTTATGACTGTGTGCCATGCTCTGAAGGAGAAATTGCCAATCAGACTGGTGAGTGTTCATCATTAATGGATTTTTTTAGTTCCTGAGTGACAGTTCATCAGCTTGGCATACACCCTTAATGCAAGTGAAGCAAAACGTCCTGTATACCTGTTCCAAAACATCAGACAACAGACCTTACTTCCTCTGTGTGGGTTGAAAAGACTCAGAACTCCTATTTCTTTTAAAGCATATTAATAGTTATTAAAGTTTTTTCATGAGCCATCTATGCTTGCAAACAGGAGACATTTTGTGGACAAGGAGGCCACTTCTTTGGGTCCCACAATGTTCCTACTCATGAAAACAAATGTAACCCCTTGTCCCCAGGGGTTACTAGAATCCCATTAGAATCAGTGGCAGGCAGGAAAGGCAGCTAGAGAAATGCCAGTTAAATGGATTTCACACTGTCATTCTCTGGTTTTCAGTCTCAGCTGAGCTGGAGGATGATGTAATGTTAGAACTGTCGCAGCAGCATAAGCTACACTGGAGCTAGCTGAAGGAGATAGCTTTAGAATGTTCAGTGGTCAGTAGAGTGCAGCTCTAGGAGGAGGCTGCAGCTGTTAGGCAGCTCCTCAGTTTTAGCTCTGACGGAGGGCTACCACTGTGTTTTGGGTAGTTTGTTCTCACCCTAGAAGAAGAAGAACATAGAAGACAAGAGATTGAAGTGGTGGAAACTGTTCCAAGTGAGTTTTCCTTTACCCCATCGTAGGGGATGGAGGTGATCTTCAGTGTTAGGGGCAATCCCCTGCCCAGTCTGACTAGTGAAGCTGCCTGTGACAACTTCAGAAACTGTGAGTACTTTGGGTTCAGTCCAGGAGGGGCACCTGCATTCCTTAGTGAATTTTCTCTGACAAAGTGACTTTGTCACCCTGACTGTTTCTGTTTTTAAAAGTGTCTGCCTATGATGGAGTCTAGTGAGAGACTGTCCATGTACAGAACTTTTAATTTCTGACACTCCGATAGGTGTGTGAGTGTAGTATGTTAAATGCGTTTACATTTCAAGATAGCATCTACAGTTTTCTACAGTTGTGTGGTGTTACTAACCAGATGAATGGCTGAGTATAAACTTGAAGCAAAAGGTGGGTGATCCCCCATCATGAGTAACCAGTTTACCTCTCCAGGTTCAGTTTGGGCACCAGTTCAATTTTCAGTCAGTGCATTTGGCCAGTGCGTGATGGAAATAGTTACCCAGACATGGATTGGATTTTCTGTGAGCCTGTATGTGCTCTTTGGTAGTCATGTGTGCCACCAGTAGTCCTCATGAAGTATGGGAAAGTCTCCTAGTACTGGCTGTGTGTACCTAGTCAAGAAGAAATATACCAGTAACTGGTCATGTGTGCCATTCTCCATTTCAGAACCTGAGAGTTTGCTGTGTTGTGTTTATTATGCCTGTGCTAAATGGGAATTCAGGAATGTTTGTACCTCAGTAATCTGCACTACCAGTATGTGTAGCCCAATGGGGGTCCATCTTCGCTTTGTGTTTATTCCTACTTTGTTATGTGAATAAAGCAGCACTCTAGAATCCCAGCCTGGTTTGGACAGTACTGTTATTGCTTCCACTGTGTCTGGATTACTTTGGTGCCCCTGTCCAGAAGTGCAACCTACCACAATTGTGAGCAAACGTTTTCTCCCAGGGACCTGGGTTGCTGGTCATGGTAAATGGTCCCACCAAGAGTGTGCCAGGTAGTTGCCTAACTTGGTTTGCCTGTTTTGTATGGCAGGCTCAGAAGAAAATGTACTGTAAGCTGTCATGTAAACCCCTACCCTCTCTTTGGCACCATTGGTGAGAGAAGCAGCACTGCTAGTTAAACAAGAGGGGCGTGTGGGGGAGGTTACACAAAATAAACATTTTACTTTCTAGTGTACAATCAGCCTTATATATATGCCATTAGAATGCACATTTTCCCAACATACCATGAAATCCCAATGTATTACAATTCATGCAGCTTTCTGTTTTTTATGTAATGCACCTTTAATTTGAACCTTATAAATCCCTAACAGACCATTCAGTGCTGGCACATGCCAGAAACTCCATTATTGGTTCAGTGTTCATTGTTAACTTTATTATTATATCATATTTTTTTTAACATCACCGCAGATGACATCACACCATGCTGTTCATAACCCAACTATTTCTAATCAATACTGTCCAGAGACATTTCCTAAAGCAACCTGTTTATTATGAAAATTAATATGGCCATATTGAATCCTTGCTTAAATCCTTCTGCAAAAATACCTGGTATGTGCAATAGGCTTGCTAAGCCATGTCAACCATCTCTTACTGTAGCATAAATGCTTGGAACATCTGTTTAGAAAGATATACAGTTCTATAGTCACAGGCATTAAAACATACTGATGTCAATTATCTTTCCTTATCCTGAATATTGAATCAAACAGTCTGTTTAGAGCCCCGAATATTCATGTATTCAGTATTCATTATTTGTGTTATTTTAACAAAAACAAAAGGACCAGCACAACCCACCCACCTCCAAGGCCAGCTACTGACTACTGACAAAGTTAAGTATAATTTGTATATTTTGTTTCCCTCGATCCAAATCAAACAAAACAACTTTGGTAGCAGAAATAACATTTTTGCAGTTAAGTAAGATAAAAAAGTGAGCATAGAAATATAGACTTTGATGGCAGATAAGGACTGCTTGGCCCACCCAGTCTGTCCATTTCCCTATCTTTTGGATTAACTGCAGATCCTAGTTAACCAACAACTTACTTCTTCCTATCCCACACCAGAATTCCTTACGTCTGTCCCATGCATTCTTGAATTCCTACATGCTTTTGACCACACATCCTCCTCAGGAAGGCTGTTCCATACGTCCACCACCCTCTCCATGAAAAATACTTCCTCATGTTGTCCTTGAGCCATCCTCCTCTATCTTCAAATTGTGACCCCTTTTTCTTGCATTTCTCTTTTCTGAAAGATGCTACCTCCTAGACTTTGTTGATTCCCTTGCATTTCAAATTTCTATCATTTCTCCCTCTCCTGCCTTTCCTCAAGGGTTTACATATTAACCTTCTTTAGTCTCTCTTCATTATGGCTTCTATTGCAGAGTCTGTACCATTTAGTTGCCCTCCTCTAGACTACCTCCACCCAGTCTATGTCCTTGCGGAGATGGGTCTCCAGAACTGCAAGCAGTACTCCAGATAGGGTCTCACCAACTGTCTTTACAGAGGGATAACAACTTCTTGTTTTCTACTGGTGATACCACTTCCTATACATCCCAATATCCCCCAGCTCTTCTTACTGCCTTCTCATATTGCTTGCTTACCTTTAGGTCATCTGATATGACTACCCCCAGGTCCCTTTCCATTCTTGTTGTTGTTAGTATCTCCCCCCATTGTGTACTCTTCCCCTAGGTTTTTGTTTCCCAGGTGCATTACTTTGCACTTCTTTGCATTGAATGTAGCTGCCATACTTTGACCATTCTTCCAGGTTTGCTAAGTCCTTCTCATCCTTTCCACACCCCCTTTGTATATCAACCCTGTTGTAGATCTTAGTGTCGTCTGCAAAAGGCAGTGCTGACAGAGTCTATGCAAACATCTTCTTTGAGCCTCGCATGCACTTCCTGAGTTTACATAAGCTCTGGGCCCTGACTCACAAAAATCACAAAGGCAACACAAAATTTGTGTTGCACTTTGCAGTTGCCCAGGTGTCCAAAATTGCTGTTTATGTTCAGATAACACACTGCACTATTCAACTGTGAATATATATAGTCTGAAGCAGAGATAACCTAGTACTATCAGTGCTACCACAGTAGCACTGTCCTGAGTTGCTGCCAGGAGCTTGGGCCCACAACGAATATTGCAGGGCGCTTTTCCAGTTAACAAAGGCAGCCATGCAAATGACCCTATTGAGCATGCAAGGCACTAGGTGGCCATTTGTATGCTCATTATGGGTCCATTTGAATACAGTGCAAGGAGCATAATGCAGCTTCTACAGTCCCTATGCCATAAGCAGGTACAAGCTCTGGTGGCAGTGGTCCACCCACCATTCACCTGCGCCACTCCAAGAAACAAAGCTGTCTCTCTGGTAGCTAGTGGTCTATCCATCCCCCTCCATCATTCACCAGTCGCTGGACCAAGGAAAAAAACAGCCATCTCCCTAGTGGCGAATCCCTCCATTTGCCGATCTCTGTCCCAATCACCTAGATATATTAAAATATATCTTACCTGGTGGCTAGTGGTCTCTCTCCTTCTGTCAATCACCAACCTGAAATAAAATATAAAGAATCTCTGATGGTCTAGTGCACTTCCATCTCAGCAGGTAGTATCCCATGCTTACCTATGCCAAACTGACAACATCGTTATTGAAGTTTGGCATAATGAGATCCTCAATGTTGACAGGCAGAAATTCCCTGTCCAACACTGAAGTGTTTATCACTGCCCCTGAACTCGCCATGTGGGTGACTGCTCCCCGCCTCCTCCCTATAGATTCAGAGCTTGATTTGGTAATATAGGCTAAAGGATGAAATTTCCTCAAGTCCCCCACAGTAACAATTTCAAAAACCTGGTCGAAATTGTCACTGTGGGGGATTTCACCATAACAGTTTCATTGTTCAGTTGGGACACTGTATCCCATCACCCAGCCCCCCATCCTGAACCAAGCCAGTGACCAGCACAGCCCTCCTCTCACCACCATGGCTGGCCACCAACTGAGCTGTCATTGAGTGCTGTACACAGTACATGATCATGGAATGACAGCTCACTTTGAACTGTCGATCATTGTGAATAAACACATACAGTATACAGTAGGTGCACAATGACAACTCAGTCAGTGACCAGCTGAGGTGAACAGAGGACAGCTGAGCTGGCCACCGCATAGGTTTGGGATGGTGGGAGCAGGGTAGGGACATTACCCACAGGGTCAGGGGTGGATGATGCACTAGACCACTATGGAATATATATTATTTAACTTATTGAGGCTCAGGGATGGGAGGTTCACTAGACCACCAGGAAATGGTTATATTGATTACACAGGGTATCGGGATGGGGTTACACTGGACACCAGGGAATATGATGCACCATTGGGTGGGTGATTGGGAGGGGAGGGACTGCAAGCCATCAAGTTATACTATTATTATTTTGAGCAGGGCTTCAGGTGGGGGGCACAGGACACCAGGAATAACTAATAGTTTTGTTATCAGGTGGTGATTGGTGACTGTGGGGGCCACTAGACCACCAGTGAATGTATTTATTGATATGAGGCTGATAATAGGTGGGTGAGTGGCCACTAACCACCAGGGAACATACTGTATGTTTAATATATCTAAGTAAATGGGACAGTGATCAGTGGTGGGAGGACCAATAGCACCATGGAATTTCTGTTTTATACTCAGCTGGTGATTGGCAAACATGGGATGGGACTCAAGCTATGAGGCAACATTACTGTAGTAGCCTCAGATTGGCAACCAACAGGGAGGCACACAGTATGCCCGTAACCGCCAGAATTGCAGTGGATTAAATCAATGTCTTAGTCGGCAGTATTTGCTTGCACAAGGGACCTACAAAGGCACTTGAGTGGAGTAAATGCTTTAGAATTGAACAGCATTGATATTCACTTCCCCAACCCTAAATTTGCATTACAGTCCTTTCCACACTTTGATCTGATGCAAACCTGGTTTGAGAATGCAAACCAGGCTTTAATGAATACCAGCTCGGCACAAAACCTGGTTGCATTTGCACAAACCAGGTTTGAGCTGGGTCAAAGTTTTGTGAATCTAGCCCCTGATCTTTGTTTGCTCGTCCTGCTGATCTGCCTAAGCTATCTGCACTCACAGAGGACTGTACCTAACCCCTGGAGAAAATCAGACTAGGAAAACTTCTGATCAGAGATTAGAAAAGCCAAAATATTTTTTCATGTAGTGCACATTAGGACCAGTTCCACTCTTGAGTGTGGTAGCCCTTGGTGGTGACTCTTCCTTTAAGGAAGCAGTATACTGCAAAACATGGGATAACATACAATATCAAACATGACACAGAACACAAATGTGCTATACAATAAATGCTCTGGTAATGACATAAGCCAAAATACAACCATCCTCCCAGAACAGCAACACAGACACTATCACCCAGTTACACACCCCTCCATGCCACCTTGCCAAGTGGTAACTATTGCGCCCATAGGAAGCTGCCCTGGCTGCCCACCCCTGACATTGCTGCATCTTCAAGGTGATGTATTGACATGAACCTCCCCACATTCCCCGATGAAGGTTTATCCATCAAACAGAATCCTCCAGATCCAGTCCTTCCAGTCGCTGGACTTTTCCCTCACTCCATGCTGACATAGTTGTGACTGACTGGTCTGCCATCTCTTCTGCTGGTAATAACAACTCAGCCCTCAATTACTTTTGTACCAAATTCATGTCAGTCCGGGATCTGCATGCCCCTCTCAGGAAAACTAGGGTCCATTGTTCCCACCTTCCTGGATTTCACCCACTGTAATTTTACAATTTCTGAAAGTTTAGAGGCTTGTAACCCACTCACCTTTAATGCTAGAGATCGAAACTTGGCACACACAAATATGGGTATAGATCATGTCAGCACAGCAAATTAGGCAATATGCTAGTATGCTTTTGGTTTCCATAGTTGTTAACTGTAATTGTAAAATGTCAATGTTTGAGGCTTATAACTCAGTCATCTTTAATGATAAAGATATGAAACTTGGCAAACCTCTGTATGGTCACTGGGACTGCCAAAGTTCTAAATGTGGTACAAAGTGAACAAATACATTTTGACATAGATAGAAATAACCAAAATCACAATTTTGGAGAAATACTGTATCATGAACCTTTCACGTAAATTTTGTGAAATTTCACTAAAGCAAAACTAGCTTATTGCCAAAATTCAGCTGGCAGAAGATACATTTTGCCCACCCCAATCTCAATCTGTTTGAAATTGGTGATTATGTATTTCCCTTTCCTATCAGTATTGCTGTCCCCTGAGGTTCCATATTTGGTTCTATACTCTTCGGTCTTCCTAAATGACCTCCCTTCTGCTTGCTCATCTACATCAATCTATATGCATGCAGATGACATGGTCCTGTTTGTCTCTGGTTCCTCCCTTATTAACTGAGGTCAAGGCTTAAATTGGACTTCTACAATGTTCAACACTGGTTCTGATTAAATCAGTTATCCTTAAATGCCAAGAAAATTGTCTCTATGACCTTCAGTACCAAACAGAGACTCTCCAGGCTCACCTTCCTTCCCTCATTTCTCACCTTAGATGGGACTACTATTGATGATGTTTACTCATTTAAGTACCTTGGTATCAGGTTAGATCAGCATCTTGACTTTTCAGGGCACGTGGATGCCATTCAGAAAAGTTTCACCCTAAACTCAGTGCACTATTCAGGAGTAAGGCTACATCCCTCTTCCTGCTCACTGAGCCATTATTATAACAAGCATTTGTCAATGTCGAACGTTCGTTTGCAGGTATTTGCAGTGGTGTTTGGCACGTATGGTGCTTTTCCTAATGCCCTGTGTGATTGCTGGTATTTGCACTATAAATTTTCAGCATGACCTTTTGTTACCCCACCTCATAAAAGCATTTGAGACCTCTGCTTATGAACAGTCCCACTGTTATTTTGTTAATCTGTCCTGAGCATTGATTTCCCACAGCGACCACACCATTGTGCTCCACATGTGCAAAAACACAGTTTGGGCAGGAAGTGAAAATGACAGCTGTAGCATTCATAGGGAGTTGTGAAGGGATGGCAATGTTGAACATCTGGAGTGAAAATACAACAATTTCTCGAACTTATGAACGTACATGGAAACTGCGCTAATGAACGCACATAACACAGTCATTTGTGGACTTTTGTCACCAAATTTTCAACATAGGCATTGTGGGACCTCTGCTCATGAACAGTGTCACTGTGATTTTCATAATCTGTCCTGAGCATTGATTTCTCACTGTGACCACACCATTGTGCGCTGGATGTGCAAAACACATTTCAGCCACGATGTGAAAATGTCAGCTGTACTGTTCATAAGGAGGTGTGAAAAATGGCAGTATTTGAAAATCTGGAGTGAAAATATTTCAAATTCTTTAAGTTATGAGTGTCATGGAAACTGCACAAGCGCATCATAACACAGTCATTTTTGATATTTTTTCACTAAATTTGCAACATAGGATTTTGTGAGCCCACCTCATTATCAGTGACACTGTTGTTTAGTTAATCAATTCCAAAGGTGATTTTGTGCAGTGACCATGAAATCACCTTTGGGGACTGAATAACTCACATGACAGTAACTGAATTCATGAGGTGGTGTCCCAAGAACCCCTGTTGAAAATGTGGTGCCAAAATTTGCAAAATGCCTGAGATAGCCACCTAAGTTGGAAAAAAAAACAATTTATGCCATTATACAGCTTCACGTAATTTCTTCAGTTTGCGTTCGGCTTTCAAGAGTGCAGACATGTTCCCACTCCACTGAAGATCATTGCGCCAGGTCCGAGGCAAGTATGGGGTGAGGGAAGGTGGGGTATGCAGAGGGTGGGTGTGGGTTTGGGGAGGGGCACAAGACACAGCGAGGGATGGTTTTCACAGGTTTTAAAAAACAAAATATGTTATGGGACAGTTTTCCCATTTACAGGGACAATGGGCATGCTGGGGTGGGCTCCCAGCATGTCACCTGGGTGTTTGTTGGGAGGGGCCTGGAGACAATGGGGACTGGGCACTCCGTCTGCACATACAATGTGTTTGGTGGGGGCAATAACAAGGGAGCAGGGTAGATGGCAGCAGGGGAGGAAGTGGGAGGATTTTATTAGCAGCCAGAGAGAAAGGGTGACGTCAATATGCTAAATACACACCGTTACCACCGCTAATTGCAGTGGTGCTTTTCTTTTAACTAAAGACCACTGCAGCCAAACTGCTGCCATAGACAGCTCATGCATCCATTGGTGCAGTAGGTTGCACACGTTACACTGAGCACTGCATTGGACAGGAGGGCCATACACCTTCAAAAAGTCGTACTGTCCCAAAATGTTCCTTGCACATGCATGCAAGTGAATGCAAATAAACAAGCATTTGTCAATGCCGAATGTTGCTTGCTTAATGTGCTGTTTAGGTATTTGAAGTCATTGAGTGCAAATATGAAAATTTGCGAACTTACGAGGCGTGCAATAGGAACTGCACAATGCACTCATAAAACAGTCATTTTAGGACTTTTTCACCAAATTTTCAACATTGCCATTTTAAAACCTCTGCTAATGTACAGTGTCACTGTGATTTTCTTACTGTGTCCCATACATTGATTTCGCGACAACCGACTGCGCCATTGTGCACTACATGGGTGGAAACACACTTTGGGCAGGATGTGAAAATAACAGCTGTACTGCTCATAAGGAGGTGTGGTAAAATGGCAATGTTGAAAATCTGGAGTGAAAATATTGAATTCGCAAACTTACGAGCTGCATAGGAACTGCACAACGATCGCTCATAAAGCAGTTATTTTAGAATTTTTTCACCAAATTTTCAACATAGCCATTTTAAGATCTCTCCTCATGAACAGTGACACTGTGATTTTCTTAATGTGTCCCAACCATTGAGTTCACACACCGACTGTGCCATTGTGTGCCACATGGGCAGAAACATGTTTTGGGCAAGATGTGAAAAATGACAGCTGCACTGCTCATAAGGAGGTGTGGTAAAATGGCAATGTTGAAAATCTGGAGTGAAAATATTGAAAATTTGCAAACTTACGAGCGTGCATAGAACTGCGCAATGCACACTCGTAAAACAGTCATTTTAGATTTTTCACCAAATTTTCAACATAGCCATTTTAAGACCTCTGCTCATGAACAGTATCACTGTGATTTTCTTAATATGTACTATACATTGAGTTCAGACACCGACTGCGCCATTGTGTACTACATGGGCAGAAACATGTTTTGGGTGAGATGTGAAAATGACAGCTGTACTACTCATAAGAAGGTGTGGTAAAATGGTAATGTTGAAAACCTGAGTGAAAATATTGAAAATTTGCGAACTTCACGAGCCTGCGTAGAACTGTAGCAATACTGCAGCTCGTAAAATGGTCATTTTAGGAATTTTTCCACCAAATTTTCAAAATAGGCTTTTGAGAGCCACCTTATGAACACTGGCAGTGTCATTTCATTAATCAGGCCAAAAGGTGATTTCATGCAGTGATTGCGAAATCACCCTTCAGGCATGAATAACGCCATGACAGTGACATCATTCATGAGAAGGTCCCAAAACCCCATGTTGAAAATTTGGTGCAAAATTCCAAAAATGCCTGATATATGCAACAAAGTTGAAAAACCCATCTAGTCCATTATGCAGCTTACTGGCATTTTCACTCAGTAATGGTCGGCTTTGAAGAGTGCAGGCGTGTTCCCGGTCCAGCAATGATATAGTGTGGCAGAGCTCCGGAGGTAAGTATGGGGTGAGTGGGGTGTGGGGAGGAAGGGTGCGCGGTGGGTGGGTGTGGGTTGTGGGAGGGTTCAGGAGAAACGCCATGGGACCGTTTTATTTCTAGGTAAAAAAAAAAAAAAAAAAAACAGCAGCGGGATGTTTGCCACGCTGGGGTGGTCCATCGTGGCACCGCACATAAGGGGCCTTTGGGTGGATGTGGAGCCGATGGGGATTGGGCACCCCTGTCAGCAGAGGGCAGGGCATTCGCCATGCTGGAGTGGGTTCCCAGCGTGGCACCAAAGCTTTGGGGGCGTGAGGCCTCACTAGTTTGTGTATGACAGCGGTGGTTTTCTTTGAAGAAGACCACCACTGTCATGCACAGCTCACGCACCCATTGGTGCAGGACCACCATGCCTGCTGAACGGAGCAGTGGATTGAACAGAGAGGCACACTCAAAGTGTGCTACTCTCCTAAACGCTCCTTGCGCATGCCAAGCCGAATGTAAAATGATTCTCCCACTTTGACTATGGTGACATAGCCTACAGTGCTGCTTCAAGGACCACCCTTGAAAGACTGGATCCTCAGTTTCATTCCTTCTGCCACTTTGCCTTGACTGTTACCCGCGCTCACCATTGCTCTTTATACTCCTCCATCTTCCTCCTCTCCTTGAAGCTAGGCGCCTCATTCATAGAAACATAAAAATTTGATGGCGAGATAAGGACCGCTTGGCCCACCTAGTCTGCCCATTTCCCTACCTAATGGATAAGCTGCAGATCCTAGTTAACCAACAGCCTACTTCCTCCTACCCCCACTAGAATTGCGTATGTCTGCCCCATGCAATCTTGAATTCGCCACTGTTTTTTACTCTACAACCTCCTCAGGAAGGCCATTCCATGCATCACAACCCTTTCTGTGAAGAAATACTTTTTCACATTACCTCTGAGCTGTCCTCCTCTATCTTCAAATTGTGCCCTTGTTCTTGCACATCTCTTTTTCTGAAAGATGCTACTCTCGGACTTTATTGATTCCCTTGAGGTATTTGAAAGTTTCTATCATGCCCCCCTCCTTTCTCAAGGCTATACATCTTAAGCTCAATCAATCAATCAATCAAATCTTTATTTATCCAGGCAGGCACCATTGGGCAGGGCTCATTTGCAAGATGGACCTGGTCATACAAAATCATAGTACAGTAACATGGTAAAACATAATGCAATATTATACAAAGAAAAATATACATATGTACATCAACATTTGAGTGAGAGGGCCTTTACAATAGACAGGCTCATAACTGGGTACAACCAGAATGTTCACTTAAAAGTAGAGAAAGGCAAGAAGGCTGAATACCAGCTTAGGAAGAAATGACGAGGTTGGAATAGTTAACTGACATATTTCAGGGAACGGGTGGAACTTGGCCATGGCTAAAGAGAGCAGAGAAACTGATATTTTGGTAGGGAGAGGCAGAGGCAGAGGCAGGCAGGAGGCAGGATGGGGCAGGAGGGAACTGGAACATAGGTGAGCTAGCGATGGGAAACATCTGCAGGATTCCTTCATGGAGCAGTCATAGAGTGACTTGAAAATATTCAGGCTAACAGGACAGCTCAGCTTCAAGTTGTTTTGCATATTGTTCCACAAGGAGGCAACAGAAACTTATGGCAGCTCTGCCGAAATGAGTTTGACTTAGGTAATTGCAAGGCAATTAGGGAATAGCTTCTTAGAGCATAGGCATCCTATAACACTCAGGGGAATGCAATCAGAGAAGTATAGGGAGCTTGTTGGTAACGACTCTGAAAGCCTCATAGAGCGGCATTTCTATTTCTCCTATAATGAAGATCCAGCCCGCCACAGTGTACAAGGAGCAATGGTGTGTGGAAAGTGGAAGGCCGTTATGAACCTGATTGCTCTGTGGTATAAGGTGTTGAACTTAGCCAGGCAGAGGCAGTACAATTGCTATAGAGAAGGTCCCGTAATCTATTAATGAAAGGAACATGGCTTGAACCACCCGCTGCTTGGCATCCCTAGTAAGCAAGTGGTTAATTCTGTAGAATAGCTCTAGTCTTTGTCTTAGTTTCTTCTGTAATTCTTCGAGATGTTCACAGAAGGAGAGTTTGTGATCGAGCCATACACCCAGATATTTGAATTTTGGCACATACTCTAGATTTTCTCCAAGTACTGTGGTAATCGAGGATAGCCCCAAGCATAGTGGGGTTCGCCCTGATAGGAGAAAGGGAAAAGAGCATTGCTTTTGTTTTTTGCATTAAGCAGAAGCTTTTGTTTATGAGCTGGTATTGCAATAGGTTAAATTCAGCTTGGAGGTCTTCACAGCTGCTTCAGCTTAGGATGACTCAAATAAAGTACTGTGTCATCAGCAAACAAGTGGATATTGGCTTTATTGATGTTGTCATCGATGTTGTTAATGTAAACTGCAAACAACAGGGGACCAAGGATAGACCCTGAGGCACACCTCTCTCTGTAGGGGTTTAGTGGTGAAAGATCACCTTCAGCCTTAACCTGCTGTTTCCATTCCACAAGGTAGTCAGCAAACCAGCACATAGAGTTAGGGTCCAGACCTAGGTTACATAGGGAGGAAAGAAGCAGGCTAAGATCGACTGTGCAAGGCCTACTTAGATCCAAAAAACGGCACAGACAAAATTCCTATTGTCAAGGTCAAGGAGCCAATCATTAGTCACTTTTGCTAGGGCAGTTATGGTGCTGTGCTTTACTTTGAATCCAGACTGCACTGGGTTTAACAGACTCCTGAATTCAAGGTACGTTCTTAGCTGACTACTCACTATCTTATCCAATAATTAGACAGAATGAGGAGGAGGAGATCAGTCTATAATTTTTAAGGTCGCACGGATTACCTGATTTGAGCAGAGGGATAACATGAGCTACTTTCCATTGCAAGGGAGTCTCCTCTGGGATAATGACAAGTTGAAGAGCTGCGTGATTGGTACTATCCAACACATGGTATGCACATTTCAGAAATTAAGGCTCTATAGAGTCCGAACCTGCACCCTTCTTGATATCCAACTGCAGCAATAGATCTTCAACCTCTTTTAGAGAGGCATGCAGGAAGGAGAAGGCCTCTTTGGTAGCAGGAGACTTGTGAAACAATAATCCCTGCTGAGTGTGAATGGCATTAGCAGGGGATGTGTCAAATTCTAGCCCAGCAGTTGTGAAATGATTATTCAGGGCTTCAGTATCTCCGATCGGTCTGAAATGGTGTTACTACCGGATATACTTTTTGATGGGAGGGAATTTCAGGTGAATGACCAGACATGTCCTTTATTATTTTCCAAAATTTTGAAGGATTCCTTGAGGCAGAGTCTAGCTCAGTGCGATAGAAAGCGTCCTTGGCTGCTCTGACCAACTTGGTGCACTTATTACGAGCCCTCCTAAACTGACACCAATCCAAGTCAGTCTTGCTTCTGTGTGCTTTTTCCAAAGTGTATCCCTATCCAGCATGGAAGCTTTGAGTTCTGGTGAAAGCCAGTGGCAAGTGTTGCTCCATAAATGTACCTTTACCAAGGGTGCATGCCTGTTTAAGGCCACAGTTAGTATTTTGTGAAAGATAGTATATGCCTCATTAACCGTTTTGGCTCAGTAGAAATCATGCCATGCAGAGAATGTTTTAATTCATCGAGGTAGGCAAACAAGTCGAAGTTGCGTTTACACCTGTTGATTGAGAACTTTGCTACAAACTGTGGCTTATGCATAGATCTGATGCTGGTGATAAAACAGTGATCGCTGATGTCAGAGAAAATGTTCCACACTGAACAGGTGTGGTTTGTTAACAAAATTACATCTAAAAGGTGCTGTTACTAGGGTTCTTTTATTTGGGTGGTGAGTTCACCAATGAGTTGCACCAGCCCCAAGGTGTCACAAAGGATTTCAAGGGAGCCGGGCTTTGATCACCAGTCGTAGTTCAGGTCGCCAAGAATAGTAGTTTCCAGCACACTAAGCCCAGGGCAGAGCTTAGATGTGACAAGAGATGTGACCCTGCAGACAGGGACCTGTAACAGCCTATTACACAGAGTGCCCAAGAAAGTGATAGTTCAACCTTTAGGGACAAGCATTCAAATTCATTAGGAGGAGGATGATTCTAGACATGATGCAGAGAATTTATCCCTGACATAAATCATCCCCTCCACCTCTCGATTGCCTATCAGCTCGGGAAGAGCAAATAACCTGGGATGTTGATTTAAAGCTCCTTTAGTCTTTCTTCATATGTCTTCTGGTGCAGACCCTGCACCATTTTGATTGCCTCCTTTAAACAGCCTCCACCCTGTCTATGTCTTTGCAGAGATGGGGTCTCCAGAACTGTACACATTATTCCAGATGTGGTCTTGCCAACTGTGCTCCTTTATCTTAAAATCTTGGCTTACCTCCTCCACTCTCTTATCTTCCTCTCCCCTCCCAGCCTTCCTCATACTCCCTTCACTCCTCTAGCAATCGCTCCTTTACTCTCCCTCAACGGACACCTTCATCCTCCAGGCTGCTTTCCCCTACTACTTCCCAAACTTTTGAATTCTCTCCCACTATGCATTTGCTCCTACTCCTCATCCCAATACTCTCTGGTCTCCTCCCAGACTTAGTTATAACGTGGGCAGGAGAACTTTCGATATGATTTGCAGATGGCCACCACCTGACCATTCATTAATCTCTGTTACCCACACAGCAAGTGGTGAAGGGCCCCAGGAAGAGATCAAGAAGTGCCCCAATCTTGCTATTCTGGCCAACACACAGTTTGCAAGGCAGCCATTAATCCCCAGCTAAGCAAGACAGATGTCCTCAGATAAAAGTCAGCAGTTCCCCTCACAATGTTTCCAGCACAATGCCACAGATCACATCACAGATTTGTCCTTGCCCAATACACTGCAAATCACATCACAGATATCTATTTGCCAATGTTACAAGTCAGCAATACCCTTCAGCACTCTGTGTCTGCCCAACCACCCACCCTCACGGACCTCGGGGAACAAGCAGAAAGTGTGAGCTTGCCATGCATTAATGTGTAGTTGCCAAACACAGACATTGGGTGTGATTAGTAGAGCACCACAACTGGCACAGCAATAGAAGTGTCAATATTTGGAAGGTGCACCCAAACCAAGCTCTGCTCCCTCTGTTACCTTGTAGTCCAGTGTCATCTACCCACAATAGGGGTGCAGGTAGTGAGGAGGAGCAGTAGAGAACAGGAGAGAACACCACAGCTGTTGCCATGAGACTGAGCATCCTCTCAACCCTGTGTGGAAAGAGAGAGAAAGCATGACAGACACATGTAGCAGGCATGGTTCAGAGTGAAGCAGGTGTCTGTATATTCATGTGTCCTCCATGAGAGGTGTGAGTAGGAGAGACACAGCGAGACAGACAGAAAGTGAGGTGTCCCATAAGAGGTAGCAGCAGGAGGTATTGTGGAGAGTACCTGTGTTGGCCCCTGAGCCATGTGCCTGATAGTGACTGTGAGAGACACAGGGACAGTCAGTGCCAGGAAGATCATGAGGTATGCATTGTCCTCTGTCTGTCTGACTTCACTGTCCCTGTTGCAGAATGTTGATGCCACAGTAGGAAGGGAAGGTTCCCACCTCAGTATGGCTGTCCTGTGCCAGTGCACACATAAGAGAGAGAGAGAGAACAATGGAACATTTAATTTACCATTGCTGCATTGTCCTCTGTCTCTCTGTATGTGTCACTGTGTTGTGCTGTCCAACGGTGGTTGCCAACCTCCGGCCTCCCATACATGAAAGACAGAGACAGTGACAGCAAGAGCAGGATCATGACTATCCTGTGAAAGTACAGAAGTCCTGCAGTGTCAGAAGTTGGATTATCATGGTCAGAAAGGAACAATTACAGGCAGAGAGAGGCAGAGGAGGACTGACAGGGAGAAAATCAATGGATGGGGGTGCTACAGTAATGGCGCTCATTATGCAGTGCTGTCCTCTCTGTGTTTCAATGTGCAGTCTGTGGGTTGTGGAACGTGGATGTTAGGAGAGCGCCTCTCTCTCTATCTGTACTGTGTAGCCCAATGTGGTCAAGACAGGACTCATGCTCATGGCTGTTCCCTGTCAGTGCAGCTCCCACATTTTATGTTAATCATCTTGAAGTCCCTGCTGTTCACCCATGCCACTGTACCCCTGAGTGCCGGTGCTGACACAGAGAATGAGAGACAGATAAGATTGGTCAGGCACTGGGACAGCCACCGAATCAGAGAGACAGATGACCTGAGGTAAAAGTGTAGGTCAGAACAGAGTGCTTGAGGTAGCAGGTTTGTGTTGTGTGTGACATCAGGACAGTTGTAACAGTGCAGAAGTCATAGTCACACTGATGTTATGAAGAGCAAGTGGCGAAATTAATGTAATAGTACAGCTCTGCCATTTGTCTCTTCATAACATACAAACATATGAAACTGCCAGCAGAAACAGACCTCATGGCCTTTCAAAGTCTGCTCGAGTATGCAGCTAGCACCCCAAGATTGCACCTGCCCCAACCCTCCCCCATCTTCAGGATATTCTCAGCGCTATTCCTCCAGTTCACATCACTATTCACCCAGTTTCTCCTCGTTCCCTGTCCCATGCCTTTTAAACTTTCCACCATCTTACATGATATAAAAGTTAAAGTTCCATCTTTTCCACCTGACTTTGGTTTTTTTTATGACGCAGTTGTTTATTGTTAAATTGTTGTATGAGCTGCCTGTACTGTGTTTTATTGTTTTATCTTTGCTTGTTTTTATCTGTACAGCGCTTTGACAAATTTGAATTGCACTATAAAAATAAAGACTCTTATTATTATCATTATTATAATTATATAAGGATTCTGACTTTGTCAAAATGGAGAGTGCCTCAGAAAGCACTAGCAAATAGGCAAGAAGGAGGGTGGAGGAATAATGGGAAACATCAAAACTGCATCACAGAGGCAACAAGCCTTTGTGTGAAGCAGATAAATCAAAATGAAAGAAAAAAACACTATGGTTCTCAAAAGAGGTGGCGTGGAAGGTTAGGGGAAAAAGATAACATTTCAGAAGTATAAGGAAACACAGAAGGAGCAGGACAGAGAACTGTACCAGTTAAACCAGGCGGAAGCGTGGAAGGCAGTCAGAATAGCAAAGGCCCAAACTGAGGAAAAGATGGAAACTCTGTTAAGAAGGGGATAAAACTTTATAGGTACATTAGGGAGCGAAGAAAGACAAAGGGAGGATACTGAGGCTGAATAAAGAGGAGGGTGGGTGGGCAGAGAGGACAGTGAAAAAGCAGGGATACCGAATGAATACTTCTGCTCAGTACTCACAAAAGAAGAGGAGGGAGGTACCTAATCCAGTCAATAGAAGCACTCTGGATAGGGAGGTAGATATCAGTCCTTTCATAAAAGAAAGGGTTCCGCATGATATCCAAAACGGAAGGCAGACAAAGCAATGGAGCCTGATGGGATTCACCCACAATTCTAAAAGAACTACGGTAGAACTAGTGACACCACTGACTACTCTTTTAACAAATCATGGGAGGATGGTGTGGTACCTAAGGATTGGAGGAGGGTAGATGTGATTCCCTTCACAAAAGTGGAGAAAAGCAGAGGCAGGAAACTACAGACCTGTTAGCTTGACAACAGTGGCTGGGAAAAAGATGGAATCACTTCTGAAAGAAAGAATTGTTAAGTACCGAGAGGCCAGCAGGACACAGGACCCAAAAGCAGCATGGATTCACAGTGGGTAGGACATGTCAGACAAATCTAATGATTTCTTTGGCTGGGTAACCAAGTAGTAGACCACAAAGGGGCTGTGTTCATAGCCTACCTGGACTTTAGCAAGGCACTTAACATAGTCTCACATAAAAGATTAAGAAACAAATTAGTCAGCCTGGAAGTGGGTCCCAGGGTGGTAGTCTGGGAAAAATTGGCTGGACAACAGGACACAGAGGGTAATAGTAAACAGAGTCCACTCCAAAGAAATGGGGTTACTAGCAGAGTATCACAGGGTTCAGAACTGGTCCAGTCCTTTATAAGTGACATTGCAGAGGGACTAGAAGGAAAGGTATGCATCTTTGCAGATGACATAAAGACTTTCAACAAGGTTGATACTAGGGGTGGAAAAGATGAGAAGAGACTTGGCAAAGTTGGAGAAATGGTCGAAAGTATGGCAGAATAGTTTTAATGCAAAGAAGTGCAAAGTAATGCACCTGGGAAACAAAAACCAGGGAAGAAGTACTCAATTGTGGGGGGATTAACATCAACAAAAAGGAAAGAAACCTTGGGGAAGTTATATCAGATGACCAAAGGCAAGCAAGCAATGTGAGAAGGCAGTAAGGATGGCTGGGAATACTGGTATAGGGAAGAGGCATCACCAGTAGAAAACAGGAAGTTGTTATCCCTCTGTACAGACAGTTGGTGAGACCCCATCTGGAGTAATGTGTGCAGTTCTGGAGACCCCATCTCTGCAGGAACATAGACAGGATGGAGGCAGTCCAGAGGAGGGCAACTAAAATGGTGCTGGGTCTGCACCAGAAGTCATGCAAAAGAGACTAAAGGAACTTAATATGTATTCCCGTAAGGAAAGGAGGGGGGGGCATGTTAGAAACTTTAAGGTACCTCAACAAAATCAACAAAGTCCAAGAGGGTAGCATCTTTCAGAAAAGAGATGTCGCGTGAACCAGGGGACACAATTAGAAGATAGAGGGGACTGCTCAAGGGCAATGTGAGGAAGTATTTTTCACAAAGAGTGGGTGGATGCATGGAACAGCTTTCCTGATGAGGTCGTGGGGTCAAAAATAGTGTGGTAATTCAAGAATGCATGGGACAGACATCAGGCAATTTGGTGGGGGTAGAAAGAAGTAGGATGTCGGTCACTAGGATCGGCAGCTTATCCAACAGGTAGAGAAAGGCAGACTAGATGGGCCAAGTGGTCCTTATCTGCCATCAAAGTCTATGTTTTATGATAGTACCCCTCTGGTAGGGAACTCCACTTGACACCACCCTCCTGGAAGTAATGTCTCCTCATCTCTCTCCTAAATGTTCCACCCTCTTATCTTATCCTGTGCCCTGTTATGTCCCTACCTTTCCTCAGCTTGAACAACCCATCTGTACTGACTTAGTTTATCCCTGTCAAATACTTGAATGTTTTAATCATATCTCCCATTTCTCCTCTCTTCCTGGATGTATATATTCAGCTCACATAGCCTGTCTTTGTAGACTTTGCCTTCCATCCCCATAACATTTTTGTCACCATCCACTGCACCCCTCCAGCAGTTTAACATCCTTCATCAGATACGGATGCCAGTACTGCACACAGTACTCCAAGTGCAGCCTGACCAATGTCCTGTAGAGGGCAGGATCACTTCCTTATGCCTGGGCAAGAATCCCTTTGCAATACACTCCTGCATCTTGTTAGCCTTAGCTGCAGCTTTCCTGCATTGAGCAGAGATGTTCATGCTCACCATTACCAACACCCCAAGATCCTTCTCTTCCTCAGTGTCCCCAGCCTCACCCCACCCAACCAATAGTCCCTATTTGGGTATTCTGCCCCAAAGTGAATGACCTTGCATAAACATAACATAAGTGTGCTATGCATTATTTGTTGTGGACTACGTTTTAAGACAGCAGGATACAGTACCATTTCATGAATTTGAACAGTAATAAAATAGTTTCTGTTCTTTGACAGCCCATGTTATAAGAACAATAAGCACTGCAGGGTGTGGGTTATTAGATTAATCAACACCCGGTGCTGCAAGGACACTTGGCCAGTGGCCTCATGATTCACAATGCACCTGGGTGTTGATTAATCCCCAATAACTGCACATCCAGGAGTGGTTATTGTGCTCATAATATAGGTTGTCAAAGAACTGGCATTACGTATTCTGTAGCATATCACTGGCAGGAGTAATCACCATTGGTTTGCATTATATTCCTGCAGTATTCTGCAGCATGTCACTGGCAGAGAAATCACCATTGGTTTACATTGTATTCCGCAGCATGTCCTGACAGGTGTGACTGCCATCGGGTTACTTTGTATTCCTGCAGTATTCTTCAGCATATCACTGGCAGGAGAAATCAGCATTAGTTTTCATTGTATTCCTGCAGTATTCTGCAGCATGTCACTGACAGGGGTGATTGCCATTAGGGTTACTTTGTATTCCTGCAGTATTCTGCAGCATATCACTAGCAGAAGAAATCAGCATTGGTTTACATTTGTATTCCTGCAGTATTCTGCAGCATGTCACATAGCTTGGGAGTAATGGCTATTAGGCTACTTTGCATTCCTGCTGTATTCTGCAAGCATGTCACTGACAGGAGTAATTTCCATTGGTTTACAATGTATTCCTGCAGTATGTCACTGGCAGGAGATACGATGAGAGCATTGCATGCTGGCTGACTCCATGGTACACCAATGTGACATAGCCCATGAAGTTCCATCATCATTCATTACAATGAGTATATCAGAACACCCTGTCCTGTGGTAGGAATACATATTCCCTAATGCACACAAATCATAGAGCAAACATTACAGAAATCATTCACCAATGCACACAAATCAGTGAAGTAAACATTACAGAAATCATCCCTAATGCACACAGACCAGTGAAGAAACTATTACAGAAACCATTCCTGAATGCATACAAACCACTGAGGCCAACATAACATAAATAATTCCCTAATGCACACAGATCAGTGAAGCAAACATTACAGAAATAATTCCCTAATGCACACAGATCAGTGAAGCCAATATTATAGATATCATTACCTAATGCACACAGATCAGAGAAGCCAACATTATAGAAATCATTCCCTAATGCATACAGATCAGTGGAGCAAACATTACAGATACCATTCCTTAATGTACACAGATCAGTGAAGCAAACATTACAGAAATTATTCCTAATGCACACAGACCAGTGAAGCAACTATTACAGAAACCATTCCTGAATGCATACAACCAGTGAGGCCAACATAACAGATACCATTCCTTAATGCACATAGACCAGTGAAGCAAATGTTACAGAAATCATTCCCTTATGCACAAATTTAGTGAAGCTAACATTACAGAAACAATTCCTAATGCACACAGATCAGTGAAGAAAACATTACAGAAATAATTCCTGATGCACACAGATCAGTGAAGCAAACATTACAGAAATCATTCCCTAATGCACACAGATCAGTGAAGCAAACATTACAGAAATAATTCCTAATGCACACAGATCAGTGAAGCCAATATTACAGATATCATTCCCTAATGCACCTACACCAGTGAAGCAAACATTACAGAAATCATTCTCCAAAGTACACAGATCACTGCAAACAAACATTACAGAAATAATTCCCAATGCACACAGATCAGTGAACAAACAATACAGAAATCATGAGCTGTTTTCCTATTCGAGAAGCACAGGAGCTTTCATATACAAGAAGGTGGTGGCGGTGAAGAAGGTCAGGTGTGTCAGTCACCTTCCCTTGCATGGGGTTGGTTCACAATAATGAAATGTGGATGGTCAGGAGGAGTTTAGAAGTCGAGTGTTGTTGTTGTTGGGTGGAGGTATCATTTATTTCTTTCAGGACCTAAATTGTAAAGCACTAATAGAGATATTGGGTGTCACTGGAGTTTGATAGTGGGTAGTGAAGGTTGCCCATCATAGGACCATTTTTATACTTTAACTTGTGGGTAATCGGTTGAAGAGGGTGGGTAGGAGATGAAAGTTCTGTATCTTTAAACTGTTTCGGCTGGGAAGAGAGTGGGTGGCTGGTTCATTTTTCTTAAATTATTTCCATAAAAAGAATAATAGTGTATTATTTGTGGTATTTTGTAAATACTATTCATGCCTCACACACTTCCATTGCAATCACGCCCCTGCAGAGGGGCAAACAACTCGGCATACCACGGGGGTCACCAGAGTGGCAGAACCTAATGACTTCCTTCCCAGAGTGGCAGGACCTAATCTTTCCTTCCTTGAGCTTCAAAGCCCTCAGACCAGCTCCACCCATATCAGCTGCTAGCATCCTAATCCTGTAACTCATCAGATCACCTGTCCTCTGTATGCCAGTTTTATTTTCTTCTCTGTATTTACCTCATCTCATAAACATGGCAGGGTCATTTTCAAGTCCCTCTTTAGAACCACAGTTTGCTGTCATTATTCACAATCACTTTTGTGTGGCAATTGATAAATGACACCTGTCATTTCATATCCTGATGTTATAAAATTACTATCTTGAAAATTCAGGTCACCAGTGTGTGAACCTCTTCACTACCCAATCATGGCAATTTCACCCTTATAACTATTGTTATTAATTGGTTAATTTTCACTGTTGCAGTACCTACGTCTAAGAACTACACAGGAAATACATGTAAATGAACATTTGTCATTGGCCACTGCTCATTTAAGGAAAGTTATGGGACTCAGCATTGTCTGTAACAGTCACCATAGTACTGGAAATGTAGTGAAAGCTCTGCACTGGGTTACATCAGGTGTGCTGAAGTGTGTTATATAACATAGAACTGCATTATATTCTGAAACATGCTAATTTTGAATAATGTCCTGCATTTTCATAGAATATTGCACCAAGAATAAAACCGTTGCTGATTACCCATATCAAAGGGTCATTCTGAACAGTTGAATATTTTCCTCAGACTTTAAAACACAGCTGAACTTCAACATGGCAGCTGAGCTTCAGCGCTAAGTAATGTACACTGGGAAAAGGAACCAACAGGTGCTATGAATGTAAGTGTGTGTGTGTGTGTGTGTGTGTGTGCTCCTGGATAGCATTATGAAAGAAAAAATTAGGATAATGATACATTGTAGACCCTAAAATGCCTGCACACTGCCAAAGCAAAGAAAATGTTGGGATGCATAGAAACATAGAACTTACTCTAGATAAGGACCATTAGGCCCATCCAGTCTGACCACTTCTCTACCGAATGTAAAAACTACAGACCCTACTTGATCTCTGGATTTACCTCCTCATTCCTATTGCTAGGGTTCCTTTATGCCTGTCCCATGCATGTTTAAATTTCCCTGTGTTTCCCCACCAGCTCTGCTGGGAGCTTATTCCATGCATCCAGCACTCTTCGATGAAGTAATATTTCCTCAAGCTACCCTTAGTTTACCCCATTCCAGCCTCTTGTCATGCCCCTCATTCCTGGACATCTCCTTTTCTGAAAGATGTTAGCTTCTGGTACCCTATTTATGCCTTTTAGATATTTTTAGGTTTCTATCATATCTCCTCTCCACCAGGGTAGACATATTGAGGTCTCCTAGTGTCTGCTCATATGAATTTTGGTGCAGGCACTGTACCATCTTTGTTGCAATTCTTTGAACTGTCTCCATCCTGTCTATGTCCTTACGAAGATGTGGACTACAGAACGGGACACAGTATTCCAAATGAGGCCTCACCAATGATCTCTACAGTGGTGTCACCATCTCCTTCTTCTGTTGGTGATACTGCTCCATATGCACCCCAGCACCCCACTGGTTCTACCTACAGCCTTGTCACATTGTTTTTCCACCTTTAGATCATCAGCTATGATTACCCCCAAATCCTTTTTCTGTTTGGTGACCATCAGTATCCCCCACCCCCATCATGTAATCCTCCCTTGGGTTCTTTTCTTTTTTTTACTAGGAGACATACAATAAGCTGAAAGCTTGTTTATAGGTGCAACCTGGGAGAACAAGGAAGTTAAGTGACTTGCTCAGGGTCACAGTATGCAAGTGGGGCTGTGGGATTCAAACCCAGGTTTCCAGGTGTAACCCCTGCAAATGGGGTTCCTAAAAGACTTCCAGGAGCTTTGCTTGATGCTCGAGCCTGAATGGTGTTTGTCGTTTAAGCCATTTATCTGTGAGTGTTTTTAGAGCCTCTGGTACTGTCTCTTTAAGAGCTGTCTCGTGCAGACATAATTAGTTTGTATGGGGGAACTGTGTTTCTCTGCTTGAGTCCCACTCGAGCTGCTGCCAATTCACTGCGTTTTGCAGCTACTAGAGTGCAAAGGAACCTATCTGAAAGATGTAACTGTTTGCCAGAAATCATTTAACGTAATAATGAAAATACAGTTTGTCTAACCTGCTTTTCTTTGCAATCAGAACTGTGTTTGCCTAGTTCCCATTCTAGTTTTGAACTGCTGAACTGGACCAATCAGTGTGGGTTAAGGGAGCTCTAAAATGGTGCCTGTGGATGAATCAGAACTTGGACTCGTAATCTGAGCCAGCCACAAGAGGATTGTATGGGCAGTGACTCTGGGAAATGTAGTTTGAACTTGGCGCCTTTTGCACCAACAGGGGAGGCTATTGTGAGTGACAGCCAATCCAGCCAAGAACTGGGAGGAACTAAAAGGAAGTGCCCATTTTTCTACTGGAGTTTCAGTTTAGCTCTGGCAGTGAAGAGGAAGGAGCCCTGTGCTCCTTCGAGTTGCAGTTTTAGTCAGGAAATGCGTGTAAAGGCCCCAAGTTTCGGTCTGCAGCTTGTGCAACTGCTTGTTCGGACTGAATCCATCCTGTGAAAGAGAATCAGAGGATATCTGAAGAGTAGAAACCAGGCTCACCCTGTAGAAGACTGGAGAAATTGCTGAATCGCTTTCGGTCTGTCAGGAACTGAATCTGCTGTGTGTTCTCCTGGGTATTGTGCAGTAATTGCGATTGGGATAGAGAAGCAGCCTGTCTGGTATAGTACTTTTTCCATATAAATGTGTGTAGTGCTTGTGGAACTCACGTTTCAAATCCTGTACAGTGAATTTAGTGCATGAAGCTGCAAGTAAACCCCAGCTTAATCCAGACTACATCCATTTGCTCTGAACGCCGTGGGGTCCAGTCACAAGGACCTTGTCCCATGAACTGCTCCTCCTGGCAATCCAAGACAATCTGCCTTCCATTCAGTTTCAGCATTAAATTTGTGAGTACAAATCAGGGTAGCTCCTGCCATCATTTAATTGCAAGTGTTTCATCTGATTACTTTTCCTTTCTTTCTCCATGAACTGAGCCTACCGGCTCGGATTACAATTGGGTATTGTGCATGCATTTTCCATCTTCTGGGCCCAACCAGCTGCATCAAATAGGCTAGCCTCTTATTGCCTGGGTACCCAGTAAGAGTGACATTTGGGACATTTGGGATTCTGAAATATGTGCACAGTACTGTGATTATTACGTTTAAACTAATTAACCTGATTTCCCCTGTCCTTGTTATATCCCCTAAATAAATCAGATCTGTTTGTTTCAGCAAAGTTACACTGCCTGAGGTATTCGTCTATGTTAAAGTACTGTACTGTGGTTTTTGCACTGTATCATCTTATTTTACAGGGAGTCCCATGAGTCACACTGCCCAAACCAGTCCTGGGGTAAGTGTATACTGTGAAGGTAATTCTGATATATTGTGTGGGCCACTAGTGGGAAGAAAGTGGGTCGCAGTGTCCCAGAGGGTTGTGACCAAGTTAGTTTAACTATGCAAACCCTGACCTCTGGGTGGAGGCACCCGCCATCGGATCCAGGCCCTCAACCTGTTAGTGGCAAATCAGGCAGGGTAGTAGCCCTGGGATAGGCGCCATCTAGGGGTTACACAGGTTTTCAGCTCACAGCCTTCAACCACTGCGCTTGTACTGCCTCCTGGTGTTCTTGCACCGGAAATGCATGATTTTGCACTTTTGACATTGAATCTCAGCTGCACACTCTACATCATTCCTCCAATTTACCTAGATCCTCTAGATTTTTCCTCCTCTAATGGCATATCCCCCTGTTGCAGAGCTTAATGTCACCCACAAAGGCACACCTTCCCTTTCAGCCACTCCACAACGTCATCTGTGAATACATTCAACAGGACTGGCCCCAGGACATATTCCTGTGGCACCCTGCTGGTCACCTCCTTTCCTCAGATTGAGCTCCATTTACCACGACCCTCTGTCTTCTATCACCCAACCAGTTCCTAACCCAGTTTACTACCTTGCAACCCAATCCCAGGTTGCCCAGCATTCACCAGTCTTCCATGTGGAAAGGAATTAAAGGCCTTACTGAAATCCAGGTAGGCCCATCCACTGCTCCCCAATCCACTACCCTAGTCACCCAGTCAAAGTAATCAAAGAGTTGTTTGACATGACCTTCCCCTGTGAATGCATGCTGTGTCAGATCCTCTGCTCCACTGGATTCATGGTGTTCCACAATCATTTCTTTAAGTAGTGATTCCATAATGTTCTCACTATTAAGGAATGGGCATAGGGAGGGAAATGCACAGGGGGATATGCACAGGGAGGGAGATATGCATAGGGAGGGAGATATGCATAGGGAGGGATAAGCAGTAGAAGTCAGGAGGGGATCCTCCACTGTACAGATCACTGGTGCAGCCACACCTGGAATACTACTTGCTTAAGGTGACTGGAGCCGACACATGAGGAAAGCCTGCAACAAAGTGCAGGCAACACAATGGAGGGCAACTAAGAAGATCCACGGTCTCAGGACAATGATACATGAAGAGATACTACAGGAGTTTACCGATACGCCATTGAGAAGAGGAGGAAAGGGTGACATGATTGAGACATATAGTACAGGTACCTGTACAGATTAAAGAGTGGACATCAATGAATTCATAGAAACATAGAAACATAGAGTTTGACAGCAGATAAGGACCACTTGGCCCACCCAGTCTGCCCATTTCCCTACCTATTGGATAAGCTGCAGATTCTAGTTAACCAACAGCCTACTTCCTGCAGCCCCACTATAATTACCTTATGTCTGTCCCATGCATGTTTAAATTCCCCACTGTTTTAGACCCCACAGCCTCTCAGGAAGGCGGTTCCATGCATCCACCACTCTCTCCGTGAAAAGAATTTCCTCACATTACCCCTGAGCCATCCCCCTACTAACTTTAAATTGTGTCCCTTGTTCTTACACATCCCTTTTTCTGAAAGATGCTACCCTCCTGGACTTTGTTGATTCCCGTGAGGTACTTAAAGTTTCTATCATGTCCCCCCATCCCTCCTTTCATCAAGGGTATACATATTAAGCTCTCTCCGTCTCTCTTCATATGGTTTCTGATGTAGACCCAGCACCATTTTAGTTGCTGTCCTCTGGACTGCTTCCATCCTGTCTATGTCCTTGCGTAGATGAGGTCTCCAAAACTGCACGCAGTACTCCAGATGGGGTCTCACCAACTGTCTGTACGGAGGATAACCACTTCTCTTTTTCTGCTTGTGATGCCCCTTCCTATGCATCCCAGTATCCCTCTGGCTCTCCTTACTGACTTCTCACATTACTTACCCACCTTTAGGTCACCCTGATATGACTACACCCAGATCCCTTTCCATTGTTTGTCGTTAGTACCTCCCTGCTATTGTGTACTCTTCTCCTGGATTTTAGTTCCCAGGTGCATTACTTGGCACTTCTTTGCATTGAATCTAAGTTGCCATATGTCTGACCATTCCTCCAACCTTCAAGTCCCTTCTCATCCTTTCTCACCCCTTGTGTATCAACTCTGTTACAGATCTTTGTGTCATCTGCAAAGAGCATACCTTTCCTTCCAGACCCTCTGCAATGTCACCTATAAAGACATTAAGAGGACTCGACCCAGTACTGAGCCCTGAGGTACTCCACTAGTAACCCCATTTCTTCAGAATGTGTTCCATTCACTATTACCTTCTGTGTCCTGTTGTGCAGCCAGTTTGCTACCTAGGCTACCACCCTGGGACCCACTCCCAGGCTGGCTAACTTGATTATTAATCTTTTGTGGGGACTGTGTCAAATGGCTTAGTTAAAGTCTAGGTAGGCCATATCCACAGCCCCTCCCTGGTCTATTACTTTGGTCACCCAGTCAAAGAAATCGATTAGATTCGTCTGACATGACCTTCCTGCTGTGAATCCATGCTGCTTTGGGTCCGTGCCTCGCTGACCCCTAGGTACTGAACAATTCTTTCTTTCAGAAGTGATTCCATAATTTTCCCGACCACTGAGGTCAAACTAACAGGTCTGTAGTTTCCTGCTTCTGCCTTGCTCCCACTTTTGTGAAGGGGAATCACATCTGCCCTCCTCCAGTCCTCAGGTACCACCCCATCTTCCCATGATTTGTTAAAAGTGTGGTTAGTGGTGTCACTAGATCCTCCTTATCTCTTTTAGGATTCAAGGGTGAATCCTGTCAGGCCCCATTGCTTTGTCCACCTTGAGTTTTAGGAGTTCTTTCAGGACTCTTTCTTCTGTAAATGGACTGGCGTCAACCCCCTACCCAAGTGCTTCTATTGTTTGGTTGAGGTAACTCCTCCTCTTCTTCTTCTTTGTAAATACTGAGCAAAAGTATTCATTTAGTATCTCTGCCTTTTCACTGTCTCCTCTGCCCACCTCCCTCTCCTTTATTAATCTCCCTATCCTCCCTTAACCTTTCTATGCTCCTAATGTACCTATAAAAGGTTTTATCCCCTTCTTATCGGCCATCTTTCCTTGGTTTGGGCCTTTGCTCCTGACTGCCTTCCCACTTCTTTCTGCTTTAATTGATACAGTTCTCTGTCGTGCTCCGTCTGTGATTCCTTATACTTTTTGAATGCAGCCTTTTCTCCTTAACCTTTCCTGACACCTCTTTTGAGAACCATAGAGGTTTTTTATTCCGCTTTGTTTTCTTTATTTGTTTCACACAAAGGCTTGTTGCCTCCATGATGGCTGTTTGATTTTTCTCCATTGTTCCTCCACCCTCCTTTCTGGCCATTTGCTAATGCATTCCTCAGGTATTCACCCATTATGCCAAAGTCAGCCCTTCTAAAGTCCAGCATCCTTGTCTTTGTATGGCTTGTCTCCATGGTTGTGTTTATTGTGAAGCACACTGTGTAGTGGTCGCTTGTTCCCAGATGTTTTCTGACTTCTAAATTTGTGATCCCCTCTCCATTTGAGAGTACCAGGTCTAATATTGCTCCCTCCAGTGGGTTCCACCACTAGCTGTCTAAGGCATGCCCCTGTAGGTCATCAAGAATGACCCTGCTCTTGGATGTGGCTGCAGTCCATGTAGCCCAGTTAACATCTGGCATATTCAGGTCCCCATCAACAGTATCTCCCTTTTTTCAGCCATTTTGAGAATGCCCCCTATCATTTTCTGTCCATTTCCTCCCTTGAGATGGGGTCTGTATTCAACCCCTGTGCGGATTGTGATGCCATTCCCTGTCTCCAAGGTGACCCAGAGTTCCTCTTGTCCTCCCCTTTACTTTTTAGTTCTGTAGCTTTGATCCTTCCCTTATGTAGAAGCTACTCCACCTCCTCTTTACCCTCCCTGTCCCTTCTGTAGGTTGTGTACCCTGGTATGTTGACATCCCAGTCATGGTTCTCCATGTACCATGTTTCTGTGACTGTCACAATATCCAAGTGTTCCTCTTCCATCGGGCTACTAGCTCTGGAAGCTTGTTTCCCAGACTACGGGCATTGGTACTCATTGCCCTCCATTTAATGTTGGCTTTATCCTTTTTACCCCATCTCTGCTCTTATTGCCCTTGTCCATTTTTCCATTTACCCCTGTCCTGCCCTCTGTCAAGCTCTGTACCTCAGTGTTTATCCTACTACCTGCCATGTTTTGTTGGGGGAGGCTTGATCTTTCCTGTTTTCTATCAGCACCTCCCCCTTGGCTAGTTTAGGGATAAGAGGAAATTCATAATTTACTTCTTCTTTATTCATTCAAGCTGAAAAAGCATTTATGATACATACTTGTTATATAAAAATGAAAATAGATGAACATTTATGAAACAGAAAAGGATACATAAAACTAGACAAAGTCATTTGCATATTAATCACAATATTTACAAACAACTTTTTAACATTACTTCAGAGTGAGCAAACATTTGGATTTCTTCAAAACTGTCTTACACTATGGGAACATATCTTAAGCAACATGCTCTTAGTCATGAATTGTATCAGTCCAATACTTTGTTGCTCTTAAATACATTTAATAGTTAATAGTCATACACACACTTTGTTATTTCAGTGATAGGTAACATTACAAGACAGAGGTATAAAGTACTCCAAATAGTCTTCTTATTGCACAAAGAATAACATTTATCACTGTAGTCAACAGTTAGCCATTAGTTAATATCCCAAGAAATGCCAGGGCATGAAACATGATCCACTGCAGGTTCAGCTCTGATTATCTACACCGACACCATGCAGAGCTGGTACAGTAATCTCTGGGAAGGCAAAGGCAATTAAAAGTGCATAAAATGGGAAATGTCACCTAACTCAAGTTTACCATACTTTGAAGAAAAATCAGACGTTTTGTCAGCTTTGATATTAGCTAATGGCTAACTTTTGTCTAGGGTGATAAGTTTTATTCTGTTTATGTTGCTTTGCCCTATTGGCATCCTGGTCTCCCCTCCTCTGTTATCACTGATCTCATTAGCACCACAGCTTCCCACACCTCTTCAGGTGAAACATACATAATGGGTGACTTCAACCATAACTGGTTATCCCTATCCCTTAATAAAGTGTGTTACGATATCAATGCCTGTAACTTATCACAACTCATTCTAGAGTCAGCCTGCATGAACCTTAACACTGGTAACCATTCCCTAATTGACTGGGCCCTCACATCTCAACCCTCCCCACACATGGTTTTAAATCTGGCATTCTACCAGATGCCTAGGTGACCATCATATGAGCCTTTTGGTCCCCTAAATTCCCAGGATTAAGGTCCCACTGAAAGCTTTACAATACTTTTTTTATAATCATATTTCATTGTGCAAACAAGATGCCATATGAAAATAACAAGCGTCTAACACCAGGCAAAAAATAAATAGAGGATAATGTATGGTCATCGATGGTTAACCAGTTTGTTAACCATCGAGAATTCAGGGTGACCATGTAAACCTCGAGGCCAAGCTCGAGAGGTTTACGTCGCCATAACAACCTCTAGATTAGTTAACAAAATGGTTAACCATGGATGTACCATACATTAGCTTTATAGTGTATGGTATCAGTTCATTTTTTAGTAAAAGCAATTCCTTACTGCTATTTTTTCATGTCCCCACTGCTCTGCCCTCACGCTGCGGCTGTTACAAGGCGTCTGATCCAGCTGCATGCATGCCGAACTGTTTCTGGTTGTTAACCCATCGATGTGACATATTATCTATGGGTTAACAACATCGTGATATCACATCGATGGTAAAACATTGTTATAAAAGGTAGATTTCTACCTATAACAATGTTCTACCATACATTATAACATAATTAATACAGGAAGAAAACTACAATGCAGTCAAGTACTTAAAGCTTAAACTCTAAAAGAAAGTCTGACTCTTATCAAAGGGACATTTAAAGAAATAGAATACAAAGAATATATAGAAATATTGTATAATACAGAGGGCTGATTGCTAAATCACTATAACTGTAGGTTAGATAACATTCTATATTAATTGTGCAAAATAGACCAGGCAGCACTCCAGGTTTATAAGAATATTAATACTCAAAATCTTTATGGGACAAAGGTGGGATTAACCTCCAGTTGAAATTAACCTAAGACCTCCAGGACTCTTAACACAAAGTTTCCTTATCTATAAACTTATAATATGTTTTGTCCATGCCATAAACAAAATTTATGATGTCGTACTACTTATCATGGGTTGGAACACGGGCTGTAACCCGAATATAGGTTAAAACCTTTATAGTGTATGTTAGAACGTTGTTGTCTCTGAAATTCTGGCTTTCCGTAGACTTGTTGTACCATTGATATGATGTCCACGATATGTTGTTGTACCATCGTGAGTACATCACAACGATGGTACAACAGGTCAGATTGCATTTCATGCATCATAAGTTCGATCGGAGGCATGAAAAATGCTCATGGCAGTTCACTGATAGCACAGGAGGATGGTAGAATGTTTCAGTAAGTACCGTTTTCTTAAATAGTGGCCAGCAAAAAGCAGGACAGCTGTATTTCTTTTAAAATTTAAGTACGCTACCTTTGTGGAACTGGAAGAGTGAGTGATTTTACAGACACAGGCGGGCAGGGAGTCATCAACATCAAGGCTCGACCATGGAGCAGTCACAAGCTATTTTGGTTTACTTTTGCCCATGACTATAAAAGACAGTGGATGGGCAACAGTAAACAACAACACTATGTTTTGCTTCTCGAGGTTTTCATGCCAACGAAAACCTCTACAGGTCTTCTTGGTTGTCATGATGACCTCTCAAAGTGAACAACAGTGTTGTTGTTCACTGTTGCCCAGCCACTATCTTCTATTTTCACACATGATAAGGAGCAATACCATCCTAACCTGAAGTCTAGAGAGCTTGGGAATCTCAGGAGGAACCAGTACAAATACCAGCTTAGAAGACAATGTTAATAGCCCCATAAACATCCTTTGCAGATCCCTCTGGAACATTTACCTGTATGATTCCACCCTTATGCGTTTATGTGCATTTATGTATGTGGCTTCAGCCCTGTGGAATTCTCTACCCAGTTAGATACGTGAGTGCACAACTGTGGAGGGCTTTAAAAGGCTCTAAAGACACATATTTGGCAAAAGGCATGCCAAAACGGATCATTTTAATGATATTTATGTTGCTGATTTTATTATTTTATTATATTTGTTTATTTATTGTTCAGCGCTTTGACATTTGAAAGGCACTTTATAAATAAAGTTTATTATTATTATTGAACAATGCTAAAGATGTGCTTCTGATCGGCTTGCAATTCTCCACAAGACCTCCAGCAGCTCACATTAGTGAACCTTTATATTTAGCCACCCACACTGGTGTCAGGAAAAGCTTTGACCTACATTTCCAGGAAAATTCCTTTATACAAGGTGAGGAAGACCACTGATAACTTATTAATGCTAATTGGGACCATTCACCCCATGTGCATACTTCCTCCAATTCCTGCTCACATCTGCAGAAAATAGTTTAACAACCTCTGATTCAGAAGCTTCGTATATCTATGTACCATTTCCCAATTACCTGTAAGCTAAACAATTTACCTTTTTGTGCCTCTATTATAATCTGGTCCCTGGGCACCCAGAACATCCAGAAAGGAGTGAAAGTAGGGTATAGTTTGCAAATAAGATCCTAATTGCAAAAACCTAAAATGTTCTGCCTTCCCCAACCCATACTATGCTTGTATCTCCCCAAAGGAAAGATGACCCTTTGAGTCAAAACTTTGAAAATAATATTCCAGCCCCAGGTGGGTCCACCATCTAAGAAATACCTCTGTTTTATAGAATGGAGTGGCTCCATCCTAGGCCAGTGCTATTATCAGTAGACATTGTTCTTGAGACAGAACTCTGATACTAATACCAAACCTTCATTTCTACTCTAGTACACAGATAAAAACGGGCAAGGGGATTCATGGAATAGGACGCTACATGTAAAATTTGGCCTCCATTATGCATATCATTCAAAATGAATTCTATATCCTTCCAGTGCTCCAAATATACTGGATTAGTCCAATAACACAAACTATGAAATAATGCAGCTTTAGTATACCACTCTAGGTTTTGAAGCCCAATCCCACCTTGCAGTGGGGACAAATAAGAACCATTGCTCTTACCCTAGGCACCACCCCACCAAACAAAATGTAAAATGGATTTTGCCACTCTCAAAAGATTGCCTCCTTTGGGAAAGCAGGTAGTGTTTGCAAAAAAAGAAGTGTGGGTAAAACCACCATGCGAATCACCTCCACCTGTCTCAGAAAAGATCAGAGTAGCATTGACCACAACACTGGATCATTATTAATCTCCTGGGTGAGGAGCTCAACATTCAATATCTCAACATGGTCTGAAAATTTTGTTAAACCCTCTCCCAAATACTTACTATAGTTTCTGTTCATCTTATAGGAAATATAACAATGTTTCATCAGGCAGTGTATATCTGTAGGCTATTACATCAGTTTTGATTTATTTAATTGAAACCCAGCTAAAATGTTAAATTCTGTGGGGTTTGTTAGGTCAGTAAAATATCCTAATGCTACTTTATAATCCCTCCCCTATTGGAATACCCTCTACTTGTTTAGAAACATGAATATGGTATGCTAAAGGCTCAACATATAAGGCAAAAAAAGGGAGACACAGGACATCCCTGATGTGTGCCCTAAGCTAGGTGAATCAGAGCAGTTAGAATCCATTCACCCAAATATATGCCATGGAATGAGAGTAAATATTTTGTAGCATAGTGATAAAATCTGATGGGAATACAAATGCCTGGAGAACAGACCAAAGAATTACCCATGAGGCCCTGTCAAAGGCTTGCCTTCTCTGCATCCAGACTGGCCAGGACCAGAGGATCAATTGCTCATGCACATAATCCAGTAATAAAAGGTGCACCACACATTGTCCAACACCACAGATAAATCCTGTCTGGTCCCAGCCAACCAGGGACAGGAGAAGGCCTTCCAGTCTGTTTGCAAAACAGCCATAAACAACTTATAGTTAGTATTCAACATTGAAACAGGTCAATAGGATTCCAGCCTAACAGGATCCTTACCCAGTTTAAAAGGTCCCTTAATAAAGTCGTAACAATATCAATGCCCGTAACTTCTCACAACTCATTCTAAAATCAGCAGCATGAACCTTAAAACTGGTAACCATTTCCTAATTGACTGAGCCTCACATCTCACCCCCCACACACACACAGGGTTATTAAATCTGGCATTCTACCTGATGCCCTAAGTGACCATCACATGACCTTTTGGTAAAGGAAGTTCAAAGAAGGAGGAGACTCTCCTTCCTGAACCCCCTTCAAATCTCTCCTTAAAATGGGACACACTACCTGTTGTAAGTCCTTTAATTTTATAAAAATAAGGTGTAAAGCCATCAGTTCCTGGATTTTCCAGCTTTTGAGCATTGAATCACCACAGTCAACTCAGTATGTGATGGGAGAGAACAGAAAAGATGACTGTTGTCCTGATAGCCGGTGGAAGTTCAGCTTGGGTCAGATATTATGAAATCATCTCCAGGGAAGGCACTTCTGACACTGAGGCATATAATGATTGGTAAAAGGCACCAAATATTTTTAGTATATCACCCATATTATTTGTGATACTGCCTGTTACTTGATCTTGGAGTTTGAAAACAGTACCTGTCACCCTTTGGGCCCTTAGTGATGCACTAGATACCTAGCTCCCTTAGGTTCCCCTAACTTCATCCTTTGCCAATGGAAATACAATGCATGTTCAGTTTTTGATCAGTATATTTTGCAGCTCAGTCTTGGCTTCCAACAATTCATTTTGAACAGACTTATCACCCTTAGCCAGACTGGTTTGCAGAAATTGCACTTCTCGATAAAGTTCAGTCTTTTCTTCCTCCAGTTCCTCTGCTTCATTGAAGCATGAGCTATCAAATTCCCATGAATGGATGCCTTCAAAGCATCCACGGGATTCTATCAGCAACTTCCCCAAAAACATAGAAACATAGAATTTGACGGCAGATAAGGACCGCCTGGCCCACCCAATCTGCCCATTTCCTGCCTACTGGATAAGCTGCAGATCCTAGTTAACCAGCAGCCTACTTCTTCCTACCCCACCCCTAGAATTGCCTTATGACTGTCCCATGCATGCTTGAATTCCACCACTGTTTTTGGCTCCACGACCTCCTCCAGAAGGCCGTTAAATGCATCCACCCTCTCTGTGAAAAATACTTCCCTTAAATTACCTCTGAGCCACCCCTCTATCTTCAAATTGTGCCCCTTGTTCTTGCACACCTCTTTTTTTGAAAGATGCTACCCTCTTGGACTTTGTTGATTCCCTTGAGGTACTTGAAAGTTTCTATCATGTCCCCCTCCTCCTCCTTTCCTCGAGGGCTATACATATTAAGCTCCTTAAGTCTCTCTTCATATGTCTTCCGGTGCAGACCCTGCACCATTTTAGATTGCCCTCCTCTGGACAGCTTCCATCCTGTCTATGTCTTTGCAGACTGGGTCTCCAGAACTGCATGCAGTACTCAGATGGGGTCTGACCAGCTGTCTGTACAGAGGGATAATAACTTCCTGTTTCTACTGGTGATGCCTCTCCCCATGCATCCCAGTCCTGCACCTCCTTGCTGCCCTCTCACATTGCTTGCCTACCTTTAGGTCATCTGATATGACTACTCCAGGTCCCTTTCCATTTTGTTGTTGTTAGTATCTCACCCCCATTGTGTACTCTTCCCTGGGTTTTTGTTTCCCAGGTGCATTACCTTGCACTTCTTAGCATTGAATCTAAGCTGCCGTACATTTGACCATTCCTCTAACCTTGCCAAGTCCCTTTTCATCCTTTCCACCCCACCTTGTGCATCAACTCTGTTGCAGATCTTTGTGTCATCTGCAAGAGACATACTTTTCCTTCCAGTCCCTCTGCAATGTTGCTTATAAAGACATTGAAGAGGACGGTCTAATATTGAACCCTCACGGTACCCCACTAGTAACCCTCCTTTCTCCAGAGTGGACTCCATTTACTATTAATCTCTGTGTCCTATTCTCCAGCCAATTTTTCACCCAGGCTGTCATCTTGGGACCCACTCCCAGGCTAGCTAACTTGTATATTAATCTTTTGTGGGACTGTGTCAAATGCCTTGCTAAAGTCTAGGTAGGCCATGTCCACAGCCCCTCCCTGATCTACTACTTTAGTCACCCAGTCAAAGAAATCTATCAGATTTGTCTGGCATGACCTTCCTACTGTGAATCCATGCTGCCTTGGGTCCTGTGCCCCTCTGGCCTCTACATACTCGACAATTCTTTCCTTCAGAAGTGATTCCATCATTTTCCCTACCACTGAGGTTAAACTAACAGGTCTGTAGTTTCCTGCTTCTGCCTTGCTCCCACTTTTGTGAGGGAATCACATCTGCCCTCCTCCAGTCCTCAGGTACCACCCATCCTCCCATGATTTGTTAAACAGGGTAGTCAGTGGTGTCACTAATTCTTCCCTTAGTTCTTTAGAATTTGGGATGAATCCCATCAGGCCCATTGCTTGTCCACCTTTCAGTTTTAAGAGTTCTTTCAGAACCCTTCTTCTGTAAATGGTTGGTATCAACTTCTGTATCCAGAGTGTTTCTACTGTTTGTTTTAGGTACCTCCCCTCTTCCTTTGTAAATACTGAGCAAAAATATTTGTTTAGTATCTCTGCCTTTTCACAGTCACCCTCTGCCCACCCTACCCCCTTTATTAAGCCTCCTATCCTCCCTTGGTCTTCCTTCTCTCCCTGATGTACCTATAAAGGTTTTATCCCCTTCTTAACTGAGTTGGCTATCTTTTCCTCGGTTTGGGCCTTTGCTGTTCTGACTGCCTTCCCAGCTTCCTTTTGTTTTAACTGATACAGTTCTCTATCCTGCTCCTTCTGTGATTCCTTGTACTTCCTGAAAGCTTCTTTTCTCTTGAACCTTCACTGCCACTTCCTTTGAGAACCATAGTGGTTTCTTACATCGTTTAGTTTTGTTTATTTGCTTCACACAAGGCTTGTTACCTCTGTGATGGCAGTTTTATTATTCCCATTGTTCTTCCACCCTCCTTTCTGCCCATTTGCTAGTGCATTCCTTAGGCACTCACCCATTTTAGCAAAGTCAGCCCTCCTAAAGTCAGTACCTTTGCCTTGTATGGCTTGACTCTATTGCTGTGTTTATTGTGAACCATACTGTTCGATGGTCGCTAGTTCCCAGATGGCTACTCACTTTTACATATGTGATCTCTCTTCATCTCCATTTGAGAGAACCAGGTCTAAGATTACTCCCTCTCAAGTGGGCTCCATTACTAGTTGTCTAAGGCATGCCACCTGTAGGGCATCTAGAATAACCCCATTCTTCGAAGTGGCTGCTGCAACTGCACTCCAGCTAACATCTGGCATATTCAGATCACCCATCAGCAATATCTCCTTTATCTGCCATACTAAGTATACTTTCTATCGTTTCCTTGTCCATTTCCTCCCTTGAGAAGGGGTCTGTATACAACCCTGTGCGGATTGTAGTGCCATTGACGGTCTCCAAATTTACCCACACTGCTTCTTCTCATCCCTGTTTTCCCTTTAGTTCTGTTGCTTTGATTTCTTCCCTATGTAAAGAGCTACTCCTCCTCCTCCTCTTTTACTCTGTCTGTCCCTCCTGTAGATAGTGTATCCTGGTATGTTTACGTCCCAGTCATGGTTTTGTGCGAACCATGTTTCTGTGACTGCCATGATATCCAGATGTTCCTCCTCCATCAAGGCCACTAATATCCCCATATCATTAATCTCCAAAAGATCTGAGTTTGCTCTGTTATATGTTGATGTAGGGCTTGGTCTTTTAAATAAGCCAAATGCAAATGCAGAATGTATTATGTGGTTCTTTAATTTGTCCTATGGTAAACAAAATTAGAGCATGATCCACGAAAAGTATGAGGCCCAATTCAATTCACTGTCAGCTCTCAAATGCTCAATGATGGTGAAACAATAGTCAAGCCTCACCAAGCCACCATGTCTAGCTGAGTAGTGGGTATATAGTTTGTCCCCAGAATAAGACACCTCCACCCATCTACCAACCCCAAATGTTTTGAAGTATAATTTAGAGATTTAATTAAGGTAGTGTGCTGATAAAATTTAAGATTTGAGGCATCTAGCGAGGAATGAGGTGTACACATTCAAGTCTCCTCCCAAATTTCCATTACTTTTAAATGTAATGTAAGGTGAGAAAAACTTAAGAAACACACCTTTGTAGAATTGGGAGGAAATAGGTGTTATCAAGAGTCGCCTCTTTACCATACAACAGACCATTCACAATTACATACTTGTCTTCAGAATCAGAAACTATACAGGATACTTCCACTGGGAGGCCCCTACTAACTAGAGTCAAAACTCCTCTATGTCTCCCTTTGGGGATGAGGCATGGAAAACTTTCACAGATCCCAATGTAAAGAACTTATCATGCTCCAAAGGAGAGGTGTGTCTCCTGGAAAATATCAGGCCCACTTACTGCTGCTGAGTATAGTGGAGAAGCCGATACCCTTTAATTGGACTGGTAACCCATTTACATTATAAGATAGGACTATTAGACTATGAGTGCTAAGAGGTGCCATCTCAATAACTGAAACACAAAAGAGTTCAGAAACTACCTTGCCTGCCTGGAGTGTGCCTGGTACATGAATATTATAATCTCCCATGGTCCTTATATTGTATACTGATAAAACAAGAGAGCCCCTCCAATAGCCTTATAAAACTAGTCCTCCACTACTGTCCCTCAGAAACTTGAGTTATACTCTATAATAATATGTGAGTTTTCCATAATAAACCTTAATTCAAAGTGACAATCAACACTTTAAAAGTAAAGCCAAAAGGCTACTAATAAACTGATTTGAACAATAAGCTCAGCAAGGAAAAAATACATATAGATTCTGTAAAAGTTAAAGTCTAGAGATACAGCAAACTGAAACTCCTTGCAGATACTTAGAGGAAAGTCTTGTCGGCTGTAGAAATGAATTAGTAGACAAATACCTAAAATAATACATAGCATTCTAGCTGTGTGAAATAAAATGCCCATCTTATGGGTCATGTAACTACAGTAGAAAATACAATAACAATTCAAACCATTTGTTTTTCTCTAATAATCTATAAAATGTTACATTCAAACCTTGATCTAATGCTTGACAACCCAAAAGTAATCTAAAATCAAAAACACCATTAAGGAACCAGCACCCTGATTTTGATGAACTAAATTGATCAGAGCTAACTGCAAAGAACTGTTAAACACAAAACAGTCAACTAGAACAATATGATCAGCTAACATGAAATCTATATATTTATTTATTTTATTTATTTAGCTTTTGTTGACCAGGTAAGTGCACTAGACAAATACTGCCTATTTTCAGGCATGACCCGGAGGAGGGGATACAGATGAGTGCCAACTGACCTTGAACCAGATTAAGCTGTTGGTGGTATTTTTAGTGAATGAGGGAAATTTGGCCAGGACACCAGGAAATTCTCTCTTTTCGATAAGTGCCATGGGATCTTTAACATCCACCTGAACTACCACCAATCCAGGCAGATGGGACCTCGGTTTAACGTCTCATCGAAGACAGCACCTCAGAAATGCAGCACCCTCTCATACTGCATTACAGTGTCAGTACTGGGATATTAACCCAAGTGCCAGATGTGGGAACTGAACCCACAGCCCTCTGATCTCCGGCCTCAGAGGCGAGTGTGCTACCTACTGAGCCACTGACACTGCTATATAATGGACTCATATCCTATTGAGTAAAGAGTAAAACAGACAAAAATCAAACATTAATCTATAACCTCTCCCAATTATAACGCTTACTATAGCTAACCCACCTACACTACACATATAGTTACCCACACCTGCTAAAGTCAGAATTACCACAATAAATCAGGTCTGATGAAAAAGTGACCTGATAATAAAATCTGGACTTCCAAACAAGGAGCCAATATAATCCCATGGCTCCTACACAGTGCCCTGTTGTATACTGACACTGTAGGGGTATTTAGCTGGTAAAACCAGGGAACCTCATGGGTACCAAAACCCCAGATAACAGCAGGACACAACACACAACAACAGCCATTGTAAGCAAGAGGGCGATGGGACCAGAAATTAAATAAAACCTAACATATAGCACAAGACAGGGCAGTCAAGCTGACTGACCATAGGTGATCTGATATAAGGGAGGCCTTTTATATATATAAAAAAATTACCAGGCACCTAATTAAATAACTCACCGAACAGAGTTAACAGTTATGACTAATAAGTGAGGACAGAGGACCTCTTCAATTTTACTCACCTTTTCAACACCCCAGTCCAAACCAAGCCTTCCTCCTCTCTTGGTAGAACAGGCAAACATGACTGAACCTTCCTTTAAAATAACTTAGGAAAAATAGCTCAGTAATGCCATAACCTCTAAAACTAAATATTTGTAGACCCAATTATAATGAAATTTTACTCCAACATCACAAATTGCGTGTCTGCACAAGTAAGAAGTTGCCCCAAAAGACCTGCAATATAATCTCTATCCCACAATACAATAAAAAATGTGCCTTATATGGACTAATGAACTAAAGAGCCACCAAAAGTTGGACTATACCCCAAATCATCTGAACTGTATCAGCCTGGTGAACCCCATTAGTGACCCTCAGTATACTGGTGAAGTTAAAATAAAATAGACAATGTGAGACAAATTTGCAGTGCATTTAAAATAAAGAAAAGAAATTCCACTATTTATAACTATTGTAACTTATGAAGGTGGGTTTTTACAAAGCCCCACTGGGGCCAATCAGCTCTGATAACTGTACACAGGCAAACACAATACTGACTCGTATGCAATGTTGCACTGCTGTAAATTAACATTAAACAAAGTCTTCCAAGTAAAACAATATTGAGTCCCAATACAAAGCCTTGAAGAGCATCAGCCAGGAACCCTCTATCATCCAAACAAAAGAAACCCTGATACCAATATTATTAATATCATATAAACTTCAGAGCATTGTCAGACACAATGCAAAGCCCACAAGAGCTCCCACTCAAATCAGAACAGTGCCGTGGAAAATGCCAGTTTGATCAATAAAGCAGTTTTGTAAAAGAGTCACCTTAATTTGAAAGAACAGGTTAGTTTGAAGTTGTAGTCATTTACAGTCATAGATAAAGCCAAATTCTTGGTTCAAACATGGGCCAACAAATAACCAGATGCTCCATCAATAAGGAATTCTGATGCGGCAAACCACAAGTGAATAATCCTTTGCTGCACCATAGAGCCGAAGTAACAGTACACTCACGTAGCTCTGTTTAGTAACAAACAGAACAAAGACAGGTTACAGGATACTTTATTGGGCTAGCCTGTTACTGTTTCTGTTGATCCTCCTACTGCGTAAAATAAATTTTAACAAAGTCAATCTCAACTCTACATTTGAAATTGTGCTACAGAATGCAAAACCAGCCTCAGCATTGTCAAAGTTGACATCTGAGAAGATCAGCCCAGGGCTAGTCCAAGTCAACATTGTTATAACTGATGGAAAAATAGTGATAATTCAGGCATGATTTCCTAAATCCAAACTGTTTAAACTATACTTGGGCAAATAAATCATTGCAGCAGATGCAAGACATTTAAGTATCCAGTGAGTCAGCTGGCTCCCTTCAAAAGTCTGCAATAGGGAATGAATCTCCTCCAATGTTTGATCCTTCTTTTCTTTTCCAGCAATACTTTGGACCACAGCTCTTTCTGAAGGGCTCACTTTTCACTCACTTCCTTGACCTCCCTCGTGTCTTATGGAAGAGTTGCGTTACTGCAAGACTAGCAATGCAGAGTCTGGATCATCAAAATTTGGGGCAATCCTTGAAAAAGATTTTAACTGTGATGGATACAGGACAGCAAACTTCAAATTATTTGCCCACAGTACTTGAAAGTTGGGCATATGCTCTCTGTCAGCACTGTATAATCAGGGAATATTCATTGTTCATATGAATGTGATGCCCTGCATACATCAACTGACCACTTCACCAAGCTCCGACCAGTATTGCCTGTTTGACTGCATAGTTGTAGAAGCAGACAATAATTGATCTTGGATGGTCTCAGGACAATGAACCAGGGCAGTAAGACCACAGTGAGCCCATTCAATGTGAAGAGGCTTTTGGGGTCTAAAACTGTGGAGAACTCAAGAATGCATGGGACAGACATATGGCAATTTTTGTTGGGAGTAGGAATTTTCGGCTATTTTGGCTGTTGGTTAAATAGGATCTGTAGCTTATCATCTAGGTAGGGAAATGGGCAGACTAGGTGGGCCAAGCGGTCCTTATCTGCTGTCAAAGTCTATGTTTCTATGCTTAAATCAAATACAGCCAGAACCATGGAAAAGAAGCCCTGAGAAAATCCAAAATATCCCCTTTCCTCTAGGCTCTAGTATTCCATAAAGATGAAGACTATTCCATTTTGATCTGTTTTCTAAATCATCACACTTCTCATTTAGTTGCTGAGAGTCCTGCTGGAGTTGGGTGAATAAATGCTCTAACTGGTCCACTTGACCATCCGTGTCTGATACTTGTTGCTCCAAAGAATTAGTTTGTCCTTTTATTTGATTGATGGAAGACTGAAATTGCTGATAGAGGGTCCGATCCCAAAATACTGTATTTCTTTTAATAAAATTGCATTTTGGCCTCTCAATATCACCAGAATGTTCACCACCATTTCCAAACCAGGCCAGTGTTGCACAGTATGCAAGTTTGTAGTTTTCTCTTGCAAGTGCTGACAATTTTAAACTGCCATCATCTGCTTAGACAGTAAGAACCTCCTTAATACCAAACTGAAGCTTAGAAATTTATTCAACACTGTTGAAGGAGATAAAACAGTAGCTGTCCCAGCAGAGCTCTCCCTCAGGCTGCCATATCTTAGGCTCATGCCACTGGAATTCTAAAAACTCTGTAATTTTGTTCATATAAATGACTGAACCTTGCTCCCCTCCTCCATGACCTGTCCACACAAACTGGGATCCTATATCATTGTTGAACTCCATAGACAATGGTTACAACTATTTTCATGATAAATGTCTGGAGATTTGGAACAAATATGACCCACTGTGGCATTGCAATTTTAGGGTAACCATCTTCCATGAATCACCCCTGAACTCCTGGTGTGTCTAAGAGCTCGAGATCAAGCTTCTGAAATGCATAAAGCCTTTAAGCTCCTAAGACTATCACCTACAGCTCTCTATGTAATAGGTGCACAAAAGCCACCTGTTGAGCTAAAGCTGACTGCTTGTACTCTACCTTTCAGTCGAACATTAATAAATCCTCCAAATTTGGAAAGTTATTCACTCACACCTCCCCCACCCCTCTCCTTAATCTAAACAACATGCAAATTGCTGACCACCTTGAGTGTTGCTACTGAATTTAATTCCTGTTTTACCTCCTGTGTCTCTGCTGTCCTATCCTCCTTACCGTTTTCCCTGACTGCACACCCCGCTCATGTCCCAGGCTACCCTCTTTGTCTAATTCTTTCTCTTTCTGAATAATTTCACTCTCTGACACCTTGGATGCACTATATGCTCTTAACCCCTCTAAAGGCAGCTTGCCTGATGGTTTTGGACCCTAAGCTGCTATATCCATCAGCTCCAGCCACCTCTGCTCTATTATCATATCTTTCAAACTTTCCTTCACTTTGGCTACTGTCCTTTCAGTTGGGAGCATGCCAGTGTTCTTCCCCTGCCTAAAGGTGATGATCCCTCCACTTCTGCAATCACTCCATATCTCTTGCTGCTATCCTTGCTAAGCTCCTAGAAGATCTTGTTTCCTCAGCTCTCTTCCTTGCTCTTGGATTCATATTTTTCAGTCTGCCATTCCACTACTACCTTCCTGATTAGGCTCACTAACTCTATCTTCTCAAGGATGGACAGTGGCCAAATCACAGCAAAGCAAAAGTTAGTAAGGCTGTTCGAGCAAACAGTTCATTACACAAATACAGTCCAACATTTTTCTTTACTTTTCTTTTGTAAAGTCTGTATGATGGGTTTCTATATTTTGCTTGGATAAGACTTTATATGGGGAGCTATTAATATATAAATATCAAATTTTACTGTTTTTAAAATTTGCAAACATTTTAATATTTTCATACTTAGGATGGCAGAGAAAGGGAGATACTGTTGATGGGGACCTTAACATGCCAGATGTTAACTGGAGCACCTTTGTGGCAGCCACATCCAAAAGCAGAGGCCATTCTTGATGCCCTTCAGGTGGCATGCCTCAAACAGCTAATTTTGGAACCCACTCATGAGGAGCAATCTTAGACCTTGTACTCTCAAATGGGGACAGTGAGAGGATCTCAGATCTAGTAGTGGGTAGCCATTTGGGAACAAGAGACCACCAAACAGTGTGGTTCATGATAAACTCTGCTACAGAGTCAAGCCATACAAAAGGGAGGGTTCTGGACTTCAGGAGGCTGACTTTGGCAAGATGGGAGAGTGCCTCAGAAAAGCACTAGCAAACAGGCTAGAAGGAGGGTGGAGCAACAATGGGCAAATATCAAAACTGCCATCACAGAGGCAAAAAGCAAGCCTTTGTGTGAAGCAAATAAACAAATCAAAATGAAAGAAAAAGCCACTATGGTTCTCAAAGAGGTAGCGGTGAAGGTTAGAGAAAAAAGATAGCATTCAGGAAGTATAAGGAAACACAGAAGGAGCAGGGCAGAGAACTGTACTAGTTAAGGCAGAAGGAAGCAGGAGAGTAGTCAAAATAGCAAAGGCACAAACTGAGGAAAAGATAGCTAACTCAGTTAAGAAGCGGGATAAAACCTTTTATAGGTATATCAGGGAGCATAGAAAAGACAAAGGGAGGGATAGTGAGGCTGAATAGAATGGATGGTGGGTGAGCAGAGAGGGACAGTGAAAAAGCAGCGATACTAAATGAATACTTCTGCTCAGTATTCACAAAGAGGAAGTGAGGAGGTGCTAATCCATTAACAGAAGCACTCTGGGGGGGTTGATCCCAGTCCTTTCACAGAAGAAAAGGTTCTGAGAAAACTCCTAAAACTGAAGTGTGGACAAAGCAATGTGGTCAGATGGAATTCACCCCAGAATTCTAAAAAGAATTAAGCAGAGAACTAGTGACGCCACTGACTACGCTTTTAACAAATCATGGGAGCATGGTGTGGTACCTGAGGACTGGAAGAAGGTGGATGTGATTCCCCTTCACAAAGTGGGACCAAGACCGAGGCAGAAACTACAGACCTGTCAGTTTGACCTCTGTGGTAGGGAAAGTGATGGAATCACTTCTGAAGGAAAAGAATTGTTGAGTACCTAGAGGCCAGTGGGGCACAGGACCCAAGGCAGCATGGGTTCAAGCAGGAAGGTCATGTCAGATGAATCTAATTGATTTCTTTGACTGGGTGACCAAAGTAGTAGAGAAGGGAGGGCTGTGGGCATGGCCTACCTAGACTTTAGCAAGGCATTTGACACAGTCCCACACAAAGATTAGTAGTCAAATTAACCAGCCTGGGAGTGGGTCCCAAGGTGGTAGCCTGGGTAAAACATTGGCTGAACAACAGGACACAGAAGGTAATTGTAAATGGAGTCCACTCTGAAGAAAGAGGGGTTACTATGTGGTACCGCAGGCTTCAGTACTGGGTCCAGTCCTTTTAATGTCTTTATAAGTGACATTACAGAGGACTGGAAGGAAAAGTATGCCTCTTTGCAGATGACACAAAGATCTGCAACAGGGTTGATACACAAGGAGGCATGGAAAGGATGAGAAGGGACTTGGCAAGGTTGGAGGAATGGTCAGACATATGGCAACTTAGATTCAATGCAAAGAAGTGCAAAGTAATGCACCTGGAAACAAAACCCATGGGAAGATTACACAATGGGAGAGTAGTAACAACAATAAAAATAGAAAGAGACCTAGGGATAATCATATCAGATGACCTTAAGGTTGGCAAGCAATGCGAGAAGGCTGTATGGAGGGCTGGGGTATACTGGGATGTATAGGGAGAGGTATCACCAGCGAAAACAGGAAGTTCTTATCCCCTGTGTACAGACAGTTGGTGAGATCCCATCTGGAGTACTGCGTCCAGTTCTGGAGACCCCATCTCCATCAAGGACATAGACAGGATGGAGGCAGTTCAGAGGAGGGCAACTAAAATGGTGCAGGGTCTGCAAGAGAAGCCATATGAGGAGACACTAAAGGAGCTTAATATGTATACCCTTGAGGAAAGGAGGGAGGGGGACATGATAGAAATGTTTAAGTACCCAGTGGAATCAACAAAGTCCAAGAGGGTAGCATCTTTCAGAAAAGAGATGTGCAAGAACAAGGGACACAATTTGAAGATAGAGGAGACGCTCAGGGGTAATGTGAGGAAGTATTTTTCACAGAGAGGGTGCTGGACACATGGAACAGCCTTCCTGAGGAGGTTGTGGGCTCAAAACTGTGGGAGAGTTCAAGAATCGTGGGACAGACATAAGGCAATTTTTGTGGGGGTAGGAAGAAATAGGCTGTTGGTTAAATAGGATCTGCAGCTTATCCTCTAGGTAGGGAAATGGGCAGACTAGGTGGGCCAAGCGGTCCTTATCTGCCATCAAAGTCTATGTTTCTATGTTTCTCAATGACATTCTTCATTGCATTTTCAATAGAAGGATATCAAAAACATTGGACAGTCTGTACATTTATTTCTATTTCATTATTTGACTTGCTGGTATTGAATAATATAAATATTTGCATATTTACATTTTGTCCCCACACAATTGGCTACCAATAATTAACTGGCATATAAAATGCAGCCCTGACCTTTTAACTTGGCCTGCGACTCTGTTGTCTGCCAGTATTTTCTGTCTGCATACACAAATTTGTTACCATCTTTGAATGTAAGTAAAATCTTTTTCAGTATGTAGATTTTTGCAAAAACATTCAGCTAGTGATTAATGACTTTTGTTTGGAAAACACCTGTTTCGTCAGCTTGTTATATGTGCATTGTTTTTGCATTCCTTAATTTTCTTTCCAACAATTTTCAAAAATTCCTGTCAATATATAAACAATGAAAGCTTAACCTAGCTTGTGTTGGTGTTTTTTGTATAATCATCTTAACTAATTATACATCATTACCTTGGTTGCATTGATTTCACCTTCACTCTGTTGGAAGGTGAATTCCTATTCATGCTCTTCACAGCAAGTTAAAAAGTTGCCTGAAAACTAGATTTAAGTTCCCAGTTACTTGTTTTGTTTTCTTGTGCTATTTGTATGGCAGACATTACAGTCTTCCATTAAACCTTTGTCGAGGTGCATCATTGTACTTTGTTGTTATAATCCCTATAAAGACACGTGTTTGATGCTTGAACAGGATACTCCTGGTCAGCCTTGGGGGTTGAATGAAGATACAAACTGGCAAGCATGTTGGTAAAGTAAAGTAGAAGAGAAGGAGTTATCAGTATGTATAAAATTATATAAGGTGAAAACAGTGATAATATGGCCCTTGAACATATTGACAGAGTGCCACATTTCATTAACCACCAATGCCTAATCTCTCTACCTCATAAATATCATTTGCACATAAGAGAAATTAATCTTGAAGAATAAATTATTTTGAAAGGAAAGAATAAAGAATAATAATATAACTTTTGAAATAATTTTAAAACAATGTTTATATGTGTGATTATCTCAATAAGACATTGAGAGCAAAGAGACCATTTGGCCAAGAAAAATACAAAACAAAATACTTTACACAAAGGAACAGGAATAATGAACTTCTACTGAAGAGCTCACCGTTCCTCCGTATTAGTAAATTTATTTACTTGATAGTATGAAATAGAACTAGTGTGAAGCACAAGAAAATTCACCCCATTAAAAGGCCCTAGTGTAAACAAGAACAAAACACTTTGCATATGGTAACTATGGTAAAGAGATTATGCATGGGACAAAACAAATGTTAGAAAGTTAAATGTGACACAGCAGGCAAACTTATGAAGAAATGTCATTATTTATACTGTACAAAACAGAAAGCCTCATATATGCTCCAGCTGGAAAAAGTTCGACTGAAAATGCCTGTGGGAAGCATGGTTGTAGACAACCCCATCACCATAGTGATGTGAGATTGCTCTCATGTGTGGTCACGTGACTTCCCCATAGGCATAAGAGAAAGTGGGCAGTGCTGGTTTCCTGCTGCCAGATCAGACACTGCTTCTCCATACCAAATCTGATGTACTGTAAACAAAGTAAGTTTAACTCTCTCAATCGATGTAAACAGGAAAGAGTTGTAAATAAGTTAAGAGAAGGAAACTCAACACTTTGTAAATAATAACTGAGTTAAATAAGACTGCAATTCAAGTGGTGACTGTGTTGCAGCTATAATGACTTTATAAAATGCAAAGACAGTCTAAGATTAGAGATAAATAAAGCCAGAATACAGCTGAGAAACAATATGAATGAGACTAGAGTATTTCAAATGCTGTTTAACACAAGATAAAGCAGTGCAAAATGTAAAAGGCAACAAGTGCTCACTTGATTACAGTAAAACACCTGTTACTTAAAGAAGGTGTTGAACTAGTTAGAAGTAATGATGCACCTCATCAAAGGTTAAATGAAAGACTATAATAGCTGCCACTGAAATAGCACAAGGAAACAAAACAAGTAACTAGGAACATGAATCTTATGACTGTTTTCAGGAAACTTTTAACTTGCTGTGAACAGCATGAACTAGGAATTTGCCTCTCAACACAGTGAAAGGAAATCAAATGCAACCAAGGTAATAATGTAACAAGCTGATGAAACGGTGATTTCTAAACAAAAGTCATTTATTACTAGTTGAATGTTTTTCTAGACATTTGCATACTTAAAAAAAATGTTCTTACTTTCAAAGATGGTAACAAACTTGTGGATGCAAACAGAAATACCAGCAGACAAGAGCCACAGGGCCAAGTTTAAAGGTCAGGCAGCCTTTATATGACAATTAATTACTGGTACTTGACTGTATGGGAGTCAAAATGTAAATATGTAAATACTTGTATTATTCAGTATCAGTATGGTGAATAACAATATGGAAATTAATGTACAGACTGTCTGATGGGTTTTGATACCCTTCTATTGGAAATGCTATTAAGAATATTATTGAAAAATGAAAATATTGAATATATCAAATGATAAACTAAAGTATGATATTTATGTATTACGAGCTCCCCTGATGAAGCCTTATACAGGCAAAACATTGGGATCTATCATACAGACTTTGAAAAGAAAAATAAAGACAAATGTAAGACTGAATTTTGTGATCAGCATTTTGCTCGAGCAGCCTTACTAACTTTTGCTTTGACATTTCTACACCAAAACAAGTCATGCTCCATGACAAAAGTTATTTGAAATAGTTACCTGGTGATTTTCCTTGGGAACCCCCAGAAAAATGTTTCAAATGACATGAGCCACCTTTGTCGACCTTGCAAAGGCTTTCAGCACTGTCTGCCACACTCATCTATTAGTCTCCCTCTCCTTAGCTGGCTTAAACTCTGCTACAAACTGCAGAGCCTACCTGGTAGAAAGGAATCAGCCTGTCAGAATAGTAGATTCCACATCCCCTCCTCCCTCAGTGAACAACAGCGTACCTCAGGGATCCGTGTGCGCCATATCTTATTCTCCATATTTCTAAATGACCTTCCCTCAGCCTACTTATCTACCTCCTTTCACATATACGCTGATGACACAATCCTCTTCACCTCAGGCTAGTCCCTATTGATAAGAAACCAGACTTTAACATGACTTCAATAAAGTTCTGCACTGGTTTAGCTCCCATCAACTCTCCCATAATGCCAAGAAGACAGTTTCAATGACCTTTGGCACTAGGCAGAGCTCTCTCTGCTCCCTTTCTTGCCCTCCTTCCATACCCTTGATGAGACTATCCTTGAAGACACCACATCCTTTAGGTACTTGGGGATTTGGCATGGCCAACACCTCAACTTCTCCGGTCATGTGTATGCCATCCTGAAGAACTGCACCCCAAGCTTGGCGTTGTACAGGAACCATAGCTGCCTCCCATTACCAGCTAGATGAAAACTTATCCAATAGATGACTATCTATTTTTGACTAAGATGATGTAGTCTATAGTTTTATTTTTATTTCTTTATTTATCAAGTCTAGGATTACAAATACTTTTGACCCATGGCTTTTTACAAAGGTTCCATGTCAAAGAAATACAAATTATAGGGAACATCAAGACAGGCATTACAACAATGTGGACATTGCAAACAGAGTACAGATTAATACAGTTCAAGGGTAGCATTGTAACAAGGCAGCCAGCGGCATTTGTCAGAGAAAATAGACAACAGATAAAAGTGCCAGAGTCATAGGGAGAGGGAAGAGGTAGGGGAGAAGGAATGTAGGAAGGGTGGCAAGAGGGTGAAAAGTGCAGTATTGGGTGTACCAAGATGTGAGGGTAGAATCCAGTGAGGAGGGGTGGGGAGGGGGACAACTAGAGCAGGAAGGGAAGTGGAGAAACAGGTGAGTTAAGTGTCACAGGAGCTGTTGGTAGTGAGATAGTCCCGGAGCCTAGTTTTAAACATACCAATAGTTGGGGCAGAGGAGATGGTTGGGCTGAGGCCATTGAACCAGAGTGGCGCTTGATAAGCAAAGAGCATTGTCCCTGTGAAGTGTGACAGTGGGGGACTTTCAGTAGCTGTAGCGTGGATCTCCTAAGGCACCATTTGTAAATTCAGTGTTGTAACAGAGTTGAGACCCCAGAAGGTGCAAGGCCAAGGTAGATTTTTTCACCATGGAGCAGGTGAGAAACTTTATGCGGTTTGATAGTTGGAGCCAGCCGGTCTGAGTGTACAGGTCACATGTGTGGGTGAGACGGTGAGCACCAGTGATGAGCCAACATGCTTTATTTAAGGTAGTTGAGAGGCATCTAAGGGTCGTGGTTATGGCCAAGCCATAAATGAAGAGACTATAGTCTATTACAGAGATCACAGAGCTCAGGACTGCAACCTTCAAAGCTTCTAGTGAGGTGTGGTCTGTGTTTGTAAAGGAGACCAAGCTGCAGTATTAGCAGCTCTAGCTACATTATCTACATGAAGTCCATAGAGAGATTATGGTCAAGCTGTATCCCAAGTATTTGAAGGACCCCACCTGATCTAGAGTGTTCCCCTGGGTGGTGGAGATAGCCAAGTGGTGTAGCTTGTGTGGGTTATGAGAGCTGCAGAAGAGCATAGATTTGGTTTCTTGTCATTGAGGACCAGTTTATGATTAAGAAACCATGTCTCTACAGAACTGAAACCAAGTTGAAGGTTGTGTTGAAGAGTTGCAGGATCTTTGTGAGTGGAGAATACAACAGCATCATCGGCATATAGTATGATCTACTCAGAGCAGTGGTAAGGGAGGGAGTTTAAGAAAAGGCTAAAAAGGAGGGGTCCCAGTATGGATTGCTGTGGGACACCCGAGCGAACAGGCAGGGTGTAAGAAAGAGCGTCCAATTTTTACTCTCTGTGACTGGTTTTCTAAGTAGTTTTAAACCAGAGAGAAGAGTCAGGTGATAGCCCAGCATTCAGTAGTTAGTGTATTAATAATCCATGGTGTACTGTATCGAAGGCCTTGGAGAGGTTGACTAAAACGCCCTGTGAGGAGGCCATTGTCATGGGATTGTGCAAAGCTCCAGTAGAACTCAAGAAGGGCTGTAGTGGTGCTGTGACCTTTCCGAAGCCCTCACTTCTGTATAGTGTCACTACCAAGTCTTCCTTAACTAGATTTTGTACCCTTTTAGCTCCTTCTGTCAAATGTGCTCTGGACTCCTCCTCTGTCACCTATCACTATAATCTCTACCGCTCTGGCTTTTCCTCTTTATAAAATCGCTGCCACCTCCACTGCACCAAAATCATCTCTAAATTTCTGTTTGGAACACTCCCCATATCTTACATCCTTACTATCCATCCACCACTTACACTTTCCTTAGATCATATGACATTCATTTAATGACAGTTAATCATTGGACAACCGCTGTAGGACAGATGGCCTTCTCGCATCGCTTCTAAACTATAAACACTCTTCCTTACCAGATTAACCACTCATCTGCCACCACTCCTTCTTTTCTGCCCTACATACAGTAACTTCCCCAAGTAAATTTTACCTATGGATAACTCCCTTCCTTTTTACTGCTGCTTTGTTATCTGCTAGCTGGCTCATTGTTAGCACACCCTTCAGATAAAAGCAGGTACCATTGAAGGTTGTATTTATCTGTTCCTAGAACTGTAAGTAGTATATATAATATTTGTTTTTTGCTTTTTCGTTATTGCATTTGAATGTACATTACCATCTGTCATCAACTGCACAGTTTACACTGTCTTACATCACTGTATAATTTGTATTCATGCTTGGTCAGATGTATGTATGTATGTAGGATTTCCTATTACCCCTCTCCCCAGGATGCACCATGAGATGAGTAACTTGTTCTTCAGTGTTTCCTTCCTGGTGAAAATGTTCAATAAATAAATACAAATTATGCTGAGAGGGAAGATTCACTAAGAAATTAGGAGCAATGAATGGCCAAGGCCCATGAGTTAGCTCCTTTATGATGTAATAAAATAATTCATGTTACCCTTCATATTTATATAGTTATCTAGATTTATTTTAACATTTTCTTTATTATTGCTTCTGATCACTCTTTCAGGTAATCTATTCCATGGGTTAGTTGCTCTGATCATGTAAAATGTTTTCTTTTATTTGAATTGATTTGATTTGTATACAGATTAGTATACTGGGAAAGAATCCCTTTACAGGTATGACCCATGGTCAATAAAAATGCAATAACTTCACAAACATCAATACAACATTTATTTGACTTATATTTTTATGTTGGTGTGCTTGCACAGCCAACATCTTTGTAGTGCAGATTTGGAAGTGTTGTCACTGTTGGGCGAATGCAGGTCACACATCAGTAGGTGCATCCCACATTCCCAATCAGCCAGCAGTAGGGGTTGACACTCTGCCTAGCTAATGAGGCCAAGACATCACAGAAAAGGTGTGTGCTGCAATGAGAGCAAAGCTCTCATGCAACGTGTTCTAACACGCCTCCCCTCGTGCAGGCAACATGGTGGCAGTAACTGCCGCTGTTGCCCTGTAAACCCTCAACAGTTTTTCTTTGCCGACGAGGGCCAAATCCCTGTTGGCATGTATCCCTCCCTCCCCTTGAATTTTTGCCGACAGGAGCCCACTCCCCATCGGCATAATGTGTCTCTCCCGGTTTTGTGCTTGCCGAGGGGTGCCCAATCCCTTCAGCTCCTGTGGCCCCTCCTTTCCTTGTTTGCCAATAGGGGTGCCCTAATCCCCATTGGCTAAAGCACCCACCCACCCACACACACACACACACACATCAGGTGGCACACTGGGAGCTCCACCCCAGCGTGCCAAAGCACCTATTAAAACAAAAGCGGTCCCCTGATGTATTTTATTCATTTTTTTACCTATAAAGCAGAAACAGTCCCTCGTAGTCTTCCAACCACCTCCCACAACCCGCACCCACCCACTGCATCCTGCCTCCCCACACCCCTCTCACCCCATACATACCTCCAGAGTCCGTGCAATGATCTTCGGTGGACCGGAACACATCTGTACCCTTCAAAGCCAACTGCAAACTGAGGAAATGCTGGCAAGCTGTATAATGGAATAAATAAGGGTTTTCAACTTTAATGCTTATCTCGGCATTTTGGGAATTTTACACCAAATTTTCAACATGGGGTTTTAGGACCCTCCTCATGAATTATGTCACTGTCATATCGTTAATTGATCCCAAAAGGTGATTTAACAGTCACTGTGTGGATCACCTTTCGGGACCATTAACAAGATAATAGTGTCACTGTTCATGAGGTGGGCTCTGAAAAAGCCTATGTTGCAAATTTGGTGGAAAAATCAAAAATGGCTGTTTTAAGCGTACATTGCACAGCTGCTATGCAGGCTCATAACTTGTGAATTCGCAATATTTTTATGCCAGATTTTCAACACTGTCATTTTGTACACCTCCTTGTGAACAGTACAGCTGTCATTTTTCACATCCTGGCGAAATGTGTTTCCACACTTCCGCACACAATAGCATGGTCGCTGTGGGAAATCAGTGTTTGGGCCAGATTATGAAAATGACAGTGACACTGTTCATAAGTAGAGGTCCTAAAATGCCTATGTTGAAAATATGGTGATGGTACTCCATAAAATGACTGTGTTACTAGCTGAGTTGGCAGATTGCACACACGCTGTAACGCCATGCATTTTAATATTTTCACTCTGGATTTTCACCATTGGCATTTTTCCACACCGCTTGATGAACAGTATAGCTGTCATTTCACATATCCTGCCCAAAATGTGTTTTCGTTGTCCGCGTAGAAGAAGGCTGTCGCTGTGTGTGAAATCACTTTTGGGACAGTTTGAGGAAATAACAGTGACACTATACATGAGCAGAGGTGCTAAAATGCCTATGTTGAAAATTTGGTGCTGAACGTCCATAAAATGACTGTGTTACAATCGTGCATTGCGCATTCGCCACACACCTGTAACTTTGCAAATTTGCAATATTTACATGTCACATTTTCAACACTGGCATTTTTACATCTCCTTCTGAACTGTACAGCTGCCATTTTTCACATCCTGCCCAACATGTTTTCCGCACTGACTACCAAAACCAATCCAGTGACAACATTAGGCATTGACAAATGCTTGTTTAGATTTGACCTGTAGAGGTGACCTCTTACTTCAAATCTATCAGGTTTTACTGCATGTTTAATTCTGTGATTAACTCAGGGTCATTCATTAGGTCAAAATAAAATAACATAGCTCCCTGCTTTCTACACAGTTCTAAGCTGTGAAGGCCTAGAGAGTCTAGTCATTCTTCATATGTTTTTTTCAAATTTTTATAGATTTAGTAAACTGGCATTGACTTTCTCATTCTGTTTATATCTTCTTTCCTATAAGGGTTCCACAACTGGCTTCCATAGTCCAGATGTGGCTTAACATATGAAAGATATAATGGGAGAAGTTCGATATTAGACCTGTTTTATGTTTTATTTATTGCTCTAATAGTTCTATTTGCTTTTGGGATAGCATTTGCACACTATTGTTTAAACTCAAACTTTTCATCTATTAATATGCCCAAATCCTTCTCAGATAGTTTCTTCTATATATTTTGATTATTTAATATATCCTTGTTTTGATTCTTCTTACCTATGTGTAATAAACAACATTTTTGCTGTTTAATTGCATCCCCATTGTGCTGTCCAGGTAGTGATCGTGCTTATATCATTTTGTAATGATAACATCTCTTCCTCTGTTTCACATGGGCCACTGAGTTTAGTGTCATCTGCATATTTCATGATGTTATTCCTAACCCTTTCATCTAGGTCCAGAATAAAAATGTGAAAAATTATTGGACCAGCACTGATCCTTGGGGATTCATTAAAACTGGTGGGGGGCAAATAGGACATCTGTGCCATAAGTACTTCTTCATTGAAAGGGTTGTGGGCCAGTTCATTAATATGCTAGTGGATCAGCAGGTTCCAGCAGGGATGGGACAGGTATGTGGGGTAGTTAGAAAAGGATGAGACTATTACAAAGACTACAATTGCCACTAGGGCAAAGAGAATAGTTAAGTAGATTGGGCAGACTGGATCGGTCACAAGCCTTGTTCTGCCATCAACATCTATATATCTACACAATGCAGGCTGTATGCTGAATAATTATTTGAATGAACTGTATCCTGAAGTGAGGACATGGTTATGAGTAGATCATCCCAAGGAAAGCAGCTTTGTGTAACCATTCTGGAAAGAATGCTGTTTATTTATTTAGAAATGGAATTACAACCCTTTGAGACATAGACTCATTTCCAAAGGCTCCACATCAGAATAAAACATAGACATTCATACAGTACATATATAGAATAAATGTGGGTGAGCAATCATACAGAGTATAAATACAATGAGTATGGGTTAATGCCTATACATTTGGTAGTTATAACAGGGCAGAGCTATCAACATATTTACCTAATGGCGGTTAACACCTATACAATTGGTAGCTAAAGCAATGCATAATATGAGTTGTGATGATACATGCTTTAGCAAAGCTGTTCATACTGTGCAGAAATTAGCTATCATTCAAGACATCAGCTAAAAGAAACCTGATGAGGGAAGAATACTAGCTATTAGATAAGAGTTAGAGACAAACAGTGGCTGATTGAACAACAAAATGTGTGTCTACCATTTAATTCTCCTGCTGCAGTTCCCACCACGAGAACTTAGTAACCAAGAAACTGTGATGTAATAGATTAAATGTAAACTATAGATGGCTTTTGACCTTAAATCAATTTATTTATTGTTCTTCTCTCAGATGCCTCTGACTGTATCAAGTGTCCAGAAGATTATTGGTCTGGTGAACGAAGGATAAGCTGCATCCTGAAAGCGTGTTGAGTTCCTGTCCTTGATGATCCCTGGGTGCAATATTGACTGGTGTCGCCATTTCCTTTCCATCATTCCTGCTTCCATACTGTGGATTTTATTAGATATCGGACACACCAATAGTGAAAGCGAACAACCGTGATCTCAGCTACTTTCTCCTGGTTGCTCTCATTATTTGCTTCCTCTGCTCCTTAATATTTATTGGGAAACCACACAGTGCAAGCTGCTTACTTGACAAGCTGCATTTGGTATAACATTTTCCATTTGTATCTCCTCTATTCTGGCAAAACAATCACTGTAGTCATTGCATTCAATGCAACAAGGCCGGAAGCATGCAAAGAAGTGGGTGGGATCAAGACTCCTAGTTTTATAGGCCTTTTCTGTGCCATTCTACAGGTCTTTGTATGCACTATTTGGCTTGGATGTGCATCACCTTTCCCAGAGAAAAACATGATCTCTTACAAGGACAAAATAATAATTGAATGTAATGAAGGATCTATGACTATGTTTTATTGCATGCTGGGATACCTTGGACTATTGGCAAGTGTGTGCTTCATAGTTGCTTTTTAGTACGGCAATTACCAGATAGATATAATGAGGCCAAATTCATTACTTTTAGCATGCTAATCTTTGTTAGTGTTTGGCTATCATTCATACCAGCATACCTGAGCACAAAAGGAAAGTATGTAGTCGCTGTGGAGATATTTGCCATTTTCTCCTCAGGGTTTGGGTTACTAAGCTGTATTTTCTTTCCAAAGTGCTATGTTATTCTACTCAGACCTGATTTAAACACTAAAGAATCTGTAACAAAGAAATAAAACTAAACACACTACAGTACAAGTCACATTAAACTATTCTTCCATTGAGTTGCTGTAGCATTTCTGACTGAATTGCATAAGTGTTGCTGGATTCTGCACAAAGCCTTGCATAAACTGTTTCTTAAGAGTTAAAATGCAGTATTGCATTGTCACTGGACTGTAGATACATTCCAACTGAGTTGCAAAAACATTTACAAACATTGCTCTTCAGCTGGTTAAGCATTGAAAAATAATGCATTATGAGTTGCCAATGCATTGCCAACTCAAAGAATCAATGCTAAACCAACTCATTGATGGAACAGTTTAATGTGACTTGTACTGTATGTATCGAAGCTATTTCAATTTTACAAGGATGTTAAATGTTAAACTATAGGATTCATGAGGTGGAATCAGAAGTACCAATATGTTTAATCCACTGCTGCTGACTCCCATGATAACCTGTATCCCAAGTATAGTTAATATAGCTCATAGCTAATAAAGCATTATAATAATCTGTTATGCACACTGGCTCTAAGAGGAAGAGCATCCTGCAGGAAACTTATTTGTTTATTTAGTTTTATTAACTGGGTAGGTACACTAGACAGCATAGCTGCCTATTTTCAGGTACGACCTGGGAGATTACAACAAAGGGTATGCAGACAATGTTAGGTACAAGAAAACATCATGGGAACAAGTAAAAGTCAGACACAGTACACTTCTACAAAATGTTGAGCAATGATGACACATTTGCAGGAATCTATATGCCCATCAGACCTACCTTTTCTACTTAAATAAACAATTTCATTTTCTAAAGTGCAACTTGCACAACTACCTAATCATATCCATATGCCACTGATCTTCATATTTGGGGTAGTTCTGGTAATATCAGTATAAACCTGTCTAGATGGTCTTTAAAATCCTGTATGCATGGAGTTTTTTCACATAGAAAGTCTAGGATCACAAAGTGAATGCAGGAACACATTATGCAAATAGAATTGTAAAATAGTTGCACATGCCACTCCCAAATAGCTGCATATTATGTAACATTTTAAACTCAATAAAATTCAAGTTTAAAAGTACAAGCCTCTATTCTACTTGCCTGTACTGTGTCTGCATCCTATTCCATAATCTCACCACTTTTGAGTACAGTGGCTTGTGCCATCTCTTCCCTAATCCTAAAATTATGCCTCTATTCTTATTGTACTTTAGTACCTGATTAATGTTCTTAATACCCTACATGATCTTGAATTAAATGATCACCATTATGCTTTTATCCAGTTTAAAATCCTCAGATGTCAAAATTATTCCTCATAAGTTGACTGCACATATTGTCACACTACTAGTGAAGTCCATGTACAATTTATTTAAAATATTAAGCAGTAAAATCTTTAACTCCAAACCTTGTATTGCTCCTCTTAACTTCTCTCCGGTCTTCCTGTGCTCTTCCTGTCAATATGTCTTACTAAAATTTCAGCCAGTGCTCATGATATTTTATAAATTCCCCTTAATATCATGGAGCACACCATATCAACCCCACTAACATAATCGTTGCAGAACAGTCGTTAACTCTGAACCCTGCATTACTCCACTAAACCTCTCTTCAGTTTTCTGGCACTCTCTCAGTCATGATGTCTCTCTAAAATTTCAGCCAGTGGTCATGCTACAGTACTTTATGGAATTCTTTCCTTAATGTAATTTAGCGCCTTCATGAAGCCCTGTAACTGGATCACTGTTAGACTCCCTGCATGTTCCACCTCTAATACTGCAGTGTCTGTGATGGAGACTACATTATGTAATATTCCTCTTCACTTGTCCTTGCAATCACTGTTAGCCTCCCTATATGTTCCATTACTAATACAGTGTCTGTGATGGAGACTACAATATGTAGTATTCCTCTTCACATGCCCTGTAATCATTGTTAGCCTCCCTACATGTTCTACCACTAATACTGTAGTATCTGTAATGGAGACTACAGTATGTAGTATTCCTCTTCACGTGCCCCTGTAATCACTGTTAGCCTCCCTACATGTTCCACCTCTAATACTGCAGTGTCTGTGATGGAGACTATAGTATGTAGTATTCCTCTTTTCACGTGCCCTGTAATCACTGTTAGCCTCCTACATATTCCATTATTAATACTATAGTGTCTTTAATGGAGACTACTTTATGTAGTATTCTTCTTCACATGACTCTGTGATCACTGTTTGCCTCCCTATATTCCACCTCTAATACTGCAGAGTCTGTGATGGAGACTACAGTATGCAGTATTCTCTCGAATGCCCTGTAATCATTGTTAGCATCCCAACATGTTTTACCTCTAATACTGCAGTGTTTGTGATGGAGACTACATTTTGTAATAGTCCTCTTCACATGTCCCTGTAATCACTGTTAGCCTCCCTACATGTTCCACCTGTAACACTGTAGTATGTGTGATGGGGACTACAGGTATGAAGTATGCCTCTCCTCATCCCCTGTAGTCACTGTTAGCATCCCTACATGTTCAACCACTAATACTGTAGTGTCTGTGTTGGAGCTTACAGTTTATAGTATTCCTCTTCATATGTCCTTGTAATCACTGTTAACCTCCCTACATATACCTCTACTAATACTGTAGGGTCAGTGATTGAGACTACAGTATGTACTATTCCACTTCACATGCCCTGTAATCACTGTTAGCCCCTGCATCTTCCACCACTAATACTGTAGGGTCTGTGATGGAAACTACAGTATATAGTATTCTTCTTCACATGCCCTGTAATCACTGTTAGCTTCCTACATGTTCCACCACTAATACTGCAGTGTCTGCAATGGAGACTACAGCATGTAGCATTCCTCTTCGCTGGGCCTGTGATCACTGTTAGCCTCTCCTACATGTTCCACCACTAATACTGCAGTGTCTGTGATGGAGACAACAGTATGTAGCATTCCTTTTCACTGGTCCTGTAATCACTGTTAGCCTCCTACATATTCCACCAATAATACTGCAGTGACTGTAATGGACACTACAGTATGTAGTATATCCTCTTCACATGCCTGGAGGTAGGAACAGATATTGTGGGACCATTGAGTCAATCAATCAATCAATTTTTATTTTATTAAGCACTATTCCATAAGTCTATAGCACTACACAATAAAGCAATACAATCAGCAAAATCAGCATATGTAGAATCCTAAAATATTAATCCTGAAATAAGATGAGAGACATTAGTAGACTAACCAATACCAGCATCAGGGAATGCCAACGTGAACAGATAGGTTTTTAGGGCAGATCTGAAACACTTTGTGGTCAGGCATCCTCTAATCCTACGAGACAGAGAATTCCACAGGGTCCAGGCTGCAAATGCAAAGAGAGGCCCCAGAACTCTTCAGTCAAACCCTAGGCACCGCTAGCAGTCCCTCGTCAGAGGAACAGAGTGAATGGAAGGGGCAATAAGAGCAGAAGATCTTGCAAGACACTGTCCCTGCCTGGGTTGGGCTTTCTAGGTCTTTGTCCTGACCTTGAAGGTGATCTACCAATGTACAGGCAGCCAGTGCAGGTCACAAAGCACAGGAGTGAAATCGCTAGGGTCTTGATAAACCAATCAATAACCTGACTGCTGCATTCTGCACCAGCTGCAAACAGCAGATATCAACCCTGGTAGCCCCAGGTAAAGAGCATTGCAGTATTTAAGGTGAAAGGTTACAATGGTGAGGATCATTGTTGGAAGGTGACCAAGCAGGACTAGGCATTTAATCAAGTGATATTCTGCAGATGGTGAAGAGGTCTTAGACAGCAGACACCTAAGATTTTAATGTCAGGCCACTGTCGAACACAATGCCCAGATTTTGCATCCAGTCAAAGTAGGCAGCTAGTTGCCTCGAGCCAAAGCACAGAGGGAAGGCCTGCTGATAGACCAGCACCTTGGTGATCTGTGTCAACCACAAGCACCTCCGTCTTGCCCAAATTCAACTTCACCAGTTGGCACTTATCCAGCCCTTTATCTTGGACAGGCAGCTATTATTTCAAAGACTGCACCACCCTGCTTGGGCACAAAGGACATGCAGAGCTGAGTATCATCTACATAACAGTAAGCTCAGCCCACACCATCTTATAATGTCTCCCAACTGCAGCATGTACACTGCGAACAACATGGGGACAGCATGGAACCCTTGGAACCCCATATGATGGGGAGAGGAGTCAAGGAATAAATTCTGACACAACTCTCAGTCCTGACAGTGAGGAATGTTCAAAGTCATCTGAAGACAGTACCAGACAGTCCACAGATCAGCCACAGGCACTCCAGCAGCACCCATGGACCACAGTGTCAAATTCTGAAAAGAGATCGGGGAACCAAGATGGAACAGCTCCCAATCCCTCACTATCAGGTGATCATTAAGTACCTCAACAGTCTCAGTACTATGCCTCTTCCTAAACATAGACTGGAGAGGATCGTAGACATCATGAGATGATAAATAGTTATCTCACTGCACTGCAACCACCTTTTCAATATCTTTTCCCACAAATGGTAGGTTGGAGACATGTGTCTAGTTAGCTAAGCAGTCAGTTGGAGGAAGCTTTCTTCAGGAGAGTTGTTACACCACCTCATTCAGGGTCCAGAAACACCCCTGACTCAATGATCACTGAACAATCTCAGCAAGGACCCAGCCGATGACTTCAGTCACCCCACTAGAAGGTTTGTTGGGCCGGGTCCAGACTACAGTAAGTTGGGAGCATACCCTGAAGCCCAGAAGCAGGTTAGGCCTATGCAGAGGCGTGGCTATTTTAACTGAGAAATCATTCCCTTTACTGTATTGGACTCTGCAGGAGATCCACAGGGCAGATATATATTCCTTCATGGGAAATTTAGAGGTACTGAGTTGTTGTTGGATTCCATTTATGGTCACAATTCAGGTACACGCTCCATTTTTCTAGAATTGGCTACGGCCTTGGCACACTTTAGTTGTTGTCCAATTCTCCTAGGAGGAGACTGGAATTTGGTCTTCACTAACAATATTGATAGAACATATCGACCAGAGACAGCCTCTCCCTGCTCGAAAGGCCTTGAGGAGTTCACTACCAATTTGTGGTTAATCGAGACCTCATGGCTCCTCTACCCTCCATAGAAAATTATCTTTTATTCTCCAGTACATGGAGTATATCTCTGTTTCGATTATTTTCTCCAGGCCACCAACTCATACCCTATATTCTGAGCTGTCACCTCCAGGCTAGGGTCATATCGGATCACTCACGATGTCTTTGGCCATGGATTTAACAACACTCTCTGTTAGACCATATACCTGGGTACTTAACAATTTGATACTCAAAATATGTGTTTGATGTCCCTCTCTAAGTGCTTTCTTTGGAGTCTATTCACTTAAATCAGGGCTTGGTAACAGCCTGTGATACACTCTGGTCAGCTTTAAAAGCAACTGGGCATGGTGTATTAATTTATCTGGCAACAATACACAAAAAGAAACAGATGGCACAAATGTTCACCTGGTTAGAAAAGATACAGGCTTAGGAAAGTCAAGGTTTGATGGCATTGTCAGAGGAGGAACAGTGGAAGCTATCTCATCTTGGGGCAGAGTAGCTTCTCACCTCCTCAAAAGGCAGCTAGATCTACATCCAAAATAAAAGCATTTTATATCGGCCAGGGCAGTAAGGCAGGGAAACTGCTGGCTCTTCACCTAAAACAGTGGTTGTCAACCTTTTTGGTCTGTGCCCCCAGGCCAGCTGTCAGCCATGTCGGGGACCCCTACAAAAGTCTACAGATCAGATTTAGTACCTGGTTTAGTGTTTTGTACAGCCATTATACAGCTATTCTGAATAATTAAATATAGCTATAGATATAAAGTACACAATAAGTACACAATAATTACATTGCTGAGGTGCTAATGTGTCAGTCTTCTACTACTGGGGTCTGGCAGCATTTAACTTACTGACTGAGCTACCTAAAAGAACAACTACCTCACAGAAATTGATGCTGATCTCAGGCAGTCATAGATAATTAAAAATTAAAAAATTACATAATACTGTTTTATTTCTTTATATATTTTAAGCTTAGCTGAATATAACAAGTTAAATAGCTGAGCTAATTAAAATTTACACCTCACAGAAGTTGCTGCTATCAGTCAGAAGCTGTATGTTTTGCGAGCTAACACAGTAAATAAAACACAGGCATGTAATGTTTCTTACTTAGTTAAATAAAAAGTAGCGTGGAGCGAGAGGCGGTGCGATGGGCGGGGGAGCGAGGTGGACAGACCACCTAGCAGCAATGAACTCTGGTAAGTTATTCAAGTTTTGCTCTGAGAGAGATATATCTTCACGGGCTGACACGCTGACATTGCGGGCTGACATTGTGGTCAAACAGCTTTGAAAAAAATTGTTTTACTGTGGTTGCAATTTCTCTCTCTCTTTCCCCTTTAGCTGTAGCTGAAATTTCTGTGGCAGTCAACATTTTTCACATGTTCAAGAAGAGAGTTTCAACATTTGAGTATGCAATAAATAAAGGATTTGTGGCTCATTCAAGTTGGAGAGAGGAGAAATATCTGCACTGGGTTGACATCACGGTCAAACAGCAGTAAAAAAAAAATATTTTACTGAGGTTGCAATTTCTCTGGGTATTTCTGCAGACCCCTCTGGGCCGTGGACCCCAGTTGAAAACTACTGGCCTAAAACATCCAAACTCTGGAGCCCTGGTTCTTGAGGCTAAGGGTGTGATGGAGATCTTCTGTACTTTTACCACAGTCTTTATTCTTCTCGCTCTCAGTCACCCCAACAAAAAGCTCAAATGGAGGCATTCTCTGACCTTGCAGAACCACCCCAGCTGACAATCACTCAGAAGGAACTTTTTGAGTCCTATTACTCCAACGAAGTACAACAGGCCATTGACTCCCTACACTCAGACAAGGCTCCAGGGCCAGATGGGTTCACTGACTTGTTCTATAAAACCTGTAAAGACACGGTGATCCCTCTTTTGACTTCATTATTAAACTCCTGGGAGTTCTCCCCAGTGACTGCTAAAACACTCTTCAAAGCGAAGATAGTTCTTTTGCCAAAACCGGGAAGGATCCCAGCAGGTCAAGAATTATCAACCCATTTCGCTTTTAAATGTAGACGTCAAACTCTATGAAAAATGGTGGCCTCCTGTTTGGCTAAAGTATGGCATTGCTTAGTAGGACAGAGCAAGCTAATTTTGTGGCAGGCAATTCCAGTGAACATTTTTGTAAGTTATTTCATCTAATCTCTGCATCCAGGGATCCAGCACTGGGAGCGGTGTTGGTTTTCTGGATGCAGAAAAGGCCTTTGATAGGACCACATGGACATACTTGTTTCATGCCCTTAGTCAGTATGGATTACCTGCTGAATTCATCTGTAGAGTTCAAGTGTTATACCATTGCCCTTCAGCTGGAAGTTTGTGTAGTAATGAACTCTCTGAGGTTTTCTGGCTGCCAGGTCCTTAACAGGATATGGAGATTCAGGGACCCTACGTGTGGAGGCTGAAATTTAAACTCTCTCTTTGTGGATGATCTCTCCTACATTTACTGAAATTGGGAAGCACCACTGCTGAGAGCACTGCAGCTTATTTCCCACGTCAGTGAATTCTCTGGATACAAGCTGAACCGAAATAAGATTACTCACAGAGGATCGCTACTGTTTGTTGCTAACATTTCAGTGCTTTATTTTTCTCAGATTCAGATTATTGTTGCTGGTATACCTTCTTCTGCATTATTACAAGGTGTGCCTACAGGTGTGTGCTAACAGATTACTGCTGTAATCTTCTGATTCAAATTGTCTTTTGCAAGGTATATCTTCTGTTACTGCTTTATTTTTCTCTGTAGCAAAGTGTTTCTTACAGGTATCATCTCTGAAATTATTACAGGTGGTGCTTTACAGGTTTTACAGTTTTATCTAACATTAGGATAAGCTTTCAGGGTTACTGCATTTGTTGTTGACTGACTGTTTCTGCTCTTACCTCCTTGTTCTTTCATCTGTGGTTCTTTTTTCGGCAGGGAAGGGTCAAGCCACCACCCCATCCCCAACGACCCCACTACATTCCTTTTATAGGGTACCACGTCGTGACATTTCCTGTGGCAAAGCAGGAAGGATGGATCAGTGGGGCATCCACAAGGTGAGCTCATTTAAGGGACACTAGTAATTTAACTTGTTATAGTAAGTTATATGAAAACAAAACACAAAATCAAACCATTACTTGCATTTTCTTCCTTCTAATTACTCTGACCAGGTTATAAACCCAGCAAATTATCTGGAATGGATATCATTAACTGCAGGTACTGCAGAACACCTTTCAGAAGGACAGTCTTACAGGATTTAGGACACTGTCCTACATGCTGAGCCATTGGAGATCTTAGGGCTCAGCTCCAAGCAGCATGGGCAGAGATTGTGTCCCTCAAATTTCATATTCAGAGGAAATACATTATAAGAACCACCCGCCATTTCCCCAACATCCAATAGAAGAACATCGACCGCAGAGGGTAGTTGGTCCAGGAGGTTGGCAGGTGGTTAGGAGGGCAAATCAGGTGCCCCATCACTCTGTGCTCTCCAACATATTACCTCCAAAACCATATAAACACTACAAACAGGTATCTGCCTCTATCTCTGAAATCAAACAAAGGGCAGAGGACACTGCAGCACAGGAGCTAGCACAACAAAACTTGCCCAAATCAGGAACCAAAACAAAAAATCAAAAGGAAATCCAATAAACTTCTGATCATAGGAGACTCCATGATTCAGGAGTTGATACCCATCTCCAGCCTGGGGTAATGGTCAGATGTCTCCCAGGTACATCAGCGTGGAGAGACACTGACCGCATTTCTAAAATTGTTCACAAAGCAGGAGAAATATGATGTCCTGGTACACATAGGGACTAATGATCTCGCCAGCTGGTCAGTTGTGGAGACCAAGGAACACCTGACCAGGCTGGGTGACAAACTATCATCCATTTCTTCCAACATCTCCTTCTCTGAGATCCTGCCAGTCTGGGAGAGGGGGCAGATGGAAGGAAGGTCAGAGAAGAGGAGATAGGGAGCTAAACATGTGCTCAAGGGCTGGTGCCAGGAAGAAGGACACAGATTTGTAGGGAACTGGCAACAGTTCTGGGAGTGAAAGTTCTTTAAATTTGACAGACTGCATCTGACTAAGGAGGAGTCAGTGCATTGGGCAGAAGTTTGACATCTTTGCAGAATATTTAAACTAGCAAATGGGGAGGGTGCAGCACCTCATCGTCAAATGGGAAGAACCCCTCCCCTCAGCTAGTGGTCAAACAGGGATTCAGCATGTTTGCAGTTCATTTGCATCACCAGGTAAGAAAAAGGTCCATTTCCCCATCGCGCTAGGGAAATGCTAAACCTCATTCAACAACTAACACACTGAAATCTGGCCAATGGAAAATCATGTACACAAATGCTCACAGCCTGGAAATAAGATCCCAGACCTGCAGGCAATAATGTCAGAGGCTAAACTGGACATAGTAGCAATTAGCGAGACGTGGTTTACCGGTAACCACACTTTGGAGACTTCAGTACCTGACTATGTACTGTTCGGAAGAGACTGAGGTGCAAAAGGGGAGGGGGAGGTGGAGTGGCCCTGTATGTCAATAAAAATATCAAAGCTACATTAATTCAGAATACACGTAAGGAGCGAGAAGAATTGTGGGTCACCCTGGAAACAGGAAATGGGACAGCCATAAGAACTGGGGTTGTCTAGAGGAGGAGGACATAGACACATTACTGTTAGAAGATATACAAAACATGACAGCTAAAGGGAGGTTCTGATAATGGGAGACTTCAACATGACGGATACAGATTGGTCAATACCAGCAGGAACATCTTCCATAACTAGACACATGGTGGATTCTCTGCAGGGAGGCCTCAAACAACTGGTACAACAACCCACAAGAGACAGGGCTATCCTAGCTCTAGTACTGACTAACAGGAAGGGATCACAGATCTCGGTAGAAGGTCACCTGGGGCCAGTGACCATCACATGGTATGGTTCAATTTGGCTACTACATCTAAATTATGCCATTCCAAGGCAAAATATGGGACTTCAGAGGAGCTGACTTTGATAAGATGGCCAACAGAGTTAAGCTAGCCTGGCAAAAAGAAACACATTTGAGGGGTATAGGCAAAGTGGACAAGCATTAAGGATGCAATACTTGAAGCAACATCCCATTGTGTTAGACAGAAAAGGAAGTGCAAAGAAGAAGAAACCACTTTGGTTCTCAAATACAGTGCGAAAAGGTCAAACCAAAAGGCTGGCCTTCAGGAAATATAAGGGTACACAGCAGGATGAAGATAGGGAGGCTTACCAAACTGCCCTAAGGGAAGCAGGGAAGGCAGTAAGGCAGGCAAAGTCCCAAACTGAGGAAACACTAGCACGAATAGTAAAAGAAGGTGACAAGACTTTTTATAGATACATTAGTGAAAGGAGAAAGTCCAGAGGGGTATTGCTAAGCTCAAAGGAGAAAGGGGGCATGTGAGGAGGAGGACCCTGTAAAAGCCTTCTATCCTAAATAGATATTTTGCTCAGTATTTACTGAAGAGAAGGTAGGGCAAGGCCCACAGCTCAGTTCGCATGGACACAGGGGAGGAGGGGGAGGTGAGCACTACTCCCTTCACCAAAGAAAGGGTCCTACAAGAGCTCGCTAAGCTCAGGGTGGGCAAGGCAATGGGACCTGATGGCATACATCCCTGGGTACTTAAGGAGCTAAGGGTGGAACTAGCAGAGCCATTAGCAGAACTGTTTAGTGAGTCTCTGAGCACAGGAGAGGTCCCAGAAGACTGGAGAAGGGCTCATGTGATCCCATTCCACAAAAGTGGTAGCAGGGAGGAGGCAGGGAACTATAGACCAGTCAGTCTTACCTCAGTAGTGGGCAAGATTATGGAGCACTCCTTAAGGAAAGGATAGTGCAACACCTGGAATCCATAGGGGCACAGGATCCAAGACAGCATGGGTTTACATAAGGAAGGTGCTGTCAAACTAATCTCACATTTCTTTAACTGGGTAACCAGAGTGGTGGACCAAGGGGAGCAGTTGATATTGCCTACCTTGACTTCAGCAAAGCTTTCAAAACTATTCCACATAGAAGATTGATAAATAAGCTGGGTAGGCTTGGGGTGGGTCAGAAGTTGGTCAACTGGGTGGCAAACTGGTTGACAGGCAGAAAACAGAGAGTGGTGGTAAATGGTATACAGTCAGAAGAGATGCAAGTCAGAAGTGGGGTACCTCAGGGATCAGTTCTGGGGCCAGTCCTCTTCAATATCTTCATTAGTGACATTGCAGATGGACTAGAGGGTAAGGCTTGTCTGTTTGCAGATGACACCAAGATCTGCAACAGAGTAGATGATCCAGATGGGGTGGGCTGAATGAGAAGAGATCTGGATAAACTAGCAAAATGGTCCAGAAGAGTGGCAACTGGATTTAATGCAAGGAAGTGCAAGATCATGCACATAGGGAAGAGAAACCCCAAGCCACCTATAGGCTGGGAGGGAGTTGCTGGCATTCACAAAGGAAGAAAGAGACTTGGGCATCATCATCACCGATGACCTGAAATCATCCAAGCAGACCTCTAAAGCAGTAGGTAAGGCTAGGGGATGTTAGGGTGTATTAGTAGGGGTATCACAAGTCGTAAGAGGAGGTAATACTCCTCTTTACAAGATACTAGTTAGGCCCCATCTGAGTACTGCATGCAGTACTGGAGGCCACACCTTCACAAGGACATTAACCAAATTGGGGCAGTCCAGAGAAGGGCAACCAAAATGGTGCAGGGACTGCATCAGAAGACATATGAGGACAGATTAATGGAGCTCAAATGTATACCCTTTAGCAAAGGAGGTAGAGAGGTGATATGATCGAAACATTCAAACACCTTAAGAGCATTAACAAGGTGAAAGAGTCTAACATGTTTAAATATAAGAATAATAGCAGGACAAGAGGACACAGCATGAGATTAGAGGAGGCCGATTAAGGGGTAATGTAGAAATTCTTTTCACAGAAAGATTGGTGGATGCATGGAACAGCCTACCTCAGGAAGTGGTGGCTATGAATACAGTGCAGGGCTTCAAACAGGCATGGGATAGGCATAAGGGAGCAATACAGATGAGTATGAATAGATAGACCACTGACAGAGCAAAGCCGATGGCACATTTATAAGGTAGAAAAATAAATGGGCAGACTGGATGGGCCTGCCGGTCCTTATCGACCATCAACCTCTATGTTTCTATGTTTCTATTATAGAGTTTTCTTTGTCTAGAATGGGATTGCAGTCTTCAGTCTAAGATCTGGGTCTCCAATGGGAACCGCATGCTTTATCTTTTGGGGATCAAACTTTCTAGGAATCTAGGGAGCTACAGTCTCTCAGCCTTGCTCCTCTCATAAAACAAATTGAGAGGAACTGAGACAGTGGCGATCAGTTCCTAACAATCTGGGGTTGGCAAGTGAGATCAAGATGTCTATTTTCCCAAACATTCATAACTCTTTGAACAAGTTGAATATTTACCTACCTAAAACATTTTTTTTATGACCTAGACTTTTCATGGGAGGGAAGACACCTCATCAGGCATATTTGAAGGTCACCAGGCCTAAAAATGGCAGAGGGCTACAGTTGCTGGACTTTCATCTATATTATTTAGCTATTTACAGTGCTAAATACTTACAGTAGCTCTCTTTGGATGATCTTGCCACCCCTCTAACAGCTCAACAGTTGTTAGAACAGAAGTTGATGTCCAAGCAAAACTGTCTTTGAAAGCTTTGCTGCTTAGGCCATGGTACAAGATCCTCAAGAGATTTCATGGAGACACTTATAGGCTGGGATATCCGGTATCACCATCAACTTTGTCTCTGGCGCAACATACGGGTTAATAAAGACTTGTCTCAACCACTGTTTCACAACCACAGCTTGACCATTGCCAAGGCCCCAATTCTTCTGGAGAGCTGGTGGCCAGACCCTGAGCCTTATTTTGGTTATTTCTTATGCAAAGGGCAATTATTGCATCTTTCCGCTCTTCAGGAGAAATTTAATATACCCCTGAAAATATATTTTAAGTTGCTTCAGATTCAAAACTGTCTGTCGTCCTTTCTAGGCCCAGCACCTGGTCAAGCACAGCAGGTACACTACTGTTATTCCTATCTGTTCTGTCCAAGACCCCAAACCAGTGTCTAAATTATACTGAGAACTAGGGCATCAGCTATGGGACAAATCTCCACTTGGCAGCATTTACTGTTTATCACTTCAAATTTCTGATGACTCTTGGCGGGAATTTGGTCAGACATCTATAGTTCCACCAAACAAGATCAACTTAGACAGATCCAATTTAATCGCTTCATAATATATATATATCTAACACCCACCAAATTATTTATAATGGGAATTGCCCTTCTCCTGTTTATGATAATTGTGGTGTAGATGAAGGTTCTCTATGCAATAAGTTATGGTCATGCCCAAAATCCTAAAATTCTGGGATACCGTGAGGAAAACATTTAATCTTTTCTGGATTTATCCTCTTTTTTTCATGAGGGAGGTTTGTCTGTTGGGGCATTACTTCTTCATTCCTACACTTGTACAAGCAGTGCAAATGGTGACCATTTCCCTAGTCACAAAGTTGATTATTCTGTGTTATTGGAAAGAATGGTCACCGTCATATACTGAGTGGTGGACAGAATTCTTCACTGCTTTAAATGCTGAATGTGCAGTTGCCCTTGCAAACCATGCATGGAAGAGACATCAGGACTGTTGGTCCTCTCTTTATTCTCAGTTTTAGACAACACTTTGGTTATTAAGGTTTATCCTTTAGCCCCTTTTGTGCGATGTATTGGTATTTGTTGTTCACTCTTGCCATGCTCTTTTCCACAATTAGAGTGAATTCTCTGTTGTTTAGCATGCTTGGTGGAGCATCGGGGTGGAGGCTGGTTGGAAGTAGGGGTGGCTGGGTGGGACTACTGTATGTTGGCTTGTTAACTGCAGTGCATATCAGGTTGTGTTGTATTCTCTTTTTCTAATAAAACATACTTAATTGCAAAAAAAGAAAAACATAAAACAGAAGCAGATTAGGAGCTTCCTAGGGACTGCAGGGTACTACGAATGTTTGTGCCCAATTACAGAACCCTTGCAGCTCCTCTATCTGGCTTGCTAAAGAAAAGAAAGCCCAAAAAGTTAAACTAGGAGCCAGCTTGTGAATAAGCCTTTGTATGGCTAAAGGCAGCTGTGCAGTGCCACTGTGTTAGCCAGTCCAGATTACACTAGGCAGTTTGTAGTACAGACTGATACCTCAGCTGTGAGGATTGGAGCAGTTGTCAGCCAGACATCTAATCAGGGATAAAAACACCCAATAGTGTTCCCGGAGCAGACATATTTCATTGTTGAAAGGAATGCCTTGTGCTGGTATGGGTCCTGAAGAAATTAGAGCCATACCTTTATGGGAGGTGCTTCAATGTACAGACCAATCACACCTACTGAAGTTGAATCAGATGGGCAAAACAAATGGATGCCTCCTCAGATGGAGTATTGCTGTACAGGCCTATAATGTGACAATTAACCACAGGGCCAGGTCAGCATACGCAAACGCAGATGGCCTGTCTCACCAAGTAGAACAGTAATAGAATATGTGGGATACCAACCATGCAATAGGGTGTGTTCCCACCAATTAAATCAGGAGGGAGGATATGGTGATTAAGCTTCTGCTGTAAGATTGCTGACATATTATTGTTATATTTTTCTGTGATTTTGGTTATTTTAAAATTTCCAAAAGGCCAGGCTAAGGTTTAACAGGAAGATGCCCATGTTTTTATTTTAAAAGGTTACCTGCAGAGGATGAGTATTCCATAATCTGGAAAAGCTTACTTAATGGGAAAATGAGATTATATTTCAAAAGGATGGAAGTTCCTTGTAAACTGATAACAGGAAATAGGTGTCATAAACTTTCAGGAGATGGGAAAAACTCTCGCTGTAATAAACTTTACGTGGGGGTTGAGCATCAACCAAGAAAGTATGACAGCTTAATTGCAGCAGTGCTCCTCCTCGGCAGCGGAATCTGGAAAAAAATTAAACTCATTGACAAGGGAATTTAGTAAAAATCGAAACCGGAATACTTGAAGAACAAACAGGTGAAAACTGCACTTAAATTGGATGCAGAGACTGTTTTTATTAATTTAAATGTTTTTACAGTTCTACGATGACTATGAGCTGGCAGGCACAATGGAAAACAATTCAGTTGGTGGGCACCTTGACAGTATGGTTGTTTCAAACAAAACCAAAATGACACAGATTAAAGACATGCTGCAGGCTATGGTAATTAACAAAGATGTCATCAAAGCTGAAATAAGAAGCTTAAAGGTAATAGTCAACTCTATTGTAGTTAATTTATTTATTAAGATTTGTTTATAAAGTACAGTACATCACATAACATACTATGATATGTATACATTTTGTAACTGTAATAATATTGATAGAACGCCTGTTAACACCTTATATAATCATAACATCTTGTGCTAAATAGTCTATTTGCGGGTGTGAGAAAATATAAAGTGTTACAGTTAATGAAGTGAGATGCGGTACTGTTAAATAATACACTTAATCATGTAATTATATAACTATTCATAGGAGTTGCATAGAAGAGTATATATATTAGGCAATAAGTGTCGTATGATGTCAAGAAGGAGGGTCTAGTAAGGTAATTTCACTGTTTCTGAAGAAAGTTCAAATAATCTTGCCAACATAAATAAAATTCATTGAGTCGGTCTTGTATCAAGTAGGATATCCTTTCCAGCGAGGCAATATGGGTTAGGCTATTCAGAATATCTGTCATGGTAGGTATTGATTGAGATTTCCACCTCATTAATATAAACCTTTTACCTGCATAAATAAGATGAGCAACCATTTATATTTTAGATGCAGTATTGAAAATAGATTGCCATAATTTATATACTGGTTTACAAGACCATAATATGTGCAGAAGGTCTCCATTCTTGAATTGCATCGCCAGCAGTTATTGCTATTTATTAATCCCAACTTATGTAAGTGAGAAGGTGTTCTATACCATAAATATAGTATTTTGTACTGTATCAATTTACTACGTACATCTTTAAAGGTGTTATGACATAGTTTCAACATTCATCCCATTGAGATTCAGAAATACTTTCATTTAACAAAGCACTCCATTTATTTCTGGAGCGTAATCGATTGATTTGGTAGTGCATCCTTAATTGACTTATAAATTTTACTAACCAGTCCGGAGGAGGTATTAGTCCATGAATTAATGTATAAAGAATTTGTGATTGAGCTAGTAATTTGTTGAGTAACCTGAAGTGTGGCAGAGCGAATTTGTAGGTATTTCAAAATTCATTTTGGATATGTGCCATTTGTCTGTAAATTACTGAAAGAATCTAGTAATTTGCCCTTATTATCAAGGATATCTTTCAAAAGAAAATATTTTTATGTTTCCAAGAATTACAATATATGGGTTTTGCGTTCTAATATAATTTTGGGTTTCCCCATAAGGTGTAAAGGTTATAGGGTAGGGTCTGTTTTAAGCCATTTGTGCAATTTAAACCAATAATGAATAGATGTTTTAATAGTGGGGTGATTGTTTATTTTAGAATTAGATAAAGAATATAGAAAACTATTGGGTATTTTTCCAGAAGATAGGGTAGCTTCCATGTCTAGCCATAATGGCGAGTTATAGTTGGGTTTAGTAAACCATTTAACAGTTTACGCTGCTCTAAATGCCCATAAATAAGTCAAGAACCAAGGTAAACCAAAACCTCCTTTAGACCAGTGAGAACGTAGTTTGATATGGTTAAACCTAGGTATATGACCTTCCCATAAAAGTCTCCAATTATTTTATCAATTTTTTGAAGTAAGCAAGGGAGATTTTAAGTGGGATATAAGAAAAGATAAGAATTTTAGGAGTAATACTCATTTTATAGCAACAATTTTACCAGGGAAAGAGAATTTAAGTTTCTCCATTTATTTAATTTGTTTTGATGTCCATTAGTAAGGGTTGGAGATTAAGTTCCCAAATTTATTAAGATCAGGAGTAATTTTTATCCCTAAACAGGTAATATTATGTGGAGCCCACCAAAATCCTAGTATATTGCTCATAGAGGTTGCATTTTTATTTAGGGTAAGATCTCTGTTTTTGGTAATTTACTTTTAAACCAGAGAGATTAGAGAATATATTAAGTGCCTGAATAAGTGATTGAGTGGATAAATCAAGTTTTCAAGCAAGATAATCATATCATCTGCATATGTTAAGGATGTGTAATATGTACTGCGATATTCCTATAATATCCTTGTGCTGTCTTAAATGATCCGTAAGAGCTTCTAGAGCTAAGATAAAGAGGGATGGAGAAAGAGGGCATTCCTGCCTAGTTCCCCTTTCAAGTTTAAATGATTTGGATAAAGTAGAATTGGTGAGAACCCTTGCTTGTGGATTGTATAGAAGTTTAATCCAAGAGCAAAAGATTACTAAAACCAAGCGAGTTAGTACCATGTAAATGAAATTCCAGTCCAAAGAATCGAAAGCTTTTTAAGTCTACGGACATGGCAGCAGCAGGGAATTAAGAGATTTGGCCTTGTGCATTATGTTAATTAAAGAATGGATATGATCAGATCCCATCCTACCTTTTACAAAACCTACTTGCGATCTGTGAATTAACTTGGAAATGTGTGGTTCTATACGATTAGCTAAGATTTTGTCAAATATTTTACCATCTGTATTGAGTAGTGAGATAGGGCAATAGTTTTCCGGAAGTATTATCTTTGTCTTTTTGGAAGAACAGTGATAATTGCTTGGTCATAGTATGGAGTAATTTACCTTTCTTAGAGGACTCTTGAAAAACATTACATAATAAGAGACATAATTGATCTGCTAAAGTTTATAAAAGTCCACTGAGTAACCGTCTCCACCTGGAGATTTACCAGATTTAAGGGAAAAGAGTGCCTTCTTTACTTCTTCTACAGTAATAGATGCATCTAAAGAGCATATAATGCATCTTGAGGAAGTTGGGGAGCATTAGTCTGTCTAAAAAGAGGTAATGTCAGAGCTTGATGCAGAGGAAACAGAAGTATATAATTTTATAATAAGAAGTCATGATCTCGTTAATAGAGGATTCTTTGGTTTGAATTTCTTCTACCTGGTCTTTTAATGCTGCAATATGACGTTCTATTTGTTGCATTCTAAGTCTATAAGCAAGTATTTTGCTTCCTTTTCCCTCCTTCCCAATATTTATGCTTTATTCTCAGTAAAGCAATTTCTGTCTTATGAACAATTATCTCATTAATTTGCATACGTAATTGCAAGATTTCATAGTGTAGAGGAGATGAAGTGTTGGGGTGAGGATTAGTCCAATATACTTTTTGTTTTTCTCTCAGTAAGTTTTCAAGGTTTTTAATCTTTTGTTCCTAGATTTCTTCCTATATGCTGCAAACTAATTATCTTGCCCTTAAAGTTGCTTTAAGTGCTTCCCATGTGGTTCCATAGATGTGTCATCTGGTCGTTATGGTAGAAATTCTTCAAGTTGTGTTCTAATCCAGGGTAAAAACTCTGGATCTTTAAGTAATAAGGGTCAAGTCTCCAGGAGAGAGATTTTGAAGGATGGGACCCCATGTAAGTATAAGCTTAACGAGCATGATCGGATATAATTAAAGGAAGGATGTTAACATCTAATATGTTTGCTGTAACATTAGGAGCGGTTAACCAGTAGTCTATTCTACTATAAGACTGGTGACGGGAGAATAGAAGGTATAATCTTTGTCTCTGGGATGGAAAATCCTCCATATATCTGATAAGCCCAGATCTTTCATTAACTGTAATACCAAATTTAGACTTTTGGGTGACTATTGCAAAGTTATTACTTCTGTCCATATAAGGATCTAAAGTGAGATTGAAATCTCCTCCAATCAATAAGGGCAAATTAACCAGATTTAGTGAGATTAGCTGATTAATCAGCTCTTGAAACAATTGAGGGTCATCAATATTAGGTGCATACATATTAGCTATTGATAATGGACCTGTAGGAGTATCAAACGTTATGATAAGCCACCTACCATCGGATCCTTCAAAACATTAGAGGGTTTCCAATTCAGATTTTTATGAATTAATATAGCTACACCTCTTTTTTTGTAGACGGAGGCTGCAAAACCTGACTGACCCACTCACGTCTTAATCTAAAATTATCTGCATCTAGTAGTTTAGTTTCTTGTAGTAGTGCAATTTGTATTTTATGTTTTTAAGGTTATTAAGATTTGTTTACATTTACTTGGAGTATTTAGTCCCTTGACATTCCAGGTGCATATTGATAGGTTAGTCATCATTTATTAATAACTATTGTGTGTTGTGTGTCACATAGGAAGTCAAGGGACTCATAAATCCAAGTAAATATGAAAACAGTATTGCAGATCATCACAATGTATATCGCAGTGTGAAGAAGTCATTGGCAAGATATTGTAAAGCCAGACCCTTAAAACAGTATATAAGCTCAGTTTGCTTACCACCCCGTATTCCTTTTATGCAACTCCTTACTAACAATCTAACTATGCTATTAATAAACAACCAGACAATATAATAACAATACACTAAAGTCATCTATGATGAACAAAGGAGAGGCCGGTCCAACAAGAGAAAAGATATTAAACAAAAGGACCAAGACCCGTCCTATGTTCTCTAGGACGTAGCTATCAATGAGAACTAGAATAGTACAGATAAAAGTAAGACAAACTAGAGTACTATTCAGTTCACCTTGTAATAATGTAATATCTAAACGAAAATGAGTGATTGAAAAGTGAATTTTCACTATTGGTATAGAACTAATTAAGTTTTATCAGCGTTCTCACCTCTAACATCATGATCAATTGTAGTGGGAAACTGAAATAGCTTACATAATGATAATACATCAAATAAAAAAAAAAAAAATTAGGCAAGTGTCTATTGTTTGTATTAGTACCCTCAGGTATCTTACATCTCATTGTAAGTGTAACCAATTATATATAGATGTAACTAGTAACAGTATGCCTGACACCTCATGTTACACACATTATAAGTCATCATCTTATGTGAGGTTTTATAGGGATCCTACAATGGATATTCGATCTAATGCAATGTGTTAAAAAAAAAAAAACTATTATACATTTCTGAGCTTGGATAATTAGCAGAGGTTCATTCCATCCAAGCATTACAGACCCATATATATGAAACTAATATTTGTATATTCACAATATCTGAGTCTATTATTTGTAATATTCGTTTTGTACAGAACATTACGTTGCTCTTATAATTAATAGCAGTGGCCCAAATTTGTAAATGGTGAGATAGTGTTAAAATAATACACTTCCTAGGCCACTCAGACCTCTATCAGCTGTAACAACTACAGATTGCCAGTATTAATATATAGTCTCCGTAATAGTTATTAAATCTAATACAGAACATATAGCGTTCATCTCTGTTGTTTCACGGAGTGGAATACCCTTTATATTTGCCCTTTCCACGATGCCTTTTTTAGGAGGTTCATTTGTTTTAGAAAGAGATTATCTGTGTTACTGTTCCAAGAGACCTCAAGGGTTATTGTCCCTGTCTGATCCCAGTAACGTATTACTCTCTTCAGTCAGGTTTTTCAAATGAGGAATGCAAGTCCTGCAGTACAGCATATTTATTATGAACTGGGATATTAGGAATATCAGGAGTGTTAGAGACAGATTTAGAAGTGATGTTGCATATTTCAACTGGGCTGCAACATCGTGGATTCAAGTGATCCCACCATTTGCCATCCGTTCTTGCTGCAGTTGACTGTCTTCTCCCAGACTCCTCAGGCAAATCAGCGAGCGCAGCACCCTTTTCCCCAGGCAGTGCGCCCGAGGCCGCACGGAACCAACCTCACCCAGGGCACAACCGCCCAGAGACCTTCCAACCACCGAATCTAACTGGTGAGCTTTATGTTGTGTTTCCAAATATGATTGTAAAGATTCTGGGGTATTGAAGTCCTTATGCGAATTACCAATATAAACCCTCATTACTGCGGATACCTGAGGAGAAGCGTAGCCGATCTGGTGCATGATTCGTCTAGCTGGAGTAAAAGCCCTCCTTTTATAGATAGATCTTTTGAGAAATCACAGTAAATGTATATTCTGTGCTCTTGCCAAATGAGTTGACCCATGTTTCTTGATTTTTGTAGTATGAGCTCAACATTGCGTAGTTAAGGAATTTGGCAATTATCGGTCTCGACCTTTGCTGCATGGAGGGTCTAGCCTAACGATCTGTGAACTCTTTCTATGATTAGCTCAACGCCAGCTTGCAGATTAAGTATTTGTGGTAATACATATGACAAGAACGTTTTAGTATCATTAGCTTCCACTCCTTCAGGAAATCCAAGATACTGAAGGTTATTTCTACGATTTCTGTTCTCCAAATCTTGAGTTTGATTGTAGTTCTTTATTGTCCGTCTTGGGATCTGATGGTAGTTTTAAGTTCTTGTATTGAGTCTTCGTTGGTACAAATTTTGTTCTCAGTAAAGGCAAGTCAGGAGTCAATAGATTTCATCGTTTGTGAATTGTTTTGAGTAGCGATCTTTAAATCGTTCATATCCGTCGACAGCTTAGCAAACATTATTTCTATTTTTTCCAGAGAAGCTAACTGTACTCTGATTGAGCCATTTTGACGACTTGTGGTAGGCCTTCTGATTTTGAAAGTAAACCCAGATCCGTAGTTCTTATGAGGATCAAAGCAAAAATAGAGAGAGGAAAAAAAACAAAAAATAAACAAGGAAGAAGCTTTTAAAATCTTCCATTAAGTTGCTCTTGTAGTTATTTACATATGTAAGGTCTCTCAGTTGACTTAGATGCCTAAAAAATGATGTTAGATGGTGATAGTAAGTAGGAGCTCAGAAGTCAAGCAACCATCTTGCTCGGTGCCAGGCCACGCCCCACAGTCAACTCTATTAACAAAAACATTGAGTGCTTTAATCACAGGCTTAATGAGATGGAGGGCAGAGTCGCCACAGTGGAGGAAACAACTACCAAGTAAGACAGTTATACTAAATTTTATCACACACAATTAATTAAAATTTGGCAAAAATAGACAACCTAGAAAACAGAGGTAGAGCGCAACAATCTCTTGATTTGTGGGTGTACCAGAAGGATGGAAGGGCACAGTATGATGCACTTTTTACATAATTTAACCCTGATCTACTGCAATACAAGTGGGGGTGGGCACTGGTAACTTGAAAGTGCTCATAGATTCCTCGCCCCAAGCCGAAACAAGGTGCACCCCAAGGCCCATAATAGCCTATTTTCTCAGATACATGGTCAAAGAGGAGATTTTAAAAATAGCCAGAGAGAAAAAGCACTATCGTGAAAAGGCAACAGAATTCATATATTCCAAAACTATTTTGCCGAAGTGGTGGCACAGAGGAAAACCTTTTTGAGATTAGGGGGAGCTACAGCAGTTAGGACTTTCTTATAGAATAAAATATCCTGCTACATTGCTGATCAGCGTAAACAGTTGTTCTCATTCTTTTAAAGACACCTTCGCAGCATGGGATTTTATTAACAACAAACTGAGAAAACCCACAGTTAACAGTCATTATTTTGAAAGGGATCAACATTCAATAAAGAATTGTCACACGTGATCTCTAGGATAGCAGACATAGAATGCAGGGCAGCAGAAAGGTCCAAGGACATAGGCCTCAGCCCTAGAAACAGAGCAAATGCCACAAAGTTGGCCCAGAAGAAAGATTGGCAAGGAATTAAAAGAAAATGTGAAGGACTTACCAGAGAGCATCATGGAGAAAGACATAAGGTTCCACTTTCATACATGAAATTTGCAAAGGAAGAAATCAACTTCTGTTATTCAACCCTTGAACTTGAACTTGAATCTTGACTTGGCGCCTTTTTAGCCTCTTGTGTTAACTAATTCAATTGCTGATCCAACATTTTGGGTAGTCGTAGATGTGGAAATAGTTTATTTTTAGTTTATTTTAATAGTAGCTAATACTAAAAACTCAATTCTGCCTGTTACCTTAAAGATCCTAAGTTACTGGTGATAAAATACTTTAAGCCTACTGTAAATCATGGCTGTCGCTTTAGATGTACAGCAGCCTGCTTATGCTCAAATTAAGGCTTATGAACTTGCTGTTATTAGTCTATTTAGCCAGAATTTATTATAACTAAGCCAAATGTGCACTGAAGTAACTTGTGCTGTAACCAGAAGTCTGTGCACTGTTAGATGTTAGCTCTCCCTCTCTTTTAACTGCCCTCATTGTTTAAAGTCTGTTGCTGAAGCTACTACTGCGTAGCTAGTGGCTGCCCTCCCCCACCATCCAAGTACATAAAAGTCTTACCATAGTCTGTTTCTCCACAGCTGCTGATATTGAGAGGGTCATGAGGGTCGTGGACATTTCACCCTCCCACCCCATGGAACAGCATCCCATTAATTAAGGTATGGAGCTCGTGGCCATGCTGAGACTGAAGAGCTACTTGGCAGAATCCTGTAGGCAGACTGCACTTGAATTTAGTCCCTGACACTCCGTCAGCTCCCACTGCCCCACCACCACCCATGCTCAACTCCTCCTTATATAGGATTGATGTTTCCTGGCTGAACCAATCAGCCCATTTCCCCATCTGCAGCCTGTAACGATCTGCCACTAGAGGCAGACCAGTCTGTCTAAGTTCCCTATGCTGTAAAACAAGCTACAATCTATTGCTTAATGAGGAACACTGTCCTAGTTTTTTACACTGGTCCCTCCTGTAATGAGCGCTGTCACCTGACCGTTGCACGGTGTCCTCCATAATGAAGGATGCTGGTCAGTCCCTCGTGCACTCAGACTTGACTGTCCCCCTTGCAATTGTGATGTCTTATGGCATATGCCCCACAGACTAATCTTAATACTCCTGGTGGCTTTACTTCCCTTGCAATGCAGTAAACCAGCAGGCCCACTTATCATGCACCCACCTACACTACTGGATACACATCTTGCGCACCACCACCTCCTAACACTCTATCTACTCCCATAGCACCTACACCCATACCCCAGCACACCTACCCCCTCACTACACTCTAGACTTCCATTCTTATGGCTCCTACACCAGGCCATCCAGCCCTTCTTTGCATGCCTATCCTAGCTCCCCCAGGCCTACTTGCCACCACCACTCAGCTAAAGGAAGGCATCTCGTAGCCTTCCTCAGAATAATTTACCTGCTTCTACTATTATCCGCAATGTCCACCCAAACTAAGTCCCAGTAGTACACTACCAACCACAGTCACACTCAGGGCTAAGCCTAGCCTAGATGAATATCTGAAGTCTACCGAAAAAGATTTCCCTCTGCAATGCTGGCTAGCTCAGCATCAACCCGACATCCTGGCCCTTAAAGAAACTTGTCTCTAAAAAGACCCGGACTCCTTTGTCTCGATCCTTGGTTTCTCCCTGCTAAGAGAAGTTCGTAAGAATAAGAGAGGTGGTGGCTGTTCCTTGTACATAAACAGTGCATTGCATTATCAAGCACTACCAGTTCCCTCCTGGAGGATGGTGCTCAAGCTTTCTCTATAAAACTCACCAGACCTAAACTGGGCCCACTATTCTCACTGTCCCTACATCCCCCTCATAACCAATCATCTGCATGTCAATCTCTCTACCTCACCACCTCCCCACAAGAAGGAACAGATCCTAGTTGGAGACTTCAACATTAACTGGCTATAAGCACATCAGTACAGGCCAAAAGACACCTTTACGGCATTAGATATACCCAACTGTATCCCAACCCACTAGAACAAACACCACCAATGGAACTCACACACTTCTAGACATCCTTATTACAAATCATCCCCACTGTATTACTAATCTTGTGGTCCTACCAAACTTCTTAAGTGACCACTCCCAATCCTGTTTAGCTGGTCCTGTCGATTACTGAAATCACAAACTTCACCTATCGCAGCTGGTTGTGGCCTGGCGGTCTCACTAGCTCAGGCAGCACCTCTCAAACTGTGACTGGTCCTCTATTTCCATGCCCCTGCACATTGATGATGCCTTTACTACTTACACTCCACTTTCAACAAAGCCTGCGATGCATTCACTTTCCCTTAGTCAAATCGTTCACCAAGAAAGAAATGCCCCTGGATTGCCCCAGCACTCTGCTAGCATGAGGATGTCTGGGGAGTGTTACGTAACCCAGCATTGGAGGGCATCTGTTTTTGGGGAGACTGCATATGTTCATGACAGCAATTCGGAGACCGCTACCACAGGTGGGCTTAGGCATGGCAGCGTAAATGGGCCCAGGGTTGGTGCACATTGCCGGAGAGCAGGAGCAGCAAACGATTAGGCACCTCACAGGGTGGTGGTTGGTGAGGAAGGGTGCATATGCAGGAGCGAGACCTCACCAGGGATGTGCATGGGATGGGAAGAGAGAAGAGAGCCAGACACGCCAGCGAGGAGATTGACCACGTGTGAAAGGGTGCATGGTACCTGGGATAGCACACTTTGCATCTCTGGAGGAGGTCAAGCCCAGTTACATCCAAATGATGAATCACTTTGAACCTCTGGAGGAGGTCCAGTCCAGTTACATCTAGATGGTGAATCACTTTGCACATCTGGAGGAGGTCCAGCGCAGTTGCTTCAGACAAAGAATCATGTCACACCTCTGAAGGAGGCCCAGCCTAGCCTCATCCAGATGGTGAATCACTTCACACCTCTGGAGATGGTTCAACCCAGTTACATCCATACGGTGAATCAATTTGCACATCTAGATGAGGTTCTGCATAGTTACATCTAGACAGTGAATAACTTTGCACCTCTGGAGAGGTCCAGCCCAGTTACATCCAGATTGTGAATCACCTCACCTCTGGAGGAGGTCCAGCCAGTTACATCCAGACAGTGAATCACTTCACACCTCTGGAGGTTTTCCAGCCAGTTACATCCTGACAGTGAATCACTTTACACCTCTGGAGGAGGTGTAGTCCTGTTACCTCTAGATGGTGAATCACCTTGCACTTTCAAGGAGGTTCATCCTATTCAACTCAGGTGGTGAACCATTTTGCACCTCTGGAGGAGGTTCAGCCCAGTTACATCCAGATGGTGAATCACTTTGCACCCCTGGAGAGGTTCATTCCCATTACATCCAGACAGTGAATCACTTGCACCTCTGGAGGAGGTTCAGGCTCCTGGTCAGTTGAGGATGTTGGGAGGTTTGAGACTGCTGGACAGTTGAGGATGTTGGGAGGTTCAGGCTCCTGGTCAGTTGAGGATGTTGGGAGGTTTGAAACTGCTGGACAGTCGAGGATGTTGGGAGGTTCAGGGTCCTGGTCAGTTGAGGATGTCAGGAGGTTCAGGCTCCTGATGAGTCAAAGATGTCAGGAGGTTCAGGCTCCTGGTCAGTTGAGGATTTCAGATGGTTCAGACTCTTGGTCAGTCAAGGATATCAGGTTCAGGCTCCTGGTCAGTCAAGGATGTTGGGCAGGCTCCTGTTCAATTGAGGATGTCAGGAGGTTCGAGTCTCCTGGTCAGTCAAGGATGTCAGGTGGTTCAGACTCTTGGTCAGTTGAAAATATCAGGTTCAGGCTTCTGGTCAGTTGAGGATAGTAGGCAGGACAGCACACTGGCTCTAAGGGGGCAAAGCAGGCAGGAAGGTTCAAGTGGTCAGTGACCCAATGATTATGGTGTTAGGGTTATAGGGAGTGGTCAAATGTGAGGATTTGGTCCTGTGCCTGCATGGAGCATCAACCAATCCAGATTTAGTAAGAAGGGTGATAGAGAGGAAGGGGAGATGGGGGTGCTGGTACACCTGGTACCAACAATCTAGCTAACCAGTCAGTGGAGAAAGTGAAGCAAAGTTCCAAAGACTGGAGCACAGACTGGCACACACTCACCCTCGCTGCCCTTTTCAAAGTTCTCACTGTGGGGGCATGGAGGGAGGCAGGACAGGAAAAGGAGTGTTGAAATGAGGAGTTCAACAGTTGTCCTAAGGGTGGTGTTGGGATATGGGGTAACACTTTGTAGGGTATTGGGAGATTTCTGGGACAAGTGACTCTTCAAGGATGATGGACATCAACTGATGAGAGGGCCAGTGCACTGGGAAGATGTTTGATGTCTTTATTAGACATTTAAACTGACTGCAGGGGTGTCCAGGTGTAGGGAATCCACAGCTGATGGTGAGAAGAAGAGTACCAAAGATTTTACTCCATCACACACAGGGGACAGAAGCAGAAAAGAGTACAGGGAACACTATAGTGTTTAGAGGACCAAGGAAAGGCAAAAGCACAAGCAGGGAGGTGAAAAACATGGAAATCAGACAGAGGTAACAGAGTTAGAACAAGGGCAAGTGGAAGGTGGTATGCCTTAATGTCAGGAACCTAGGTAACAGGCTCAGCGAGCTCCAGGCACAAATGACATACATTGAAGTTCACCTTGTGGCCATCATGAAAATGTGGGCCACAGAAAATAATGACTGAGAGTTGGCAGTCCCTGGATATACATTAGTCAGGAGAGATAGAAGAACTGGCGGGGGGTTGCCATCTTTGTCAAGGAGGGCATTGAGTAACAGAGGATGGCAGCATTAGGGGTAATGATGGGGAGGATGAGTCTATATGGGTGCAGCTCATGGCAGCTTCAGGCAGGAAAGTACGCTTAGGGTAATTTATAGGTCTCCAGGTCAAGGAAAGTAAAGGGACAGTGACGTCCGGGGAACTTAAAGAAGGGTAGGAAGGGGAAGTAGGGGTGGTAGGAGATGTGAACCTGCCAGACATTGATTGGGAGGTACCAGTGGCCAAGAAAGTCAGGAGTCAGAAGTGGTGCAAGTGGTAGACAAGAAGTACAGGAACTCACACACTGGCAATTATGAAATGCAGAATGAAGATCCTCAATCTAAAGGATAGCGGTGTCAAGACACATCTATCTAATTTGACACTAGTAGATGCAGTTAGAGATATTGAAGTATCTCTAGGAAAATAGCACTGTTGTACAAGTCAAATGTTGTTATGGAAACCCTGATTGCAGATCACAGGTCCAGAAACTGTCACTATTTTGCTGATTTAAAGATTTCAGTTTCAGTGTCAGTGGAAAGAAGTACAGGAACTCAGTTCCTGCTGCAAAAAAGTACAGGAACTGAGTTTCTGTGCATTTCTGTTCACTTTCTTCACTGGAGTCAGACATTGTTGATGGTTAATCAGCTTAATGAATTTCTGGAGAAGGGTGAAGTCCTGTGTACTGAACAGCATGGTTTTGACATGGTCGGGGACTGGTGTGGCCTAGTCAGGTTTACAAATGCTGTCCTACAAGGCTGCAACAGTGGCTTGCTAAGGGGGTGGTGTTCATGGGCTTTGACCTGATAAATCACTTCTTGTTTATCAGAAACTCACTGATCTGGGATTGTCTGATTCAGTGGTGGCTTTAATTCATGATCTTTTGCAGGGTCGCTCTCAATATGTTTCAAGTGGCCCTATTTTGTCAACCTCCTGTCCTATTGTGTAGTAGTGTACCCCAAGGGTCCATCTTTGGTCCCCATGTTATTTTCTTTGTTTGTCAGTCAGGTTCCCCTATATTTTGTTCAAGTAAATGTCTTCTGTATGCTGATGACTTGATATTGTGTTATCAGGGCCAATCTACTGAACATATAAATGCAGAGCTGGAATTAAAATTTCAAATATTATGCAGCTGGATGTCCTCTAATATGATGATCTTGAATGTAAGGAGACTAAAGTTGTGGTGTTTGGTAGCCCCACTGGCTTAATGAAAATGTATGTTTAATTCACGATGTTCAAGGAGTTTTACTTGATCAGGTCTCTGATGAGTTTAAGTACTTGGGAGTCCTACTTGATCCTTCTTTAACCTTTTCTTCTCATGTTAAAATGGTCAGGAGAACACTCCATCATAAGTTGGGGATGCTTTATAAATTCAAGTTATATCTGTCTTATGATACCCATAAAACATTAGCTATGAGGATCTTAATGCCACACGTGGACTATGTCTCCCTCTCTATAATAAATTGGTGTGAGGAGAGGCAGGTCTTAAGCGTTGCTTACAATAATATCTGCCACTTTGTTCTGGATGTTTCAGTCATGACCTATCATTGATCTTTGTATTCACCTCTGGGCTGGTTATCACCTCAGCTTAAATATGTATATGTATGCCTTAGGTAACATGGTCCATCAGGACATATTTGCTAAAGATTTGTCTCCTTTGACTGATTTGGTAATAGTTTGTGAAGTTAAAGTCAACCTAAGATCAAATCAGGATTTAGTCCTGGTAGCCCACTCTGCTAAAAGCAAATATGGTCTTCGCTCATTTGAATGTCAGGCCCTATCCTTTGGAATGAATTACCTCTTTTTGACAACCATCAATTCATACACAGTGTTTAAGTTTAGGTTTAAACAATATTTTATGAACATTAGCAACTTGTACTTGTAATGTTAGATGATTACCGATTAATTGTTGTTTATCTGTTTATTGTACTGTTTGTTTTCTGTCTCGCATTGTTGTATGTTTTTGTCCTGGTCAGACCTGAAGAAGGGCTTTTGCCCAGTGTCTCTACCTGGTTAACAAATTTATAAATAAATAAAATTGCTTGACACCTTCCAGGACTGTCTATTGATGCAGCTAGTTAAAGACCCCACCAGGTAATCCACAGTCCTGATGTAATGCTCATTATCTCAGAGATGGTGGGTGCTGCGGGAGTGGGGAACCACTAAGAATAGTGACCACAGCTCTGTGTGGTTTGAATTGGCCTTTAGTGTTAGTAAGCCACACTTGAAAACCAAAGTCCTTGACTTTAGAAAGGTGGACTTCATAGGTTGAGGAAACAGGTCAGAGACAAGTCAGTAGGGGTGGAGGACATAAGCAAGGTGGAGCAGAAATGGGGGCAATTACCGGAGCCATCGTTGAGGTATCCAAGTCATGTATAAAGACAGTAACAAAGCAAAATCGGTTTAAGGGATCACTATGGTTCTCTGCTAGTGCCAAGGAAGCAGTTTGGGCCAAAAAGAAAGCATTGCTATACAAGAAAAAGCAGGAAGAACCAGATTGGAAATGAATATCTACAGAAAAATAATGAGACACAGGGGCTGGCAGGGAGGTGAAAACAGACACAGAGCTGAATACTGTGGAGGGCTCAAGAATGGAGGAAACAGTCTATGAGATATAAAAGTGAAAAAGGAAAAAGGAGGAGAATCTCATGGCTAGTTGTGTGGAGGGTAGGGTGATAGAGGAGGATGGGCAAAGGCCACCTTCCTGAATGAATACTTTACTCAGTACTCACTATGGAGGACTGTGGGTCCATGCCAGAGAGCAGCAGCAAAGCAGCCACAAAGGAAGTCTTGGAAATGAGTCAGCCATTGTTTACTAAAGAAAAGGTCCTGTAATGGCTGGAAGCCCTTAAGCTAGATAATGCCCTGGACCAGATGAGTTGCATTCGAGGATGCATAAGGAATCAGCAGCTGAGCTAGCTAAACCACTGACAGTGCTGTTCAACACCTCATTCAGGTCCAGGAAGTTCCAGGGGATTGGAAGATGGTAGATGTTGTACTGCTACATAAGGGTGGGGGATAAGGAACAACCAGGAAATATAAACCTGTCAGTCTGACTTCTGTTCTGGGGGTATCTCATGAAATAGCTTGTATAAAATAGCGAGTCAGAAATAGCGCTGAATTATTGCTACTTTTTAATGGCAGTGTTTAAAATGGCATCTTAAATATTGAATTACCATGGTGACGAAACAGTGAAGAAGTTGCTACTGCGACTGTCTTCCATGTGCCCTACCTCTACCCAAATCAGAAATCAGTTTTTATAGACATCAGATATCTCACAGAAAGGCAAAATACAGCTGCACTGTAGCATCCACTTGCAGGTTTTTATATCTCGGACACCATCCTAAGCTTTATCCCTCTTTGCAGCAGCTACCCATCATGACAAAACAGTTTAAATTACTTCTGTGATATGTCACTCAGAACTTACTCAATCACTTCTGTTCAGTTTTCTTTTCTTTCATGGGGCAGAATGAATGCTTAAAATATGAAGATAGTGGGCTTAATGAGGATGTGAACACATGAGGTGGATTCACAGCAATATGATGGGTAGCCATGTGGAGAATGGTGAAGTCGGATGATCGGTGGGTGCCTGAGGACTAATTTCTCTATCTGCAGTGAAGACAAGTATGAGAAGCTCCTTAAATGTGGATATTCAATGGGTTGATGAAGGACTTTCTGGACACCTCCAGACTAATTATTCAACCCCTCAGCAGTTGCCTCTAACTGCAGCATGGAAGCGGGTGCATGAATTTGATTAAGCATCATGCAATGTAGTAGCCCTCTGATCTCACTTCTTCAGCTGTTGGAATTTGATTAATTGCCATGTGGTGTTGTAGTGCTCCCAAAGTAATTAGAGCAGTTGACCAGATGCACTATTTCTGTTTTAGTTTTTTGATGGGCCTATGACTGTCATTGTCCTAGCCCATGTTCCAATTATAGTGCTATATTTACATGCTCGCTGTTCTTAAAGAGGTTCTTTTGTGCAGGCACTCTATTCAGATTTGCTAAAATGTGCTCACTAATATTTTAGTTACAATTAAGTTTTCACGATATTAACATGGAACTAATCTGGGGTAGCCAATGGAATCTCTGATCAAAGAGGACCTTGTAGACTACCTGGAGAGCAACAGACTCCAGGACAGTAAACTGCAAGACTTTGTGACAGGAAGGTCTTGTCAGACCAATCTGATAGTTTTCTTTGACTATGTTCATTGTTTAAGAAGATGGAAGACCTAGGTGCAGTTAAAGCTTTAGTGGACTGGGTGGGTAATTGGCTAGAGAGGATGCAACAGAGTGTGGTGGTCAATGGGGTAAAATCAGAGGAACAGGAAGTAATGAGCAGGGTTTCTTCAGGATCTTTCCTGGGTCGGTCCTCTTCAACATGTACATTAGTGATATTCTTGAGGAATCGGGACAGGTTGTGTCTTCCACAGAAGACACAAAACTATGTGGAAGGGGATAGTAAGGAAGGAATAAGGGACATGCAAAGAACCTACAAAAGCTTGCGGTGTGGTCAAAGGCCTGGCAGTTAAAATTCAATGCTAATAAGTGCAAGGAAATGGACCTAGGGAAAAAGGACCACAAGATGTAGTACTGGATGGGATGGGAGACACTTAGCACTACAGACGAGGAACGGAATCTAGGAGTTATCATCAGTAACTTCCTTAAATAAGCATGTGCAACAAGGCCTACAGCATGGGTAACATGATGCTGGGTTGTATCTGAGAGGTACTGATAGAAGAAAAAGAGGTAATACCTCCCTCTACAGATCCCTGGAGGCCTCACTTGGAGTACTGCACACAGTTCTGGAGTCCTCACCTCAGAAAAGACAAGGATAGGTTGGTGACAGTGCAGTGCAGAGTGACAAAAATGATTCAAGGAGAGCAGGGCAGATGCTATGAAGACTGTCTCAAGGTACTAAGTATGTAAAATCAAATCAGACTTTATTTATAACAAGCATTTGTCAATGTCAAAGTTCTTCATTTGAAATTGATGTTGGTATGCACCGATTGGCAGGACTACAGTTCCTGGCAAAAGAATAAGTTATGCCACCAAGTTCACATTCCTGATGAAATACAGTGAAGTGCATACCTGTTTCCTCAATTTGTGATCTGGCTCTGAAGAGTGACGATGTGTCTGTGGTTCAGAGAAAATTAGGGCACTGGATCCCCACCATGGGTTGGGGAGTTATGGTTAGAAACCCTAATGCCCCAGGTGTTTGTTTTTTATTTGCACTACAGATTTTCAACATGGCCTTTGTGACCCCACCTCCTGAAAGCATTTGGGACCTCTGCTCATAAACAGTGGTACTGTGATTTTGTTAATCTGTCCCAAACGTTGATTTATCACAGCGACTACACCATTATGCACCAGATGTGTGCAAAGACAGTTTGGGCAGGATGTGAAAAATTACAGCTGTACCATTCATAGGGAGGTGTGTAGAGAAGGCAGTGTTGAACATCTGGAGAAAATATTAAAATGCTCGAATGCAGAAGCATATGTGGAAACTGCACAATGCACACTCGTAACAGTCATTTAGTGGAATAATTTCACCAAAATTTCAACATAGGCATTTTGTGATCTCTACTCGTGAACACTGTCACTATGATTTTCTTACTCTGTCCGGAACATTAATTTCTCACAGCGACCATGCCATTGTGTGCCAGATGCTGCGAAAACACATTTCGAGCAGGATATGAACAATGATAGCTGTACTGTTCATAAGGAGGTGTGCAAACTGACAATGTTGAAACTCTTGAGTGAAAATATCACAAATCCTCAACGTTATGAATGTGTGTGGAAACTATGCAATGCATGCTCATAAAATAGTCATTTTATGGACTTTGTCACCAAACTTTCAAAATAGGCACTTTACGACCTCCACTCATGAACAGTGTCAGTGTAATATTCTTGATCTGTCCCGAACACTGATTTCCCACAGTGACTGCACTATTCTGCACGGAAGTGCAAAACACATTCGCCAGGATGTGAAAAATGACAGCTGTCCTGTTCGTAAGGAGGTGTAGAAACATTGAAAATCTGAAGTAAAATATTACAAATTCACAAAGTTATGTGTGTGCATGGAAACTCGTAATGCACACTCATAACACAGTCATTATACAGACTTTTGTCACCAAATTTTCAACATTGCTATTTGGAGACCTCCGCTCATGAACAGTGTCACTGTGATTTTCGTAATCTGTCCCTAACACTGATTTCCCACAGCAACTGTGCTATTCTCGCCAGAGTGCAAAAACACATTTTGGCCAGGAAATGAAAAATGACAGCTGCACTGTTCATAAGGAGGTATAAAAAATTCCAATGTTGAAATTCTGGAGTGAAAATATTACAAATTCACAAATTTACGAGCATGTGTGGAAACTGCAAAATGCACCGATAAAACAGTCATTTTTGGATTTTGTTCACCAAATTTGCAACATAGGCTTTTGAGAACCGTCTCATGAACAGTGGCACTGTCGTTTCATTAATCTGTCCCGAAAAGTGATTCCGCACAGTGACCCGAAATTATCTTTCGGGACTGATTAATGAAACAATTATGCAACTGTTCATGAGGTGAGCTCTGAATAAGCCTATGTTGCAAATTTGGTGAAAAATCTAAAATACCTGAGATATGCACCAAAGTTGAAAAAACTCTATTTATGCCATTATGCAGCGTACCAGATTTTTTTCAGTTTGCGTTGGCTTTGAAGAGTGCAGACGTGCTCCCAGTACACTGAAGATCATTGCGTAGGCCTCCAGAAGTAAATATAGGCTGGTGTGTGTTTGGGGAGGTGGAGTGCAGAGGGTGGGCATGGGTTGGAGGGGCTGTCGGACTCAACAAGGGACCGTTTCCTATTTTCCATGTTTAAAAACAAACTTTACATGGTGGGAAGGTTTTCCTTTTTACAGGGACATTTGGCATGCTGGGTGGGCTCCCAGCATGCCACCTAGTACTTGTGGGTAAGGTGCTGTAGGCGATGGGGATTGGGCACCCCATTGCACACAACTAATTGGGGGTGGACATTATGCCGACTGGGAGTGGGCTCCCATGTCAGCAAATTAACTGGGAGGTGGCATGCTGACAGGGGATTAGGCACCCCATCAAGTTCTGTACAGCTGCACATAACATATTGGAGGGACATTATGCAGATGGGAGTGGGCTCCCCCTAGGCAAACAAACTGGGAGTGGGCATGCCAATAGGGAGATTAGACACCCCATTGGTTGGGTTGTTTGTTTAACTGTGAGGGAAGTCCTGCGCTCAGCGCATTCACACTGCATGGCTACAGCAGTGTGAAGCACAATCAGGAATGAAATGCAGGAATGCAACTTCAAAGGACCGAGCCGCACCACTATTGGTGCTGTTCCATCCTTTGAAAGTTATCCTGCTCTGCCCAAATAGCTGAGTGAGTCATTGCCAGCCTGCTGACTGATTCTCCTGCCGCTAGAAATGGAGCTCTCCATTGGTACGCCCCTGTAGAGCACCTTACAGCAATGAGTTCCTCTGCGCTGTGAGCTATGACAAACTCAAAAGTGCAATTCAAGTTTTTATCAAAGCCCTTAAATAACATAAAATACAAAAGATACATTTAAAATAATACCACTTTTAAAATATTATAAAATCTAAAAGTTTCAAAAACTTTAATCATCATAAATACATCACTAGTCACAGTTCAAAGATTCAAAGAGTAATCAGAAAAGGCCAGACTGAATAAATAAGTTTTAAGAGCAGTCTTTGAAAGGTCAGGCATGCTCTCACCGATGAGGGAGAGAATTCCACAAGGTAGGGACCACAAAAGCAAAAGAACGGGTCCCAGAGGTCTTAAGTTGAATCCTGGGAACCTCTAGCAATCATTCGGCAGAGGAGTGGAGTGGAAGGAGGGTGTGGTAGACACAAAGGAGATCCTGCAAGTACAAAGGTCCCTGTCCATGTAGGGGCATTATAGGTCAGGAACCCAACCATGAATGTTATCCACCACTGTACTGGCAGCCAGTGGAGTCCGTGGAGCACAGGTGTGATATAACAAGATCTTAAGAGCCAGTCAGCAACCTGGCTGTCACATTCTACACCAACTGCAAACAGAGGATATCAAGCCCTGGAAGCCTTAGGAAAAGGGCATTGCAGTAGTCAAGGTGGGAGGTCATGAAGATCGGACCAAAGTTAGAAGGTCAACAGGTGGGACCAGATGTTTTATCTGGGTGATATTCCTCAGATGGTAAAATGAGGTCATGTCTATGTCCTACATCCAAGATTTAAGCATCAGGCCATAATCAAAATAACACTCAGATTCTGCACCTTGTCAAAGTCACCAGCTGGATGCCCTGAGCCACAGCCCTAATGGTTGTCCTGATGGCAATCTCACACCTTGACGACCTGGGTCCCACCAACACCTCAGTTTAATCAAGGTTCAGCCACAGCCAGTTGGCACTCATCCAGTCCTGGATCTCGGAGAATCAGTTATTAAATACTGAGATGGCTCCACCCTGCTCAGGTACAAAGAATGTTTATAGCTGAGTGTCATCTGCATAGCAGTGAAAACTCAGATCATACTGTCTAATAATGTCTCCCAATGGCAGCATATGTACTGCAAACACCATGGGTGACAGGATGAAACCCTGCAGCACCCACAGGCTGACTGGGGAGGACCAAGAAATAAATCCCTAACACTAGTTGCTGAGTTGTACCTGCAAAGGAATGATCAAGCCATACAAAAACAAGGATATTGGACTTTAGAAGGGCCGACTTTGTCAAAATGGGTGAATGCCTGAGGAATGCACTAGCAAATGGCCAAAAAGGAGGGTGGAAGAACAATGGAGAAAAATCAAAACTGCTATCATAGAGGCAACAAGCGTTTGTGTGAAACAAATAAAGAAAACAAAGCATAGTAAACAACCACTATGGTTCTCAAAAAGGCGGTAGGGAAGGTTAAGGAGAAAAAGGTGGCACTCAAAGTATAAGGAATCACAGAAGCAGCACGACAGGAACTGTATCATTTAAAGCAGTAAGGCGTGAGGAAGGCAGTCAGAATAGCAAAGGCCCAAACTGAGGAAAAAATAGCCAACTCAGTTAGAAGGATAAAACCTTTATAGGTACATTAGGGAGCATAGAAAGGTTAAGGAGGAATAGTGAAGATTAATAAAGGAGAGGAGAGTGGGCAGAGGGAGACAGTGAAAAGGCAGAGATACTATAATGAATACTTTTCCTCAGTATTCACAAAAGAAGATGAGGAGGAGTTACTTAAACCAGACAATAGAAGCACTCTGGGTGGGGGGTTGGCACAGTCCATTTACAGAAGAAAGAGTACTGAAAGAACTCTAAAACTCAAGGTGGACAAAGCAATGGGAGCCTGATGAGATTCTCCAGAATCCTAAAAGAACTAAGGAGGACCTAGTGACACCACTGACCACACTTTTTAACAAATCATGGGAGGATGGGGTGGTACCTGAGGACTGGAGGAGGGCAGATGTGATTCCCTTCACAAAAGTGGGAGTAAGGCAGAAGCAGGAAACTACAGACCTGTAAGTTTGACCTCAGTGGTAGGGAAAATGATGGAATCACTTCTGAAATAAAAAATTGTCAGTACCTAGAGGTCAGCAGGGCACAAGACCCAAAGCAGCATGGATTTGCAGCAGGAAGGTCATGTCAGATGAATCTAATTGAGTTCTTTGACTGGGTGACCAAAGTAATAGACCAGGGAGGGCTGTGGATATGGCCTACCTAGACTTTAGCAAGGCATTTGACACAGTCCCGGACAAAGACTAATAATCAAGTTAGCAAACCTGGGAGTGGGTTCCAGGGTGGTAGCCTGGGTAACAAACTGGCTGCACAACAGGACACAGAAGGCAATAGTGAATGGAACACATTCCGAAGAAAGAGGGTTTACTAGTGGAGTCCTCAAGGCTCAGTACTGGGTCCAGTCCTCTTTAACATCTTTATATGTGACATTGCAGAGGGTCTGGAGGGAAAGGTGTGCCTCTTTGCAGATGACACAAGATGTGTAACAGAATTGATACACAAGGGGGGTAGAAAGGATGAGAAGGGACTTGTAAGGTTAGAGAAATAGTCAGACATATGGCAACTTAGATTCAATGCAAGAAGTGCAAAGTAATGCACCTGGAAACAAAACCCAGGAGAAGGGTACACAATAGCAGAGGAGGTACTAACAACAACAAAAGTGGAAAGGGACTTGAGGGTAGTCATATCAGATGACCTAAAGGTGGGTAAGCAATGGAGAAGTCAGTAAGGAGCCAGGCGATACTGGGATGCATAGGAAGGGGCATCACAAGTAGATAAGGAAGTGGTTATCCCTCTGTACAGACAGTTGGTGAGACCCCATCTGGAATACTATGTGCAGTTTGGAGACCCCATCTATGCAAGGACATAGACAGGATGGAAGCAGTCCAGAGGAGGGCAACTAAAATGGTGAAGGGTCTGCATCAGAAATCATATGAAGAGGACAGAGAAGCTTAATGTGTATCCTTGATGAAAGGAGGGACGAGGGGCACATGATAGAAACTTTAAGTACCTCAAGGAATCAACAAAGTCCAGGAGGTAGCATCTTTCAGAAAAAGAGATGTGTAAGAACAAGGGGCACAATTTAAAAATAGAGGGGACAGCTCAGGGGTAATGTGAGAATTTTTTTCATGGAGAAGTGGTGGATGCATGGAACCGCCTTCCTGGGGAGGTTGTTGGGTCCTAAAACAGTGGGGAATTCAAACATGCATGGGACAGACATAAGGCAATTGTAGTGGGGTTGCAGGAAGTAGGCTGTTGGTTAACTAGAATCTGCAGCTTATCCAATAGGAAGAGAAATGGACAGACTGGGTGGGCCAAGTGGTCCTTAACTGTCGTCAAAGTCTATGTTTCTATGTGTCTATGTTTCTAACTCAGCACTGTGCCAGACAGTTCACAGATTAACTGTAGGAGCTCCAACAACACACCATGGTCCACAGTGTCAAAGTGCAGAGAATCAAGGAGGAACAAGACTGAAGGAGTTCTCCGATCCCTCACTATTAGGAGATCATTTAGCACCCGAACAAGTGCCGGCCTGGTACTGTGCCTCTTCCTAAATCCAGACAGAAGAGGCTCATAGACATCATGGATGGTCACCACCTATGTGGGGACTTTATCCCCACTTCCCTAATATAATTATAATCAACTGCAGGGGTGGTTGATGGCGTGGTACAATGGAACATTGGGGGGCTATTCAAGGAGGAGCACATCACCAGTAATGGGGACAACATTCAGGAGGGCTGTGGACCCTACAGCACACATATCAAACGTCACAATGGTGAAAAATAAAAAAACTTATGTACAATAACTCACTTAAAAATAATTACTCCCACCCACCTAGCTCATACCTCAACACCAAATGGTCAGCTAGGAACTGCCTGGAAATGCCTGGCCAAACATTTTCATATATCCTTGGTCCAGATCTCAGACTACTAGTGTTGGAACCCACTCAGGAGGAGCAATCTTAGACCTGGTACTTTCAAACAGGGTCAGAGAGGATCTCAGATCTAGAAGTGGGTAGCCATCTGAGAACAAGTGACCACCAAACAGTGTGGTTCACAATAAACATAGCCGTAGAGTCAAGCCATACAAAAGTGAGGGTACTGGACATTAGGAGTGCTGACTTTGGCAAAATAAGAGTGCCTCAGAAAAGCACTAGCAAATGGGCAAGAAGGAGGGGTGGAGAAACAATGGGAAAATCAAAACTGCCATCACAGAGGCAACAAGCCTTTGGGTGAAGCAAATAAACAAATCGGAAGAAGGCAAAAACCACGATGGTTCTCAAAAGATGTGGCAGGAAGGTAAGGGACAAAAAGCAGTCAGGAAGTATAAGGAAACACAAAGGACCAGGACAGAGAACTGTACCAGTTAAAGCAGAAGGAAGCAGGAAGGCTGTCAGAATAACAAAGTCCCAAACCAGAAGAAAGATAGCCATCTTGGTTAGAACAGGATAAAACCTTTTACAGGTACATTAGGAGTAGAAAAAGACCAAGGGAGGGATAGTGCAGCTAAATAAAGTGGACCGTGGGTGGGCAGAGGGTAACAGTGAAAAAGCTGGGATACTGAATGAATACTTCTGATTAGTATTCACAAAAGAAGAGAGTACCTAAACTAAACAGTAGAAATACTCTGGATAGAAGGGTCAATACCAGTCCATTCACAGAAGAAAGGGTCCTGAAAGAACTCCTACAACTGAAAGTGGACAAAGCAATGGGTCTGACGAGATTCACCTTAGAATACTAAAAGAACTTAGGGGCGAATTAGTTACACCTATGACTACCCTTTTAATAAATCATGGGAAGATGGTGTGGTACCTGAGCACTGGAGGAGGGCAGATGTGATTCCCTTCACAAACGTGGGAGCAAAGCGGAGGTCGGAAACTACAGACCTCTTAGTTTGACCTCAGTGGTAGGAAATGATGGAACATCAAGAGAAACAAAGCAGCTCCACCAGAAAAAAGGGTGTGCTGAGAATGAACTGAACCAGGAAGTAGCTGCAAAAACCAGCACAACCCAGGCACAGGTATGAAAAGTACACCAGCTTTATTCACAGATAAATAGTAAAGAGCGCCAAGCGATACATCCACAAGTGCAGGCAAACAAATGAGTAAAGAATAAAGATAGAGGTTTGTTTGCCTGCACTTGTGGATGTATCGTTGAGCGTTCTTTACTATTGATTAGAAAATGGACTTTTATTTAGTGACATCTGATTGGCTAGTACCCTTGCCGGGGTACATTAACCTTGAATAGCAGCTTAGGAAATAAAAATTACCTGCCCCAGTTCCCTTCACCACTGAAATATCCAAATACCCACCTTAATTTCCAATTGGCTAAACCCCTCATTTGAATTTGAAATAGCTGCCATTTTTGTACGCTTAGCTAGATATACGGTCCCTCCCCTCCTCCAAAGCTCCTTAGTTTGATGCCTGCTGCGTTCATGTGAAAAAAAAAGAACACAATCCACTATTTATTTTTACAGTCAGGAGAAGAGAGATAATTCTTCTTTCCTCACAGCTGCAACCATTTCAAAAGCAAGCACTTTCCTGACCCAGGCTCTTGCGCTGTGTCATAATCTCTGCCCTTTAAAAACACTCCTCCCACTGTCCCCTAACCATTCTGGCCGATAGATTTTCTGCTTTCCATCCTAACTGCAGGCTGGTAATGCTTTACTTTAAAGGGCAGACCTACTTCCATCCCCACTTCCCCAAAGCCTTCCAATGTAGTAAAACGCACACAACTCAGCAGTGCATTCATAGTAAGTTGTGAGCACAGACTGGCTTTCTTGAAGCAGTTAAACCCATAGCGCACTGCAAGCATTTTGTTTATTCTCTCCCATGTCTACCAAGAAATGTGTCTCAAACATCCATCCTCCCTGGGTTGTGGTGGGCAGATGGCGTCAACAAGCACTTGAAAGAGGGAGAGGTGCACAAGTAAATGGTTCCCATCACTTCAGTTTTTTGTCCTGCCTACCAATGTCTTTCAATTTTAATGGCTGGAAAAAGACTCAAGGGTTCCCCTTCTCTGTCACACTGCTGCCTGACAGGGATGAGATGCGACATAAATGGCTACCGTCACTTCTGGGTTTTGTTTTTTGGGGTGGGGAGCTGAAACACTTGGCTGAGTAAAGGTTTCCCATCTCAACCCTGCTGCTCTTCCCTCACAGAATATTAAAAGCTGCTCGCCTCTTCTCTCGGGATGTCTCTCTCGCTCAGACATAAGGGCTCAGAACTGTACAGCCTGCACTTCAAGAGAGACTGCAGTTTCTAAATCCCAGAGAATTTTATGCCACTCATACAGGTACTGTAATCAGCTACAGTGTGTGTGTGTGTGTCTCTGTATATATGGGGGAGGGGGTAACCATGACAGTGAGCTCTCTAGTCCTTAGAACTCCCTAGTAAAAAAAAACAGCATTCTTATTCTGGCGGAGAATTATTTTGTTACTAAATAAATGACGTTTAGCATTTAAACAATCGTGTTTGTTTTTTAAACACACACAGTTGCCCATTTTCTAAGTGCAATAAGACCCTCAGGGTGGGATGGGTAAAGCAGAACCAGACCTTCCAGGGACTACAAGGCCCTCTGCCTGTGCGTTGGCCTCATTATGCCCCTGGGTGGTCTGGTATTGCCCAATACCGCCCACCCTGTCTGTTATTATTGCTTGCTTGCTTTGTGATTAAAGAGCCCTGACACAGTTGAGACAACTCTGAAAAAATTTAACATTCAGGCATAACTGTAGCTTATATTCTGTATTTTATTTTGTAAATCTCACCCTTATTTCCTTATTACTAATGGTATTTGCATGAAAACAGCATTTCTGCCCTTTTAGCTCTAGCTTCCTGCCCACAGTTGATATCAGAATTCTTGATATGACATCAAAATATGTTGCTGGGGAGATAATTATATCATAAACAGTGGATTGTGATGTCATGTGTAGAAAAGCAACCAGAGTAGATATAGTCCAGGTGACAGAGATCTTGTTTTCATGCAGCTGTTTTCAGTAATAAAGAACATGGGAATAAATTGCTGAAAATATATGAAGTAATAAAGAAAATTGGACGGAGTTGAATGTACATTGCTTTTTCAAGCATTTCCAACGCTGTCGGGGCTGGTGCACTTTTACACCTGTGCCTGGATTGTGCTGGTTTTGCAGCTACTTACAAAATGATGGAATCACTTCTGAAGGAAAGAATTGTTGGGTACCTAGGGTCCGTGGGGCAGCATGGATTCATAACAGGAAGGTCATGTGAAACGGAGCTAATAGATTTCTATGACTGGGTGACCAAACTAGTAGACCAGGAGGGGCTGTGGACATGACCTACCTAGACTTTAGCAAGATAATTGACACAGTCCCCACAAAAGATTAATAAACATGTTAGCTAGTCTGGGAGTGGGTCCCAGGATGGTACCCTGTGTAAAATATTGGCTGGATGATAGGACACAGAGGGTAATAGTAAATGGAGTCCACTCTGAAGAAAGGGGGTTACTAGCAGAGTACTGCAGGGTTCAGTACTGGGACGGTCCTCTTTAATGTCTTTATAAGTGACATTGCAGAGGGACTTGAAGGAAAAATCTCTTTGCAGATGACACAAAGATCTTCAACAGGGTTGATACACAAGGTAGGGTAGAAAGGATGAGAAGGGACTTGGCAAGGTCAGAGGAATGGTCAATGTATGGCAGCTTAGATTCAACACGAAGAAGTGCAAAGTAATGCATCTGGAAACAAAAACCCAGGGAAGAGTACACAATGGGGGTGGGGTGAGATACTAACAACAACAAAAATGGAAAAGAACCTGGGGTAGTCATATCAGATGCCCTAAAATTAGGCAGGCAATGTGAAAAGGCAATAAGGAGGACTGGCAGGATACTTGGATGCACAGGAGGGCATCACCAATACAAAACAAGAAGTTGTTATCCCTCTGTATAGACAGTTGGTGAAACCCCATCTGAGTACTGCTTGCAGTTCTGGAGACCCCATCTCTGCAAGGACATAGACAGGATGGAGATTGTCCATAGAAAGGCAACTAAAATGGTGGCGGGTCTGCACAGAAGCCATATGAGAGAGAGTAAAGGAGGTTAAAATGTATACCTGCGAGGAAAGGAGGGCATGATAGAAACTTTCAAGTACCTCAAGGGAATCAACAAAGTCCAAGAGGGTAGCATCTTTCAGAAAAGAGATGTGTAAGAACAAGGGACACAATTTGAAGTCAGAGGATACAGCTCAGAGGTAATATGAGGAAGTATTTTTTCACAGAGAGGCTGTGGATACATGGAACTTCCTTTCTGAGGAGGCAGTGGAGTCAAAAACAGTGGGGAATTCAAGAACGCATGGGACAGACATAAGGTAATTCTAGTGGGCGGTAGGAAGAAGTAGGCTGTTGGTTAACTAGGATCTGCAGCCTATCCATTAGGTAGGAAATGGGCAGAGTAGGTGGGCCAAGCGGCCTTATCTATGTAAATTCTATGTTTCTTTTTCTATCTAATGAGGAGGGACATTATTTCTCTTTAGGTAGTGACTGTCATACAAAATGTAGTCAAAAAACTTCACAATCTGGAGATGAGGAAGAGAACAATTTGTTTCTCAGTATATTGTGCTTTTAATAAAAACTGTAACTCTAATCACTTAACACTGGTAGGGATAGTGAATAATTTTGAACTGTACTAGTTTATATTGTATTTCGATATAGTAACCAAATACATTTTCAAATCTTGCTCCATATATCTGTATATCCACAGGAATGATACTGTTTAACTCTTTCTTTCATCTTAGCCAAGTAGGACTGGGTGACTTATCTTCTGCTGGCAAACTTTTGGTGGATTTATGAATTCACATCTGATGAAATTCTGTGAAATTCCCATGCCAATTTTACAAAATTTCACCAGAATTGTGATTTCAGGTATCTCCATCTAATATAAAAGTGTTTATCCACATTGCAGTAAATTTGGTATGGTACCTCCACAAAGGTTCATACAGAGGTGTGCCAAATTTCTGTCTTTGTTGTTGACTGAGACATAAGCCCCCAAACATTCAGCAATTTTAAATTACATTTCACAGTTATGGAATCTGCAGAATTTTAGCCCCTATAACTTTAAAACTAGAAAGGAATATCACCAGTTTTGTTGATTAATTGAACCTAAACATTGGGCTTTGCAGCCACCCACATGGCCAGCAGCAGAGCATCACACTGCCATGCTGAAGACCTGCATTTGGAAGTAATTCTGGGAAGTCACATGGGGAGGCAGGCCATGGCTGACACAACTGCAGCTCAGCGGTGCATCTAGGTTGGGAGGTGTGGCAGTGGGTTCAATGAGGTTGAGAAGGCACTGTACCCACCAGGGGAGATGGAAAGATAAAATGTGGAGCAAAACCTGGTAATCAACTGAATGATGGCTGGGTTCAGCCTACATAGAAACATAAAAATTTGGCATATAAGGACCGCTTGGCCCACCCTAGTCTGCCCATTTCCCAACCTAACGGATAAGCTGCAGATCCTAGTTAATCAACAGCCTACTTCCTCTACCCCCACTAGAATTACCTTATGTCTGTCCCATGCATTCTTGAATTCTCCCACTGTTTTTGACTCTACGACCTCCTCAGGAGGAGGCTGTTCCATGTATCCACAACCCTCTCTGTGAAGAAATACTTCATCACATTACCTCTGATCTGTCCCCCTCTATCTTCAAATTGTGCCCCTTGTTTTTGCACATCTCTTTTCTGAAAGATGCTACCTCATGGACTTTGTTGATTCCATTGAGGGTATTTGAAAGTTTCTATCATGTTCCCCTCTCCTTCTTTCCTTGAGGCTATACATCTTTAATTCCTTTAGTCTTTCTTCATATGTCTTCTGATGCAGACCCTGCATCATTTTGGTTACCCTCCTCTGGACAGCCTCCACCTTGTCTATGTCTTTCGGAGATGGGGTCTCCAGAACTGTACACAGTACTCAGATGTGGTCTTACCAACTGCCTGTACAAAGGGCCAACAACTTCCTGTTTTCTACTGGTGATGCCTCTCCCTATGCATCCCAGTATCCCCAACCCTCCTTACTGCAGCTATCACATTGCTTTGGCCACCTTTAGGTCATCTGATATGACTACCCCAGGTCCCTTTCCATTTTGTTGTTGTCATGTATCTCACCCACCATTGTGTACTCTTCCCTGGGTTTTGTTTCCCAGGTGCATTACTTTGCACTTCTTTGCATTGAATCTAGCTGCCATACATTTGACCATTCCTCCAACCTTGCCAAATCCTTCTCATCCTTTCCACCCCCTTGTGTATCAACCTTGTTGCAGATCTTTGTGTCATCTGCAAAGAGACATGCTTTCCTTCCAGTCCCTCTGCAATGTCACTTATAACGACATTAAAAGGACCGGCCCAGTACCGAACCCTGCGGTATCCCACTAGTAACCCTCCTTTCTTCACTGTGAACTCCATTTACTATTACCTACTGTGTCCTGTTGTTCAACCAGTGTTTTATCAGGCTACCACCCTGGGACCCACTCCCAGGCTGCTAATTTGTTTATTAATTTTTTAGGGACTGTGTCAAATGCCTTGCTAAAGTCTAGGTAGGCCATGTCCATAGCCCCCGTCTACTGCTTTGGTCACCCAGTCAAAGAAATCAATTAGATTTGTCTGACATGACCCTCACTGTGAATCCATGCTGCCTTGGGTCCTGTGCCCCACTGATCAATGTATACCTCTGTAAACAGGGTGTATCAACTCAATATGTATACCCTAGAACAAAGGAGGGAGAGGGGATATGATCAAACATTCAAACACCTTAAGGGCATTAACAAGGTGAAAGAGTCTAACATGTTTCAATATAAGAAAAATAGCAGGACAAGAGGACACAGCATGAGATTAGAGGGGCCAATTAAGAGGTAATGTGAGGAAGTTCTTTTTCACAGAAAGGGTGTTGGATGCATGGAATGGCCTATCTTAGGAAGTAGTGGATATGAATACAGTGCAGGACTTCAGACAGGCATGGGATAGGCATAAAGGGAGCAATACAGACGTGTATGAATAGATAAGCCATTGACAGAGTAAAGGCCTATAGCACATTCATAAAGTAGAAAAATGGGCAGACTGGATGGGCCTTGTGGTCCTTATCTGCCATCGTTTCTATGTATCCCTCAAAGACAAGTTGCCAGCCGAGAGAAAAACCAATATGGAAAAAAACCTGTCTGCCAACTCTCCACTCTCTTGCTCAAATGCTGGTCAAATTATAAGCAGCTAAAGATTCTGAAATAACATCAGTAATTAACATTGAATTCCATGACCTTTTGTGAAATTCTGGAATGTTGTGATCGTTTGGTTGAAGCCATGTCCATACATTTTGGGTCATACACCTGAATTGCCATTGTAGAGGGATGTAAAAGCTGGGTAAAGTGGCAGTAAGGAACCATTCATAGGAGTCTCCTTACTAAAAGTGTAGTGATGTCAAGTGTCAGATCACTATCATGAGGTGCAAACCATGAAGAATAGTCATGGACATCACTGTGCACTAGCTTGTCTCCTTGCAATATGCCAGCTAACCACTAGAGCGCACTGACTTAATGACTTGTGGAACACATGCACCTAAAGCATTGTCTCTGTAGAATGCCACCTGCTGACACTTTTACAACTCCATAGATAGCATACATTTCATGATTCCCAGATGGAAACCATGGGCCCAATGCCAAAACACCTTATGCATGGCGCAAGGTGATTTATGCCGAACACTGTGGCGTAAAGTGCACCTAGCACTATGCATTCCACAAGTCACGATTCAGAAAGTGGCTTGCAAAAGTGGGCTCTGCCACCCACTACACCAGCAACCCACTGTGGCATGGTGCAAGGGTGGAGTTCAGACAACACCTGCGCCTATTCCAGAAGGGCAGCTGCCGTAACCAACTTCGCAATTCCAAGACCTGCAATGGCACTGTAGATTAGACCAGCATAGAGGTAGTCTAAGAAGCATCAATCCTGGAGAACTGATGGATGCCCCCTGCAGTGCCATGGAGGACACATTGCAGTGCCCACATGCCCCCAACACAGTGCTTCCCTCAACTCTCAATTTTCAGGGGGCCTTGGGTCCGATTTGTGTCCAGGCCTCCCCATGTGCCAGTGCCACCCAGCCCCAAGGCCCCAGGAATGGCGTGAGTTGTATGGGGTGGGAGGCTCTGGAGGACAGCAACATGAGGGCTGTAGCTTGCGGCACCCAGGTCCATTGCATCATTCCTGTGGTGCAAGCCTGCGGCTGCCCCAAGTCATTGGTTGTTGATGCGAGGGCCCTACCTGTCTTGGAATGAGGTTTAGGTCCCTGGCATAGCACCACATAGCACAACTCGCATACGCCCATGACTTGTGCCATGCAACTTGAAATCAGGTCCCATATGAGTAAATGTCACAGAGAATAGAACAGTAGCAGTGGCCAATGGGTTATGTTACAGACCACCTGGCTCCTAGCTTAATATATTATAACAGAAACTCTTGCAGAAATAGAAATCTCACTTGAAAGCAAAGAAACTGAGTTCACAGGGACTAGAAACAACAATTGGGAAAACAATACAGTGAAGCACATGGCTGTGAAAAATTACAAAGTACTACAGCGACTTCAGTTAAACAACATGTATACCACTGCAGTGCTTCAGGACGCCAGCATTAGGGCATGGAGTTATTAGAGCACCAACATCAGAATTCGCCACCCTCCCCGGAGTTGGAATCCCCCTGAAAAAACAGTGGTGGGCGACATTCCAATGGCACCCTAATGATTCGGCACCCTAATGTTGGCGCATTCTAAAGTGGAACTGTAAACCAAATGACTAACAAGAGCAGACAAAATATTATATATTAAGCATCCTACTCACTTCAGAAAACAAACATAGCAGAATGCAATATTGAGACCATTATACAACAGTGACCACAACACAATATTATTGAATATAACTATGAAAAGACCAGAAATAAATGGCATCACGGAAATGTTAGTATGCAATAATGGGTGTTACTCACCTGGTAAAGGTGATTGTGTTGAGTTAGCATCCATGGCACTCCAGACATTACCTCATGGGTTTTAGTCCACCTGATAGGCTAGTGATGCACATGACCCTAGATCACATTTCTGGTATATCCAGGTCCCAGAAGCCCCTGCTCTCCAGTTCGAATCTTCCATAGCTGAAATCAAGGTTAGTAAAAGAATGCGAAGGGAAAAGAAACAACAATGCAAGGCAGACCAACATGATGGCCTGAAGAAAACAGGCTGGCTACAATGTAGTCTCAGAGGCCAGTAGCCGCATTTATATACTCTATTATTTACAATCTAATCTCGATCCGAAGGACCGACTGTAGAATTTCACTGCAACTTCCTTCCACCCCAAGGCTGCCAATGGAGGACAGAATTTATTGGGTCCTGGTCACTCTGAGCACTCTGAAGGAGGGCCTTGGAGTGCCATGGATGCCAATCAACACAATCACCTTTACCAGGTGAGTAAACACCCATTGTGATTGGTTGGGCATCCATGGCACTCAGACATTATCTCATGGGTAGATAAGAAGCAGTGAAGCACCAAGGGAGGGATCAGAGTGGTCTAGGAGTGAGAGAACAAAGTTGCTGCTAGGGGATCTGAGTGGCGAAGTGGGCTGGATGACACGAGGTGTTCAAGTCTGTAGTGTCTAGCGACGTGTGCAAGGAACTCCAAGTGGCTGCCCTGCAGATGTCTTCGAGAGGACACGTTGGCCCTTTCTGCCCAGGATGTGGCGACTGCCCTGGTAGAATGGGCCCTGATACCCTGAGGAGGTATCATTTGCTTGCTAGGTAAACGTTCTGAACGGTCCTCCTTAGCCAGCCGGCGATCATGGACCTGGAGGCTGCCCTGCCTTGCTTCTGGCCCTTCACGACTACAAATAATCTTTCCGTCTTACGGAGAGGCGGCGTTCTGGCTATGTAGACTGAGAGAATGGAACCGACATCCAGGTGATGTGGGATCGGTGAGTGCCTTGCTGTGTGTCCAAGGGAAGGTGGGCAGCTCAATGGGCTATTCCCTGTGGAATACACGTGGACACCTTGGGCTGGAAGGCTGGTACCGTTCAAAGCTGGACTCCTTGTGGGGTGAAGATTGTATAGGGTTCGGAGCACGATAGAGCCCCCAACTCTCCGATCCGCCTTGCTGAGCAGATGGCCACTAGGAAACAAGTTTTGAGGCCAACCCAGAATAGGTCCGCCTCCCGCGGTTCGTGAGGGGCCGAGCTGAGAGGTCAGTACCAGTGGGAGATCCCAAGGTGCGACAGTTGGGCGCGTCTTTGGTGAAGTATCTCTACCGCTTTTAGAAAACACAGAGTGTCGGGGTGCTCCGGACTGTGCCCCGATGGGGCCCATAGCCTCTCCTATAGCTGAGAGTTGTACCCTGAGGGAGGAGTGGCCAGGCCCTTGTCTACTCCTGCTGCAGAAATAGCAAGATGGTAGCCATGTCTGCCTGCTCGGTACCTTACCTCTTTCTTGGCACCACCTCGTTAATATAGACCATTGTCTACTGTAGGTGGAGGTGGTGGAGTTCCGTCTGGACTGTAACATGGTACTGATGATGGAATCATGGTAGCCTGCCTCCATCAATCTCCTCCTTTCAGGAGCCAGGCCATGAGCTTCAGTGTTAGCGGGGCCGGGTGGACTACTGGGCCCTGGGAGAGAATGTCTGCTTGGTGAGAAGTCTGATGCTGGCGTGGCCATCTCTAAGTGACAGGTGAACCATGTCCTTATTGTGTCTCGGGGCCACCAGGATGATGGTGAGATGGGATGCCCATATTTTGGCTGGGACCTGGGAAATTAGAGGGAGGGTGGGAACACATATGCATGATCCCAACCCCAAGGTTGGGATAGGGCGTCGGTCCCTGGGATTGACTCTCCCTGAACCGTGGTAATAATCCTTGACCTGTGAGTTCTCTCGTGTTGCCATGAGGTCCATGGTTACGGGTCCCCAAGCCCTTTGGATCATCTGAAACAGATCGGGGTGCAACCGCCATTCTCCTGGGTGCACCTGTTGTCTGCTGAGCCAATCCGCATGTATGTTGAGTTTTCCTGCAAGGTGTACTGTGCCTAGATGGCGGAGATTTGATTGAGCCCAGTTGAGGACTGATGTTGTCTCTCTCAACATGGCTCTGCTCCTGGTCCCACCCTGCTTGCGATGGAGGCTACTGTGACCCGATTGTCGGGCGTATTAGAACCGACTGGCCACATATGAGGGGTTTGAAGACCTTGAGCGACGGTACACTGCCCTCATCTCCAGAATGTTGATGGACAGCTGGGATTCCTTGGGGACCATAGGCCCTGGGCCGTTGAGACTCCCAGACAGGCTCCCCAACCAGACAGACTCGCATCTGTCTCTATCGTGGCTGTGTATGAGGGCCTTCAGGGGACTCAGGTTCGACTCCACCGTCCACCATGCTAAGCGATAGCCTCACTGACGGAGGTAGTTGAACAGTGACCTGCAGGTTGTGTTTGTTCGGTGCTCCCCGCATGAGGATGTATGTCTGGAGCGGACATATGCCACCTGGCCCAGGGTATAAGATCTATGTATGATGCTATTCATCCTAACAACTGGGCTATCGACCCATGGTCATCTGGTGGTGGCCCTTCATCTGATGGGCCAGGGTTATCAGGTTGATGACCTAGGGGGATAGCTTTGCCGAACCGTGGGCTGAGTCGATCAGTGCGCCCAGGTGTTCGATCTGCTGCGTGGGAATGAGTTGACCATCCAACCGTGCTCCTCGAGCACCTGCAGGGTGGTTGCTGTGTCCTTTAGGGCCTGTTCCTGAACATGCTCGAATGAGCCAGTCATCCAGGTATGGTATGATGTCCAGTCCCTGCTCTCTGAGCTGAGCCACCAGGACTATGGAGACCTTGGTGAAGACTCTTGGAGCTGAGGAGAGGCCAAGCAGTGAAGGCCTGGTACTGAAAGTGGTGGCCCAGGATGTGGAACGGAGGAACTGTCTGTGTCTTTGAATGACAGGGATGTGAAGGTATGAGTCCTTGAGGTCTATGGACATCAGAGTCACCTACCGAAGACTGCATAGGGTTGACGTATTGTCTCCATTTGATTTGTGACACACCACATGCTGGTTGAGATGTTTTAGGTCTAAAATAGGTCTGAGTTCTCCTGACTTCTTGGAGTACGAGGAAGAATATTGAGTAGACCCCTAGGTTTTGTTCATGTCGGGGACGGGCTCGATGGCCCTGTTCTGGACTAGGTCCAACAAGATGCTTTGAACCTGATGAGGGTGACCTTTCTTTTGGCTATAGGGAGGGACAAATCTGTGGGGGATTTTGGGGTGGGATAGCTCTATGGAGTACCCCGTGTGACCACCTCCTGGACCCACCTGTCCGAGGTTGTGTGGAGCCACAGGTGAGAGAACAACGAGAGTCTTTGACCCACTGGTGGGTAGGGTCCCAGGTTGCAAGCGGTTGGAGCGTAGTCACTGTTGCTTGCCCTGTACCTCTATCACGTACTCGATCCTTTGCCCACGGGCTCTGAAGGAGGACGGATGATAGGCTTTGTGGATAGGGGTTACGGGACTGTGGGATGCCCCCTACCTCAGAAGGGACCACTGTGTTGTGCTGAGTCCCCGCGGGGTTGGTATGGCTTATTTCACTCGAAATCTCCGCCTCGATGAGGGAGGTAATTATACCTAGTCTTATTTTGAGGAGGTCTTTACCTTCCTCCTTTTGTTTCAGGTAATTCTGTAACCCCTCCCCAAACACGTACTTCCTCCCAGAGGCAAATTCTGCAACAAGTTCTTAGATTCATTGTCAGCGTCCACAATTTTAGCCATAATGTTCTCTGGGCACGATTGGTGACTGCTGTGGCCTGGCGTGTAGGGCGGGTGTCCACCACCATGTCGGCCAGGTATTTTGCTGCATCTAAGGTGCATTCTAAGAGTTCTGCTTCCCTGGACTTTGGGTTGGCTTGTTCCTGAAGTTCTTCAAGCCAACGGATCTGTGCTTCGAGCTGTATAGATGGCAGTCATGCAGCTTTTGCCGCTGTGCCCTCAATTTCGAATGCTTTCTTTAGCATGTCTTCCACTTTTTGTCCGTAGGATCTTTGAGAGGCTATTGTTCCGCATGGTAGTACTGTCCTTTGCTGAGGGCCGCTACCTGAGGGTCGATGGTGGGGTCTTGCACCAAGCACCGGCTTTTCCTCCTGAACTGGATACATTCTGTCCAGGTTCTTCTTGTTGGGCATTCTGCCTGGTTCAGTGGATCGCCATTCTTTATTGAAGATCTCCTCAATAGTGGGGCATACTGGAAAGGTCTCGGGTTCAACATTTTCAGTTGTATCATGGGATTGAGTTTGACTCGGGTTTACTCTCCTCGATGTCGAACCCCATAGTGGTTGATAATCCTCATAAGCCCTGGGACTGTGTCAAAAGAGCACAACTTTGAAGTGAGGGATGGCGTGGAAGGAGTTCTGCTTCATCTTCCTCCACCGTCCCTCCTCCTCCTCTGGGGTGTCCTTGTCCTCGCCAGCATCTCAGCGAGGATTCTCCCGTAATGGGTCATCGCGTCCGAAGCTCATCCGCTGCCCCCTGCCTTGTCTGGTTCTGGGATCACTGGAACGGCTCTATGCTGGGTGAGGGATTTGAGCTTTTCCATTATTTTTAACATAAAGTTCTTTGGCTTTCCATCACGGCGACCCTGGCCTGCTGATTCTGGATCAGAAGGGAACGGGGTCCATCCATGTGGGGCGCTGGGTCCCAGTTTGCTGGGCCCCATGGAGGCTGCTCTGTTCCAGGGACGAAGTCATCATCGTCGAGCAGGCAGGCGGCGCAGAGGGGCCCCGAGTTTGGGGTTTACCATCTGGGGAAAGAGTAAGAGAGTGGCCTTAGATTAGATCTGCCTAAGCCCTGCGGGTTGTCTTCTTTTTGTCCCCTGAGACTCAACACAGAATGGCAGCCAATCGGCTGGCGTCTGTAAGATCCCCTGAGGTTCTGCTGTAGAAAAATGAACGCACATGGGCCGCTATAGGAGGGGCCCATGACGTCTGTAGCTTAGGAGGTCCGGTAGCAGCATCCCCACGCCTGGGTCGCTGTGGGAGGGGCCCAGGGAGGAGAAGAGGAGGTCACCTGAGTGCTTTGGAGACCGTGGTCTGGGGGGTCGCTGTGGGAGGGACCCTCTGGTGCAGTCACTCGGGCTGTTCCAGGTGTGGTTCTCAAGAGAAAGAGAACATCTGAATGGCTGAACAAGGCCTGGGACATCCCCTGAAGCCAGGCGACCAGTGGAGGCACTCAGCTGGGGGACAGGCCCTGGAAGAGGCGGTTCCCCAGGAGACGGGGTGCTGCAAGGCCTTCTCCCCCATTGGTAGGGGAAGAAAAAGGGGCACTGGCTGAGGTTCCGGTTCCCAGCGCAGTGAAACAGCCTCCACAGGTGCTCCTTGACTTGTCTTGGCAGACTCCCCCACGCTTTCACCTTTCCCTTGGCCTAGCCCAGGAGTACCAGCCTGGGTAGAGTGATGGCCTGGAGTAGTGCTGGAGGCTTGGGGGTGGCCGTAGACCATGTGGGCGGGACCTACCACAGCAACATGCTGAGCCAGCGCAGGCCTGTAGGGGATTTCATGGCAACCACATGTCCCAGTGGACCGCAACACAGGAGAGTCCGGAGGAACAGGAAGGGCCTCCGCGGAGTGGAGGCAGCAAATTCCAATGCCAGCAGGTGTGTGATGGTAGGGAAGGGTGAGGGAAGGGAGGGTACCACGTGGGAGCGGAGAGGCTGGGGCGGCTGCTGCCGCCTGAAGGCCAAACCCAGGAAAATCTCCTCACTACCAGATGATCAGAAAACCAGGGATTTACCACAAAACAACGACCAGAGGGGTTGGAAACACTTTTAATTCAGGGAAAGACACTCCTGGCTATCACACAGCGCGATATCGCGGTGTTTCTGAAAACTTAAAGCCCAACCAAAGAAAACGCCTGGCAACCACAACAAAAACGGAGTTTAGCGGTGATAGAAACCCTAGATTGAATCAGAAAACCAGAGAGAGCACTTTCTTTCTACTTTTACAGTATAAGCAGGAATACAGCTGCGTTCGCGATATTTTAAGGTATCCAAATAAAGGCATCGCGATAATAAAAATAGCCAACAACGGAGCTTAGGGCACTGAATAAAGGATAAGCTGTAGGAAAGGAGGGCTCCAATTTAAAACCTTGTCTCTGGATCCGCAGAGGTTAAACACACGATAGGACAGAGCCAAACAACAGAAAAACTGTTCCTATCCCAAATCTTCTACCCAGCTAATCACTATACAGCCCCAGATGGGTAGTACAACCAGAAACAACAACCAACAGAAACAACAATTAGCTTGCATTTCTTTTCTCTAGAGCAATTCAGATTAAAGATATCTACTTATAAATTCAAGGCCTACCTTGTATGGAGCAGACAGGGATTCCTCGTGTGCTTGTTGCCTGATCAGATGCATGATTTGAAACTGGAGAGCAGGGGCTTCTGGGACCTGGATATACCAGAAATTTGATCTAGGGTCATGTGCATCACTAGCCTATCAGGTGGGCTAAAACCCATGAGGTAATGTCTGAGTGCCATGGATGCCCAACCAATCACAATGTGGATATAAATAGCATGGACAGAGGATTAAACAGTGCAGTACAAGTAAAATTAAATGTATTTATTGATTTAAAATTGGTGATTGGGAAAGGCACACTGGGCTGCAGCTCATTTCAGGTGTGACCCATGTAAAAGTAATATAGAAACAAAGGCTTTGATGGCAGATAAGGACCACTTGATCAACCCAGTCTGCATTTCCTACCTATTGCATTAGCTGCAGATCCTAGTTAACCAACAGCATACTTCTTACTACCCCCACTGTAACTGCCTTATGTCTGTCCTATGTATTCTTGAATTTCTCCACTGTTTTTGACCTCATGACATCCTCAGGAAGGCCATTCCATCTGTCAACCACCATTTCCATGAAAAATACTTCCTCACATTGCCCCTAGGCTGTCCCCCTTCTAGTTTAAAATTGTGCCCCTTGTTCTTGCACATCTGTTTTCTGAAAGATGCTCCTTTCGCTTTGTTGATTCCATTGAGATACTTGAAAGTTTCTATCATGTCCACCCCTTTCTTCGAGGGTATACATATTAAGCATCTTTAGTCTCTCTTGGTATGGTTTTTGGTGCTGATCCTGTACCAGTTCAGTTACCCTCCTCTGGCTGCCTCCATCCTGACTATGTCCTTGCAGAGATGGGGTCTCCAGAACTGCACACACTACTCCAAAGGGGTTTCACCAAACTGTCTGTACAGAGATGACAACTTCTTGTTTTCTACCAGTGATGCCTCTCCTATGCATTGCAGTATCTCCCCAGCCTTCATTATTGCCTTCTCACACTGCCTACCTACTTTTAGGTAATCTGATATGACTACCCCAGGTCATTTTACATTTTTTCTTAGGGTCCCCCATTGTGTACTCTTCCCTGTATTTTGTTTCCCAGGTGCATTATTTTTGCACTTATTTGCATTGACTCTAAGCTGCCATACTTTTGACCATTCCTCCAACCTTGACAAGTCCCTTCTCATCCTTTCCACCCTCCTTGTGTATCAACCCTGTTGTGAATCTTGTATCATCTACAAAGATGCATACTTTTATTTCCAGTCCCTCTGTAACATCAGTTATAAAGACATTAAAGAGGACTGACCCCAGTACTGAACCCTTATGTGGTACCCCATTAGTAACCACCCTTTCTTTGGAGTGGACTCTGTTTACTATTGCCCTCTGTGTCCTGTTGTCCAGCCAATTTTTACCCAGGCTACCACCCTGGGACCCACTCCCATGCTAGCTAACTTGTTTATTACTCTCATGTGTGGGACTGTGTCAAATGCCTTGCTAAGGACTAGATAGGCCATGTCCACAGCCCCTTCCTGGTCTACTACTTTGGTCACCCAGTCAAATAAATCTATTAGATTCATCTGACATGACCTTCCATTGTGAATCCGTGCTGCCTTGAGTCCTGTGCACTGCTGGCCATTAGGTACTCAACAATTCTTTCTTTCTGAAGTGATTCAATCATTTATCCCTTCCATTGAGGTCAAACAAACAGGTCTGTAGTTTCTTGCCTCTGCTTTGCTCCCACTTATGTGAAGAAGAATCACATCTGCCTTTCTCTAGTCCTCAGGTACCTCACCATCCTCCCATGATTTGTTAAAATGGGTAGTAAGTGGTGTCACCAGTTCTCCCCTTAGTTCTGTTAGAATTCTGGGTGAATCCCATCAGGCCCCATTGCCTTGTCCACCTTGAATTTTAGGAGTTCTTTCAGGACCCTTTCTTCTGTGAATGGACTAGCATCAACCCTCCTATCCAGATTGCTTCTACTGTTTGGTTTAGGTATATCCCTCCTCTTCTTTTGTGAATACTGAACACAAGTATTTGTTCAATATCTCTGCCTTTTCACTGTCACCCTCTGCCCACCCCCTTCCCTTTATTAAGCCTCACTATAGCTCCTTTGGTCTTTCTTTGCTCACTTATGTACCACTAAAAGGTTGTATCCCTTCTTAAAGGAACTGGTTATCATTTCCTCAGTCTGGGCCTTTGCTATTCTGACTGTCTTCCCCACTTCCTTCTGCTTTAACTGATAGAGTTCTCTGTCCTGCTCCTTCTATGATTTGTTATACTTTCTGAATGCTATCTTTTGTCCCTAACCTTCCCTGCCACCTCTTTTGACAACCATAGTGTTTTTATTTCCTTTGTTTTGTTTTATTTGCATCACAAAAGCTTGTTGCCTCTGTGATGGCAGTTTTGATTTTGTCCCATTGTTCCTCCACCCTTCCTTCCTTCCTTCCTCTCCTTTTCATACTGCTTTTCTTTGGCACTTTCCCATTTCTGCCAAAGTCAATCCTTTGAAAGCCCAGTACCCTTGCTTTTGTTGGCTTGACTCTATGGTGGTGTTTATTCTGTACCACACTGCACTGCAAGACATGCCTGTCTTAAAATTATGAAAAAACTTAAATTTGTATATTTTATGCTTAAAATAAGCCAAAAAATCTGCCAATGGGGTAAGGTAATTATCTTATTAAGACTTTGAAAACATACTGGAAGATATTATGTCTTGAATCTAGATGTTGCATACTTTCTTAACATTTCTTAAAATAAGATTACAAATCTTAAAATATGACTGTTTAACTAAAAACTGGACTTCTTAGGCATACTGAAAAAGTCTAAAAATCTTAAATTAAGACCATTTTACCAAAAATCAAGATATTTTTCCGCTTAATTTAAATTTGACAAATCTTACAAATATCTTGAAACAAGAGTTCTTAAACATACTGAAAATCTTAAATTTAGACTGCTTCTCCAAAATCAAGACTTTTTGCTTAATTTAAGTGTAGCATATCTTAAAGATATCTTGCAGGTACCTTGAAATGAGAGTTCTAAGAAATGCTAAAGTGCAGAATACCTTAAATGTAGACTGTTTTCCCATAAATTCAGAAATGTTGTTGCTTAAATTAAGTATGACAAATCTTACAATTGTCTTGAAACATGAGTTCCTAGACATACTGAAGTCTAGAAAATCCTAAATTCAGACTGCTTCGTCAAAATAGAGACTTTTTCTTTACTTAATTTAAGTATGACCAAGCTTGCAGATGTCTTGAAGCAATAGTTCTTAAGGCACACTGAACTGCAGAAAACTTAAAATCAGACTGATTTCCCATAAATCCAGACTTTTCTTTGCTTAGTTTAAGTCAATCAATCAAAATCTTTATTTATGCTGGCCCGGTGGCACTGAGGGCAGAGGTGCTGGTCACCACACGCACCACTCCTGTGACCCAGGTTCAGGAGTGAGCATGGGCACCGAGGAGACTGGCAGGAAGAGGATTGAATGTCTGATGGACTGCTCTCCCTCTCCGGGGAGGGGGTTTACGACAGTAAGCACCTGACTGCCCCTGATGGAGGCTGGGGTCAGGGATGCATGCCGTACACTGAGCAAAGTCTGGGGCAGACACCAGGATGTGGGGCACATGTGGACAAGTGCGTGCTCCTGGTCACCAGCATCATTGTGCATGCCCACCAGGCTTAAAGGTGAGTAAGAGGAAAAGTGACATCTCTTGCATGGCTTGATGGCTGTCTGCAGTATTGGTGGCACCCGACCTGGATCCGAATTGGTAGGGTGATGGGGAAGCTCCTGCCACTCTGCTGTGGGGAGCAAGCCGCAGAAGTTATAGGGTGTCATTTAGATGGACGGTGGCCGGATCTCCTCAGTGGGTTGTGAAAAACAGCGGTATGCAGAGAGGTGGCCAGAAGGAAAAATAAATACTAAAAAAAAAAATCTTTATTTATCCAGGTGACCATCATTTAGCTAAGCTCATTACCAAGATGGACCTGGTTAATACCGGCCATGAATACTCAACATAACTGCAGTCATTATGGCTTAGTGAAGTCTTCAATAGGTTAAAGTAGTCAGGTGCTCATAACAAGAGCTGGCACATGCACAAGGTCCATAAGAGAGTGAGAACACAAGGTTTTCCCTAAGGTGGCACAAGGGATATAACAATAAATGTCTTACAATCTGGCAATTAAGTAATTACAGCTCCTTTTAAGCAGGTTTGGACAGAAAGTCATATGGTAATTTGGTTTAGTGGGAACATAGGAGGGACTGGGAGAACCAGTTGGAGATCAGCACCAAAAAGTGCTCGCTTTCGATTGGACGAAGGCACTGCTGTGTCTGGCTGGTGGAAGAACTGGGCTTGTGGTCTTCTGGCCTAGAGCAGCACCGCCCAGCCGGAGACTAATTTCATTTACACATGTGGGGCAGGGAACTCATAGGGGCTTGTAAGTGGCGTGGAGGAGGAGAAGGAGTCCGGGGCTGACTACACCAATGGGAGTGGCAGAACCACAAGACAATGTGACATATGTGTCTAATACTGAGTTCAGGAGGCAGAGAATTAACTACAGGCAGCAGAGAACTATTAAGTTAAAGCCCCATATTCTGGATCATGAGGTAGCTGCTGCTGGATATGCCTTCTACAGAAAGGACAGACCCTCTAGAAGAGGGCAGGGGTCTTGATATATAGTAAGGATACAATTACATCCTCCTTGTTAGTCTGCCACTTGGCCCAGTCCCCGGAAGCTGAAGCAATACTCATTCAGCTCACTCTAGGAGGGCTAAGCACCTCACAATAGGCTGCGCTTACAGCCCGCCCACAAATGCTCTCAGCTCTCTTACTGCCCTCCTGCAGAACCCAGCAGTAGAATCTGCTTCAGAGATCATCCTACTGGGTGACTTCAACCTAAACTGGGTCCTTGAGGTGAAATACACCCTCAAAGCTAAACTTAATGACTCCCACCTCACCCAAGTCATTACCTTACCAACTAGAATGAATCATGCCACTGGAAGGCATACTATAATTGATTGGGTCTGACCTCTACCCATAACAATGTAAAAATGGCAGGGACCTTGGCAGATGCATTGGCGACCACTCGCCTGTATTAGCCATCTGGAAGAACTGTCGAATAAAGTCCCTCCAGGATTTTTACCTCTAGGGACTACTCCAACTTCCGCCCTGACCATTTTATTCGCTACTTAAATGACATTGACTGGAGCAATATAAGGCACCTCCCCAGTCTGGAGGATGCTGTCAATTTCTTCCAGACATCCCTCATGAGAATATGGACCTTCTAGCCCTTTAAAAACACACAGAGTAAAGGAAGCTGCTACAAATGGGTCCTGCCTTCTCTAAAAGCCTGATGTCCACCGGGACAAGGCCTGGAATAAGTACCGAACTCAAGGCAATTGGGGACCTAGAGGCCTACAGGGCCCTTAGAAATCAGTGTAAAAGGCCATTAAGCTAGCGAAGAAAGCCTATATTACCAACCTTCAAAAAACTAACCTTGGCAATCCTAGGCTTTTCTGGAAGCATTAACTGAACTCCTCAAAGGGAACATTCACGCCACCCAGCCCAATCCTGGCTAATGGGCAACTAATCTATGGGGATCTCATATTGCTGAGACCTCTTAACACCTACTTCACGAACCTGAGGCATATAAGGGACCTCCTGACACAATTGTAACCTGTTTTACAATGGCCCCAGGACCTTGAACGCCTTTGTTTCACTTGAGGTTGGTCAGGGAAAAAGAGGTCCTTACTACTCTCAAATCCCTTCCCTAAGAGGATCTGGGGGCCCTGATGGGATCCAAACAAGAATCCTAAAAGAGGGAGCCCCAGTCTTAGCTAAACCCTAACTTGGCTGATCAATTGGTCCATAACGGAGGGATCAGTACCCAAGCTCTGGAAACAAGCACTTGTGATTCCCTTACACAAGGGAGGAGCAGCAGAGCCCATTGAGAATTTCAGGCCTATCTCCTTGCTGTGTTCCGTAGCTAAGGTACAGGAGAAGCTTGTTTACTTTCAACTCGGGACTACCTAGAAACTCACGGGTAATCTCACCATCTCAGCACAGGTTCAGTGCTAACCATGGAACGGATACTGCTCTAACTAAATTCTCAGTTGATGTCCTGAGTAATAATGATGGAGAGGTCAGCACAGGGGCGGTCTTCATTGACCTATCAAAACATTCGACCTGGTAAACCATAACCTCCTTCTACAAAATGTGTTCTCTTGGTCTTGATTTTCACTCACTGGGATGGTTCCAGAGTTATTCTCTCCGAGCGCACCCAGAGGGTAAAGTGGGAGGATAAAGTCTCTAAGCTAGCTCCACTTAAAGAAGGGGTACCCCAAGGGTCTATCCTTGGCCCCTTCTCTTTACACTGTTCATTAATGATCTGCACAAAACTGCGGTAGTAGCAGTGCTATTCAGTCATGCGGATGATGCAGTCATTTACAGAGAGCTCCCATAATTTACCCGAGCTGCAGACAGCCCTCCAAGAAGACATCCACCTGATGGAGGACTGGCTAACTCTGAACAAAATGGTTCTAAACACTAGCAAAATGAAGGTAATGCTCTTTGGCCCTAGATCCCTGGAAACAGAGGTCACACCACCTACAACTCCATTCCAGGGTGGGTGCAAAACTTGAGGTGGTCTCCTCTACCAAATACCTTGGCCTTACCCTGGACCAAGGTTTTACCCTAAAGAATCAAGTAGATCAAATCACAAAAAGCCATACATGTGAAATTAGGCATCCTCTATAGACTAAAGGACCAAATCATTCCTGAAGCCAGGGCAGCCATTGCCACAAGCGTACTCCTCCCAAAGCTCACATTCGGGCCCCGATCCTCCAGGGTGTGGCCACGATGGAATGAAGGCTGCAGACTCTGTACAATAAGATAGTCCACTTTGCCACCTTGTCTCACCCTATGACTCACCACTGTGAGGCCCAATCCAGGCTCAGGTGGCCGTCGCTGATGCTCGTCTAGCTTACCCTTCCCTCTGCCTTACATACAAGATACTTGGTCCCTCTCCCCCAGCCTGGTTGGGCTCGTCAGGGCAAAACCCAACCCATGGTACCTGCACTCATCAGGCCAATCTCCTCGAGGTCCCAAAGATTAGGACCAAAGCCGGGTCTAGGTCCTTTGTGTACACCGCCCTTCCACCTGGAACAACCTCCCTTGAAGTCCAGGAGGCGGAGACTGTTTCTAGCTTCGGACGTTGCTGAAGGGACACCTGCTCAATAGAGCATATGTCTATGCCACAGTACCTGACCTAGCTCAGCCTCTTGAGCAGCTCACTTGCCCTCCTAACAGCCATCTTGGCAGGACATTTGGTCCTCTTCTCTTTGAAGGGTGCACTTAGGTCCCTAACTTATCCCCTTCCAACCCTGTGTACTTATCAGCTAACCCTAGGTCTACAGACGCTGCCCACTATTTCCTGAGGACCTGGTATCTAATCTACTATTTAGGATGCTTAAAGCTTAATGTGCTCATTATTTGTTACCTTCATGCTTTCCTTTCTTTTACGTCTGCAAAGATATGTACTCCTACTTTTAAAATACTATTCCACTCTCCAGTCTGTACTGAAATGTTACCTGTTTGTTGTTGTTGCACCAGGTCGCCCCTGAAAAGGGACCTCTATGGGCCCAGTGGGCCTACCCGGTCATCAAAATTCAATAAATAAATAAATAAATAAAGTATGACAAATCTTACAAATGTCTTTAAACAAGAGTTCCTAGACATACTGAAGCCCAGAAAATCTTAAATTCAGACCCTTCCCCAAATCCAGACATTTCTTTGCTTAATTTAAGTATGACAGATCATGCAAATGTCCTGAATCAAGATTTTCAATGTAGGCAAATCAAGTCTATACATAAAAATACTGCAACTAACACATGTTTAATTAATCCATAAATAAGGTAATTGCTCTCAAAAGGGTGCATTAATCTAATAAGACAAAAAACAAACTTTTAAACACGAAATATTGTCCAAAAATTAATATTTAAACACGCTTATTGATCTGAAACCAATATATTATGGACCAATTTTATGAGTGTTTCCCATATTGTGCCCTGCATTCCACGGTGTCCAATGGCCCTAATCTCCATCCCTGTGCCAAACACTATCTACATGGCACCCTTCCCTTGTCCCATTAAGAACTCCCTGGTGCAGTTGTACCTCTCCCTCTTCCTGCCTTGTGGCACAACTTGCTGGTGTCCAGTGACACGGTGTAACCCTCCCGCACAGTGATGACCACTCCCTGGTGTCCAGTGGCAGTTGCCAAGCACTCTCTGCATCCCATGCGCCCCTCCTTTCCTGCTATTTGAATCAAACTTTAACAGGCCCCATCTGCAAATCACCTCTGTACTTGACTGGAGTAAATGAGATGAGGTATTAGCTGGACAGTAGTAGCATTATCTCAGTGGTGGCATGCGCTATACAAAGTGAAACCCATACATGTTGTCACTTTTCAGAAATAACCTCTTTCTTTGTTCTTGGCAATAAAAATGCACTTGCAAGGAGTCAATTATAGCCCTTTAACAAAGTTTAGAACCAGAATATGGCTTTGCTGCAAATGGATGGCATGTTTTTACAATGTTAAGGAGGCAGTATAGAACAGTGGTTCAGGGCACTGAGCTACAAGCCTGAAGACCTGCGTTTGAATACCATCAGCCCCAACTTGCATACTGTGTGACCCTGAGCAAGTCACGTAACATCCATGTGCTCCCAGGTCACACCTGAAACAAGCTATGGATTAAGTGTGCCTTTCCTGGTTAAACAATCCCCTCCCTTTCCCTTAGGACACGTAGGGCCAGATATTCAAACCATTGCGCCTAGTGCAAAACCATAGCACTGGAATAGTGCTGGTTGTCGCGATGCTGCAATATTCAAAAACCCTATTGGCACTGGAGCTGTGTGGTAGCGCTGGCGGTAATAGATAATAGTATGCAGGAGCGGGGTTAGGAGGCACCCATGAATGCCAGCAGCGCATATTCAAAGGTCCAGCACTGCGCTACAGGCATTAGCACATCCTGTAGCATGGTGCTAGATGCCACTGAACAAAAGCTGGTGGTAATGCCACTGGTGCCCCACCCCCATCGTGGACCCCCATAGCCGTGGTAGTACAGTAAACTCTCTGGTAGTCAGTGGTCCCCCACCCCCTGCATGAATCCGGACCCATTTGTAAGTAAAATAAAGTAGTTTCCCTGGTAGTCTAGTGGCCCCCTCCCCACACACAAATCCCGACCCATTCATAATTAAAATAAAAGTAATTTCCCTGGTAGTCTAGTGGTCCCCCCACACACACACACAAATCCCAACCCATTCATAATTAAAATAAGGTAATTTCCCTGGTAGTCTAGTAGTTCCCCACCCCCTGCATGAATCCCGACCCGTTTGTAAGTAAACTAAAAGTAGTTTCCCTGGTAGTCTAGTGGTCCCCCTCCCCACACACAAATCCCGACCCATTCATAATTAAAATAAAAGTAATTTCCCTGGTAGTCTAGTGGTCCCCCACACACACACAAATCCCAACCCATTCATAATTAAAATAAAGAGTAATTTCCTGGTAGTCTAAGTAGTTCCCCACCTCCCTGCATGAATCCCGACCCGTTTGTAAGTAAACTAAAAGTAGTTTCCCTGGTAGTTTAGTGGTCCCCACCCCCCGCATGAATCCTGACCCCAAGCACCACACAAAACGACTGTTCCCTGGTAGTCTAGTGCCCCCCACCTGGCAGTGATGCCCCTACATAGCCAGGAACAATCTATGAACAGAGCTGGCAACTGGCTCCAGCCCACCTCTCACCACCATGACCGGCGCCAACTGAGGTACCTCAGTCAGTGGCGGCCGTGCTAGTGGGAGGAGGGCTGGAGCTTGATCTCAACTCTGTTACAGATGTTCCTGGGCTAACTAGAACATCACTGCCGAGGTGGGAGGACCACTAGACTACCAGTCGTTGCTATGGTGCTGAGGTCTAGATTCATGCAGAAGTAAGAACCACTAGGCACTAGGGAAATACTACTTATTCTAATACAAACAGGAGAGATTCATGCAGAAAGTGAGGAACCTCTAGACTACCAGGGTTATAAAATTCTATTGTGAAAGGGTCAGGGCATACATCTCAACTGTCCCTGATTTTGCCTCAAAATATTACTCTGTCCCTCCTCACAGTTGTGTTTCTGTGGCTAAACAGTGGGCATTATAAGCACAAAATACTGGCAAGCATTAATGTTACAGACTTGTTCTTTGTTAGAAAATGCATTTTGCACTAAGCCTCATATTCTACCAGCTGTCTAGATGGATATCTCTACTTTTGAAGATGTGTCCTTGATTTTGGTCCTTTGTCCCTGATTTGTTTAAGCCTTGTCCCCGATTCAGGAGGCAAGGGGTTGTAGAATATATATGCCAACTGTGCCTGGTAGCACACAGTTCCTGCTGCTTTTGGCCTGTACTTCTATTCTGACCAACAGGGGATGCTGTGGGTATGCCTTGGCCTACAGAGTCAGGCTGTACTTCCATTCCAACCAAAGGGGAGCTATGTGCTCCATGCAGTAGCACCGGGCAAACTGCATGGTAATGTATGCTAAGCAGCACTTAATGAGATGCAAATGTACCTGTTTACCCACGGATTACCTAAGTAGGCTCATTTGCATGGGAGCTTTGAATATAGCTCCCGTTTGCCCCAGGCTAACCAGTTTGCACGGTCCAATGTGTTAGCACTGTGCAATCAGGTTAGCCCTGCAAACCTCCCTTCAACATAGCACAGTACTGCAGTGTGTGACTTACATTGCTGTTTACAGTAGAAGTGAGACATCTCTGTGCAATCACACACAGGGCCAGATATTCAAAACTTTGCGCTGGGCAAAAAATCATTTAGGCAGGTTTAAGCGGGATTAGCGGGTCTGCCATATTCAAAAACCAAATAAGCGCGGGCAAACTGCATTAGCGCCAGGCAAAAGTATAATGTATGCAAGGGGCAAACTGACATGAATACAAAGCGCCAATGCATATTCCAGTGGCTAGCGCGCGCTAAGTGGTTGCCGCGACCTAGCCCGACAGTTAGCGGCGGTGTAGATTACCGCCCAGAAAAAGCTGGTCTTAATCCTGGGCAATCAGCTTTGCGCAACATAAATGGCTGTGCTGCGGGATTTGCTGGGGTTTAGCGCGGGTCTTGCGCGACCCTAATACATAAATATAACACATAGATAAAGCCAAACATAGTGGAAGCTTGCTGCTAACCAATGGCATCACAATGATGCCATCATCTGCCACCAGTCCCAGCCATGCCAGGCGGTAAGTGGTGACCCTGCCGCCAGTGGACAGCATGGCAGTGTAGCCATACAGCACACACCTGCTGACCACACATATCTGTGGACAAAACAGATGCCTGCACACACATGCAGCACTGTGGGCATGGAGGATGTTGAGGGAGTGTGTATGGGTGGCCAGGCTGTGCCACAGACCAGGTGTGGCCACAAGGCTGGGACTCAGCATGCAGTGCACATGGGCCAGTATTGGAATACCCCCAACACTAGTGTGCCTTTTCGGATACTATATACCCCCCAGCCACATACCACACAGCTGTACAACTGCCACAACACACAAAGCCAGATATGTACATGTCACTGTGAGCATCACATGCCACAGGTACAGCATCTGTGGGTCACACAACAGTGTAACAGTAATGTCGACTGTCAGTAAACACCTGCAGGTTGGGCCTGTCACTGTGTACAGTGCAATCAGCATCACTTGCCCTACACACCATAAGCAGTGCTACGTCCCTCACACTACTGTCTCCTTGTCTGCTGTGCACTGTAGCATGCCCTACAGTGTGACAGTTGCATGCAGCACCACCACCACCTGTGCCTATGCTGTCCTGTCCCCTGGGGTACAAGATGCTATGCTATGCTATGCTGTACTGTTTACCTGTAGCCTGTAGCTATCATCGTGCACTGCCAGACTGACCTACAGATGGAGCTGCGGTTGGACCTTGTCTGCCCTGTACTTCCAGACTGACCTACAGGTGGCTCTATGGGACCCTGCAGTAACGCTAGGCAAACTGTGTGCAAATCAGGGTATAATGAGATGCTAATCCGGTTGTTTGCCCAGAGACTACCTAAGTAGGCTCATTTGCATAGCACTTTTGAATATGGCACATTTAGCTCGGGCAAGCGTGTTTGCTCCAGGCTAACTGTAGCTCAGCGCCTAATGTGTTAGCCTGGCGCTAATGGTCTGGCAGGGAATATTATAAAGTTTTGATCACTGTTCTTTCTCATCTGCTGCTTCCTGCAACTGTACTGAGTCCATGCATTTGCTGGCACACACATTAGCCACGTAGTTAGTCTGTACCTGCCCTCACGTTGCTGTGTACTGTGTTGTTGTTGTGGGTTGCACTTCCTGGTTGTTTTATTCAGTGCTGTCTTATTCCAGGGCAATGTTGCCCTGCACTCCCAACCAGTTTGCATGGCCTCATTACCATGCTATATTCAGAAGCTGTTTGCCTGGGCTATTCCGTTTGAATATGGCTTGCTTTGTGCTCCAGGCTCAGTTTGCCGTGGGCAGTGCTAATTTTGCCCCTGGGCAAGTTTTGAATATCTGGCCCACAATGTTCTCCACCTGCAACACTGGCTTGCTCTAGAGTCTAATGAGCTGCAGTTGCAGTTTCCACCCTGTTGCTATATTCAGTGCTGTCTTATTCCCGGGCAATTTTGCCCTGCACTCCTAGCCCTGTTTGCCTGGTTTCCTTTGCTTGCTCTGTTTGGCTGGTTTTGCACAGGCTATTTCCTTTGAATATAGGTTGATTTGTGCTCCGGGCTAGTTTGCCGCGGGCAGTGATAATTTAGCCTCGGGGCAAAGTTTTGAATGTCTGGTCCAAGAACTCTATTTTGATAGACTTTTATGCTAAAAGTAACAAAAAGAGCTCAAAGGTGTGTTAAAACGTTCAGACATTTGATTTACTTAGCGCCTTATTCCAAAGAACTTTAGGTTTCTCTCCTCCCATATTGCATAGCATTTTGGGATACATTTTGGATGAAGAGTGTTATGTAATAACTAAATTGCTTCCTTTCTACTATCTAGGAGTGAAGAGAAAAGAATGCTGCTGCCATTTGCTGCACAGGGAAGTTCAAACAACAGAGAGAGAGAGAGAGAGAGACCCAGAATACCAACCACAATCCAAACCCCACCCCGACTTGACAATCACAGAGATCGAATATATGTAAAACTAAATCATGTAGCATTGGTATTTCACTTCTGTAATGTTAGTGGTGCAAAATAACTTGCCTATAGGGAAGGGAATAGTTTAACCAGGAAAGGCACACTAAGCCGGAGCTTGTTTCCAGGTATGACTAGGGAGCACAAGGAAATTAAGTGACATGCTCAGAGTGACAAAGTATCTAAGTGGGGCTGATGGGATTCATCCTGGGTCTCCAGGTTTGCCACTAAGTGCCCTTATTCACTATACTATACTATACTGCCTCCTTGCTTGCTTATGTCAACTGCATGCCCCGAAAAAACTACATGTCCCTCCATATACACATACAGTATTTGCTCATTGCAAAAAACAATATTAATACAGACATTAGGGTCGAAGAATGTAAAGCACACAAGGGTCCTGAGCCTCAGGAATCTTGGTAAATCGATGGTGTGGTGTCCTTGGAGTTGCCAACCTTAATACCCACCTCTCCATCCCAGCCCGTAGCCTTCCATTTGAAGCACAAGGCACAGTTCCAAGACACTGCCTCATAGGCACTCTTTGAAGAAAAGAAGTAAGGCACAGCACATTTAATTAACAGAGTCAGTCTGAGCTTTCTTCCTACAGGGCCCTGGGTGATGCAAGAGACTATCATGTTTGCTCAAGGGAGGTTGGTGGGCATTCAACTTGACAACTCAAGGAACACCACACCACCGATTCATCAAGACTCGAAACCCTAATTTGTGTTGTGTACATCGGCGCTTTGCATTCTTCCACCTAATGTCTGCACTGATGTGGTTTTTATTTTGCAGTACATTGACCTCCTTTTGTGATAGTGGAATCTTAACAGAATAGTGGAGATATTTCAAACCCTGCATCACCAACCACCCAAGACGTGAAAGCCTATGGTTTCATAATACTTGGGGTTGCACCATTACAGGTTAACATCCTAGCACAAATAACATCCTAGCACAGATAACAAATGTCTTACCTGATTCCTGTGGAGCCTGGGATGAGGGGGTCTCAGTAGAACAACCAGTCACACCTGTAAAACAAGAACAGCAATGGAGTCACAAAGGATCTATGGCTCTTTATGAAATAATTAGGACAAACAATGTAGGGTAAACAAAAAACAATGCTTATCTGATACATATACTCCATGTCCTTCTACACGTAATCGATGTCCTGTCAAATCTGTGGATGTAAAAAGGAAAATGGGCCAGTATGAAGAATACAAACACTGATCAGCTGGGTCAATTGGGAAGGACCTGTGGAGGTGAAAAATAAGTCATGTGTGTGTGTGTGGGGGGAGATACCAGACCGGCACCACACCATTAACCTGGGTTTTAGAATGGACTGTCACTCAGGGGCCTTCGTGGTGGTGGATTTAGAGTTCCTAGAATTGATCTCTTTAGGGGATGGGGTGGGGGCCAGATGCTCCACCAATCGACCAACACAGGGCAGAATGATGACACTATGGGCATGGTATTCAAAACTACTGAAAAGACTGGTTAATGCCTGGGCAATAGTCAGGAGGGCACAGTTCAAACGAAGGGCAGGGACCTGAATATTGGCACAATCCAACATCCAGAGCATGTGCATTGTGCAAGGCCATGTTACTTGGTCCCTTGCACAACACACATACTGCCAATTCAAACCATGACTTACTCCCACTCAACCCTAGCTGTTGGTGGAGAAGTGCGGTGCCCACCTGACCCCAACACAGTAGTCCTTGCCATCTAATGGCACCCCACAACCTGCCGATCAGCATCCCCAAAGTGAGACAGCAATGTTTCCCTAGTGCTAGTGCCCCATCACCATCCCAAAGGTAAAACTGATAAACTCCTGAGTCCAGTGGTGCCACTTCCTCCCAAGATCACTGGCCCGAAGTTAGAACTTAAAGATTCTCTGGTGCTAGTGGTCCTCCCTCCTCCCGCACCGATCGCTACCTGATGTAAAAATAAATAAATTCCTTAGTGTCAGTGGTCCCTCTCACCAACTAACTCAGACAGTTTCCCTGGTGTCCAGTGATCCCTCTTACCACCCAACACACAGACAGTTTCCCTGGTGTCCAGTGGTCCTCTCACCACCCAACTCATAGACAGTTTCCCTGGTGTCCAGTGGTCCCTCTCACCACCCAACCCACAGACAGTTTCCCTGGTGTCCAATGGTCCCTCTCACCACCAACATGCAGACAGTTTCCCTGGTGTCCAGTGGTCTCTCTCACCACCCAACACGCAGACAGTTTCCCTGGTGTCCAGTGGTCCCTCTCCCACCCAACTCACAGACAGTGTCCCTGGTGTCCAGTGGTTCCTCTTACCACCCAACACACAGACAGTTTCCTGGTGTCCAGTGGTTCCTCTTACCACCCAACTCACAGACAGTGTCCCTGGTGTCCAGTGGTCCCTCTCACCACCCAACTCACAGACAATGCATTGATGTCCAGTGGTCCCTCTCACCACCCAACACGCAGACAGTTTCCCTGGTGTCCAGTGGTCCCTCTCACCACCCAACTCACAGACAATGCCCTGATGTCCAGTGGTCCCTCTCACCACCCAACACACAGACAGTTTCCCTGGTGTCCAGTGGTCCCTCTCACCACCCAACTCACAGACAATGCCCCTGATGTCCAGTGGTCCCTCTCACCACCCAACACACAGACAGTTTCCTGGTGTCCAGTGGTCCCTCTCACCACCCAACTCACAGACAATGCCGCTGATGTCCAGTGGTCCCTCTCACCACCCAACACGCAGACAGTTTCCCTGGTGTCCAGTGGTCCCTCTCACCACCCAACTCACAGACAATGCCCTGATGTCCAGTGGTCCTCTCACCACCCAACACGCAGACAGTTTCCTGGTGTCCAGTGGTCCCTCTCACCACCCAACTCACAGACAATGCCGCTGATGTCCAGTGGTCCCTCTCACCACCCAACACACAGACAGTTTCCTGGTGTCCAGTGGTCCCTCTCACCACCCAACTCACAGACAGTGTCCCTGGGTCCAGTGGTTCCTCTGCCACCCAACACGCAGACAGTTTCTGGTGTCCAGTGGTCCCTCTCACCACCCAACACACAGACAGTTTCCCTGGTGTCCAGTGGTCCCTCTCACCACCCAACTCACAGACAATGCCGCTGATGTCCAGTGGTCCCTCTCACCACCCAACACACAGACAGTTTCCTGGTGTCCAGTGGTCCTCTCACCACCCAACACACAGACAGTTTCCATGGTGTCCAGTGGTCCCTCTCACCACCCAACACACAGACAGTTTCCATGGTGTCCAGTGTATCCCTGCCCCATCCTGATCCCTGTATCAGAAAGAGAAACCATTCCCTGCTGGTCTAGCAGATCCCCTGCCTATCCCCACTCTCCCGCTGCAGTACAATGAATGCTTCCTGGTTATCTAGTGGACCCCTCCCTATCCCAGATCTGCCTTAGAATACAATCTATATCTTTCCCTGGTGGATAGTGGACCCCCATACCAGATCTGCCTTAGGATACAATCTATATCTTTCCCTGGTTATCTAGTGGACCCCCCATACCAGATCTGCCTTAGGATACAATCTATATCTTTCCCTGGTGGATGGTGGACCCCCTACCCCGAAGGTGGTGCCCCATCATGCCGCTTCCCACCATCCATCCCAGAGTTGCTAACTGGCAGATCTTCCACTCTCCACCACAGCTGGCCACAGACTGAGCTATCAATAGGCGCTTATTGTACAGTACTCACCAGTGACAGCTCAGTCAGTAGCCAAACCATGGTGGAGAGAATAAGCTCTGTGCCAGTCGCTGGGCTGGATGGGGGGCCAGGGTGCAGGGGCATTACCTACCATGGCAGGTGCCTACAAACAATTGGGAAAGATACAGATCATGTTCTACAGGTGGATTGGAAATATGGAGGTTGTCCGCTAGATCACCAGGAATGTTTTCACTTTCTTATAAAGGGATTGGAATGGGGCAGAAATATATTGGACACCAGGAAATGTTGCCTGGGTGCCGGTGGATGAACCACTGGACACCAGGAATACTATTATAGCCATGGGGCATGAATGCGGGTAGGGTGTGGAATCACTGGACTCAGATGATGTTCATTTTTAACCACATCTGGTGGTGATTGATGGGGGACACTAGCACTAGGGAATCTTTAATTTTTGACTTTGGGCAGTTGGAGGAAATAATAGACAATAGGGACACATTCATATTTAAACTTTCGGTGGCAATCGGCTGAGACTACTGGACACCAGGGGACCACTGGACACCAGGAAACTTTCAGTTTTACCTTCAGGATGGTGATTGAGGGGGCACTAGCACCAGAGAAACATTGATGGCAGATGCTCAAAACTGGTATGATCTGGGAAAAAATATACATTATAGTGTAATGGGTAGTGCTACTATAGTTAGGTTGAGTAACCCATTTCAGGTTAAAGTGTGACATTTTGCAGCTCAATAACATTGCCACCATATGACAGATTGGCCTGGAATTTGGCAGGCACAGAGCGGTGCCATAGATCTTTGGATCTGCCAAGCTTCGTAACGGTCGGATATACGGTTGTGGAGCTATAAAGCACAATAGAAAGTCACATTTATGCTTTTTGTGCATTCTTTGCTCACACCTACAGGTTGCATGGTTTGTGTGACCGACCCAAAACCTTCAAGGAACATGCAGCCAGCGTCCCCTATGTGCCTTTCAAAGATTTCGTGAAAAATATTAAGCGGTTCAAAAGTTATTCAAGTTTCCATTATGGTCAATGGAAAAAGTTAACAAACTATTTGACAGTGTCGCAAATGCAGTTTTAGTGCTGCAAACAACCCCTGTGGTGTAATGAGTAAGCCATTTTTCAGTTACTGGTCACAGAAATGCTTGACATTTAAATTTGGGACCCTCTAGGGACACAATTCTTTTGTGTTCACCTAGTTGAGCACTGAGGATGTTAGCCATGTCTTTTGGGGGTTAAACACCCCAGAAATATATTTTCAAATTTTTATAAACTGTAGTGTCAGCAAGTAGTGTCGCACATGCAACACTTCCGTAATTTTTGTTAAAGTGTCATAATTTGCGACACTACTTTGTGACACTATGCTAAAACAGTAGGACATCTTTGCCACCTTGCTGCAAAAGAACAGTTTGGTCTTTTGGGCTGAAATTTGAGTGGGAAGAAAGCCAAGTTCCCACTGATGTGCTGTTCAGTGGTTTGGTGACAAAATATTAGAGGGCTGCAATGTTAAGGCACTCCAAATTTGGCGCTTTTTCCCATAGGTTAACATTATGGCGTCCACCGTGCCTTTTGGGGCCCGTATCTCGGAAACACTTGAGATACGGAATTTTGTCAGAAAAATGCTTAGCCCCCACATGGGGTCAAAGTACAAAATTAGCCAGGAAAGTCATAAATTATATGAAATTTAAATTTTTTTCTCGTCATACGGTTCCTGAGATATAAGCAATTTAGTATTCCAAGTCTTCATTTTCTGTTCGAGGCCCATAATTAAGCATACATTTTTGTATTCACTGTGTTTTCAATGCAGCTTTTGGGGAAAAAAGGCTGTGCATTTTCTTTACTGTTACAGTTAACGTTTCCACTTGACGTTTCCGTAACTGTTGCGTTAGCATCCATGTCTATGCCACGGTATGCGTTACCCTTTGCATTTTCATTTGTGCTTGCATTTGCATTACTGTTACCATTTGCATTTCCATTACTGTTTTTATTTCAGTTTTATTTTGCGTCACCGTGTGCATTACCATTTGTGTTTGCGTACGCACTTCCATTTGCATTTCGTTTGTGTTTCCTTTGGCATCATCGTTGCTGTTACCATAAGTATTTGCACTTCCAATTGTGGTACTGTGACCGTGCACATTACCATTTGCGTTTGTGTACACGCTTCCATTTGCATTTCCATTTGCATTACTTTTCACTTTGGCGTCATCATTGCAGTTACCATAACTGTTTGTGTTTCAATTGTGTTACCATTACTGTTTGCGTGTTTGTCACCATTCACGTTTCTGTTGGCCTTAGCGTTTGCATTTTTGGTAGTGTTTCTGTTGTCGATTGCATTACTGTTTCCTTCTGCGTTGCGTTGCTTTAACGTTTTCAATTCTGTTTGTGTTTCTGTTACTGTTTGCATTTTGTTACCATTTGCATTTCCATTGGTGTTAGCATTTGTGTTACTGTTTTCCTTAATGTTTGCGTTTCTTTTGCCATTAGCATTTGCGTTACCGTTTTCGTTACAATTTCTGCTTTCATTAACATTTGCACTTCGTTTCTCTTACTGTTTGCGGTATCAATTACATTTGCGTCACCATATGCGTTACCATTTAGCGCTTGTGTTTGCATTACCGTTAAGCGTTACTATGTGACAAAAATCACATGGTGGAAAGGGCCCTGCTCCACCACCACATTCCATTCACTGTTTATGGTGCTCATTCTCAAAGAAGGAAATTCATGGCAAAAACTCTGTTTAATGCATCAGTTAGGGTTGTTCCACAGCAACAAAAGTGAGGAAATTCAGTGTAAGGGTTGCCAACCCTTGCTCCCCAAGCCCTTCCATCCCTACCAACAGGCATCGGGTGTGAGTTGGGGTTGTCGGTCCTAACTCTCCCCCATTCTCCCACACTGTACCACCTCAGCTTATTTACACATGGAATGGGGTGAGAGTTAGGGCCGATGACCCAGTGCACACCCCGATGCCTGTTGGTGGGGATGGGGTGGGCATGGGGTGCAAGTGTTGGTAACCTAAACCGAATTCCTCTTTTGTTACTGTGAGAACAACCCTAACTGATGTATTAAATGGAGTTTTGTCATGAATATGTGTATATATTATAGTGGCATGCTAGTGCCACTATAGTTAGGTTGAGTACCTCATTTAAGGTGAAATCTGAAATTTGGCAGCTTATTAACTTTTCCACTGTATGATGGATTTGCCTGAAATTTGGCATGCATTGTTGGATTACATAGATCTCTGCATCTGCAAAGTTTCGTTATGGTCAGATGTACAGTTGCAGAGCTATAGAGTGCCAAAAATGCACAAATTATGCATTTTTGTGTATTATTTGCTCACACCTATAGAATGCATGGTTTGCATGACCAGGACAAAACCTTCAGGGAACATGCAGCCTGGGTCCCCAATGTGCCTTTCTAAAATTTTGTGAAAAAATATTAAACAGTTCAAAAGTTATTCAAAAACAAGTTTCTCATTATTGTCAATAGGAAAGTTTTTTCCCATAATATGCTTTATTAAAATGTTTCAGATAAAACCAACATTACAACTCAATAAACATCACATTTAGTATCTGAATGCTGCATTGAGATTACTCCCATCCCCAACCCCTATCACCTCACCCTTCCCCATTCCCACCCCTGTACCCAATGCATACTCCCCATCATCTTACACCATACCTAAATATTAAGTCACATTCTATTATCCCTCCCTCCCATATCTGTCTTAATTGCATACATTTTTCATTAGGACACATCTACACTAATCTCTAAATTCACATCAGGGCACTACATATTAGAAAATATACACTGCTTCTTTTTCAACTATTTTTTCTTATCCTGAAAGTTGGAATACTAAGGACCAACAAGATTTTTGAATCTTCCAGCCATATGTATAAAAATTGCTCCCATCTTTTGTTAAATTTGGATGCAATTGATTTCCAGGGATCCTGCCCAGGGTTATGTCCGCCTCAATCCAGCCTGGCCCTATCTCCGACCACTCCCTGTGGTATGTAATTTAGCTTTTCTTAACATACCCAGAAGGAGACCTGTTGGAAGCTTAATGAACAATTACTAAAGGACGCTTGGTATTGCAAGCTTATAAAGAACAGATTGAGCTCTTCTTCTCATTTAATCCAATTGATAGCGAAAAGTCGGATATTTTCTGGGGTGCCTTTAAAGCCTATATGAAGGGCATCCTTATCAGTTTAGCATCCAAGAGGAAAATGGCACAAGAGGAAGAATTATTATCTTTATTGTCCCAAATACGGTCCCTCAAAGCTAACCTTTCTGTCAGCACTTTGAGTGAGGACAGAAGAAGCTCTGGTAGCTAGGGATAGATACCTATAGATTTGCTGAGGAAAAGGCGGAGTTAGCTATTATCTGAACCAGAGCTAGTTATACAGATCAGGGAGAAAAGGCAGGGCGATTACTCGCATTGCAGTTAAAACAACAGGAATCTGCAAGATTTATTCCCCAATTCGGGCTCAGGTAGATGGGTCCTGAGAGTACCCCTACTGAGATAGTGCAAGAGTTTGCACAGTACTATGAACAATTATACAGGGACATGGAGGCCCTCCTTGTCCGGAGATTTTGGAGGAGTACTTAAAGAATTCCCCATCTGCCTACCCTTACGGAACAGCACAGGAGCTTTTTGGCCTCTCCAATATCCCAGTAGGAGATCTCGGAGGATATCGGAGCCTTGCCATCGGACAAGGTCCCGGGCCGCATCTGGTTTCTCCTCATTATTTTATAAAGCTTTCTGAGAACTCTTATTGCCGGTGCTTCACCAGCTATTTCTGCATATTTATCAGGTGGTGGTGGATGCTTATCTGTTCCAAGCTCTGATTGCTCTTTCTCCCAAACTGGACAAAGATCCAGATTTAGTGCAAAGCTACAGGCCTATATCCCTTTTAAATCAAGGCATCAAAATCCTTTCAAGATACTTGGCCGATAGGTTAACAATGGTTCTTCCGGACTTGATAGGTATGGCTCAGGTTGGGTTCATGAAGGGACGCTCTATCCTCAGATCATTGCGGCACCTTTCGCATGTCTCCTCGGAGTCCAGGATGCCCTTTTCCTGCTGGGTCTATCTCCTTATGCCAAGAAGGCATTTGATCATGTGAATTGGAATTTTCTATTTCAGGTTCTTAAGGCCTTTCAGTTTCCTACCATCTTTATAGACTGGATCCATGCATTATATAAAGCCCCTCAGCAAAGATTTCAGGAAACGGTGCATTTTCTAAGACCTTTTCCTATATTCAGGTACCAGACAGGGTTGCCTTCCTCTCTCCCTCTTATTCAACCTTTATCTGGAACCTCTCATTCAAAATATCCTAGCAATGGGGATACGGGCATCTGGGTGGGGTGCAACGAGGTTAAGATTACAGCATATGGGATGATCTTCTTCTTTATCTATCCCACCCAGTGTCTTCTATTCCAGCCTTGTTAGGGAAATTAGCTAAATTTAGTGCCCTTTCAAATTACAAACTAAATGCTAATAAATCCTCTTTCTTTCCCTGAATCATAAGGTCTTTAAGACTGATATTACCCCTTTGGCTTGTGCTGGGCACATGTAAACTATCTGGGCATCAAACTAACGCGTAATCCCTCATCATGGTTCAAAGAAAATTTGGAGCCTCTTTCCCAGTTAATTATTCAGGATTTGGATAGATTGTCCAAACTCCTGGTTTCACTATGGGCCGAATTAACATAATCCAGATGAATATCTTCCCAAGAATTTTTATCCCCTATCGCTTCTTAATTCATTCATCCCTTTATCCTGGTTTCAGAAAATGCATAGAATCTTCACCAATTTTATCTGGTCAAACAAATACCCTCAATTGGCATATTACAAGCTGGCTGCCTCTAAATTTGATGGGGATTACGGATACCTCACTTGGCTATATATTACTGGGCCAGCCATCTGGCTAAATGTCTGAAATGGGTGTGTCCGGGCCGAGGAATCTGCGACCGACTTGGCTCAAAATAGAACTAGATTTAATCCAGTCTATGAACACAGATCCCTAACTCTATTTTATGTAAAAGTGTCCCAGTTACAGGGTGCTGAGAATGCCCCATTCTTATGACATCCTTGAAAATATGAGCACAGCTTTGTTCCTTTTGTGCTATACTCCTCATTTGGACCTGTCCCAATCTATCTGGAACTTCCCGACCTTCACCATGAATAAACAACTGATTCCCTGCGTATGGTTGCCCCAGTTGGGTGATGGGATAGTATCCACTTTCTTGGATGATGAGGAAAGTGGCTTTCAGTAGATGAACTTAGCGGAAATTTAAAATCCCAATATACTACAATTTAAAGTGGTCCAATTAAAGCATTTACTTATAACGGTGCTGGGCAATACCCTCCTTGCCAGTTGGTTAGGGCTCTGATTCCGAAACCTCCTCCCTATTAGGGTCCTTGGGTGTCATTTCTAAATTATATCAAGATTTGCTTCATAGGCGTGTATGGGGGCTCCTTCAGACTGGACTAGGTTCTGGGATCTTTCTTTGCCCAATACTCTTCAACTGGCAGGCCTTGTGAAGTCTCTGTCATAAATATGTGTCTCAAGATAGACTGCGCTTATGCAATACCACATTTTACATAATATGTACTATTCCCCAGTTAAGTTAGTGAAATAGGGTCTTCTTGAGTCAAACATATGTGTCAGGTGTTCCCAGGAGAAGGAACAGTCCTCCATATATTTTGGTCATGTCCTAAAATATCTTCTTTGTGGGAGGCTATTAAACCTTCCTGACCCCTTATTGGGTCTGCAGGAGTGTTTCACACCTGACATCTGTCTCTTAGGGAACCTGTCCTCCATCAAGGTTAAGGGAAGGAGATTTCACATCTCTATGATTGCACTATCTGTCAAAAAACATTTTACGGCATTGGAAAGATAAGGTCACTCGACATTACAGGAATGGGTGAATGAAATCTAGCTAACCTTCATACAGAGAAAGCTATAACTAGTCTCCATAATAGACTACCTTCTTATTCACATATTTGGGATCCCTTCACACCTTAATTATAGCTACCCAATTTTAAGTATTGTTCTGTATTAATCTATCCCTGTACACTTAAGGATAATGTCTTAGGAATTGTGTTATAAGAGGCATAATACTGCTGTATGGGGGGTGTTTGAGTAGAGTATGGTATTGTATCTAAGTTGTACTCCGTATGTTTGCTGCCTTCAGTGTTGTGGAAAATTGTGTTAATAAAGTTTGAATTGAAAAAAAATTTGGATGCATAATGAAATTGTGGACGCTACCAGTCTTTCTGCATAAACGGCTAAAAGGTGCTGTGTCTTTAAGCCAGTATCTCATAATTAGAGTAATGTCACTGTAGAGATGAGGGCAAAATAGTACTTATGTGTTAGTGGCAATATGGCTGAAAGATTACCCAATATGCAGTTTCTATATTAAAATTACATGATCCTTTAAACAAAGGGTCAGAGAATTTAATTACTTGTTGCCAAAACTTTTGATTACGGGCAAGACCATATCATATGCTTTAAAGTATCAAGGTCTTGATGACATCTTTGACAGACTCCAGTTTGAATTTTTGCCATGAGTTTAAGTTTTGCTGGTGTAAAATAAACATTGTGGAGTATATTAAATCTTATAAGTCGCAGCCTGTCTTGTTTTAGGAATCTGTAGTTATTCCTCCAGATTTGTTCCGACACATCTGATTTATATGAGATATCCGTTGCATGTATCCAATAAAAGCTGCTGAGGGAATGTTTGACTATAATTTATCTAATAAAAATCTGTATATCTGCAAATTCATTTTGGGTTGAGTGATGAATTGAGCTAACAATCCTAAAAGCCCTCGTCAGAGAAGACCAAGGTGGAGATCCCAAACTATCCTGGATACTCTTTTAATTTGCAGGTACTTAAAAGTAGGCATGTACTTTATATTCATAGACTGCTGAATCTTTTGGGGAAATTATTTTGTTATTCGATATTATATCTGATATAGATATTTCTCTTAAGTCTTTCCAGAAGGAGGGAGTAATAAGCTTATTCCTATCAGAAAGTTTGGATTATTATGTAAAGGTTGTCACAAATCTCTTTTATTATCCAGCTTAAATAAAGAGCATAGTTTATTATGAGCGAACACAGACCAAAATATAGGGTATTGTGCCAGGATTTAGATAGTTTTTATATGGAATATAAAGTAAAGCATTAGTTGCCACCCATATTCCTGTGCCTTAAACTGCTCTATCTTAAGCCAGTCTTTATAGGACTCTTCCTTTCTTGTGGATCAAGCTACTGAAGATATTTCCCCATCTGAAAGGCTATATAATAAAGAAACAAATGCAGTACACCCAGTCCACCTTTTCCCTTCCCCCATCAATTTAAATATAGTTCTTCTAGGCTTTTGTCTTTCCACAGAAAAGCAGGCTAAATGGCTTCCACCTTTTTAAACCATGATCTAGGTAGGGGATATTAAGCATAGAAAGGGTAGTTATTCTGGGGAAATCACCATAGAAACATAGAAACATAGAATTTGATGGCAGATAAGGACCGCTGGCCCACCCAATCTGCCCATTTCCTACCTACTGGATAAGCTGCAGATCCTAGTTAACCAACCATATACTTCTTCCTACCCCACCCCCAGAATTGCCCTTATGACTATCCCATGCATGCTTGAATTCACACTGATTTTGACTCCACAACTCCTCCGGAAGGCCATTCCATGCATCCACAACCCTCTCTGTGAAAAATACTTTAAATTACCTCTGAGCTGCCCCTCCTCTATCTTCAAATTGTGCCCTCTAGTTCTTGCACACCTTTTTTGAAAGATGCTACCCTCTTGGACTTTGTTGATTCCCTTGAGGTACTTGAAAGTTTCTATCATGTCCCCCTCTCCCTCCTTTCCTCGAGGCTATATATTAAGCTCCTTAAGTCTCTCTTCATATCTCCTCCGTGCAGACCCTGCACCATTTTAGTTGCCCTCCTCTGGACAGCTTCCATCCTGTCTATGTCTTTTATGGAGATTGGGTCTCCAGAACTGCACACAGTACTCAGATGGGGTCTCACCGCTGTCTGTACAGAGGGATAATAACTTCTTGTTTTCTACTGGGGATGCCTCCTATGCATCCCAGTATCCCCCAGCCCTCCTTGCTGCCTTCTCACATTGCTTGCCCACCTTTAGGTCATCTGATATGACTACCCCAGGTCCCTTTCCATTTTTGTTGTTGTTAGTATCTCACCCCCATTGTGTACTCTTCCCTGGGTTTTGTTTCCCAGGTGCATTACCTTGCACTTCTTAGCATTGAATCTAAGCTGCCATACATTTGACCATTCCTCTAACCTTGCCAAGTCCCTTCTCATCCTTTCCACCCCACCCTGTGCATCAACTCTGTTGCAGATCTTAGTGTCATCTGCAAAGAGAATACTTTTTCCTTCCAGTCCTTCTGCAATGTCGCTTATAAAGACATTGAAGAGGACTGGTCCTAATACTTGAACCCTCGGTGTACCGCTAGTAACCCTCCTTTCTTCTGAGTGGACTCCATTTACTATTACCTCTGTGTCCTATTCTCCAGCCAATTCTTTACCAGGCTGTCATCTTGGGACCCACTCCCAGGCTGGCTAACTATATATTAATCTTTTGTGTGGACTGTGTCAAATGCCTTGCTAAAGTCTAGGTAGGCCATGTCCACAGCCCCTCCCTGATCTACTACTTGGTCACCCAGTCAAAGAAATCTATCAGATTCGTCTGGCATGACCTTCCACTGTGAATCCATGCTGTCTAGGGTCCTGTGCCTTATCTGGCCTCTAGATACTGACAATTCTTTCCTTTAGAAGTGATTCCATCATTTTCCTATCACTGAGGTTAAACTAACAGGTCTATAGTTTCCTGCTTCTGCCTTGCTCCCACTTTTGTGAAGGGAATCACATCTGCCCTCCTCCAGTCCTCGGGTACCACCCCATCCTCCCATGATTTGTTAAAGAGGGTAGTCAGTGGTGTCACTAGTTCTACCTTTAGTTCTTTTAGAATTCTGGATGAATCCCATCAGGCCCCATTGCTTTGTCCACCTTCAGTTTTAAGAGTTCTTTCAGAACCCTTTCTTCTGTAAATGGGCTGGTATCAACTTCTGTATCCAGAGTGTTACTACTGTTTGTTTTATGTACCTCCCCTCTTCCTTTGTAAATACTGAGCAAAATATTTGTTTAGTATCTCTGCCTTTCACAGTCTCCCTCTGCCCACCCTCCCTCCCTTTATTAAGCCTCACTATCCCTCCCTTGGTCTTCCTTTGCTCCCTGATGTACCTATAAAAGGTTTTATCCCCTTCTTAACTGAGTTGGCTATCTTTTCCCTCGGTTTGAGCCTTTGCTGTTCTGACTGCCTTCCCAGCCTCCTTTTGCTTTAACTGATACAGTTCTCTGTCCTGCTCCTGCTGTGATTCCTTGTACTTCCTGAATGCTTTCTTTTTCTCTTGAACCTTCACTGCCACTTCCTTTGAGAACTCATAGTGGTTTCTTACATCGAATCTTGTTTTGTTTATTTGCTTCACACAAGGCTCGTTACCTCTGTGATGGCAGTTTTTATTATTCCCATTGTTCTTCCACCCTCCTTCCCGCCCATTTGCTAGTGCATTCCTTAGGCACTCACCCATTTTGGCAAAGTCAGCCTCCTAAAGTCCAGTACTCTTTGTCTTTGTAGGGCTTGACTTTGCTGTGTGTTTATTGTAGAACACACTGTTCGATGGTCCTAGTTCCAGATGGCTACCCACTTCTACATCTGTGATCCTCTCTCCATCTCCATTTGAGAGTATCAAGTCTATATTGCTCCCTCTGGTGTGGGCTCCAGTACTAGTTGTCTAAGGCATGCCCCCTGTAGGGCATCTAGAATAACTGCACCTTCAAAGTGGCAGCTGCAACTGCACTCCAGTTAACATCTGGCATATTCAGATCACCCATCAGCAATATCTCCCTTTTTCTGCCATTCTAAGTATACTTTCTATCATTTCCTTGTCCATTTCCTCCCCCTGAGAGAAGTCTGTATCTAACCCCTGTGGATTGTGGTGCCATTGCCTGTCTCCAAATTTACCCACAGTGCTTCTTCTCCTCCCTGTTTACCCTTTTGTTCTGTTGCTTTTATTCCTTCTCTTATGTAGAGAACTACCTCCCTCTTAGTAAACTGGTTTGCCCCATTAGGATGCGGAAGGTTTTGCCATCGCTTTAAATCTTGTAATGTATGGTAAGTGCCTATTAACCACCATAATCAGCAGTTACACAGCTTTGTTATAAACTGTTTAGAATTTTAAAAGCTGTTAACCACACTTGAACTTCCAAACAGTGGCATAACAAAACAGAATTCACCAGAGTTCCATAATTCTCACACATAGAATGCAAACAGTGTTTTTGACCATACACTATAAAAGATGATGGCTGGTGATCGGGTGACAACCACATTGGAAATCACCTCTCGTGGTTGCTGGGGCTACAGTAAACCTCTTGAGCTGCGCTCCGAGGTTTACCATGTTGCCCTAGCAACCACTGAGGTGATTACAGCATGGTTATCACCTGATCCTCAGCCATTATCCCTATGTTGCATCTGTGTAACAATCGGTCTATATTTAATGCTTTCAGTGTATAAATATCCAAAGTTATGGCAATGCCTAAGAATGTGATAGACGTTGCTGTCCATTTCAGGCCCAACTCTTATACCTCTCTCTTAGTGCAAGCCAAGTTTAAGGGGAGAACTGTAGTTTTACTAAGGTTCAGTTTATAACCTGACAGGACACTGAAATTCTCAATTATTTTCAATCCTTTAAGAGAGTCTTGCAAGGAAGAAAGATGCAATAAAATGCCACCTGCAAACATTGAGATTTTATAACTGTCTTTACCTATCCTAATACCCTTACTTCTTTCGCCCCAATGATTTTCCTAGCCAAGGGTTCAATATATAAATTGAACAAAATAGGGGATAACGGGCATCCCTGTCTAGTACCTCTTGTTAAATTAAAATTACAAGAAATTTTTGCTGACGGGACGAATATAAAATTTTAATACATTGAATGAATTCTACTGGTCTTCTATATCTTGGTAAAATGTCAAAATATAATCCCAAGATACCCTGTCAAAGCTTTTTCCGCATCAAGAGACACCAAGACCTTATCATTATTGGTGTCTTCCGATCAAGGAAAGCAAGTGACAAATCTTCAAAATGGTCACTTGAATACCTTTCAGATATAAACCCTACTTGCTCTTGTACTATAAGGTTAGTCCAAACCTTCTTAAGGCAATGTACTAAAATACTGGCTAATATTTTTATATCTATGTTTATTAATGATATTGGTCTGTAGCTTTCTGGCCTGGTTGTATCTTTTCCGTCTGGGAATTACCACTATTTTGGCTTCTAGTAATGATACCTCTTTAATGGGAATGTAGTAGAGGTAGTTAAATAGAGTTCTCAAATAAGGTATAAGTTCATCTTTAAAAGATTTATAAAATAATGAGGAAAGCCATCAGACCCAGGTGATTTGTCTTGGGGTAATCTATCTATAGCCTCACTAATTTCCTGAGTAGTGATCTCTCCTATTAGCTCTAATTCCTCTATTACTGTCAATTGAGGGAGTTCCACATCAGAAAAATAGGTCTCTAAAAGCTCCCTATATTCAGGATCTAGACTTGGGGTTGTATATAGAGTTGAATAAAATGTTCTAAACTTGTTTGCTATGCCCTTAGGGTCTGAAATTAGTTTGCCTGTGCTATTATCATATAATCCTGTTACCCAATTGGCCTCCTTTTGTTTTTAATTCTTTGGACGAGTAGTTTTCCAGATTTTCACCTTGGCCTATAGGTTGCCTTCCATTTAGCAGCTAATTTTAATGTCAGATTTAACTCATGGGCTGTATACTTAGCTCTAAGAGAATATAATTCCTGCCGCATAGTTTCGTCCATTGAATGGTTCAATTGAGTTTCAAGAACTCTCATCCTGGAAAGCTACTCCTCCACCTGCTTAGATTGCTTATGTTTTCTAACAGCAGCCAATCTAATCAATTCCTCCCTCCACACAACTTTCATTGCTCCCCACAGAATGTCTATCACCTCCACTGTGCCCTGATTGGTTTCCCAAGAGTCAACAATAAACAGTCTCATATGGTTAACCACTTCTTCCTCTGCTAATCATTGGTTATTAATGGACCATGCTCTTGAGATCTTTTGATAATCATGAAATCTCAGTTTAATCCAGATTTGAGAATTATCTGACAAGATTCTGGGATGTATGCCTACTTCTTCAATCCCTGTAAAGCCCTTGTACTAAGTAGAAAATAGTCGTTATGAGAATAGACTCTGTGAGGGGCGAGTAGTAAGTATAATCAATCCTTGAGATTATGTACTCTCCATGGATCAGTTAGACCAGAATCCTGCAGGAATTCCTCAATGCTTTCTGAGCAGGTGATATTGTGGCTTTCTTGCTATAGGATCTATCTAATTCATTCAAAATAGCAAATTCATATCTCCCCAGTAAACATGGAGTGTTAGGAGCAGAAGCAATGACAGAGGCTAGGGGTGAAAAACAAGAGGGAGAATCCACATTCGGCCATAAACTGAATCTAGCATAATTTCTGCCCTGCCAATCTCCCTGCACCAGGATACAACGCCCTTCTGGATCACACCATGCAATTTTATTTCTTTAAATGGTACAGACTTAATAAGAATAGCTACTCCTCCTAGTCTATGACTTAAGCCAATACCAAATATTTGGTCCACCCAAAGATTCTGTAGATTTAACAATTGGTTGGATGTAACATGGGTCTCCTGCAACATAACTATATGTAGTTGATATCTATTAAGATGCCTTAAAATGCTATATTTTTAGAATTGTCCTGCCGCCTTTGATATTCCAAGATATTATATTCCAACCTCCCATGGCTTGTCTGCAACTTTAGTTCTCCATTCTAGTGTCTTACCTCTCAAAATTCCATATTGTGTCCCATTAAATACAAATAAACTCCCCACCTCTCCTCCCTCATTACCCAGATTACTAATATGCTTGTCCCCTTTCCCACAACCCTGAACCTTCTCTCTCCAGGACTTAAGCCTACTCCTATATGTTTTGGCCACAATACCCCTTGGTGCAGCATCGTGATATCTAACTATCTCTATAATCATAAACAAAAATATAGCATCGATTTCCACCATATCTATATTTGGGGCTCCAATTATCGACCCCTTGGAGGAAAATTTCAGGACCCATCTTCCATTTACCTAGACTTAGTTAGCACAATAAGCTAGGAATATAAGAATTCCCTGATTGTATATATTCCCACAGTTAAACTTCTTTATATAAGTATAATATTTATTGCTTTGTAAAATTAGAACAACAAATAATATTTTTCCTTAGGTCTACTTCCATAAAGACCCTGTAAAGAAAATTATTCAGGTTATTAGTCTTTTCCAAGAGATCAAAAATAGAACCAAAAAGAACTTCTGCAGTCTTGAAATCTATAGGGCATTTACACCACCTAAAGGAAACCAGGAAAGGTCAGTGTAGTTCAATATGCTACCCTTAAAACACAGTTTGAAAATGACTGCAACGTATTGACTTAATAATTGAAGTATCGAGCTAGATGGCGACTATCCCTCTCTAGAAACAGGCAGCATGTAGGAAATCCAACTGGCTACAAAGTAAAATTTCCATTTTGAAGAGAAACGCAGCATTTGATAAAATCACCATGGTTTTGGCTTTAAGTCAGACGAATATAGACTTTCCCTGATTATCTTGTGAAATATGCTCCTATCATCAAACTAAATATCCATAACACAGTTAAATTCAACTTAGAAACTCTGTGCCTGAGATAAATCAAAACATCATTTACTTCCCCGAGCTATTCATCCCTCTTTCCCGAAAAGTTCTGGCAGCTTCAATTTCAGTTCATTCAGAGCTTGAGAGGCAGATTGAAACCTTAAATTTCCATTTGACAGGAGACCTCCAACCTTGTGAGAAACAGCATTCTATGTTTAATTTTCGTTGCCTATAGCTTAGATTGTATGGCTCTATACACTGCTCTTTCTTGATGAACCTTATAAGTAGGGTCTGGCACTAGTCTTAAAAGCTTGCCTTCCCATATGATCTTCTCAGCGCTCTGGCGCTCTCAAATATGGTCCCTGTTGAGATAGTTTAAAACTTTGAATATAATCGGATGAGGAGCTTGATCTACAGAAGGTTTCGGTCGAATGGATCTGTGCCTTCGATCACATAAGTCGGGCCATTAGGGATGGGCCTGCTATTTGTGTGCACAATTTCTGAATAAAGGTGACCATATTCGTCCCTTCCTCGCCTTCAGGTAGCCCTAGTAACACTAGATTATTTCTTCTAGATCTATCTTCAAGACCGTCGATCTTCTCTTCCATTTTTGATACCATTTTCTTCAGAAGTACATTATCCTTATCCATTTTTCCATTCTATCCTCTATGAGGAGATACGGGTTTCAACGCCAGAAACTTTAATTACCAGCCCGATAAAGAATCTTTCCACTCCTGAAATCAGAGATGAGTGAAAATAGTGTTGATTTAATCACTGAGACAGCCTCTTGTAACTGGTCTGCTGTGGGTGGATCTAGCTTCTCCATCGGTGAGGAACTTCTCTAGACCTTTTCACCTCCAGGCCACCCGTATCCTTTTGCTTTCTTCTTCATTGCTGCAACGCATCATTTCTTTGCCACTTCCATTACAAATTGCAGCTTTACCTCCAGGTACGATCTTCTTGTATCATGAGTTTTAGCATCTTTTGTGGTGGAAATATTGCAATTTAGCAGTTAGACACACGGAGCTGCTTCAGCATGTTGCTTACTCCTGCAGGGGCATCACGTGACTCCCTCAATAGGAAAAGTTAAAATATGAGAAAGTGTTGCAAATGCACTTTTTACTTTCGAAATGACCCTTGTAGTGTCACAAATCAGCCATCTTGTTTTCAGTTACTGGTCATAGAAATGCTTGGCATTTAAATTTAGGACCCTCTAGGGACACAATTCATGTTGTGTTCACCTAGTTGAGCCCTAAGGATGCTAGCCATGTCTTTTTGGGGGGTAAAACACCCCAGAAATATGTTTTAAAATTTTGTAAAAGTAGTGTTGCAAAGTAGTGTCACATGCGACAGTTTTGTGATTTCATTTTGAAAGTGCCATGATTTAGCACTACTTATTTGCAACACTATGCCCAAAACAATAAGGAATCTTATACCCTGCTGCAAAAAGAACAGTTTGGTCTTTTGGGCTGAAATTTGAGGAAGATGTGCCTTTTGGTGTTTTGGTGAAAAAATATTAGAGAGCTGCAAAGTTACGACACTCCAAAGTTGACAATTTTTCCCATAGGATAAGATTACGGTATCCACTGCGCCTTTCAGGGCCCTTATCTCGAAAATGGTTTGAGATATGGACTTTTGTCACAAAAATGCTTAGCCCCCCACTGGAGGGCTAAGTACAAAACTCACCTGGAAAGTCACAAATTATATGAGATTTTACATTTTTTCTACATCGTATGGTTTCTGAGATACAGTATAAGCAATTTAGTATTCCAAGAGTTCATTTTCTGCTCGAGGGCCATTATTATGCATACATTCTTTGTATTCACTGTGCTTCTGAATGCACCTTTTGGGAACAAAAAGTTTGTGTATTCGCGTTACTGTTACAGCTAGGCGTTTCGCTTGTGTTTCCGTAACCATTTGCTTTAGCGTTTCCGATTATGTCATCTTGTGCATTGCCATTTGCATTTGTGTTACTGTTATCATTTGTGTTTCCATTACTGTTTTTGTTTGTGTTTCCTTTGGTATCACTGTGTGCATTACCATTTGTGTTTGCGTACGTGCTTGGTATGCATTTCAATTTGCATTTGTGTTTCCTTTGGCATCATCGTTGGTGTAACCATAAGTGTTAGTATTTCAATTGCATTACCATGGCTGTGCATATTACCATTTCTGTTTGCATGCGCTTGTGTTGCATTTCCATTTGTGTTGATGTTTCCTTTGGGTCATCGCTGGTGTTAACCTGGCGTTTGCATTTCCAATTGCATTACCGTTACTGTTTGCATGTTCATCACCATTTGCATTTCTGTTGGCATTAGCATTTGCATTTTCAGTAGCATTTCTATTGTTGATTGGATTACTGTTTCCTTCTGCGTTGCCATTGCCGTTACCGTTTGTGTTTCTGTTTGTGATAGCATTTGTGTTATCATTTGCATTACCATTTCTGTTTTCATTTATGTTTGCACTTGCATTTCTCTTACCATTTGCATTATCATTTACGTTTGCAACACCATGTACGTTACCATTTGCATGAGTTTGCATTACCGATAAGCGTTACTGTTTTATTTGACCTCACTGTTTCCATCACCATTTCGTTAACGTTACCATTTGTGTTTTGCTTTTGCGTAGTGCAGTGAAAATGTTATGTTTTGATATTTTTCTGCATTGTCTTCCTCGATGCATAGCACAGCCAGTGTGTGATTGATTGGTCTGAAACTTGGCAGGTAAAAAATGCCTTTTTCATGGTACAAGCCAGTTTTTGTTTGGTCAGCAAATGTTGTTCCATTCAGGTTATGACCATTTGAAGGTGGCCTGCTTTGCAGTTGCTGATTTTTGGCTGCTAGGTCCACCATTTTAGCGCATTTTGACCGAGATTTCCACCATTTAGTTGTAGAAGACTTCTTAAAGGTGCAGAAACATAAACATTGAATATCTCTGGACTGGTTTTGTCTTTCCACATGAAATTTGGAGGTGTTGATTGGATATCCTGGAGATGTGAATTATGCTGTTTACATGTTTGAAAAATAATTTGTTGCAGAGATACTGCATAATGCAGTTAATGTTTTGTGCATAGCATTCAGCATAGTGCTACTGGCTTTAAATTTATAACGTAGGTTGCCCTAGTGGCATGGAAGTGCCTTGCAGTGGTTTGGTGTGTAAAACATTAACAGGTGTGGAATTATGCCACTCCGATGAATGAAAATTTGGTTCATTACATTTCAATAACGTCTGAACTATGTGTCTGATTTGCCTGACATTTGGAATGTTTAAAGATTTATAATTCATCTTTCACTGTGACAATCTTCACATTTCTGGCACTTATGGTTGCTAAATTGTGCATGTTATGTTGTTTGCTCATGGTGCTGTGTGACCGTTGAATGGATGTACACACAATTATGGACACCACGGTGTGCTATAGTACATGTCTTCTTTTTACAATTTTTGGTTCCATCGGATACATGGTTCTTGTGTAGTGAAGTGGCAAAATTTTCTTTCTGGCACTTCGTGTTGTTTTCCCGGCTTGACACTGTGCAACTGTTGAACAGATTCAGATAACATTTGTTATACATGTTGTGGTATGCTACATGTCTTCATTTACCAATTTTCAATTCAGTCGGTCATACAGTTTTGCACAGCAAAGTGACAAAAATTCACAAGATGTGAGCATGGGGCCCTTTGGGCCCTGCGTCCCATCACCACATTCCATTCACTATTTACAGTACATATTCTCAAAAGAAGAAAATTCATGGCAAAACTCTGTTTAATGCATCAGTTAGGTTGTTCCACTGCAACAAAAGTGAGGACATTGGTGTTAGGGTTGCCAACCCTTGCACCCATGACCACCCGTCCCCACCAACAGGCATTGTGGTGTGTGGTGCAGTAATCAGTCCCAACTCTCACCCCATTCTCCTACACTGCACCACCTCAGCTTGTTTACACATGGGATGGGTGAGAGTTAGACAATGACCCCAATGCACACCCCGATGCCTGTTGGTGGGGCGGGATGGTGTGGGTGCAAGAGTGTTCAGCTCTACACGTTCCCTCACTTTGTCACTGTGGAACAACCTTAACTGATGTATTAAGCGAATTTTTGCCATGAATATATATTCATGACAAAACTCCATTTAATGCATCGGTTAGGGGTTGTTCCACAGCGATAAAAGTGAGGAAATTTGGTATTAGGGTTGACACCCCTTGTACCCCATGCCCACCCCGTCCCCACCAATAGGCATTGGGGTGTGCACTGGGGACATTGCCCTAACTCATCACCCCATCCCATGTAAACAAACTGAGGTGGTGCAGTGTAGAGAATGAGGAGAGTTAGGACTGATGACCCAATGCACACCCCTGATGCCAGTTGGTGGGACCGGTGGTCATGGGGTGTAAGGGTGGCAACCCTAACACCAAGTTTCTCACTTTGTCACTGTGGAACAACCTCAACTGATGCATTAAACTGAGTTTTTGCCATGAATTTCCCTTCTTTTGAGCACTATAAATAATTAATGAAATCCAAAGTGACGCCAATGGTAATGCAAATGCAAGCACAAACGGTAATGCACATGGTAATGCAAATGTAAACGGTGATGCAAATGGTAAGAGAAACACAAGCGCAAACATTAATGAAAGCAGAAATGGTATGCAATCTGTAACGCAAATGCTAACGGCAACAGAAATGCAAAAGTGAACACAAACTGTAATCACAAATGCTAACGCCTACAGAAATGCAAATGATAAGAAAAAATGCAAATGGTAACAGAAACACAAAAAGAATGCAAATGATAAAGGCAACGGCACCACAGAAGCAAACAGTAATGCAACTGACAGAGGAAACGCAACCAAAACGCAAATGCTAATGCCAACAGAAATGCAAATGGTGATGAAGATGCAAACAGTAACAGTAATGCAATTGGAAAGGCAAATGGTTACGGTAACAGCAACTATGATGCCAAAGCGAGCGGTAAAGCAAACGAAATGCAAGTGCTTACGCAAATGCAAATGGTAATGTGCAGTCATGGTACCATAATTGTAAATGCAAATTGCAATGGTAACACCAATGATGATGCCAAAGAAAAGAGAAACACAAACAGAAGCACATATGTAAATGCAAATGGTGGCGCAAATGAAATGCAAGTGCAAATGGTAATGCACATGGTGACACAAAACAAAATGCAAATGGAAATTGTAATGTACAGGCTGACACAAAATGAAATGCAAACATAAACAGTAATGGAAATGCAAATGGTAGCAGTACCACAAATGCAAGCGCAAACGAAAATGCAAAGCGTAATGCACACGGTGCATGAGACAGAACAGTGATGCAAATGGTAACAGAAACGCAAGTGGAAATGCTAATTGGCATTGTAATGAAAGTGTGCACTGTTCTTTTCCCCAAAACTGCATTTAAAAGACAGTGAATAAAAGAATGTATGCATAATATTGGTCCTCGGGCAAAAAATGAGGACTTGGAATACTAAATTGCTTATATCTCAGGAACCATAAGACATAGAAAAAATTAACATTTTATATGAATTAAGACATTCCTGGTTAGTTCTGCACTTAGCCCCCATTTTTGAGGCTAAGCATTTTCCAAAGAAAGTCCATATCTCGCACCATTTCCGAGATACGGCCCTAAAGGCGACGGACGCCTAATGTTATCCTATGGGAAAAAGGTCAACTTCAGAGTGACCGTAACTTTGCCGCCCCTGTAATATTTTTCCCAAACCACCAAAAGGCACATCTAAGGAATGTTGGCTTTCTTCCATCCAGATTTCAGCCTAAAAGACCAAACCATTATTTTGCAGCAGGGTGGCAAAGAATCCCTGTTATATTGTCCATAGTGTCACACAGTAGTGTCGCAAATCATGACACTGTCACAAAAATCACAAAAGTGTCACAGCTGCAACACTACTTGATACACTACTTTTCCCAAAAATTTCAAAATACATTTCTGGGGTGTTTAACCCCAAAATAAAGACATGCCTAGCATCCTCAGGGTCCCGACTAGGTGAACACAAAAAGAATTGTGTCCCTAGAGGGTCCCAATGTTAAATTCCAAGCATTTCTGTGATCAGTAACTGAAACAAAATGGCAGATTTACGACACTACTGGGGTCATTTATGACACTAAATCTGCATTTGTGACACTGTCAAACTTTTTGTTAACTTTCCCATTGACTATAATGGGAAACTTGTTTTTGAATACACCGCTGCATGTTCCCTGAAGTTTTGGACTGGTCGCGCAAACTGTACAACCAGTAGGCACGAGCAAAGAATGTGCAGAAAAGCATAAATGCACTACATAGTGTTGCTTAACAACTCTGCAACCGGTATCCGACCAGTATGAAACTTGGCAGATCCCAAGATCTATGCCATTGCTCCATGCCCGCCATTTCAGGCAAATTTGACATACAGCGGCAAAGTTATTAAGGTGCAAAAGTTCACACTTTAACTTAAATGGGGTACTCAACCCTAACTATGTTGGCAGTACCATGCCACCATTTATATATATATATATATATATATATATATATATATCTCAGTAGATTGAACACTGCATAGTTTATTCTGCAGAATGGAATGTGTCAGCACTTTTAAATGAAAAGCATATAGTGTGGTGTTTGCAGAAACAGCACAAAAGATGGAAAGGTATCACAAAAGAAACTTGGAGATGACACAATTGTAACATGGAAAAGAAAAGAGAAATGGTAAATGATGGGTACTTGGGCTTGTGCAGTGAATAGGCAGCTTCTGAGGGAAATTGCTTCACAGTGCAGTGACAGTAGTGCACAGGGCACAATGCTGCAAGAGCAGCATAAAATACGTGGCAGTGTGGCTCAACTAGTAGAACATCTGTCTCCCGAGTCAGAAGAGCATAGGTTGGCTGTAAGTGGACCATGGGTCTGGGGTCATTCATTCATTTCACTTTCAGTGGCAGCGAGTGTTGCACAGAGACAGCAAAAGTGCATGCAGCACTCTGAGGTGTTAGCTGCACAGCTGTGGTGCTACGTGCACCACATCAGCACAAGTGTGGAGGCTGTTGCACACTCGGAACTACACAGAGACAGCAGTGCATGTTGCAATACACAGTGATACAGCACATGTGGCACTGTGTCGCTGGTAGTGCTCATAGTAAAGGGCAGAGTTGGCAGTACAAAAGGCATATTGGCTCTGTGGAGTGCTGGTAGTGCACGTGGCAGTGTGGGTCAGTGGTGCACATGGTAGTGGGGATTGGCAGTGTAGTGCCTGTAGTGCACATGACAGAGCCCTTGGCACAACACTGGCAGCAGTGCATGCTGCAATTACAATTGGCTGACCTCTGCAGCTGGCTAACATCCCACACAAGCAGGACTTGTGTTAACTCTCTCACCGAAGTCCCAAATGGGACTTCTGAGCATTTTCGGGCTAAAATAAACGCAGTGCTTCAGCACTGACACTGGCTTGTACCAATATAATTAGCAGAAAAATATCCATTAATGTAGTACAAAGCCACTCAAATTTCAGACCAAGATCTTCAGGTCTGACCCCAACACCTGAAGCAGAGGGTCAAGCTCGACACTAACTTTACTAGTGCTAATGCAAGCCCCTGCACAAGGATGGTCACTTGTGCTATACCTGAGGGACTACAGTATGAACAAAGTTATCTGTATAAAGTTACTACTTGCCCGAGACAGAGGCTGCAGCACAGGCTAAGTGCTTGCTGTCATCTTTGGGGAGGGCTGCATTTCAATCAGTCAATCAATCAATCAATCAATCAATCAATCAATATCTTTATCTATCCAGGTGGGCACCATTGAGCAAGCTCATTTACAAGGTGGGCCTGCAGTCCTACAGTAATAATACAGAAAGACAAGTTACAATAGTACAAACAGTAAAAATAATTGCTATTATAGTAAAAGTGCACATTTACAGGTAATATACATTGAACATAGAACTACAAGGAGTCGTAGATAATGAACTCGTGCTGGATCCAAGCCCAAAACTGTGCATTTTGTAGTGGGAAATGTTAGGAGAGGTAGGCATATCAGATAGAAGATATCGAGGTAATGTAGGGAGAGGTGGGGAATGGGGTGCAAGCAAAGGGGACCCAATTGTTAGAGCAGAGTGAGGGATTGGGAGGGTGGAGACTGTAGAAAGGTGACGGAAGTGATTTTTGCCCAAAACGCAGTGACATATGGAGGAGAAAAGCTGCTGTTGTACTAAGTTTAAGAGGAGGAATATAGTAGCATGGGCATAACTCGGAGGGTCCTGGAGGTTGGGGCAGAGGGAGATGTTGGATGGACGAGGGACCGGATATTTTGGGAGCGAAAGACTATAATTATCCCAAGTGCGGTAGCATGTGCTAGAATCAGGCTGCAGCTATTCAGAGCATCAAAGAATAAGATATGGGAGTTCTGCACAAACCTGTGGATCTGTTGGTGGGCATGCTAGAGGCAGAGGCACACATTTCAGCTGGGGCTGCCGTTTGTGGGCCTGATTTGAGGAGTTAGTGTCTAGTAAAGCAGTTGCAAATTTCCGTAATGCCATCACGGTAAAGCCTTTTGAACAAAAAGGGTACTTACTGGGGTTTTCAGCTTAAGTATTTTTGGGGTTTTATTCCATATTGATGGGAGTGAGAATCCAAAGGCAGCTCTCCGACTTGTGTGAGTGCCCTGGGTATATTTAGCAGGAGTTGTGAGCAGCTTCTAAGGAATAATTCTTGGGCACAATCAGAGACAGACAGTCGATGATGTATTAAGGGAGTTTGCCATTGAGGGCTGTAAGTGTCCAGAGTACTGCATTAAAGTTCCGCCTATAGTGAAGTGAGGTCCAGCCCGTAGTGTATAGTAGTAGTGCGGCGATGGGTAGAGAAAGGGAGGTTGGTGATGAAGTGTATAGCTCTGTGGTAAAGCGATCCAATTTTCCAAGCTAGGAAGCTGCACAGCTACTGTATATGAAGTCTGCATAGTCAATTAAGGACAGGAACGTGGCTTGGACTAGTTGGCCTTTGCGTCTGCTGTAAGAAGTCTTCTTATCCTGTAAAAGGCAAGTCTTTGCCTTTAATTTTTTCAGCAAGTCTTCCAGGTGGACAGTGAAGGAGAGTTTACAGTCCATCCAGACCCCAAGATATCTGAATTTCGGAATATACTCTAAGCACTCTCCAGCATCGTGGGTTATTGGGGGAGGGAGTCAGTAGCGCTTGTGTGGTGTTGTGTGGGGAAATAATATGGCTTTAGTTTTCTTAGCATTTAATAGCAGTTTTTATTGATTAGTTGGAGTTGCAGGAGGTTGGAATCTTTTGTAGGTCAATACAAGCTTTTTTTGTTGTGGTACGACTCAGGTACAGCACTGTGTCATCCAGGTAATAAGTGAATACTTGCATCCTTGATTCCCTCATCAATGTTGTTGATATACACTGTAAGAGGAGGGAGCTAATATGGATCCCTGAGGACACCTCTTTGTAAGAGTTTTAGGCAGATAGTTCACCATCTGCTTTCACCTGCTGGTCTGTCAGATATTCAGAGAACCAGTTTAGAGAAGTAGCATCCAGTCCTACTGTTTTAGCGTAGTCAAGGAGCAGGTCATGGTCGATCAGGTTGAATGCTTTGCTGAGGTCAAGAACACAGCACAGACTGACTTTATGCTCCAACTTCAGTTGCCAGTCATTGGTTACTTTAGCTAATGCTGAGACTGTACTGCGGTTGGCTCTGAACTGGATTGAAGGGGTTTAGTAATTTTTCTCTGTCGATGAAGGGTCTTAGTTGGCCATTTACTATGTTTTCCAGTAGCTCGAGAGTGTGGGTAGGAGAGAAATTAGCCTATAGTTATTAAGGTCGCAAGGGTCCCAGATTTATGATAGCAGGATAACGTGTGCAATCTTCCATATTTGAGGAGGGTACCTTGTGTTAGGAACAGGTTGAATAAATGAGTAATAGGCACTGCCAATACGTGACATGCTATCTTTAGGAAGTATGGTTCTAATGCATCTGTGCCAGCACTTTTCTGAGTATCCAGGTGGAGAATCAAATCTTCCACTTCCTTGAGGAAACTGATGAGAATGAGAAATGTTGACTCAACGGATTAACGTTTGGTGGGGTTATGCCAAGCTGCGTGCAGGCTGCTATGCAGGTGAGTTATCGAAGACTAGCCTGCTGTGGTAAAGTGTGTGTTGAATGCCTGCAGTATATCTTTCTTGTCATTGATTACTGTATTGTCAGAGGTAATTTTTGTAGGGAGCATATTTTTGACGTGATCCTGCCAGTTCTTTGATTGTGGCCCAGAATTTGAGGGACAATTGGCTGCAGTATCTAGTTCTGCTTGGTAATAGCAGGCTTTAGCTTCCCTAATCAGTTTGGTGCAGCGATTTGTGGCTGTTCTAAAGAGGTGCCAGTCTTCCTTTTTGGGATTTTATTTATTTAGTTTTCGTTGACCGGTAGTGCACTAGACAAATTCTTGCCTATTTTAATACACGACCCAGAGGTAGGGGATACAGATGAATGCCAACTGACCTTGAACCAGATTAAGCTGTTGGTGGTATTGTTAGTGAGTGAGGGAATTTAGCCAGGACACTGGGAAATTCCCACTCTGAGGAGGCAGAGGGCGCTGTGTGGCTGAGTGGATGCTCTGCTCAGTGGTGTTTGGAGCTTTGCACTAGGAGGACGTGGGGCTGAGGAGCCGGTCTCCTCCTTGGCTCCTTTACAATGGAATTATGCAGAGATCTGGTGAAGGAATAGTGGAACGAAGCAGCTGGTGGCTCTCAATATGGAAACAGGAGCACAGTTCTTACCGAGGACGAGGTTCCCAGGTTTTATCACAGAAACAAGTTTGAATTGGAGGAGGTTGAATCGTTGGAGGTGCTGCATCAACAGGCTGTAGAAGCGGAACAACATTATCGGGCAGCGAGGTTACGCTTTGGTGGCGCAAGGTGGTAGGACGGAATTGGAGGTTGCACAGGAAGAGGAACAACGAAAGGAAGAAGGAGCAATGGAGGCACAAGTCATCGCAGAGGAACAGAGGGAGAAGGTGAATCAGCAGGTCCCAGTAGATGGTGTGAATACTACTACAAGAAGAGTTTCCACGCTATGAGTGCACAGGGATTTGAAGAAATGCGAATGGACTCATCTGGGGAGGAGATGGGAGATCAACTCAGTCAGTTCCAGGTAAAACTTAACTGCCATACAACAGAGTGGAGTATCTTCCGAGACTGTTTTTGTGGGTCTGCTTTAAAAGACTCTCCTGTCTCTTTAGTGGAAGGGGAGAAATGTAGAGAAAAGGACCTTCCACTAAATGACTCTTCTAAAGGCTCTAGACAGTGTAATTGTGGGGGAAGAACCGAGGACTGGGTGGCAGTTGACCTTGCAAGCTGCAGGTTGGGTGAAGAACCCTCTGGGAAGGTGGGATGCAAATTTTGGTAAAATGGTGTTGCTACTTCTCCTACTATGTTGCAGATACCCCCGGATGGCTCCCCACTATTAAATAGTATGGCTACTCCTTTTATACCCCTAGGACAGCCCTCCCTGAATCTACTGTAGAATTGTCCCTTCAGGAGATACTCATCCCTTGTTACAAGTCATTAGAGACCAGGAAAAAGAAAGTACACTGGAGCAAGATTCGTGCAAGATAAGGCTGATAAAGTATGGTATGGAAAAGTGACTGAACATTTATTTCCCGAATACTGTTGGCCTTTGCTGGATCCTGCAGAAAGAAGGAACGCAGTTAGGTTAAAATTTAGGGTAGTACTGAAGAAATTCCGACAGAAGATTTGTGGGTCGTGTACTATTAAAAATAGCATGAAGTTCTTTGCTTATGAAATTTCGCTTTGATACATGTTCGGGATGGATTTTTGATGTTAGTTTTACATCCTGGGGTTTAGAACGGTTTTGAAGCAGTACCGCCTGTTAAAGCTCTCCTTTGTGGAAGCCTTTTAGCAATACCACTTACTAAACCATTGACTAAAAAATTACAGTTCTTTTTCGAAATGAGGGGTAAATGTTGCAGATATTACGTACTGGTTGCAGCAACATTGTACTGTTAAAGGTTTGCCTGAACCCATACTGGATGAAGAGCAATTATGGATGGGGGATGGACTTATCTTGTGGTATTACATCTAGTAAATGGTCAAACTAGTCGCCTACCAAACTGTTTCTTTTGGGTAGAGATAGGGGGTGGTGTTTTACCCAGGTCAGCCAAGAGCTTGTTTCAATGTGGTGATGTGGGGCATTTGAGTAATGTATGTGATAAACAAAAATATGGTTTATGTGTGGGAATTGGGGCATGTGGGGGCTCATTGTCGGCAACCTTTGAGGTGCTGGTTATGTGGAGGAACAGGGGCACTTTTTTCGGACCTGCTCCTGGGCCTCACATAACAATGTGGATTGCCCAGTTAGAGCAGAACAGGATCATTTTATGCAGCTGCTGCTCAAAAGGAGCAATTAAAAGTGGTGGCTTTATTATCGCAGTTAAGTCAACTACCATTCATCAAACAAAGTGTCAGGGTTACTGAAAGTGAGGCTGACGTATACCGTGAGTAATGAATGCTCAGGTTGTAGTGAGGATGGTGAAACAGTGGTGCGGGTCAGTGATGGGGCAATAGTCACAGAGGAGGAGGAGGGGGCTATGGTTCTGGTAGGGGAAAAGACGGTCATCTTGGGTGTGTGACGGTCGTGTCTATGTCTCCACAGTACATTCTGAGCTAGGTCTTAAAGATTGACTAGATCAAAGGCGGGAAAATACTTTCAGCTGCCTTGATCCAGACGGAAAAATTGGGGGAGGTAGTAGTACAGAACTCATATCCTTTGCTTGAGGATTATATGGAGGAGGATGGTGTGAGTCGGACCTTTCCTCGTGGCATCCTCTCAGGCTGAGGGTGTTGCTGAGCCTGGCCCTTCTGAGAAAGTGAAATCGAGGAAAAGGAAAAGAAAAGATGATTGCAGGTGTTTCTGTGTTCATTTTGTTGATGGCTATTTCCTTTGTACTGTTAATGTTAATAGTATAAAAGAACATGGAAGAGGCACAATACCTTTTGAGCCTCAGTATTGGAGGTGGGAGTGTTTTTTTACAAGATACTCGGCTGAACTCTCTAGCTGAGGTGACAACTGCACAGAAGGAATGGAGGTGGGGTGTCTCATATTGGTCAGTCGGTGAAGAGCAGTGCTCTGGTGTGGGCATTTTGTTTAAGAGTCAGGTTAGGTGTTGCATGTTTATGATTTAGTACCCGGAGGGTTATGATTCTGGATGTATTATTGCAAAATGAGGTTTTTCAGTTGATAAATATATATGCCTCAACTGAAAGCTGATAGGTCTATTTTGTTTAGGTATGTGAGCCTTATTTACATACGCCCAAGACAGTTCTATGGGGGAGATTTTAATTCTGGTCTTTCCCATAGGGATTGGGAAGAGCTACAAAAGTCTTCTGTGATACCAATGCCCTCTTGGCTATTATGGAGCGAATGATATACAGGATGTTTATAATATTTTACAGCGGAACCGTTATACCTTCCATAAGGGGCATTTGTCTACTAGAATTGATTTTTGGCTAGTATCAGAAAGAATTACATGTCAGTCAGTGGATGTAGTACCTTTGGAAACCTCAGACCATCTGATGGTGGTTTTGCAGTTGGGAAATCGGCAGAATTTGTTAGTTGGGAGGGGTTATTGGAAAATGAATACTTCAAAGTTACAGGAAACAGTTGTAGAACATACTATATGGAAATTGATATTTGCACGATAGATGATCTGTTATTTGTATGAGAGTCCGATAGAATGGTGGGAAGATATAAAGAGGGATGTGCAAGAATGGTATAGTGCATACACAAAGAGACAGGCTAGGGAAAAGTATATTGTTTATTTAGGCTACTTAGCAAAATATTTGCAAACGTTATCACAAAGTGAGATGGGGACCTTAAGGTAAAAAGGTTGCAGGATATAAAATCTCAAATGAAGAAATATTTGCAAGACTCAAAGCAGTAATGGCTATAATGACAAAAAATATAAGACTCAAGGTACAAAAGAAGAGGTAAACCCTTATGAGAAGGGAAGACAAGGGTGTCAAAAGGTGTTAATGACAGGTCTGAGAGATGGACAGGGTAAGGTAAAAGAGAGCATCCAAGATATCTTGTTTTTGGTTCAGCAATATATGGTAGATAAGTTTCAGACTGTTAGGAAGGAAAGTAAGTTTCTTTTACTGGCCTAGATATTCCAGGACTGAACAGGGAAGAGAAGGACAGGTTGGTTGTTCCTTATTTCAGGAATGGAAATTGCAAGTGCCATCCTCCAATTGATCTCTAAATCCACGCCTGAAGGGATGGATTGTGAATGATTTTTATAAACAATTTGTTGAACTCTGGTTCCTTGTTTAGAGATATTGTACAATGCTATTTGGGAAGAGAGACGGTCTTGCCCCTCGATGCAATTGGATTAATGTTTTTCTTTATAAGAAAGGAGATCAGTATGATATTAAAAATTGAGGCCTTTAACGCTGCTTAATTCAGATTATAAGATTCTTGCTAAAATATTAAATCAAAGACTGGCAGTTGTAGCAAGTAAGCTGATTATTCAGGAGCAAACTTGTGCAGTCCCAGGAAGGAAGGTAATACAGAATCTGACTTTCATTAGAGAAATTATAGAGCAGGGGTTAGGGAAGGGTTTAAGTGGATATTTAATAGCGGTAGATCAGGAAACTGCATTTGATTCTATTCAACAGAATTATCTTTGAGTGTATTACAACATTATGGAATTCGAAGAATTTATAGAACTTGGGAAAGTGTTGTACACAGAAGCACAAGCAGTGCCCTTGGTGAATGGTTTTTGGGACACCAATTTTTTAAAAAGTGGGGTCAAGCAGGGTTGCCCAATGAGCCCCTTGTTATATGTCTTAGGTTTAGACCCTTTGTTAAGGAAGATTGAGCAGGCCAGAGACATTAAGGCAATAGAATCTGTGGCTGGATTTGTTTTCAAAAAGTTTCAGCTTATGCGGACGATTGTATTTTTACTGTGGCAGATGTTAGATCAGGGGCTCAAAGTTTTGTCAGTATTGCATGAGGCCTATACCACAACTGGTATTAGGATAAACTGAGTAAAAGTGTTGTTTTGCCTTTAGGGATAGTAAAATTATTGATGATTTTCGATTCTGATGACAACAGACCAAGTAAAGATTTTGGGCCTATTTTTGGTAATAAAGAGTCTGAGATACGTAATGGAATGATGTTTATGATAAAGCAAAGCTTAAGGTACAGACGTGGTTAACTTGGAAAATGTCCAGGAAAAGAAAGTGTATCTCATAAGAGCATACATTGCTCCTATGTTTTTATATATGTCTCATATTTTTCCTCTACCGTTTAGTATGCATACCAAACTTTTGGGTTTATTTTTCAGTTTTTATGGGGCAGTAGGTTGAATCCAGTGAAGAGGATTCATACATACAGAGAGCGGAAAGAAGGGGTTTGAATATGTTTCATCCTATAGTGTATTTATCTGGTAATTTCTTTTTAGCTCTATCATTCCCTTATTTTCGCAAACTATGGGAATAGGGCAAATTAGCATGCAGCTTTGGGGAGGATCTTTTTAGAAGCATGGGGGAGAGGAGATGGCATCCTGTAGAGCGATTACTCCCAGTTATGTACAAACCACTCTTGATACATTAGAACTTGGAAGATAGAACTAGCGTGGTGTAGGGATAAAGGAAGAAAATGTTTTACAAAATTATAGTGGATAAATGGTATCGAGAGGACCCGTGTTTATGGTACCTCCTTTTATTAAGATTTCCTTGTTGTTGGAAGGTATGACTAATCCTCGAATACCTTTAAAGATGCAAGATTTTGCTTGGCTTTGTGGTCATCAGAAACTACAAGTAAAGAGCAATCAGAAACATAAGCAAATAACGGAAAGGGGTGTGGAGAGCCTATGTGTGCAGGGATTGTGGAGACAATGCAGCATCTTTTTCTTTGATTGTTCCCATATGCAGGGCTTTTGGAAACGGTTATCGATTTTATGGGGGAGTAGTATTGTATTAAAAATTATGATGTTTTGATTTTAGGGCAAATCCCGGCCACCTGGGCAAAATGGACTAACAGTACAATCCAGATTATTTTGGTATGTATAAAATGGTCTATTTGGCAAGCAAGATGTCTTAGATTTCTGAAAGGTAAGGTAGTTCAACAACAGGATGTTCTTCCAAATTAAGTAAGAATTGGATGCTGTTTATGAATATGAAAAGCGTTCTTTAGGATAAGACTTATCAGTAAAGCTCTGGAGGAATGTTGATTGGGTGGGATAGAGGGATGTCTGTTACAATTGTATAGGATTTATTCTTTGTTATGGGACACTGTATGTTTATTTTTTCTTTGTGTTTCGAATATTGTTTTTGTGACTTTCTGTATTGAATGAAGATATTGTTTATTTAATCTGGATTTTGTTTTGAATATTGAATAAAAATTTCCCCAACTCTTTCGATAAGTGCCATGGGATCTTTAACATCCATCTGAACTACCACCAATCCAGGCAGATGGGGCCTCGGTTTAACGTCTCATCCTAAAGACGGCACTCAGAAGTGCAGCACCTCTCATGCTGCACCACAGTGTCAGTATTGGGATATTAACCCAAGTGCCAGATGTGGGAACTGAACCCACAGCCCTCTGATCTCCGGCCTCAGAGGTGAGTGTGCTACCTACTGAGCCACTGACACTGCAGGCAGTTTTCTAGAGTTTATCCTTGGACAGTAGTGCAGCCTTGAGATCTTGAGTGAACCAATGGCATTTCCAAGCCTTTATGCATATTTTTGACAGAGGCGCATGTAGATTCATGGCGTGGGTAATGATTTCATGTAGTATAGAATATGCAGTTTTCACTGTTTTAGCAAGGTAGAAACTCTGCCAAAGGGGAATTTTGGTCAAGTAGGTATGCCTTTGGGTCAATGACCTGGTTGACCTTTGGTGGAGAATTTGGCCGTAGTTGGCACTTTGTTGGCTGCCCAAACTCCAGCTATTAGGCAATGGTCACTAATATCCATGTCAAAGGTTCTAACATGGGAGAAGGAATGGGGTTTGTTCACAAGCAGGACATCCAGAAGGGTACTTTGTGAATACTTTTGTTGATACAAGTGGGCTCTTCATTGAGTAGGGTGAAACCAAGGAGTCGAGAAAGATTTAAGCTGGTGACCGCTTCTGACAGCCAATCATAATTTAGATCCCTGAGGATAATTGTTTCCAGGGGATAGTGTCCAAGATAGTTGTAAGATAGGACAAGAGCTGAGTACCAGCAGATGGTGGTCTATAGCATCCTATGATTCGAGTGCTAACGATGGGGATAGGTCGATTTTTATGTCCAGACACTCAAATCCTGCTACCAGTGAGTTAGAATTAAGTGTTGATGCCACAAATCTATCTTTGATGTAGATGGCGACCCCACCTCCTCTGGATTGCCTATCGATCTAAAGATCGGGTAGTTAGGTATATTAATCACGCTATTTGGTGTAGAGGGCCATAGCCAGGATTCTGAGATAACAAGCACATCTGGCATTGTATGGGCGGTCCAAGCCTGGATAAGGGTGAATTTTTCAGCAGGCTGCCACGTTAATGTGCATAAAACTAATATCTTTAAGAGAGTGACTCAGGAGAGGTAAGTTTATTTATGGGCCCTGGATTAAGCTCGACCTTGCCAGAGCAGAGTAAGAGGAGGAGTAGCAATTTTTCAGGGATTCAAGTGAAGGGCAATGAGCTTGAGGCTTTTTCCGGCTTGGCATAGAGGAGGAACCGTGCCAAGCTTTGTTTTTAATTTATGCAAGCCTAAGGACTCTGAGGCTAATACTCTGGCTGAGTAACGCTAGTGGGAGTAACTCGAATTAATTAGAGATAAGGAAGGAGGCGTAGACAAACCTGCAATAGTTGCTGTTCGAGGAAGGTAGTCCACCTGGATCAGTTGGCAAGGGGCCTTGGCATAACATGTGATGTGTACAGTCAGATTGGGCAACCAGTCTTCAGGATGAGGATGTGTGTACCCCAGTCTCAAATTTTTGGTTAATAAGCCAGTAGGGGTATGATACACAGTGCAGTCAGGAGGAGGAATTGCCACAAGCTGCCATAATTGCAGTTGTTGGGTAAATGAGGAATTTTGATAACAAGGGTAGCTTGTCAGCTGCTGGTTGCAGGATTGCCCTGGCGGAACCCTGGCAGTAACAAATTGTTTTAGTAAGAAAGAAGGCAGGAGATTCATCAGGAATGGGAGTGGGTGGTGCTAACGGGTCTCATATAATAGCACACAGGAGGGGATGAGCGTGTGGGCAAAAATTGCGGCTTTGCCTACCTCTCAAGCAGTGGAGTCTGATGAGGAGGTCTCAGGCAGTGGCTTCGGAAGTGCCGACTGCCTGATGTCCGCGGTCCATGGGAGGGTGTCAGAGGAGGATCCCTAGCGGGTTCTCGGCTCAGAGAAAGGGAGAGGAGCTCAAATTAATAGTGGGCAATACAAAGGCTAGCAATCTGAGTGAAAACATCTCAATTAGCAACTGAAAAGACAGTGATTTCCTTGAGCGCCTTGCAGTCTGGATAGAGCTACAAAGTCACGAAGGGGCTGTAACACTTGGTTGCTGGGAACATTTTAGGAAATAAACATAGTTTTTGGCAAATCAGTCACAGTTCAGTAATTTGTAGTACAATTTCAAGTAAACAGTGCCTTAGCAAGACAGGATATGCTAGTCAGCAAGACAGGATATGCTAGTCAGCAATAAGCAAACCTAAAGTACCAAAATGGTATGCCTCAGCAAGACAGAATGAGATAAAGCTGCTAGAAGGCTTAGTTGCAAAAGGGGATGGGAGGAATTGCAGTTGTTACAGTAAGTAACCAATAAATTGAAACATCAGATAGGAGTGGTGGAGACTTTGTGCATTTAAAGGAGGCCTGGGAGGCGGAGGGGGTGACGCAAAATCAAGGAAATTTGCAGAGCTAGCACTGAATCAGTGCACATATAGTTGGAGAGAAACTGCAGAAGGGGGAATGGTAAGTTACTTTACACAGGCTGAGCAGAACAGGCTAAATTAAAATATATAAATTAGAACCGAGTAAAGGGATGAAGGCTTACATTAAGCCACACGTCTCGGTGCTCCTGTCTCAGGTGAGTGAGACCAGCCAATCAGGAGCTCTCACAGGCGTGGAGCCAATAGCGCTACCCTGAGAAGGTGCTGAAATTGAAAACAGCAAATTGCAAGTGATGATCCGGTTCAGTGTTCACACAGCCCAGAGAAATCGTGGCATTTTCCAAGAGTCGTACCTTATCTATCTCTTTGGGGGTAGGTGGATCAGGCCTTGCACCGTAGAGGTGCTATGGCTGGATCGTGACTGCTGCCCAAGGGCGTGTCAACAACAGTGATCTGTATTGTTTTGAGCTTCACTACGGTGTCAGTGTGACTCATTTGCAGCAAATCTGCCTCTGGACCAGAAGGTTGTAGGTTCTCATTCTATACCAGCATTGGACTTGTATCTAAAAACAATGGCATCCGAGTACAGTATTTGTGAGGGGTGCTGTACTGTTGGGGTGTGCCATCCTTTGGATGAGACGTTAAACTGGGGTCCCTTCTACCCATCCAGGTACTTTGCTGATGGAAGTAAAAGAACCCAGGGCACTCTTTGGAAAGAGTAGGGACACCCCGGTGTCCTAGCCAACATTCCCATTCCCATAAACTGGATCATGCAATTGTCCAGGCTGTGTGTGGTGTTGATGTGTGATATGGCTGACACCACATTCAGTCACTTCACTACCAGTCTAGCATTGCTTGTAAAGTGCTTTGGGATACACTGTGTATGAAAAGCACTACGTAAATTCTTCTTCTTCTTTATGTCCCCACCATGGGTTGGCTATCAATGGACTGGTGTTCTGTGGCCAATCATTAACACTTGCAAGAGAAAATTTTAATTTGGGAAACTCGGTATCCCAGCTGCTAAACCCAGCTCAACTAACAACTGGCAGCCGATTAGTGCCTCCATTCCTGGTGAAAGTATCCTGAAGACCTCACCCCCAGCAGCTGGACCCTGACCACCAGTGGGACAGCCTCCACCCTTCCCTGCAAATCAAAACCATCCTCCCTACTGCTGGACAATCCCCAACAACCTCCCAGCCAACCTACATCTGAGCTGCCACCATGGGTGTGCAATCCAATTGCCCCCTGTCCAGGGCAGTAAATTTCCTTGAAGAGCAAGTACAAAAGAAAGCTACTTTCAATATCATGAATAGGGGTAAGTAAAAATTCAGATACAGTTTTGATCTGGACATCCCTATCTATCACACAAGAGCAGCATGTCAGTCCAGCCAGCCACACTCCCATCACTGGACTACCTTTCCAGCACCATGCTGTATGCACTGCTGAATCCATGCTGTGCCACACGCAGCAACTGGACCATCCTTCCTGACCCCTGAACCAGCCTCCCTAAGTTTTTCTAACCCTTCTGGGCCACACCACAGCCTTAGAACCTGTATCCCTCCCTCCAGCCAACCACCATCTCTGCATCTGGACCTCTTCAGATCACCACAAACAAGCCACCCATCCCATGATCACTCTTCCTGCAGCTAGAACACTCCCCAGCTGACCACCCTCCGAAGTTAAGCACCATCCTCCACCAAGCTGAGCATCAGCCTTGCACCACTACAGTGGGACAGGGGTGGTAAGATCTTGATTTCACTGTAGGAAGGGACTGTGAAGAAAGGAAAATACCAATCTCACATGCCAAGTTAAGGCCATTTAAGTCCACAGCACTATACTGCCTCTTAAAAATAAAGTTAGCAATGGTGGTCCTATGTTCTTGAGATGACCTAGGAGGCCTGATCCCTAGAACCGATTTGCCCAGGTGGGCTAATTCACTGAGACCAGTGGCCACTTATGTTAAACAAAACTATAACTCCTCATTGGGATCTGGGGAGACCACCCTGGGCCTGGATTTTGTGTTGGAGGGCAGGGAGAAGAGTAGAGAGATAAACTGGGCTGCTGCAGCAGCCATCCCTATAGCGTGAGCACATTAAACATGAAAGCACCTGCAGTCACTTGTTTCTGCCAGCCTATACGGAGACCAGGCTGCAGTTTGTTCAATTTGGGTGGGAGAGACAGAAGTTCAACAGGAGGTGGAGGTGGCCATGGTTACTGTGGCTTCCTCCACCTTCTTTGGTTGCATTTCTGGTAAATGCCCTAGGGGTGGGAAGGCAGCAAGAGGCAGCCAAGGAAAGAACTGCACTCACAGCTAAAGCTTCCTGTTTGGAGTTAGAAATGACAGGAGTCATCAGTATGTGAAGTCACTCCTGCAGCAAATGTAAAGTGCTCTGTGAGGGCTTCTCAACTGGTAACAGGAAAAACTGAAGGCCACAACCACCAAAAACAGAACCGCAGTTCAAACCTGTAAATGCTGCTGGTAGTCGTGGCTCCATCAGTTTTCTGAAATTTGAATGCCATGGCCATCATATATATCACACCCCAGCACTTAGGCATGTTATGATGAGCTTAAAGGAGAGTTCAGGGTGCATCCTTTGAAATGAAAGGGGTTAATTTTATTATTATTTTATCTATTATGAGGGTGAGTGAAGATTAATGAAGGCTACCACCAACCAACAAGAGCCCTGTTAGTCAAACGGTAGCCTTCATTAATCTTCAACTCACGATCATAATGTAAACTAGTAATAAGATTACTCCATCCATTTCAAAGCAATTCCCAGCAAATTAGTGGAACAGGTTTAAGACTGGTGTCTTGGGCATCCTTAAGTGAAGAACTCCATCAGTCAACTCAAGTAAGGTACCTGATCACTCTTCCTGTTGCCTTCACTGTCTCCTCCTGTGCCTGCACTGTGGGGAAAGGAAGAAGGTAAACTGTAGGTCTAAACTGAGAATAGAGCAACACCCTGTCTAGGTAACAGTTAAGGGAGAATTACACCAAGGACAGGGAAGGCAAGGAGGAACACACACAAAAGGGAAAGTTGGAAGGACAGAAGGTAAAAACTATGTGTCTAAAACAGTACTACTGATCATGGTGCTATGGATGGAGCAAAGATGTGAGACTCAGGTAGCTACAAATGTTTTCCTGCCTTAGTTACATTTCTTATTTATTTATTTATTTATTTATTTATTTACTGAGATTTACCAGGAAAACATACTGAGAACGTATCATGATACCGGATGTGACCTCAGGTGAGACCCACTTACATAAATTGGAAATGCTTTAGACAGTACAGAATTTGAGCAAAGGCTTGTACATAACATATTTGGGGAAAATTGCAGCCAAGGGTAGGATACATACAATCAGTATAATGACACAGAGGGTAGAGTACTGTACAATACATATTAGTTTATAGCAGCGTGACATTTGAATAACATTTTTATTTGAAACAGGAGCAAATGGAGGTGAAGTGTGCCCTGAGTAATTGGTTATGTAGGAGGGGTTTGGTGCGTGTCTGATGGGGCAGGTAGGGTGTTCCAGGACTGAGGTATGCAGTAGTTAAAAGCAGCCTGGCCTTTGGATGTGCAATATAAACGGGACATGGAGCAGTTTAGGGTCTGTCCTTCTAAGGAGTACGAAGGTGACGGTTGTTGGGAGAGGACAGAGGTCAGGTAGGGGGGAAGGAGTGTGACCAATATTTGGCTGCGAACTAGCGCAGTTGGTTTGTCTGCGATCATGTAGGGATGGTAGAGTTAACGAGCTATAGAGGTCGAGTGGTGTGTTGATTGGGGCAGCCGAGATGAAAGGCAGGAGTGGAACAGGGTGTCTAGGCTGGCCAGGGCAGATCCAGGGGCGATGGATAAACTATATCACCGTAGTCGATTACGGAAGGACTATTTTTGCACAATGGCATGTCTTGTCTGTGTGGGGAGGCAGCTTTTGTTATGGTGTAGTGTGCCAAGTTTAGGAGCAGCTTGTGTAGAGAGGTGATGTGAGCTGAGAAATCTAAATGTTGGTCTAGCCATATGCCCAGGTATCTGAAGCTCGTAGCAGTTTTCCAGGGAGTTCCATCCAGGGTTTTGAAAGGGGGCTGGGGACTTGGGAGAGTCTTTGTGGAGAGCCAAAAGTTAGTGATATGGTTTTTTAGAATTAAGAAATAGCTGGTTAGACCTGAACCAGTTCTGGATAGCATTGAAATCTTCCTGGAGGTGGGTTGCTACACTGAGTGTGGGGACCAGAGGTGTATAGACAGTGTCATCTGCGTACATCTGTATGGAAGAGTGTGAGCATGCTGCTGGGAGGTCATTTAGAAAGACGGAGAAGAGTAGTGGACCCAGGACTGAGCCTTGGGGACACTTGAAGGGACAAGCAATGGGTGGGGGTGTGAGGTTATTTTGACTACTTGTCTCCTGCCTACTAGGTAGTCATGGAACCAATTAGTGGCCAGGAAGCTATGCTTTGGGCGAGCCTCAATGGAAGCTGGAAGAAACATGGCAGCAGTTCATGCAGAGTGCTGTAAGGTGAAGGTAAGTGATCCTCTAGAGAGCTGGATTTTTGCAGCATTAGGTTACCACCTTTCAGAAGCCCAAAGTGGGACATTTCTTACTGAAACATGGTTTTTGGAGGACAACATGTAACCTTGACCCATGCAGTGGACTTGTTTACTCTAAATAATCAGAATAAAGACTAGAAGTTGTAGTTTTTCATTGTTTCTATTGTTTCATATCATGTTAAGGTAATATAGTTTTCTGTAACATTTGGAAGAAAGTTAGAAAATATTTTTGCTACTGTAAGGTAGGGACATGTAATATTTTCATGTATTTTTGCAGGACACAGCTGCCAAAATCAGGACTTCTGTGAAATCTAGGACTGGTGGTAACCCTCTATGCAGCATGTCTGTGAAAGGGAGCGGAGCAAAGGAAGGGTAGTGGAATGACTGAATAAAGGGGAGCCCATGAGGTAAAGTCTGTTGGCATATGGGACTGTAGTGAAAAGAGCATGGTGCTGTGGATGGGGCAAAGCTGTAAAGGGCAACTGAAGAATCCCTGCTGATGTACAGAGTGGAAAGCAGACCCTTATAAGCTTGAATTAAAAAAGCATTTGTCAATGCCAGATGTTGTCTCGCTGGCATTGGCATTGGTAGTTCAGGAGTTAGAGATGCACTAACAAGAGTGGCAGTGAAGTACTGAACTGATGCCAACCTCACCCCACCTTGAAGAGACACATTTTCAGCACAGGCATTTTGGGACCTCCCTCATGAACAGTGGAACTGTGATTTTGTTAATCTATCCCAAAAGTTAATTTACCACAGCAACCACTACATTCTGCGCCACAGGTGCGAAAACACATTTTGCAGGATGTGAAAATGACAGCTGTACTGTTCACAGGAAGGTGTGAAAAATGCCAGTGTTGAAAATCTGGCATGAAAATATTGCAAATTTGCAAAGTTACAAGGTGTGTGGAAACTGCGCAACGATGCTTGTAACACAGCCATTTTATGGACTTTCATCACCAAATTTTCAACCTATGCATTTTAGGACCTCTTCTCATGAACAGTGCCACTGTAATTTTCTTAATCTGTCCCTAAAAGTGATCTCCCACAGTGACCGTGCTCTTCTGCTCGGAAGTGCGAAAACACATTTCAGCCAGCATAAATAAAATGACAACTGTGATGTTCATAAGGAGGTGTGGAAAATGTCAATGTTGAAAATCTGGCGTGAAAATATTACAAATTCATGAAGGTATGAGCGGCATGGAAAGTGCGCATGCATGCTTATATAAACAGTCATTTTTGGATTTTTTCACCAAATTTGCATCATAGGGTTTTGAGAGCCCACCTCATGAACAGAGGCGCTGTTATTTTGTTAATCAGTCCTGAAAGGTGATTCCGTACAGTGACCAAGAAATCACCTTTGGGGACCAAATAATGCCATGACAGTGACTGAATTCATGAGGAGGGTCCCAAAACTCCATGTTGAAACTTTGGTGCCAAAATTCCCAAAATGCCGAGATATGCACCAAAGTTTAAAACCCTGTTTATGCCATTATACAGCTTACCAGCATTTCTTCAGTTTGTGTTCGGCTTTGAAGAGTGCAGACCTGTTCCCGGTCCATCGCAGATCATTGCATCAGACTCCAGAGATAAGTCTGGGATGAGGGGTGGGAGGCAGGGTACACAGAGGGTGGGTACGGGTTGGGGGAGGGGCAGGAGAGACCGTGAGGGACTGTTTACTTTTCACAGGTATAAAAAAAGACAACGAGGGTCGGTCTTCTTTTTTGTAGGTTTGGAACACTGGGGTTGGCCCCAGTGTACCATCTATATTACGGGAGACGGACCACAGCCAAGGTGGATTGGGCTGCCCGTCAGCACAGAAATGGGTGAGGGCACGCATGGTGCCGAGGGGATAGGGCACCCTCAGCACACATCATAAATCGGAGTTAGGGACATTATGCCGACAGGGAGTGGCTCCCCCATTGGCAAACTGACTGGGCGGGGACTGCAGCTGATGGGGACTGGGCCCCTGTTGGCAAGGAAAGACTGTGGGGGTGCATGATGCCGAGGAGATTGGACACCCACTTGGCACACAAGTAGAATGGAAGGGGGGCATTAAACCGACTAGGAGGGCGCCCTGTCATCAAATTAAGTGGGTCGGGCATTATGCAGCGGCATGCCGCCATGTTTAGTAAACTGCTTCACCAGGAAAGGCACACCGCTGTGTGAGAAGCTTGGCTCTCATTGCAGTGGACCTTTTCTTTGATCTGGTGGCCAGTATACATGTTAGCTTGTGTCAGCGCCTGCAGCTTCCTTTATTGGGGAATGAGGGACTGATGCATGCCCTGCATTCATCCACAGTGACCGCACCTCTAGATCTGCTACTAATGCAATATGTTGGCTGGTGCCCAAGTACGAGCCAACATTATAAATGGCAATAACATGAATACCAACATAAAGGTCACAACAGAAATACATGAACACATAAGCATCCTAGCAAATATAACATTCCTAAATGCAGACAAGGTCTCAAATGTCTCTTTAAACATTTTCAGAACCTGCTCAAAACCCCACACCAACTGTGCCTCCCAAGGAGATCGTGGAAGAGAGTTCCAGACAATAAGGGCAGCTATTTCAAATACTTGGTTGTCCATGTTTTCAGCTGTTCCCTTGGAACAACTAGAGGCCCTCAATGGAGAAACAAAGTGAGCGATGGGGCAGGCAGGCAGGCAACAGAAGGTCTCTATGATAACCAGGAGCAAGCCCACCCTGAAGGTAATTCTCCACCTTACTGGCAACCAGTGCAGTTCACATAAGACTGGGGTCACATGACAAGACCTTAAAAGGCCCATTGGTAACCTGGCCACTGCATTTTGCACCAGCTATAGACAACAGAGAGCTCCCCACTGAACCAAAGATACAGGGCATTACAGCAATAGAGCCTCAGTGTGACAAAAGCAAGTGCAAGTGAGGGCAAATCACTATGTGGATTAAATCTTGATCTGGGTAACATTCCTTTGTGGTAGAAGCCACTCTAAACAACAACGACACCCGAGCCTCAAGTGTCAGCCTGTCACCAAGGAGGACACCTAGATTCTTCATCTTAGTAGAAACTGACAGTGGTGTAGAGCCCAGGAATAAACCATTTCCTTCCCAACACCTCCAGTCCCAGCACCAGTATGGCCATTTTGTCAGGGTTAAGCTTCAACCAATTCTAGGGCATCCAATCTTGTATCGCAGCCAGACAGACATTTAGCACTTCCATGCCACGTTAGACTTGGGTGCAAATAACATACAGCTCGGTGTCAGTGTCAGTGGCTCAGTAGGTAGCACAGTAAGCCTCTGAGGCTACAGGAGATCAGAAGGGCTGTGAGTTCCAGTTCCACATCTGGCGCGGGTTAATATCCCAATACTGATACTGTAGTGCAGCATGAGAGGGTGCTGCACTTCTGAGGTGCCGCTCGGATGAGACGTTAAACTGAGGTCCCATCTGCCTGGATTGGTGGTAGTTCAGGTGGATGTTAAAGATCCCATGGCACTTACCGAAAAGAGTAGGGATTTTTATTAGAACTGAAAAGCAACATACAAACAATAATATATACAGTAGACCAATCTTAATACATGACAAAAATAAACAAAATAAATATTTCAGCATACAAAAGGATTAACAGAGATCATAAGAAAAAACAAGTATGTACAGCATAACATCAGCATTAAACTGTTGTAAAGTTAACAGCTCAAATAATATCAAAATATGCTAGATGTTCCCTCAATAGGGAGGAAGTTGGTTGAAAACAGAACTAACACCATATGTAGAAAGTAGTAGTCCACACCAAAGATTACCCTAAAGGAGGTCCTATCCTTGCCAGTAGGGATACCCTGTACCGGATAGAAAAGCCTGGACACAGCACAATAACCTTACCCGTATCAAGCCAGGTCATTTTCCTTCACCACAATTTAAATAGTCAGGATGCACCTTTTCCTTTTCCTGTAGTTTCCAGCTAAGTATTACCTTCTTAATGTTACAAATAATCTGAGATTCAGAGAGTAATTGCTGCCTGGCGTTAGATTGCACCGTGCTTGCCACAGCTGAAAGCCTATATGACCCATTAACAGGCGCATTGTGACTACATCATAAATAATCCAGGAGCCAGCAGGACCCCTTCCACCCAAATCTGTGATGAAAGACCCTGAAAAGGATTCAAAGGCCATACATCATGAAATTGAGACCAAAAGGAAATGACAAAGGGACAGTCTACAAAATGTTCCATTGTTTCCAACCACCCTATGCAAGTTTCCTCCCTGGGACAAAACCTCTCTGAGAGTTCTTTATGCCTCATATTGCCTTTCACCCTAATCTTCTATGAAGACAAAGCCTTAAAAATCCCACATATGTTGAGGAACCTCTTGCTTACCAATAATTGTAATTTGGAATGCTGCTCAGAAACAGATAAATCATGAAACCAAGGATTCACAAAAAGAAATCTGTAATATAGTACAATAGAATTGCTGATGTGATTGAAGAAGAATGGATTTCCTAACAACATGCTAAGATTTCAGTTTTGAAACATCGTATGGAAATGACTAGCTAAAGGCACATAGCCTGACCTGTCTGGCCAAAAGGAATCTTGATCCCAATGCCTATGAAAGGGATCTATACTGTCAGCCACCCACGGGACCAGATCTTAACAACCCCTTGAGCAAATGAACTAAATTATAAAAAATAAATATACTATGCAAGAATACAACTGGATTCACCATACCCAGACCCCTTCATGAATAGGTAAATAGGTAATACCCTCTTCACTGGGTTTAATCTGCTACCCCATAAACAAAGAAAAACACATCATAAAGAGAGGATTCTAAAGAAGGGGGAGGGGAAAAAACGCAGCTATAAACAAAAAATATGGCAACAAAAAGTTTTAATCAGATAAATTGATTTAGCCTTAGACATTCGTCCTTTATTCCAGAGCAGCACTCTGTCACAGCCTCCAATAATTGCCTCTCCCAATTATACCGATGGTCATCCATACCTCCAAAATAAACACCAAGAATCTTCCTATATCCAGATTTGATAGGCATGTCCCAAATCAATGCCACATCAGTGGCCCCATACCCCAAAGGCAATATCCCACTTTGAGTCTATTAATAGAGGAACCAGACATGGCAGAAAAGGTATACAATAACGGCCGCAGCAACAGCAGAATTTTTATCTGATAAAACTAAAACTAAATCATCCGGATATGCTATTGACACTATCTGTGAATCCATACAACCAACTGATAGTCCAATAATGTCATCCGTACTATTTAAGGCATGCAAAAGGGGTCCAAGGATAGCACATAGAGTAGGGGACTAAGTGGACACCCTGCCTAACTCCCTATGCACCTCAATATCTCTTCCCAACCATCCATTCATGCTTGGTATCAGAGTGATGCCTTTATAGCATGTTTGTAGCCAGCTTATAAATTGTAAGGAAACCTATACCTCCTCAAGCTCTCCCAAAGATAACTATATTCTACTTGGTCAAAAGCCTTAGCCTGGTCAAGACAGACCAGATGCCCAAACATGTCTCCAGACGCTCCTTTAGAAACAAGCTCCTGAGTAGGATCAGTGCATCCTGAACCCTCCTATGCGGTGCACTACTAAATTGTGATGGATGTAATAAGGAACCTAAAACTCCTGTAATCGAATACATAAGATTTTCATCAAGATCTTATAATCTGTATTCAAAAGAGACAAAGGCCTCCAATTATCTAAATCCCCACAATCCCCTTTATTTTTATACAGTAAAGTAACACACCCTGTAACATGCTTTTTGGTAGAGCCCCACTGATAACCAGCATTCAATACTCGACATAGGTCAGTACCCAAAACTTCCCACAAGATTTTATAAATTTCACGAGATAACCCATCAGAACCAGGAGTAATACCTGACTTTAAAGACCAAATCGCAATCTTTAGTTCTTCTACCGAAATGGGTTGAACCAAATTAATCTGCTCATCTGGAGACAAACAGGGACTGGTCTTTTAAGAAACCAATCACTAATAGAAGCATCAGAGAGCAATCTACTCTTAAAGGATGCAGAAACATAATCATGTATCGTGTCTAAAATATCAGTATTTGTTACACACTTCTCTGGAGTGATTAAATACAGCATGACCCAGGAGTGTTTAATACCTGTAAGTCTCAGATTTTCAAAAGGCAAAGTGTCCTTCTTTTACCACAAATCCCATATTTATTCTTTCTCTCCACATCCTGCAATACCTGAGACTGTAATTTAGCCAACTCCTCCTTTAACTTTTAATTTGATCCAGACATTCAGATCCCAAAGACTGGCAGGTGGACAAAAATGAAGTTGTTGTCTAAGGTAATGGAGCCCAGCATGCGAAATCTTCCATTTAAACGACCTATGGTTTTAAGTAAATTCTGACTTCACTTTTCGTATCCTCCCACCAAGTAGTTAAATCATCATATAAAATAGAACAGACTGTCGTGCCAGAAAAGGGAGTAGCCCACCAGCCGCACAAGGGATATCTAATAAGACAGTGTTTAATTTCCAAAACCGCCCCTGCTGGCTTCAGGCACATCACATAAAACCAATCTGAGCAGTTTGTGATCTGACGTAGCCACCTCCTGCAAGGACTGTGATTGCACTACAACCTCTGGTGAAAGAAAAAAATAGTCAATTCTGGAAGTTCTATGTCCACAAAATAAGTATTCCCAAACCCTTTAGAGGAAGGCCAAAAGCATCAACCAAGCCAGTTTCTGCAAGAAGTTTGACAAGCTTGCCATATCACAATACACCTTCTTCTTAGTCCCAGAAGAAACACAGGGAGGCAAGGAGCAGTTAAAGTCCCCCAAGAATAATAAAATAAGAGTGCATAAAAGGGTATAAGGAATTAAAAGGGCCACCCAGTCAAATTTAGATTGAGGCATAAACATTTATCAATCACAAGGATAGAGAACCCACTTAATATCCAAAACCAAGGCCCTGCCGCTATGATCTCTATCTGATTAATTACTTTAATATATGAATGAAAAATCCAAATCCCCACCTCGCTACACAAATCGCCACTGAAGACCAAAAACAATCTCCCCACACCCAACCAGTAGTGGCGTACTCTACCTCTGTAAGAGAATGCAAACGAACATCCTGAAGGAAAACACAATCCAGATTTTCATATAAAAATGAGAATAAGTGCTCTGACGCTTAACAGGAGTTTTAATGCTGTTTGCACTTAAAGTGGCCACTCTAAGTAAAAGGAACCATGAATTAATGGAAGGATACATTTATTTTACTTTACTAGATGCTCTCGTAATCCTTCCACTTTTGCCATCTGGTGGCTTAGGGCCTTCCTGTCCTTCAGCAGGTTCCTGAGACTAGGCCTTGGTGGGGGTGCAGAAGGCTGAGTCACGTCCGGACCACCTCTGGAGCCTCCACCAACACTGCAAAATATTAGGGTCAGCTATAGTAATATTCAGAGTAGGTATAGCTGTTTTTATGCCCACCTTTCCTTTCCTTTAACAGATTTTCCTTTCTTGCCACTAACCATAATAAAACCATCTTCCAAGGGGTCCGAACTAGTCAATACAGAATCCTGGCAAATAACCCCCTTGTCCTATCTCTGATGCCTGATGAGGCACAACTGTAGGTAAATCTATGGTGTCAGGAATCAAAGTAGAGTTTTAAGCAAACCTGACGTAGCCAAGGGCGAATAGCCACAAAGGTACTGGGATCCAGCCTTCCCAGTAGGAATGCCAATTTGAACTGCCTCCGAATATAATGATCTTGTACCCCAAAATCAGCTTCAGTTGTGTTTTTGCTGCCAAAGGGCAAAGTTCAAATGTGTGACCCACCACATCACAAAGATTGCATTTAGAGGTTTGGAAACAGTGGACACTAGGATGACCAGACTCCCACAATAAGAGCATTTGAGCACATCACAGGAGGTGCTTATATGAGTCTGAGACCCACACTTGAAGCAAACTCTGGGCTGACCTGGATAGAAAAGGAACCCCTTATCCCTCCCCCAAAAAACAGTTGGGAGATACAATAAATCAGAATCAGTAGAAAGGAGTTTAATTCTAAATGTCCAACCCCCATTCCAAAATCCTCAGCATCCAGAATAGGAACAGGATTCCCTGGGTATCACATTTCTTAGTTAACCAATTGACAATATCAACAACATTAACCCCTTCATTTCTAAGCATGATCTTAATGACCCGAAAAGCCTGTTTTGAAAGAGGCAATACAATAAAGTCAGACCATAAGGGATTAGTCTTTAGATTTAAACAACGGCTCCAGAATAGTTCCAAAAGAGCTGGGGTGTGAAAACTGACATAAAAATAAACTCCCCAGGAACATGTATCAAAGCGTAGACTTCAGAAGGGGAAAACCCATACTTTGTTTCAGTAATGTTTTCCCAACATAAAACCTGTCAGGGAGTTATCCCTGGGACCAACATATCGCAAACAAATGGCATTTATCCACTTGGCTAACTCTAGAGGTTGCCTAAAATGACTGGCATAAGAAGGTTTATCCACAAGTTCTAAAGCTGGCCCTTGTATGACAGAGGATGTAGCCACATCTGCAGCCATCTCCTCTGACAGGTTTCCCAAGGGTAGTCCAGAAACAATAGCAGTCTGAGGAAGAGGGAGGCTGGAAGTTCAGTGCCCAAAACAACAGTAGGGGGACTGGTAAAGCCAATGTACTTATCTCTGCAGACTCCTGAAGAGCTGAAGATCCTTCATCCAGTTTCCACTGGCACCTGAAATCAGTATCCCACCTGCCTCACGCAGCGATGCCTCTGGAGACCATGATTCTTCCACTAGATCTCCCCAATCTTGAGAATATGAAATACCACTTGCTACAGGCCTCTCAGTAGCCGAATGCAGCTTGCTTGGCCCCACTACCTCTGCAGTGCTCGGTGAACCTTCTGATCTCTTCCGCTTCCTGTCATCCTCACGCGAGGTTCCGACATTCCTGCACCAACAATTCGCTAACTCGAGTAGTTCCTCTTCCAAACAGCGTTGTTTCTTCGCCAAACTGAGACCTGTAGTAACAACAGGAACTAATGGACCACTTGATCTGGCATTTTGCTGGCAACCTTGTAGGTGCATCCCAGCCACCACTTCAGAGGTTCCAGTCGGGTGTAATCGACAGGTAAGGAATGGCTCTGAGCTAACATAGCCCCGTAGTACTGCTCTCCTCCATAGCTTGAAACAGAGTGCCTGCCTCCCTACAGCGACAGGGCCCCCATCACAAAGAGTAGGAATTTTTTATTCAAGACTCAAAACAAAATACAACAATGTATTACTTCATACAACATCATAACTAAAATACAAAAACCAAACACATGTAGTACATCATACAGAAATCTCAAACCTAAATAATCCATATTTATACAATATCCCTTCCCATCTCCACTAAAAGAGTAGGGGAATTTTTAATTAAGTTTAAACAAAATCATAACAAAACATAAATAATTCTTTACGACATCATACATAACCACAGAAGGAAAGAAACAAAAACAGAAAAAAGTATGACAGTATACTTAGAAACTTTAAACCATACATTTGATAACTATATCCTTCCCATCTCTGCAAAAGGAGAGAGAAATTTTATTTTCTCCTACATAAAAGGAAAAATAATATATCAAGAAATCAGAAACAGTACATCATACAGGATTGTAAAAGGAAAAAATAAAGGAAAAATTATGCATACAAAGCTGAAAGAATAATAAATACAAACAGTAATCCTGAAATAGGTAAGAAAACAAAATACCTATTTTTCCCTTTCCAACTAGAAAAGAAAAGAATATAAACATTTGTACCAGAAAATTAATATAAAATCATAACTATGTCTCTTAATATACAATAACCGAAAAGAGTGGAAAACATTGGACTTTAAAAGCAGTACCTTTTAGTTTATCCTTTATCTAACCAATTTAAATGTTTCCAATATTTTTGAAACTGAACATCAGAGAAATGTAATTGTTCTACACATTTAATTTTTATAATTGCTTGTTGTATTTTCCAAAATAACTGAATTGGGGTCAGGTATTGTTTTGCAAGGACCACACAACATGCCTGCCAAATATGATATTTAATACAAGACAGAATAACATGAATTGTATCAGGAAAATATTTACTCCAGGAGTGAGGCAAAATTCTATAAAACAATATTTCAGCCTATTAATGTTTATAAAGGGAATTCTGACCAATTATATACAATATGACCAAAATTCCACCACATACGGACAATCAAAAACAAATGTTGAACAGTCTCTAACATAGCATTACATAAGGATATTCTTGGGCAACCTCTATCTGTACACCTTTATGCTTTAGATTCCCTTTAACATTCAATTTTAGATGTACTGTAAGCTAGACTACATCCCACATGTATACTGGGATTCTTTTAGACATCAACATACTGCTAATTTGGGAAAGTTTGGACAAAGAATATTCTATAAATACAGGTGGAATTAAAAATCTCCATAATTTTTACATACAACGTTTTTTTGATATGTTTCTAAATGAATCCTTAAAATTCCCCAAACTTTCAATTTCAAAAACAAGATTTAAAATACTCAGGAAGTCCTTTTAAGGATGTTTGTTTGGGATACATTTGGAGGAGTCCCATTTTAAGATCCATGGGGAGACAGTATCCCACACCCAATACTCCCAAACTTTCCTAACTTTATGTAGCAAAGGACAATTATTCTTAGATATAAACAAATAAAAAAAGAACACAATGGGATTCACCATTCTAATCCTTCCTAACTGGAAATCCTGATATAAGATCCCCCTTTAATAGGATTCAATCTACTTCCCATATGGCGGAGAAAATAAACCATAAAGAACTGTATCTAAGGATGCTGGTGGGGAAAAACTACTATATATAAAAACATACTTAATAAAAGGTCTTGACCATAAAAACCTCTTTTTTTTTGACATCCTCCATTTGTTCCAAGTTGAAACTTTTGTTTGAGTAGCTAGTATCTGAAGATTCCAATTATATTTTGCCGGATTGTCCATGCTCCAAAAGATTCCTAAAATTTAACCTGGACCTATACATACCAGAATTTTCGGAGAATCTATAACTACCTTAGGATCCACATTAACAGAAAAGTACTTACTCTTTGAAAGATTTATTTGAGATCCTGTGCCCTCCGATATGCCATCAGCAAGGCCGCAGTAACATGGCACGATGGAGATCTGCCAAATAAGACAAAGATCATCAGCATAGGCAATTGTTTTAATTTCTGGACATGTACTATCAATTGATAAGCCCCTAATAGAGTCTGAAACATTAATGTGAATAAGAAGGGTTCTAGAGATAAAATATAGAGCAGGAGACTTAAAGGACATCCTTGTCGAACTCCTCTAGTAACTGATACTGGATTTCCACCCATCCATTCACAAAAGGTATTGCTAGGGCTGCAGTATAGCATGTTTTTAACCACTCTATAAAGGACGAAGGAAAATTCATATGGGTGAGACAGGTCCACAGGTAATGATGTGAGACACTATCAAAAGCTTCTTTCTGGTCCAAACTAAGGATAAAACCCATAAGTTCACCTGAAAACCTCTAGAGAAAATTTCTTAATAAAATAAGACCATCCTGTATTGATCTATCTGGTACCGAACAAAACTGTGTAGGATGAATTACAGCATATAGACAAAGGATAAACGATTACTAAGAATCTTAGTAAGTATTTTATAATCATTGTTTAAGAGGGTAATTGGTCTCCAGTTATTTAGACAAGTCTTATCACCATGTTTATATAATAATATTACCAATCCAATATACATACTAGAAGGTAATAGGTTGTTATTTAAACTACTTGAAAAAGACAGACTAATTCATCTATCAGCCAAGGTACCAAAAGTTTATATAACTCAGTTGGTAAACCATCAGAACCTAGTGTTTTCTCTATGGGAGAATGATTGATTACATCTCTTACTTCTGGGCTGAAATAGGCTGTATTAGACTTGAAATCAGATAATCAGGAACTGTGTTAAGTGGGCATGAAGTCACCCAGTCCTGTATACAGGAATCTGTAAGCTGAAAGTCTGTAGTAAACAAAGATTTAAGCAGTCTATCAACTTACTCCAAAATATCATTTTTTCATATATCACTTTTCCTGAAGGTGTTTTAGATTTGTTACATCTTTTCTTTGTCTGGAAGCATTACAAAATCGAAAGGATTAGGTGTGCTCTAGTACCACTAATTCCAAATCTCTGTTTCTGCCTTAAAGAAGACATACGATCATATTGAAATTTCGTCAGTGTATCTTTTAAAATCCGAAATTCATGTTCATCATACGCAAGACCTTTCATAATATGATCTTGAAACATGAGAAAGGATTTTCTAAGTATGGAGTATTCTTGTGTTTTATGTCTACCCAATAATCTTCCTATTGTTTGAAAAACTTCTGAAATTCTTGTTTTGTGTCTTCCCACCATAATTGTATACTATCATATTAAAAATACTGATTTTCTAGCCATAATAGTGGCTTGCAAACCTTCCTTAACTTCTGGAATATTTAACAGAGACAAATTTAATTTCCAGTATCCTGATCCTCTAGAGGTTTTGTGACAATTGGAAAGAATAACATTAAGAAGTACATGATCCATTGTGGCCACTAATGAAACTTTTGGTTCCCTAGTTTGTAAAGAGGAAGAAACAAACCAATAATCGATACGAGAAGATTTTTTGCCTTGAAAAAAAGTATGAAGGACCTCATGTTGAGAAGAATATACATCATTCAAATGACTGATTAAGTAAAGAATTCAAAAATGAGAATCACAATAGACCTTTGAAGTAGCAAAGCGTCGATCCTGTATATTACGATTAATGTTGAAATCACCACCAAATAAAATATTTCTACTAGTAAAAGAAAAGGCCGAATTTGTTTTAATAAAGAAATTCTGCCAGTTTTGGATTGTGGACCATAAATGTTAATCAAACGAAAGTCAATGGAAGCTAAAGTAACATCTAATAATAGAGCACAACCAGGAAAAATATCCACAATATGTGTAATTGTTACATGGGGTAGTAAAACAAATCCCTAGTCCTGAACAAAGGTCCTGTCCTCCTGACCAATAACTCGGACCCCATATCCATGCATCAGAGGCTTTAGCAAAATCATGTAAAGTATACAATCTGGTATCCTGAAAAATATAATATCATATTTAAATGTGGAAAATAAAGCAAAAGTAGCTAACATACGTACTTTCTGAATGGATACTATTCGTGTTAAGGCTAGCTATCATAAAATCATAGCTAGCACAATCCCTGAAAAAAACATTCAATCATTTAGTAGTTTGAGACAATCTTGTACTTTCCTAGTTCCTTGTCTGGGTTTTAAAACCACTTTTTTTTCACCTTACAAGAAACATTTACACTCATATCAGAATCTGAAACAAGCTCCATTTGGGAAGAAGCTAAGGAGGCAGAATCAGAATCTTGCTCTGTCCCATCATTTTCTTCAGATAACACTGAATATCTATTTTCAATCACAGGCACACTCAGTACCATTTGTGGAATGTTGTAAAGGGTTCAGAGAAACAGGAACCTCCTTATGGAGGGAAACAGAGGAGACTGGAATCACTAAAGGGGAGGAGGAGGGGCATAACCTCTTTAGTAAGGTGAACTGTGTGGGTGTGGAAGACTGGGGAGCAAGTACTTTATATTTTCCTCTGGCAAAGAAGGAATTGTGTCCCCGTTTAACACGTACACAAGGGTATGGTCTTTGGAAAATAATGTATAGTATGATCTTGTCGTGTCCTTTGTGGCTGAGGTTCAGAAGAAAGAGAGATTGTAGGTTTTGTAGCTCTATGTAAATAAAACTTGTATACCATAGTCCGCCTCCCAGTATTATGTGTGGCCCATGGGCATTCCAAAATTGTGACCACTTTCCTCACAAAGATTACACTTTGGAGTATTTACACAGTGAACACTGACATGGCCTGTATCCCCACAGTATGTGCATTGTTGAACAGTGCAAGTAGAACTGGGTGTCTGGAAGAACCACATTTAAAACATTGTTTCGTTTGTCCTGTAAAAGATAAACCTTTTCCTACCTATGTAAAAACAATTTGGTAAATGCTCTAAACCCTCCACAGTTTGGTGTAATTTTATTTTCATTTTCCACCCCCATTCCAAAAACCCTCTGCATCCAAAATAGGATCTGAGGTACCTTGTAGCTCACAATGTTTTCTAACCAATAAAGAATATCTGAAATATTCACTCTCATTTCTAAATAAAATAGTAATGACTCTAAATGGTTGTTTTGTTAAAGAGATAACTTGAAAGGCATCCATAAAGGATTGGTTTTAACAGTCATATGTTTTATCCAAAACGTTCTAAAAGTTCAGGAGTTCGAAAGCTAATGTCAAAAGAGAGTTCTCCGGGCATGAATCAACGGATAGACTTCGGACGGCGTAAACCCAAAGATTGTTTAAGTAAAACGCGCCCACAAAGTATCTATCTGGGCAGGATCCATACCCCCAAATACCTGAGTCATATTGCATTACGCCTTTTGCCAATTCGATCAGTTTTCTAAATAAATCTGCATAAGAAGGACGTTGTGCAGCATCCTGTTTCTGGGCTTGATGCTCCTGTAAATTAGATTGTTCAGACTCAATATGTACCAAGTTCTCTGGAGGATTTGTTGAAACAGAAAATCCATTGATTCACTATGCAAATGCGAAGGAAGGTACGTCAGAGTTTAATACCACTTACCTGTGGTCTGGTTGTCTGTTTCTATAGTAGGCCCTCCTGAGGCTCCAGTGTCAAGGTCTTTGGCGAGAAAAACTGTAGAATTCTCCTGAGGCAAAGGTCCATTGAAACAAAGTCTGTAGCCATAACTGGGTCAGCACTCCATTCTCCGTTACTTCCTGATGCCAACCTGTGTCTCTCAAAGCTCGTTCCGGTGACTATCCTGGCTTTCCTGGAACTGCGTATGCCTTTCAGTTCGAGTAGCATCTTCCTGTGAGACTGTATCAGCCGCAAACATTTTCGACAAAGCTGAGGAAGAAAAGGTAGTGTCTGGACTTTTTTCAATTTTTTCTATGTCCATAACCAATTGCTGTTTATTAAATTCTGCCTCCAAAGCACTAGTTGCTGTTGATGATAATTCGTTTGTCCTCTAGCGTTTGTGAAGGAGATACAGTTGAAGCCCTTGAAAACATACTTGCTTCATCCATAAGCGGGTTGCAGATAAACGGAAATCGTCCACTCTGGTGCTCTCCAGAGCGTCTGTAGTAACAGTAGAATCACTCTGAGTGTGTGGGAGAAGAACTGCATCCTCTCCAACAACACTTCCTTCTCCTTCAGCATCCAGCTCCAAAGTGAGCTCGGCCATCTCTGCTGACAGACGGACTGCTCCACCCATCTACAGAGTAGGGAATTTCCCGTGTCCTGGCCAAATTTCCTCATTCACTAAAAATACCACCAACACCTTAATCTGGTTCAAGGTCAGTTGGCATTCATCTGTATTCCCTCCCTGGTCATGCCTGAAAATAGGCAGGATTTGTCTAGTGCACTTACCGGTCAAAAAAATAAATAAATAGGTATTGTCTGCCTAGCAGTGGGACCCCAAACTGTATTGTTTACCCATCTCACCCAGGCAAAGCATATACACCGTGAACATATGCAACAGGATCAAACCCTGGGAACTCAACACACATCATGGGTTTCAGGTGAGACGAAAAATTCCCCTATAGCTACCCTCTGTGTCCTGCACAAGAGGAAGGATTCAAAACCGTTGATAATACCAACAAATCCATAGAGCTCCTCAGGCAATCCAATAACTCCTGTGGCCCACTGTGTCTGGAAGCTGAGGAGAGATTGAGGAGAACAAGTACAGACTGGTCCTCTATCTCACCCTAAGCAGATTGTTTAGCATCCAGACCCATGCTGTTTCACTGCTGTCTCTTTACCGAATCCTGAATGGAATGCTTCAAAGATCTCATGGGCCATGAAGCATGCTCGAGCTGGATAGCCACCACTCTCAACAACCTTACCCAAAATGGGAAGCTAGAGATTGGTTGCTAGTTTGCCCAATTCTTAGGGTCTAAGGTTTTTTTTCCCCAAGCGTGGCTTCACTATTGCCTCTTTCAAGGCATCAGGGAAGATCCTCTGACAGAGAACTCCTGATGATGTTGGCGAACACTGGAGCACGATTTTCAACATAGCCCAATAGATGGGTTGGGCCTGGGTCCAGTTCACAGATTGTGGATCACAGCTCGAGATCACCTTGGGGACCTCCGCCATCACCAGTCAAAATTCATCCGAGACAACATGAGTGCTTCTAGTGAGTTTAGTGGTTCCCTCCACATCACTCCAGTGCCCCAGTATGCATTTCCATGATTGATAATCTGTCTCGTATTTCAGAGGCAAAAGGTTGAGAGGCATTTAAAGGGCAGCCTCCTGCAGATCTGACTTTTAGCTGCTTTGTAAGAAGTACAGTTACTGTATGTGCATTTGTTAACAGCAGCAATTTGCAGATAACTGCTTTTCAAAAGTGCTTTTAAAGTGTCTGTGCAATAGTGTACAGGCACGCCATTTGCACATTCCTCTAGCGGCTCGTTTACATGTCACATTGTCCTTTACAGGAGCCTTTTCTGTTAGCTGCAGCATTGTGATGGGGAATAATTTATATGGGTAATGTGCTCAACCACTGGAGTAGTGGTCCAGCTGAAACGGAGTACATTATCCATTTATAATTATTCCCATTAACAATGTAGCGAATACAGAAATAAATTTACTTGAAAAGCACCACTTTAAAATTGGTGTTTGAAGCAGCTCTTGTTCTCTGTACCCCCAATCACTCTCTCATACCTCAGTCAGCGAATGAAATGCCTCCCTTTTTCCCCTCAGGCTAGCGAACTAACTTTCAGCAAGTAACCTCTTCTCCATGCTGTCCTGTACTCAGTGGACTTGATTTTCAAAAGGTCCTTTGACTGATGCATGCTGTGGCAATCAGCAGCTTGCAAGATCAGTGATGCACCAGGGACCCCGACCAGATTCTTGTAGGAGGGAGGTCCACTGCCAAAGTTGACAGATTTGCCACAATTGCTCACGTGCATTGAACAAGTGGCACATGGGAAGGGTTTGATAAAGGCAGTGGTGCAACCTACTGGCTATGCCAGCTATGTTTACAGAAAGTCCAGGAAGGTGTCAGGACAGTGTGCAAGCTTATGCACTCAAAGGCGATATGGCCAGTCACTGCCCATGTACATACCTCTCCTGTTGTGGCAGTAGTCAGACTGTGCAGCTATGGGACACTGCCATGTCCATGTCAAGCAGCTGTGCAATGCCTCATCTGCTGCAGCACAGTAACGTCAGCCAAGTCATTGAGTGGGACATCACAGAAATTGTGCCAGTGCACAGGAGGGAATTGTGTGGCAGATGGATGTAGCTCTGCTGCTTACTCTCCTGCATGTTTGGTGACCATGTTTTTCAGTGTCCGTGAAGTGCGGGGTGTGTGTGCAATGGGGATTTATTGAAGAAATACTGCCGGAGGAGTGGCACAAGGGTCTTTAAGCCAGTCCTGGGCTAGTCAAACCCAGAAAGGACCCAGATCACTACCACGTTGGGAATTCAGCAGAAGGGAGATGGTGCAGCAGGGTCCTGGCATAAGAACATCTTTATGCCATGGCACACCAGAGGGTGGCACAGGAATGATGCAAGTCACTTTGGCACATGCTGATCTAGTTGCCACATGGCTTCTTCAAAAATTTGGAATTATCAAAGTGTGGAGCAGTCAGACACTTGGTTAGTTCTCTGTGCGTGAAGCACCTAGAGTCATTCCCAGGGTTTGGAAAATCGGCCCAGTATCTTGTTCACAGCACAGACCCTACAACTGTGATCTCCATCCACCCCCACTTGTCATTTCCATCACTCAACTGTAGTCTTCTATTTTGCCCTCCTCCCAACCGATTGTGATGTCGCACTCCCTTTGTGGTTTCCATCCCTTTCCCAGAATTTCTTTACCCTCCTCCTCAAAATGACTGTGTTCTCTGTTACCCACTGCACAATCAAACTACTAATCCCCACAGTGTACTTTAAATATGATACCTCTTTGTGCAAAATATGTTGGGGAAAGTGATCAAATCAGCAGAGGTTTCCTGGTTGCACACGAGTATGCTCTGATGTTCAATGGTAAGTCTGCAGCGTGCATAAAATCATCACAAAAGAAGTAGACATTAGTCTGACTTCTCCCACCCAGCTGGAAGTTTACAGGAGCATGCTACATGTATGATCCTTACAGAAACATGCCCTTGGCAGGCATATAAAGGGCACCATCATTGCGTAATTGGCAAAACATGCTGCCTTTGAGGGGTTGCTGTAAGTAGGCATTTTTATTTACAGTAGCTGCCTATTTCTTGCTTCCAAAACCTTCGTGGCATCTCTTTGTTACATAGAAACATAGAAACATAGAATTTGACGGCAGATAAGGACCGCTGGCCCACCGCAGTCTGCCCATTTCCTACTCACTGGATAAAGCTGCAGATCCTAGTTAACCAGCAGCCTACTCCTTCCTACCCCCACCCCCAGAATTGCCTTATGACTATCCCATGCATGCTTGAATTTCACTGATTTTGACATCACAACCTCCTCCAGAAGGCCGTTCCATGCATTCACAACCCTCTCTGTGAAAAAATACTTCCTTAAATTACCTCTGAGCTGCCCCTCTATCTTTCAAATTGTGCCCTCTTGTTCTTGCACACCTCTTTTTTGAAAGATGCTACCCTCTTGGACTTTTTGATTCCTTGAGGTACTTGAAAGTTTCTATCATGTCCCCCTCTCCCTCCTTTCCTCGAGGCTATACATATTAAGCTCCTTAAGTCTCTCTTCACATACTTCGTGCAGACCCTGCACCATTTTAGTTGTCCTCCTCTGGACAGCTTCCATCCTGTCTATGTATTTGCGGAGATTGGTCTCCAGAACTGCACACAGTACTCCAGATGGGGTCTCACCAGCTGTCTGTACAGAGGGATAATAACTTCCTGTTTTTACTGGTGATGCCTCTCCGATGCATCCCAGTATCCCCCAGCCTCCTTGCTGCCCTCTCACATTGCTTGCCCATCTTTAGGTCATCGGATATGACTACCCCCAGGTCCCTTTCCATTCTTGTTGTTGTTAGTATCTCACCCCCATTGTGTACTCTTCCCTGGGTTTTGTTTCCCAGGTGCATTACCCTTGCACTTCTTAGCATTGAATCTAAGCTGCCATACATTTTGACCATTCCTCTAACCTTGCCAAGTCCCTTCTCATCCTTTCCACCCCACCTTGTGCATCAACTCTGTTGCAGATCTTAGTGTCATCTGCAAAGAGACATATTTTCCTTCCAGTCCTTCTGCAATGTCGCTATAAAGACATTGAAGAGGACCGGTCCTAATACTGAACTCCTGCGGTACCCCACTAGTAACCCTCCTTTCTTCTGAGTGGACTCCATTTACTATAACTCTCTGTGTCCTATTCTCCAGCCAATTCTTTACCCAGGCTGTCATCTTGGGACCCACTCCCAAGCTGGCTAACTTGTATATTAATCTTTGTGTGGACTGTGTCAAATGCCTTGCAAAGTCTAGGTAGGCCATGTCCACAGCCCTCCCTGATCTACTACTTTGGTCACACAGTCAAAGAAATCTATCAGATTCATCTGGCATGACCTTCCGCTGTGAATCCATGCTGCCTGGGGTCCTGTGCCCTCTGGCCTCTAGATACTCGACAATTCTTTCCTTTAGAAGTGATTCCATCATTTGCCCTATCACTGAGGTTAAACTAACAGGTCTGTAGTTTCCTGCTTCTGCCTTGCTCCCACTTTTGTGAAGGGGAATCACATCTGCCCTCCTCCAGTCCTCGGGTACCACCCCATCCTCCCATGATTTGTTAAAAAGGGTAGTCAGTGGTGTCACTAGTTCTACCCTTAGTTCTTTTAGAATTCTGGGATGAATCATCAGGCCCCATTGCTTTGTCCACCTTCAGTTTTAAGAGTTCTTTCCAGAACCCTTTCTTCTGTAAATGGGCGGTATCAACTTCTGTATCCAGAGGCGTTACTACTGTTTGTTTTATGTATTCCTCTTCCTTCGTAAATACTGAGCAAAATATTTGTTTAGTATCTCTGCCTTTTCACAGTCTCCCTCTGCCCACCCTCCCTCCCTTTATTAAGCCTCACTATCCTCCCTTGGTCTTCCTTCATCCTGATGTACCTATAAAAGGTTTTATCCCCTTCTTAACTGAGTTGGCTATCTTTTCCTTGGTTTGGGCCTTTGCTGTTTTGACTGCCTTCCCAGCCTCCTTTCGCTTTAACTGATACAGTTCTCTGTCCTGCTCCTTCTGTGATTCCTTGTACTTCCTGAATGCTTTCTTTTTCTTGAACCTTCACTGCCACTTCCTTTGAGAACCATAGTGGTTTCTTACATCGCCTTGTTTTGTTTATTTGCTTCACACAAAGGCTTGTTACCTCTGTGATGGCAGTTTTATTATTCCCATTGTTCTTCCACCCTCCTTCCTGCCCATTTGCTAGTGCATTCCTTGGCACTCACCCATTATGGCAAAGTCAGCCTCCTGAAGTCCAGTACTTTTGTCTTTGTATGGCTTGACTCTATTACTGTGTTTATTGTGAACCATACTGTTCGGTGGTCGCTAGTTCCCAGATGGCTACCCACTTCTACATCTGTGATCCTCTCTCCATCTCCATTTGAGAGTATCAAGTCTAATATTGCTCCTCTCGAGTGGGCTCCAGTACTAGTTGTCTAGGCATGCCCCTGTAGGGCATCTAGAATAACTGCACTCTTCAAGTGGCAGCTGCAATCACTCCAGTTAACATCTGGCATATTCAGATCACCCATCAGCAATATCTCCCTTTATCTGACATTGTAAGTATACTTTCTATCATTTCCTTGTCCATTTCCTCTCCTGAGAAGGGGTCTGTATACAACCCCTGTGTGTATTGTGGTGCCATTGCCTGTCTCCAAATTTACACAGTGCTTCTTCTCCTCCCTGTTTACCCTTTTGTTCTGTTACTTTTATTCCTTCCTTTATGTAAAGAACCACTCGTTCTCCTAGCTCCTAGAACTGCAGATTGAGGCCCAGCAGCACTTTCAGCACTGCAGTAGAATAAATGTGTGATGCATCTTCAGCTCACCCTACCTCTCCCAAACTGCAGACTGGAGACGGGGGGCATTCAGCTGAAGCCGCCTCAGTAATGACATTTTCCACCCTATGAACATTGAAACAGGCAGGAGATACAGCAGTAAATGTTTTATATGGCACTGTAGCCGTATTTAGAGAACATAATAAAGGAAGGGTGTGTCACCCTGGATCTCTTGGTACTTCAACCTGGATCTTTGGTTGCACAGTTCCATTGTGCCCCCAGTGTGACTTGCACAGTGCCCATTCTTTATGCCTGCTTGTCCCAAACCTTGACCCCCTTCAGAATCCCAGCCCCCCGCTTTGGTGGAGCACTTGACCACTGAAACTAGTGCAGCCAGTTCTCTATGCTACTTAAGGATTGGTACATGAGGATTTTATCAAAACATTTTTCAGTTGAGCATGAGGCTATGCTCCTCACACACAATAATTATTTAATAGGTGTAGCGTGTGTGTGTGTGTGTGTGTGTGTGTGTGCTGTGTGTGTGTGTGTGTGTGTGTGTGTGTGTGTGTGTGCTGAGCCCCATACTCATAAAATGTATAAAATGAAATTCACAACATACCACTAACTCATAAGTATCACAGCTGTGGTACACTATTACACTTGTCTGTAGTCATCCACTACCACCTCCCTTCTCCTATAGTCATATCCAACAACACCCCTCTCCACTCTCCACAGTCCCCCAGCATCCCCCACCAAAATGGACCCTCATCCCTCCCCTGACAACTGGCCCACCATCACTCCATTCCTCCACAGCCACCTTGACATCCCCTATGTCCATGATTTCTGACATGACATAGTTACTTGATAACCCTTTGACATGCATCCTTCCTGCATAACCTCAACTCCAACACCACTACCCAGACACCTGATACACACCACGCTTGTGGGTCCAAACATTCCCCCACAGGCCCTGACTACTGCATTCCTCCATGCCCCACCCTGACACTAGCTGCCTCTCCAACAGGTACGAGCCCCAACTCCATCACAGGCCCTCCCAACACTAGCTACATTCCTTTTGTTTAACAGTTACTCAGTCTCCTCCTCGACAGTCTATATCAACAGCACATCTGCTAGCAGAAAACCATCTCATGACGTAAATACAATAGCCACTGATATGCCTGGATGGCGAACATGGTGTATACATCAGGCAGGGGCAAGGCAACAAAATATACTGTACCCACAAATAAGCAGCAGGCTCCACACAGAAAAAGTAAGTTTTGTTGCACAGCTTTCTTCCTTTTCCGGACATCAGTGACCAGAAGATGCTGGCTAGAAAAGTTAAGAATAATAGTCCTCTAGGTCAGCAGCTAGTTTTGTTTAACTTAAAGTATTTAGAAGCTCTATATTCTTTTTGAAGTTAAACATTTTATTGTTTGAGTTAAAAGTACATACATGCATACTTACATAAAATGTACCCATTAGGCATCGATAAAATTTATCTGAGTTAAAACAGTTCATACAGTGTTATTTCTTAAAACGGTGGGTAAAGGCAGCCAAACATGCTGTTTTGACAATTATCTTACCTTACATTTTGTCAGATATCAAATATTCATAATGTATTTTCCGATTGCTTGCGTGCATGCGCAAGGAACGTCTTGGGAGAATGGGACACTTTGAGGTGTGCCTGTCCTAGCAAATCCCTGCTCCATTGAGCAGGCATGGCAGTCATGCACCAATCGATGGTGTTAGTAGACAGCGTGGTCTTCTCTTCAAAGAAAACCACCGCTGTGTACTGGCAGCGCATCACGCCCCCAAATCTTTGGCACCACTCTGGGAGCCCACCCATGTGGCAAACACCCCTGCGCATCTGCCAATGGGGTGCCTAATCCCGGCCGGCTCCACCTCCCCCAAACAGCTTTCCTGCTGCCACATTGGGAGCCCACCCCAGCGTGGCAAACATCCAGCGTCGCCTGCCGACAGGGTGCCCAATCCCGGCCGGCTCCACGCCTCCCCAAACAGTTTCCTGCTGCCACACTGGGAGCCCACCCCAGCGTGGCAAATGTCCCGCGTCTGCCTGAGTAAAAAAAAAAAACCTGTAAAAAAGCGTTCCATCGCTGTCTCCCCACCCTCCCACAACCCGCACCCACCCACTGCGCACCCTGCCTCCCCACACCCCTCACCCCATACTTACTTCTGGAGCTCGGGCGCGATGATCATTGCTGGACTGGGAATACGTCTACACTCTTCAAAGCCGACCGCGAACTGAGGAAATGCCGGTAAGCTGTATAATGGGATAGATGGGTTTTCAATTTTATTGCATATCTCAAGCATTTTTGAATTTTTGCACCAATTTTCAACATGGGGTTTTGGGACCCCTTCTCAGAATTCTAGCACTGTCATGGCGTTATTCGGGCCCGATGAGTGATTTCACAGTCACCGTGCGGAAATCACCTTTTGGGCTCAATTAATGAAACAACAGTGCCAGCATTCATAAGGTGGGCTCTCAAAAAGCCTATTTTGAAAATTTGGTGGAAAATTCCAAGAAATGACTGTTTTACAAGCATGCATTGCGCAGTTCCTACGCAGGCTCATATGTTCATGAATTTTCAATATTTTCACTCCAGATTTTCAACATTGCCATTTTACCACACCTTCTTATAGGTAGTACAGCTGTCATTTTCACATCTCACCCAAAATGTGTTTCCGCCCATGTGGCGCACAATGGCGCAGTCGGTGTAGCGAAATCAATGTATGGGACACATTAAGAAAGTCACAGTGACACTGTTCATGAGCAGAAGTCTTAAATTGCTATGTTGAAAATTTGGTGAAAAATTCCTAAAAATGACTGTTTTACGAGTGTGCTGCTATGCAGTTCCTATGCACGCCTCGTGAAGTTTGCGAATTTTCAATATTTTCACCCAGATTTTAAAATTGCCATTTTACCACATCTTCCATGAGCAGTGCAGCTGTCATTTTCACATCTTGCCCAAAATGTGTTTCCGCCATGTAGCGTACAATGGCGCAGTCGGTGTGCAAACTCAATGTATGGGACATATTAAGAAAATCACAGTGACACTGTTCATGAGCAGAGGTCTTAAAATGGCTAAGTTGAAAATTTGGTGAAAATTCCTAAAATGACTGTTTTCACGAGTGCGTTTACAGTTCTCCACGCCTCGTAAGTTCGCGAATTTTCAATATTTGCACTCCAATGACTTCAAATACCTAAACAGCACATAGAAGCAAGCAACATTCGGCACTGACAAATGCTTGTACTTCTTGTCACTGATTTTTAAGCCATGTCCAAGTGCCAAATACCACTGCAATACCTGTAAGCTTAACGCTCGCATTGACAAATGCTCGCTCTGATTATTGTGGATGACTAAGACATAAAACCATCTTGCTGTTATTTTGTATATTGTACTACATGTTATGACTTAAAATAACCTTGAGAGTTCTTTGTGTGCTTGAGGGTGGTAATGTTTTGTATTGTTATGTAATGTTAGTACTTTTCTAAAAAACAGTAAAGGAATCCTGGCACCACATATTGTGTTCTGACTAAAAGTTTAGAAGAAACAATTCCTTTGAAGGATAGGGTAAAGAAAGCTTCTTTCCCTATGATGGCAGGCTAAGGACATTGACTCTTGCATGTATGGTACTTGTATCTTATACCCCTGTACCCGAATTGAGTGAGCTAGGTGGCGTATGTTTTAGGTCTTATAAGTATTCATTGTATGAATCATAAGTGGTGTCTGTCAATCATCAAAGATACTACATACTAAAGCTGTTGAACAAAATAAAAACTAAACTATTTACGGTGGTTGCAAGTGGTTCTGTGAGGAGCTGGGCCCCCATTTGGTGCCTATTATTATTTGAAGCCTGTGAAGATACTGAGCTATGGTTGTGGTAAGGATATATGGATGTAGTGGTGGTTATGGGGAGGTCTGGGGGTGTTCTTTACCTAATCCTTAGTACTCAGCAGGTGACAAGCTGCATCGTAGGCTTTTCAAGTTTTACAAGATGCTTGTGCTCATCCTAAACTCAATATTCTAAAGACTAAGTTAACCAAAACAAATCGCTGATACGGAGAGCATCCCCATAAAAGAAACAAATGCTAATTGTGTTCACAAGTTTGTTTACTTTTCCCCAAACTCGATTTGTCACTTGCATACCACGATCACCCATTGAAAACTGACTTTGTGTTACTCCACCTTCCCAAACCACTATGCCACCAATTCTTAAGGTGAAATACATTGAAAATAATGTATACTCACTTCACTTTGCCTTGTTTTAAGCTCCAAAGGTGAATTTTGCAGTGATTCATGGGATTTCAGTTCACATGTGCTCTAGATTGTTCTGCACAGCCTCAGTTTGGGGTAATGTGTGTAGGAAGCTGTAGGAGACAATCTTCTCTGAGAGCTCTCTGCAATTCAAACCTTCTAAAAGCTGTTAAAAAGCTTTTGAGTCATTTGTTTTGCTGAAACTTTAGTTCTTTGATTATAGGAAACCCTCCTGTGCTCATATCATCGAGTGTTTATTGTTTGTGTGTGGATTTTGAATGTTATTGTACAACATTCAGTCTGTGTACTGACAGACAGTGTAAGTGTGCTTTGGGAGAGGGATGTATCGTGGTGTATGTGGATTGACTTGGAGAAAAGACAGTGCTTTCTGTTTTGGTGATATTTTTCTTGTATAACTGTGTTAATGTACACAGTAATATTTTCAATATTTCTTGCCATTTTTTGTTGATTGTTGTGTGCAGCAGTGCATAATTTTAGTTTGTTTAAAATATGTGGTTATATTACTGAAGTTTTCAATTTGCTATGCATTACTTAGTGTGTATGTGAGAATGTGTGACACGTGTCATCAAATCAGACACCTTTAGTTGTGCCACATAATAATTTCAGCAATGTGAACCTGCTATCCACTGCAGCTGTGTGATTTTGTACTTCTTTGTGGTATCTTTACTGGTACTTACTAGTGACTGTTACTGCAGCAGTGCAGTACATTGCCCCCATGCCCACCCAACCGCAAAGGTATTCTTTTCCAGATTTGAATTTCTGAGGGTGAGCACTGGTTAGGTGTTGTGCCTTTGCATCTGCATCTCTTCAGTGCGCAGTGTAATCTTAATCTGTCTGTGCATTTGCATCTCTTTAGGCCCAATCTCCATCTGTAACTTAGTTGTTTCCTTGGCTTCCTTCAGAGTACTGGACCGTGTGGTGCATAATTCGCATGAACATTGTACTCATTAATATGTGTTTTAAGTCAGGAACATCATCACGAGTCACTGTGATACAAATCACATTCTTCATCATCACAGTCACAAATGCAGTCACAAATCACTGTTCACGATCATGTCATGAATCACAACATTAATTTTTTACTAGTTACTTGGATGTATTGTAAGCATGTTTTGTAGTATCTCTCCAGGCTTCACCACCCAGCCATTGTACTCATTAATGAGCATTTTAAGTCTGGGGTTTTTGTGCTACAGCCCATGGGGAAGTCAGGCCACATAGGCTTCGCGTACCTTCTCGTACAGCATCTGAGTTACAGTACTGTAAGTAGTAGTGGGTGAAGTGGTCCCAATTTGCTCTGTGAAGTGATTCACTGAGTAGCGTGGAATCGCTGATATCTCCACGTTGTGAGCCAAGTGCTTATCATAATGAGGAACGTGAAGTCCATTGAAACCAATGACCTTATGCTATTGCCTTCCCCAAACCACTTCTCCACCAATTTTAAAAGGAAGTACATTGAAATCAATGTAATTCCCCATTTCACCCTGTAATTGAGCTCCAAATGAATTTCTGCAGTTATTCATGGGATTGCAGGTCACATGGGCTCTAGATTGTTCGGAACAGCCTCAGTTCTGGCCTGGGTAGTGTGTGTGCAATGGTAGCTGGAGACAGCTTACCTCAGAGCTCTGTGATTCAAAACCTCTAAAAGCTGTTTAAGATGCCTTTTCAGTAATATTTTTGCTCAAAATTTAGTACATCGATTGTAGGAAACCCTTCTGTGCTCATGTCGAGTGTTTATTGTTGTGTGTGGATTTGAAAGTTAATTTAGAACAGTCAGTCTGTGTACTGTGAAGTGTGTTTTGAGGAGGGTGTATTTGTGGTGTAGGTAGATTAACTGTGAGAAAAAGGCAGTCTTTCTGTTTTGGTTATATTTGTCTTCTATATCTGTGTTAATGTAGACATAGTAATATTTTCAGTACTTCTTGACATTTTTGCTGATTGTTGTGCAGCAGTGTACAATTTGTCTGTTTAAAACATTTGGTTATATTACTAAAGGTTTTCAAATTGCTATGCATTACTTGAGTGTGTGTGTGAGTGTAAAGCGATGTGTGCCAATAAATCAGACACCTTTATTGTGTTACAGAGTAATTGCAGCAGTGTGGAACCTGCTATCCACCGCACCTGGATGAATCTTTTATACTGCTTTGTGGTATCTTTACTGGTAGATGATTGTTACTGCTTGTGCACTGATTCCCCAACTGGTAAAATGTATTCCTTTCCAGATTTGGATTTGTGATTTGTAAGCACTGGTTAGGTGTTGTGCCTTTTGTATCATGCCCTTGAGTGTGCAGTGCAATCTTAATCTGTCTGTGCATTTGTATGGCACCGTTAATTCTGGGAGATTTCATTTCTTGTTATGCTCTCATTTCACTTGTCAGCACTGGGGAATTTTCTGAACACAAGACAGTAGCATTTTGGGATGCACATTAATTCTGGTCACTCTAGAAACATAGAAACATAGAAGTTGTCAGCAGATAAGGACCATTTGGCCCACCTAGTCTGCCAATACCCCACTATAGCGCCCTCCAGAGACCCTATTTGGACTTCTGACGTATAAAACACACACACACACACACACACACACCTTGATTCCAAGATTCCCTGTGTCTATCCCATGCATTCTTAAAACCTGTGACTGTTTTAGCCCCACAACTTCCTCTGGCAGGCTGTTCCAACTGTTCACCACCCTCTCCATGAAGATGTACTTCCTTACGCTTCCCAAGATCCTCCCCTACCCCGCCAGCTTCATACTGTGTCCCTTGTCCTCTAGCATCTTTCCTTTGAAAATGCCCTTTCTGTACCTTGTTTATCCCTGTTAGGTACTTCAATCTCTTTATCATATCCCCTGCTCCTCCTGTCTTCCAGTGTGTACATATTCAAATCCTTCAGCCTCTTTGTAGGACTTCTGATGTAGGCCTTGCACCATTTTGGTTGCCTTCTTTGTACCGCCTCCACCCTGTGTCCTTTTCGGAGATGGGGCCCTCTGAACTGAACACAGTACTCGAGGTGTGGTCTCATCAGTGACCTATACAGGAGGCAATATTACCTCCTCCTTCTGCTGGTGATACCTCAACCTATGCGTTTCAAACTTTCATTCTATTTATTTATTTATTTATCACTATTTTTTGTCGCGGCATCCCTAGCCCAGCAAACTGACTCACCAGGGTCCGCATCCAGCCCCTCATACTTTGGGATTGCCCCCCAGTGGGGCCCCAGCGGAATTAGGTAGCCAGAGGAGACGACGCCAGAGCATGGCCTCCGCTAAGGGTCTGCATTATGTCGCACACTCATCCCCACCTTCCCCAGAGTAGGAGAGCAGTCCAGCAGACGATCTATCCTATCCCTCCCCCAGATCCGTTTCCGCCATTCCTCAGCGCAACGAGCCGCCAGCACTTTCTTTCCATTATATTTTTGGGGAGATTGTACTTGTGTAATTATAAAGCATTTTTTCTTTGTTAAAAGAAGCAATGTAAATGCTGCAACGCATAAAGACCTCTGGCCAAGTATCACATACTACAAGGTAACTTAACCTTTAGCATATAGCAAAGAGAAGGGGAGAGTGGCCCTACAGGGGACCTGGACGCCCGGAGAGGTGGTCGAGGAGGTGAGGACTGAAGTCCAATGCAGGGTGCTGCAACTGGGGTCAGAAATCTGGGGCATGCAATATACTTGAGGGCGGGGAGACACTTTAGCCTCGTCGGCAAGAGGGACCTGGGGTGGTGGTGGTGGACGCCAAATGGATAACTCCAAGACTTGTCGAAGAGCAGCAGCAAAGGTGAACAGGATGCTGGGCTGCATTGCCAGGAGGATTACCTCCAGGAAGAGGGAGGTGACCTCCTCTGCACAACGCCTGGCCAGGCCGCACTCATGAGCACTGCATGCAGTTCTGGGAGAAAGAGGGACACTGCAAACCCGAGAGGGTCCAGAGGAGGGCAACCAGGATGATCCGGGGCATGGGGAGTAGACCCTATGAGAAGAGACTACAGGAGCTCAACCTGCACACACTGGAGGAGAGAAGAGACAGGAGAACATCGACAGAGGTCTCCAAGCATGCAAAGGAGACCAACAAGGTGTGATCTGACCACTGTGCGCATGACTGAGTGCGCCATTAATTTTGAAAGACTTTGCATTTCTTGTTACACTCTCATTTCACTTCTCAGCACTGGGGAGTTTTCTGGACACAAGACAGTAGCACTTTGGGGATGCACATTCATTCTGGTGACTGTGTGGGTGGGATGCTTCCAATATTGTTGTCCTCCTTGCTTGCGTTTAAGGCGGAATGACAAGCATAGAAATAATAAGTAAGATGAGCCTTTCCTATGGGGCACTCCACATAGCGAAGTGCCAAGGCGAAGTGGCCACTTTGGGTTCCTACCGTGGATTTTAAATTCGCTGCATCTCTAGTCCAGATGTGTTCTGATTTTACACAATGCAGCATAGTATTGTGTAGATGTAGAACTATCCTGGCTAAATATAGAGAAATCAGCAGGCATATTCTATGAAAACACATTTAAAAAATGTGTAAAAGGAAGACCACATTGAAACTGCCTCTCAGCAGATCTGCATTGTGCAAATTTATTAGAAATAATGGGTAAAAGCATGGCCACACTGTAGTGATATTTTATAGGATGTGCCAGTTGAGATTCAATATATCATATGTCGAATCTCAACTGGCAAATCCTGTAAAATTCAATATTTGAAATATCTACTTGGCTAGTGTTTCATCATATAGTAGGTCTCATCCCATATGTCCTGCGCCATTATAGTTGCCCTCCACTGCACGCCCTCCACCTTATCTATGTTTTTCTCAGATGGGACCTCCAGAACTGGATGCAGTATTGCAGGTGCAATTCATAAGTGTCTTATACAGGGGAAAATGACCTTCCTCTTGATACTTGATACCCTCCCTGTGCATCCAAGCATCTGCTTAGCCTTTCCAGACACCTTATCACACTGTCATATTAGTTTCTCTTGGGTCCTGCAAGATGGTAACTCCCAAGTCCCTTTCCTGCTTTGTGACTGTAAGTACCTCCCCACATAGTTTGTACTTTGCCTGGAGTTCTTGTGCCCTATCTGCATGATCCTGCACTTCTTTGCATTGAATCCAGCTGTCATTCTTCAGACCATTTCTCCAGTTTTTTTATTGTTTATGCTCCCATTTTTCCCTTGTTTTCACGTGACTCTGGGCCGGTGGATCATGTGTGCACCTGTGGTGGCACCTAGAGACTGTGGTTCTGCAGCACCTCCCACTGCTTGCCATCTGCCTGTGCTACCCTCAGACTTGCGCCTCGGGCAGTTGAACTGCCAGGGGAGCAGCAGAGTTCCTTACCCAGGAGAGGAGAGCTGCCTCGTTGCTTCTCAATCCTGTTCCCTATCTACTAACTGAGCTTCAATGACTCAGGCTCACTTCCAAACCCAGGTTGCCAGCGTGGCATGAGGTGCGACATCCAGTGGCTCAACCCTCAGCGCCATTGAGGTGGTCCCCAGTTTTTTTAAATCTTCCATCGTTTTTGAATATCCCCTGGCATGTCCATCCCATTGCATACCTTGTATCCACTGTGAAGAGAAATGCCTTACCTCCAGTTCCTCTGTAATGTCCCCAACAAAGACATTGAAGAAGACCAGCCCCAACACCAACCCCTGTAGCACCCTACTAGTCACTGCCCCTTTACAGAGTACTCCCATTTACCACAACCCTCTGACTGCTGCCATTTAGCCAGTTTTCCACCCACAGAACTATTTAAGGATCCACCTAGGCTGTACAGTTTGTCAATCAGCCTTCTATGTGGATGGTGTCAAAGGCATTTCTAGTCTAGAAAGGCCACATCCACTGCACATCACTGGTCCTACCTTAGTTACCCAGTCATGCAGTAGATTAGTATAACGAGTTATTGCAAAACACAATGCTTATCCAAAATACAGTAAATTTTAGCTTAGATGTATAACTAAATAAATGACATATAATGGCTCCCAGGTCACTGCAAGGAAAATTTCAATGCAATCCTTCACATCGTTGCAATTCCACTGACATCACCGACGCCTCCAACAACCACCCATAATACACTGACAATGACCACCACAATAAATTGTATGCAGCTGCCACTAGTGTGCTTGGCCCCATATTCTGGATGTCCATGTGGTGATTCCAGGTTTGATATGCACAGTATGGTGGCACACTTTCTCCACTCCTCCTTAGACACTGGTTCTCTGGCTGGTGCGGTCTTCATTGACCTCTCGAAAGCTTTCAACACTGTCTCCACCCTCCTTCTTGATGCCCTTAGTCTCGCTGGTTTTGCTGCTGGGCCTATCTCCTGGTGCACCAGTTATCTGTCTGATCGCTCACAGCTTGTAAAAATTAATGGGACCTACTCAGACATCTGTCCCATCTTTTCTGGTTCCCAGGCTCCATTCTGGCCCCTTACTATTCTCCCTTTACCTTAACACCCTTCCACGCCCTTGCTCGGGAACATTCTATTGTACACTGATGATGCAGTCATCTTTGCCTCAAGTTGTAACCCTATTGCCCTCCAGGACTCGCTGCAGAAGTCCTTCGCCAAGCCGAGGGCTGGTTCAAGGAACATAGATTGGTGATAAATCTTAAAAACAAAACCATATTCTTCACTCATCCTCAAAATAAGTCCTGCAACTTCAAACTCCTCATTCACTCTGGGTCCTCTTTCCCACTCGAACAAGTTTATGCCTATAAATACCTAGGGATCCATTTTGACCCCCTCTCCTTCCATGGACACATCGCTGCCCAGCCACTGCCACTAATATCCGATTGGGCATCTTACATCAGTATAAACACTGCCTCCCCAGAGGATCTTTGACTTGCAGTCACCTCCTCTATCCTGTCCCTAGTGGACTATGGACTGCCGGTGTATGGTGCTGCTGATCGGACCGCACTCCATAAAATTCGCACTACTCTGAATAAGGCCTGCAGGTTAATTACTGGGGCACCTAGGCTAACACACACCTGTCACTGTACGCTAAAGCGCTGGTACTTGATCTTGATGAGCACCTCAAATATCTGACCTGTACCCTTCACAAAAAGACCCTCCTTAGGCTTCCCCACCAGGATTGACCACCACCATCTGCCGCTCTGTCCCACTAGTTCATACTGGACCTCTGGGAAAACTCTCTTGTTATCCCTAGAGCTAGGACCTCTCACAGCCAAAGAGCCTTCAGCTTTAGGGTGCCCTCCTGGTTCAACACACTGCCCCTCCATCTCCGAAGCTCCAACTATATCATGCTTCAAAACTTCCTTACTGAACCACCTTGTTAACACCCAACCTGTAATTGCCACTAGTCAAAGTCGTACTCAATACTTATGACAAAGTTTACTACTAAGCTGCTAAGGACAACATAACTCTGGTATTGTTTGCATCAATCCTACCTTTTACCAACTTGTTTGTATCTATGTCTTAAGTTACTGTTATACTGTGTTATACTGTTATACTGTGTATTTTGTTTGTCTTACTGTGACAAAGGTATTTTGTAAATGAGCCTATGGTCAAAGGTTTTCAAACTGCTGTTTAAATAAATAAATAAACACACTACATAGTCGCACTGGACAGAACATAGACGTGCTGAAATTCTAGTCTTCTAGTCTAGTTCTGTGGGCAACACCTCTTCTTGAGGTATGCAAAGCACACTGCCATCTTTTGGATGATAAGACATGCTACTTCCAGTGGGGGGTGTAGTCCTCCCCCAGCCTCTCCTAAACTTGCAGATCAGGACAAAATAGCACACAGCTACTAGGCCGTGCCTGAAAATAGACATTTGATTGCCAAGTGCACCCACCTGGTTAATAAAACTAACTAAATAAATAAATAGTCTTTGGTTGTGGGGTCTAGCTGCTGCAGGAGAAGTGGGAGTCCAGGTGGGGGAAGATGGGGAGGTCCCAAATCTCTCAACTGTCCCTCATTATGAAGGACTTCCTCATTTTATCTCTCAGCATTGCAGTGTCTCACACTGGAAAAGGTGCTGCCACACAGAGAAGGTGTTGTGAGTACAAAGCTAGTCTTTGGCTATGGGGGTCCAGCTGCAGAGTGGCCAGATGTTGGGGGTGGTCCCATACCTCTCAACTGTCCCACATTATGAAGTACGGCCTTCATTCTACACCTCAGCATTACTGTGACCCTCATGGAAAGGTGCTGCCACACAGAGAAGGCGATGTGAGGACACAGCTCGTCTTCGGCTGTGGGGTCCAGCTGCAGGGAGGGTGGGGGCCAGTTGCAAGTGGGGGTCCATCTGCAGAGGGACCAGATCTGGGGTGGCAGACCACTTACCTCTCAGGCATCCTCATTATGAGACTAGGTTCATAGCACCTGAAACCTCTTATTTATGAAAGCACCTGCTGAACTGCAGAATTGCTCTTTAATGCCAAAGTAAGGAAAACACAGATATAGTGACAGAGGAAAAACAAAACAAAACAACAAGATGATTTTTCATGACCCAGCATAGCAGCTGTGCACCCCATTCTCCCAACACAGACACTGTTAACCCAAGGCCTCAACACAGGAGCTGAGCTCCGCCCACCCTCCTAACACAGGAGCTCGCTCTGGCCCTAGTACAGGAGCAGTTGTCTTCTGACCCCAACACCAAGGAGCTGTTCTGCCCCCATGACAGGAGCTGTGTTCCCCCAACACACACACACACACATATACACGCTGTGCTTTTCAACACACAGGAGCTGTGCTTTGCCCAGCCACACACACACAAGCTGTTACACACACACACACAAGTTGTACTTCCCTACCTACACACACAGAAGCTGGGTTTCTTCCCCCCAAAACATACACACAGAAACTGTGCTTCTCCTGCAACCACACACACATGCAGAAGCTGTGCTCCCATCCACCCATGCACACCAGAAGCTATTCATCACCCCACCCACACACACAGGAGCTGCACTCCTGAGCTTGGCTCCCTCCTGGCCTATGCTTCTTATCCCACTTAAGAACAGAGAGACTGACTGGCCTGCTTTCCAAGCTGGCTACCCCCATCCATCAGTCCACCAAACAAACCAAATGCCACACGTCCAGCAACCTTTGTGCTGCTGACCTTGCATCACCATTCCATTCTCCATATGCAAAATGACCTTGCAAAATAACGTTGATAATGATAGTCACTGTTAACATTCATGCTCAAGCAATCAGCTTGACCTTTTGTAAGCTTCCTGGAGGACATTCCAACTACTCCTCCTGCTCTTTATTGGCTGCTTCTGGGAGGAAAGGTTGTCAATCACCCCTAAACCAGACAGCTGACAACACAGAAATCCACTGAATGGAAGGCTGTTATGGGGGCGGAGGATGTGTTTGCCCAGAAACTGCATCTGCCATTTGGGGTGTGGGGATCAAAAATAAAATTCTATCAAACCTTACTGCTGGGAAAAAGTCCCTAGCAACCACTGGCAAACACCTCTCTATCCAATTCCATGTAAATTAAGTCCCTGGTGTTCCAGTAGCACCCCTCACTCTCCCCATCCCATATTTAAACAAGCAGCCACTGCTGTCCAGTGACTCAATATCCTGTAACAGACACGGACACCCTGTTACAGTCAACCCACCCAATATAGGTCAAGTAGAATGCCTTACCTGAGCACTAGGGAGCCAGAGGTAGGAGTCTGAAAGGAATGTCATCTGCCGCACCTGTAAAAACAAGAATAGAAAGGGGTTACAAAGGATCTGTAGCACTTGGGAGTAAATAGGGTGTGAAGAATGGATTAGGTAAAAAGTATACTTATCTGTTGGTGAAGAAGTCCATATCTAGTCAGACTGTAAAATAAAAGATCAGTTAGGTGGGGAAAACACAGTAGTAGCAGAAACAGAGAGAAATGAGTTATGGTTTTGGAGGTGGGCTCAGCAAAACCTCTTGGTTCACATTGGTGACCGATTGGACGATAGTTTACTTGGTAGCCCAGGTGGGCTAGTGTGGGATCTTTGGGCTAGTAGCTCATTTGGTAAAATGAAAAAAAAAATGGTGGTTCTATGGGCTTGATATGCTGGGGGGCACTATGTACATTTAGCCCTGGGGTTTAGCTCTCTAGTGGGTGAGGCCAGCAGTTTTTAAAATAAATGAGTACTCTTCCCCAGTGTCTATGGGGCTCCTGAGCCCTAGTGTAGTGTGGATGCTGTAAGTAGGGGATACACTGGGCTGCAGCTACAGCCAGACCCATACCACTATTGCACTAGAAGCAAAAGAGCCTGAAGGCACTTACTACTCCCAGTCCATACGGAGCTCAGGCTGTGGCCGGTTCCATGCTGCTCAGAGAGGAGAAAAAGGAACTAGTGTGAGATGGAAGAGGCAATGGTGGAAATGCCTCCCCACCTTCCCAAACCACTGCTCCAGCAACAAACATGTTTTTGCTGTAAAGGACTTGAGATGCAGAAAGGGATTGGAACAGCAAAGAGAAGTCACTTCCCAGCAGTAGTGGGGGTAGGGGTTGATGAGAGCGATAGACAGGTAGCGGAGAGGTCAGCAGTAGTAGTAGCAGCAGAAGTGTTGCACATTGTAAGTTCACACATGGTTTTTGGCAATGCCAAGTAGTCTTAATTTAAAGTGTAAAAAGCCTTATGGAAGCAGACAGGACTAAGCACTTCGAGGGCAGTACCAGACAAGCCACCCACAACTGTGTGCAAGACCAAGATGAGGCTGAAAAGGAGACGGGGAGGCCTGAGTGCATCTAGGGGGTGGAGTCAGCCCACATATAGCCTCATGAGGGCTTGAACAAAAAGTCAAAAAGCATAAATAAATAAATTAATAAAAATATATTAATAACTGGTTACCTGGCTGGGGTTGCAACTTACAGTCCTCCAGGAAAAGCAAGGCAAGCCATGTTAGCCTGCTGTCTGGCACTGATGTCATTAGGACATCTTGATGTCAACAGCAGAAGGTGGGATCAGCCAGATAGTGAAGGAAAGTTAAAGCAGCAATGAGTGTTATTTAAAAACTCTGTAAACTCACTCAACTGCAGTATGAGTGTTCTAAATAGCTATATTCCACATATTTTCTATTTCTCTAGTAATGCAATGCGTACAAGGTGCATACAATCTTGCCAGATCTGCCATTTGTACTGTCAGTTGGTAGCAATGTCTCCTGCTGGCAGTACCTCTAGAGGAGGCTCATTTGAATATGATGCATCTCATGCTCCCTCCCCTGAAGTGCCAATCACATCTTCACACTCATTCACAGTTTGCTGCAGGAGACTGCTGTCAGTTCAAAAGGAGACAGGTGCCTCATTTTCCAGTAGTTCCTCAGAAGCTCTGAGTAGCTGTCATCACTGTTACTGATCGTAGCATTTAAAATGTACAGTAGGTCTCCAGCCTGAACCTGTGTGTTTGTGGTCACAGCCCAGGACATCCAATAAAGTAGTTGATAACTTCATAAACTACTCACAATCAAGAGGATAACAAATTCCTGCCACCCTGTTCCTAGCGCATAATCACAGACAGAACAGTTTACAGGCAATAACACTGTCATTTCTAAATTACACTTCATTTGTGATGGTATTCCTAAACTGGGGTAAAACCAAAATAGTGGCCATCAGGAATGACAATGAAATAAAAGTTTTGTGGCTTAAATCAATGTCCGTAGTGCAGCATGTACTGACTTCAAGTACAGCTTCCTTCATGTCACAAATCAGTGAAAAGAACTCCGACAACTCATTCCTTTCTTGCATATTCAGTAACTATGATAAATAAATAAATACAAACCACAGAGTTGTTACTATAAGCAGACACACATTCCAAGCATTGACTATGCTTAGAGTGGGCATACATTTCAGTCGCAGAGCGCAAGGAAGTAGGAGGAAGACAGTGCTGGCAACATGTCAGTCAATCCATCGGGGACGAGTGGGTCAAGCTTACACGCAACACAAACACCTTCAGCACAGTGCACTAAAATGGCAGCTGTGACTCAGTCACTAACTTAAAAAGTTAAAACCAAGTTAAACAAATCATGGAACAAATGGAGGCAACGATAATCTGCAATCGAAATGTCCAGTCTTCATTACACAACAACAAAAATAGAAGGTCAGAACTTTTCCTATCCAATGAATACTGCTGCTTTAAGAGGATAGGCAGTACTGCCAGGTCAGGGGTTTCTGCGTGGGCTGTGCTGAAAACAATCTGCAGGCTTGGGGCTGCTCTGAACAGGCTCAGGGTATCTGGTGAGAGAGTGTGTGTGTGTGTGTGTGTGTGTGCATGGCGTGCATGTGTGTGCGTGTGTGTGTGTGTGTATGTGTGTGTGTGCGCATGTGTGTGTGTGCATATGTGTGTGTGGTACTTTGTTGGACATGTTGCAGGCGAGTGATTGGAGTACCCAAATGAATTGCCCCTCAAACACTGTTTCCTGGGCCACTGTTAAATGGCATCCCCAAACACACTAATGTACCCTGGGGTGGTGGTACTAGCTGTGAGAGAATAGGTGGTGGAGATACTGGTCATTAGGCATGAAGGCACATCTGTAAGAGGGTTATCATTTAGGGTATGCATGTTTGAGGTTTGCCTCTCTCCTCATGGGCGTACTGCTGTATGATTTCCCTCTACTATGAAATGGAAAGAGGTGCAACACCACCACTGGAAGGGTGTGGGGTGCAGGTCCATGCATGGGATTAGGTCACAGCCTGGATATGGGCTTGCACAGGTAGGGAGGCACAGCCATTGACTAGGGAGGGGTTTCAGGCCAGTGCATGGAGAAGATACGGAGTTGAAGGCCCTGTAAGGGGTTCCTAAACACCCTAACAAGATATGTCAGTGGAAAGCAGGGTGTAGGGTGTTCCAGCTGCAGGAGAGTGGTTGGTAGGGGCAGCCTGTTGGTCTGTGGGGAGAAAGTGTGTGCTGTGTGGATCTAGCTGCAATCATCTGGGTAGTATGCAGCCTTCAGTGCTGTGGAATGATCCAGAGATGGTGTGCAGCATTAGGTGTCCATGTTGTTGTCATATTTTGTCCAGCGCCTGCTGTAGAATTTCTTTTTACTGGATAGCAAGAGGGGTGCAGGGCCTTCCATTGGAAAGGGGTTCCTGACAGCACCCTTCTCTGACAGTACCCCTCCCTCCTCAGCCCTGAACACTACCTCCTCCCTGCAAGACCCAACACTAAGCCCCACACCACCCCTTCCTCCATGTCCCCTCCCCAGACCCCAATTAACCCTCTCTTCTTCTAGAGTCCTCTGCCACCACTACTCTCCTTCCTCTATGGCCTCTCAGACACCTCTCTCCTCCCTCCCTCCCACCCCTCAGACAACTCTTATCCCTGACCCACCAGGCATATCCCTCCCTGGTTCATAGGACATCAATCACTCACTAGACATTCCTCCTGGCCCCGGCCTATATTCCTCCTTTCCAGCCTCCAAGATGCCCCTCTCCCTAGACACCTGTCTCTACTGTACCCCAGACATCTCACTCCCTGGTCCCTGGCCACCCCTTCCTCTTGAATTCCTGACACTCCCTCCATCTCTCCTCCTTGGTCCCCTTTCTGGGTCCCCTGGACACCTCTTACCTCCTGGGCCTCAGGGCACTCACCATACAACACTGTATGCCCCAATTACTCAACTCTTGCAGCCCCACCTCCTGAGTTCACCACCCATCAGAGTTAGGGGTGACTGGGCTCAGGAACCTTCTAGTAGAACTGGGAGTGGATGGCCTTGTTAGCCTGAGGCAAGAACTGGGAGTGGGTGAGGTCAGTAGTTAAGTGCTGGAGGTGCTACAGAGCATGCTGCCAAGGATGCTGCTACTCACAAAGTCCGATGTGTAGAAGCAACACAGCCAGTGTGGTAGGGTATTCAGAACACAGAGTAACAATGAAAAATCACACTGAGTCCTGAAAATAAATCACAAATGCAATGCATTTGAGAAAACTCTGTTTATTTAGCATTAAACATGATAGCACAGCACCAAACTAGCCCCTTATGCTTTGTGTCTGTAGCATTACTTTCTTCAGGAGCATGACCCTTCATTGGGGGCTCAGAAGGGCCACACCATAGACCGAAAGTGTCAGGGCTAAAACTGGTGCTGTGCTATCATTTGATGATTGAATTGCTCCATGGCTGGAGGGCCTCAGGAATCTGAGTCCTTTAATATAGTAATATGGATGGGGAGTGGGTGTGAGGAGGTCCACTAGACTACAGGTCTGTGATGACAAGGGCATTAAGGAGCTGCTGACAGTTACATGCAAATGAGCCCATAATTGGCATGCAAAGGGCCCTTAGCAATTTGCATGCCTAATGGACTCATTTGTATGCAAGGACTGAATATGGCCCTTAGGTGCCCTAGCTAACCCATTAGGGCTGCCTGTCATTCGTGGCTCCTATGGGTCATGTTCAGCCCCATGTTGTGACAGCACAGAGTATAGTCACTATGTGCTGTGCTGCCAATTGACTTATAGTGAGATGGTTAGTAAGCTCAAGTTGGAGTGTGCTAACTCAGAATATTGTACAGATCAGAGAGCGAGTTATGTGCCATGCAGAACTCTTTCTGTGCAGAAGTAGTGGTTGTCTCTGAATATGTGGCCCACCAATTTACTAACCAACTGTGACTTGATGTCATCAACAAAATCTGAATTTGTACATTCATATAATCATTAAGAGCTACAGAAAAATTTGGCTTCATGTGATCATCAATAATCATCACTTGAAAATTAAGCAAGTCATTAACATTCACCAAAAATGGACTTCATGTGATCATCAATTATCATCACTTGACAGTTAACCAAATCATGAAAAATCACCATTAAGAATATAGCAAAGCACATTTTCTTGACCTGGAAGGACACTACTTTTATTCAGCTCTGAGCTGTGGAGAAATTTATATTGCACTTGTTATCTGCAACAACGGCACTTTTGCTCAATTCTGTGGAGGTGAAACTAACTACCCTTGGTAATTGCTTTTATTCGCATATTTATTTAGTGTTTAACCAAGAAGGGCTTGCAAACTCTGTTTATCTTGTTAGTAACTTCAGAAGGATTTAAATACTGCATTTGGGTAGATCCTTGGAGGTAGCTAGATTGTCTACTAGGATTTTATGACAGTTAAACTATTTTTAAATAACTTACAGGTGCTTGAGGAGTTGAAAAGGAGCTTGCAAACTCTGCTTATCTTGGAAGTAACTTCACAAGTGTTGGAATACTGCATTTTGGTTGTCCCTTGGGGTAGCTGGATTGACTACTAGGATTTTGGGACAGAAACTATTTTTAAATAATTTACTGGTGCGTAGGAGTTTGTGATAGTTAAACTATTTTTAAATAAATTACTGTGGTTAAGGAGTTGTCATAGCAAAACCTGCAGTGTGAATTGAAACACAGACAGCCTTAGGTGGAAGAAATTGTTTTCAGACCACAAAGTGTTGTATTGGAACAGGAAAGGCTACATCATAACCATTGTCAACAAATTGCCCTGGGTGGAGACATCCAGACTAGATCAGATTATTATAAATTACTGGAAGCTGCAATAGTTAGAGACACAAAGCACATTTTCTTGACTTGAAGGACACTACTTTTTATTCAGCTGTGAGCTGTGTGAGAAATTTATATTGTACTTGATATCTGCAACAACGAGCACTTTTGCTTAATTCTGAGGGAGGTGAAACTAACTACCTTGGTAATTGATTTTATTTACATATTTATTTAGTGTTTAACCAAGAAGGGCTTGCAAACTCTGTTTATCTTGTTAGTAACTTCAGAAGGATTTAAATACTGCATTTGGGTAGATCCTTGAGGTAGCTAGATTGTCTACTAGGATTTTCTGACAGTTAAACTATTTTTAAATAACTTACAGGTGGCTGAGGAGTTGAAAAAGGAGCTTGCAAACTCTGCTTATCTTGGAAGTAGCTTGCCGCCTCCCAACTGTGCTGCCATCGGAGCTCACCTTTGTGGCAGTGGAACTATGGGGATGTGACAACAACCCCAGGAGAGGAGAGCTGCCATTAGTGCTTGATCCTACACCTCTCCCCCATGTTGGCAATACACCAACGATCGGGAGGTCATTTCCTATGCATTTTAAATTCTCCTACCATTTTTGCCCCTACTACCCATGCAAGGAGTCTGTTCCAAGCATCCACTACTCTTTCTGTGAAAAAGTGCTTCCTCACATTGCCCCTGCGTCTACCCCCAGCTTCATATCATGCCCTCATTCTTGTACACCTTTTCTGAAAGATGCTACCTACAGTACCTTGTTTATCCCATGAGGTACTTGAATGTCTTTATCATATTCCCTGCCCTATCTCTTCTCCTCCAGGGAATACATATTGAGGTCCTCTAGTCTTTCCTCATCAGATTTTTGTGCAGTCCTTGAACCATTTTGTTGCCCTTCTCTGGGCTGCCTCTGTTTTGCCTATGTCCTTCTGGAGATGCGGCATCCACAACTGAACACAGTACTCCAGATGAGGTCTCACTAGTGATCTGTACAGTATCATAACCACCTCCTTTCTTCTGTTGGTGATACCTCTTTCCCTGTGCACCTAGCATCCTACTGGCTCTACCCATAACCTCTCACATTGGTTACCTTTTAGGTCATCAGATATGGTTACCACCAGGTCCCTTCTGAATTAGTGGCCATCAGTACTCACCTCCATCTTGTTCTCCTTCCTTGGATTTCTGTGCCCCAAATTCAAGATTTTGTACTTTGCAGCGGTGTCCAGGGAATTGGAAGGAGGGCTGCAGATAGCAGTGATGTTGCTCCATGTCTTCCTAACATCCCTGCCTTGCAATGGGGTCCATGAAATGGGACAGAGGGCTGCAGTAGGGTAAGGATGCTCCATGCTCCCCGATCATCCATGCCTTGCAGTGAGATCTAAAGAATTGGATAGAGGGATGCGGGTAGTGGTAATTGTGCTCCATTCTCCCTCATACTTGTCTTGCAACATGGTCCAGAGAATTGGAAGGAGAGCTGCAGGTTTTAGCAATGGGAATCCTTGTCCGCAATTATTCCTGCCTTGCAACAAGCACTATGAAATTGGAAGGAGTGCCACAGGTAAGTATAATAGGGCTCCGTGCTCCCACATCCTCCATGTCTTGCAAGGGGAGTCCAAGGAATTGGAAAGAGGGCTGCAGATAGGGAAAATTGAGCTCCATGCTCCCACATCATCTGCGCCTTGCAGCAGTATCCTGGGAATTGGAATGGGGCAGCAGGCAGGGGTAATGGTGCTACATGAATCCCACAATCCCTGACTTGCAGTTGGATCCAGGTAATAGGACAAAGGGCTGCACGAGGGTAATACTTCTCTGTGCTCCACCATCATCCACGCCTTGCAGCAGGATCTAAGTAATTGTTCAGAGGACTTCAGGAAAAGGTAATGGTACGCCGTGCCCACCCATCATGCCTTGCTTGCAATGGGGTCTAGGGAACTGGACAGAGAAGTGCAGGTAGGGTAATGGAAATCATGCCTCCATCATCCCTGCCATTCAACAAGGCTCACAGAATTGGAATCAGGCCTGCAGGTTGGTATAATGGGGCTCCATCCCCACTCCCACTGTCCACATCTTGCAGCAGGGTCCAAGGAATTAGAAAGAAGGCTGCAGGTACGGCAGTAGTGCTCCATGCTCCCACATCATTCCTGCCTTCCAGTGGGATCCAGGTAATAGGACAGAGGGCTGCAGGTAGGGGTGATGGTGCTCTATGCTCCCTTATTATCCCTGGCTTGCAACAGGGTCTAGGGAGTTGATGGGATGTTCACAGGTAGGGTAATGGTGCTCATGATGTTCCATCATCCCTGCCTTATAACAAAGCCATGGAATTGGAAGGAGGGTCGAAGTAGGTAGAATGGGGATCCATGCTTGTGCATCATCCACACAACAGGGTCCAGGAGCTGGAATGAGCATTGCAGGTAAGAGTAGTTGTGCTCCATGCCCCCACATCATCCCAGCCTTGCAATGGGCATGGGGTCATAATGTCGCAGGACATTATGTCGCATGGTAAAATTGTGCAGCCAATACAATGTGATTCTTGCCATGCGGCATATCTCTTTTCTGTAGGGGCTCCCATTACAGGGGCTGTGCCCCAAATCCCCAATATAGATTCTCAACTCTGGAGGAGTTCAAGTCGGGGAGCGCATAACGCTTAAAAAAAAGTTTCTGGGACTGGGAATCAAACCCACTTCAGAAGCACTGCCTGAGTTCTCTGCTGCTGAGGCTCAGTCCGTTGAGCCACAGCAGCTGGTTGGTAGAATCCTACACCCAGCAGAGGTCTTATCCTCTGTCTGGGAGAGTGAGAATGGTGCAATACCGCTGCAAGCAGGATACTGTGGTAATGCACCATTCACTAAATGGTGCAGAGCTGTACCAGGTTAGCCATATGTCATATGCTATTAAGCATGCGACATTATGACCCTGTACCAGTTCCAGGGATATGGAATGGGGCTGCAGGTAAGGTAATGGTGCTCATGCACCCTCATCATCCCTGCCTTGCAACGAGGTCTAGGGAACTGAAAGGAGGCCATTGGTAGGTAATGGTGCTTGTGCTGCCCCATTCTACACCTCTCGCAGTGGTATCTGGTGAATTGGAAGGAGGGCTGCAGGTAGGGTAAGGATGCTCCATGCTCCCCAATCATCCATGCCTTGCAGTGAGATCTAAAGAATTGGATAGAGGATGCAGATAGTGCTAATTGTGCTCCATTCTCCCCTTCATGGGGAGAATAGAACATGATCCAGAGATTGGAAGGAGAGCTGCAGGTTTTGGTAATGGGAACCTTGCTCCATCATCATTCCTGCCTTGCAACAAGCACTATGAAATTGGAAGGAGTGCTACAGGTAGGTATAATAGGGCTCCATGCACCCACATCCTCCATGTCTTGTGGGGGTCCAAGGAATTGGAAGAGGGCTGCAGGTAGGGAAAATTGTGCTCCATGCTCCCACATCATCTGCACCTTGCAGCAGTATTCTGGGAATTGAAATGGGGAAGCAGGCGGGTAATGGAAGCTACATGAATCCCACAATCCCTGACTTGCAGTGGGATCCAGGTACAGGACAGAGGGCTGCAGGGGGGTGATGGTGCTCCATGCCCCTTATTATCCCTGGCTTGCAACGGGGCCTAGGGAATTGATGGGATGTTCACAGGTAGTGTAATGGTGCTCCATGCTGCCCCATCATCCCTGCCTTGTAACAGAGCTATGGAATTGGAAGGAGGGTTGAATAGGTAGAATGGAGATCCATGCTTATGCATCATCCACACAGCAGGGTCCAGGAGTTGGAATGAGCATTGCAGGTAAGAGTAGTGGAGCTTCATGCATCTACATCATCCCAGCCTTGCAGTGGGTTCCAGGGGCACGAGGTCATAATGTCAGGATATTATGTCAAGATGGCAAAATTGTGCTGCCAAACAGCACAGTTCTTGTCATGCGGCATATCTCTTTATCTCCACCCCACACCCCTGTTACAGGGGGTTGTGCTTCGAAGCCCCCAATATAGATTCTCAACCTGAGGGTTCATGTTGGGGAGCGCACAAAGTTAAAAAAAAATAAAAGTTTCTGTGACGGGAATCAAACCTGGTCCTAGAAGCACTGGCGGGTTTATTGTTGTTGTTGCTCAGTCTGTTGAGCCACAGCAGCTGGTCAACAAAACCACTCCCAGAAGAGGTCTTATCCTCTGCCTGGGAGAGTGAGAATGGTGCAATACCGTGTACAGCAGTATACGTGGCATTGCACCTTTGCTCACTGGTGCAGCGCTGTACCTGGTTAGCCATAATGTTGTACACATTTAAACGCGACATTATGACCCTGTACCAGTTCGGAGATATGGAATGGGGCTGCAGGTAGGGGTAATGGTGCTCCATGTTTCCTCATCATCCTTGCCTTGCAACGAGGTCTAGGGAATTGAAAGGAGGGCCATTGGTTTGCAGTAATGGTGCTTTGTGCTGCCCCATCATACACCTCCTGCAGTGGTATCCGTGGGTTGGAAGGAGGGCTGCAGGTAGGGTAATGGTGCTTTGTGCTGCCCCATCATACACCTCTTGCAGTGGTATCCCGTGAGTAGGAAGGAGGGCTGCAGGTAAGGGTAACTCGACTCCTTGCCCCCGTCATTCCCACCCTTCCAACAAGGTACAAGGAATTGGAAGGAGGACCACAGGATGCAGTACTGGGAATCCACACCTCCTATCATCCCTACTTTGTACCAGTGTCTAGGAACTGGAAGGAGGCCGCAGGCAGGATAATGGTGTTTGTGTTTCCCATCAGTGACGTCTTTCAGCGGGTCCAAGGAATTGAAAGGAAGGTCACGGTAGGGATAATGGGACTTGTGTCCCTATCATCCATTTCTTGCAGCTGAGTCAAGGAAATTAGATATAGGGCTGCAGGTAGGGTAATGGTGTTCCTTACTTCCCATCATCCATGTCTTGCACAATGACCCAAGGAATTGGAATAGGGGCTGCAGGAGGGCAATGGAAATCTCTGTTCTCCCATCATCCCTGCCTTATAATGGTATGTAGGTAACTGGAAGGAGGGATGCAGGTTGGGATAATGGAGCTCCATGCTCCACCATCATTCCTGCCTTGCAACGTGGTCCAGGGAACTGGAAGAAGGGCTGCTTGTAGTGGTAATGGGGCCTGGTGTTCTCTTCAATCCCTGTCTAGTGGGAGGACCAGGGAACTGAAGGAATGTTGGCTGGTAGGAGTACTGGGGCTGGGTGCTCCCTGTTCATCCCTGCTTTACAGAGGGACCAGGGAAATGGAAGGAGGGTTGTTTGTAGGTAAATGGGGCTGGGTGCTCACTCTTTATCCTTGCCTTGCAGGGTGGCCAGGAATTGGAAGGAATGCTGCAGGTAGGAGTACTGGGTTGGATGCCTCTGTTCATCCATGATTTACAGTAGAGAGCAGGAAATGGAAGGAGGGCTGCAGGTAGAAGTAATGAGACCTGGTGTTCCTGATTCGTCCCTGTCTTGCAGGGGGACCAGGGTATTTGAATGGAGTGGTGCAGGTAAGGGTAATGGAGCTGTGTACTCCCCTTCATCCCAGCATTGAGGGCAGGCAAGAACTAGGAAGGAAACATAGAAACAGATACTCTGACCAAAGAAAGTGACCAATGGAACATCAAGCCTGCCCATAGAGTTACTACCTTTCACCCTGACTTAGTGTCCTGGGGTTATCTCTCTGTTCCCCTTCATCTCTTCCCTGCCTGATTCTCCCAGTGGGACTATGAGGCCTGTTGCTCTTCCCAGCCACGTTTACCACTTCCACCAATAATCTGTTCCATGGTTCCACCACCTTTCAGTGAAGGAGAACTTTTCACATCTAGTTGAATGTCCACCCACTAATCTCCAATCACACCCCTTATATCTGCATATCTAAGAAACAGATATTCACTGTCCACTCTGTTTACACTTCTTAGTAATGTATAGGTCCCTGTCAAGTTCTCTTTCTCCCATCTGACCTACAGCAAGTGCATACTCAGGGCTTCCAGCTGTTCCTCCTAGGATCTCCACTGCTGGCATTAGATCATTTCAGTGACCCTCTGCTGCTGTGACTCCAGCCTATCTATGTCCCTTTTCAGGGAGGACTCCAGTTACCGCGAACTAGAAATATGAAGGAACACAGAAACATTCACTCATGCACTCTGCATAACTAGAAATATGAAGGAAACATGGAAACATGCACTCTGGTTAACTGTGAAACTAGGAACAGGAAGGAAACATAGAAAAATGCCTCTGGTTGCATGCGAATTAGAAACAGGAAGGAAATATAGAAACATGCACTCTGGATACCTGCATAACTAGAAGTAGGAAGGAAACATAAACATGCACTCCAGTTACCTGCATAACTAAAATCAGGAAGGAAACATAGAAACATGCACTCTGGTTACCTGTATAATTAGATGTAGGAAGGAACATAGAAACATACAGTTTGCTTACCTGCATAACTAGAAGTAGGAAGGAAACATAGAAACACACACTTTGGTATCCTTGTAACTGAAAACAGGAAGGAAACATACAAACATGCACCCTGGTTACTTGCATAACTAGACATAGGAAAGAAACAATAGAAACATGCACTCTGGTTACCTGCAGAACTAGAAACAGGAAGGAAACATTGAAACATGCACTCTGGTTACCTGTGGAACTAGAAATAGGAAGGAAACATAGAAACATACAATCTGGTTACTCATGGAACTAGAAATAGGAAAAACAGAAACATGCACTCTGTTACCAGCAGAACTATAAATAGGAAGGAAACATAGAAACATGCACTCTTATTACCAGCTGAAAAAGCAACAGGAAGGTAATATAGAAACAGCACTCTGTTACCTGTGGAACTAGAAATAGGAAGGAAACATAGAAACATGCACTCTGGTTACCTGTGGAACTAGACATAGGAAGGAAACATAGAGACATGTACTCTGGTTACCTCATGTGATCTTCTGCATCCCTAGTTCAGAATGTCCCTCCATTCCATTGAGAAGGTCTCCTACAGGTTCCCAGATCAAGGCTAAAAACCTTGAGAGACTGTTCCTCTGAAGTAGTAGGACCTTTACTGTGGCATTTCTCCTAAGGATTTGAGGGAGACCTCTTCAGTTTAGACCTTTAAGAAGGGTCATAAAACACATTTATTTTTACAGGCTTATGGGGAGTGAGTAATCCTTCCGTGGTAAAATGTGAATATTTTAGATACGTGGAGGGTGGCTTAGTTGTTTGTAGAGAGTTTGTTTTATGAGGTTTGGTTTTATGGATATTTTATATTGTATTATGTTCTTGTGTGGTTGGTATTGATTATTCCTAGCTGCTATCATCATTTTATTGTGCTGGTGCACTGAGCCTCTGCCAAAGGGCCCAATAAGTATATAAAATCTACTACTACTACTAGAACTGGGCATGGTATTTCAGTGGGGTTTTCACTTAGTGATCTTTATAGGCAGTATCACTTCCCACTTCCTACTATCAAAACCCTATGCAATACACCTGTGCATCCTCGATGCCTACTGTACCTCTACGCTTTATTCCACTGGCTAGTTTGCTTACGAAGTCACTGTTGATGACTCCCAGTCCCTCTCCTCAGCAGTAGTTGCCAGTCTAAGCTCCCCATACAATACTCCATTTCCTTAACATAGAAGCACAGAATCTGATGTCAAAAGAAGTCATAAGGGCGATCGAGTTTGCCCATACCATATTACCTCACCCCACTGACCTAGGGTACTGCTGGGCTCTACATTGCGCAACCATCCCCAAATGCATGTATGTATGCATGCCCTGCCCTGCCCCAACCATGTTTAAAATGCTAATGGTAGTTGCCCCACCATGTCTGCCATCAGTCTGTTTCATGGTTTCACCACTCTTTCAGTGAAATAGAACTTCCTTGAGTTTCTCATGAATTGAACTTCTGGTGTGGAAAGCTACCAGGTGGCTGCATAGAGAGTGAGCTCTGTCTCTTGTCAGCTTATTTTTCCATTAGATTTCTGCATATTGCCTGTTTCAGCCTTCATTAATACTGTGGACTATTGGACTGCTATTGATCCATAAAGTTTTGTATTTTTACCTTGGAATTAGACCGCACTCTATCACTAATACTGCATCACTGTGCCTTCCCAACCCCTAATTCTATCAACATGGAGTCTCCAGAAACTTCTATTATTGTTAATAAGGAGGATATATCTGATATCCAAACAATGCTTCAGCAACTTGTGTAGGACATTCCAAATATAAAAGCCTCGATTGTTAAATTGGAGGACCAAGTAGAAGCAGAGGACCGAATGTCAGCTAACGAGTCGGTATTGTCTACAGCTAGACTCATGACGGCTCAGCAGCAAGATCAGCTGGCCTTGCAAGAAAAACAGATAAATTCCTTAGTTTTGAAAGTGGAAGTCCTTGAAAATCAAGGTTGCAGGAATAACCTGTGAATAATTGGCTCCCAGAGGGATTGAGGAGAACAGAATGTGTGCTTTTCTTCAGTCTTTCTTTCCATGGCTGCTTTGTTTCACTTATGACCTTCCACTTGAGATTGAAAGAGCGCATTGCTCATTGGGCCCCCTAACAGCATGGGGCTCTCCTCCCAGGCCTATCATTGTGTATTTTCTTCAGTTTTCAGTAAAAGAATCAGTTCTGTGGCTTGCAAGAGAGAGGGGCCCTTTGTAATGGAACAGGCACTCAATCTATATTTTTCAGGGCTCTCCAAGTCCGTGGCTGATAAGAGGAAGGCTTTTACCTCTGTGAAGAAGGAGTTGGCAGCCAGGAAGACTAAGTTCAACATGCGCTACCCTGCTGTGCTGATTATTTGATGGCAAGATCACTGTGTTCATTGTGTGTCCCACCAGGAAGCTCAGTCATTTCTTCAATCCCTCCTCCACTTCTGGGCAATCTATTGCTAACTTGAGCTCACTTCACATCAGGACAGCCTAGATCCAATGGGACTGAACTTAGCACTTTTTGCCTTTCAGGCCATTGGCTACACTACTACTGCTCCTGAGCTCTGATTAGGCATAATGCTTTTTCCCTGCTCTTATTGGCTCTTAACCCACCCTTCCTGTGCTGTCTATTTTAATGCAAGAACTGCTTTTTTGTGTGTGTCTACTTTTCCATTTGCAAATTATACTGCAAAGCCACTAGAGGCAACAACTCTTGGAGGTTGCATTCCTCTTCCACTGCTCTCCCTAGGCACTTCTCATCCAGGGCCCTTCTTCCTAAAGCAAATTACTACACCTAACAAACCATAGTCCATCACCCTACTGCTGTGCCCTAGAGACTACCACAATTATGGGTATTGAGAGCCCCTTATACCGACACTGGTTCACTGCCCCTTTCACCACTTACTGGGCACCCATTGTCACACGGACCACCGAGGCTCCTACTGATCATTCTTACTATCCTACTTCTTGACCCCTTAGCCTCCCATCGAGGGTCTTCTTCCCATACCTCCCACCCCAAGAACCATCACCGACTGCCACCCACACTGCCACTGCCTGTCATGCATCCCCATCCCCCACATATCTCCCTGCAGTCATGCGCCACCATCATCCTCCATGCTGCATCACATTCCTATCCTTTCCAACTCTTATCACACTGGCTAACCCATGTACTACCCAGACTATAACTAGGCGGCAGCTATCCTTGACAATAAGGCAATGATCTTTTACCTCCTTAGGGTCTTTGCCATACTCCTACTAATTTCAGGAAATGTTCATCCCAACCCGGGCCCCGTCTTGCCCAGCCCCAACCTCTCGTATCACAGGCTAAGAATAGCTACAATGAACATTTGCAGCTTAACCAGAAAGACGGCAGGTCTCCATTGCTGGATACTGCAACATCAGCCAGATGTGCTAGCCCTCACAGAAACCTGGCTCTCAAAAACACCTGACTCCTTGGTCACCCTCCCTGGTTTCACCCTTCACAGAGCCAACAGAGTGGGCAAACATGGGGGGTGTGCTGTGTACGTCTGTGACACCTTGATATGCCATGCCCTTCCAACACCTCCATTAGACCATGGTGCCCAAGCCTTATCATTAAAACTTACTCCAGATCCCTCCAGAGCCCCTGTAACTCTACTATCACATATGTCCCCCAAGAAACCAAGCTCCTGCTATGGAGTCCCTTGCTAACAACATCTCCGCCTCCCCACCCCCAAAATGGAACACATCATAGTTGGAGATTTTAATGTGAACTGGCTTGCCAGTTTGGCTTCCCATGCCAAGGACAACTTTGCTGCACTGACATGACCTAGCTGGTCAGCCAACCTACCAGGGTGAACCCTACTAATGGCTCTAGCACCTGATCAACCTTCTCACCAACTATCCCCACAGACTCTCTGACATGGTGGTCCTTATGGACTCCTAAGAGATCACTCACACATCCTCTTTTCCTGGTCATGTCTTCAGCAGAAACCCAAACCAAACTATATTGCCCAGTGTTGTCTCTGACCTGGAGGCTTCACAAAACTAAGAAAATACTTAACTCAATAGGATTGGTCCCCATCTCCCGGCCCCTACTATAGATGAAGCCCTTGATTATTTCACCTGTTCTTTTAATAAAACATGTGACATCTATGCCCCACTAGCAGAAGTGCAATCCAAGAAATGTAATGCCCCCTGGTCACGCCTGCACTGCTCCAACAGCTAAAGTACAGAGATATTATCTGGCATAGCAGTCGATCCGCATGCAGCGGATAGGCAAGCCTATAAAGCTGCTCGTAACAGATGCACTTGGGCCATAAACAGGCCAAATCAGGTTACTACAAAACGACCTTGCCTCCTCCTGGGGAATGCTCGTTGTTCTGGGAAACTATCAAAGAAATCAACAGCAATCCCCACCCCCACTAACTGTCAACAATGTCCCTACCACCGACCCACACATCGCCAACTGCCTCTGCTCGTCATTCTCTGACCTTAGTGCAGTATTCTCAAACAACTTCTTAGACCCCACTCCTGCAACCCCACCCCTAATACCCAGCATCCCCTTCCATCTCAGGGTGATCTCTATGAATGAGGCAAGGCCTTATCTCATTAAAGCACTCAGTGGCTCTTGCTATTACAAAGATTCTTTTGATATGGGAATCATACATCTAGTACTAGATACAGTCCTCTCCCCACTGACTGACCTCATTAACTGCTCCCTAAGTCTGGGGTAGTTTCTCGCAGCCTGGAAGGCTGCCACAGTCACCCCAATACTGAAGAGTAGTGACATCACCTCCCCAATAACTATCGTCCCATATCCATTCTCCCACCACTCTCGAAAGCCCTCAAAAAATGATAGCCACCCAACTCACCGAGTACCTGCTTGCTCATAACCCACGCTGCAGGCAGCAGGTCTTCAGATCTGGACACAGTACAAGTATGGCTCTCACTGAGTTTCTAATTTTATTCACTCTGCCCTGGATAGAAAACACCTAGCTGGAGCTGTCTTCATCGACTTGTCAAGGCCTTTGATACAGTCTCCCACCCCTTACTCTTAAGCACACTCCGCCAATGATACAAGATATATCCCTGGAAGCTCCTCCTCTCAGACCATATACCTCTTAATTAAGGTGGGATTAAACAAAACTCATAAAACAACCTAATGGAGATTGAATTTTCTTTGAAGGATTCAGTGTTTAAGACCAGAATGGTAGACAGCATCACACAAACCCTAGAGAAGAATACAGACCCTTCTATTTCAGCTACTATACTCCGGATACTCTGAAGGTTGTGATTAGAGGAGAGATCATCTCTTATTCCTTCAGACTAAATAAACAGAGAGAATCCAGATACAAATTATTACAAGTTAAGTTTGCAAAATTACTGCAGTTGAGAGACAGAGAGGAATGAGTTACACAAATTGAGCTCAGACAAATCCAATCGGAATTACAATCCATTTTAGATTATAAGACGAAATGTCTTTACTATATCTTAAAAGATTCCATTATGCGGAGGCCCTAAAGGTGCCAGAAATTTAGCTAGGCATACTAGAGGATTTAAGCAGACTGCCACTATCACAAAGCTTAGAGACCCCTTAACAGGAGATATTCTTAACAAAACTCCTGCAGTTCTGAAAGCATTCCAGCAATATTACACAGATTTGTACTCGATCTCACACCCCCTGGAGGATATAAAACTTTGGTCCCCTTAACTTTCCACACTTGTCTGAGTCCCAGCAGGCTTCACTTTTATGCCCTATCTCCACTATAGAGATCCAGAGAGCAGTTAAAAATTCTAAAACATTAAAAGCCCTGGCCCAGACGGCTTTGGAGCCGAATAGTACAAGACATTTCTGTCAAAATTGATCCAGCCGATGCAAAAGAGTTTTTCGAGGTGCAGGATGGAGGTGCCCCCACCCTCATGGTCATATGCGGCCATCTCAGCTATCCTGAAACCAGGTAAGGATCCATTAAATTTAGAGTCATACAGACCCATCTCGGTTTTAAATAATGATTATAAGCTATATATGGCAATATGGGCACATAGGTTGGAGACTATACTACCTACCCTGATACATTCAGATCAGGCAGGATTTCTGTACATCGTCAGACTGCAGATAATGTACAAATAACAATCCATTTGATGGATCGTGATGGCTAACTCAGCCACCCCTCGGCTTTAGTCAGTTTAGATGCCTGTAAGGCTTTCGACAGGGTGTCCTGGAGCTTTTTATGGGGAACACTAATGTCATTTGGGTTTCCGAGGGAATTTGTGAATTGGTTGGAGCAAATATATTCGGAACCAAAGGCTTATTTAAAACTTAATGGCGGTATCACACCTCATATCATGTTACAGCGAGGCACTAGACAGGGATGTCCTTGTCCCCTTTGCTATTCGCCATCTATATTGAGCCTTTGGCTATGATGCTGAGAAATTCAGAAAAGTCGAGGGCATTCAGGTGGGCAATCAATCGTGGAAGTTGGCTTTATATGCGGATGACATTCTATTGTCAGCATCGGATCCAGAGTCCTCTATCCCAGCAATATGGAGGTACTTGAGCAATTTGTTCAGTTCTTTGGATACAAAATAAATTCTTCTAAAACGGAGGTTCTCCCTTCCGCTTTCTCCCCTCGCGAACACTGAAAAGCAGTCTACTTCTGCGCTGGAACAGCATCAAGATAAAATATTTAGGTATACAGTTACTGAACCAGTTAATGCACCTCCCTATCATGAACTATGTAAATAATAATACTTGACAGGGTGGGCGGTATTGGGCAATACCGGACCACCCAGGGCTTAATGAGGCCCATACCGCCCACCCTGGAGGGTATTATTGTGCTTAGAAAATGGGTCATCTGTGTCATTTGTATGTGGGATTTAAAAGAAATTACAAAATAAATTAAAAAAATGTAGTTACATGAGGTTAAAGTTGTCCTGCTGTGAAGTAGTCCCTACTTTTCTGTGCTGTTCCATGTGTTGTTGCTACTCCACAGAGCTATTCTGAGCTTCTGCCAGCCTAGACACACACACACACACACACACACACACACACACACACACACACAGGAGACTGCTCCACCAGTGTGCAAGAAGGTATGCAGTTTATTTTAGAAAACTGCAGTTTTCTGAGAGGATAGATCCCCCAAGCACACACACACACACATACAGGGAGACTGCAGTCTTGAGATTCATTTTGACACCGAGTACACTTTTGTTTTGCTTTATTGAAGAGCGTTTTTACAGTGTCCGTTGGAATGCTGACATTTGTAAGTTAGGAGCCTGGGTTGGGAGGGCACGTGGGCATCAGAGCTGGACAGCAGATGCTCCTGGATAAGTAAAAGTTACTTTTTTAAAAGATTAGTTGGGCGCAATGGTATTGAGAGGTATGTGACGCTACAAACTAGAAGGCGCTTTATTATCGGAATAGAGCAGGGTGACCGACTGAGAGGGAGGAGTTTAGAGTGCAGTCGGCTATGCGACTGTCACTGTGTGACCTGACCGCTCTCACCAACATGGAGAAGATGAGTGCTGACTGTAATGAAGACGCAGCAGTGCTACAAATTTGAAATCATTTACTTTTACAACAGAGCGGGCAACTGGCTGGAGGAGGGAGGAGCGAGAGTGTGACAGGTGAGCGAGAGTCACTGACACTAACGCTGTCGGGAATCGGGGCATGGGACAAGATGGGTATTGCTGAGTTAGAAAAAGTGAACTAAAAACAAAACAAATGTAATTAGCAGGCAGCTATTAAAGTGAGGAAGGAGTGTACTGGGAGCACTGATGGTGGTCAGGGTCTCTCTCCGCTATAGCGAGGAACAAAATGGCAGCACTTTTAACATTTAAATGAGGTGTTGCAGCCAATTAGGAAGCAGGATGGGCACTATAATACTTAGTAGGTAAGGGGCACGGAAGACTGGTACTTTTTATTTCTTGGGCATCTATTGAAAGTTAATGTACCCCCTGGCAAGGGTACTAGCCAATCAGATGCCAGGAAATAAAAGCCCATTTCTAAGAACCCCAACACAAACCATAGAGTCCGATCTACATCAGTGGTCCCAACTTCATTTATCATTATATTCTAGGGTGGATCTTATTAGGATGAATATCCTCCCATGGCTGCTATATCATTTTCAGGCCATACCGGTGATGCCAGATGAATGTACTTTCCTCCTGGAATAAGTCTCTGGCGAGATGTGTCTGGGCTGGGAAAAAACCTTGTATCAAGTGGTCCACATTAATGTTACCAAAAATAAGGGAGGCTTAAATTTGCCTGATCTTCAGATGTATGCTTATGCCACTGTGATAGCTAGAGTTTTAATTGAACAACCCAATGTATGACATTCCCTGAAGAACCTGGAATTTACCCTTAATGGGGTGAGGGGGGCGACCTTTCACAATTGATGTATACCCCAGTAAATAAAAGACCTAGACTTATTTATAGTACAAATTTACTATAGAGACTTGGAGGAAACTCATCCATTCAAGAGAGCTAGAACCAGTAGGTGCCTATCTTAATCTATTAAATTTCGAATCCAATCTCTTACTCTGGAACAGGAGGGTACTTTGGCTCAATGGAGAAAAAGGGTTTTAAATTTATATTCCACTTGGTGGATGCCAGAGGGGTCCTACCATTTACCAAACTCCAAGAAACTTACAATCTTTCACAATAAGACTTTCCAATATATACAAGCTTAAGAGAGGGCATTGAAAGGAGGACTAGCCTACAGTAGGCTCCCGGATCCCCCTTCATTGCTTACCTTAGCTATGACCACAGGGAGAGGGCAGCTGTGGCCCACTTTGTGGGACTAATATATAGGGTTTGAGGAATTATCAAAAATTCTACTGAGGAATTCTGAATGCCTGGAATGAAGAGCTTCCACTCCAGGTATCAAAGGAGGACTGGGAAAAGTATACTAAATTCTCAATGGGACGTTTGGGGGCCCCCTATTGGCGAGAATTTGCCTGGAAAGCTAGAAATAGATTTTTCTATACACCGCAAGGCTGGCCAAGTTTTCATCTCATCAAGTGTCAGTGGCTCAGTAGGTAGCACACTCACCTCTGAGGCCGGAGATCAGAGGGCTGTGGGTTCAGTTCCCACATCTGGCACTTGGTTAATATCCCAGTACTGACACTGTAGTGCAGCATGAGAGGGTGCTGCACTTCTGAGGTGCTGTCTTTCGGATGAGATGTTAAACCGAGGTCCCATCTGCCTGGATTGATGGTAGTTCAGGTGGATGTTAAATATCCCATGGCACTTATTGAAAAAGTAGGGAATTTCCCGGTGTCCTGGATTAAATTACCCTCATTCACTAAAATACCAGCAACAGCTTAATGTGGTTCAAGGTCAGTTGGCATTCATCTGTATCCCTCCCCGGTCGTGCCTAAAAATAGGCAGGATTTGTCTAGTACACTTACCCGTCAACAAAAGCTAAATAAATAAATCTGGGACGCCAAGCTATTGTTGGTGAGATTGTGGAAAAATATCTGTGGATCAGTTCCATGTTTTTGGGCCTGCCTGCAGTTAGCAGGTTACTGGAGAGATATTTTAGAGGCATTAAAAGAACTGGTAGATGTGGAAGCTGTATTGACTCCTGAGCTAGTATTGCTCTCAGTTCCGCAGAGGATCTCCCAATACCCAGAGGATCATTGTTAATCACTTATATACTGGCAGCTAAAAAGCAATTACTAGAAACTGGGGAAAGAAGATGCACCCAAACATTCAGAGCTGGTGGGGAATAATGGGAGAAATTTATGTATTAGAGAGATTAATAGCCAAAAGCACAGATAAATGGTCTGCCTTTGAGCTTAAATGGAGGAAATGGATTATATATGTTTCATCCTTAGATCCTACTTTGTACCTTAGAAATATATTGACCCTGATGATGGTGTAAATGTCTTAGCGCTCATTATATGAACTGCTTTATAAATTATGTAAGTTGTCCTGAGACCTCTGAATAATGTATTGCTACATACCTGACTGATGTAATTATGTGCTGTCTTAACTTATATACTGTAAAACTGTCCTATGGTTTTTCGAATAAAAATATAATAAATACAAAGTCCAAAAAAAAAAAAAAAGCACACTCCGCCACATAGGTCTGTCCCAAGGACCCATCTCTTAGTTTACCAGTTACCTCACAGCTAGATCACAATGTTTCAAAATGAACAGCACCCTCTCAACCACCCTGCCAGTCCACTCTGAGTTCCCCAGGGCTCCATCCTTGGCCCTCTATTATTCAGCATCTACCTAAACACCTTACCCAATTCCTGCTCCAACCTGATTCCCTATGCAGATGGCGCAGTTCTTTTGCCTCGCACCTGGATCCGACAGTATTGCAGTCCTCCCTCCAACACGCATTTAACCAGATTGAAAACTGGTTCATAGACCAAAGTCTTGTGGTCAATGTGAAAAGACAAAGACTATGCTCTTTGCCCACTGACAGAATAAGGCTAAGAATGCGCAGCTAACAATCTTCTCCACTCTCTCCTTCCTCTAGAACAGGTCCATACATATAAATACTTGGGCCTTACATTTGATTCTAGCCTCTCCTTCCAGTCATACATTGACACTCTATCAACAGCCATAAATGTCCGTATAGGTCTATTGTATTGGCACACGGCTTGCTCTACCTCTGGAAGCCCTTAATCTGAGGTCACTTCCTCAGTCCTCTCCTAGTCAATTATGGGCTCATTATCTACTCAGCTGCTGACCACACAGCACTTAACAAAATCCACCTGGCCATAAACAAAGTGTGCAGACTCCTCTCCAGGGCAGACAAGTGTACCCATAGTTGTACCCTATGTGCTCTGACAAATCTCTTCACCCTGGATGAAAGGCTATTTTATCAAACATGTCTCCTCACAAAGAAAATACACTTGGGGCTTACCCTTGGGGGTTTCTGCCTGTCTCCTATCCTCCCACTCCTCAGTGAACACCCACACTGCCAACCGACAGGTGTGGTCCATCCCGAGGGTTAGAACCTCCTTAGCCAAAGGTCCTTCCCATACAGGGCCCCAGCCTGGTACAATAAACTCCCTCAGACGTCTCCTCCATCACCAAATTAGGACCTTTCAAGTCAGCCCTCAAAGAGCACATTCTGCTTCACGGTGCTGCCAATGTACCAGCTAGTGCTGGGTCATCTATCTATCATCTTGGACCACCCGCCACTGAGCTCCTACCGATAGTGCTACCAAGCATTACCTATTAGCAATGCCTCCTTTGGCAGCACTCACAAGATACCTGCCTAATTTTCTACTTCTCTGTAAATATCAAACATGTTACTCCCTCCTTCTATCAGCAAACTTATTGTTCTCTAGAAAACTGTAAAATTCAGCTCTCACCAACCTGTTCAATGCAATGTATTGCTGATCTTGATTCTGCAGTATTGTATAACTGAAAACTGTAACCCTTAGCTGCCATTCTATGTCCATATGTATTAATTGTTTATGTTTTTTTTTTCTGATGCGAGCCTTTGTAAATGAATCCCTGACTCAAAGGTTGTAATCCTAAAATCTGTTAAATAATAAATAGATCGAAGCAGGACTTCACTGCCTCAAGCAGCAGGAGCTCAAGCTTCATGGAAACCTCTTCCACTCCCTCTCAGTTGCAGAAGGTGTCTGGGAATATAACTAGTGACTCTTTTATGGGATGGCAGCAGGTCAAGCAGCACAGGAGACCTGCAGAAGTTCTGCTCCTTCTCCTTTGAAATCCAGGGTTGCTCTGGTTTCCCAAATTCTCTTTGCATGCTGGAGCTGTCTTCACCCTGGTGGAATGCTCTGTTTCCTGAATTTAAGCATCCCGTCTATCTCCTGGGGTGAGAGATTCCACCCTGGATACCAAAGTAATGGGCTGGGCAGATTATAGGCATGAGGATTTATTGACTGCCTCGCAAACTGATTCAAATGAAGATCTGGCATTGAAGCACAATCAATCACGTAGAGCAGAGTGGCACAGCAGTTCAATTCATCTACAGCTTCTGCAGCATCATCCGTGGCATCCTGAAAAGTGAATCAGGAAAGAACTGCCCTATTGTGGCTGGCTTGGTCTGGGAATGCATGTTATGCCTCAAGTCAGGGGGTCATGCATTAAGAAATTCTAGAGGGCATAAAATCCCAACCTCTGTAGGGGTCCAGGGCAATGCCCCACCCCCAGAACATTTTGAAAAATTGAAGTCAGACGGTGCATTTTGGTGATGTTTAGCGGCCAAAATGCTGTTCCCCAACAAGTTAAACATCATAATACTGATAGAGGCTAGACATTGATAAATTGTTCTTGTTCTTTGTTTAGTTTGTGTACAGTGTGGCCTTTTGTACTTTAAAGAACCTTTTAAAGAATTAGTCAGAACTTCTGCATTTTGTGAGTCTTTTATCATATACAGAATCAGCTAACTACTTAGTCCACTCTAGCTGATCCACTAACTGATAAAAGACAGAATTGCACCATTTAAATTTTCTTATAGAGTCATCTATTATGAATATTACACCGAAAAACAATGGCACGTCATCTGTTCTTGCTGTTTTACCCATTTAGTGACACGTTACCTCCATGAGCTCTCCAACAGATAAAGCCCAATAACAGTCCACTGCAGACTACATATTATTACTAACAGTATTCCAACAACAGGGTAAGGGGAAGGGGCCCAATCAAAGTAAAAACAAATCACGACCACACCCATTGCAGGCTCTCCAAACAGAGCAAGCATAATAAAACCATAATAATAAAGATTTGCAGTAAAGCTACTACTGTCTTGGGGTGCATAACCCACCCAAGTCCCAAAATTGCACTCCAATTTAGGAGCACACACCATCGTGCTGTCTGTCACTATAGAGCAAGCCTACTAAAATAAATGAGCACCTTTACTAACAACAATCGCCAATGACAAATGGCTGTGGTGGTAACCCCAATCAAGGGAAATATAGGATGCAGCCTCCATTACACTTTGTGTAGCATGCTAAAGATGACAAGTCGGGTCTGTATGAGCAGTGCTACCGGCGTGTATTCAGATTATGGCAAGCTAGTATGGCTGCAGCTTGTGTAAAATTTATCAGTTTATGTAAAGTGGCACATTAGGAGGTGAGAGATCTGGAGATCATCAGGGCTGATTGCAGAGAAAAATTGGTGCAATACCTAATCAGCAGAGCAGAGGTAGGATCTGAAAAATTAATGGCTGAGCTGAGGTCACTTCAGCAGGCACCTCCCCAACACACACTAAATCTGCAGAGAAGAGGCAAGTATCTGGAACTAATTCCTGAGGCAGAGCTCTCATCCCACATCAGTAGCCCCACCCCAAAGTGAACTGCACACGCACAGAGTCAAAAACACAGGGATGGCATGCCAGCCTGCTGATGACAGTGCCAAGGGTAAGGGTTTACCACAGAATATCTAATGCATGGATTACATATAGTAAAATGCAAGCCTTTTGTGGTGAGGGAGAGGGACAGTAATACTTCCACTGCAGCTAGAGGCAACAGCCTGATAGTTACACAATTAATGCATTAGATATTCTGTAATAAACCCTTACCCTTGCCAGTGCGGCACTGTCACGAACTCACACACATAAAAACTGTTAATAAGTGAACAGCCAGCACTGCCACAGCCCACAACAGGGCACAGCAGCTGCTGCTCACTCTCTGAGGTGCTGCACATGGCATGGATCTGTCACTATTTTGTCTCAACATAGTCGTACATGCACTAGTAGAAATAATGAATCAGTCTATCTATTCTATGCTCTACCTTAGTCAGTCCAAAATCACAATCACTATGTGAGTTGACTATGTCAACTGAAGTTTAAACTTTCATTCTTATGAGTACTCCAGACTCCAGTCCAGAATCTTACCAGGCCTGAATAGTCTCTGCTGTAGGCTGCTGCGCTGGTCCTAGTCCTCAGTCACTAGGCCCAGTGATGGTGATCTGTGGCTCACACAAGTGTCTCCGTCATCCATCACTCCTTTTGATTACTGGTGATGCTAAAACAATTAGAGATGTCTGTCGATACCGGACGCCTGCCGGATGCCACCACAGTGATTTTTTCAGATTTGTGTAATGCAGGGCCGTGCTTTGATGTCCCGAATCCTGACCCTCCACCCAGTCCTAGGCAAACAGCCTCCCAGAGCCAGCCCAGCCAGCACACTCAAAAGTAAAACTGCGATTATGAGGCAGTCCAGATAGGTAGGCTGTAGGCTAGCTAGCTGAGTCAGCCGATTGTCACATCAAGTCATGCGATTCATGACTCGAGATGGCGCTGGAAAATACATCGGTTTGTCACGCAAATACGGACACAGGTTGTTGTCTATCCAACTGTCACTTTCCAATTGGAGGTGATATTTCTTTGTGCCATAGTGATTGGCTGCAGCCTCTGCCTGCACAAAAAAACAACAGAAATTTGCGGGAAAAGGAGAATTGATTCGTAAGTTTATGCTGATTGTCAGCATGGACTACCAATCACTCACTGTCTAGAAACATGGAAACACAGACTTTGATGGCAGATAAGGACCGCTTGGCCCATCTAGTCTACCCATTTCCTACCTACAGGATAAGCCACAGATCCTAGTTAACCAACAGCCTATTTCTGCGTTTAGGCATCTAGAAGTAAATGGCTCCCATGCATCCTTCTATACATCAGATAGCCAAATGCAGTATCTACAATCTAACTGGCCATCTCAACTGGCTCCAGAACTGAATAACGATCGACGATCAGTAAAATAACAGGACCTACTAAACACAATAGCTACTATCGGCGAAATACTGCGGCTCCCCTCCTCCAGCTTCCAACTCCAAGGCAGCTGGCCGGCCCTCCTAGCCAGAACCCCAAGCGGCAACAATCCAGAAGCCACCCAGGTGAGACCATCCCCAAGACCGAATTGACGAGGCACCCTAGTTACCTCAAGTCCACTGGATGACACCCTAGCACGATTCTTCACACCAAACCGCTTTGCCATCCTAACTCCTACAGATCCAGCTGAGAGCACTACTTGAATTCCTACCTATCCAGAGGAAGAGATGGCGCAAGAAACCACCAGGACTGAGGCCCTTATTCAGGCCCCGATTGTAGCTACATCTTCTGACAAGGTCTCCTCTGTGACTGACTGGACACTATCCCATCCAGCCCAGTTAACCATGAACCATGATGAAGAATGGTCTCAGCAAGCACCCTCAGACTTGGAACTTTTGCAGGCGGTGGATCAACAAAGTTGGACATAGATAAGTGTCCAGGTTTCTTTTCTCTTTCTGTCTTTCCCCTTACACAACGTACATGGCCTGGCATTGACCCTGGGGAGGTGGCTTCCAGTTAACAGTAGTTCCCAGGTTAGCACGGCAGCAGCTTGATTAGCGGCTTTCTTCCCTTGTTAACACTACAGGCCACACCATTCATTTACTGCACAAGGCCACGCATGCCACAGAAAAACTCAGGGCACTATTGTACAATTGCTGTATTCAGTAATAGTGTAGAGAAATATGTTTACTGTCTTAATTGCATGGAACAGCATGTTTGCATCGATCTCTTTTTTTCTCTCATTTTTTGGAGGCTGTTACATTACAAACTCAGTGCTCCATGCTGGATTAACCAGCCAAGCCTCTTTTGCCTTTTCGACCAATATACCTCCTATCTGCCATCCAAGATTCAGTGTAAGCCCAAAGGCTGTTCCTATACCTCCCAGGCTATACTGAACTAGGACATGAATTCTCTTTAGGCAAGTGATTTTCCTTGCCCATATCATTCCGGGAATGCTCTGGTTAGCCCAAGTGGCTGGGACTACAGTCTATTCCCCACTGACCTGTAGGTGGGTGGGCTATTAAGGTTACTGAGACCTTTGGCCCATAATGCCCACCTCGCATCAATGCGCAATGATGTGCGTGTGCGCTATATGTACATAGTTCAGGCACACTGTGCTTCTGTATAATATTACTGTCATTTCTGTATCTCCTGTTACTGATCACAAAACACATGCTTCAAAGTGTATGTATATCTGTGTCTGACTTGTCAACCATCACCTTCAGCAGTATGAGCTCAAAAACAATGTTTGACCCATTACAGTATCACTCCCTGACAAAACCTCTCCATATCTCGTTACCTTAGCTACCATGTTCCACTATTGGTCTGACCATGGATGAAACAACCTTTATAACATGGAATGTCAGGGTTTGAACTCTCCTTCAAAATGAAAACAAGTCCTAACTCATTTACAAAGGCTTAAAATCCAGGTTGCCCTATTACAAGAAAACAAATTGACCAAGCAGGATCACAGGTATTTGGCGAGAGGACTGGGTGGGGTCAGAAATCCATGCCAGCGTCCCTACAAAAAGAAGCGTAGTTATCTTCTTCACAAATAACTCCCTGGACTATTTTGCATAGCAAAGCTGACCCTCAGGGCAGGTGGGTGATTGCTCTACTGGATACTCCACATTGTCAGCTACTAGTAGCCAATATATATGCACCAAATGAGGACAGTCCCTCCTTCTTTCTGGATCTCAATTCTAAATTAGGGACAATGCTGAAACCTGGTATACCTATCCTGGTGGTGGGGGACTTCAACCTGACTCTTGTCCCTACTCTAGATAGAAGTGACCATGGGAAAGAATACCATACCCAAGCAGTGCAGGCTGTACTTAATCTTAGCTCGAATATCCATTGGTTGATATCTGGCGCCTAGTCCATCCCTCAGACAGGGACTATCTTTCCAATCTAAGGTACCTGGCTCCTCTAGCAGACTTGATTTTGGTTGTTTCCCAGTCTCTGACACAATATGTCTTAGGAACCAATATCCTGTCCATGGTTATCTCAGATCACGCTCCTGTGCCGCTGACACTGCTCTGGAGACCACCCACACCATGGTCCACATCCTGGAGACTGGATCCCTCCTTATGATTGACCAAAATTTATTGAATGGTCAAAATTACAAACCCAGCTCTTCCTACAAGAAAACCCCATTTATGAGACTTCAGCCTCAAGCATGGGAAGCATACAAAGCCACTATGCAAGGCCACATTATTGGATATGCTTCCCATAGAAGGAAGTGCAAAGAAAAGGAACTGACCCAGCTTGAAAGCGAGCTTAATGCTGAACGAGAGCACAAAGCTCTACCCCACCCTCTCTCCACTCTGAATATGGAAGAAAAGTTTTACAACTACGTATTAAACTTAAGAAATTATTATCCAGGAAAGCGGACCTAGCCCTTCTCAAGATTCGTCATACATATTGGGAAGGGAGGACAAAATGGGAAGGTCCTAGCATACCAACTCTGCAAACAGCAATCCCATTGATACATAGCTGGGCTAAAAAAACAAGTACCGAAAAGGTTCAAACTAGCCTCAAAATGTGAACGATATCATGGCAACTTTTTATTCACAACTTTATGCATCCTCCAGACCTAAAAATACCTCTGCAACCCTAGCTTTTCTTCAATCTATCAAGCTACTAAAATTTTCCCCATCCCACATTGACACTCTTGAAGCCCCTCACACCACGAGAAGTTCACTCAATGCTGATGGCTCTCAAACAGGGAAGGCACCTGGAGGTGACGGGTACCCTGTAGAGTTCCTTCAGCTAATATCCCCATGATCTCTCCTCTGCTGTGTCAAGTTTTTACTGAGGCTGAGGCTAAGGGCATCTTACCTCAAACCTTAAGAGAGGCCACTTTAACTGTTCTATCAAAAAGGGAAAGCCCCTGAAGAACCAGCTAGCTACGGTCCTATCTCCTGATTAACGCCAGTAGCAAGGTATATGCTAGGTGCTGGCAAACAGACTAAATTTATACTTCCATCTTGATACACCATCCCAAGTAGGATTCGTCAAAGGTAGGTATAGCTCAGACCACCCGCGGACTCTTCTCAATCTCATCCACATAGCAAAATCTGCTCCAACACCTGTGGCTGCATTGGCTATTGATTTTGAGAAGGCGTTTGACTCTGTGGAATGGGACTACCTTCACACCGTTCTTCAACATTTTGATTCAGCCCTCACTTCGCGTTGCTATAACAACTCTTTATACATCCCTCTCCAAGGTACTCACCAACTCTGTATTATCAGATCCATCCCAGCTTTACGGAGGTATCAGACAGGGATGCCCTGTCTCCTCTTCTGTTTCTCCTAGCGGTGGAACCCATGGCGGCCGCAATCCAACAGCATCCCTCATAGTAGGTATTGCTAGGGGTCATCCGCAGCCCACTACTCTTATGTATGCTGATGACCTACTGGTTATCTTAGGAGATGCCCCAAAATCTATCCCGTCTCTTCTTACCCTATTAGGACACTTTTCCCGTGTCTCTGGACTCAAAATTAACCAAACAAAACAGAGATTCTCCCACTTAACTCTACATGTCTCCCCACCATGTCCCACTATGGCCTTAAATGGTCACAACACACTATTACATATTTGGGAATTAAAGTGGGAGCCAACACTGGAAAATGGTGGGATAACAACCTAGGCCCCCTACTATCTACCTGTAAATCCAATCTGGATCGCTGGTCCCGTCCTAACCTTACACTAGCTGGTAAAATATCAGCTTATAAAATGTTAATTACTTCAAAATCTTCTATTTAATATCTCACATACCCCTATTTCTTCCTATGGCATGGATTAAAAATCAATAAAACCATTGGTCACTTTCTATGGGGTAAAGCTAAACCTCGATTTGGCAAAAATATAGTTAGAGCACACTGGAGATATGGAGGATGGGGTCTCCCATGGATAGAGGGCACCAAAATAGCATACCAATATTCACAGACCATGAAATGATTCATCCCACAATCTGAAGAGTCTCCCAATGGTTAACAATAGAACAAGGCCTCAGTGGATCCCTGTTACAGCCACCTTGCTATGGCCTGGGGCCTCTAAGTAGCTCATGTCACACCCACTATAGGTCCCTCAATCCAGTACTGGCGACTCCTCCACAAAAATTAAATATCTCCACCATCCCCTGCTATATACTCCTCTGTGGAATAACCTCACAGTATCACCATAGGCGGTCTGCCAGTGTCTTGGTCTGCTTGGCAAGACAAAGGTATCCTATTCATAAAGACCTTTTGGCCAAGGGCTCTTTACTGGTAGACACATTTAACAACTACAGAGTAAATGGAAATTACACAGCTCTGATTTCTGGAAATATTTACCGATCAGAGATGCCCTGAAACAACTGTTACAACAAGCAAATACATCAACTGACCTCTCACCTCCATTACGCTCATGGCTTTCCTACAGAAAGGGACAGCTGGTGTTATTTACACCTCTAATTAGAGCTACTCTGCCCACCTCAACCAATCCTCAAAGCTCAAATGGGAAAACGTTCTAGAAATATCACTGACTGAATGTCAGTGGAATCAGTGCTGGCAGGTAGGACATAAAGTGTTTACAGATGCTAGGAGCAGACTTATCCATAATAAAATAATGCACTCATGGTATAGAACCCTGCAATGCTAAATAAAATGCAAGTGCTCCGCATGACAAAAGTTGGAGATGCCACAGACATGGAGGAGACCTCTATCATGTTTTATGGCTTTGCCTCTGATCAGATGTCTGGAAGTCTGTCCTAAAGCAGCAAACTCAATCCTACAATGTAATATCCCTCCTAGTGCTCCCTCATGCTGCTAGGTCTTGAATCCGAAGCCCCAAATCTTAGCCCTCATGCATTCAGATGACTGATGCTCTTAAGCATGCAGGTGAAACGTTCTATCCTTAAAACTGGAGAACCTCTACTATAACTAATATAACAGAGATATTGTCTGCACTTACCGATATATCTGAACTAGATAGATGTTCTCACCTGTTGAAAGGTGAATGCCTCTCATACAATTACTGCTGGGCCCCATATATGACGTGTCTGGCCCCCAGAGCAGGTGTTGGTTGATTTGTTCTATAGTATTCTTTGTTTTCTACCTCCTCATATGATGTACTGCATAATTAGACCACTGAACTAAATCTTACTAAGTATGCACTGTCTCCCTTTATTCCACTTAGGATGACAGTATTGTAAATAGTTATTGTTGACATACATGTTACTGTTATGATTCCTGTACTTTCTTTTCATGTTTTATGTTCTGGTTATAAAAGGTATGGTTCAGAGATCTACATTAGTACCTCACTTCTCCAGAAATTATATTAATCACCCTTAGTTACTCTGTGGCACCATATTCAGCTCTTTTTCAGATGTTCCCTCAGATTCAGCCATCTGAAGACATCTACTGAAATACATGAAGCCTTGTCTAAATCAGCAGTAGTACCTCCTCGTGGTTTCAGATTTTGGAAAGATTTAGGTAGGTGCCTTTTATAGAAGGCATACAATTATCAGGTTCTTTTTCTTTCCAATCTAACAGATAGAAGAAGCCAGAAGGAAGGAAGGAAACATATTCAATTCAGTGCTTCAGAGTAACTGGTAACTGGTATTTTCTTTTAAACTTAGATTGTAGGCTTGTAGTGACACTATACTTTCTTTCTGTGTTGTCTTTACTTATAATTGTTTTTGGGCTGTTGAAAATTTAAAAAATAGTGGTGGTGTAATTCTGTGCTGTCTTTAATTGCTGCAAATTTTATCTTGGCTTGTCTGACTGTCCTGTAGCTGGGTGAAGGGTGTTTGTCTGGCCTCTGACCTCAGCTACGTGATAACTGGAGGTGGGGCTTAGTCACAGTTAAAGCAGCAAACAGAAGTTCATCTTCTCAGAAGAAGCCAGAAGGTGAAGGAAGGAAACATATTCAATTCAGTGCTTCAGAGTAACTGGTAACTGGTATTTTCTTTAAACTTAGATTGTAGGCTTGTAGTGACACTATACTTTCTTTCTGTGTTGTCTTTACTTATAATTGTTTTTGGGCTGTTGAAAATTTAAAAATAGTGGTGGTGTAATTCTGTGCTGTCTTTAATTGCTGCAAATTTTATCTTGGCTTGTCTGACTGTCCTGTAGCTGGCTGAAGGGTGTTAATTGTCTGGCCTCTGACCTCAGCTACGTGATAACTGGAGGTGGGGCTTAGTCACAGTTAAAAGCAGCAAACAGAGTTCATCTTCTCAGAAGAAGCCAGAAGGTGAAGGAAGGAAACCTTCCCCAACTCTTAATTATATGCCCTGATAAATCTGATTGACAGGGAGCTAAACACAGGGTATAGTAAGAGGTGGAAGTAGGAGGATATAAGAGGAAGACCAACCCTCAGCACGACAAGTTTTTGACTCATTTATTTATTCATTGGTTTCTTTTTCCTTAAAAAATATATCTCTGAGGATCAGTTACAGGATTTTTAGTACTGTAAATAAATAAAAAGAGAACTAAGAGAGCTTCAGTAGCAGATAAGTAGTGGAATTGCAGTATAATGTGGGAGTGGTGCAATGCAGTGGCTGTAGGGCAGCCATATTCAGGCAGACCTTCTGGACACTGAGGTGCTGCCCTATCTGCATGCATCTCTCGGGACTGGGGATGAGGTAGCCAGACTCAGAGCGGAAGTAAACTTGGTCAGGAGTACCATCACCCTGTCCAGGAACCACCCAGTCCAATGCAGCTGCCTCAAAGGATGCCGAGAATGAGGAGCACTTGGATGACAATGGGCTCAGGGAGGTTAGAGCAGTCAGGCAGAGGCACATCCCAGATCCTATTCCTCTCAAGAACTCATATGCCACACTGGCAAATGAGGACAACCAAATAAGGTACCCAGGGAAGTGGAAGGAAAGGATGTGGAGGTTAGGCAAGGAGGTGACCTCAGTGGGAAAGCAGTGGACCCCCAGAGGAGGAGGAAGCGAATCCTGGTGGGGACTCCATCATAAGAGGGATCCAGCTAGGAACACAGGAGGGAGGACAGGGAGGTGAGGTGCCTACCAGGTGCCATGGCATGGAGGATGGAAGGAAGATACTGGGATCACTGGGAAGGCAAGACAGGAGGGTGAGCTGGATGTCATTATCCACCTAGGTACTAATGACTTGGCAAATGGGAGCCAAAGGAAGTTCAGGAAGAGTTTAGGAAACTGGGAGGGGTCTCAAGCAAGTAGCTACTTCTGTCACTTTCTCAGAAGTACTACCTGTGAGAGGCAAGGGAGAGCATAGAGTGCATGCACCAGGAACTTTAACTCATGGTTGAAGAACTGGTGCTGTGAGGAAGGTTTGGATTCATTGGTGACTGGGGACCCACCTGGAGGATGGAGGTTTGTTCAAGCCTGATGGCCTGCATCCATCCTGGAGGGAATCAACACTCAATGATAAAGTTTAAATACTACATTGACAGCTGTTTAAACTAGCAAAGGGAATTAACGAGCCAGCAGGATGATACCTACTTGCTCACCCCACAGCTAGTAATGGAACCAGTGAACCAGAGGGTGGCTATCTCTGCAAAGCAGTGTGCAAAGATGGAGATTAGTGTCCAAAAGGTGGATAAGCAGAAAGGGCAAAATTCAGCAGAGGGCAGACAGCAAGGAGAACCAGGGATAAATGACAACAAGGAAGGGGCTGGAGTAGAACAGTGAAGCAGTCAAGGAGGTCAAATCATGGAAAGCCATGTGTGCAAATGCCAGGAGCCTTAGCAACAAGATGGAAGATCTGGAGGCTGTCATGGTACAGTCAGACCTGGACATTGTGGCCATCACTGAAACCTGGTGTAATGATAACCATGACTGGGAGATGGCCATACCTGGCTACAACATATTCAGAAGAGACAGAGCAGGCAGGAAGGAGGAGGAGTGGCACTGTATGTGAAAAATGACATAAAGGGCCACAGATCCAGGAGGAACAAATGGGGGAGAGATACTGTGGGTTAAGCTGGAAAGGAAAATGGGGCCAGCCATCCGCACAGGTGTGGTCTATAGACCACCAGCCCAGGAGGAAGAAACAGATGGGAGCTGATGCCTAGCCATCCAAGGATGGCAGACAAGAAGTGAGGTAGTACTGGTTGGAGACTTCAATATACCAGGCGTGGACTGGAGCATCCCAGCAGCAGCATCAACTAGGAGCAGATTTATCCTGGACTCCCTTCAGGTGCCTTCCTCAAGCAACTGGTCATGGAACCAACTCGGCAGAAGGCAATACTGGACCTTGTGCTCACAAACAGGGACAGTGTGATGGAAGTAACAGTGGGGAGCACCTGGGTAACAGTGACCACCAGTCATTGTGGTTTGAAATCACAGAAAGAGCAGAACCAAACCACACAAAAACACGTATCCTGGATTTTGGGGGCAGACTTTGGGAAAATGGGGAGATGCTTGAAAAGAGGCATTAAGGGAATGGGACAGGAATCAGGGATTGAGGAACAGTGGGAAGTATTTAAATGGGGATTATAAGAACAACAGAATTATGCATTAAGCAGGTTAGCAAGAGGAAAAGAAGAGGAGACCATTATGGTTTCCAAAGAGGTAGCAAAGAAAGTGAAAGCAAAAAGATTGCATTCAGGCAATACAAAAAGACACAGGCAGAAGGGGATAGGGAGAAGTACCAGGAGAAACAAAAGGAGGCAGGGAAGTCAGTAAGGGAAGCCAAAGCTCAGACAGAAGAACACATTGCAAAATCAGTGGTTAAAGGGGACAAAACCTTTACAGGTACATAAGTGAAAAAAGAAGGACAAAGGGAGGGATAGTGAGACTGAAGGGGAGGATGGAGCAGCGTGGAGGATGACAACAGTAAAGCTGACATATTGAACAGGTATTTCTGCTCAGTCTTTACTAAGGAAGAGGGGTAATGGGTCTGAAGGGAGTACAAGGGTGAGAATGGTGCAGAAATGGACACAAGTCCCTTTACAGAAAGGGTCCTGAAGGAACTGGAAGTAATAGAGCTGATAAATCAATGGGACCAGATGGGTGCACCCAGGGTCCTTAAGAACTAAGAGGGTGGTGGCTGAACCTCTGGCTATCCTGTTCAGCCAATCACTGGAAACAGGGAGGTACCCAAAGACTGGAGGATAGCAGATGTAGTCACCTTATACAAAAGTGGGAACAAAGAGGAAGCAGGGAACTACAGACCAGTCAGCCTCACCTCGGTAGTGGGAAGATCATGGAAGCACTACTGAAGGAGAGATTGGTGGAACATCTGGTTGTCAATGGACTACAGGACCCAAGGCAGCATGGTTTCACCAGGGAGGTCATGTCAGACCAACCTCATTGAATTTTGACTGGGTGACTGGGAGGTGGATCAGGGGAGGCAGTGGACATGGCCTATCTGGACTTCAGCAAGGCCTTTGACACTGTGCCACATAGAGACTATTACACAAACTGGGAATATGGGTGTGGGCAGGACAGTAGTGTGGTGGGTAGGTAACTGGCTGGGTGGCAGGACACAGAGGGTGGTGGTAAATGGCTGTCACTCCACAGAGGGAAGAGTGACCAGTGGGGTACCACAGGGATCAGTGCTGGGACTGGTCCTATTCAACATCTTCATCAGTGACATTGCACAGGATATAGAAGGCAGAATTTCACTGTTCGCTGATGACACAAAGCTCTGTAACAGAGTAGACACACCAGAGGGTGTAGACAGAATGAGAAGGACCTGCAGAAACTTGAAGAATGGTCAAGGGTTTGGCAGTTGAAATTCAATGCAAAGAAGTGCAAGATAATGCATATGGGGCACAAAACCTGGCACAATATATCAGTTGGGGGTGAGGATATAGCATGCACCAAGCAGGAAAGGGATCTTGGGTTGTCATCTCTGATGACCTCAAAGGAGAAACAGTGTGACAAGGCATCAGGTAAAGCAAATAGGATGCTGGGATGTATAGGCAGGGGCATCACCAGCAGGAAAAGGGAGGTCATAATTCCGCTATACAAGACACTAGTGAGGCCCCACCTGGAGTACAGTGTACAGTTCTGGAGACCATACCTATGTAAGGACATAGACAGGGTAGAGAAGGTTCAGAGGAGGGCAACAAAGATGGTGCATGGGTTGCATCACAAGTCCTATGAAGACAGGTTGAAGGAACTGAACATGTACTCCTGGAGGAGAGGAGGGAGAGGATATGATAGAGACATACAAGTATCTTACAGGGAGGAACAGGGTGCAGGAAAACACTATTTTTAAGCGAAAAGATGTTTCAGGACTAGAGGGCATGGGATGAAGTTGGAGGAGGGACGATTCAGAGGAAACATGAGAAAGAATTTCTTCACAGAACGGGTGGTGGACAAGTGGAACACCCTGCCAGAGGAAGTGGTGGAGGCTGAAACAATCACAGGATTTAAGAATGCATGGGATAGACATAAAGGAATTCTAGAGGTCAGGGGTAAGGGAAATAGACTTCTAGGAAAACAAACTGAACTTACAAGCTCAAATGGGCAGACTAGGTGGGCCATAGGCCCTTATCTGCTGACACTGTCTATGTATCTATGTAGATACCTTGTAATTCCTCCTTTAGAATTATGACATAATACAATATCTGTATTACTCCATAGGTTAATTGTATGCTGCTGTACTGTACAATGCTGAAAATTAAGTGTTACTGTTGTTTTGTTGTCCTTTTGTGTGTTTACCAAAAACAATAAAACTTTTAACTGAAAGAAAAGAAAAGTCTAACTGTATGTTGGTAGGAGTTTGTCTGTAGTTTTCTTTGCTTTTTTCTTTTAAGTGATTGTATGCTTTGTGATATTTTGTTCTGCTTTTACATTTTACATATTTTTATCCATTTTAAGTAAACCTTTTATTCCAAAGACTGCCAGGTGTGTCTTCCAAGTTCTTTCTTTTGCATGTGACACATGGAGGTTAAGACTGACAAAACTGTTTATATGCTTGATGGTGTTATCAAACTGGAAAAAGGTAAGAATATACCTAAGGTCTTTTTTAGACTTTTACGGGTTCATTTTGGATACCTGGTTAGGTGCCCTTAGGTGAAAGATATCTGGCATCCCCTGAAGAGCGGATTATCTGAACCTGTACATTTGGTATGTTAGCATAAGGTTCAAAATTTGAATCCCCAGAACTAGAGACAAAGGTGATTTGGACCCACAGACAGACAGGAGGGTTACCCTGTTCTGTTACCTGTTCACAATACTGTGCTCTGAGGTTGGCACTGTGGGAGCAGAGGCCTGACCTGCTGAGTGTATTTGTGACACCCACCACTTCAATCTTACTGGCAAGATATGATCCATTAGACAGCAAAGCATTTTTGATTGCCCTGATATGATTTCTATGTTTCTATCAAGAGGGTAGCATCTTTCAGAAAAGAGATGTGCAAGAACAAGGTGGCACAATTTGAAGATGGGGGATGGCTCAGAGGTAATGTTAGAAAGTATTTTTTCACAGAGAGGATACCTGGTTAGGTGCCCTTAGGCAAAAGATATTTGGGATCCCCACGAAGAGCAGATTATCTGAGCCTGTACATTTGGGTATGCTAGCATAAGGTTCAAAGATTGAATCCCCAGAACTTGAGACAAAAGGTGATTCGGACCCCAAACAGACAGGAGAGTTACCCTGTTCCGTACCTGTTCACAATACTGTGCTTGGAGGTTGGCACTGTGGGAACAGAGGGCCTGACCTGCTAAGTGTGTTTGTGACAGATTGGTTGGCAGCGGTGCAGATATATTTGGTAACACATGCTTTAACTGGTCAGTGTGTCAGCTTAATACTGTACAGCTCACTTGCACAATAAGGCAGTGATTTATTTGCAAAATGGAAACAGAACTATATCATATTGCTTATAGTCAAATTCCTACCTGTTTTATTTTTTTCTAAAGTGCAAGTTAGAGTAGCCATAGTTAGGGAAGAAGATGGCTTCCAACTACAGCAGGCACATTGTAGACTACTTGAAGCAGTTGTGCCAGGACAGATAAGTCCTTTATGAGGTGAGAGCCACCAAGCAGAACCTCGTGGCTGCCATGATGGCAGCAGATGCCCAAAGCATCGAGTCACAGACTGTGACTGTAAAAGACCAAACCTTGAGCATAGAGGGCCAGTGACCAGTGCAGTGTCCAGATCCAGTTAGGATGACAGCAAGGCCAGTGCCAGCAAAGGGTCACGCAGCAGGGAAGGTCTCCCATTCCGAGCCAAAAGCACTCAGGCTGCAGATTGAGTTCTCAGAGCGGAGCTGGAGTTCCAGGAGAAGAGGGAGTGAGAACAATGAGAGGCTGACAGTGAAGAGTGTGAGCACCAGCTAGCTGCAGAGGAGAAGAGGGAGCGAGAACAGTGAGGCTGACCATGAAGAGCATGGTGACAGTGAGCCACAGAGGAGAAGAGGAGCAGGAACAGAGAGAAGGAGAGCAAGATGGGAGCGTGAACAGTGAGAGGTGGACCGTGAGGAGCATGAGCACCAGATGTGACAAGAACTGGAGAAGCTACAAGTCCAACCACCAGTATCAGAGCAGGTAAGTGGCTTGGGTATAACTGGAACTACAGGACTGGGTTACAAAGTGAATTCCAAACTGATAGCTGAATTTAAAGAAGGGGAGGATATGGATGGCTCTTTAAATTCCTTTGAAAAGTTTGTATTCAGGCTAAAATTCCTAGAGAGTCCTGGAGCTTCCAGCTATCCCTACTTACCAGAAAAGCTCAGGATGCATTGGGTCAAATGGACAATGAAGACAGTAATGGTTACAGCAAACTTAAAGCTGAACTTTTAAAAGTTTGATTTAACTGCAGAACAGAGTTAAATTCCGAAGCTCAGGAGAACCCTGATATGAGCTATGAGAAGCTAGCCATGAAACAAAGTCAGTTTTAAACATTGGTGGGAAGGTGAAGCAAACTCTGTAGATAAAATTTAAAATGCTATTTTGTTAGAATAGTTTTTTGGGCATGCCCAGCAGAGCTGAAAGCCTGGCTGGAGGACCAAGATCCCAAAACAGTGCAAAAGGCTGCTGAACTCGGACCACTATGCCAGGAGCAGACCTGCTCTGAGAGTGAATGGGTTGGCGGGACAGTGCAGAAAGGGAAGAGTCGCCTTCAGGGCAGCTACAACCCTCACTGCCTCCACCGAACTAGTTAGCCCCAGGTTTCAGAGAAAATATTTCTCTGAGAAAAGAAACAAATGTTGGGTCTGTAAAGAAACTAGGCAACTTGCCAGACAGTGTCCCAAAAGGATGGGCAATACACAACATGGGGCTAGGAAAGAAGTGGGTTGTTTGTGTGTCCCTGGAAGCATGCCTGTCAACATGAGGAACACATGCACCCAGTCATGGTGAATGGTGTACAGACAAAAGGGTTAAGGGACACAGGGGCATGCCTGGCATTGGTAAAGGGGATCTTGTAGAGTCTAGTCAGCTTATATCCAATAAATATGTCACTGTACAAGACTTCACCGGTGAGGAGAAAACATTGCCACTCGCTAGTGTTCTCCTAGACTGGGGTGAAACAGAGGAACTGTGCAACAGGTGGTTGTAGCCAAAATGTTAGCAGTTGATGTCATCCCATGCAACAGTCTCAAACGGGGATGGTGTATGCAGTTACCCATAGCCAAGTGGGAAGGAAATTGTGGTTCCCTGGATCACACAGAAGCCAGTGTGAAATCCCTGGAGGCCAATTCCCAGCTTGTCTCCTGATATGGAGATGAATGAAAAGGGGTAGAATTTTCCCAGTAGCAGTTAACCACACAGATATGAAGGGTCAATCCTAAGAGGAGGGGTGACCCATTGTCAGAGGGTTAGGAATGACAGTGATCCTGAGTGCCTAATGCTTGCTAGGGACCCTAGTTTAGAGACTGAAGTGGACCTGTCCCATGTCTTGGGAATGTGTAAGGAGGTTGCAGCTGCTCATAAAGTGACCCTAGTTTAGAAATGCTGAGGGCTTGGGCAGACTCTGATGAAGCACAGGAAGGCGATGGTAAACATAAAGTTTATTGGAAAAATGGACTATGTATACTCAGGAGGTGAAAACAGAGGAGGGGTGATAGGCAGGCAGGCAGCTTGTCATTCCCCAGGGGTATCGTGAGCAGTTGCTCAAGATTGCACCTGATATTCCTCTGTCTGGTCATCTAGGAATCACACGCACTATGCAGTGGTTGGCCCAGAATTTCTATTGGCCCAACTCACCCAGCAGGTGAAGAGGTATTGCAGATCTTGTCACTGGTGCCAAGAAATAGGGAATGCAGGTAAGAAAACCCAAGCAGCCCTAATTCCATTGCCCATATTGGAGGAGCCATTCCAGAGGGTGGGAATGAATATTGTGGGGCCTTTAAAGACCTCCAGCTCCTCTGGGAGAAGGTTCATCCTGACTGTGGTGGATAATACAACCCAGAACCACAAGGCAGTCACCCTATCATCACTGAGCTCAGACAAAGTGGCAGATGCCTTACTTAGGATTTTCTCCCGTGTTGGGTTTCTGCAGGAGGTTATCACCAATCAAGGAGGGTTCCTTCATGTTGGACCTGATGAAATGTTTGTGGGAGAAGTGTGGGGTGGTGCTGAGATGCATGACACAATGTGTTTGTGGAAAGATTTAATGGTACCCTGAAGTCAATGCTCCAAGCTTTTGCTGAACAGCATGTGAGGACTGGGAGAAATACCTTCCCCACCTGTCGTTTGCATACAGAGAGATGCCCCAAGAGTCGACAGGATTTTCCCACTTCAAACTCGTATATGGACGCGGGTATGTGGACCCTAGATTTGATCTGGGAGGACTGGGAAGGCAAGCACACCACAGGGAACTCCCAGAGTGGATTATGTCCTTAGGTTTAGGAAAGGCTGAAGGAGCTTATGGGGATAACTCAGAGCAATCTGGCAGCTGCCCAACAGAAACAAAAAGTGTGGTATGACATGAGCCAGAGCTCGCTCATACACTGTGGGTCAGGAAGTCATGGTCCTTATTCCAGTCCGGAAAGACAAGCTGCAGGCTGAGTGGGCAGGACCGTACAAAGTAGTTAAGAAGGTAAATGACATGCACTATCATAGAAGTACCTGACAGAAGACAGGCGGAAAGGATGTATCATGTTAACATGATGAAGCCATATGTTAATAGGGCAGACATGGTGTTTGCAGTATGTAGTCCTGGGGAGGGATGGACAAAGGAGACCCACTTCTGGTCTTGCAGGAAGAAAGCAAGTGAGAGTCCTCTGTGGAGGCAGTTAAATTTTCTCCTCAGCTGGCCCTAGACAAGATCCAGGATGTAAGGAAGTTTTAGCAGACTTTGCCCCACTGTTTAGCGCCAAGCCTGGACTAACCTCCTTAGTGGCCATGATGTGAGACAGAGACACAGACATCCATGGTGAACAGCATATCAGGTGTTGGAGGCTGTCCAAAATGACATTAGGAGGTAAGTGGAGGAGATGCTAGATTTAGGGGTAATCTAGAGATCCCACAGCCCCTGGGCAGCACCCGTAGTCCTTGTGCCCAAGCCAGATGGCTCTACCCATTTCTGTTCAAACTATCATGGACTGAATGCAGTCACAAAGTCAGATGCCCACCCAATGCCCCAGACAGATGAACTCCTAGACAAGTTGGGAGGGTGACCTACCTTACAACAATTGACCTGACAAAGGGGCATTGGCAGGTAGAGTTAATGGACAGAGCTAGGGAGAGGTCGGCCTTCATCACTCCGATAGGCTTATTTTAATTTAAAGTAATGCCTTTGGAATGAAGAATGCCCTGCCACTTTCAAAGGTTGGTGAACCAGGTGTTAAATGGTACTGAGGTATGCTGTGGTGTACCTCGATGACATTGCCATCTTTAGTGCCAGCTGGGAGGAACACCTGTCCCACCTAGGGAAGTGCAGGGCAGGATACAGGACTGGGCTCACTGTCAAAGCTGAGAAGTGCCAGGTTGCCATGGCTGAAGTAGCATACCTTGTGCATGTTGTAGGCTGGGGCGGCTCTGTCCTAACCAAGTAAAAATAGAGGTGATCAAGGCATGGCTCAGACCAGAAACACAGAAGCAGGTCAGGAGTTTTCTCGGGACAGCCGGGTACTATAGGAAATTTGTACCCAATTACAGTGCCTGGATGCTCCCCTAGCTGACCTGGTTAAGAAAAGGATGCCTAAGAAAATTACCTGCCAACCAGCCTGTGAAAAAGCCTTTATCAAACTGAAGGAGGCACTGTGCAGTGCTCCTGTATTGACAAGTCCTGACTATAGCAGACCCTTTATAATTCAGACTGACACCTCAGATACAGGTATTGGGGCAGTACTGAGTCAGACATCAAACCAAGGAAAGATCACCTAGTAGCATACCTGAGTAAAGCTACTTCTCTGGGAGCAGACATACTCTACTCTGGAAAGAGCGTCTTACCATAGTGTGGGTCCTAAAAGTTAGAGCCATACTTATGTGGGCAGCATTTTGTGGTACAAGCTGACCACACCCCTCTGGTTTAGCTGACTCAAATGGGAACATCTAATGGTAGACTATTAAGATGGAGTCTTGCCTTGCAAGGGTATGACATGGCTGATCTTACATAGGGGCTGGGTGACAAATCAGAACACAGATGGCTCATTGCATGTTTATGAGGAGTGAACTGATTTGGGAAGCTCATCCCATGCAGGGATAGAGCCCCAATTCAGTCTAAGTGGGGAGGAATGTGAGCCTGGCCAGCTGGTTATGATTGTTCTGTGATATTTGTAATATAGAATGTGGTATGTGAGGTGCCTCACATGAGACATCCTGTGCTCTGAGTGACAACCCCTCCACAGGTTTTAGTGTGAATAACAGGATATATTAAACCAGGAGATCTCTGTAATGTAATTAACTTCCTTGAGAAGTTGCATTTTATAACTTTTTATGACCTCCTCCCTCTGAAGCTGGGAAACTAAAATATACATTTTATGACTTCAGATAAGCTGATTCCTGTTGACTATGTTTGCATCTAGGTGAGAAACTGCAGAGCTGTAAAAATCTTTGATGTCCTTGGGAAAATAGGAAGCCACCTCCAGTTCAAATGAAAGGGCTTGATTAAAGACTGTCATAATTTGGGAAATTCATTTTGCTGAAGTCACAGTATTTGATATACCTCCTGATAGGACATCCTGTTGTGTATAATTTTATATTCTGAAAGGAGGAGCTAGATGACATCATGGAAGGGGTGTGTGAGAAGACACAGTTTAAACTGAATACTATGTCTGATCTGTGGGCCCTTTTGTTGGACTCTTAAGAAACAAGACCTAACTTAAGTACAGTATAGAGATAATACATTAGATAGAAAAGTCTAACTGTATGTTGGTAGGAGTTTGTTTGTAGTTTTCTTTGTTTTCCTTTAAGTGATTGTGTGCTTTGTGATATATTGTTCTGTATTTACATTTTACATATTTTTATCCATTTTAAGTAAACCTTTTATTCCAAAGACTGCCAGGGTGTGTCTTCAAGTTCTTTCTTTGCATGTGACACATGGAGGGTTAAGACTGACAAAACTGTTCATAAGCTTGATGGTGTTATCAAACTGGAAAAAGGTAAGAATATACCTAAGGTCTTTTATAGACTTTTAAGGGTTCATTTTGGATACCTGGTTAGGTGCCCTTAGGCGAAAGATATCTGGCATCCCCAGAAGAGCAGATTATCTGATGCCTGTACATTTAGGTACACTAGCATAAGGTTCAAAGTTTGAATCCCCAGAACTAGAGACCAAAGGTGATTTGGACCCACAGAACAGACAGGAGGGTTACCCTGTTCTGTTACCTGTTCACAATACTGTGTTCTGAGGTTGGCAAGATGTGACCCAATAGACAGCTGAGCATTTTTGATTGCCCTGATATGATTTCTATGTTTCTATCAAGAGGGTAGCATCATTCAGAAAAGATATGTGCAAGAACAAGGTGGCACAATTTGAAGACAGAGGGGGACAGCTCAGAGGTAATGTTAGAAAGTATTTTCACAGAGAGGTTGTAGATGCATGGAACAGCCTTCCTGATGAGGTTGTGGAGTCAAGAACAGTGGGAGAATTCAAGAATGCATGGTAAAGATATAAGGCAATTCTAGTGAGGTAGGAGGAAATGCAGCTGTTGGTTAACTAGAATCTGCAGCCATCAGGTATGGAAATTGGCAGACTAGGTGGGCCAAGCAGTCCTTATCTGCCATCAAATTCTATGTTTCTCTGTTTCCTTTATCCTGCAGCCATTCCCTAGAACAATGATAATTGAATTAAAGGAGGCAGTAAGTGTGGTGGTTAAGGGCACTGAGCTACAAATCTGGAGACCTGGTTTGAATCCCATCAGCCCCCACTTGCATACTATGTGATCCTAAGTAAGTCACTTAACTTCCATTGTGCTTCAGGGCTCCACCTGGAAACAAGCTTTGGCTTAGTATGCCTTTCCTGGTTAAACAAATTACTCTTAACCCTGACTAAAACCTCCATACAATTTGCCAATCTATTGATTTTAGCAGCCAGAAAGCGTCATCGCCAGACTGTGGCACACTGACAGAATTCCCACCTGCAGCATCTGAGAGGACTTACAATAGATTATACACACTGGAGAGGATGTCTTCCAGGATTATGAATTACATATCTTGATTGAAATCAAGTGGCATTAATGGGTTATATATCAATTAGACAAATATTAAGACTGTTCCATTATGCCGGGTCTATCCCCGTTTATTCTCCTTTCCTGCTAATTTTTGTGCTCTTTCCCTTCATATAGACTTACAGACCCTTATGGGCCCTCTTAATATCTGCTTATCACCTGTCTTTCCTTCTCTTATCTCCTTTCTCTTTAATACTGACTCTAATACTTCAATTATCTACTGAATATTTGCATGGGGTGACAGCCTATATACTTAGATTGGATTATTCATCTCAAAAAGTGTCAGTGGCAGTGGCTCAGTGGTATCACACTCGCCTCTGAGGCCAAGAGGGCTGTGGGTTCAGTTCCCACATCTGGCACTTGGTTAATATCCCAATACTGACACTGTAGTGCAGCATGAGGGGCTGCTGCACTTTAAGGTGCCTCTTCAGATGAGATGTTAAACCAAGGTCTCAAAATCTTAATAGGATCCATAGAAAGTGGGATATCAGCAATGGACTGCAAAATAGAAGTATCAGGGGAACCCAGAAACACCTTTGCTATACTTTTATAAAAGTTTAATTTTGACCAAGAAATAACTCAAAATCTGTAAGAGAAGTAACGATAACATGAGGATCCAAAGCAGGGGTAGGAATGATACACAAATCAGCATAAGCAGAAATAGAAGGGACTGAAAAGCCATTCAAACATAACCTAGGGATATCCAAAGAGCAGTGATTTTCTGTAAAACAGGGTCAGTTTGAAACAAATAAAGCAAGGGACTAAGGGGACAACCTTGCCTAAAACATCTCCTTCCAAAAATGCCATCCCAGGATAATTATTAACATGTGGAGTAATCCAAGCTGTATTATACAGCAATTCTAACCAAGAAATAAAAGTATGAGGAATATGATAAGCCCATAAAACCTAAAACAAAACACTATACAAACCTTGTCAATTGCTTTCTCCTGATCCAAAGAGAAAAAGTGCAGGGTTATCCAGAGAGCAGGAACTAACAACATCCGATACAAAGAAAGAGAGTGCAACATAGATCTATGAGGAATAGCACACAACTGAGTAGGGCTAATAACCCGAGCATCGCAATGGGCATAAACCGTTCTAAAAGGATAGAAGTAAAAATTTTTAATCAACATTAAGGACACTAATAGGTCTCAATTCTTGACATTAGCCCTTTCACCATGCTTAAAATCAAAATCATAACAGCATCAAAAAGTGCTTAGGAACAGAAAGCATACAGTATCAATAATAGAATTAAAACCAAAGTCAGAATTGGGCTAAAGAGACAAAACGTTGATAAAGTTCAGCGAAAGCCCATCCATACCAGGAGAGCTGTTACATTTTGTTTACAGATTGCTCAGAAGTTTCATCCACTGTAATAGGAGACCAAAGTCTGTAGAAGAGCTTCAGGAACAACTGGAATCTCCAAACCCATAAGATAAGGGTAGCATCCAAATTAGACTCTACAGAGGAAAAAAACTAAGTGAGATTACATAATACGTTTAATCTGAGGGAGAGTACAGTATGTGACAGAAGAGACATTATCATGAGGGAATCAATAAAAGAAGCAGAGATCTGATTCACACAACTCTTATAAATGTCTAAAGAAGATTTGGTCAACTGGTCCCACTCTGTGCCTCCTGTTTCAGAGAAAGGGCTCTATTATACTGAAAAGTAGCCATCTCTGATTTCAAATCCCAAATCTCCTGACTATAATCAGTAAAAGTCAAGGAAATAAAATGGAAAAGCTGTTGTCATAAGGAGATATATTTAAAGTAAGCAGAAAGCAACTTAGTGCGAGCAAGCTTCATCAAAAACAGCAAAATCAGATTGAGTAGCCTCCCACCAAGAAAGGGGAAATTGGAAGGCATCAACAGTAGAAACATTAGCTCTTACAAATTGCAGGCATTTATCAGTAAACATAGCATCCACAAGTAAGGACGTATTAAACTTCCAACGTAGTACAGGCTGAGAAGGATACGGACCTCCAGCAGGAGAACAAGTCAGAGAAACAGCAAAATGGTCCGAAGTCTCAAGGGAAGGACTACGGCATGAGAAACACAAACATTAGGGACACAAAAACATAATTGATACAAGTAGCAAAACACCCCGATAATAGGTTTTAGTACCCCTAGGGATGTTCAGAACAACATCCATCAATCAAGCGTGCAGTCTGAGAAGACAAAGCAGAATCGCAGTGTCCCAAAAGTTTTGTGAGCACCACTCCCCAGTCAAAAGCAGTAAGCTCACAATTAAAATCGCCCCAAAATAAACATACCAAAAAGTAAAGAGATAGGGTTGAATCAAAGCAAAAGGGATGATCTACCTCCTATGATCTGTGAGGCATAAACATTAACCAAGCGAAGTTTACAGGAACCAAAGAACAATCAATCAACAAATCCTGACCAAGAAAAATATCAAGGACTCGAGTGATCTGAAAAGAAAACCCAGAAAACAAAATTGCTACACCATCACAGGTATCCTCACCCTGTGACCAATAGAAGGGACCGACAACCATTTACATTTAACCTGAGCAAGCCCATGTACAGTTTTAACCCTGGTGTCCTGAGAAAATAAAATTTCTGTCGCAATTGTTGCAGGAAACAAAAGTAGATAATTGCTTCCTAAATCACTTAATTCTGCAAACATTCAAAGTGCAGCATTGAAGCTGTAAAGGATGGGACAGAGCAAGAAAAGGTAAAAAAAAGAAGGAAAAAAAAAAACCTCAACCATCAGGGAGCTGGGAAACCCGAGAAGGCCCTAAGCAGGAATCCCCTTACTAGATTCAGAAGAAAAATCCATCCGAGAGAGGAGGCAGCAGAGGAATCAGAATCTGCATTCTACTTCTGTATCACCTACTGTCTGCACTTTGCCAAAGCCTGAAATCTATTCCTAGTCAAAATTGATGTAGTAGGAAGATGGTATCAGCTTTCCGTTTCCCTTTACCTTTTATTGAAGCTGGACCAGGAAGAAAGGGATCATCAGTTCTAGAGGGGCATGGGCTGAGTAGAAGGGTCTAGAACTGGGGGACCCAGGGGTCTCAGATGGAACCAAACTAGAAGGTACAAGCGGCTCTACAGCAAGGGGCTGGAACCACAGGGGCATACTAAACAAAATAGGCAAATCTGCAATCACAGGAGGAGGTGGTGGAAGGAAATTTCTTGAATACTAGCAAGGGCTCGAGCTTGAGTTTCCAGAACAAGAGCAGTGTTATCCTGAGGACACGGTCCAATCATATTATGTTCAGCCCAGGACACTGGGGGTAATTATGCCGTGCTCATCACAAGTTACAAACCTGAGGTGGGACAGTCCAAACTAGCATGCCATAATAAGCCAGGCACAAAGTGCATCTTGGCTGGTCACAGAAATAACTTAAATGAGTATGAGAGCAGCACTTGTGACAGGTTTGAGGTTGTCCAGGGTAGAAGCATAAACCCTGTCCCGACCGATATGAAAACTGCCAGGAGATGAGAAGCACCACTGTCAGTTTGTCGGAGTTGAACCTAACTCTTCAACCCTCCGTCCAAACCAAATCCTCATCAAGTACAGGGCGGGTGTATCCAAGATCTCACACCGCTTGTTTGAGCCGGTATTGAACATCATTAATATTAACACCATCACTATGGAAAAGAAGGGTAATAGCCTTAACCAAAGGTTTGGTGAGAGGTATCAACAAAAGGGAGACCACAGAGGAGAAGATTTTACAGATTCATACTGGACCCAAAAACGTTCAAGAGTACAAACATTCTTGAAGTTAATGTCATAAACCAACTCCCTTTAATATGAATAAATGTAAACAGTTCTGTAGAGCTAATCCCAAGAGAGTCCTTAAGCATATTATGCAAAACAGTGCGGTGTGAAGGAGCCAAAGCCGCATCACCCACATACTTAAGGCAGAACAGCACTGCACCTCTGAGATGGCTCTCCACCACCTTAAACAAGTTGCTCATCCTGAAATTATCGGGAGTCTACCTGGATCCAGGAACAACAGGGTTTGTAGGAGCAGAAGAGGTCAACTCGTCGGGGCCGTGTGAAGGCCAAGGCCGCCATTATGCTGGGCAGAAAGAGAGTCACTGATTGGTCATGGAGAAGAGGAACTCAAAGGGTCCTGAGACTGAATAGAATGAGGTGTGAGAGAAGTCCAAAAGTGCAGGGTTCTGTGCTGAAGAAATAATTTCGAGGCAGCAACCTGTCCTGGAAAGTCCACCCCATACCTTCATGAAGCGGCTGCCAGCCAGCTGCCTGCAAAGCAGCATCAGGAGACCATGAACGGTCTGAATCCAGCAGCGTCTAGAACCAGAGTCCAAAGGTCATCACGATGGGGAAGGAAAAACAGCAACCTGGGAATGCAGAGTAGAAAAGCCCTGTCGGAACAGAAGCCTGGATATCTGCATCCTCCTGAACAAGATTGAGCAAAAGGAAAGATGCCTAAAGAAAACCTGTTTAAGTTGTTCATTAGAAAGGTCAGTAGCAGAGGGACACAGCTGAGCAGTCCCAGGCAAAGTTTGTTCAGAAACTAAATGCTCCAAGCCATCAGTAGTCGGTTGTAAGACAGCAGAATCCAAAAGACCCGTGTAGTAATAGGAACAGAAGCACAGTCAAGGTCAGAAACAGTAACTATCACACCAACACCATCTCCCCTTAACCTCCACCTCCACCAGCCAGGACAGCAGCCATCTTGCCAAGAGGATGGCCAAGAGTTCCCCTACAGCAGAGCAGGGGAATTTCCTGGTGTCCTGGCCAAATTTCTCCCTTTCACTAAAAATACCACCAACAGCTTAACCTGGTTCAATGGAAGATATGAAACTTGTCAGCAAAACAGGCCATTTGGTCTATCGAGTCTGCTCAGTTGTGCAGCTAGCAGCCCTATTCTGCATCTGCCCTCCCTGTATCCTCCTTCTTCCCTGTCCCAACTACTTTTGAAGTGGCCACGGTTTTAAAGGCTGCCACCTATGCTGGTAACGTGTGCCAACCTGCAACCACACCCTCTGTAAAAAAAGCATCTCCTCATTTCCCTCCTGAACCTTCCCCTATCTAATCTCATGTCATAACCTCAGTGTCCCTCCCCAACCTTACCCTGAATAGCCCCTCTGTACCAGTCTTGTTTATCCCTCTCATGTACTTTAATGTCTTGATCATCATCCATCTGTCCTCTCCTCTCCTCCAGCGAGAACATGTTCCACTCCTTTAGCCTTCTCTCATACGATAAGTCCCCCAGTCCCTGGATCATCTTGGTTGCTTTGTGCTGCACCCTTCCAGTAATTTAATGTCTCTTTTCAGGTACAGGCACCAGTACTGCACGCAATATATAAGATGAGGTCTAACTAATGTTCTATGCAGTGGCAAAATCACCTCCCCCCTCTCGATGTTATTCCCTTGTGATGCAACCCCAGCATTTTGTTGGCCCTTGCTGTTGCCTTCCTCCACTGTGCCAAGTTGTTCATTGATCCCGTGATCTCCACCAGCTACTCTCTCCCAGTTGGTAGTTTCTCCTTGGATTTTTGCCCCAAAATGCAGTACCTTATACTTTTGGCATTGAACATCAGCTGCCAAGTGTCTGACCAGGTCTCCAGCTTTTTCAGATCTTCTTGCAAAACTCTGCCATCTCTCTATTTCATCCACCACCACCCCTATCTTGGTGTCATTGGCAGACAGGCTAATCCTGCTCTTGTGCCCATGGAAATGACCACAATAAATATCTCAAATAACACTGGTCCCAGCACTGAACCCTGTGGAACCCTGCTCATTATTGCCTTTGGGAATGAGTTCCCCTTCCACCATTAACCTCTGCTGCCTTCCCTGCAGCCAGTATGTAAACCACCCTGTAATTTTTGCTCCAGCCCTATGTGTTCAAGTTTTATTCCAAGTCTCCCGTATGGCATCAGATCGAATGCCTTGCTGAAGTCCAGGAACAGGACCTCAATGCATGGCCCTTGTTCAGTTGCCTAATTATCCAGTCATAGTGATCTACCAGGTTTATTTGACAGGATCTGCCTGTGACAAAGCCATGCTGTCCACTGTGCTGCAGTCCATTGAACTCCAGCAGGGACACCAGACCCTCCTTCAGGATCATTTCTATTAACTTCCCACAATGGTTGTGAGGCTCACTGGTCTATAGTTCCCTGGCTCATCTCTGGGATTGCTCTTATGCAAGGGAACCATGTGAGCCAACTTTCAATCCATAGGTACACATCCCGAAATCAGTGAGGCATTGAATAGGTCTGTCAAGGGCCCCACCAGGATCTCTGCTAGCTCCTTCAGTACCCTGGAGTGAATGCCATCTGGCCGTGGTGCCTTGTCCACCCACAGTGCTCTCAAGCCCTCTAGCACTCTACTTTCCGTGATTATCCCATCTGCATCACTACTTCCCCAGCCTTTACTGCCCCAACCCCTTGGGTAGCACTTCCCCTCTCTCTTTCATAAACAAGTAGCCATTGAATGCTTTGCCGTTTCTCCCCTTCTCTACCCATCCTCATCCTTCTTAATCCTTACTGTCTGTTCTTTGTAGCTCCTTTTCTTCCTGATGTACCTGAAACTCCCCCTCCTTAATGCCTTGAGCCAGCCTGAGCTCTTGGCAAGGAAGGCAAATGTTATTTCCATGGCACCCCATCCCAGAGGCTCTGAGCACTGTACAATTAAAACATAACAAACACATCAAGTAAATAAACACAGTAAAATACATATAACAATAAATAAATTACAGCACTAATATAAAAAGGACCCCAAATAGGGGCCTGGGCTAAAATAAAGCAAGGCCACTGTTTTATTTTTACCAGAAAATCTGGTAAAATTCCAGAATTAGGGCTGCCTGAACACTGGTAAAAACAGATTTCATGGAATCTGGCATTTTATATCAGATCAGTAAATCTATAAAACTTGTGTTTTTCTTTTAATTTCTTCCTGTACTATTTTTAATTTGCTTTATTTAATTCTCTGTATATTGAGCCTTCTTTAATTCTGATTATTTATGCACATACTAAAGAATGATAGCAGAGTTCTGGTAAAATCCGAAAATTAGATTAACAAACACCGGTGCAATTCAGGAATAAAGTCTTGAAAACGGAATTTCATTGTTATAATCACCATAAATCAGTGGCCTTGAAAATAAGTACTAAGACCTACAAGCCACTTATGTTAAAACTGTCTGTCTGGGAAAGCCTGGCTGAACAAGAAAGTCTTGAGGCGGTCTTAAAACCTCGACTTTAGGGGCCTCCTGAACAGCTGGTGAAAGTGAATTCCACAGGATGGGGCTGGCGACACTAAATGCTCTGTCACTGGCAGTTTTTAACTTTGTCCTGGGAATTGTGAGAGGCCCTGTGGAGGATCAGAGTAAGCGGACCGAGGTGGCAGGTGTGAGACAGCCCACAGGTAGCCAGGGCCCAGTCCATGTAGGGGCCTTAAAGGTGAGCAAGCCCACCTTAAAGAGGATCCTTCACCTGACTGTCAGCCAGTGCAGTTCACACAGCACTGGGGTGATGTGACAATGTTCCGACTGTCCATCAACAGCCTGGCAGCCCGTTCTGCACCTTGACCTCATGAATGCGTGCATTAAAGTGGGGAGTTCTACGGGTGGAACCAATTGCAGCAGCGGAGCATACCTCCAGAGACTCCAAGGTAGGCGTATTATAGTAATCAAGCCTGGACATCATGAATGCATGCACTAAGGTGGGGAGGCCCTGGGTGGAACTAAGGGCTTGAACCTGACAATATTCCACAGATAAAAAAGCTAGTCTGGACAATGGATGACACCTGAGCTTCAAATGTCAGGCCGCTGTCGAGGATAATGCCATTGTGCATCCTAGAGAAGGCCTTCAGTGGCACAGAACACAGGAATAAACCTGTCCAGTACCTGAGGCCACCCTATCATACCTTCTGTAGGTGGCTTTTGCTGTTCTTCAAACAACATGAAGTCTTGCTGTATTCTGACTATTGCAGCTAGCCCCAGCATTCAAACTGCCCTGGAGAGTAGAGGTTAATTTCTATGCAGAGCATAGAATGTTGAGCTCGAGCTCAGTTCAAACCTCTGTCTGCTGCACTTTAAAGGTGCAACTGTCAGATTCTTTACTCGGCCTAACTGAATGGCCGCTCTGGAAATTTCTCTTTGCTCATGGTTAGAAAGTCAGTTAAAGTACTCGGTTTTACTGATTATTTTTCACATGTTCGGTTCAGATCTCTGTCTGTGGTACAGTAAGCACTAGGTAGTGAACTAGACATAGTAAACTTGTGGAAATTGTAAAATTGATTTTTCGACTGGTTCAGCTGAACTGGTCATTTAGTGATTTATATATTCTGTCTTTCTTTTAAACTTAGAGTGTGGCTACGGTTCTTATCAGTTTAAAAAACTGCATTTTCTTGTTGTTTTCCAATACCCGTGACACGGTTAGAAACTGATAAGGGTGTCTTGCCTTGTTGTTTGCCATAAAAGGGTAAGTTTGTGGTTAGGATGGCTACGTCTGAGAACCCAAAAGAAAAGCTGGGCCCACTGGGTTTCAACACTGCAGTGTGTGTGGGAAGTCTTTGCTAGGCTGATCCCCATCACCTGTGTTTATTGTCTGGGTTTTGACCACCTCGATTCAGACTGCCAAATCTGTAAAAATGTCCCTAAGCCTACCCTGGAAAAAGATTACGTAGGCTCAGGAATAAGAGGCCGTGAAGTCCGCTGACCTGGATGGCCAGCCCAGTTCAGTTCTGACCAAACCTGAGGAGTGCCCTCTGACCAGGGTGTTACTTCTTCAGGTAGAGGACAGCCGATCCTGAGGATCGGTTCCTACAAAAGAAAAATGAAAAGAAAAATCGGCCGGTTCGGATCCAGAGACCCAGAGATCCATTTTCTGACTGCCGAAGAGATTGCCAATGCGATAAGGATTGTAGAATTGCTTTGTCCGGTTCCGTCTGATCCTCTGCCTTCTGGCAGGCAGCTTGGTTCGGTCAGTTCCTCTGGTTCAAGATTATGCCCCTGAAGACTTCTATAACCGGATTTGGAGGGGATGAAGATTATGATGATGACAATGATGATGGGGTGGGAGGTCTGGTTGAGCCCATTGAACCAGACATCTCCCCAGACAGGTCTTCTGGTGTTTCCTCCTAGGCTTTCTGAGTCCCTTCCCACTACATGTTTTACAGGAAAGTGGCAGAAACCGTCCAGCTCTCTGTGGAAGAAGCTGTAGAGGAACAAGAGGAACCTGATTTTGTGGAGATAGACATCCCAGAGTCCCTAAGACTGTCTAGTCCCTTCATAAGTCTTTTGGGAAATGGACACAAAAGATTTAAAAACTCAAATTCTGCACCTCCTACAGAAGGATGGACAAAAGGTAAACCTTATCAGGTTCAGGTACAGAGTACTTGTATCAACAATGCAGCCATGTTGGGGTTGTGAGGCTGCAGCCTGTGATAAGGCTAATATACCCTTGGCTTCACACACCCAGATAAAGACTCTAGGAAGCTGGATGCCATGGCAAAGAAACAGTACATGGCATCTGCCTTGGGACTCAGGCAGGCTAATTATATGGCCTATGCAGCCAGGTACCAGAAGTCCAGGTGGGACACTGTACTGGCACTAGCTAAGCAGGCCTCCCCAGCTAGCCTCAGAGATGGAGGGGTGGCTGCTGATGGGATTGAGGCATCTAAGGTACAGGTACATGCTGGTGTGGACTCCAGTGATGTGTTATCTAGAGTCATGGCTACATCTGTGGCTCTTCTGAGAATGGCTTGGCTCAGATGTACTAGTCTTTCACAGGACACCCTGGCTAAGGCCATAGATTTCCCTGTGGTGGGTAATTCTCTGTTTGGGGAGCAGACAGAGAATTACATGAAAAAGATGGATGAGTATAGGACCACCTATAGGAGTGCACAGGCCAAGGAAAGGCAGGCAACTCCTCAAGGCAGCAGGTTAGGGGCAGGGGCAGGCCTTTTCATAGGCCTTTCTACCAACACAGGCCTCTTCTCCTTTCCTCAGAGGGTTCTTCAGAGGAGAGGCAGAAGGTGGATGAGCAGGGCTGCATCCATCCCTCAACCTAAGGCTCCTGCCAAGCAGACACCCTGATGTGTCAGCCTGGGTCGACTTCCCCATTCCTGTAGGAGGCAGGCTGGCTTACTTCATCTAGGACTGGATGTCTGTTATCTCAGACAAGTGGGTCCTGGAGGTGATAAGCCAGGGGCTGGTTTTCAGCTTCAAGAAATTTCCAAAGCTGAGGGCCAGATCTTTCCACCTGCAAGCATCTCGAAACCATTGTCCTAGAGGCAGAGGTTTCATCTCTACTGCTCTAAAGGCTATAGAGAGAGTTCCTACATTGCACAGGGGCAAATGTCTGTACTCCAGGTACTTCCTTACCCCAAAAAGACAGTGGAGTGGTGACCCATTCTAGACTTAAGATACCTGAACAAACATCTTTAAAACCAAAATTCAAAATGGTGACTCTGTGAATAATCCTTCCCTCTCTAAGGCCAGGGGACTGGCTAGCCTCCCTGGACTTAAAAGATGCTACTTTCGCATTCCCATCAGGTGTTCCCACAGAAAGTACCTCAGGTTCAATTGCCTTCAGGAATTATCAGTTCAAAGCTATGGCCTTGCCTGACATCAACTCAAGGGTATTGACAAAATGCCTAGCAGTAGTAGTGGCCTTTAAGAAGCAAAAATATTTCCATGTCCATACCTGGATGACTGGCTCATTGTGGGTCAGTCCCCAGACCAAGTCAAGTCAGACCTTCAAGTGACTCAGCAAGTGCTCACTTCCCTAAGATTCCTTCTCAATCTTCCCAAGTCAGTTCTTGAGCCTGTACACTCCTCACCTTCATTGGGGCAGAGCTGGATACATTCAAAGTAAGAGCTTTTCTTCCCCTGGAAAGGGCAAGGGCTATTGTAGAGCTGACCTCTTCATTCCACTTCTGGTCTTTTGGCCAGCAAGGCACTTCCTTCAACTTCTAAGCCACATGGCAGCTTCTACAGCAGTGGTCCAAGGGCCAGATTTCAGATGAGGGACATTCAGTTTCACCTGAGGGCCTTTTGGTCTCAGAAAAAGATTCTGTAACCAAACTAGTTCCAGTGACCCAGACTCTGATCCAGGCTTTCCACTGGTGACAGGATCAGGGCAACCTAGGCAAGGAGTACCATTCATCACTTATTCTCACTCTGTGTTCCTAACCATGGATGCTTCTCTATTGGGGTGGGAGCCCATCTGGGAGCTCTCACAGCCCAGGGACTGTGGTCCCCTCAGGATCCTTCTTCATTCAGTCTCTTGGAACTCAGGGTGGTCTTTCTGGCCCTGCATGCTTTCTCTCAGTCAGTGCAGAACAAGGTGGTTCAGGTCAGGACAGACAACACCACCACCACCATGTGGTACATCAACAAGCAGGAGGCACTCGGTCCATGGCCTTGTGTACAAAGCCATGAAATTGTGGTCCCTAGCTTATTCTCTGCAGACCTCTCTGATAGCAGTCCACCTTCCAGGGAAGGACAATGTGCTAGCAGATGCATTGAGCAGGATCTCCCAGGGTCATCACAGATGGTCCCTGGACCCTTTGGTGTTGAAAGTAATTTTTTCAAGGTAGATCTCTTTGCAGCCCCAGACAATCACCAACTTCCTCTGTTTTGTTGCAGACCCCAGTCTTGGGCTCAGTCCCTCTGGATGCTCTGATTTTGAACTGGGAAGGAAATTTCTATATGCCTTCCTCCTTTCCTCTACTGTTAGAGGTTCTGGTCAAGGTAAGGTCACAACCTTGCAAAGTGATTCTGATTGCTCCAGACTGGGCCAGGCAGCCTTGGTACCCCTGTTGCTGTCCCTAGCAGTCCATCTTCTCCTGTCTCTTCCCAGGAATTACAACCTGTTAACATCCTCTCAGGGGAAGATTTGGTACCCAATCATCGGTCTCTCAATCTCAAGGCATGGCTCTTGAAGAGTTAGAGTATGCAGATTTGCATCTATTCCAAGGTGTTCTGGATATTCTCAAAGCCTCTTGAAAGCCTTCCACCAGAAAAACTTACAACTCCAAATGGAAAAGCTTCAGCATGTGGTGTTCCAAGAAGCATATATCCCCAGACACTGCTGAATTGTCTATAGTTCTGGATTATATGGTTCATCAAAATGGCTAAGCCTCAGACCAGCTACTCTCAAAGTACATTTGTCAGCTATTTCTGCTTTTTGTCAGTGGAAAGCCTTCCTCACTGTCATCTCACCCTATATTCTGTAAATTTTTCAAGGTATTGCATCATAGCAATCCCCTTTAGGGATCCTACCCCTGCTTGGGATCTTAATGTGTGCATTGCTCAGCTTATGCAACCCGCTTTGAGCCTTTATCTTCAGCAGAGCTTAAGTACTTGACTTGGAAAACTGTGTTCCTGGTAGCTATACCTCTGCCAGGCGTATCGGTGAATTTCCTCCTCAACTTTCCACAACCCCTGCTCATCCATCTTGGCCTTTCTGCCTGGCCTTTTACTCTGAGTCCTGTTACAGGAACTCTTAGCCTCTAGTATCCCGCAGTATAGCACAGTGGTTTAAGGCTCTGAGCTGCAAATCTGGTGACATCCAGCAGACTAGACGGGTTTGAATCCCCAGCCCCCACTTGCATACTGTGTGACCCTGAGCAAGTCACTTAACTTCCTTGTGCTCCCAGGTTGCACCTGGAAACAAGCTTTGACAGAGTGTGTCTTTCCTGGTTAAACAATTCCCCCTTTCCCTTTCTTAATGAGTTCCTATCTCTGGTTTGTGTCTATACCATGCTGGATCCTGGCCAGGTACCTTCTCACTACCTCTCTCATCTTGCAACATCCACCCACCTGAAATCCAGCACCTTTGTATTGGATGCCACCCCTCTTTGACCATAATCAACCTCAACCATACTGAGTGATAGTCACTCCCTGCATGTGGTTCGTCCACCTTGCTATCCCTCACAAACTCCCCATTTGTAAGCACTAGGTCAAGGGTGTTACCCCAGGTGGGTCACTGACCACCTGTGTCAGGAAGCTGTCCTGAAGGTGTCCTGCAGTACCTGATCCCTTTTATTGCTGGTGGCTGGGGTTCTCCAGTCTACCCCGGCAGGTTGAAGTCCCCACAACCATCACATTCCCCTCCCACATGCCCTTCTAATCTGCCTGACAGGTTCCCTGTCCTACTCGTCTGTCTGGGAGGGTGGCCTGTACATCACTTCCATACAGATAGTCCTTTCCCTGGAATCCTGGATTAGCAGCCATAATGACTCTGTTTCTCCCTCCTCCCCACTCCTCCCTAATGGACTTTAGCCTCTCCCTCACATATTATGCCACCCCCCTCCTGTTTTCCCTATCCCTATGGAATATTCTATACCCTGGGACTGCTGGGTCCCAGTCATGGTGATGGTGGCCAATGTTTCCGTGATGGTTCCATGTCCTCCTCCTCTCCACCATGAGGGGCCTGTAAGTCATTAATTTTATCCTTCAGGCTCCTAGCATTCATGGTGACCACCTTCCATCCTTTACTGTCCTCAACATCCTCTGCCTCGACTTCCAGCATCCCTCTATTGCAGTTACCTAGTTGATTGCCCTTGTTGTGGGGGGTAAGCTTACTCTGCTTTCCATCTCATGCCCACTGTATGCCTTCCAGCCACCTGCCACCCTCCTCTCCAAGTTTAGATGTCAGCTAACTCAATATACTCCCCAAGCTTCCATTTCAGCACCTTCTTGCCCTCTTCATTTAGGTGAAGTATATTCTTTGCATATAGACTACTGTCCTTCCAGGTCTTTCCCACCATCCACTTACCCATACCCTTTGGTGTGACACCATTTGCCTAACCATTCATTAAATCCCTTGATCCTTTGTTTTCTAGCTGTGTTTGGCTTGGCACTGTGCATATCTCAGGAAAAGTTACTGATCTACCCTCCACCTCGTATAAAGTTCCCAGCTTCTCAGACCTCTTTTGGACTACTTCTAATGTACTGTCAGCCAGGTCGTTTGTCCCCAGATGTAGAATTAAATGAGGTTTCTCCTTCCCCTTCTAGCATATTTCAGGACAGATTGTCCCTCTTTTCCAGCTGTCATCTCTGGCATGGCCTTCACCTATATCGACTACACCTTCCCCTTTGCTACCCCACCTTACCCCTTTAGTAATGAATCTCCCAGTACTAGTATTATCCCATATTTCCATCTGCCTGCTTCCCTCCTCCGTTCTTCTCCTGTCTGACTCCTCCTCCTCCTCCAGCTCAGAATTCTCCCATCTGTCTCTGTTGCCATTTGTCTTCTGCCTGGCTCCTCCTCCAGCACATAATTCCTTTTGCCTGTCTCAGCCACCATTTCTCTCCTGCCTGACTCTTCCTCCTGCACGTAATTCTCTTCGCCTGTCCCTGTCACTGTTCCTCTCCTGCTGACTCCTTCTCCTGCACAATTCCCCGTCTGTTGCCTTTCCTCCATCAGTATTCTCCATTGCCACAGCTGCTATGCCCTGACATCTTCTCTATCCACCATACTACTCCCTCGGGTCCTTGCTCCTTCAACTGTCCCTCCAGCTGTGCCCCTCACCCTCTTCACCCTGCCCCCCCTTAGACATGCTACTGTCCCTTGTGCATTCCCCTGCCTTTCCCTCTATTACTCCTCTGGGTATCCGCACCCTCCTCCTCCACCAATGTCTCAGCACTGCAAATGTATTACCTGCTCGCTCTGCATTACTGTGCCTTTGTTCCTCCATCCTGACTTGAGCCTTCAGTCCAGTGCTAGGCCCCCTCTTCACCCCTTCCATGATCCGATGTACCTCCTATGTTATTTCCTCATGATACTCCCTGGGGATGCCCTCCTGCCCTAGATTCTCCCCCTTCCTCATCCTCTCAACTCTTTCCCGAGTCACTGCACTTCTTCTTGAAACTCCTCATCCTGTGACAGACTGGACAACCTCCTAGTTTCCAAAATATGTTCATCCAAACTGCAGCCAAGTATGCATCCATCTGTATCCCTCCTGGAAACGAGGCTGAAAATAGGTCAAACTGTCTAGTCCTCCCTTCCCATCAACAAAAACTAAATAAATATATGGGTTCTTATCATGGACTAATCGGCAACCCTTTTCAAGAAGACAGTCTTAGGCCTACATATTTGATGTTATTTCAACCTAAATCATGAAAGATGTTCATTACTACTGGTTCATACTTCACTGTGTACTACCTACTTTGTATGTGCTTTAAGTATGTTATATTACCTTATATGTAATGACTGAGCTACTGTTAAAGTCCCTTATATTGTGCCTTGTACCAGTATAATGAGTTGTTGTTTATCAGGTAATAAAATCTGTCTTATACATAGAAACCTAGACCATGATGAAGAAGAAGATCAGAGGTCCATCCAATCTGCCCATATTCCATTTAATCCCTGGAATCTTTGAACCTATTGTTCCTCCAAGTACTAACCCTCTCTGTTCTATCCCCATTCTCCTCCTTGGTCTTGTCACCCCAGCTGAGGTAACCACTATTCCTTCATTCCATCCTTAGAAAAATAGAAACATAAAACTTGATGGCAGATAAGGACTGCCTGGCCCACCTAGTCTGCCCAGTTCCTACCTACTGCATAATCTCCAGATAGTGTTTGATCTGTGGCCTACCTCCTGCTTCCCACCACTAGTTTTGCTTTCTGCATGTCTCATGCATTCTTGAATTCAACAACTGTTTTGCCTCACAGCCTCCTCTGGGAGGCTGTTCCATCATCCACCACCATTTCTGTGAAAAAATACTTCCTTCGTTGCCCGAGTCTTCCTCCCTCAAACTCATATTGTGACCCATATGTATTCCATGCCTGCTTGAATCCCTGACTGTGTTGCACCCACCACCTCAGCTGACAGATTGTTCCAAGGTTCCACCACTCTTTCTGTAAAGTACTTCCTCACATCCCTCCTGAACATCCTCCTGTTAATTTCCACTTGTGACCACGTGATCTCGAGTTGGTATTCAGGGTAAATAATTCTCTATAGCTTACCTCATTAATTCCTTTAAGGAACTTGAAGATCTCTCATATCTCCCTCTCCCTTTTGGTTTCCAGTGAATACATATTTAGTGCCTTGATGCACTCCTCATAGGATCTGCCCTGCCGGCCTAAATAATTTTGTTACTCTCTGCTGCACTGTTTCCAACCTATCCCTGTTCTTTCTGAGATGACAGCTCAAGAACTGAATGCAGTACTCCAGGTGAGGGCCTCACCAGGGATCTGTATTGGGGAAGTATTACCTCTTTTCTTCAGCTATCACTACCCCACCTATATCCCAACATCCTGTTAGCCTTGCTATAGGCCTTGTTGTACTGGCTTGTTTGTTTGTTTAAGGAGTTACTGATAATAACTCCTAGATCACTTTCCTCTTCTGTAGCGCTAAGTCTCACCCCCATCTAGTACTCCTACTTGAGGTTCCTTTCCCCAGGTTCATACAAAACAGACTTTGATGGCAGATAAGGACCACTTGACCCTCCTAATCTGCCCATCCCCCTGCCTACTGGATAAGCTGCAGACCCTAGTTAACCAACAGCCTACTTCTTCGAACCCCCACCAGAATTGCCTTATGTATGTTCCATGCATTCTTGAATTCCCCACTGCTTTGTCCCTCTACCTCCTCAGAAAGGTCATTCCATGTGTCCACCACCCTTTCTGTGAAAAAATACTTCCTCACATTGCCCTGAGCTGTCCCCCTCTATCTTCAGATTGTGTTCCCTTGTTCTTGCCATCTCTTTTTCTGAAAGATGATTCCCTCTTGGACTTTGTTGATTCCTTGAGGTTCTTAAATGTTTCTATCATGTCCCCCTCCCCCTTTCCTCAAGAGTATACATATTAAGCTCCTTTAGTTTACCCTTTTGGCCTTGCATTTTAACTGCCAGAACTTTGACCACCCTCTAGTTTTTGTAAATCCTCTGTAGATCCCTTATTCACTCATCACTATCCACCGTCCCACATAGTTTTGTGTCATCTGAGAAGAGAGCAGCCTGCCCTGGAACCCCTCACCAATGTCAGTAATGAACATGTTGAGAGGACCAGATTCAGAACAGATCTCTAGGGGAACACCACTCATAATCTCCTTTTCCTCTGATTTAAGCCATTGACCACCACCCTCTGCTGTTTCCTTTTAGCCAACTACCCACCTAGTTCACTACAGTTTAGCCACACCCAGGTCTTCCATCTTTTGAGCAACCTTGTGTGTGGTACCTAATCAAAAGCCTTACTGAACTCAAAGTACAGCAGATCCACAGTTTGGCTCTTGTCTACTTCCTTGGTCACCAAGCATTCACAATGGGAAGGTCATGTCAGATGAATCTAATCGATTCCTTTGACTGTGTGACCAAAGTAGTAGACCAGGGAGGGCTGTGGACATAGCCTACCTAGACTTTAGAAAGGCATTTGACACAGTCCCGCACAAAGATTAATAAACAAATTAGCCAGCCTGGGAGTGGGTCCCAGGGTGGTAGCCTGGGTGAAACATTGGCTGGACAACAGGACTCAGAGGGTCATAGTAAACAGAGTCCACAGTAAGGAAAGAGGGTTGCTAGTTGGATACCACAAGATTCAGTAGTGGTTTTGGTCCTTTTAATGTCTTTATAAGTGACACTGAAGAGGGACTGGAAGGAAAAGTATGTCTCTTTGCAGATGACACAAAGATCTGCAACAGGGTTGATACACAAGGTGGGGTGGAAAAGATGAGAAGGACTTGGCAAGGTTGGAGGATTGGTCAAATATATGGCAACTTAGATTTAGTGCTAAGAAGTGCAAAGTAATGAACCTGAGAAACAAAACCCAGGAAGAGTACACAATTGGGGGTGAGATACAACAACAAAAATGGAAAGAGACCTGGGGTAGTTATAGCATATGACCTAAAGGTGGGCAAGCAATGTGAGAAAGCAATAAGGAGGACTGGGGGTAATGGAATGCATAGGGAGAGACCTCACCAGTAGAAAACAGGAAGTTGTTATCCTCTTTATGGACAGTTGGTGAGACCCCATCTAGAGTATTGTGTGCAGTTCTGGCGATCCCATCTCCATAAAGACATAGACAAGGTGGAGGCTGTCCAGAGGAGGCAACCAAAAATGTTGCAAGATCTGCACCAAAATATATGAAGAGAGACTAAAGGAGCTTAATATGTATACCCTCGAGGAAAGGAGGAGAGGGACATAATAAAACTTTCAAGTATCTCAAGGGAATCAAGAAAGTCCAAGAGGCTAGGGTCTTTCAGAAAAGAGTTGTGCAAGAACAAGGGGAACAATTTGAAGATAGAGGGGATGGCTCAGAGGTAATCGTGGAAGTGTTTTTTCATGGACAGGGTTGTGGATGCATGGAACAGCCTTCCTGAGGAGGTCATGGAGTGAAAAGTGGGGGAATTGAAGAATGAATGGGACAGACATTAGGCAATTCTAGTGGGGGTAGGAGGAAGTAGGCTGTTGGTTAATTGAGTAAAAGCCTTGTTGAACTCAAAGTACAGCAGATCCCCAGTTTGGCTTTTGTCTACTTCCTTGGTTATCCAGTCAAGGGAAAAAATCGGGTTCGTCTGATAAGACATTCCTGCTACAAAACCATATTGATTACTATCTTAGAGCCCGTTGCTCTCTAGGTAGTTCACAAGGTCTTTTGTGGTTAGTGATTCCGTCAGCTTCCCCAAAATGGAGGTCAGACTGACAGGCCTGTAGTTTCCTTGTTGCTCCCTCTTCCCCCGCCCCCACAAAAGCAGTGCCACATCTGCTAGTCTTCAATCGCTTGGATCTTCTCCAGGCCTAAGTGAACTGTCAAACAGTCCAGTCAGTGGTTCAGTCAGTTCTGCTACTAAATCCTAAGTATCCTTGGATATACCCATCTGGTCCTGGGGCCTTATCCATCCTAAGGGCTGCCAGCCCTTTCAGAACCCTCTCACTAGTAAGTATTGGCTGCCTCATTTCAGGAACTCCTTTAGCAACTGCTTTGACACTGCTTTTGGCAAAGATCCACAGTCCTCCTTACTGAGTACTGAGAAAATGCAGTCATTCAAGACTGCAGCCTTTTGATCCTCCTCCTCCTCTATAACCTACCACCTTCAACTAACCATGTGATGCCCCCTTCAAAAATATAGCTAAAAAGGTTCTTGTCCCCATCCATGATATGCAGCTCTTTGTTTGCTTTCACCTCCCCGATGACCCTCTTTGCCTCCCTATTTTTCTAGATAATCCTCCTTTCTATCTCCCCTACTTTCCTTGAATTTATAGAAGGCCTTCTTTTGCCTAACTACTTCCCTGACCATAGCTGAGAACCATAGTGGTCTCATAAACCTGTTTTTAGATTCTAATTCTATGTTAAATTTAATACAACATTTAGCTTAAAAAAAAATCAGGGGCAGGAATACAAAAATGGGTAGAGTGGTGTTGGCGACCACTAAGCAGGAAAGAGACTTGAGGATAATCATATTGGATTACCTAAAGGTGGCCAGGCAGTGCAACAAGGTAACTGGTGGGCAAGTGGGATACTGGGGTGCATAGGGAGGGATATCATGAGCAGAAAGAGGAGGTGGGATTGTCTCTCAATAAGTTACTAGTATGACCCCCATGTGAGTACTATGTCCAGTTCTGGAGACCACATCTCCAAAAAGACATAGACAGAGTTGAGTAGTCCAAAATAGGGCAACTAAAACGGTGCAGAGTCTGCATTAAAAGCCATATGAGGAGAGAATAAAGGACCTCCGTATGTAAACATGCTTGAAGAGGGGCAGATATTATAGGGACTCTTAAATACCTCACAGGAGTAAATAAGGAACAGGACAGCAGTATTTTTCAGAAAAAAGGTGCTCAAGAACAAAGGGATATACTGTGAAGCTGGAGGGGTAAATTTAGGAGAGATGTGAGAAGTACTTCTTCACAGAAAGTGATGGATTACTGGAACAGCCTTCAAGCTGAGATGGTGAGGGCATAAACAGTGGTGGGGTTCAATAATGAATGGGATAGGCATCAGGGAATCTTAGTAGAAAGGAAAGTGGGGAGTGAGAAAGAAAGAGAAAGAGATAGACGAGAGTCTAAGGTGGTACCATAGGTAGGGAAAAATGAGCAGACTGGGTGAGTCAAGCGGTCCTTATTGCCATCAAATTCTGTTTCCATGTTTGTGTACAGCACAAAGTGATGCATGTTAGAAATGTACCACAGGGTGGTGCTTGTGAATGCTTTGGAGCCCTGATTAGCAAATGTTATTTTGTTAGTAATTTAATCTGTATTATTGATTTGTAGATCAGTCATGGTGCTGGGCTTCCACTACTGAGTGATAAACATCAGTTTCCATCATTCCTTTGCACATGAGGGTGATTACTTTCAACCATTTGGCCTTGCAGAGTTCATTAAGTACTTTGGGTGGACCTGGTAGGGATTATCTATGCAGATAATGACTACAGTGTACAAGAAAGTCAGCAGCTGAAGGAAACATTATTTGAGGCTGGTGTCTGTATGGCATTTATTATTTTTCTTGTGGAGATGATTGCGACTTCATCTGCAGTTGTTGTAGTGATTTGTGCTTATGCACCACAGATAGCTTTAATCATGGAGGAGATAACTGCACAGAATATAACAGGAAAAGTCTGAATAGCATCTTCAAGTTGGATGACAGAGTTTATTTTTCCTAAGAAGGAACTCTAGAAAACATATAAATGGCACAATAGGGTTTACAGATCCCAGTGGAAATATTCCAAGGTTTAAAGACTTTTTCTTACGTATTCACCCTTCCAAATATCACAGGATATCTATATGAAACTATTCTGGGAGACTGTATTCAGTTGTAAGTGGATGAATAATGAAATCATTAAAATGTTCACACCTTGCTCCATGCTGGCGACCGGGTTCGAGAATGGACTCGGGTTGCCAGGAGTCGGCAGGGAAGGAGAGGGATTGAGCATCCGTAGACTGCTCTCCCTCTCCGGGGAGGGGTTCCCAGTCATCGGTGCTCCAGTGACCTCTGGTGGAGCCGGAGGCGGGCACTGGCATTGTAATTCAGGGGTGAGCTTGGGGCATGATGCCAGGAAGGAGCAGTGCGGACACGTGCCGCCACCTTCCATTGGTGTCATTGCATGCCCTGAGCCCACATCAGAGAAAAAGGAGAAAAGTGTGGCGCTTCGGTCACGGCAGCTTGATGGCTGTCTGAGAAGCTGGCTGGCCTTGGGGGCACCACTGCAGATACTGGATCCTGTGTCAGTGGGGAGTAAGGAGGGACTCCCTGCCACCCCGCTGTGGGGGCAAGCCATGGGGTAGATGGTGGGGCTTCAATGGAGCAGGACAGAGCGGACAGTGGCTGGAGATGGGCGGATGCGGCGTGAAGAGGCAGACCAGAGCCACAAGCTAAAAAAGTACTAACTAAAAAAAAGTATCTCATAAAATATTATGGAAGGAATTAGGATAAAATTGAATTCAAACATCATCAGATGGCTACAATCCAGATTGGGAGAAAGACAGCAGGGGTCTCTTAAAGGGATATTGTCTGATTGCGAAGGATACAAGTGGTGTACTGCAGGGTCTGTGTTAGGTCCCACCCTGTTTAACATAATGGTAACCACTATGACAGTTACAGGAAAAGCATGGATATGTAAATATGCTGATGATGTTAAACTGGGTGGACTGGTGACTACAACTACAGATAGGGAACAACTGCAAAAACAACTAGGCAGGTTGACTGACTTGGCTAAGATCCTTAAAATGAGGTTTAACATACAAAAATATAAAGTCATGCATTGGGGAAGAACAATCCACTTATAAGTTACAAACTAAACAATACTACACTCCAAATAACTGAGGAAAAGCACATTGAAACAATAATAATGGATGATCTATCTGTTGATAGAAATAGTATGGTAAAGGTAAAAATGTCACAAAATTGTGGGCTGTATACTCACCTGCATAAAAAGTAGGAACCAGAGAAATAGTCCACTTCATACAAGCCTGGTGCACCCACATTTGGAGAATTGCTCCCAGTTCAGTATGTCACATACTAAAGGTCAAAATTTAATGGAGCGATTGCAAAGGAAGGTCACTCGAAAATCAAATCATTACAAAATCTGAGTTATGGAAAGAGATTTGAAAATGACATTTATTTTCAGCAAAATATAGACAAGTCAGAGGAGATCTTCGTCTAAGATATAAAGCTGTACATAATGAGGAAAACTGTGGGATTAGAGACACAGAAGGCAAAAACAGCTAGGAGCAATAGTCTTAAAAAGGGCAGTTAACCAAACAAAAAATTGAGGTACATTTTTATGCAAAGGGTTGTGACAATGTGGAACAGACTACCACAACATATTGTTGAAGCCAGAACATAACTGTATTCAAGAGTAGATTAGACAAATTCATGGGTAAAAAAAAAATGGGGCGATTCCAAGACAGGTACAGTACACCAGGTATATAACACAGCACACCAGTCAAGATAGCATAAAATGCAAGTTATACCAGCGAGTTGCGACAAGTGCAATTCCTAAAGAACACTTATGACGCAACCCAAACTGCAATGACATAATCAAGATACATGCAGTTACATCACAAAATGCATGCACCAGTGTGTACCACAGCCTACGACAGGCATAACACACCAGCACCATGGAACTGCTATTCCAAAACAGTTGGCAGAGAAATACGGCAGAGGAAGGTCCGTAAGTTAGAACTGGTAATAGCTGTCCTGAACAGTGCACAGGCCCATGCCTCACAACCCCTGCCTCAGGAATTAGGGACAAAGCTGAAAAGAATCTGGGATGAAAGACCAAAACCAGGGCATAGCCCCAAATTGTTAATAGCCACTTAGGAAGCTGGTAAAATAAGCTATATAGTATGAAATGCATTCTCTAAGAAACACACATCTGTAATCATAATGTGTGACACTTAGTGTATGCACAACACCCATTAGTCGGTCACACACACACACAAGTGGTAGGAGGAACAGGGTACAATTGTGAGGCAAAAGCAAGGACATCCCTGAACGTCAGGGACAGTGGAGAGGTATGCACAGGCCAGAGGCCCCCCAGCCAGACAGTAGCACACCGACAACCAGCAGGGCATGAACGCGGACCAAAGGGCAAACAGTGGAACACACAAGCAAATGTGCCCAGGACACTCGGACAGAGTGAGAAGGGCTGCAGGATGACCAGACATGCCAGTAGAAAGTGAGCACCAGACAGGGTGCAGCATGGAGCACAGCATGCAGCAACAAGAGCCAACACAGAATGTGGGACAAAGCAGCGCCATGTAGCACAGAGATGCAATAGTATGTACCACGGAGAACCATGCCATGAAATGTGGGACAGTCTGGAGGAAGCACTGCAGACAGCCAATCAGTGGGACACCACACAGGTGGCAAGAGGGTAGAGTGCAGGCACCACCACAGCCAACCCAGGCAGCAGCAAGGCGGCACCAGCAGGATAACAGGGGCCACATAGTGACACAACACAGCACTGGCAATGGCATGGTGCCCATGCTAATGCCACCGTGCAACCAGGGAGGTGACAGCAGCTGCCAGCTGACATGCAACATGAGTGGCTGCACTGGATCAGGAACAGTGCCCAGGTATGCTGAACGTCTCAGACAGGCAGTGGCTAAATGTGACATGTGAGATGTCCTGTCACAGCAGTGGCAATGAGGGTGGTCACACAGACATTGTGTGCAAACATGTTTACTTGTGGATGGTGACAATATACATAGATGACACAAAGCATTACAATATTGTACAGGTGCCAAGCCCTCACACATACCCACACTCAGTGACAGAGCAGTGCACACACATGACCCATGTCTGTGCCCCTCTGTGCCATACACACACATCCAGCCATGCCAATGCACCTCCTCATGCACAGCAGATATTAGTATTCTGTGCCCACCCTGAGTGCTACCCCCCGTGACAGCACACCCTCTGGCAGCAGTGTGCCATGGGCGCATGTCTGTCCAGCATCTGCTACTAATGCCCAGTTCTCTTTCACTTTGCAGACCCTGTGGTGGCACTGGGTCCACCCTGCACCCACTGCAAGTCTGCTGCACCACCACTGTCACCAAGTCCTACTGGCACTAATGGCCTCAGGGGTCTTCTCGCCTCTCTGATGCAGGTGGCACATGCTGTTGCACTGTCCTTGGTCTCTTTACCCTTGGGCACACTGGCGACCATTGCCTTCTTCCATGCCACCACCTGTGCTGCCTCCTGCTGTGTGCCACTGGTCCTGTGCCCAGTGCCCAGAGCCTTCCGCCCCAAGCCCCTGGTGGCGGGCATTGCTGCTCTTTCTTGCTTGCTGCTCTTGCAGCTTGTGGTGCCAACAGTGCATGTCTGGTGGATGATGGTGGCAGATATCGCCCAGCTGTTGTGGATATTTGTCAGCAGAGGGTCTACAGTGCTTGCTGGCCTGTGGCAGTGTTGCCAATGGTGGCAGTGGTGGGGCACCTGCAGTGGCATGGCCACTGGTGTTGGTGGAGGATGTGGGTGCTGCTGACCCAGGGTGCTGCTGTTGGTGGTGGTGGTGTGTGGTGGGGTGGGTGCTGCTGAACCCACTGCCCCTGGCAGTGGTGGTGTGGTTTCTGCAGCTTTTCTTGGTGCAGTTGCCAGTGCTGGGGATGGCTGCTTCTCCTGTGATGCCAGTGTGGTTTTGTCACACCCACAGTGGCCCGGAAGCAGGCCTTCTTGCCTGGCCTGTAGCAGCCACCAGTGCATCTGCCTGCCTCACCTGCTGTGTCACAGACCCCTAGATGGCCATGGCCATGTAGGTGATGCACACGTTTGTGCCTGTATGCAGGCCTGTGTGGAGGCCATGGCCTCCACATGCTGCTCCATGGCCAAAACAGCATTTTGCACCCCAGTCTCCAGGACCCCTGTGAGTGTGCCCATTTGCTCCTGCTGTGCTGCATGCTGGGTGTCCATCCTGAGCCTTATGCAGCCCAGCATCTTGGTCTGTTCTGCACGTGTAGTGACTAGAGCTTGGTAGAACCCTACATAGTCCGTAATGTCTGTGGCCTGTCTTCCTCTGGGGATGGTGTTGTCCCATCCAGAGCCTCCTCCAGCCTGCAGCATGATGTTGGGCTCATGTCTGGGATGATCTCATCCCCCAGGCTCCCGCTACTGAGAAAGTCACTAAGGTCCAGTTCCTCCTTCTCTTGCTGCTAATCACCCACTGCTTCCTGCTCCCCACCACAGATGTCCTGGCTGTGTCTTGCTGGGCCTGCACTGCAGTGGTGTGTGCCCTGTCACGGCACTGTGTCACTGCTGCTGCCCTAAGGAGTCATCAGTGCATCAGTGGTACATCCAGTGTCATGCCTGCTCATCTCAGCCCTGCATCACTGTTCCACATGCTGGTGGTGGTGGTGCTGGCCATGTCTCCCTGCCCCATTGTCCTCTGGGCACAGCTCCAGTGGGGGAATGACAACACATCAGTGCTGCAGCACTGTTCCATACTGACTGTGCTTGCCACCAGCTGAACCACATCCTGTGGGTGTGGGTGCTGGTCATCAACTTGCCTGCCCCTGTGTCCTATGGCTCTGCACCTGTGGGCATGACAGTGCTACAGTGCTACCACACCATTACATGCCTACCATGCGTGCCACCTTCATGCCCCTGTGTCACTGTCCACTGCTTGGTGGGCAGTGCTGGCCATCATCTTACCTGCCCTGTGTCCACGACAGCTGCACTTGGGGGCTGTGTGTCAGTGCTGCCTACCCCTGTTGTGGCTGCACAGCCTGCAGTTCACATAGCTGTGCCCCATGCCAGGGTCCGGGCCACATGGTCCCTCCCATCTGTGCACTGTTCCACGTTGCATGGCTGTGCCCTCCTTCACCGTTCCTACTGTACTGCATCACACTGCCTGTGCACCCAGTATATTACCGTCCCTCTTGACTAGTGGTACATTCCTTCATCATTGTCACTATGCCATGCATCACATGGACACTGTACTGGCTCACGAATGCCAGCACCCTCTCTCGTTGGTGCTTAGAGGTCACACCTCCTGTAGCCCACCTTCTGTGGCTGGAGCCTGCCACATTGAATGCCTCCTTGGCTTTTCCATGGCACTTCAGGTCACTGTACATAGATACATAGATACATAGACAGTGTCGGCAGATAAGGCCTATGGCCCACCCAGTCTGCCCATTTGAGCTTGTAAGTTCAGTTTGTTTTCCTGAAGTCTGTTGCCCTCACCCCTGACCTCCAGAAATTCCTTTATGTCTATCCCATGCATTCTTAAATCCCATGATTGTTTCAGCCCCCACCACTTCCTCTCTGCAGGGTATTCCACTTGTCCACCACCCATTCTGTGAAGAAATTCTTTCTCATGTTTCCTCTGAATCGTCCTCCTCCAACTTTATCCCATGCCCTCTAGTCCTGGAACATCTTTTCGCTTAAAAATAGGGTTTTCCTGCCTGTTCTTCCTATAAGATACTTGTATGTCTCTATCATATCGCTCTCCTCCTCTCCTCTCCACTCCTCCAGGAGTACATGTTCAGTTCCTTCAACCTGTCTTCATGGGACTTGTGATGCAATCCATGCACCATCTTTTTGCCCTCCTCAGAACCTTCTCTACCCTGTCTATGTCCTTACTGGGTATGGTCTCAGAACTGTACACTGTACTCCAGGTGGGGCCTCACTAGTGTCTTGTATGGTGGAATTATGACCTCCCTTTTCCTGCTGGTGATGCCCCTGCCTATACATCCCAGCATCCTATTTGCTTTACACTGCTGCCTTGTCACACTGTTTCCGTACCTTGAGGTCATCAGAGATGATAACCCCAAGATCCCTTTCCTGCTTGGTGCATGCTATATCCTCACCCCCAACTGATATATTGTACCAGGGTTTTTGTCCCCATATGCATTATCTTGCACTTCTTTGCATTGAATTTCAACTGCCAAACCCTGACCATTCTTCAAGTTTCTGCAGGTTGCTTCTCATTCTGTCTACACCCTGTGGTGTGTCTACTCTGTTACAGAGCTTTGTGTCATCAGCAAACAGTGAAATTCTGCCTTCTGGTCCTGCGCAATGTCACTGATGAAGATGTTGAATAGGACCGGTCCCAGCACTGATCCTTGTGGCACCCACTGGTCACTCTTCCCTCTGTAGAGTGACAGCCATTTCCACCACCCTCTGTGTCCTGCCACCCAGCCAGTTACTACCCACCACACTACTGTCCTGCCCACACCCATATTCCCCAGTTTGTGTAATAGTCTTCTATGTGGCACAGTGTCAAAGGCCTTGCTGAGAGTCCAGATGGGCCATGTCCACTTGCCCTCTGCTGATCCACCTCCCTAGTCACCCAGTCAAAAATTCAACGAGGTTGGTCTGACATGAGCCTCCCCTGGTGAAACCATGCTGCCTTGGGTCCTGTAGTCCATTAACAACCAGATGTTCACCAATCTCTCCTTCAGTAGTGCTTCCATGATCTTCCCCACTACTGAGGTGAGGCTGACTAGTCTGTAGTTCCTGCTTCCTCTTTGTTCCCACTTTTGTATAAGGGACTACATCTGCTGTCCTCCAGTCTTTGGGTACCCCCCGTTTCAAGTGATCGGCTAAACAGGATAACCAGAGGTTCAGCCACCACCTCTCTTAGTTCTTTAAGGACCCTGGGTGCACCCATCTGGCCTCATTGCTTTATCAACTCTTATTACTTCCAGTTCCTTCAGGACCCTTTCTCGTGTAAAGGGACTTGTGTCCATTTCTGCACCATTCTCACCCTTGTACTCCTTCAGACCCATTACCCCCTCTTCCTCAGTAAAGACTGAGCAGAAATACCTGTTCAATATGTCAGCTTTACTGTTGTCATCCTCCATGACCTCATCCTCCCCTTCAGTCTCACTATCCCTCCTTTGTTTTCTTTTTCAATTATGTACCTGTAAAGGGTTTTGTCCCTCTACCCACTGATTTACAATGTGTTCTTCTGTCTGAGCTTTGGCTTCCTTACTGACCTCCCTGCCTCCTTTGCTTCTCCTGGTACTTCTCCCTATCCCTTCTGCCTGTGTCTTTTTGTATTGCCTGAATGCAATCTTTTTGCTTTCACTTTCTTTGCTACCTCTTTGGTAAACCATAATGGTCTCCTCTTCCTTTTCCTCTTGCTAACCTGCTTAATGCATAATTCTGTTGTTCTTGTAATCCCCATTTAAATACTTCCCACTGTTCCTCAACCCTGATTACTGTCCCATTCCCTTAATGCCTTTTTAAGTATCTCCCCATTTTCCCAAAGTCTGTCCCCTAAAATCCAGTATCGTGTTTTGTGTGGTTTGGTTCTGCTCTTTCTGTGATTTCAAACCACAATGACTGGTGGTCACTGTTTCCCAGGTGCTCCCCACTGTTACCCCCCATCACGCTGTCCCTGTTTGTGAGCACAAGGTCCAGTATTGCCTTCTGCCGAGTTGGTTCCATGACCAGTTGCTTGAGGAAGGCACCCTGAAGAGTCCAGGATAAATCTGCTCCTAGTTGATGCTGCTGCTGGGATGCTCCAGTCACATCTGGAACATTGAAGTCTTCAACCAGTACTACCTCACCCTTGTCTGCCATCCTTTGGATGGCTAGCATCAACTCTATCTGTTTCTTCCTCCTGGGCTGGTGGTCTATAGACCACACCTGTGGATGGCTGTCCCCAATTTCCTTTCCAGCTTAACCCACAGTATCTCTCCCCATTTTGTTCCTCCTGGATCTCTGAGGCCCTTATGTCATTTTTCACATACAGTGCCACTCCTCCTCCCTTCCTGCCTGCTCAGTCTCCTCTGAATATGTTGCAGCTAGGTATGGCCATCTCCCAGTCGTGGTTATCATTACACCACATTTCAGTGATAGCCACAATGTCAAGTCTGACTGCACCATGACAGCCTCCAGATCTTCCATCTTGTTGCTTACCGCTTTTGGAGGTCGCTCACACTGCATCGAGCATGTGCCACCACATTCACCTGCTTTGCAGCTGCATCCATGCCTCCTTTCTCTGCAGCTACTGTTCTCCTCTACTCACTTCCCCAACAGCAGGTCTGGTTCTGCCTCTAGTTCATCCAACATCACATCTGTATCCTCAACGTAAGTTCTTCTTCCTTCTCTTACTGTTGCTTGTCACCTCTCCCTGCTCTCCAACATCTCGTAGCCCTTCAACATCTCTGTGACTTCGCACACCTTTATGGTTGTAGGGTTGTGACATACATATTGTTATGCCGCTATTGTGGGCTCTGACATGTAGGGTGCGTAACATGTGACATGCGTAATTCTGCATTTTCCATTGTATCTGCTGGTTCTCTTGGAATATTGCGCAGCTTGCATGTCATAGGATTTTGGCATAACTTAGGCACTGGTGTACTTTGCTTTTCTCTCTCAACTGTCTTGGAATCAGGCCCATGAGTTCCACCCATGGCACCTGTGGGTGTTGAGTTCAGTAAAGGGCTATCCAGCCTACTGAACAGGTATTCCTCTATGAACCTATGAACTGAGGTCAAACTAACAGGCCTGTAGTTACCTGCCTCTGTCTTGCTCCCACTTTTGTGAAGAAAATCACATCTGCCCTCCTCCAGTCCTCAGGTACCACCATTCTCTCATAATTTGTTAAAAGAGTAGTCAATGGTGTCACTAGTTCTCCCTTAGTCCTTTTAGAATTCTGGGGTGAATCCCATCTGGCTCCATTGCCTCGTCCACCTTGAGTTTTAGAAGTTCTTTCAGGACCCTTTGTTCCCGTGAATGGACTGGTATTGACCCCTATTCAGAGTGCTTCTATCATTTGGTTTCGTACCTCCCCTCCTTTTCATTTGTGAATACTGAACAAAGTATTTGTTCAGTATCTCTGCCTTTCACTGTCACCCTCTCCACCCACCCTCCCTTTATTAAGCCTCACAATCCTTCCTTGGTCCTTCTTCAGTCACTAATGTACCTAAAAAGGTTTTATCCCCCTCTTAACTAAGTTGGCTATCTTTTCCTTAGCTTGGGCCTTTGCTATTCTGACTGCCTTTCTGCTCCTTCTGCTTTAACTAATACAGTTCTCTGTACTGCTCCTTTGTGATTCCTTATACTTCCTGAATGCTGTCTTTTTCTCCCTAACCTTCCCGCCACCTCTTTTTGAGAACCATGTTTTTTTCTTCCTTTTGTTTTGTTTATTTGCTTCACACAAAGGCTTGTTGCTCCTTGGATGGCATTTTGATTCTTCAAATCTCACAATTCCTGCACCACCACCACAAGTAAAAACCACAAGCTTGAAAATACAAAGCATTTATTGAGGCAAAATGGAAGCACCACGGAAGTGCAATGGCAACACGCTGACATCCCCACAGTGACAGCCAAACCGAAGCAGTGAACCTTGATGTGTGCCAGCCCGAAGGACAGAACAGTGACCAACAGCAGCGACACTGCACACACCAAATGGACACTGCCATGACCAGCCACATGGCGATGCACTGGGCACATACACCCCCTGAGGGCAAACCTCCAGTGCTGCCCTCACAGCTCGACAGCTCATTGATGGCAATGGACAGTCCTAGTGTTGCCCAACTGGGAGCAGCATGCAAACAAAGTGAGAACACTGCAGCAACCCCTGGCATAGACAAGCAGTTTTCCTCCGCCATCCCCCTTCGCTCCCGGTACAGTGTGCTGTCATACTGCTCCCATTTCTGTAGTGCACCATTGGCACACATGTTGTCACTCTTGAGGTTGCTGTGTTCTGCTGGGTGCTGTGGGTGCAGTTGACTTGGGGGTGTCACTGTAGGGGGGTCACTGAGGGGAGTCATGCTTCTGTGATGCTTCTGGCAAAATATGTAAAAGGCAACAATGAAGTGCTAGCTCTCCCCATGTGCAAATGCACCAAATTCAGGAACAATAGACAAAGCCCTCACAAACTTCAACCAGTTTCACCCTTAGGCTTTCTTAGGACATGTCCCACACCACATACACTTACACATTTGAACTAAGTTTTTAATGAGACAGTGCTCATATAAATAAAGAACAATAGAATACAACACATGACATGAACATAGAACTAAATAATGCCCATTTACTATAAACCACTCTGGAGGCACTAGTATACATTACCTAATAAATAAATAACAGATCATAACCTCTCTTTTTGTATTCTATGTCCACAGTTGGAGTGAAGCAGCAGAATGGTAAAATGTATACATAATCAATCAATCAATCAATCAATCAATTAAATCTTTATTTATCCAGGCGAACATGTTGAGCAAGCTCATTTACAAGATGGACCTGGCTAAGTCCAGATTATAGTGCAAACAGCTATATTTACAATGTGAATAGAACATAGTAGAAGTGCAAATCAAGACACAGATGAACATATCATAAGAGATAGTTCGGGATCATCAATAAGACACAGAGAACAGTATAAAATAATTGGAACAGACTAGACCACAGAAATTCAGAGATGGATATTAACATAGGAATTTTCCTAAAAAACACAAGTGAAACCTTGGTATCGTATCATAACAGTCAGACAATATAAGTGATAACAGCTTTTCTCTTGACACAGTTCACAAAAGGAATAAAACAGGTATGGTTAGGTCTGAAAGGGAGCAAACAGCCTGCCAGGCACTATCAGCAGCATCCCCAGGAGCGCTACATTAGGACTGGGAGGCGGCTGTATCACACTTGCTGATAGAAGGTGTGAGCAGGTACTGAGGCAACAGATGGGACGGTGCCTACTGCACATATTTTCCAAATCTAGGTATTGGTGCTGGCTCTCATCAGTATACTCAAAAGGAAGATAGAAAAAGTATTTGTCAAGGCCAAATGTTGTCTTGCTGGCATTGGCATAGGTAGTGCAGGAGTTAAGAGATGCATAATAGGAATGACAGTGAAGTATGGAACCGGCGTCAACCCACCCCACCTTGTAAAGACTGACAGGCACTGAGGTGTGTGCCTTTGGGTAGTCAACCTTAGCAGCTCATGCCATTTCACCTCACCATACCCTGCAGACTCAGATAAGTGTCATGTTGTGCCTTGGGATTGTCGGACCTTATGCTCACCCCATTTAATATGGAAGTACATTGAGATGGCTGCAGTATAGGAGAATGGGTGAAGACTGGGGCTGAAGAGTCCAAGGCACACCTTGATGCCTATGACTGGCTGCAGGATGGGGGTGGAATGGCATGAGCAAAACTCTTAAATAAATAAATAAATAATCCAAAGGCACACCTCTGACACCTGTCAGTCTCTACAGGTGGGACATTATGGTTAGAAACTCTAACGTCCGGCGTTAGTCAGTATTTTCACTTCAAATTTTCAATGTGGCCTGTTGTGACCCCACCTCATGAAAGCATATGGGACCTCTGCTCATGAAGAGTGGCACTGTGATTTTGTTAATCTGTCCCAAACATTGATTTCCCACACTGACCATGCCATTGTGACCAGATGTGTGAAAACACATTTCAGGCAGGAATTGAAAATTACAGCTGTACTGTTCATAAGGTGTGCAAAAATGGCAATGTTGAAATTCTGAAGTGAAAAAAATTAAAACATTTTGAAGTTACAAGCGTGTGTGGAAACTGTGTAATGCACTCATGTAACATAGTCATTTTGTGGAATTTTGTCACCAAATTTTAACCATAGACATTTTGGGACCTCCGCTCAAGAACAGTGTCACTGTGATTTTTCTTAATCTGTCTGAAACATTGATTTCCCACAGCGACCGTGCTATTGTGCACCACATGTGTGAAAACACATTTTGGGCAGGATGTAAAAATGACAGCTGTGCTGTTCAGAAGGAGGCATGAGAAAATGGCAATGGTGAAAATCAGGAGTGAAAATATTAAAAATTCTCAAACTTACGAGTGTGCATGGAAACTGCACAATGCATGTTCATAACAGTTATTTTTGGAATTTTTCACCAATTTTGCAACATAGGTTTCTGGGAGCCCACCTCATGAACAGTGACAGTCATTTCATTAATCAGTCATGAAAGGTGATTCTGTACAGTGACTGCAAAATCATCTTTTGGACTGCATAATGACATGTCAGTGACTGAGTTCATGAGGTAGGGTCCCAAGAACCCCATGTTGAAAATTTGGAGCCAAAAGTCACAACAATGGCTGAGATATCCACCTAAGTTGCCCCCATTTATGGCAGTATACAGTTTACCAGCATTTCTTCAGTTCACGGTTGGCTCTAAAGAGTGCAGGCGTGTTCCTGCTCACCAAAGATCAATATGCCAGGCTCCCGGTACTGAAAGCATGGAGGAGTTGCAGGAAGTAGTCTGTTGATTAACTAGAATCTGCAGCTTATCCCTTAGGTAGGAAATGGGCAGACTGGGTGGAGCCAGTGGTCCTTATCTGCCGTCAAAGTCTATGTTTCTATGGAGTGGGGGTGGGAGGTGGGGTACACAGAGAGTGGGTGCAGGTTGGGGTAGGGGCACCTGAGACAACAAAGGACTGTTTTCTCTTTTACAGGTAAAAAAATAAATAAATAAATAACAAAAGACATTGCAGGATTTTTTTTTTTTACAGGCGTGTTTGGCACACTGGAGTGGGCTCCCAGTGTGCCACCTGTGATTTTGATAGGGAGACTGAAGCTGATGGGAATTGGGCCCCTGTAGGCACACAAAATATGTCTGTGTTTGGGGAGCTCATGATGCCGAGGAGTTAGGGTACCCCCTCAGCATATAAAATTAAATAAATAGGGACATTACACCAACGAGTTGGGCTCCCCATCAGCAAATGAACTGGGGAGGGCATGCTGAAGGGGATTGGCCGATGTTGGCTTTCAGGTGGGACTGTGAGAGGTGGACAGCGATAGCCACTGCCATGTTTATTGAAATGTTAAATCAAGTAAGGCATGCCCTGCAATGATGAGTCGCTCATTCATTGCAGTGGTGAAATCTTTTTACTGGTGTCATAGACAGCATGCTATTTCATTGAGCCATACAGAGCCCAGCCCAAAAAGTAGCAGTGACATTCACCACAACATGACTGCACCTCCAAAACATGCTATTCCAAGCTACCACAATATGTTATTTATGCACAAGACTCCATTGGGGGCAAAAGTTCAATACATCTAGACACTGGGTATAACTACTACACAAATAAGTAACATTTCAAATGTCTGCATATACTCATATGCCACTATAATAGAGCATTAATAAATATATGAAAATGTAAGGCAATATAGAATAACTGGGAAAAAAATCCATTCCTTTTGATCCACTAGTTATATTCAAGCCTGATCCAGATAATGACAGGCCATTTGCAGTGTGGGGTGAATATACTCCAAGCTATATAATAACTCATGTGACCAGTGGAAACCAAACAAGAAGGGACGATGGATGCATAACAGCAGTCAATATATTTATAATGCTAATGAGAATTTCCATAATAAACTATCTATATGTATATATATCAGTTTACATACATATACATGTATACCCATACATGTTTGTCAAAATAGAGTATACATATAAAATACAAAGCAAGTGCGGTACAAACTACTACCACAGTGAAAATGTATCCCATCATAAATCCTGAAGGCCATTCTTAGATAAAACTCCAAACATTCATTTATGCAAGTAAACAGATAGATCAATTTCATCATTTAAACCTGGTGAATATAATGCACCAAGTTCATATATCCAACAGGATTCCTTTTCTGCAAGAATTTGTTTAATATTGCCACCTCTAGGCCCCACAGAAGCGTAGTCAATCCCACGAAAGGTAAAAGTGTGGTTATCTGGGTCTCCCTGTCTCAAAATGTGAGTGCTGAGGCACTTTTTCATCCTTTAACCTGATTGACCTGAAATGTTTGCAGACCTTAGTTTTAAATGGGCAGCCAGTCTTGCCAACATAAAAGATTTTCAAGAACATGTGGGCAAATAGATAATATACTGTAACATGCTACAATTAATAAAATGCTGAATCTCAAAGGTTTTTAAGCTGTTACTAAATGTAAACATTGTGGACTTCTCTATAACCCTACACTGGGCACACCTACCACAATTAAAACAGTCATGTGGAGACCAGGTAACCACCCTACTTTTTGGGACTGAGTAAATAGCTGTGTACAAACGAGTCACTAAGCTTTGTACCTCTTTGTACACAATCTTTGGTGGTGTATTAGTCACACCCTCAATGTTTCCTCTTTTGATAAAATATGCCAGTGCTTATTAATGGTTTCTCTGACCAGATGGCTGTCCTACTATATTTTGTGATAAAATCTCACCTGAACTGGTCCTTTCCTTGTTCCTGTGTTGTAGAAGCTGGTCCCTAAGGGTTTCTGAAACTTGTGTTCGTACATCTTGTAATAATACAGTAGAATATCAATTATCTCTAAAGCGTTCAAAAGTTCCATACACCTACAGTCACACACTTTGATCTGAAGAGTTCGCCTTATCCTCAGGAACTGTGACTTTGGATGTTGTTTATGAGAAAAGAGAGAGACAGAGTGAGACAGAGAGAGAGAGAAAGCAGCCACCAGCTTCCTTTAAAATCAAGGAGGTAATTTAATAGACTACACAATGAACTTAGCTGTAGAGGCAAGCCATACAAAAGTGAAGGTCCTGAACTTCAGGAGGCTGATTGTCAAAATGGAGAGTGCCTCAGGAAAGCACTAGCAAACAGGCAAGAAGGTGGGGTAGAGCAACAATGGGGAAACATCAAAACCACCATAACTGGGATGGGACCTGATGGCATACATCCCAGGGTACTTAAGGAGCTAAAGGAGGAACTAGCAGAGCCATTAGCAGAATTGTTTAGTGAGTCTCTGAGTACAGGAGAGGTCCCAGAAGACTGGAGAAGGGCTCATGTGATCCCGCTCCACAAGAGTGGTAGCAGGGAGGAGGCGGGGAACTACAGACCGGTCAGTCTTACCTCAGTAGTGGGCAAGATTATGGAGGCACTCCTTAAGGAAAGGATAGTGCAACACCTGGAATCCATAGGGGCACAGGATCTAAGACAGCATGGGTTTACAAAGAAGGTCCTGTCAAACTAATCTCATAGATTTCTTTGACTGGGTAACCAGAGTGGTGGACCAAGGGGAGCAGTTGATGTTGCCTACCATGACTTCAGCAAAGCTTTTGACACTGTTCCACATAGAAGATTGATAAATAAGCTGGGTAGGCTAGGGTGGGTCAGAAGTTGGTCAACTGGGTGGCAAACTGGTTGTGGGCAGAAAACAGAGAGTGGTGGTAAATGGTATACAGTCAGAAGAGATGCAAGTCACAAGTGGGGTACCTCAGGGATCAGTCCTGGGGCCAGTCCTCTTCAACATCTTCATTAGTGACCTTGCAGATGGACTAGAGGTAAGGCTTGTCTGTTTGCAGATGACACCAAGATCTGCAACAGAGTAGATGATCCAGATGGGGTGGGCAGAATGAGAAGAGATCTGGATAAACTAGCAGAATGGTCAGAAGAGTGGCAACTGGATTTAATGCAAAGAAGTGCAAAATCATGCACATAGGGAAGAGAAACCCTGAAGCCACCTATAGGCTGGGAGGAGTTGCTAGCAGTCACAAAGGAAGAAAGAGACTTGGGCATCATCATCACTGATGACCTAAAATCATCAAGCAGACCTCTAAAGCAGTAGGTAAGGCTAGGGGGTGTTAGGGTATATTAGTAGGGTATCACAAGTCAAGAGGGAGGTAATAATCCCTCTTTACAAGACACTGGTTAGCCCCATCTGGAGTACTGCATGCAGTATTGAGGCCACACCTTCACAAGGACATTAACCAAATTGAGGCAGTCCAGAGAAGGGCAACCAAAATGGTGCAGGGACTGCATCAGAAGACATATGAGGACAGATTAACGGAGCTCAATATGTATACCCTTGAGCAAAGGAGGGAGAGAGGTGATATGATCGAGGCATTCAAACACCTTAAGGGCATAAACAAGGTGGAAGAGTCTAACATGTTTAAATATAAAAAAAATAGCAGGACAAGAGGACACAGCATGAGATTAGAGGAGGCCGATTAAGGGGAATGTGAAATTATTTTTCACAGAAAGGGTGGTGGATGCATGGAATGGCTTACCACAGAAGTGGTGGCTATGAATACAGTGCAGGGCTTCAAACAGGCATGGGATAGGCATAGGGAGCAATACAAATGACTATGAATAGATAGGTCACTGACAGAGCAAAAGGCCGATGGCACATTTATAAGGTAGAAAAAGAAATGGCAGACTGGATGGGTCTTAGGTCCTTATCTGCCATCAACTTCTATGTTTCTATGTTTCTATGTTTCTAACTGAGGCAACAAGCCTTTGTGTGAAGCAAATAAACAAATCAGAACAAAAAAAACACTATGGTTCTCAAAAGAAGTGGCGGGAAGGTTAGGGAGAAAACATAGCATTCAGGAAGTATAAGGAAACACAGAAGGAGCAGGACAGAGAACTGTACCAGTTAAAGCAGAAGGAAGGGGGAAGGCAGTCAGAATAGCAAAGACCCAAACCAAGGAAAAGATAGCCAACTCAGTTAAGAAGGGGATAAAACCTTTTATAGGTACTTTAGGACCAAAGAAAGACTAAGGTAGGGATACTGAGGCTGAATAAAGAGGAGGGTGGTTGGGCAGAGAGCGACAGTACAAAAGAAGGGATACTGAATGAATACTTCTGCTCAATATTCACAATGGAAGAGCAGGGGAGATACCTAATCCAGTCCATAGAAGCACTCTGGATATGGGGGTTGATATTAGTCCTTTCACAGAAGAAAGGGTTCTGAAAGAACTCCTAAAACTGAAGGTGGATAAAGCAATGAGGCCTGATGGAATCCACCCAGAATTCTAAAGAACTAAGGGAAGAACTAGAAACACCAATGACTACCCTTTATAATAAATCATGGGAGGATGGTGCAGTACCTGAGGACTGGAGGAGTGCAGATGTGATTCCCCTTCACAAAAGTGGGAGCAAGACAGAGGCAGGAAGCTACAGACCTGTCAGTTTGACCTCAGTGGTAGGGAAAATGATGGAATCACTTCTGAAAGAAATAATTATTGCGTACCTAGAGGCCAGTGGGGACAGGACCAAAGGCAGCATGGATTCACAGAAGGAAGGTCATGTCAAACAAATCTAATTGATTTTTGACTGGGTGACCAAAGTAGTAGATCAGAGGGCTGTGAACTTGGTCTACCTAGACTTTAGCAAGGCATTTGACACAGTCCTGCACAAAGATTAATAAACATAGTAGCCAGCCTGGGAGTGGGTCCCAGGGTGGTAGCCTGAAGTAAAACATTGGCTGGACAACAGGACACAGAGGGTATTAGTGAATGGAGTCCACAGTGAAGAAAGGGGGTTACTAGTGGGGTACCACAGGGTTGAGTAGAGGGCCGGTCCTTTTAATGTCCTTATAAGTGACATTGCAGAGGGACTGGAAGAAAAGTATGTCTCTTTGCAGATGACACAAAGATCTGCAACAGGGTTGATATGCAAGGTGGGGTGGAAAGGATAAAAAGGGACTTGGCAAGGTCGGAGGAATGGTCAAATGTATGGCAGCTTAGATTCAATGCAAAGATTCAGTTTCAAAGTTATTTGTTCGACTTTTTAAAGTCATTACAAATTTCATATAAAGTATCCATTAAAAAACTTCAGTACAACAATCTTAACATGCAACATACAGCATACTATAAATGTTAAAACAGTAATGAAAAACAGGAACAAAATAAATATTCCTATCAACAATAATTCATACTTTGTTCTTCCTATCGTCCTTATTTATAATCCAAATTGAGCCATCAAACTCTTCAGGGTGCCTTTAATTCTTTAAAATACCACCTCATAATATAAAAATACCTTTGGCCACTAAATACTAATACTAACTGATATGCTTTAATATCTACTTCAGTCTGCATAAGCAAGGCAGTTATCCTGAACCAGAGGATTTTTCCTCAAAATGCCCAATGCAGATAGAGGAGACCCAATGAGCATACATTGTCACACTACCAATAACCTTCTGTTACTTTTCTGATGTTAACCATGTTTTCAAAGCTCTTAGTGCAATATCTTTATTCCCTATAAGAGAATAAGAATATGCTGAAGGTTAATTCTTGTAATGGACTGAAATATCTGACTGATGCATAGCAATTAGATCTGCCTATAACTCCCCTTTGGGCAGGCTTCCCAAAAGGCTTTAATTAGGTCATTTATGGTCCTAAAGCATCCAAGAGCAGAAAATCAGACACTAAATTACCCAGGCAACATGGACATAGGATGACTAAGTGTCCTGTCCCAGTCTGCACAGATCGCTATGATTACACTGTTTTGCCTAGAATTTCTTAGATATTGCATACTGTACTGTAGTTGACAAAATGTCCAACAGATCTCCCTCACCTGCCCTGAACTTAATTAAAGCACATCCCAGGTACATTAGAACTATCAACAAGGAAGTAAACTTCATAGCAGTGTAACAAAGTAATCAATCAAGTATTTGTATGCCATGATATAGCAACATAGAAACATAGAAGTTGATGGCAGATAAGGACCCAAGGCCCATCCAGTCTGCCCATTTCTTTTTCTACCTTATGAATGTGCCATAGGCCTTTGCTCTGTCAATGGCCTATCTAGTCATACTCATCTGTATTGCTCCCTTATGCCTATCCCATGCCTGTTTGGAGCCCTGCACTGCATTCATATCCACCACTTCCTGAGGTAGGCTGTTTCATGCATCCACCACCTTTCTGTGAAAAAGAACTCTTCGCATTACCCCTGATCGGCCTCCCTCTAATCTGATGCTGTGTCCGCTTGTCCTGCTATTTTTCTGATATTGAAACATGTTAGACTGTTTCACCTTGTTAATGCCCTTAAGGTGTTTGAATGTTTCGATCATATCATCTCGCTCCCTCCTGTGTTCTAGGGTATACATACTGAGCTCTGTTAATCTGTCCTCATATGTTTTCTGATGCAGTCCCTGTACTATTTTGTTGCCCTTCTCTGGACTGCCTCAATTTGGTTATGTCCTTGTGAAGGTGTGGCTTCCAGTACGCATGCAGTACTCCAGATGGGAGCCTAATCAGTGTCTTGTAAAGAGGGATCATTACCTACCTATTCAGGCTTGTGGTACTCCTACTAATACACCCCAAAATCCCTCTGGACTTACCTACTGCTTTAGTAGTCTGCTTGGATGATTTCAGGTCATCGGTGGTGATGATGATGCCAAAAGTCTCTTTCTTCCCCTGACTGCCAGCAACTCCTCCCAGCCTATAGGTGGCTTCATGGTTTCTCTTCCCTATGTGCATGATCTTGCACTTCTTGCATTAAACCCCAGTTGCCACTCTTTCAACCATTTTGCTAGTTTATCCAGATCTCTTCTCATTCTGTCCACCCCATCTGGATCATCTACTCTGTTGCAGATCTTGGTGTCATCTGCAAACAGACAAACTTTACCATCCAGTCCAAATGCAATGTCACTGATGAAGATATTGAAGAGGACTGGCCCCAGGACTGATCTCTGAGGTACCCACTTATGACTTGCATCTTTTCTGACTGTATACCATTTACCACCATTCTCTGTTTTCTCCCATCAACCAGTTTGCCACCCAGTTGACCAACTTCTGACCCACCCAAGTCTACTCAGCTTATTAATCAATCTTCTATGTGGGACAGTATCGAAAGCTTTGCTGAAGTCAAGGTAACGTAACATCAACTGCTCCCCTTGGTCCACCACTCTGGTTACCCAGTCAAAGAAATCTATGAGATTAGTTTGACAGGACCTTCCTTTGTAAACCCATGCTGTCTTGGATCCTATGCTCCTATGGATTCCAGGTATTGCACTATCCTTTCCTTAAGGAGTGCCTCCATAATCTTGCCCACTACTGAGGTAAGACTGACTGGTCTGTAGTTCCTGCCTCCTCCCTGATACCATTCTTGTGGATCAGGATCACATGACCCTTCCCCAGTCTTCTGGGACCTCCCTGTGCTCAGAGACTCACTAAACAGTTCTGATAATGGCTCTGCCAGTTCCACCCATAGCTCCTTTAGTATCCTCGGCTGTATGCCATCAGGTCCCATTGCTTTGTCCACCCTGGGCTTATCGAGGCTCTTGTAGTACCCTTTCTTTTGTGAAGGGACTACTGCACACCTCCCTCCCCTGTGTCCATGGTGTTGAGTTGTGGGCCCTGCCCTACCTTCTCTTCAGTAAATACTGAGCAAAGTATCTATTTAGGATAGTCTTTTATGGTCCTCCTTCTCCATTTTATCACTTTGATCTTAGCAATACCCTTCTGGACTTTCTCCTTTCATTAATGTATCTATAGAAAGTCTTGTCACCTTCTTTTACTGTTTGTGCTAGTGTTTCCTCAGTTTGGGCCTTTGCCTGCCTTACTGCCTTCCCTGCTAACCTTAGGGAAGTTTGGTATGCCACCCTATCTTCATCCTTCTGCGTTCCCTTATATTTCCTGAAGGCCAGCCTTTTGGCTCTGAACTTTTCTGCTACTGTTTTTGAGAACCAAATTTGTTTCCTACTTCTTTGCATTTCCTTTTCTCTCTAACACAATGGAATGTTGCTTCAAGTATTGCATCCTTAATGCTTGCCCACTTTGCCTGTATCCCTTACCCGTATTTCTTTCTACCAGGGCTAGCTTAACTCTGTTGGCCATCTTATCAAAGTAAGCTCCTCTGAAGTCCCATATTTTGCCTTGGAATGGGATGATTTAGTTCTAGTGGCCAAATTGAACCATACCATGTGTGATGGTCACTGGCCTCCAGGTGACCTTCTACCTGGAGATCAGTGATCCTTTCCCTGTTAGTCAGTACTAGATCTAGGATAGCCCTGTCTCATGTGGGTTGTTGTACCAGTTGTTTGAGGCCCTCCCCTGCAGGAATCCACCATGTGTCTAGTTCTGGCAGATGTCCCTGCTGCTATTGACCAATCTGTATCTGGCATGTTGAAGTCTCCCATTATCAGAACCTCCTCTTTAGCTGTCATGTTTTGTATATCTTCTAACAGTAATGTGTTTATGTCCTCCCCTGGTCTGGAGGCCTATACACAACCCAGTTCATATGGCTGTCCCATTTCCTGTTTACAGGGTGACCCACAGTTCTTCTGGCTCCTTATGAGTGTTCTGAATTTCTGTAGCTTTGATATTTTCTTTGACATAAAGGGCCCTCCACCCCCTTTTGCATCTCGGTCTCTTCTGAACAGTACATAGCCAGGTACAGTACTGAAGTCTCCCAAGTGTGGTTACTGGTAAACCATGTCTTGCTAATGGCTACTATGTCCAGTTTAGTCTCTGTCATTATTGCCTGCAGGTCTGGGATCTTGTCTCCCATACTGCGAGCATTTGTGTACATGATTTGCCATTGGCCAGATTTCAGTGTTAGTTGTTGGGCGAGGTCTGGCGTTTCTCCTGTGCATCATATTGAGAGCTGGACGTTTTCCTTACCTGTTGATGCAAATGAACTACAAGCATGCTGAACTCCTGTTTGACCACTAGCTGAGGGGAGAGGTGTTCTTCCCTTTCAACGTATGGGGTGCTGCACCCTCTCCCCATTGCTAGTTTAAATATTCTGCAAAGATGTCAAACTTCTGCCCCAATGCACTGACTCCTCCTTAGTCAGATTCAGTCCATCAAATTTAAAGAACTTTTGCTCCCAAAACTGTTGCCAGTTTCCTACAAATTTGTGACCTTTTCCCTGGCACCAGCCCTTGAGCCACATGTTTAGCTCCCTATCTCCCTTCTCTGACCTTCCATCCATCCCCCCCTCTCTCCAGACTGGCAGGATCTCAGGAAGGAGATGCTGGATGAAATGGATGATAGTTTGTCACCCAGCCTGGTCAGGTGTTCCTTGGTCTCCACAACTGACCGGCTGGTGAGATCATTAGTCCCTATATGTACCAGGATGTCAATGTTTTCTCCTGCTTCCTGAACAATTTTAACAATGCGGTCAGTGTCTCCATGCTGATGTACCTGGGAGGCATCTGACCATTACCCTAGCTGGAGATAGGTATCAACTCCCAAATCGTGGAGTCTCCTATGATCAAATGTTTTTAGTTTCCTTTTTGCTTTATTTTGTTTTGGTTCCTGTTTTGGGTGAGTTTTGTTGTGCTAGCTCCTGTACTGCAGTGTCCTGCTCTCCAGTGTCCTCTGCCCCTTTGTTTGATTTCAGAGATAGAGGCAGATAGCTGTTTGTAATTTTATATGGTTTGTGGAGGTGATATGTTGGAGTGCACTGGTGATGGGGCACCCAATTTACCCTCCTAACCACCTGCCAACCTCCTGGACCAACTACCCACTGTGGTTGAGGTGCTTCTGTTGGATGTTGGGGAAATGGCGGGTGGTTCTTATAATATATTTCCTCTTAAATATGCAATTTGAGGTGCACAATTTCTGCCTATGCTGCCTGGAGCTAATCAAATACTTGGTGTACTCCTAAAATTGTGAGGAGGAATTAAAACTGTTTTAAATCAATTATCACTAGTAATCAACATATCAAAACACATGTAGCTAATGGAATCACTAAGATCTACTTTCAATATTTAGATATGCCTTGTTCAGTTCTGTATATGTGGACATGTTTTATCATAAAACAGCAGCAGCTTCTTGTTTTAACAGACATGCAGATATCAAGCTATTTTTTTAAAAGAGAACCAAGAAAAGTAGAACATATCCCATCTCTTGAGTCACTATAACAATATCTCTTTGATAATAATAAAGGCAGAAGCCAGTCTGTTTCAGTCAGTTTTCTAGACAAGTTCAGGACACATAATTAAGCCATAACGTCTGATATAATTATATAATGTTCAGGTCCAAAAGCAATTTTGAATCCCTTGAGAGTAGATAGCTTAACCAAAATTAAAAAACAAAAACAGTTTTACCCTTGCTCAGTCACCAATGGTCACTAAAACAGCATCCCATAATGGCCCACAGGAAATTTATATTAATAATTGCAGATAACAGATTAAAAATATCACCAAGTCCATAGCACAAACAGGGTAGTTCCACTGTTTATTGCCATCCAAATATCCAATCCTTCTAACTCCCATGGTCACAAGATCTCACAGCAAAGAAGCACCTGAAAAGAAAACACAGAAACGCTCCACTGTGTGTAGTAACTTCAAAATAGTCATTCCAAGAATATAGATGGTCCCAGCCCCTAGGCAGAGATAATTTGCCTTTTAGGCAGTAACAAACATGACGGCACCAAAAAGTGCCTTCCTGATCCTGGACATCCAATTTTCTTTAGGGCAGAGACTCCGACTAATTTCTTCACATGTTTAAAATGCTGAATGAAGGCACAGACTGCTCTCCCTCTGAAAATCACAGGAGACAAGCTTCCAAAACAGAGAATAACCTGGCTGGGTAAATTCTCCAACAAAGACTCAGATTGCTGCATTTTAAAACAAGGAGCAGCATTTCTGTCCAAAACAGAAAAGCTTTAAACTTAGGGCAGTCATGTCTCTATTCAGCACCCATAAGTAAAACTGCAATATAAACAGTGTCAACAGGAGCCACTTGCTTATATACTTTAGCAAAGTTTTATTCAGCCATACTGATAAAGAAGCATATTTTCCCAGGAAGACTTACAAAAACACTCCGTGGCGTTGAGCTGCAGAGGTGGAGCAACATCTCTGATTCAATGCAAAGAAGTGCAAAGTAATGCACCTGAAACAAAAACCAGGGAAGCATACACAATGGGGAGGTGAGATACTGCAACAACAACAATGGAAAGGGACCTGGAGGTAGTCATATCAGATGACCTAAATGTGGGCGAGCAATGTGAGAAGGCAATAAAGAGGGCTAGGGGATTCTGGTATATAGGAGAGCATCACCGGTAGAAATCAGGAAGTTGTTGTTCCTCTGTACAGACAGTTGGTAAGACTACATCTGGAGTACTTTGTACAGTTCTGGAGACTCCATCTCCATAAAGACATAGACAGGGTGAAGGCTGTCCAGAGGAGGGAACCAAATGGTACAGGGTCTGCACCAGAAGACATATGAAGAAAGGAGAGGAGGGAGAGGGGAACATGATAGAAACTATCAAATACCTCAAGGGAATTAACAAAGTCCAAGAGGTCAGCATCTTTCAGAAAAGAGATGTGCAAGAACAAGAGTGCACAATTTGAAGATGGGGGCGACTCAGAGGTAATATCAGGAAGTATTTCTTCACAGAGAGGGTTGTAGTTGTGTCTTACCCTCAGGAACTGTGACTTTGGATGTTTGCTGATGGTGTGGCGGGATGGTAACTACTGGACATCAATAAAGCATTATGATCAGTAGCTTTATGGAAAAGATCAGTAGATATAGTGCCATCCACATTTTAGAAATATTTAAATCCAGGTAGTTGGCATAATGCAAAGAATAGTGTACAGTGAATCTCAGATTAGGATCTGATTCTTCCAAGTATGCCACAAAGGTATACAGCTGTTGCACACTCCCGCCACACCATCAGCATATCATCAATATATCTACGCCATAAATCTATTTGGTCATAGAAAGGGTTACAATCACTGTCATAAATGCAGCACAACTATGAATAAATATAAGTTATTATTAAAATAAGTTAATAAGGATGTCCATAGGGCTTCACAGCTTGGTGGCTGGACACAGAAAGTTATTATGACTGTTTAGAGAAAGATCAGCATGAACTGGGCATATATATTGTACTGGACTTGTTAGAACAATGTATATAAATTTGTATGGGTTGTGGTATGGGGAAACTTGTCACCTGGTGTCATAAGGAGGAAAATATATATCTGAATGTATACCAATTGTGTGTTTTACTTTGTTTTATCCAGGATCAACACTGTTGTATGGGCCTGAAGAAGCGGTGGAAGCCACAAAACTGTTGCCCCATTTTATAAGTGTGTTTAATACAATAAAAGCATTTATTGTTTGCTAATTATTGTGTGACTTGCAGTAGATTTCATCCTTGTTTTCGGTTATCTGAGTTTTGTGTTGCCAAGATGGGATGACTCAAGTACACAACTGACTGACAAGAATTAGGGCACTCTAATGTCCCACATCTTTTTCAAGAGTGACTAGTACACCACCAAAGATTGTGTACAAAAGGGTATGAATCTTAAAGACGACTTGTACACAGCTATTTACCAGTCCCCTAAAAGCAGGGTGGCTACCTGGTCCCCCATGTGGCTGTTTTAATTGTGGTAGGTGTGCGGGTGTAAGGTTATAGAGAAGTCCAAAATGTTTACATCTAGTAACAGCTTAAAAACCTTTGAGATTTGGCATTTTATTAACTGTAGTACCAGTTATGTTGTCTACTTGGCCACATGTTCTTGCAAATCTTTTCATGTTGGAAAGTCTGGTTGCCCAATTAAAACTAGGGTCTGCAAACATTTCAGTTCAATCAGGTTAAAGGATGAAAACAGTGCTCTCAGCACTCACATTTTAGACAGGGAGACATAGAAAACCACACTTCTACCTTTTGTGGGACTGACCATGCTTTTGTGGGGCCTAGAGGTGGCAATATTAAACACATTTTGGCAGAAAAGGAATCCTTTTGGATATATGAGCTTGGTGCATTACATTCTACCAGGTTTAAATGATGAAATTTATCTGTTTACTTTCATAAATAAATGTTTAGAGTTTTATCTAAGAATGGACTTTGGATTTATGATGTGGGATCGTTTTCACTGTGGTAGTGGTTTGTACCGCACTTGCTTTTGTATTTTACATGTATACTCTATTTTGACAAACAGGTATGGGTATACATGTATATGTATGTAAACAGATATAAATATATACATTTAGATAGTTTATTATGGAAATTCCAATTAGCATTATGAATATACTGACTACAATTATGCATCCATCTCCCCCTCTTTTTTGGTTTACCACTGGTCACATGAGTTATTACACAGCTTGAGTCTATTCCACACACTGTAAATGGCCTGTCATTATCTGGACCAGGCTAGAATATAACTAGTGAATCAAAAAGGAATGTTTTTTGCCCAGTTATTCTGTATTGCCTTACATTTTCATATATTTATAAATGCTCTCTTATAGTGTGTATGAGTATATGTAGGCATCTGAAATTTTATCTATTTGTGTAGCAGTTATTCCCAGTGTCTAGGCGTATTGAACATTTTGTCCCCCACTTTTTCTATCTTCCTTTTGAGTATACTGATGTTATATATACATTTTACTATTCTGCTGCTTCACTCCAACAGTGGATATAGAATTGAAATAGGAGGTTATGATCTGTTATTTAATTATTTATTAGGTCATTTTCCACACTGTAAATGGCCTGTCATTATCTGGACCAGGCTAGAATATAACTAGTGAATCAAAAGGAATGTTTTTTGCCCAGTTATTCTGTATTGCCTTACATTTTCATATATTTATAAATGCTCTCTTATAGTAGGCGTATGAGTATATGTAGGCATCTGAAATTTTATCTATTTGTGTAGCAGTTATTCCCAGTGTCTAGACGTATTGAACATTTTGTCCCCACTTTTTCTATCTTCCTTTTGAGTATACTGATGTTATATATACATTTTACTATTCTGCTGCTTCACTCCAACAGTGGATATAGAATTGAAATAGGGAGGTTATGATCTGTTATTTAATTATTTATTAGGTCATTTTCCTAGTGCATCTGTAGTGTTTTACAGTAAAGGGGCATTATTTAGTTCTATGTTCACGTAATGTGTTGTATTCTATTGTTATTTTATTTATATGAGCACTGTCTCTTTAAGAACATAGTTTTAATGTGTAAGTGTATGTGGGTGTGGACACTTCCTGAGGAAGCCTAAGGGAGAAATCAGTTGAAGTTTCTGAGGGCTCTGCCTGTTGTTCTTGAATTTGGTGCATTTGCACTTGGTGAGCCTATCACTTCATTTTTGCCTTTTACATATTTTGCCTCAATAAATGCTTGCTAGTTTATAAACGTGTGGTGTTTACTTCTGGTGGGTGGTGCTGGAATTGTTGGATCTGTTTGGTATTTTCATGTCACACCTTGCTGGAAGCGACTTCTCTCTAGATTTGGATTTTTGATTATTATTCCCATTGTTCCTCCACTCCTCCTTCCTGCCTATTTGCTAGTACATTCTTTAGGTGTGCTCCCATTTTAACAAAGTCAGACCTCCTCAAGTCCAGTACTCTCGCTTTTGTATGGCTTGACTCCATGACTGTATTTATTGTGAACCCCACTGTTTGGTGGCCACTTGTTCCTAGATGGCAACTTATTTCTAAATCCAAGATCCTCTCACTATCCCTGTTTGAGAGCACCAGGTCTAAGGCTGCACCTTCCCGAGAGGGTTCCAGCACTAAGTGTCTGAGGCATGCCCTAAGTAGGGCAAACGAGAATGACCTTGCTCTTGGATGTGGCTACAGCAAATGTGCTCTAGTTAACATTAGGCATATTTAGGTCCTCCATCAGCAATATTGCCCTTTTCTGCCATTCTAAGTATGTCTCCTGTCATTTCCCTTTCTATTTCCTCCCCTGAGATGGGGTTTGCATACAACCCTTGTGCAGATTGTGGTGCCATTTCCTATCTCCAGGGTGAACCACAGAGCCTCACTACTCCCTGTTTACCCTTTAGTTCTGTTACCTTGATCCCTTCCCTTATGAGAGAGCTACTCCTCCTCCTCTTTTATCCTCCCTGTCCATCCTGGAGACTACGTACCCTGGTATGTTGACATCACATCGATGGGTTAACAACCGAGAACACTCTGTGCATCGCATAACTTGACTGGGCCTTAAATGGCTGCAGTAGTGAGAGCATGATCTGGAGCACAGAAACAGTGATATATACAGTAGAACTGTAATAAGGACCTGTTTTTTGTTGTTTTAAACATTAACGGTACCATGCACTATAAAATATAATGTATGGTACATTGATAGATCAACCATTTTATAAACCATCTCAAGGTTGCCATGGTGACGTAAACCTCTCCAGCTTCACTCTCGAGGTTTACATGTCACTCTGTCAACCTCTTGATGGTTGACAAACCAATAAATGATCAATGACCATACATTATCCTCTATGTTATCCTGCTGGAGACTGATGTTATCCTGCTGGAGACCAGTGTTGTCCTATCCTAAGCTAGGAGCCTGGGAAATAATTTGGCAGAGTTGCAGGCATTGATAGCAGAGGGGAGGTAGACATAGCTGCCATTACTGAGCTGTGGGCAGCCAGGCACCATGACTGGGACCTAATCATCCCAGAGTACAAATTATTCTGGAGGATAGAGATAAAGGGAAGGCTGGGGGGTTGCCATTTATGTAAGGAAGGGATCAGATGTAATAGGAAGGAAGGAGAGGAGGGCAGGTCAGAAGTAATCTGGCTGCAACTACACAGCCAGGAAGGACCAAGATCTGTCTGGGAGTCGTTTATAGACCTTTAACCCAGAAGGAGGACATTGACAGGGAACTGGGGAGTCAATAAGAAGGCATAGTCACAAAGGGAGCACAGTGGTGGTGGTGGTGGAGATTTTACTCTACTGGGGTGGATTGGAGCATTCCAGCAACTACTTAAACCTGGCTGCAGATCCTCCTGAAGCATTCCAGGATGACTTCCTTACCCAAAGGATAATGGAGACAACGAGGAGGGGAATTTACTAGACCTGGTACTGCAGGATGGTGAATAGGTCAGGGATGTTTGGGTGGAGGAATCTCTAACAAGCAGTGACCACTGCACAGTGTGGTTCTCAGTCTGGGAAGGAAGTAGCCACTACAAAAACTAGGGTATTGGACTTCAAAAGGGTGGACTTTGGCAGGATGGGACACAAACTGGAAAGTCATATGGCAAGTATTCTCCTAGAAATGGACATGGAACAAAAATGGGCAGTCATCAAGGCAGGACTGGCTGAAACCACTAAAACTTGTGTCAAGAGCCAGAGCAAGAAAGCAAGGACCAATTAATCTAGTTGGATGAGTAGAGAGGCAGTGGAGAAGGTGAGGAGACGAGAATACATTTAGGATCTACAAGAGGTCAAACAGGGCAGAAGACAGAGAAGAATATGTAAGAAATCCAGAGAAGTGAGCAGAGTGGTAAGGGTAGCAAAGGTGGCTAGGAGCAGAGGCTAGTACAGGAGATCAAAGAAAGAGAAAGGATTTCTTCAAATATATCAAAGGAAGAGGAAGAGCAAGGATCAAATTGTTAGGATCAGGAGGGAAGTGGGTGGGTAGAAAAGGGATAAGCAGGCAGAAGTACTTAATGACTACTTCTGTTCAGTCTTCACCAAGGAGAGGGATGGGCCTGTACCTGAGAAGAAGGGTGAGGTGGCAGAGGGTGGAGGAGAAGCAACCATGGATGGGAAATCACAGTGGAAAGGATGAGTGAGGGCCTAAAGTCCATGAAGGTGGACAAGGCATCTGGTCCAGACTGAATCCACGCAGGGTGCTGAGAGAGTTGGCAGAGATCCTGGCAAGGCCATTGGCAGACCTGTTCAATACCTCTTTGAACTCAGGTGCATGCCCAAGGACTTAAAGGATGCACATGTGGTACCTCTCCATAGAGTGGGCCCAAGGATGAACCGGGGAATTACAGACCAGTAAACCTTACTGCAATTGTGGGAAAACTGATGGAGACAATCCTCATGGAAAGACTGATGCAATTTCTTGAGGATAACAATCTCCAGGGCAGCATGCAGCAGGGGCTTATCTCAGGAAGATCCTACCAGATGAACCTGGTTGATTTTACAACTGGGTTAAAGGGCACTGGACAGGAGACATGCAGACGGATGTCCTCTTCCTGGATTTCAGCAAGGTCTTTACTTCGATACCAAACGGTAGGCTGGCCTGCAAGTTGAGGAGCCTGGGAGCAGGGAGGAAACTATTAAGAGGGGTCAAGAACTGGCTGCAGGGTAGACAGCAGAGTGTAGTGAGGGAAGTCATCTGAACCAAGGGCAGTAACAAGTGGTGTACCACTAGGACTGGTTATGTCTAAAATTTTCATAGCCGACACTGCAGTGGGGATTAAGAGCAAGATCAGTCTCTTCACAGATGGCACAAAGATCTGTGCGAGGTAGATGGGGAGCAAAAGTACTTCAGGAGGATTTGATAAAACTGGAGCAATGGTCTCACACTTGACAGCTTGCTTTCAATGCCAAGAAGTGCAAAGTGATACAGTTAGGAGGCAAAATCCACACACAATTACTGGCTGGAGGGTGTCCCAGTAACAAAATCCAAGGAGAAGGATATGAGAGTAGTGATAACCAAGGAGCTGGACCACTCTGCTCAGTGCAGGAAGGCAGAAGTGAAGACAAACAGGATGCTTGGGTACGAAAAGGGGATTACTTCTAGGAGTGGGGAGGTCATCTTGCCTCGTGACAGGTTCCTGGTGAGAATGCACCTAAAGAACTGAGTGCACTTTTTGCACCCATAGAAACATAGAAACATAGAATTTGACTGCAGATGAGGACCGCTTGGCCCACTTAGTCTGCCCATTTTCCTACCTAACAGATAAGCTGCAGATCCTAGTTAACCAACAGCTTACTTCCTCCTACCCCCACTAGGACTGCCTTATATCTGTCCCATGCATTTTGAATTCCCACTGTTCTTGACTCCACAACCTCCTCAGGGAGGCTGTTCCATGCATCCATAACCCTCTCTGTGAAAAATACTTCCTCACATTACCTCTGAGCCATCCTCTATCTTCAAATTGTGCCCCTTGTTCTTGCACATCTCTTTTCTGAAAGATGCTACCCTCCTGGACTTTGTTGATTCCTTGAGGTACTTGAAAGTTTCTATCATGTCCCTCTCTCCTTCTTTCCTCAAGGGTATACATATTAAGCTCCTTTAGTCTTTCTTCATATGTCTTCTGGTACAGACCCTGCACCATTTTGGTTGCCCTCCTCTGGACAGCCTCCACTCTGTCTATGTCTTTGTGGAGATGGGGTCTCCAGAACTGCACACAGCACTCCAGATGGGGTCTCACCAACTGTCTGTACAGAGGGATAACAACTTCCTGTTTTCTACTATTGATGCTCTTCCTATGCATCCCAGTATCCCCTAGCCTTCCTTACTGCCTTCTCACATTGCTTGCCCACCTTTAGGTCATCTGATATAATTACCCCCAGGTCCCTTTCCATTTTTACTGTTGTCAACATCTCACCCCCATTGTGCACGCCCTGTTTTTTTCCCATGTGCATTACCTTGCACTTCTTGCATTGAATCTGAGCTGCCATACATTTGACCATTCCTCCAACCTTGCCAAGTCTCTTCTCATCCTTTCCACTCCATCTTGTGTATCAACTCTGTTGTAGATCTTTGTGTCGTCTGCAAAGAGACATACTTTTCCTTCCAGTTCCTCTGCAATGTCACTTATAAAGACATTAAAAGGACCGGTCCTATCTGAACCCTCATGTACCCTGCTAGTAACCCTCCTTTCTTCACTGTGTACTTCATTTACTACTACCCTTGCGTCCTGTTGTCCAGCCAATTTTTATCCAGGCTACCACCTTGGGACCCTCCAAGGCTGGCTAACTTATGTATTAATCTTTTGTGTGGGACTGTATCAAATGCCTACTTGAAAGGGACATCAAACTACTGGAGAGGTACAGAGCAGGGCAACAAAACAGATCCTGGCACTGGGGACAGACCATATGAGGAGAGACTGAAAGAGTGCAATATGTATATCCAGGAAGAAATAAGAGAGAGGGGATATGATTGAGACCTTCAAGTACCTGAAGGGTTTGAACAAAGTAGACACCAGGTGTATGTTCAATCTGAAAGGTGGAAGTGAAACCAGGGGACACTATGAAGCTGGAAGGGGCAGGTTCAAGAGGGAACTGAGGAGGCACTATTTCACAGAAAGGGTGGTGGCAGGGTGGAAGGTTCTGCCAGAGAAAGTTATGTCATGGCAAAGTGTAGGAGGCTTCAAGAGGGGTGGGACAAATTCAAGAGAGGGCACAAATCAGAGGGGTGGGAGATGGGGAGGGCATATGAGGGAGGGGGCAGCTGCAGTCTAATGGACTGAAGTGCTGCACAGTGGAGCAGACTAGATAGACCAAATGGCCTGTATCTGCTGGCAATTTCATATACTGCTGGATACTGGTGTTTTCCTGCTGGAGACTGGTGTTATCCCATTGAGACCGGTGTTATCCTGCTGGAGACTGGCCTTATCCTGCTGGAGACGGTATTACCCTGCTAGAGAAGTTGCTATCCTGCTGAAGATTGGTGTTATCCTGCTGGCGCAATAGTGTTATCCTGCTGGCAAACAGTGTTAGCCTGCTGGTGAATAGTGTTAGCCTGCTGGCGAATAGTGTTAGCCTGCAGGAGAATAGTGTTAGCCTGCTGGAGACCAGCATTATCCAGCTGAAGACTGGTGTTATCCTACTGGAGACTGGTGTTATCCTTTTGAAGACTGGTATTACCCTGCTAGAGAATGGTATTATCCTGCTGGAGACTGGTGTCATCCTACTGGAGACCAGCATTATCCTGCTGGAGATCGGTGCTATCCTGCAGGAGACTAGTGTTATCCTACAGGAGACTCGGTGTTATCCTGCAGATTACTGGCTTTATCCTGATGAAGACCAGTGTTATCCTGCTGGAGACCAGTATTATCCTGCTGGAGATCAGGGTTATCCTGCTGGAGACTGGCATTATCCTGCTGAGACCAGTATTATTCTGCTGGAGACTGGTGTTATCCTGCTGGAGATCAGGGTTATCCTGCTGGAGACTTGCATTATCCTGCTGGAGACCAGTATTATCCTGCTAGATAATGGTGTTATCCTGCTGGAGACTGGTGTTATCCTGCTGGAGACCAGCATTATCCTGCTGGCTGCCACTTTCCATTTTTCATAGCTCTTGGAGGTGCACATGTGAAATGCCATCATGACGCATACACATTCTCCCATGTGATGTGCTTCTATGGTGGCTGCACCTTCACTGCCTCTTGATGGCCAGGCATGCTCAACTCCTGGCCTCTACCAGGTGTCAGACAAGTGCCAGGATCTGTGTTACCCCACCCCATAGAAGATGAGAGCAGTCTTTTGGACAGACGATCCTCCTCTCCCAAAATAGCATTCCGACTCCTGAACTCACTTCCAAACTTTGGTCATCAGTGTTACAAGAAGTAATGCTTCCCTGCACCTGTGGGTGGCCGGCTCAGGGATGTTTAATCAGGTGTCATACACGAGGTCATGAGACCATGCCCAAGTGTATTATTAAGATTGGTCAAGCACAGAAACAGAATTTGTCAGCAGAAAAGGATCACATGGCTCACTCAATCTGCCCAGATGTTTCCTGACTTGTCTATCTCTACAGACCCTAGCTGGGCTCCGGTGAACCTCCCTCCCCTGCCTATTTACTAATATTCAGCTAGGCCTGTCTGATTGATGCTTGAAGCCCTTTATTGTTTTTGCTCCCATGTCCACTGTCACTTTGTTCCAGGCATCTACAGCCCTTTCTGCAAAGTCGCATCTCCACATTCTTCTTAAACTCCTGCTACCATCACTGCATACCTAGTGCTGATGCTCTTTTTTTGAAAGAGCTCCTCTCCTGCACACTGTTCACCCCTGTGATTTATATGTAGGTCTCTTTGCTTGCCTATCTTCCAGAGTATACATGCTGAGATTCCTGAGTCTGTCCTCATAGGGCTTCTTGTACAACTCTTTTCCCATTTAGTTGCCACCCTCTAGACTGCCTCCACCTTGTCTATGTCCTTTCTGAGGTGCAGCCTCCAGGAACAGTCTCACCAGTGAGTGATACAATGGCAACACCACCTCCATCCTTCTGCTGAAGATCTCTCTCCTGTCACACCAACATCCCACTAGCCCTACGCACTGCTTTGTCTCACAGCCCTGCCACTTTTCAGTCATCAGTTACAGTATGATAACCCAAGGTCCCTTTCCTGTTTATTGTCTGTCAGTAGCCCCCATCCCATACTCTGCTCATGGGTTTCAGTGCCCTGGGTTCATCATTTTTACTTTTGGCATTGAACCCCAACTTCCATGCTCTTGACCACTCCATGAGTTTCCCAAGATCCCTGCAGATTCCCTTCACTCATTCCTGAGTGTCCATCCTACTACAGATTTTTTATCATCTGCAGAAAGTCATACTTTCCCCTCAGTTCTTCATCAATGTCACATATGAAGACATTGAAGAGAGCTGGTCCCAGTGCAGAGCCTTGAAGCATGGTGCTGGTCACGTTCCCATTAGTAGAGTGAGTGCTGTTAACTACCATACTCTGATGCCTATCCGTTAACCAGTTTCTAACACAGTTCATAATTCATCACATTAGATCCCATCCCTTGGCTGCTCAATTTATTGATCAGTCTCGTGTGTGGCACGCTGTTGAAGGCCTTGCTGAAGTCTAGGTAGGCCTTGTCCACTACCCTCCTTTGACCTATTTCCTTGCCACCCAGTCAAGGCAGAGATGTTTGATCTGGTGTCCTGCAGCAGGATACAGGATTATTCCAAGTTAGGTTAACAAGACTGAACTGGCTAAAATGTGATGCAGAAGGCCACAGGACCGTTCCATGAAAGGTATTAACAAGGTTGAACAAGCAGATATTTTTGATACAGTGTTCTGCAGTAGGATATGGGATCATTCCATGAATGGTTAACAAGACTGAACAGGCAGGGATGTTTGATCCAGTGACCTGCAGCTGGACACAGCATCATTCCATGAAGGGTATTAACAAGACTGAACAAGCTAAGATGTTTGATCTGGTGTCCTGCAGCAGGATACAGGGCCATTCCATGAAGGGTGTTAACAATATTGAACGGCAGAGATTGACAGGCAGAGATATTTAATCTGGTGTCCTGCAGCAGGAGATTGGAACATTCCATGAATGGTATTTATAACAAGATTGAACAGGCAGAGATGCTTGGTCTGCTATCCTGCAGCAGGACATGGGACCATTCCATAAGCAAGCAATAATGCCCAACAGGGTGGGCAGTATTGAGCAATACCGGACAGGCCAGGGGCATAATGAGGCCCGACACACGTGGCCGGAGGGCATAGCCCCTTAGCCGGTCTGGTATTGCCCATACCCGTCACCCTGGAGGGCATTATTACTAAAAAATGGGCACTGTAAAAAAAAAAAAGAGAGGTAAAATTGTTAATAAATTGTTTAAGATTAATTTTGTTATTAAATAGTTCCTCCGCCTAAATAAGCTTCCTATAGTAGTCTGTTTATAACTCCCTTAACAGTGCAGAGTGCCAACCCCCACACACACACACACACCCACCTTCTTGAAATAGAAGTTTATTATTTTTATGGAGATGCACTCTGTCCACCATCAGTTACCTGAAGCCGATCGGCTCTCAGCTTCCCTTTCCTGTCATATTTCGAGCTTTTCCTCTGGTTATTGATGAGATCTGGGTGGAGTGGTAGAGATCCGGTAATTACAGTAAATAATCGAGACTGTAAAACATTTACATTTATGTAAAGAAATGTAAGTGCAGTTTCTTTCTTTGTTGTGCGGCAGCATTTCAAATGGAGAGCAGAGCAGGAGTGGAGTGCATGTCTTCTGTATGAGAGGAGCTGAGGTGGCGGGCAGGCAGCAGCGATGTACAGTAGCAGAAAGGACTTCATGGAAGGTCCGTTGATTTTGTGGGAGGAGGTTGAACCAGTTACTTTATTTCTTTTAGGAATACAGTGCTGTAATTTTTAAAATTACTGGGAGAAGTGTGTGTGTTTGGGAGAGGAGCTCTCACTCGATTCTGTCTAACTAAGCGAGTAAAAAAAATGGCGGCAGTTTAAAATAGTGTGCCCACTGCTTCAGCCAATGATGAAGCAGGCTGGACTAGGATATATCTGGCTGGGCATCAGGCAGGTTTGGTTGGGAGTTTTATTTGGTGGGCATCTATTGAAATTTAATGTACCCCTGTGGAATGGGTACTAGCCAACCAGATGCCTCCAAATAAAAGCCCATTTTCTAAGAAGTAATAACAAGACTGAAAAGACAGAGATATTTTATCTGGTGCCCTGCAGCAGAACATGGGACCATGTCATGAGGGTGTAAAAATAACAAGATTTAACAGATAAAGATGTTTGATCTGGAGTCATGCAGCAGGGTATAGCACCATTCAATGGAGGATATTAACAACAAGACTGAACAGGCAGAGATGTTTGATCTGATGTCCAGCAGTAGAACATGGAACCATTCCATGAAAGTTTAACAAGACTGAACAGGCAGAGATGTTTGATCTGATGTCCAGCAGTAGAACATGGAACCATTCCATGAAAGTTTAACAAGAATGAACAGGCAGAGATGTCTGATCTGGTGTCCTCCAGCAGGACTTGGTACCATTCCATTAAGGGCAATTATAACAAGACTGAACAGGCAGAGATGTTTGATCTGGTTTCCTGCAACAAGACACAGTACCATTCCATGAAGGGTAACAACAAGACTGAACAGAGATGGAAGTAATGGTCTCAGGATAGTAAACACCAAGGATTCATGGCAAGGACATCTTGTCAGACTAATGGGATAGTTTTTATTTTGGATGATGAGGGAATTGGATTGGGGAAATGCTGTGGATTTGCTCAACTTTGACTTCATCAAGGCTTTTGACTTGATACCCACAGGCACTTTCTGAAGAAGATGGAGGATCTGGGTGCAGCAAGGGTCATAATAAACTGGGTAGGTAGTTGGCTAATGGGGATGCAGCAGAGGTTGTGTTCAATGGGGTCAGAGCAGAAGAAAGGAAGGTCATGACCTTCTCCAGTTGATGACATCATGGAGTTTAGCACAAGCAATTGCTTCTGTGACCCATAACCAGTCACACTTTGGAACTGGTGTTCTCACTGGGTCTTGAGGTCATGAACCCATAGGACTGATTGGGTCATTTGATCCGATGATTGCATGGTGGAGTTCTCATTTGAGGCCCTGTCTGATAGTCCCTCAGGCCCAGTTAAGATGGTCAGCTACTCGACATTTAAAGGGATTGTCCCCAGAGGACTTCTGGCAGTAATAAATTTTCTGGTGTGAGTTCTGCATGTGCGATTGGTGTGGGTGAGGCAGTGGCTTCCTATAATAAGGCCATCTCTGATGCACTTGATGCCATTTCACTGGTTCATATACGACCAAGATCTTCTTGCTTGAGACCCCTATGGTTTGATGAGGTTTTCAAGGACATGAAGATCATGGGTCAGAAAGTGTAGCATTGCTGGCAGAGGACCCAGTCCAAAGAGGACAACTGGCCTTGCAAGCTCACTATCATGAATACTAAGAGGCAGTCTACCATAGGAAGGCAGATTTCCTGTCTAGGGAGATTGAGGCAATCGGGAACAAACCAGCTCAGTTTTCAGGCGGTGGATAGACTACTTCATCCGATTTGTCTGTAGCTGGAAAAAGCATTTTCAATCTCATTGTGAGATGAGTTTGCTCAGTTCTTCTCTTACAGGGTGTCCTCTATCTGGTCATGGATCTCCCAAATGAGGCAAGATCAGCCCTGCAGTGGTTGACCTGGTAGAAACATGGGCACTCCTGTTATCTGGGAGGAGTTTAGGCTAATAGAGGTGACTGGGGAGATCTCAAAGCTAGCAGTCCATTTTTGTGAACTGGACCCGGCAGAACCCACCTTTTAGTTGGATGCACTGAAACTGTTGGTTGAGTGCTCACCAGGATAATCCAGGTTGTTTTCAGAAGGAGTCTTTCTGATGCCTTGAAGGAGGTGCTTGTGAAGCCTGTCCTGAAGAAACCATCACTCGACCCTGATGTCCTAGCAAATTATCAACCTATCTCAACCTCCCATTTTAAGGAAAAGGAGCTGAGAAAATAGAGGTGCTGCAGCTCAAGAGGCACCTCAAAGCCTTTGACATCTGTGAACCATTCCAGCCCAGATTCACAGCTATGCATGGCACTGAAACAGCATTGGCCAGGGTGCAAATTACATCTTCAGGGCAAGAGATATAGAAGACCAGTCAATTCTCATTCTCCTTAATCTCTCCTCAGCATTTCACACTGTGGGCCAGTTTGTGCTTTTGGATTGCCTTAGAGACTATTGTGGAATCATCAGTATTGTCATTAACTGGTTTGAATCCTATCTCTCGGGCAGAAAGCAATGGGTGGTGATGGGAATTTCTCCTCTTCTCAAGCTCCTGCCATGTGGAGTCCCTCAGGTTCAATCCCATCACTGATGTTCATGGTGTACATGTTACTCAGGAGAGCTCATTAGACATTACAGTCTGGGTTTCTCTGCAATACAGATGACAACCAGCTGTATATATTTTGCCGGAACAAAATGATGCCATGGAACTCCTAAATAACTGCCTGGCCAAGATCCAGGACTGGATGTCCTCCAACTGGCTGAGGCTGAATCCCAACAAGACAGAGGTTCTAGTGGTCAAGCCTGGTCAAGGGTGTGATGGGAGTGCCTCCAGGGTGGTAACAGGATTGGTTCTGGTAATCACCAAATTGATGGTTTCCCCTAGGGTGAGAAACCTGGGCATCTTCCTTGATGACAGGTTGACACTTGATGCTCAGGTGTAATCTGCTATCGAAGTGGCTTCTACCACTTAAAGAATGTCACTGGGATTAAACTCCACTTTCACCCAAAGACTTGCCATCACTGGTACATGCTTTGCTACATCCAGGATTGACTACTGTAGTGCTCTGTACTTTGGGGTCAGTGGAGGGACTCTCGACTGGATGCATCTGGTGCAGAACACAGCATTCAGGTTACTGACACACCTGACCAGGTCATGTCATATTACTCTGGTCCATTGATATCTGGAAAATCAAATTTTACAGTGATACACTCAAGCTTGAGTTAAAGGTGTAATTTAAAGTGCTTTATTTCTAGACATGCAGAACTATCCCCAGCCTTCAAGGGTAAGGTCTCTCTTCATGGGAGAGTCACCAACATTACACAGTGTTTAAATATATTACATAGACAATTAAATAATTAATGAATAATTGTATCATTGCCCAACACACTAATTGCACATCAAACAGCATAAAATGCTCAATATAGAAACACTGAAGTTACCACCACCTAATAAACAAACATTTTCAATGCTGAATTGGGCTTGCTGGCATTGGCATTGGTAGTGCAGGAGTTAGAAAGATGTATAATAGCAATGGCAGTGAAATATTGAACTGAAGCCAACCCCTCCTCCACCCTGCAGAGACTGAAAGGCATAGGGTGTGCCTCTGGGTCATTAGCCATAATGTTCACACCATTTCACCTCATCCTACCCTACAGACATTGACAGATGTCATGGTTTTCCTTAGGGACTTAGGGCCTTATAATCACCCCATTCCATAAGGAAATATGCTGAGATGGGTGTGGTATGACAGAATGGGTTAACGCTAGAGCTGAAGACCCCAAGGCACTCCTCGGTGTCTGTCACTTACTGTCGTGGGGGGGTGGAATGGCATGAGCATTACAGCTGATGATCACAAGTCAAACCCTGATGCTTGTCAGTCTCTACACAATAAGGCGTTATGGTATTTTCACTCCAAATTTATAAAATGGGCTATTTCTGACCCAAACTCATGAACAGTGGCACTATCATTTCGTTACTCAATCCTGAAAGGTAGCTTTGCACAGGGACTGTGCCATTTGCTTTCACAGATGTGAAAACACATTTCTGGCTGGATATTAAAATTGACAGATGTACTGTTCATGAGGTGGAGTGAAAAATGAAAAATTGTCGTGGTTACTGAACGTGCATAGAAAACCGCGAACACACGCCTGTAATGCAATCATTTTTGAATTTTTTCACCAAATTTTCAATATGGGCATTTTTAACCTCTCCTCATGAATAGTGGTACTGTGATTTTGTTCATTTGCCCTGAAAATTGATTTCCCACAGCGACTGCACCATTCTGCACCACAGGTGTGAAAACACATTTCAAGGATGGATGCGAAAATGACAGCAGTACTGTTCATGAAGGGTTTGAAAAATTACTATGTTGAAAATTTGGAGTGAAAATATTAAAATATCCAAAGTTATGAGTTGGGTAGAAAATTTCAATGACCATGCTAACTTAGGCGTTTTTGGAAATTTTGTCCTAGATTTTCAATATAGGTTTTGGACCACCTCATGAACACTGGCACTGCCATTTAATTACTCAGTCCTTGAAAGGTGATTCTGCACAGCGACTGCAAAATCCACCTATGTGGCCTGACTAACAAAAAACAATGACAGTGTTCATGAGGTGGGTCCCAAAAAGCCCATGTTGAAAATTTGGGAAAAATACCATAAATTAGCCAAGATATCAACTTAAGTTAAAAATGCCCTTGAGTGCCATTATACGATACTTACCCTGATTCTTCAGTTTGTGGTTCGACTTTGAAGAGTGTAGATGTGTCCCGATCCACAGAAGTTGACATCCAACAATCTCTGGTGGTAAGCATAGGGCAAGAGGGTGTGTGGGGTGGTTTGTTGCTCAGTGGGAGGGTTGGGACAGGGGAGGGGGATGGGTAGATGATGAGGATAGTTTTCTTTTTCAGGAAGAAAAGACGGGGACTGTTTTATTTTTGCAAGGTTACACTGCAGCATCTTTGGGGACACTGGGGTGGGCTCCCCAGTATCCCACAGTGGTAGGGAGGGTGGACTTACAGTGCCGACAGGGATTGGGCACCCTGTCAGTAAATTTATAAAGCAATATGTTTTTGGGAACTAGGAGTGGGCTCTCGCCAGTGTTCCACACTGGTGAGGGGGCTTACAGTGCCAAAAGGGTAGTAAACATCCCGTTGGCAAATACAGAAACCTACATGTTTTGGGACACTGGCAGTGGGCTACCCAGTGTCACACATTGAGTGGAGGGAGCTTCTACGTCTGACATGGAGACTGGGCACCCGATGTTGGCAAAAATGTTTTATTTTAAATATAAAACATACTTCATCCTGCTTGAGGCACTTAAAGGATAAAACATCCTTTAGTTAGGTAAACTCAACAGGTGTTTACCTAAACAGAGGTCGAGGAATCAGGTTCTACTATTAGTTTTAAAAAAAGGAGAGAAAGAGGTGATTATGATTGAAATATTCAAACATCTTAAGGGCATTAACAAAGTGAAAAAGTCTAAAATGTTTTGATATAAGAAAAATAGCAGGAAAAAGACACAGCATGAGATTAGAGGGAGGCCAATTAGGGGTAATGTGAGAAATTATTTTCACAGAAAGGGTGGTGGATGCATGGAGCAGCATACTTCAGGAAGTAGTGGATATAAATACAGAGCAGGGCTTCAGACAGGCATGGGATAGGCATAAGGGAGCAATATAGATGACTATATGAATAAATAGGGCATTCACAGAGTAAAGGCCTAGGCACACATATAAGGTAGAAAAAATGGCACCCTGGATGGACCTTAGGGTCCTTATCTGCCATCAACTTCTATGTTTCTATGTCCTGGGGTAATCAGATGGCTATGGTGATAATTTGCTCACTCTTCTACAGAGGGATGGGTGTGCAGGATCTAAAGAACCCTGCGCCCCACATTAAAATAAGAGATATTATGGTGCATGTGGGCCCTGCACTCCAACAGGGAGATGAAGGTTAATTACAACATCTCTAGACTTATGGATAGATGGGTGCCCAGGACCTGGATGGCCTTGCCCTCCTATAAATAACTACAGCTATGGTGATACTTCCACAAAAAGTAAGAAAATTAATTGCAAATAAACTCCATTAATGCATCAATAAGGTTGACATTACAGCAGCAAAAATATGGAAATTTGGTGTTGGGGTTCCCAACCTACCACCCCACCCTACCTCCACCTCCACTAACAGGCATTGGGTTGTGCCTTGGGGTCATCAGGCTTAAATCTCACCCCATTCTTCTATACTGCACCATCTTAGGTTCCATACACATGGAATGGGGTGAGAGTTAGGACAGATGACCCCAACACCTCAACACCTGTTGGTGTATGGAAGGTGGGGGTGGGGTCAGGTTGTAGGGTTTGGAATCCTAACACTGAATATCCATACTTTTGTTGCTGTAATATCAGCACTAACTGATGAATTAACAGAGTGTATTGCAATGAATATATAGAGGTATATTTATCTACATCTACATATACATATATAGACATATAGGGTTTGGTGGCACCCCTATAGTTAAGGTTGAGTAGGCAGTTCAATGTTAAACTCATAATTTTGCACTTTAGTAATTTTGCAACTGTTTGATGGATTTGCATGGAATTTGGCAAGCACTGTCCTGCGTGATAGATCTTCTAATCTGCCAGGTTCCATTCTGGTCAAATATGTGGTGTCTGAGTTATGGATAAGTGAAAAAAACATGTTTTCATTGATTGACTTAGCTGGGATTTGTCTTTGAACTTGCCTACAGCCCAGATAGTTTGGTTGTTTAGGCTGAAATTTTCAGGGTAGAAAGGTCTATCCCACAGATGTGCCTTTTACAAGTCTGGTATAAAAAGAATAAGTAGTTTTCAAGTTAATGTAATTTAAAATAATAAAAACAAAACCTGTTTCTGAGGATGCTCAGTAAGCACTTCAAAATAGCCATATGAAACAAAGAAGAATCCTACTCCATATGGAGAAATTAGTACTTCGTAAGGCTGTCATCTTGTTTTCAGTTATGCCCCAAAAACAAATTTTGAAATCTCCTAAATGATATTCAAGAAGTATAAGGAATCACAGAAGGACACGACAGGAACTGTATCAGTTAAAGCAGAAGGAAGTGGGGAAGGCAGTCAGAATAGAAAAGGCTCAAATTGAGGAAAAGATAGCCAACTCAGTTAAGAAAGGGGACAAAAGGAATAAAACCTTTTATAGGTACATTAGGGAAAAAAAAGGTTAAAGGAGGGATAGTGATAGTGGATGCTAACAGAGAGAGAGATAGAAAGCAGACAAAGCTTCCTTAAATCAAGGAGGTAATTTAATAAACTACACTGAATTTAATTATTAATTTTTGGGTCTGTGTAAGTGAATAGTTTTGATTTTCTGTTTTGGGTTGACTTTTCTTAGTTTAACTTTTATTTGCCAGGGAGGAACTCTAGCTGGGAGACATTTGCAGTCATTTGTGACTAGACCTTTTACTTACCCTCTGTGAAATAGGTGTCTAAAAGGAAGGCACTCCCGGGTGGCGAGTCAGAGCTGTAGTTGATTGTTTCTGGAGGCACAGGTATTGGGCACCCACTTGTTCTGCGCATCTTTTTCTGAAAGATGCTATGCTCCTGCAGCCCACTCCCAGTGTCAAAAATATTTGAATAACCATCCTGCAAAACAGAAAACAGTCTCCTGATGTCTTTTTTAATTTTTAATCCTGTAAAAAGAAAACATTCCTCATCATCTCCCCATCCCCATCCTCCCCAGTGCACCCAGTTCCCTGCATCCCCATACTCCATACTGCAATCTTTCTGGACCGGATCATGTCTGCACTCTTCAACGGTGAACCACAAACTGAGGAATGCAGGTATCGCTGGATAATGGCTGTCAATGGGGTTTTCAACTAAAGTTGATATCTCAGCCATTTTTGAGATTTGTGCACCACATTTTTAACATGAGTTTTTGGACCCCACCTCATGAACAATGTCACTGTCATCTCATTACTCAGTCCCAAAGGTGATTTTGTGGTCACTGTGCAGAATCACCTTTCAGGACCGATTAGCGAAAATGACAGTGCCAGTGTTCATGAGGGAGGCAAAAGCCCATGCTGAAAATGTAGTGAGACCTGCTGACATGGGGATTAGGACCCCATTGTCAGACATTATTTTTTGCTAAGGGGCTACTACTGACTGGGCACCCCATTGTCGACCATGATTCTTTCTGTTGGGGACTCTGGGTGGGCTCCCTAGTGTCCCATACTGCTGGGCGGCCTCTAGTGCTGACATGGGGACTGGGCATCCCATGTCAGCAAAAGTGTTTTTAATAATTTTTCCTATTTTTCCAGTCATGACCTAGGATCCTAAGTCATATCTCATGCATATGAACTAGGATCCTCGGTCATATTAAGCAGATGCAAAGTAGGATTTGAATGTTTAAATAAAACATTTTATGGGCATATTTCATCCTGTAAAGTGCAGAATGCACCAAAGGGTCCCAATAAGCAAGCTACATGTGTTGGTTCCTCCAAGAATATCATTTGGGAGGTTTCAAAATTTAGGCGGAAGCAAAACTGAAAACAAGATGGTGGGCATACTAAGTAGGAATTTCTCCATATGGAGCAGTATTCCTACTTCATTTCATACAGCTATATTGAAGTGCCTATTGAGCATGTCTCAGAAAGTATTTTATCAAATTTTTAAACTGAAATTACTTAAAACTATTTATTCTTTTTACACCAGGCTAGCAAAAGGCACATTTGTGGGTTAGTCCCTTTCTACCCTGCACATTTCTGGCCAAACAACCAAACCCCCAGTGCAGTAGGCAAGTTCAAAGAAAAATCTCAGCAAAGTCAATGGGTAAAAAACGTTTTTCACCTTTCCGTAACTCAAAGGCTGCACATTCGACTGGAACGAAACTTACCAGATCAAGATCTACTCAACAAAAGTATACTAAATTCCATACAAATCAGTCAAATGGTTGCAAAGTTATTACACTGTACATTTGAGTTTAATATTGAACAGGCTACTCAATCCTACAGTAACTATAGGGGCGCTTATCGTGCATATATGTCTGTCTCTGTCTCTGTTCATTGCAAAAACTTTGTTAATGCATCAGTTAGGGTTAAAGTGACAAAATCAGGAAATGAGATGTTAGGGTTGAGCCCCTAACCCCCCCACCCTCCATCCTCCACAAAGCAACAGATAGGGTGAGCCATGGGATCATGAGGCCCAACTGTCACCCCATTCCATGTGTAAACAGGTTGACATACAACAGTAAAGGACAATGGGGTGAGAGTTAAGCTCCCACGACCCCATGACACAGCCCAGCATCTGTTGGTCTGTGGAGGATGGGGGTGGAGTTGTGGGGGTCTTAGTTCTGAGCCCTAACATCTCATTTCCACTTTTGTTTCTTTTAACCCTAACTGATGCATTAATGAAGTTTTGTGCAATGAACTTCCTTACTTTTTAAAACTGTAATATAACTAGTAAATGGTATGTGCTGGTATGAGTGCGAGGGCCTTTCGGCATCGTACTACCACCAAACTGCCCATTTGTGCATAATGATATTTATGTCTGGGAGCTCCCACTTACACATAAATACAGAGCCATACAGCAGTGCCATAGTACTCCAAAGAAACCCTTGCAACACATTTTTGCCAGTATCTCCATAGCCATAGCAAGTAGGAAAGATATTCCCTGCAGGTGTAATCTATGACTTCCAAACTTGATTTTCTAGCTTAGCTCACTTAAGGTGAGCTAAGCTGTGAGTAATGAAAAATCTGTATCTCACTTTGTTTGAGATACGGGTGCCAAAAGTTGTTTTGGGTGCCGAATGCTGTCTTCATAGGAAAAATCAAAACTTTGTGGCAGCATATCTATGGAACAGATTAACTTTTCAACACCTAAATAGCATACTTCACATCTCTGGGGACCCTTAATACCCTTAAAATTTCAAGTCAAAAGACCAAACCATTTATTTATAGTGCAGTAGCAAAGTTTTTAAAATCTTAGTTTGGGAGGTAGCAAAATCCCGACCACAAGGTCAATCCCATTCATGAACTGTCAAAATCACCATCCGTAGAAAACCTTGACTGTCAGATTTTGGCCATCTGATCCTTATCTCACAGTCAAGGATTTTTGTTACCTCGTGAAAGGGATTGCTCAAGGATGGGATTTTTGACAGTTCGTGAAAGGGAATTCGTCAGCTCCTGAAAGAGGATTCAAATACCCAATCCCCTTCGCAGATCAGCTTGTGGATGGAGATTTTGTCACGTCACAAAGGGATCAGAAACAAGTCATGAACGAAGAATTGCAAAATTTAAAATGGCAGTTTTTGGTGAAAACAAAGCAAACCAAAGGTATAAGTTTGTAGAGGGTGTCACCCTGATCAAAACCCATGCCTTATTACAACAGAAAGTCACCTGTGGAGGAAGCAAGGACATTTTGTTTGGTGGAAAAAATGAAAACAAGATGGCAGCACGCAGAAGGAATTTTTCACACGAACAGAGATTTTTAAATCCCTGTTCGTGAGCTGACAAAATCCTTGACCATGAGCCAAATCCCTTTCACAAAAATACATATAAACGTTGGAGTGAACTGAGCATGCTCAGAACCCAAATGTTAAAAATTAAATGGCTTTGGAACGGATTAATATTTGTTCACCAAACCAATGCTGGATTGTTCTTGGACCCATACTCTTTCTACCCTGACATTTTCAGACCAAATTGTGTGTCACAGTGCGATGTGCAAAAAGTGTGAAAAGTGGCAGAAAATTTGTTTTTCAGCTTTTAGTTGTGCAAAAATGTGCTCCTGACTAAAATGCAATTTGGCAAATTAAAGAGATCTGCCATACCAGACTGTGCATTCCAAATTCTGTGCAAATCCGTTAAACGGTCTCAAAGTTATTAATGTGCAATATTGGGCTTTAACATTAAACTGCTTACCTAACTCTAACTATACTGGCATGACTGCATCAGTATAATATATATATATATATATATATATATATATATATATATATATATATATATATACAGTATATAGATAGATAGATAAGATATATATAAAAGAATATATAGATATAGATAGATATACATGTAAAGAATATACACACACACACACACACACACATATATATATATATATATATATATATATGTAGTAGAGACGAAAACACTTGTCAATGTCTTCTGTTGGCACCCTTGCAAACTGTGTGAGGCCTTTAGGCACCATGCATTTCTGCTTAAAGTTGAACCAGCATAATATTCTGTGGTGATTTGCATATGCAGCCATGATGCTTTGCATTGTAGAACACATGTGATTTTGTATTTCTTTGAAACTTGCTTCCCAGCCAAATGCCCTTTGGGGAACCCTTGCCTCAGTGCTTGCGCACAGAGGGTCTTTGTCTTTATATATATATATATATATATATATTTTTTAACCAGGGAATACATAAATACATAGGCACTCTCGGCAGATAAGGACCCTATGGCCCACCAGTTGCCATTTGAGCTTATAAGTTTCCTTTCTGTTTTCCAGAAATCTGTTGCCCCTTTCCCCTGACCTCCGAAGTCTATCCAATGCATTCTTAAATCCTGTGATTGTTTATGCCCCCACCACTTCCTCTGGGGCAGGGTGTTCCCTTGTCTACCACCATTTCTGTGCAGAAATTCTTTCTCACATTTTCTCTGAATCGCCCTTTCTCCAACTTCATCCCCTACCCTCTAGACCTGGAACATCTTTATCACTGGAAAATAGTGTACAGTATTCCTGCACCCTGTTCCTCTATGTAAAGTACTTGTATGTCTCATCATATCCCCTCTCTCTCCTCTATTCCAGGGAGTACATATTCAAGTCTTTCAGCCTGTCCTCAAAGGACTTGTGATGCAAACCCTGTACCAACTTTGTTGCTCTCCTCTGAACCTTCTCTACCCTGTCTATGTCCTTACATAGGTAAGGTCTCCAGAACTGTACACTGTACTCCAGATGGGGCCTCACTAGTGTCTTGTATAGTGGAATTATGACCTCCTTTTACCTGCTTATGATGCTCCTGCCTATACCTCCCAGCATCCTATTTGTTTTACCTGCTGCCTTGTCGCACTGTTTCCCTACCTTGAGGTCAGAGATGATACTCCCAAGGTCCCTTTCCTGCTTGGTGCATGCTATATCCTCACCCCCAACTGATATGTTCTTCCAGGGTTTTATGCCCATATGCCTTATCTTGCACTTCTTTGCTTTAAATTTCAACTGCCAAACACTTGACCATTCTTCAAACTTCTGCATGTCCCTCCTCATTCTGTCTACACCCTCTGATGTGTCACTCTGTTACAGAGCTTTATATCATCAGCAAACAGGGAAATTCTGCCTTTTAGGTCCTGCACAATGTCTCTGATGAATACGTTGAATAGGACTGGTTCCAGCACTGATCCCTAGGGACCCCTTGGTCACTCTTTACTCTGTGGAGTGACAGCCATTTACCACCACCTCTGTGTCCTGCCACCCAGCCAATTACTCACCCACTGCACTACTGTCCTGCCCCTCCCACATTCCCAAGGTTGTTTAATAGCCTTCTATGTGGCACAGTGTCAAAGGCCTTGCTGAAGTCCAGCTAGGCCACATCCACTGCCCTCCCTGATACACCTCCCTTGTCACCCAGTCAAAAATCAATGAGGTTGTTCTGGCATGACTTGCCCCCAGTGAAACCATGCTGTATTCGGTCCTGTAGTCCATTGGCAACTAGATATTCCACCAATCTCTCCTTCAGTAGTGCTTCCATGACCTTCCCCACTACCGAGGTCAGGCTGACTGGTCTGTACAGGAACTCCCTGCTTCCTTTTTGTTCCCATTATTGTACAAGGGGACTATATCTGCTGTCATTCAGTCTTTGGGTACCTCCAGTGTTTCAAGTGATTGGCTAAACAGGATTGCCAGAGGTTCTGCCACCACTTCTCTTAGTTCCTTTAGGACCCTGGGATGCACCCCATCTGGTCCCTCTGCTTTAGCGACTCTTATTCCTTCCAGTTCCTTTAGGAACCTTTCCCATATAAAGGGACTTGTGTACATATCTGCACTGTTCCCACCTCTTGTACTCCTTCAGACCAAGTACCCTCCTCTTCCTCAGTAAACACTGGTAGAAATATCTGTTCAGTATGTCAACTTACTGTTGTCATCCTCCACTTAGCTCCCATCCTCCCCTTCAGCCCACTATCCCTCCCTTTGCCCTTCTTTTTCACTTATGTACCTATAAAGGTTTTGTCCCCTCTAACCACTGATTTTGCAATGCACTCTTCTGTCTGAGCTTTGATCTCCCTTTCCTCCTTTCACTTCTCTTGGTACTTCTCCTATCCCTTCTGCCTACGTCTTTTTGTATTGCCTGAATACAGTCTTTTTGGCTTTCACTTTCTCCTCTACTTCCTTGAAAAACCGTAATGGCCTCCTCTTCCTTTACCCCTTGCTAACCTACTCAATGCATAATTCTATTGCTCTTATAATCCCTGTTTTAAATATTGTCCACTGTTCCTCCCTCCGATTCTCTCCCCATTCCCATTAGTGCCTCTTTCAAGCATCTACCCATTTTCCCAAAGCCAGTCCTCCTAAAATCCAGGATACATGTTTTTGTGCAGTTTGGCTCTGCTTCTTCTGTGATTTCAAACAGATCCATGATGGGTGTTCAACAAAATTTTTGTTGAACACTAACAGTGAAACCGGAAGGTCAACCGCATTTGCAGTCAGCTGCGGTTTCCAATGGACAAAGTGTTTTCTTGGGATGCTGCAACCCACACCCTGCCTATTTAGGAATATCAACTCGAGTCAGAGCTGTTTTGGGGGTGCAGGAACCCGTCAGACAGGGCATGTTCAAGCGGGTTCCTAGAGTGATGTGGTACTGTAGTCACTGTAGGGAACCTTGCTGTCAAAAAAGTAGCTTGTCAGGTTCGATTACCATTGCAAACCACAGTGACCAGTGGTCATTGTTCTCCAGGTGCTTCCCCACTGTTACCCATATGACACTGTTCCCATTTGAGAACACAAGGTTCGGTATTGCCTTCTGCTGACTTGGTTCCATGATCGATTGCTAGGAAGAGACCTTGAAGGAAGTCCGGGATAAATCTGCTCCTGGTTGATGCTGCTGCTTGGGGCTCCAGTCCACATCTGGAATACTGAAGTCTCCAACCAGCACCACCTCCCCTTGTCTGCCATCCTTTGGATCACTAACATCAACTCCCTGTCTGTTTCTTCCTCCTGGGCTAGTAGTCTATAGACTACCCTGTGTGAGTAAGCTGACCCTGTTTCCTTTCAGCTTAACTCACAGTATCTCCCCCATTGTGTTCCTCCTGGATCTCTGTGGCCTTTATGTCATCTTTCACATAAAGTGCCACTCTTCATTCCTTCCTGCCTGTCCTGTCTATTCTGAATACGTTGTAGCCAGGTATGGCCATCCCCAGTTATGGTTATCATTACACCAGGTCTCTGTGATGGCCACAATGTCCAGGTCCAATTGCACCATTGCAGCCTCCAGATCCTCCATGTTGTTGCTAAGGCTCCTGGCATTGGTACACATGGCTTTCCATGGTATGAACTCCTAGACTATTTAGGAGAGACATTGTAAGCTGAAGCTTGTTTACAGGTGCAGCCTGTGAACACAAGGAAGTTAATTGACCTGCTCAGGGTCTCACACAGTATGCAAGTGGGGGCATTGGGATTCAAACCCTGGTCTCCAGGTTTGCTGCCATATCTATATACATATATATATATATATATATATGGCAAAAACTCTGTTTAATGCATCAGTTAGGGTTGTTCCACAGTAACAAAAACGAGAAATTCAATGTTGAGGTTCAAACCCCCTTACCCCCACCAGCCCACCCCAACCCGGCATCGGAGTGGCGAGGTTGGGGTGTCAGCTCTAACTCTCACCCCATCACATGTGGAAAGAAGCTGAGGAATAGGACAATGGGGTGAGAGTTGGACCAATGAGCCCCAACGTGCACCCTGATGCTGGTTTGGGGGTGGGCTTGAGGGTGCAGGGGGTTCAACCTTAATTGAATTTCCTCGCTTTTGTCGGTGTGGAATAACCTAACTAATGCATTAAATGGATTTTTGCCCTAATTTCCTTCTTTTGAGAATGATAACAAGAAATAGTGAATGTAATGTGGTAGCAGGGCACAGGGCCCTTTGGGCCCCATGCTCCCCACCATGTGATGTCTTGTCACATAGTAACATGGTGCCAACAAACGCAAATGATAATGTGCATGGTGACACAAAGCGAAACAGAAGAGAAACAATACTGTAGACACAAATGGTAAAAATAATGCAAATGCAAGAGCAAATGAAAATGCAAAGGTAACACACATGGTGGCGTGAGCCGGAATGGTAACTGAAATGGGTACTGCACACAAGCGGAAGCAGTAAGGGTAACAGTAATGTAAGCACACAGCCTGGTTTTCCCAAAGGCTGCATAGAAAGACAGTGAGTACAAAGAATGCATGCATAATAATGGGTCTCGGAGCAGAAAATGAGGAGTTGGAATATTAAACTGCTTATATCTCAGGAACCGAACGACATTTACATTTTTTCTAAGTCATATGATTTATGACTTTCCTGGCTAGCTTTGTACTTAGTCCTATGTGAGGGGCTAAGCATTTTCTGATGAAAAGTCCATATCTCGACCTTTTCCGAGATATGGGCCCTGAAAAGGCGCATGAAGTCAGTAATGTTATTCTATGGGAAGAAAAGAGAAGTTCAGAGTGCAATAACTTTGCTGCCCTGTAATATTTTTCACCAAACCACCATAAGGCACATCTGTGGGATGTTGGCTTTCTTTCTCCAAATTTCAGTGTAAAAGACCAAACCGTTATTTTGCAGCAGGGTGGCAAAGAATTCTGTCATGCAGCCACAATGGGGCCACAATGTTAGTCTATGGGAAAAAGTGTCAAATTCAGAGTACTGTAACTTTGCATCCATGCAATATTTTGTCACAAACTACCAAAAGGCACATCTGTGAGATGTTGGCTGTCTTCCCTCAAATTGCAGTCAAAAGACCAAACCGTTCATTTGCAGCAGGGTGGCAAAGAATTCCTGTTATTTTGGGCATAGTGTTGCAAAAGTAGTGACATGATTTGCAAGCTTCTAAAAAATTACACTTTCATGAGTGCAACACTACTTTGTGACACTACTTTTTCAGAAATTGGAAAAACATATTTCTAGGGTGTTTAACCTCCAAATAAAGACATGCCTAGCATCCTCAGGGTCTGACTAGTTAAACACAAAAGAATTGTGTTGCTAGAGGTCACAAAATTAAATGCCAAGCATCTTTCTGATCACCAACTGAAAACAAAATGGTGGATTTGTGACACTAATAGGGCCATTGCGACACTAAAAGTGCATTTGCAACACTGTCAAACTTTTGTTAACTTTCCCATTGACTTATAATGGAAATTGTTTTTGAATAACTTTTGAACCATTTAATATTTTTCACGAAATCTTCAAAAGGCACATTGGGGACTCCAGCCGCACGTTCCCTGAGGTTTTGGACCAGTCGCACAAACTGTGTGACCTGTAGGACGAGCAAAGAATTCAAAAAGCATAAATGCATGCAGAGATCAAGTTTAATAACTCCTCAGCCATATATCCAAACAGTATGAAAGTTGGCAGATCTCTAGATGTATAGTTCTTGATCATGTATTCCAAATTTGTTGACCAGTTGCAAAGTTATTAAAGTACAAAATGTAAGGTTTAACATGTAAATGGCTCCTCAACCCTAACTATGGTAGCACTATTGTGCTACCATAATATATATATACATATATATATAAATATATATATATATATATATATATTCAGTCTTAGGGTTAAAGCCCTCTTGGACCCCCAGCCCACTCCCCCAACTGGCATCGGGGGCGCATTGGGGTCATTGGCCCTAACCCTCAGCCCATCACACATTTAAAGAAGCAGAGGTATAGGAGAATGGGGTAGAGTTAGACCAATGACCCAATGCGCACCTGATGCCGGTTGGGGTGAAAGGGAGGAGGTCAAGGGGGTTTCAACCCTAACACCAAATTACCTCACTTTTGTCGCTGTGGAACAACCCTAACTAATGCATTAAATGGGTTTTTGCCTCTAATTTCCATTCTTTTTGAGAATGATAACGAGAAATAGTGATGAAAAGTAATGTAGCTCTGGGCCGCTCCGCCATGTGAAATCTTGTGACATAGTAACAGAACAGCAACAATAAACAGAAGCACTAACAGTGGCGCACATGGTAACACTAGCGCAAATGAGAACAGAAAGGGTAACGACATGATGTGAGACGGAACGTTTCTGCCAAGTGATGTCTTGTCACATAGAAACATGGTGCCTGCAAATGGAAATGTCAATGGGCATGGTGACAGGAAGTGAAACAGAAAAGAAACAGTACTGTAGTCACAAATGGCAAAAATAACAGAAATGCAAGTGCAAATGAAAACACAAAGGATACGCACATGGTGGCGTGGGCGTCCAACGTAAGTGAAACGAGATGCGGAACTGCAAGCGGAAAAGGCAACATTAACAGTAATGTAAGCACACAGGCTTGTTTTCCCAAAACCTGCATAGAGAAAGACAGTGAGTACAAAGAATGTATGCATAATAATGGGTATCGGAGCAGAAAATGAGGCCTTGGAATACTAAATAGGTTATATCTCAGGAACCGTCTGACGTAGAAAAAATTTAAAGAATCATATGATTTATGACTGTCACAAGCTAGTTTATGCTTAGCCCCCATTAGAGGCTAAGCATTTTGACAACAAGTCTGTATCTCACACCGCTTCCAGATACGGCCCTGGAAAAGGTGCGGCTAACGGGCGAATATGTCCTATGGAAAAAGAGAAGTTCGGAGCAACCATCACTTTGCCTCCCTGTAATATGTTTCACCAAACCACTGAAAGGCACATCTGTGGGCTGTTGGCTGTCTTCCTCAAATTTCAGGAAACAAGACTAAACCGTTATTTTGCAGCAGGGTGCCAAAGGATTCCTCTCTCGTCAGGCGCCCGTAATGTTATCCTATGGAAAAAATGTCAACTTTGGAGTGCCGTAACTTTGCTGCGTGTAATACTTTTTCAACACAACACTGAAAGGCACATCTGTGAGATGTCGGCTGCATTCCTCAGATTTCAGCCCAAATCTCCCAACCATTCTTTTGCAGCACAGTGCCAAAGAATTGCTGTCATTTTCCCACAGACTAGAAAACTACCAACCATGATTTGCAAAAGCTTTCACAAAAATTTGCGACACTTTCATGAGCACTGAAAGTACTTTGCAAAGTACTTTTCCAGAAATTTGAAAACATATTTCTGTGGTGTTTACCCAAAATAAAGACGGGCTAGCATCCTCAGGGTCCGACTAGGTGAATAAAAAATAATTAGGTTGCTAGAGGGTCCCAAATTTAAATGCCAAGCATTTTCTGATCACCAACTGAAAATAAAATAGTGGATTTGTGAAAGTAACAGGCCCATTTGTGAAAGTAAAATGCATTTGTGACACGGTCAAACTTTTATTAACTTTTCCCATTGACTTATAATGGGAAATTGTTTTGAATAACTTTTGAACCATTTAATTTTTTCACCAAATCTTTGAAAGGCACATTGGGGACCCTAGCGCATGTTCTCTAAGATTTCAAATGATGCTTAAACTGCGTGATCTATACATACGACCGTAGAGAATTCCAGAAAAAGCGAACGCTAAGACAGATCATGCTTAATAACTCTGCAGCTGTGGATCCGACTGGTATGAAACTTGGCAGATCCCAAGGCCTATGAATCTTGATTGTGTTTTCAAATTTCAGCCAAATCTGTCAAACGGTTGCAAAGTTATTAAGGTGCAAAATTTTGGGTTTAACATAGAAATGGCTCCTCTACCATAATATATAATATATATATATATATATATATATATATATATTCATTGCAAAAAAAACTTCAATAATTCATCAGTTGAGGTTGTTACTAAACTGACAAAAGTAGGAAAATGTGGCATTAGGGTTTCCAACCCTAACACCTCACCCACAACCTGCAGACCCTGACAGGTACTTGAAGTGTGTCTTGTGATCATCAGCCCTAATGCTCACCCCTTCTATAAGTAAATAAGCTGAGATGGGTACAGTACAAGATATTTGGATGAGTGTTGAAGGCTGACAACCCCAAAGCACACTCTGATGCCTGTCAGTGTCTCACGAGTATGGGTGGGGTGTTTGCGTTGAAAACCTAACACCACATTTCCTACTTTTGTTGCTTCAGTAACAACTCTAATCGATGCATTAACAAAGGCTTTTTTACAATGTTTTTCATACTTTTTCAGACAATATAATCATATACTGATTTGTCTGTGGGAGTGCAGAGGCTCTTCACTCCCATGCTTCCATAGATGCATATACAGTACAAGTCACATTAAACTGTTCCTCCAGCTCACTGCTCTGGCATTTTTTTTGTGTGATGACAATGCATTGCCAACTCTAAATTATGCAGATGCAAATTGTTTTCCAACCACCGTTTAACTCTAATACAACTTTCTTTCAACTGTCCTCAGCTCCTTTGCAATATCGATGCAAAGCATTTTCAATCAATGCAGTTCTATACTGTAATCCTTTAGAGCTGCAAGCTCCTCCCAGTCATTGCATTCCCTCCTCCAGGATCTATACAGTACAGTATAGCAGACAGTGGGTTTGTTGGGCTCACCTTTATTTTTATTATACAGTAGTTAATAAGGAGAGACAGGTGCTGAATAGACAGGAAAGCATAAACCTGACGCCCAAATCCACACATTCAAAATCCTGTCATTTTAATCCAGTCTAAAAAGCCCATAAAGTTATATGCCTGTAATTCTGTATTATATGCCCGAATCCTGAAGAACAACTGCGGAACTTCAAACTGGTCTGGCAGACCAGAAGACAAAGTACATCCAGCATCGATCTGGAACCAAAATGAATTGTTTCACAGACTGAAACAGGAATGTGCAGTACAGTACCCGAAACAACACTGCATTTAAAATTGTTTCAGTTTTCAGCAGTACATTGGTCTACAGTAGCACTGCACAACAACAACTGCAGAGCATCCAAATCAGTCTGAGAAACAAATAGTGGCTTTGAGTTTGTCGACAGATATGAAACACTGACCTCCAAAATCATTATGTGCCTTAGCTTTGAGTTTGCCAACCGGCATGAAATGCTGACCTCCAAAATCATTCAAATGTAAACCTCTAAAATCATTCAGAATTAAACATCAAATATTTGCCTTTGCTTTGAGTTTGTAAGCCAAAGATAGGTTGTTTGATGGGATTTTGGAGTCAGTGTTTTATGCAGTACATGTCAGCACTATGTATAGTTGGAAAATGATGTGTCAGGAAAAGTAATGTTGGGCTTTTGTACCTAGCAATAATGAACAGGGCTGACTGGAATAACAGGGCAGGCTGAAATGAGTAACAAATTAAAACTGAAATTGCTGGCCAGACTGGCACAGCAGAAAAAAAATGTCAGCAAGTGGGGTCTGAGGAAGCGAGAAAAGCAACATGGCAGTGGGTTGGGGTTTCCAATCTTTATGCAGGATTTCTATTTGGTGACATATTATATGATTGGGTAGAATGGCATGTCATTCAAGTTGTACTGCACACTGCAGTACCAATTGAACTCAACTCAGTGATTTAGGATTTTTAATGGGTTGCTTAATGTGTTGCACTGCATTAATAAAAGTTTCTAGAGAGCTGCAAAGTAATTGGAAACTGAATGGCAGCTAGAAACAAACTATTAGGAAACATTTATTAATTCATTGCAGTAGTAGTGCACACATTAAGCAACTCACTGAAAACACTAAACCAGTGAGTTGGAGGACAGGTTTAATGTGTCTTGATCTGTATGTATGTAGCTGTGGAAGCACAGGGCCTGTAAACGTAATTCTGTGCAACTGCAGCACCATTTCATGCCACAGATGTGAAAACATATTTTAGGCATGATTTGAAAATGACAGCTGTGACATACATGAGCTGGAGTAATAAGAAGACTATGTTGAAAATCTGGGATCAAAATATTTAACATTTCTGAAGTTACAAGTGGGTGTAGTGAAATTGCAATGAGTGGTCATAACATTGGAATTTTCATATTTTGACCACATTTTGAATACAGTCTTCTTATGACCCCACCTCATAAATCCTGTAGGTGAAAACTTTCAAATCCATGCCAAACACCATTCCATGACACAGGTGCAAAACACATTTTGGACAGGATACTTTTCATGAGGTTGTGTTAAAAATGGCTATGTTGAAAATTTGGGTGAAAATATTGAAAATTACTGAAGTTATGCATGTGCTAACTCTCATCCCATTCCATCTATAAACAAGCTGAGGTAGTAGAGTATAGGAGAATGGGTGAGAGTTAGGCTGATATCCAACACACCTTGATGCCTGTTGCTGTGTGGAGGGGTGTGTGTGGGGTATGGTATGGTATGGTTGGTAACCCTAAGATCAAATTTCCACACTTTTGTTGGTGTGGAATCAACCCTAACTGGTGCATTAAAACAGATTTTGCAATGAATTTCCCTTCTTTTGAGAAAGTGTAATGTTACTCATATCCATACTGTATGTGAGGCGTGGGACCTCTGGGCCCTTCTCATCTTCCTACTCATAAGCAGAGTCATAGTACAGGAGGGCCCAGTACTGCCAGATTTTCAAAATGGTATCCATAGGTGAGAGTGTGGGCCCTTTGGGCCCTACACTCCCACCACCTTTAAGTACAGAGACACTAGCATAGGAAGACCATTGGTAGCCCAGGATTGTAATATGGTATCAATAGATGAAGTGCAGGCCCTCCAGGCCCTGTGCCTGAGCCACCCATAAGAGTACAGACATAGCACAGGAGGACCCTGTCCTGCCAGTTATGCATAATACGATCCATTGGTGGGAGTGTGAGCCATCTGGGCACTGCACTCCACCCAACCCTAAGTGTAGACTCATATCCCAGGAAGGTCCTACTGTCCCAATTTAGCATAAATGTTATGCATAGGTGGGAGCATGGGCCCTCTGAGCCTTGCACACCCACCTACTCATAAGTACAGATACATAACGTAGACCTATAGACATTCCAAGTAACCAATGTAATATTTATTTTCATATCTTAGTAACCATAGTAACTTTGGGAATAATTCCTTCACAGTTGTATTCATGATGTAGCCACCTCCACGCATGCTTAGTACACTTAAGGAGTATTAATCTACACTTAGCAAAAATCTGTGTACCAAACCATTTTTGAGATATATAGCCACTGAATGGTGCCACAACCACCACAGTGTTATCCTATGGGAAAAACTGCAGCTTCAGAGTGATGTAACTATGGAACATGTGTAAATGTTATCACCAAACTAGCAAAAGGCACATCTGTGGGGCAAGGGCTTGGCATCCTGCAATTTTCAGTCCAAAGGTCCTGTTTTTTGTTATAAAGTAGCAAAGAAACTAGGCTTTTGGGCTGTTTACCAGAACTTTATGAAAGTCCATGGACTTTTGTATAAATACCATCAGTTTATAGGGAAAGCATTCACAAATGTTCTTAGCATTACTGTACTTTTAAGAAAAGTCCCTTCATTACAGATGCAGGACTTTCATGAAAGTACCATAGGTACTTTGTGAAACTCCACGGAACTTTCATGAAAGTTCAGCAGGTAAGATGGTAAAAATAAAATAAAAAAAAACATTTCTGGGCATCCAGGGAAAACTAATGTCACAGGGCTAGGGCCCCGATCAGGTAAACCCGCTCATTGGCATTTACCAAGAGGCAGTATTTTTGACCTAAATGTTTTTCTGCGCCACTAACTGAAAAGAAGATGGTGGCAGCACAAAAGTAAATAAGCCCAAGCATGACACTGAAAAGTGCTTTTGTGAAAGTTAAAACTGCTTTTAGAGAGAAACATATATTTTTGCCTAGGTTATAATGGGAAACTTTAAACTTTAATAACTTTTGAATGGATTAATATTTTTCACCAAACCTTCAAATAGCACCTCTCTGACCCAGTCCCCATAAACTGTACCCCAAAAATTTAAGACCAGAAGGACAAACCATTCTGCCTGTAGAGACAGGCAAAGAATTTGCAAAAATGGCCCAAAAGTGTTGCTTTGTACTTTTTGGTACTCACGCAGCTCTGAAACTGCTTATCTAACCAGAATGAAACATGCCAGAACCAGGAACCTATGGTACCAGACTGTGCATGCAAACATTAAAGGAAAATCAGACAAAAGTTGCAAAGTTATTAAAGTGCAACATTTTGCTTTAACATAGAAGTGGCTGAGCAACCCTAACTATACTTCCTACGGGCAGGTATAATATAAGTATATATGCAAAAACTACATTAATGCTTCAGTTAGGGTTGGTATTAAAACATCAAAATCTAGGAAATTCAGTGCATTCCCTGCACCACATCACCACCACCCTCAAATGAGCAGCAGAATGGGCAAGACTATGCAAGCAACCAGAGACAGCCATCATCAGGTAAAACAAACAAAATACAACTCTCTGAAGATAACACAAGAGATCCATCATCATAGTCCACCACATGTGTGAGGTCCACTGCCATTCCATTGTGTTGGGGATGGCCATATGCTGCCACCATGGGGAGGGCCACTGTGGGAAACACCTCAAAGTGCACCCTAGAGAACTACCCGCAGGCTAATGGGAGATGGGGCTTCCAGTGTCACTGGACTACAGAGTAACCACTACATGCAGCACAGAGGTATGGAGGATACTAACTTGTCTATACAATGAGGTGGCAGTAAGCTAATGATAATACTGATCTGGCACTGTCTGTGTCTCTGAGATGAGATGGCTCAATGACAACATTAAGGGGGTGGGCAAGTCTTACTACTTCTGATACAGATTAAGTGGGCTGTATCCCTGTGGTAGGGGAATACTTGCACAGTAAATGGGTGATGCACTGACAGTGCTCTATTCTTCAGCAAGTATGTGGTAGTGCGTGTCTCATTTGAGTGTGGTGGTAGTGGTGTGGGGGAATGTGAGTTAGGGTTGGAAACCCTAATACTGAATTTCAAGCTTTTGACATTTAAATACCATCCTAACTGATGTGTTAACATAGTTTTTGCAATGAATTTCCTTACTTTGAGATAGTGTAATCATAGCCTTGTTTGCCTGTGGAAACACAGGGCCCAAAGACCCTGCGCTCCCACCAAGTATAGTTTTGAGATAGGTAATCATATCCTTATTTGCCTGAGGGAGCACAGAGTCCAAACCTCCATAGATGCATATATATATATATATATATATATATATATATATATATATATATATATATATATATATATATATTATATATATGCAGTAGTGCTACCGTGAATTAGAGTTGAGAGCCATTTCTATGTTTAACCCCAAAACTTTGTACCTTAATAACTTTGCAACTGTTTGATGGATTTACCTGAAATTTGGAATACATGATCAAGAACCATAGGCCTTGGGATCTGCCAAGTTTCATACTGGTTGGATATATGGCTGCGGAGTTATAAATCTGTCTTGCGTTTACACTTTTTCTGGAGATTCTACAGTCGCACCTAAAAGGTAAATACGGTTTGCCTGACCAGCCCAAAATCTTCAGGAATGTGCGCCAGGGTCCCCAATGTGTCTTTCAAAGATTTGGTGAAAAATATTAAACGGTTCAAAAGTTATTCAAAAACAGTTTCCCATTATAAGTCAATGAGAAAAGTTAACAAAAAGTTTGACAGTGTCGCAAATGCATTTTACTTTCGCAAATGGGCCTGTTACTTTCATAAATCAGCCATTTTGTTTTCAGTTGGTGATCAGAAAAATGGTTGGCATTTAAATGTGGGACCCTCTAGCAACCTAATTATTTTGTATTCACCTAGTCAGACCCTGAGGATGCTTGCCATGTCTTTATTTTGTGGTAAACACTCTGAAATACGTTTCAAATTTCTGGAAAAATACTTCACAAGTCCTGTGCTCACGAAGTGTCAACTTTTGAAAGTTTTAGAAATTACGACAGTAGTTTTCCATCTGTGTGAAAGTGACAGCAATTCTTTGGCACTGCTGCAAAAGAACCATTGGGAGTTTGGGCTGAAATTTGGAGATAATGGAGCCGACATCTCACAGATGTGCCTTTCAGTGTTGTATTGCAAAATATTACACAGCAGCAAAGTTACAGCACTCAAATTTGACAGTTTTTCCCATAGGATAACATTCACGGCACCGATGCATTACAGAAATCCTTTGGATCCCTGCTGCAAAATAACGTTTGGTCTTTTTCCTGAAATTTGTAGGAAAGACAGCCAACAGCCCACAGATGTGCCTTTCAGTGGTTTGGTGAAAAAATATTACAGGGAGTCAAAGTTATGGCACTCTGAACTTCTCTTTTTCCCCATAGGATAACATTACAGCATTCGCGCGCCTTTCAGGGCCAGTATCTAGAAGCGGTGTGAGATACAGACTTTTGTCAGAAAATACCTAGCCCTCATCAAAATTAGCCAGGACAGTTGTAAATCATACGACTTTTAAATTTTTTTTCTCGTTATGCGGTTCCTGAGATATAACATATTTAGTATTCCAAGTTCTTATTTTCTGCTCGATATTCATTATTATGCATACATTATTTGTACTCAGTCTTTTCTATGCAGGTTTTGGGAAAACCAGCCTGTCGCTACATTAAGGTTACTGTTGCCCTTTCGCTTGCAGTTCATTTCCCGTTCACTTACCGTTGGCGTCTCACCATATGCGTTATCCTAACGTTTTCATTTGTGCTTGCATTTCTGTTATTTTTGCCATTTGTGTCTGCAGTACTGTTTCTCTTTCTGTTTCACTTTGCATCACCATGCCCATTGACATTTCCGTTTGCAGGCACCATGTTCTATGGTGACAACACATCCGCGTGAGACCCGTTCCGTCCCCACCATGTGCGTTACCCTTTCTGTTCTCATTTGCACTTGTGTTACCATATGCGCCACTGTTAACACTTCTGTTTGCATTGCTGTTCCTGTTACTATGCCACAAGACATCATGTGGCGGGATCGAGCCCAGCGCTCCTGCGCCGCATTTACATTCGCTATTTCTCATTATCATTCTTAAAGAAAGGGAAATTGGAGCCAAAAACTCATTAATTCATTATTTAGGGTTGTTCCACAGCGACAAAAGTGAAAATTCGGTGTTAGGGTTGAAAACCTCCCTTGGACCCCCGCCCACCCCAAACTGGCATTGGGGTGCACATTGGGATCGTGGGTTCTAACTCTCACCCCATTCTCCTACACTTCTGCTGCTTTACACATGTCATGGGGGAGAGTTAGGGCTGGCAGTCCCAATCGCACCCAATGCCAGTTGGGAGTGGGGGGTCAAGGGGTTTTCAACCCTAACACCAAATTTCCTCACTTTTGTCACTGTGGAACAGCCTAACTGATGCATTAAATTGAGTTTTGCCTCATCAGATAGATATCTATATCTATCTATATATTAGAGCAAAAACTCCATTTAATACATCAGTTAAGGTTGTTCAAAGCAACAAAAATAGGGAAATTCGGTGTTAGGGTTGAAAGCCCCCTTGGACCCACTGCCCATCCCCAACTGGCATCGGGGTGCACGTTGTAGTCATTGGCCCTAACTCTCACCCATCACATGTGCAAAGAAGCGGAGGTATAAGAGAATGGGGTGAGAGTTAGACTGACTACTCCCAATACGCACTCTGATGCCAGTTGGGGTGGGCTGGGGGGTCCAAGGGGACTATCAACCCTAATAAATGAATTTCCTCACTTTTGTTGCTGTGGAACAACCCTAATTGATGCATTAAATAGAGTTTTTGCCTCTAATTACCTTGTTTTGAGAATGAGGATGATAAATAGTGAATGGAATGCAGTGGTGGGAGCGAGGGCCCTAGGAACTGCAGTGCAAATGCAAGCAGCAACGGTTATGCACATGGTAAAGCAAACTTAAATGGTAAAGCAAACGTTAATAGAAACACAAGCATAAAGTGATGCCAGCGAACAGTGACACAACGGACACACAAGACGCATAAAATGCAACTGGTAATGCACACAGTGACGCCACCGGGTATTGTAAATGCAAATATTAGGTGTTACAGTGACAAGAACGCCAAAGGAACAGAAACGAACGCTAATGGAAGCATACATGTAACGTGAACCATAATGCGACGGGCGCGGTACCACAATTGTAAATGCAAATGATAAAGTTATCATGAACAATAACGCAAAAGGAAACAGAAATGTAAATGCAAATGGTAACAGTAACAGCAACAATTGCACCAAAGGAAACAGAAACACAAAAGGAAATGCAAGCACATATGGAAACACAAACCGTAATGCGCATGGGCAACGGTATCGCAATAGAAAATGCAAATGGTAACAGTAACAGCAACAAAGACGCAAAACGAAAGACAAATGCAAATGAAAAGGCTGCCTTAAATGCAAATGACAATGCACACTGTGATGCAAACTGAAACACAAACACAAACAGTAGTTGGAAAGCAAATGGTAACAGTAACGCAAACGCAAGCGCAAACGAGAATGCAAAGGGTAACGCACACGGTATGAGCATGGGAATAGTAATGCAATGGGTATGTAAACACAAGTGGAAACAGTAAGTGTAACATTAACAGAAGCGCATACCCTGTTTTTCCCCAACAGCTGTATAGAGAAACACAGTGTGTACAAAGAATGTACGCATAATAATGGGCCTTGGAGCCAAAATGAGGTGTTGGAATACTAAATTGCTTATATCTCTGTAGCTGTACGATGCAGGGAAAAAAAATTCACATGATTCATGATTTTCCTGGCTATGTTTTTGCTGAATGCATAGCCCATAGGATCACGAGGAAAATTCCATATCTCACCGCTTTTTGAGATATGAGCCCTGAAAGACACGGCAGATGCCATCATGTTAGTCTATGGGAAAAAAGTGGCACCTTTAGATACCGTAACTTTGCAGCTGTACAATATTTTTTCACCAAACCACCAAAAGGCACATCTGTGAGATGTTGGCTGCCTTCCTCCAAATTTCAGCTCAAAATACCAAACCGTTCTTTTGCAGCAGGGTGGCAAAGAACTCCTGTCATTTTGGCCATAGTCTGGAAAAGTAGTGTTGTGATTTGAAAGCTTTCGCAAGAATTACCAAAGTGTCGCGGGTTGCACTGCTTCGACACTATTTTTCCAGAAATTTGAAAAATATATTTCTGGGGTGTTTAACCCCAGAATAAAGACATGCCTAGCATCCTCAGGGTTCGACTAGGTAAACACAAAAAGAATTGTGTCCCTAGATGGTCCCAATTTTAAATGCCAAGCATTTTCTGATCACCAACTGAAAACAAAATGGCAGATTTATGACACTACTAGGGCCGTTTGGTACATTAAAAGGCATTTACACACTTTCAACTTTTTGTTAACTTTCCCATTGACTTATAATGGGAAATTGTTTTTGAATAACTTTTGAACCATTTAATATTTTTTTTCACAAAATCTTCAAAAGGCATATTGAGGACTCTGGCACTATTCCCTGAAGTTTCGGACTGGTCGCTAAACTGTGCGACCTGTAGGCGTGAGCAAAGAATTTGCAAAAAGCTGTAAATACACACACGGATGTCACTTAACTCAGCAGCTGTATATCTGAGCAGTATGAAAGTTGGCAGATCCCAAGATCTATGCTTATGCCCTGTGTTTGCCAAATTTCAGGCAACCTTTGAATGGTGGCAAAGTTATTAAGGTGCAAAGTTTGACCTTTAACCTTAAAAGGGCTACTCAACCCTAACTATGGTAGCACTACTGTGTTACCATAATAGAGAGAGAGAGAGAGAGAGAGAGTTGTGGAAGGGCCCACTTCTATTTATAGGACAACAGTGACCAAATTGTCAGCAAAGACATCTTATTACCCCAAATCATATACACGGTACTGAAAATGTTTGAATCCCTGCCACAACATTATTCCTCACAACTGCAACACTATTCTGTGCCACAGGTGCAAAAAGACATAATAGAAACATAGAAACATAGAAAGTGATGGCAGAAGGGACTGTGTCACAACGTGTGGGAAATAATATCAGACAAGGCAAGTTGTCAGGATTTAACACACACTTCATGATAGTTATTTACACAAGTTTATAAAATCAAATAAAATAACAAAGGAAAATGCAATGAGAATGACCACTTTGCTTCAGCGGTTTCTTGCAAATAATAGTTTATACAGTCTGGGATCTTAGAACAGCTAAGATACTATACCTTCTGTATCTCAGTGTCTGACACAATAGACCTTCCTTCTCCACATTCATGGCTGATCTGCCCTAATAGGTTCATTGAGAGCTTATATACTTTCAGGGTGAGGTCACCTGACTAGACCCTTAATGCTGCATACAGAATATAAAAGTTCACGTTAGGCTAGCTATGAATCGTGACCCACCAGAGAGATACATGCTTGGACCCAACCTGAAGCTCCTGAGACTTACCAGTAATGTCACCCTGCTCTAATCCAGCTCCAAGACTGTCTCCTCCCTCCCCATATTTTTCCTTCTTGTAAATAACTTCTTGACTACTAGCTCTCTTCCTCTCGAACCTTTCCACTGTTTTGCAATTACCACCCCTTGACCTTCCTTCTGTCAGTCTTTCTTGTTATGTTTGAACATTCCTCACATTCCTCTCTATATAACCTTACTATCTTATTAACCCTTTCACTCCACAGGTCGAGTCCGTGGTTTCTGTACTTGTTATTTATCTTACTGCCATTATCTGTATAATGCTTGGCATTATATTTTGTTGTTTCTACCCATTGTATTTTTGTAGCACTGCTGTACTGTTCCTCTATTTGTATTATTGTACCCATGTTGCTGTTGTTCAACTGTTCTCTTTTGTTCTACTCTCCTGGGTCATGCCTGAAAATAGTAATTTTAGGGCTTGGTGCACCTACCTGTATCAACAAAACTAAATAAAATAAATAAGAAATACCACGTACTGTAATGGTCTACACATGCTTACCCTTAAATTGTACTAAAGGTTGATACAAAACTGTAATACCCAAAAGTAGTGTTAATTACTTAGTAACACTAAGGGATCCCTTGCTCCTGTCTATCCTACACAACCTGGGCTTCAACTCCTGTTGTGAACTGGTTTAACAACTATCTATCTGGCAGGACCCAGTGAAATTCATCTCTGCAATATCTGACAGTACTACAATCAACATTGGTGTTCCCCAGGGTCCATTCTGGGGCCACTTTTATTCTCACTCTTTATCAACAATATTCCAGATGCCATTACAACCTGCTCATCTCTTCTCTATGCTGATGATTTTTTCATCTACACCAGCGCTGCAAATGTTGATCGCCTCAACTCGTCACTTTCCACTGATTTTGGGAACATTCAAAACTGGCTACACAACTATAAACTGGTTTTAAATGCCAAAAAAACAAAAACTATGCTCCTAGGCTCTGCCCCTAAGGTAAGGGCGTTTCCATCACCCTGATGGTATATGACCTTGAGGGGACTAAACTAGAGTCTGTCACGTCCTTTAATTATCTTGGTGTCATACTTGACCAATCACTTGATCTCAGTCTCCACATTCAGTCAACCTGCAAAACAGTTAATAGTAGGCTGGGTGTTGCCTACAAAACTAGCTACATGCTAACACCATCTTTTAAGCTTGCCATTGCCAGGGGATCCTGCTTCCACTCTAACATATCGTGCTCCTATCCCTGTGGCTGCCCAAAAATCATCACTCAGAAATGGGACATCACTTACATAACAATGTCTGTCGCAACGTATCATCGCCCCTCGACTTAAGCATCACTGTCAACTCTATAGTGACCTTAGTTGGCTCTATCCCTCTGCATCCAGACAATACTATCTTGGCTGTATGTCTGACTCCATTATCAGGCTACAAACCTACCTCACTTGTGACACTGCTAATTCCCTTCTCCTCCTCCTGTGGTCTGCAATCAGATGACAAATCATTACTAAGGGTACCTAGGTGTCATAACTCTAAAGGCACTGGGAATTTAAATATGCTGCTCCTCTGCTTTGGAATGCTCTTCCATTAGATCTAAGGCTATTTGCATCTCACTGCCACTTCAAAAGTGAGCTCCACAATACCTATCAATGGCTGAACCCTGTACTTGCTTTGACCCTGCTTGACTTATCTGGGGTCCACCATACCCTTGCCCTGATATCCGTAATTCCTAAAACTCTCCTGCCTTCACAACTACCCTCTCACCCTTCCCTTCTTCTTTTCCTCTTATCTTACTCCTGCCCTTGTCCTTTTTTGACTTTGCCTTTTCTCCCTCCACCCCTCCTCAATATACTTATCCTCTATAATCCCCTTTTACTCTGTTTTATTTCACAGTTGCCCCTCCTCCTGCTATTTCCCTTTGAAATTATTGGGTGTCACACTGAGCTAAGTTGTATCCTATATGTGTAGACACATGCACTTTGATTGCTGGTGCTGTGACCCATTCTAATATTTGTTTATTGACTGTATCTCCTCTGCTATGTTGTAAAATGCTTTTGTTATTGTTTACCTGTATTACCTGGGTGTAGTCCGAGTAGCTGCATCAGTGGAGGAGAAGGACCTGGGAGTGATGATCACTAGTGACCTGAAGCACTCCATGCAGTGCAAGAAAGCAGCAGCAAAGGCAAACAAGATGCTGGGATGCATAGCTAGGGGGGCAGTAGTAGGAGAGAGGAGGTTATACTGCCATTGTACAGGTCACTGGTAAGGCCGCGATCTAGAGTACGGAGTTCAGTACTGGTGCCCACACCCAAAAGGACATTAACCTGCTGGAGAAGGTACAGAGGAGGGCTACAAAGATGATAGCCGGTCAGCAGGACAAGGCATACAGAGGAGAGGTTGAGGGCACTGAACATGTACTCCCTGGAAGACAGGAGAAAGAGAGGGACATGATTGGGACATTTAAGTACTTGAAAGGGATAAATAATGTTGATAAGAAAAGTTTTTTAAGCTGAGTGGCAACCGTATCATGAGGGGCACAGTCTTAAGCTGGAGGTGGGAAGTTTAGGAGGGATGTCAGGGAGCACTTCTTCACAGAAAGGGTGGTAGACACTTGGAATGCTCTGCCAGAAGAGGTCATCTCATTAAAGACAGTGAGCAGCTTTAAAAGAGGCTGGGATGTGCATGGGGAAGATAAGAATCATGGGTAGGGAGGATGGGGAGTGGGGAGGGAGGGCAGGGACATTAGCTCAAGCTGTGGAACCCTGCATTACAAGCAGACTTGATAGACCAAATGGCCTTCTGCTGGCTTGTTCATATGTTTGTATGTTTGCATGTTCTGCTCGCTGCTGTTTCTGTTATTGATCTGCTGTTGTACACTTGTTTAAATGGTTATAAACTAAGTTGTATGTATTACTGTAATGCACTTCTGAAATGTTTCTTGTATGTAATCCCTTGTACTCTCCCAGGTCTTGCCTGAAAATAGTCATTTTTGGCTAGTGCACTTACCAGTCAACAAAAACTAAATAAATCCTCCCTAGAAATATAGAAGAAATTGATGGCAAATAAGGATCGCTTGGCCCATCTAGTCTGCCCATTTCCTACCTAATGAATAAGCTGCAGATCCTAGTTAACCAACAGCCTACTTCCTCCTACCCCCACTAGAATTGCCTTATGTCTGTCCCATGCATTCTTCAATTCCCCACTGTTTTTGATTCCATGACCTCCTCAGGAAGGCTGTTCCATGCATCTACAACCTTCTCCATGAAAAAGTATTTTCTCACATTACTTGAGCCATCCCCTGTATCTTCAAAGTGTACCCTTGTTCTTGCACATCTGTTTTTCTGAAACATCCTCCCCTCTTGGACTTTGATGATTCCCTTGAGGTACTTGAGAAGTTTCTGTCATGTCCCCACTCCCTCATTTCCTCCTCCCTAATTACATTTTGGTGATAGGTAGCGTAGTGTAAAAGAAAGGGACAGCAGAGGGTGCTGCTCCCCTACGTAAGCAATTGTTTCATTCACAGTGAGCCAGGTAAGTGAGAAGGTCCTGTTTATAGTTACAACTGGCTAGGGTAGTATTATCTTATCCAGAAAACGTTTCCTTTATTCCTAAGGTTAAAGTTCCTCATAATAATGTAAGACATCTCTGTAATAAACAGAAGAAAACAAGGTTTTAAATTAGCTACCTTTTCAACCTGTTAACTTAAAAGGTTTAGCCTTGTTATTGTTATTGGTAGAATAAAAACAAGAAATGCTGAACATTCTCTTCCGTCCATCATATTTGGACAGCACTTTAGTTTATTATCATTTTATAATAAGGGGAAGTGTTAAGATAGCAAGGGGCATTAGGAGCGCTTGGAGCAGTGGCTGAAATTTACTAAATGACAGTTCAGCTGCATGCTCCCTTCTGCTACAATGCAAAAAAAAACTGAAAATATTTTTAAGAACTAACATGCTCCCTTTTAGATTCAAAAAGAAGCAGACTTGCTAACGCCAGAAACAACAAGGCCAAGCGCCTGCCTATGGTTATGCTTGGTTCATTGCAGTGTTAACCAAGCAAACCACCAGCAACTTTCACTTTTCGCCTTGGGTGGAGGCTGAAATTGACAAACGCTGCCTCGTCTCTAAACACTCCTGTGATAGAAGACCTTTCCCTTGATAAGTCAAAGTGCTTCTACATTTGCAAAGGAGATAAATAAAATACAAACAAAATCTCTCCTTCTCCTGCTTGGTTCACATGCAACATGAACCGAACGAGTTACTAATGAAAAGTCACTTTTTGTCTGGGGTGGGCGGCTGAAATTGACAAGTGCTGCCTTGCCGGGACATATTATAGAATGCAAGTATTCTCCTCTATGCTGACTGTGCTTTTCCCAGCAACGTAACAGCACAGACAGGGATAATACAAAGAAAACAATTGTTCTTTATTCATTAAGGCCGCTCCTGGAGTGAACTTCATACTGGACAGAGAGGGAATGATTATTTATTTATTTGTTTTGTTTACCAGGTAAGCACACTAGACAACCAGGTGCCTATTTTCAGGTGCGATACATACATGATTATCACAGAGATACATACATGATTACAAGGATACAGTCAGGTAGGGCAGGCAAACAATAAGAGCTGGTACAAGTAAGGGCATCAGACATAAACATAGTAAATGAAGCAACACCAGGGACCTTATCTACCCTGTGGCAGAAAGATAATAACATCATACATAGGAGGCCAGCCGTCAGCTGAGAATAGCAGCCAACATGGCAGGTTATGGTACAGGTTATTATGGTACAACTTAAAGCTATATTATCGACCAAATCCCAAAGCATCTCCATATCACAACACCAGTAAAGACCAGCAATTCTTTGCCATAGTTCAGTACTGGGCATAGCAAAACAGCTGTTTCTATTTACCACAAAATTAATAAATGTTCAGTATCCTTAAATTCATTTACTACTATACAGTCATTGGTTGGGTATAAATACTGATTTGCAGCCCCACTTTTCTTAGGGGCACCACTAAACCTCCTATTCTTCTTTATATGCCCAAAGGCACTTTATTCCAGTTGCAACTGTTACCCATATCTTTTTTTTCTAATTAGGAGGACACAATGTATGAAATAATAATAAAGATACAAGGAATAGTAGGAAAAATAAAGGAGATAGAGTAGTACTACACTAGGTGACCTGCCTAGGGTAGTAGAACAGAATAAAAGTAAAGCATTAGCAGGGTACTGTTGATAGCAACAGAGTTTGCTTACATCAGAAGAAAAAGGGAGATAGGAAAGGTACCCAACAAGTCCAGCACACAAGGGTGTAGCCTATCTCTGCCATGAGACCGCACAGTCCATCTAGTCTACCCATAAGCCTAGCCCCTTCCAATAACTGCTATTTACTGTTTATTTATTTTATTTATTTTCACTTTTGTTTACCGGTAGACACAATGAGCCAAGGCCCATTTTCATGAATGATGCGGGACCATAAAATACATCAGGATGTTACATATAAGCATAATAAACATTAAACAATACGGAAAGTCACAGCACATAGAGACCAACACAAACAATTACAGCATAATTGATCAAACAAATGGCTCCTCGATTTAACCTTAAAAGTTTGATGACTCATAGTGACAGAAAATAATTTAGGCAAGTTATGCCAATTAGAGGAAGCACTAAACAAAATGGATCGACTTCCTATATTTGTATGGTTTTCTTGGTACTATAGGTTTAGTCATATCACTTGAAGCAAGATCCCTAGTGCTATTATTTATATGAAGCAACGAGAACAATGGAGAATTTTCCTCTGCCAGAAAGTATTATCAATCATACAACCCAAACTATATATGCTGCTCAGCCTTGGGGAAGCCATCCAGAGGTACTGCAAAACACAAAGATGAGTGGAATATGATAACTTAAAAGTAAATCAACAAATACTATGACATTCTGAAGTAAGAATAGAAATATCTTATAGAGTATGGTAGAACGCTGTTGAGCATGGAAATCCATGCTCCCAACAGCATTGTTGTGCTTGCCTCAGTCGTCACTATCTTGTTGTGCTGCACCAGTCGTCACCGATGCAGCACAACAAGATCAAACACATTGGCATGTGCAATTGAGCGCCCACGCGAGTGAAGTCAAGTGCTATACACATCCCAAAGTAAGCCTTATCTTAAAAGGAAGACTTGTTTGGGGATCACGAGCACTGATTATGCTTGTTCATACACTGTAAAATATTGTGTAAAAGCAAGCATACACAAACAAGGCAGTTATAAGATCTTGAGTTTTCCGTGTAATGGACCTCTTGAGCTATGCTCTCGAGGTCTCTGTAACCACGGACACCTCTCGATCACAACTGCCTTGTTGTGTATGCTTGCTCATACACAATCCTCTATGTTTTGCCAAATTAGAAAAAGAAAGAATTATAGTTTAATTTAATTCAAGATTGGGAAGAGTATGCCCTTTGTAGGGTGTTATAATTCCATTGTGTCTATCCCATGCCTTTTTGAACAATCTGACTGACCTAGCCTCCACAAGCTCTGGTGGAAAGCCATTCCAAGTATCCACCACCATCTCAATAAAGAACTTTCTTGTGTTACTCTTGAACTTGCCTCTTTCCAGCTTTATGCCATGCCCCTTGTTCTTGCATGATTCTTGATCTGAAATAGATTCTGAACTTGAACCTTGTTTATTCCCTTCAAGTACTTGCAGGTTACGATCATGTCCCATCTTTCTCTCGTTGTTCCAGGAGTACATGTTTAGGTCATGCAGATGTTCCTCATTTATCTTGTGGAGTCCAAGTATAATTTTTGTAGCTCTCCTTTGCACTGCCTCCAATCTGTCTATGTCATTTCTGAGGTGAGGTCTCCAGAACTGCACACTGTATTCCAGGTGAGATCTTACCATTGATCTGCACAGTGGCATAATCACCTCCTCTTTATACTTGTCATTCCTCTTCCTATGCAGCTAACATACTGTTCACCTTTTTAACATTGCTTTTTCACACTGCTTGGATGTTTCCAGGTCATCTGTTATAATCACCCCAGATCCCTTTCCTGCTTTGTGGCTTCCAATTTCACTCCACACAGGAGATAATTCTCATGAGGATTTTTCCTCCTAAGTGCATGACCTTGCACTTTTGGCATTGAAATTTAATTGCCAAATTGTTGTCTACCTTTCTAGTCTTTGAAGATCAGTCCTCATCCTTTTCGCTCCCCCAGGTGTCTGCCCTGTTACATATCTTTGTGTCGTCTGTGAGTAGACACACCTTGCCTTCTAGGCCCACAGATATGTCACTGAGAAAATATTGAAGAGGATAGGCCCCAGCATCAATCTCTGTGGCACACCACTAGTTGCCTCTCTCTCTCTCTGATAACTGGTCATTTACCAGTACCCTCTGAGTCCTTCCACTAAGCCAGCTCCATATCCAGTTTACCAGTTTATGCCTAAACTCCTGCACTGACAAATTTGTTCAGTAGTCTTCTTATGTGGGACTGAGTCAAAGGCTTTGCTGAAGTCTAGGTATATTACATCCACAGTGCTGCCCTGATCTACTGTCTTTGTTACCAAATTGAAGAAATCTATTAGGTTTGTCTGGCAGGATATGAAAAATGGCAGCAGTGTTGGTATAATAAGTAGTCTTTGTTTAAAAGTTGGGGTCAAAATAACATTTCCAAAGTTACAGCATGTGTAGCAAAACTGCAACAAATTATCATAACTGTGCCATTTTACATATTTTGACCTCAAATTTTCAACATAGCTTCTTATGACCCCACCTCATGAACAAGATCAGGAAAATAGTCATATCCCACCCAAAATGTTTATTCACCAACTGACTGCAGAATCACCTTTTCGACAGGAGTAGCATAATGACAGTTATATTGTTCATGAGGGATCCCAAAGGCCATGTTGAAAATTTGTGGTCCAGATGTCAACAAATGGCTGAGTTATGCATAAAAGTTAAAACCACATTGAAATACATTGAACCACATTTACCTTAGTTTCTCATAGTGCAGTCTCCAGTTCCAGCAACAAGACGTGTCTTTGATCAGAAAGTGAATCTCGAACCTGGGACCTGTTCAGGTAAGTAAGGGGAAGGGGTGGTACTGGGGTATGCGTCAGTGGGTGCTGAGGGTAGATAGGTATGGGGGTTGATTGACAAGGACCTTTTTATTTCTGGGAAACAAACATCAAGGGGTGGTTTCTTTTTCAGGGATGGACAGACATGGAGGTGCCACTGGACACCAGGGACATAAACTGCAGCATTGGGATGGTGACTGGACAATGGGGAGAGGAGAAGAGGAACCACTGGACTACCAATAAAAGGATTTACACTACCAGTAATGACAACTGAGAACAGGGATGGGTGGTACCACTAGACTGCCAGGGATTTGCTTTTATATTACTGGGGCTAGTGGTCGAAGAACAGATGAGGGTAGGGACCACTAGACTACCAGAGATTTGATTGGCATTACTTGGGATGGTGATTGGAGAACAGGGAGGGGAAGGGACCACTAGACTACCAGGGCTTTCATTTACATTACCGGGATGGTGAATAGAGAATAGGGAGGGGAGGGACCACTAGACTTCTAGGGATTTGATTTGTATTACCAGGGACAACAACTGAGAACAGGTTAGGGGAAGACCACTAGACTACCTGGGATTTGATTTGTATTACCAGTGATGGTGATCAGAGAACAGAGGAGGGACCACTATACTACCAGGGATTTCATTTATATTACTGGGGATGGTGATCAGAGAACAGAGGAAGGTGAGGGACCATTGGACTACCAGAACTCTGAATGGGAATTTTCAGTTTGAACAGTAAAGTTGAGATAGTTAAACTGAGCGGTAATTACTTAGCAGTGAGAAGGGACATGATTTTCAGTGCAAAACACACATATTAGCTGTGTAGATATATTAATTTTAAGACAAACCTAGAACTAAACATATCACTAAAGACATAAATACAGGTCTTGTGCCGACCTTACCATGCAGTAGTTGTGCACAACACTATTTTGCAAATTGTTAGAAAAACAAGATGACTGACATAATGAACAGTATTTCTCTGGGTACCACCATCAGAAGTTACCCGTCGGCATGCACCTGTCATTAGGGCACCAAGATTCCATGTCACAACCCAGTGTTTATGTGGGGGCTGTGCCCCACAATTAATTAAATATTCTAACTCCGGGGCTGACCTCAAGGAAGGTGGCGATTTTGGGATTTTGGCACCCTGCTAACAGGTACCCAGACCGGCTCATGGATGGCTAGAAGGAATTTCTCAGAGGAACAATAGTAATTTACAGGTCAGACAGTAAATTTACAGTTCAATCTGTTTTCATTTAACTGCCTGTCCTGTGGTGATCACAAAATCATTATAATTCAAATCATCCCTGAAATTTCAGAGAAACATTTCATTCAGTCTGGTCTGTAGATGATGGCAAAGAATCCATGTTAACCAATGGAAAAAAAGTATTTTTAATGTTTTTTACCATTTTATATCTCAAAACCCATACAAGATGCTGTCATGAAACTATTTGTTTCTTGAGACTCTGTCAGAATGACCGTGCATGCCAATGTTTGGGCTATTTCATCAAAGTAAACTGAAGTTATTAAGGTACAACATTTTGAATTTAACATTGAAGAGCTGCCAACCCCTAACTACAGTGGTGCTACCACAATAATATGTAACTGCCACTATAATATGTAACTGCCACTATAATATATAGTGCCACTATATGTAACTGCCACTATAATATATAGTGCCTCTATAATATATAACTGCCACTATAATATATAGTGCAACTATAATATATAGTGCCACTATAATATATAACTGCCACTATAATATGTAGCTGCCACTATAATATGTAACTGCCACTATAATATGTAACTGCCACTATAATATATAGTGCCTCTAAAATAGGTAACTGCCACTATAATATATAGTGCCTCCATAAAATGTAACTGCCACTAGAATATATAGTGCCACTATAATATGTAACTGCCACTATAATATATAGTGCCTCTGTAATATGTAACTGCTACCATAATATATAGTGCCACTATAATATGTAACTGCCACTATAATATATAGTGCCACTATAATATGTAACTGCCACTATAATATATAGTGCCTCTGTATATGTAACTGCCACTATAATATATAGTACCTCCATAATATGTAACTGCCACTATAATATATAGTGCCACTATAATATGTAACTGCCACTATAATATATAGTGCCACTATAATATGTTACTGCCACTATAATATATAGTGCCACTATAATATGTAACTGCCACTATAATATATAGTGCAATTATAATATATAAGGCAGTCTTCTGGAATATAGGTTTGTGAAGTAAAACTTAGCCAGCGAGTTAACGCTAATTGCCAGAAATTCACACTTCGAGGATTCATGGAGTTTTTGAACACACCAAACTTCGATTCATGTGATTTGCACAAACATTTCAAGGACATTTACCTTTTCTAACGTGAAGCATGTGTTTATGGGGAGTGCAAATTTGTATGTGGAATTTTGCACCGAGAAAATCTGCAGAATTTGGCGCCAGCAAATTTCATGAAATCACTCTACAAATTCCACAAACTGCACAAATTAACTCGTGGAGTATATTTCGTGAAATTCCTACACCTCTATTCTGAACCCTTAGGGTGATATTTATTCATGGTTCCAAATGATGCCCAAATGCTTTCTCTTCTTTCCAAACACATCAGGACCAATATTGAAATAAAGAGAGGAACATATGACTAGTTATACCACAAATTTAAGAACAAATAAAAACATTGGATATAAATATTCCAAAAATGTAACAGTAGCTGTCAGCACCATTCTCAAAGTGCAAGGGTGATTATACATGCTAAAATCACTTGTGTCAATATTTCAAATATGGTGTAGCTCAAACCAATCATTCAATCCTGGTACTTTACAAGTACCCAGGGTGAAGATCCAGAAACCTTCTCTTTCAGAATCCAATTTTTGTAATCCCCACCTCTGGGTTTGGGTAGTACTTTTCAAATACAATTTCACTTTGGACTACATCTTGAGCAGCTTTGGGTTTTGGATGGTGAGTGCAGGACTTTTGTGAAAAACTACAGATACTATTGACAACATTTTAGAAAATGTGACAAGATAGTTTAACAAACTTAAAAAGGGGATGCGGTAGATGTAATTAACTGAGGGCTATCTCCTAATTGAATATAGATATTACATTTTATCTATAATATTTTGTAAGAGATTGAGTAAGGTTGCACACAAAATAATTGTACAGAACCAAACATAACACTATACTGGGTTGAGCAATAAAAGCCAATCTAGTTTGTCTTAGAGAAGTTTTTCTAGGGTAATTTGCACACCTTACACAGATTTGTATTGTCTTTAGATAAGGAAAATATTTTTGCTTGGTACCTCACAAATTTCTTCCTCAGGCCTTACAATACCAGTGCATTCCACTAACTTCATTAAGTGGCTACGCTTACTGTATTCTTGGGCCCATTTTCATCATGAAGGACAGATAAACCACCTTTTTGTTGGATGTTGTATTACTTACCCAAGTGGCTGATACTGGTGCCATGTAATATCACCTTGGTACTCTAAATCATGAAACTGCCACACATATGAGTGCTAGTGATGTTTAGTTTTATGTTATTTTAGTCCTCTGTATCTGTCTGCTCCATAATGAGCTTACTATCGTCACACATCTCACGTATGCACCTTAGAAGTGCATGACATCACTGTAGTGAGACAAGCGACATATCCAGCATGGCAGAGAGAGATATTCCAGATTTGATCCTTGATTTTGACTTGCTCTCAGTGGCTGAACCCTATAACATACTAACATACTAGATGCCAGCATAGTAGGCCTATTGGTCTATCAAGTCTGCTCATGCTTCAGCACCCTGATTGGGTACCGAACCTCTATCTGTCTCCTTCCACTGTTACTCCATCCCCCTAGCCTCTGAGAAGTGAGTGACCAGTAGATGTTGGCATAGAAGATGAAAACTCAGACGAAAATAAATCAGAGCATTCAGAAGGTGGTAAGGTGAAGACTTCTCTGCCAGCCAGCTAGTGGTGGCACTGACTTTGTTATCTGGGACTTTGCAGTATTGATATTTTTGCTTATATTGGTGTTGACCTGGAGTCTCACTGCATATATATATTAATTCTGTGTGTATGAATCAGTTACCATTATGCTGTCTATTGCAACTGACCTCATGTTGTGATGTCCATCAATTCCGACTGTGTTCTCATTCAGCTAGGTCATTAAATAGTGTTCTGTTATGTCTTGGCCACCGTGATTTGCCCTCTTTCCTGCATGTAGAAGCACTGTATTGCCAGATCATAAAGAGTATTGCCCTAAGTGAATAGCAGTCCATGTTTTATACCTTTCATTTGTTTATGATTCTGGCTATTACTGTTCTAGTTTTCACTACAGATGTGCTTAAGTGTAGTTATTGTGCTGTATTACTGCTCCCCACATCGTCCTTTTCCTTCATTAGTACATATTGTTGTCTTTATTGTCTCCACATATGTTGTGTTCTGTCTGCCTGTAGCATCTTTGTCACCTTTCTGTGTACCTTCTCCACTATGTCAATATCATGGCATATATGATACATCTGTAGTTGCAAGGTACAGTAAGTGAATGGTTACAAGTGATTCACACAATGTCTTCAGCAACTCCCTCCTTCTGCTACTGACCTATCTGCATATGCACCACAGAGTGCAAATGGACCTCCACCCCCATGCAGTTTTGGTGTTTTGAGTGTAAAAGTAATGTGGCCATAAATGATCAACCTTATCACAGTTTCATATTTTGTGTCAGCACCTATTCTTACATCCTATCAAAATAAGAAATTAGCTATCAGAAAAGGCCACATGGTGTACCAAGTATGCTGTAGTTTGCAGCTACCTCCCTATGTGCAGCTGACACTTACTCAATACTCCTCTCACCCATGACCTCCTCTGCCCTCTCACGCCCCTCTTAAAGCTATGCATTTCACAAGCCACACCCTCTGCTGGTAGGCACATTCAACACTGCCACCACCTTTTCTGTAAAGAAATGTCTCCTCAGTTCCATCCTTAATGTTCACCTGTCCGTCTCATGTCATGACCTCTAGTGTCTCTCCCTTGTTCCACATCCCCATCTTTTGAAGCTAGGCCTCATAGAGTTGGGCACGCAGTTAAAATGTGTTGACACACATTCCAGGGACATATTTTCCAACCCACAACAAACCTATTCATGCCCCTTCTGTAGTTGCTGGCAGTATACTTAAGTTGATCGACACCACGTGAATCACTGTGCCATGAACCATAGGCTATATAATACTGTTGGTAAATGACAACAAAATGTATTAAAGGTGTACGGTGGTGAGTTGTGATGCAACTCAGTATCATGAGTAATGCGGTGATCTGTATTCTCAAACAGTGTAGAGACCTCATTTCTGGCTTGGAGTGTTGATGGAGGAACATGAAGTCACAGTTAACAACAGCTGTAGTGTCCTAAAAGTAGTTTGTCCCACCCTGTGTTTCCACTGCTACTGGGTGTAGGCCATGTGGCGCGCAGGTGTGATGGGTGTGCAGGTCAGTGGATCTTGACACATAATGCAGCATGCACATGTGTGCCATGTTCTAATTCAGGCTGCTGACCAAAATACATTCTGAGTCTGCAGGAGGTCTTTTATTACTGGTGGTGCATAAATGTAGATTTCCTTAGATGAAGGTATTTGGAAAACCAGTAATGGTCTGCCTTGTCCTGTGGACCATGGAAGCCACCCTCTTCACCAGTTTGGGTGGGTGTTGTGGTTGTTCGTAACTGTAATATAGTGTAATGCAGAACCTTGTACCTTTCACCATATGACTCTAACTAAAGCTATTGATGTTTGTGCTACATGTTAGCACCACACATACCTGTACCACATAGCTGACTCTACTGTTTCTATTTCTGTATTTCAGCTGAGTGTAAAATGTCTGTTGAATGCATCTGTTGGCAGGAGGTTTCTGCCATTCTAGCACAATTGAGGAGCAACATGTGCAATGCATCAATGAGGAGGACTGCTTTGGAGAATTGCCTTAGCCACAACAACATTTTGGTGTCATACTATGAGTACGAATTTATGGAAGGACCCTTGGATGATGCCATACCTCTAAATGAATAAGTACAACAGTGGCCTCTCCTGCACTCTTCTCTTCACCATAAGTTCTTCTTTGTGTACCCATACATTCTCTGTAACATCTAGAGTCAATCCCTCCCTTTCCCATTTCCCATAATGTCTTTTGTGTGTCCAGTGGCACACCTGCCACTCCACTTCCACCTAAGTTTCCATGATATCTAATCGCCAATTTCTCCATAAGTTCTCTGTGGTGTCCAGTGGCATGCTCTTGCTCTCTCCTTCCTCATATGTTCTCACCGATGTTCAGTGACACCATTCACCTCTCCCCTTCCACACACCTTCTCCTTGGTGTCCAGTGGCACCGCCTCCCCTTCCCATTGAACATAAGTTTTCCATGTTGTCCTGTCATACACCTCCTCTTCCCTTCTCAGTACTTCTCTTTTGTGTCCAGTGACACCATAAACTTCTCCCATGCCACGTAAGTTCTCACATGTTCCAAGTGGCAGTCTCCCAATTCCATTACACATAAGTTCTCCATATTGTCCATTGACACCCCTCCACTTCCCTGTTTGTTACTTCTGGTGTCCAGTAGCACCCATTCCCACTATCCTTCCCCATAGGTTCTCTCTGTTGTCCTGCAGCACCTCCTGTCTCTTCCATTCAAGTAACCTATTCATGGTCCAGTAGTAACCCTCCCTCCCTTTACCCACAGGTTCTCTGTAATGTCTAGTCACAATCACCTCCCTACCCTTCCCCATAAGTTCTCTGTGGTGTCCTGTGGCACCTCCTGTCTCTCTCATTCACCATAAGTTATCCATGTTGTCCAGTGGTAACCCTCCCTCCCATTTGCCCATAGGTTCTCTGTAATGTCTACTGGCATTCCTCCTTATCCATTTCCCAATTAATTTTTTTGTGGTGTCCAATGGCACATCCTCCTCTCCCGTTATCTGTAAGTGTTCCTGGTGCCCAGTTGCAGTCTCCCATTCCAAATTCTACAATAAGATATCCATGGTGTCATTGTAACCTCTGCCATCTCCACTTCCCCATTGGTTAGTCATGTGTGTTCAGTTTCACCCATTTCCCGCCCCTTCCCATAGCTTCTCTGTGTGCCCTCTGTCACCTCCTTTCTCTCCCATTTCCTATAACTTATCCATGGTCCACTGCCAACCCTCCCTCTTCCTGTATCCATAATTTGTCTGTAAACTCTAGTGGCAATCACATCCTTCTCCCTTTCACCATAATTTATTGGTGGTGTCCAGTTGCACCACCTCCCTTTCCCCTGACCTGTAAGATTTCATTGGTATCCACTGTCATAGTTTCCTTTCACCAGAATTTCTCTGTAGTGTCCTGTTGTACCATCTCCTTCTCTCTTTCCTCATAATTTGTACTTGATATGCAGTAGCACATCTGTACTCTCCCTTTCCCAATAAGTCGTCCATGGTGTACAGTGGCACCACTCCCCCTCCCCTTCATCCCATACATTCTCCTTGGTGTCCTGTCATATCCCTCCTCTCCCTTCACCAGAAGCTCCATGGTGTCCAGTTTGTTTTTATTTTGCAGAGTTCGATTGCAAACAAATTACATTAATTGTCGGAATAATCAAACCATTGTGCTTTTTGCATTCTCAATACTTTGCGTGACTTCATAGTATGAAACATTAATTGCCCAATGCAAGCAATGGAGCTCAGCTACAGTGATGTCGAAAGCATTACAGTATAAGCATTGATATTCATTTGCTGCATCCACCACGTATTTCAGCAGTGCACTATGGACATTTTGACCTGTATCTCACACAACCAGTATTTTGGGTAAAGCAATTCACTGCCTCATGACAGAAGAAATCCCATTGAGGCACATGATGGTATAACTTCATATCCCATCCACAGAATACACAACGTGTTGATTATAATGCTGTGCCGACGCTGCTCATATCTATACTGAAATTGACCTAGGTGATGTTCCAGGGTCACTAAGGTTTCCAGAATGATAAAATGGATTATCTCCTATTGAAGTTGCATTGTTCACTGCAGTATCATTACTTACCATTTTTATATGACTGCTTCTTCTGCATTGAGTTCACTGTATATGCCAGCTTCCATGAAGTAAGGAAAACATTTCTTGTATTCAGTTTGCACCACACTTCAGCTGAGTATTTGTTATCTCCAGTCGACTGATAGTACTTCATGTCAGGTGTGCCAGTACACGATCACAAGCCTGAAGTGTGATGCAAGGTGCCTGCACCCAACAGAAATGGCTCAATTGGTACCTTGCACCACAAACTGGCCCCTAACATTTTCACAAGGCCGCCTGTAGACACCCACAGGTTGCCTGCCCCAAACATGACTTGTGCCACCCTGCACCCAAAACTGGGCTATGACCTGGTGCAGTAGTGCATGTGGTAGATGAAACTGCCAGATCCCTGAAACTGATATTCACACAAAATCACAGAGGGAGAATTTCTATGTACCCTTAGTCTAGACAGGTCAGGTCTAACTGTACTTAGAAACTGTCACTCTTTCTTGGTTCTGTAATAAGGGATGTAATTCATCCATCTGTTCCTGGTGTCATGCCAACTCACCTGTTGTGTCCCCTCACCTCATGTCACCCTCTCAGTTACAGGTATCCTTGTCAATGGTATAACTGCCCCCTTCCAATTCACAATGCCAGCCCTAGGTAATAGAATGAAATGCCATCTCCCCTTTCATGATACCATGGTAGGAAGGTAATGTAATTCCCCCACTCGTGTCCCATTTCATTTTCATTTCTATTGGTTATACTGGAAAGGTATGTGAGCATTGCTGCCATTTACACAAGCTCTGCTCCTCACCATGACTCACATCCCCTATTAAACTGTCCTCCCCTCGAGTCTGCTTCTCAGCACGCTCTTCTCTCCTTCACCACTTAACCCCTCACTCCTATCCCAAATTTTTTTCCATTACCAAGTTGCCACTGCTTAGTTTTGACCTCTGACAGGGTTCTTAGCATCCTGGAGGGTCTAGAACACTGGACAAGCCTCCTCCTTCCCCTCCCCACCTCTTCTTTCTACCCAACTTATCCTCGCCTAAATCTGTCCTCTGTTGGGATTTTTAGCACCCTTGAAATGACTACTCTCAGGTAAGTTTCTTCCCTCCTCCCTTCTTTTTGCTTTCCTCTTCCATCCCCTATTCCTTCTGTCTAACTTGTCCTCACCTAACTCTATTCCTGGCAGGATTCTCTGCATCCTGGAGAGACCAGCATTGGGTAATTACTTTCCTTCACTCCCTAACCTATATCCTTTCTACCCAACTAGTCCTCACCTGATTCTGCACTCTGGCAGGGTTGTCAGCATCCTGGGTGGCCTAGTCCTAGGCAATCTTCTTCTTTCCTCCTCTTCCCTCTTTTCCATTCATTCTTTCTTTTCTCTCTTCCCAACTTGTCCTCACCTAGTTCTGCCCCCCGGCAGGTTTCCAGCATCTTGGAGGATCCACTGGAAATGATTCTTCCTTCCTCCCTTCCCTCCATCCTCTCCATATACTTTTTCTTACCTAACTCTGCTCTCTGGCAGGATTCTCAGCATTCTGAAGAGGACTAGTCTTTGGCAAGTTTCTTCCACCCCTCCTCTTCCTTCCTTTAATATATCCTCTACTATCTCTCCCCATCTTGTCCTTACCTACTCCTGCCCCTTATGCTAAGTCCTCCACCAATCTGCCACTGGCAGCAATCTCTACACTCTGAAGGGGCCAGTTTCAGGCATGACTCATCCTTCCTTTCCTATCACTCACTCCCATGTCTCTCCTCTCCCCTACCCCTTGCACTTAATCAAAGGAATTGGTTCACTTGAGCTAATAACTTGCACTGTTTGTTCTGTGAGGTGCTCCCAGATTGCACTAGCTCTGTGTTAACTTCTGCCCTTACAAACTGATTTATTTATTTTTTGTTCACTTTTCTGATAATGTTCCCCATCTCTATCCTCCCCTTCTCCAGCTGGTTTCCCTGTCTACCCCTCTACCCTCCTTGATGTCCCTCACTGAACTTCATTCATTCAATAATTGCTAAATAATCTGCCTCTTAACTGTGATCCATTCCTGCAAGATGTTGGCTTCAAGGCTACATAAAATTTTTGTACTATGTTCCTCAGATATGCCACTTGTAATTAAATGCATATTCCACAGGTATGATATATTTAATTGTATGTTATGTCACAAATGCTACTGTATGATTATTTATGATATATTTATAACTGTATGTCTTGTTACAAATGTAATTGCATGTTTAATCTCTCAGATTTGTTAACTGTTAAATTGTATGTCTAATTCTTCATCCAATTGTACTCCCCAGGTCTCACGGAGATGAGCAACTTGTTGTTCAGTGTGCCTTCCTGGTGAAACATTTCAATAAATAACTAAAAATAAAAGCAAGCTTCTGGTTATGCTGCCCATGCAGCAATACCCATAGGACTTCCTTTTCCTTGTGATCTAGTGTCCCACACACCCCACGCCAGGCCCAGTAGGTAGTGCCCACCACACCATTCTCCTCCCTTTCCATAAAACAGCCAGCACAGGCCCAGCACTCCACTTACTTCCTCTGCTGGTAAGATATGAACTGTCATTTGCATGCTGTTATTACATAAACTGTACAATACAACATGCAAATGACAATGCAGTCAGCGCCAGGAGACAAGGTAAAAGGAGGGCTGAGCTGGTGCCAGCTCTCATACTGGATGGGTGCTGTGACTGGGCTGGTGAGCATTACCTATTGGGGGTGCGAGGAAGCACTAGGTCAACAGGAACTGGCTCCTGTGTGATATTACTGCAAGGGCATCATCAGGACATGACTTTGGGGTGAATTTAATTATATAAGCATGGATGTAATCAGGTATCGTGGATGGGGCATTTCATTACATAAACAGGTACAGCATCGGAATCATGGAAGGGCATTTAATCACATTAGCAGTGACATCACTGTGAATGGGGAGGGCATACTGTTGTAAGGTTAGCAACAAGATTCAGGTAGGGCTGACCACTTGACCCCTGAAAGGGGTGAATGGTGCTTGCCTTTGCAGCAGGGCTTGCAGCACACCATTCTGGAGAGGCAGTTGTTTGTCGATGTGTGTGTTTGCCATATATGTGTGGACTGACGTGCTGGACCCTCCTATACTTTAATCTTGTGCATGGTCACTGGCAGACTGTGCTTCTGCACAAACTGCTGTTTGCCGCAGCTTGCTCTGATCCACGATCTGTTTGTGAATCATGCACTCTGTGACCATGCTTTTCAGCATCACTGATCTGATGCTGACTGTGTCATACTTCACCACGTCCTCAATACTGTATGAGAGTACATCTGTCATCCTGCAGTCATGAAAAAGTACCATTGCATAAACTGAAATACTGAACTTTGTGTTGCACTTGCATCTTATTCCTTGCCCTGCTCCAGTGACATTCTGGTATTTATGTCCTTTGGACACACGCTTTTTATGAAATTAGATACTTATGGAATCAGTCTGTACAATATTAAAGTATAGGTGTCCTGTAGTGGTGGGGTGAAGTTCCCAAACTTTTGCTCACGGGAGCACTTTGCATTAAAACCAAATTTATGTAGTACTCACAATGTGAAGCATATTATTATTTATTTATTTATTTAAGGTCTAGGAATTACAACCCTTTGAGTCAGAGACTCATTTGCAAAAGCTCCACGTCTTACATAAATGGATGAGAACACAGTATAATATGGAATATACAATTTAGACAACAGCTCTAGTACAGAAAATGACAGTAACCTACCCAGGTGAAAGAAAAAATACATAAACACAGACATGGAACATCAGCAATTGTGAAGTAATGGTGCATTAACATTTTAAAGTTTCATCTGCAGTCACAGTGGAGTTTGACATAATGTGATTAAGTAACTCAGGTTTAAAGGCCCAAGCCTGGGATTGATAAGATAGAGTCAGGGATTGAGTTCATCCAGAGTGGAGCCCTGTAGCAAAAGGACTTTTGGCCAGCAGTGGTTCTTACAAAGGAGACACAGAATGTGGCGGTATCAGAGTCTCTAGTGGAGTGAGCCGGTAGGTTCTTTTGGAGGAGCTGAAGACAGCCTTGGGGGCTAGGCCCAACTGGATTTTTGGCCAGTGGGCAGGTCTGATAAACTAGTTGCCCCTGGAAGTTTAGCCATGATGAGGTAGATAGAGGTCACAGGTGTGCGAAGATGATCACAGCCTATGTCCAATCTGCAGGCTTTGTTTAGGCATGTTTAATGCTGGACAGTGCTGTGTCAGAGGTGGCCCCATAGATGATTATGCCGTAGTCTACCAGTGAAAGGATGGAGCTGGAGATAGCTAAGCGTAGAGCCTCTGGAGGTAGACATGGCCTAAGCCTGTAGAGGAGACCGATTCGTTTATTTATTTCAGTGCAAGTTGGACGCGATATGCTCACGATAGGTAAGGGAGGAGTCTAGAGTAACCCCTAGATATTTAAAATTGGAAACAGGTTCTAGCATGGTACCCATCACATTGTGTATAGATAATTTTGTAGTGCTGTGCTTATGTTGTGGGTGGGCAAATAGCATGACTTTTGTCTTTTGTGTTGAGTACGAGCTTGTGTGAGGAAAGCCAGGCTTCAATTTGAGTGAAAGAGCCCTGCAAGGATTCTTGAAGCTGTGTGGGGTCAGGGTGCCGACTGAAGATCACAGCATCATCTGCATAAAGGAGGCGATGCCAGAGGAGGCCAGAGGTAATGAGTTCAGGTAAAGTGAGAAAAGGGCGGACTGAGGATAGACCCTTGAGGGACACCGATTGGACGGGAAGGTTTGTGGAGAGGGTGTTTTCATCATCACCTGTTAAGTGCGGCCAGAGAGATAACTGGAGAACCAGCTAGTAGTTTCTTTGGAGATGCCGACAGAGAACAGGGAGTTTATGAGCATGGTGTGATTGATGGTATCAAATGCCTTGGAGAGATTTATAAAGACTGAACCAGCCAGGTCTCCATGGTCAAGGCGTCATGAACAAAGAGGTGAGTTCTAGTAGGGCAGTGGTGGTACTGTGACCTTTCCTGAAACCGTGTTGTTGTTGGCAAATTAGGTGTTGTGCATCGAGCTAGTTAGTAAGTTGATCAGCCACTATTTTCTTCAGTGCTTTTAAGAGTGGAGGGAGTATGGAGATGGGCCTGTAGTTACTAGTTGAAGTATGTGCACCATCTTTATGTACTGGTGTAATCCTTGCCTTTTCCATAAAGACGGAAATTGTCTCTAGGCACAGGGACATGTTGAATATTTTAGTGAGAGGTACTAGAACATCATCAAGGTTAAAGATAGCAATTTAGCATCTAGTGAGTCATCACTATGTCTGGTCTTTCCTAGGAACCTGGCAATATATGCACGGGCATCACTAGTGGAGATAGTTTTGAGATGAAAAGGTAGGCGACTGGAGGGTGGTGGGAAATATCCTGCATCAGTACTGAAAAGTCGGGAGGAAGAATAGAGCTTAAGTCTGAGAATGATAAATTGAAAGCATCTGCTACTTTGCTGGGTTCTTGGGTAGGGATACCATCTAGGATAAGCATTTGATCGAGCAAAGACCGAGTTACCCAGGGGATGATTTAGACTTTTCAATCCATTTGACGTGGGGCGAAGATGCCAGGTGGATTGGAAGGAACTTATGAAGAAGGACAGGCGGCATCAGCTGATGTCTGGTGATCAAGAGGACCAGTCGAAATTCTGAAGTAGGTTTCTGAGATGTTTTGAAGCCCCCTTCTTGAGTTGGTGACACATGGAGATCCTAGGTGGGGTGGTTTCCAGCTATTTGTCCAGAAACAAATTACGGAGTGATCACTGATGGAGTCCGATAGGACCTTGACATCCAGTATGTGCTCAGGATGGTTTGTGAGTATGAGGTCAAGGAGGAGCTGTGGCTCATATTTTGTTTACTCTAGTGGGGGTGAGGACCATTTGGGACAGATTTGAGCAGCAGCTGCATCCTGAGGGGATGTCTGGGGGGCAAGCCAGTTTGAGTTAAAATCACCTAGGGCTATGACTTCAGAATTTTTGGGAGCTGGTCGATTATATTTAGGATGGATGTGAAGGCATCCCTTTAAGTTCTGAGGGGTATGTATCTGGACATTATGTAGAGGATTTTTCTCGAGTTCCCAATTTCAACCCTGACAGTGAGAGACTGTACACCTTCCAAGGGCTTATGGTAGTAGTGTTCATTCCTTGTAGGTGCTCTCGAAGATACAGAGCACTCACCCAGCCCCGTCTATTTAGTCTATCCGACCTGAACAGTGTGTAACCAGGTACGCTTACAGCCGAGTCAGGCATATGCTGTGACAGCTATGTTTCAGTAATGGCTATTACATCAGGGCAGTGGAGGCAGACCCAGGCTTGAAATAAGGCAAGTTTCTTTTGGAGACTACAAACATTAATGGTGGCCAGCTGTAGTCCCTTTGTTTAGCTGGTTGCCGTGGGGGTATGGAGAGTGGGACCAGGATTTGGGTGAATGTTGCCCACAAATAGCAGGAGGATGATTGCTGTCCTGGTTAGGGTAGTTTTGTGGATCTTTTGGAGGTGCATTGAGATGTGACCACATGATGGAGCGGTTTATTGGAAATATGGGTGCATGTAAAGCATAGTATTTCCTGTCCATAAAGTAATGGGGTAATCATGGTTTCAGAGGTGGGGTGACATGGTAAAAGAGGAGGGTAGGGGATATAGGACATGGTAACTGATGAAGGAGTTTTAATTGGTCGGGTTAACGCAGAGGTAAATTTGGAGCAGAAGGAGGGGTAGCGCTAGGACTAGTATGAAGAAGGCAGGAGGGTAGTGGATTTTGGGAGAGGGTTAAAATGAGGAGGGTAAGTCATGGCGCTATGTGGACAAAGAAGGGTGATATGGTGTTTATTTTGGACATGCTTGGGAGGGATTTTAAGTATAACTTAGAATTTTCCAATGCTAATTTTTTTTTTTGTCTCACACCGAAAGATAAACCATGCAGTAGTTAAGGAGCGAGTGAAAGATAAGCTGTGGAAGCAATTGCAGCCCCAGTGGCAGGTCCTGATAACCTGCTAATGGAGAAGCTGCCTGATTGTTTTTGCACTTCACCAATCAAAAGAGCTCTCTGTATGTATATAAGGAGAACACAACCAAGGGTGGTGGTGGGGGCAGCGGGCAGCTGATGCGCAGTGTCAGCGGGGCTCGAACGACTGCAGAGAGTGCTCAGCTTTGCAGTGTTCTCTACTATACCTGCTGCATGGTTCCAACGAGGCAAAAACGCGGTCCCTTTATTTTTCAGCCACAGGTCCCTTGATTATTTCGGCTCTGGGGAGGGAGGGAGTTCCATCACGACCACCAGCACCATGAGGGAGCCTCTGATGAGTTCTGCCAAGGAAGAAGGAGAAAGCAAGGTTAATACAGCTGAGTTTCGGGGAGGAGTTGAGAGGGCTAGGGCTGTGTGACTGAGGTTATTCTATCTGCGTGGGACACAAAAAGATGGTGACTCACAAGTTTCACTCAGTTTCTAGTAACGCATAGTATTTTGCTACACAGTGTTCAATTTTGCAGTTTAGAACTGGCTATGGGCTCAGTAGGCAAATTCAGTTAAAACAACAGTGATTTAGCCCACAGTAATTCGGTTTTAAAATGAAGCCCAGTACTTTTAGTCACACGATGTTAATTACAATTGTTACAAATGGCTACGGGGCTTAGAGAGGCAAATTCAGCTACAACAACAGTGATGTAGCCCACAGAAATTCAGTTTTAAAGCAAAGTCCAGTACTTTTAGTCATACGATGTTAATTGATTTGTACAGACAAAAAGGCAAGCTCTTAAAGTAACAGGAGAAAAGCGAAATTCAGGACCTTTTTCTGATTTTTTGGCATAGAAAACTATCTCCACATGTGTGGGGCAGTAATTTGGTAATGAATTAAGGTCTACGACTGCCGACTGTAGAGAGCGCTCAGCTTTACAGTGTTCCCTACTATACCTGCTGCACAGTTCCAATGAGGCAAAACGCTGGTACCTTTATTTTTCAGCCACGGGTCCCTTGATTATTTTGGCCTGGGAGGGAGTTTGTTCCTCACGACCACCAGCACCCATGAGGGGAGCCTTTGTTGATGAGTTCTGCTGCACGGTTCCAATGAGGCAAAAACGCGGGTCCCTATTTTTCAGCCACAGGTCCCTTGATTATTTTGGTTCCGGGAGGGAGTTTGTTCCCTCACGACCACCAGCACCCATGAGGGAGCCTCGTTGATGAGTTCTGCTGCATGGTTCCAATGAGGCAAAAACGCGGGTCCCTTTATTTTTCAGCCGCTGGTCCCTTGATTATTTTGGCTCGGGAAGGAGTTCGTTCCCTCACGACCACCAGTACCCACGAGGGGAGCCTCGCTGATGAGTTCTGCTGCATGGTTCCAACGAGGCAAAACACGGGTCCCTTGATTATTTTGGTCTGGGGAGGGAGTTCGTTCCCTCACGACCACCAGCACCCACTAGGAGTCTCCCTTAATTTTAAGGTGAAGTGCCATTGATTTTAATGGACTTTGCTTCACTATTTTATTGCTCTTTGAGGCAAATTTTTGGTAATTCATGTGATGGCAGGTCACATGGGCTCTAGATTGTCTTGCACAGCCTCAGTTATGTGTAGTGTGTGTAGTGGAAAGCTGGAGACAATTTACTCTCAAAGTTCTGAGAATCAAACCATCCAAAAGATTTCAAAAAATAATTTTGTATTCAATTATTTTGGTCAAAATTCAGTACATAGATTGTGGGAAACCCTTCTGTTCTTATATTATTGAGTGTTGATTGTTTTGTATGCATTTTGAATGTTAATTTAGAACATTCAGTCTGTGTACTGACAGACACTGCTGAAGTGTACTTCAGGAAGGGGCGTATCTGTGGTGGAGAGAGATCACAGTGAGAAAGGTAGTCTTTCTAACTGTTGGGTAGCAGTGTGTGTTAGTACTGGTGTGTTCATGTACACACAGCAATACTAGAAGTCATTTTGATAATTTTGTTCTGTTTGTTGTGGTGCAGTGCATATTTTCAGTCAGTTTAAAAGATTTGGTTATATAGTGTACTGAACTGTTAAATGTTCTGCACATTACCTGTAGTGTGTGTGTGTGTGTGTGTGTGTGTGTGTGCCATCAAATCAGACACGTTTATTGTATTACACAGTAATCTCATTTTACAGTAATGAGCAGTCTGAATCTGTTATTTGTCTGCAGTATTTTTACTGCTTCATTCTATCTAGGTAGAGGACTGGTACTGCAGCACCCCCAACCCACAAAAGGTAAAAGGTATTATTTTTCCAGTTTTAGATTTGTGTGACCACTGGTTAAGGAGGTGTTGTTCTGCCTGTGTGTATGCATCTCTTGAGTGCACAGTCTCCATCTGTCTGTGCGCTTGCATCTGTTTATGGCCCAGTCTGCATCTGTAAGCCACAGTTGTTGTTTTTGGCTTACCATCCACCCCAAAGTTCAGAAATCTAAATTTGTTGTGAATTTTCTGTGTAATCAAAAAATGCCTGCCAACAGACATGCATTCAAAGATGTTTCTGGCCATGGCACTGCTGCCACAGGCAAATGGCTATGGGCGTGGTAGTACAACATAAGTGCATAGTTGATGCCAGTAAAGTTTCTCTGGCTATGTTTTTCACAGTGCAGACACCTCACCCTTGCCTTTGACACAACACGGATACCGCATAGAAAACATTCAGATAGCTATGTAGAGAGGAGCACCTATATCTGTGTGCTGGTAAAATAAACTATTGGGAAATGTATTCTACTGCAATTGCTGTGGATTATTAAGCTGTGGATAGGTGACTGACAGCCCTACTGACTGTTCTTACTTCTATAGATGGAAGGACATGGTATATATTATTTATGCCATCAACAGTGGACCACCTCATCTATCATCTATGTTTGCCTGGGACTGTGTACCTGACAATGCGCACTTGTTCTTTTGCAGATTATTCCACTGCTCACTGCTGCTCTTCAACAAACATCATGACAGGAAGGAAACACTACTGTAAAAAAATATTTCCTGATTGTAAGGTTCAGAGAAAAGTCACAAGAAAGATATAAATATAAGTTACAGGATGATAAAATAAATCAGTCAAAAGAAGTAAATATTACATGCAAAGGGTGGTAACAAATGGAATGAACTACCAAAGGAAATAGTAGACAGTATAAATATAGAAAGCCTTTAAAAATTTAATTTTTTCTTTTGTTTTATCCTCTTTATGCTCCTCTGCTCCATCTGGCGAGCACCTTCGGCTCTAATGTTCTGCCCGTCTGTCCGCTATCCCACAACCTGCCCTCAACCCAGATGGCAGCCCCTGGAGGTAGCCGGCGTAACCCTTAAGCTGGTTGGGTCCCCCTCCAAGAGGAAGGCACCGGTGGGGTCGTCCAGCGCACTATGGCATTGGCTCCAGGTGCTACTGGGGTGGGAGGTCAGGGCCATGATGGCAGCTGGGACTGGACAGCCATCATCTGGCTCACCAGAGAGCCATTTTCTGGTTTTCTCCCCACGGAGGTGACTTACCTGACATCAAGGCGATACGGCCGTCCATCACTCCCTGGAAATTTTGAGCCCCCTAACACTCTGCCATGCTCCGGCCTCCGCCCGAAACCAGCAGGTGCCGGCTCACATCCCCTCTCCCCTGGAGAAGGTGGGCTGTCTACAGGCGCTCCAACCTTCTCCCGGCAACTCTCCGATGACCCGAGTCCGTTCCGAACCGGGTCACCGCCACAAGCGAAATCCAGCCGCCATACCGATGAGCCGCCCTTTAAAAGAATTTGGATAAATACATGGGTGATAAGAATATGAATTCCACCTGTGAACGGGTGGCAAGTTTTAAAGGGCCTTGGCTCACTGAACTTGAACTCTCCTATGAACTAGGAATTTAAGGAAGGAAAGGGCCCCATTTATGTTCTGGTTATTTCCTTAAACCATTTTTGGGGGTGTTCTTAAAATGTTATTGGGGTAAACAAGGTTACAGGGAAGAAAGACAGAGCACAAAATTAAAATTAGTCACCAAACATTACACAGTGGTTGGTGGTGGTGAGAGGTACTAACTACAACAAAATTGAATGGGACCAGTGGGTATTCATATCAGATGACCTAAAGGTAGGCAAGCAATGTGAAAAGGCAGTAAGGATGGCTGGGGGTATACTGGGATGTATAGGAGAGGTACTACCTTCAAACAAAGGAAGTTGCTATCCCTCTGTACAGATACTTGTTGAGACCTCATCTGGAGTAGAGTGTGCAGTTCTGGGGACCATGGGAAGGATTTTCTATCCGAGGCTGGAAATGTTGTTATGTGCGGCAAAGCTGATGCTTGCATCAAAGAATGCTGTGTCAATACACTTATGTCAGATTTTCTAAAAGCAGCAATAAAATAGTAAAGTCCCACACAAGGGCCGCAGCCAGCAGCCTCCATAAAAATGATGCATGGGCTATGATGGCCATTGCTGCGTGAACCAGGAAGTTGACTGGTTAGAATGTTGCAGCAGAGAGGAAGCCATATGGCAAAGGGCCAGAGCAAGGAGGAAGGATCCCAGGGCCACAGAGGTGGGCAGAAAGGAGAGTGGAGGAAGACAGTGGGACAGATGAGGGGGACAATCCCACAGTGGTGGTCGATGGGCAAAGTCGACTGGAGGCACATGTGGTCAATACAGACCACAGTGCACAAGCAACCCAGGAGCATGGCACCAGTGATGGGCATCATGGTACTGCCCAGGCAGTGGGTAGAAGACACAGAAGGTGCAGGGTATTTGAAATGGCACAAGCTGAGAGCAGTGCATAGAGGGTACTGGAAGCTGCAGGCAATGATGGGGACAGTGAGGCTGACCCACCTACCACCCGACAGACAAGTCATGTGGTGCCATGTAGAGGTACAACAGAGTACAGGGCACAGAGGGCAGACAACAATACAGCCACAGATGTGACAGTGAAGCAGACCCACTAGTTGCCACACAGAGAAGATGGGTCATCCACATAGGTATCCCACAGAGCACAGGGCACAGACGGCAGAGGATGCTGCAGCCACAGATGAAGATGCTGGGGCTGGCCATTTGGCATCCAGGAGATTGAGAAGACAGAGAGTTGACCAAAGGCACCTGCAGAGTGTAGGCCACGGAGTGCACAGAAGGACAGTGCAACAGAGGAATATGGTGGTGATGCCCATGCAGCAGGTTGGGGAGTAGACAACACAGGTCAGAGTGGGAACAGAGTGTGTGATGTCAAGGGAGGCTAAAGAGGGATGCACAATGGTAGATGCTGGCTCTGGAGCAGGGCAGGTCAGGTCAGGAGAAGGGCCACTGATGCCAGCAATTTGTCAGATGTGGAAAGCAAAGCAGAAGTGGCAGAGGGAACACAGGGGATGTAGGAAGGTGTGCACAGTTTGCTGGCCACCTGCCCAAGCAGCAGGAAGCAGAACTTTATAAGGTCAGAAACACAGGTACTTGTGGAGGAGGTGGAGGAACAATGTACGCTGCTGCTGTCCTGGGATGGTGATTAAGGATATGGGGGACAGGTGGAGACTGGTGTGGGGAGGAGGTAGCCACCCGTGTGAATGCTGTGAGGTGCTAGAGATGCAGTATACAGGTGCTGCAGAAGCACTACAATGATGTGAAGCATGGCAGCAAGGAGAAACTGGCACACAACAGGCGGTATATCAGTGCCACAGGCAGAGGACCAACACAGCTCTTGACCCTGACTGGCCCTGAACAGCTGGTGGCAGCACACCTGAGACCAAGCAGAATACAGGAAAACATTAACCTAGCCTGTATAGGCTGCAGAATACAGTGCAAGGTGTACAGGGTGGGATGTCAAGTGTAGTAACAGACACAAGGAGCATGGGACAGGCCCCACCAGCCACAACATCACGTGTGTGCATGGGTGTCAACTGCATCACACTGGTGGACACACAACATGGGACTGTGCAACATGGCAGTGGAGGGCATCATGTCCCACACCACCACAACCACTTGCATGTGAAGGGGCACAATGTACAGTGGGGCAACATGACTGCATGACACTGCATGCAACAACTGCACACACATAGCCTGATGTTAAACACCTGTGTGTGTCAATAGGCTGCATGGCAGACACAAGCACCACTGTGGACACACCCACAAACCAACATGGCATGCCACTGGTCCAATGCACACATGATGACTGAACAAGGCTGTGGTAAACAGTGGCACTGTTCGGACATGCACAGAACAGTATGGGTGGGTATGTTGGACACAATACACAGGGGCACAAATGTGCACCTGTAAACACACAGACATGTAATGCTGTACCTCATCTTTAGATGAGCATGCAGTTGGCAGCAACATGGACACTGACAGCAACAGAAGCAGCAGCAGTAGGAAACAGTGATGACAACAGCAGCAGCAGTGGAAGCAGCAGCAGCAAGAGCAGCACATGCACTGCAGACCATCAGCTACAACATGAATGGCAGGAGCAGCATGATGTGGCAGCTCAAGGCAACACTGACACTGTGTCTGATGGCATGGTGGGGAGGTTGTACAGGACTACAGAGGGATGGACAGTGAATCAACATGCATGGATGCTGTGGCCCCACTGCCAGTGTGCACAGCACTGCACAGGACATTCACAGCAATGCCAAGCTGCACGACAACAGCAGTGCATCAGTGGAAACATACGATGTGGAAGGCACAGCAGCAGCCCCATGTCACCTGTACAGCATGTGGCTACACCGCAGCCACCGGATGGGACAGAAGTAACATCACCTCCACTGGACTCTGACCTCGACAGTGCTGCCAGGAGGTCCTATAGGTGGAGGCCTCAGTCGCATCAGGCCTTTACTTATTTATTGAAATGTTTCACCAGGAGGGCACACTGATAACAAGTTGCTCATCTTATGTGTGACCTGGGGAAGGGGTTACATAGGGTTGTGAAGGATGATCAGTTATAATAGTATGTGGATAGTACAAACAATGCAACATTGCAAGATAATGCAACATATTGGAACAGAAGGTATTGTACAATATACAGTAGTGGAACATTGGGTAAATTACAATACATGTCCAAAATCATACAAAAGAACATATAAATATTCAAAACAGTAACGTGATAGAACCATTTATAGTGCATAAGTGTACCAGGAGCAGGCTCGAGGTAGTACACAAGTGCTGTTGGAGTAAAAGGATGGGGTTAAGGTTATGCACACTGGTGACCCAGAAGGGCAGGTGGAGAAGAGAGGGGGAGAGCAAGAACTGAATATGAGGAGAAGGGGTAGCATTTCCTGATTTCCTTCAGGATGTTGAGAACCATGCCCAGTGGGGTCATGGTGGGAAGGCAGAAACTGAGGGATAGGTATTAAGATGGGTTAAATCAGGAACAGCTGAGGAAAAGGTAATTGTGTAGGGCAGAGGTAAGGGAGTAGTTGGAGGAGGAGGTCGTATTTTGGGGAAGGAATTCCAGATTTTAGGGTAATGATGGGAGAAACCAGTCTGACCAATGAGGTGGAGCAGCGAGGACTGTCAAGGTGTGGGCATAATTTGATCTGAGAGAGTGGGTGAGGGGAGGTGGGAGAGAGAGAGGATGAGAGATAGGAGGGCCCCAAACCAGAATTTGGAGGTTAGTTTGGCACAGTGAGAGATGCGTCTATGAGAGAGTGGAAGGAAGGTTGAGAGCGATAGAGTTCACAGTGGTGGGAGTGGGACAGGGAGTCAAGAGAAAAGTGGCAGAAGGAGTTAAAGAGAGTGTCCAACTTGTCAGGGAAGATTTGGGAACAGCACCATAGACTACATCACAGTAGTCAAAGATGGGGAGAATCATCTTCTGGACAATTTCAAGCTCTTGCAGTCCATGGGATGCAACTACAATTCCTGTACAGAGCACCAAGTTTGGGGTGCAGTTTCTTCAGGATAGCATCGATATGCACAGAGAAGTTGAGGTGCTGGTCCAGCAAAACTCCCAGACATCTAAACGAGGAAGTGTACTCCAAGATGGTCCATTAAGGGTGTGAAAGGTGGGTAGGGTCGGGAGCCTAGATAGTTCTCTGCCTGGTGCCAAAGGTCATTGAGACTGTCTTCTTGGCATTTAGAAAAAGCTGGTGAGAAGCAAACCAGAGCTGAACTTGGTTGAAGTCATGCTGTAAGCTGGTTCGCACAGCAACAGGGTTTATGCTGGACATGTTCAAAAACAGTATCGCCAGCATACATGTGGATAGAAGAGGATGAGCAGGCTGTGGGAAGATCATTAAGGAAAATGGAGAAGAGTAGGGGACCAAGCACTGAGCCCTGAGGGAGACCAGTGTTGATGGGGAGTGGAGGAGAGATGGAATCCAGAGATTCTCACCGACTGGGTCCTGCCAATGAGGTAGGATATAAACCAGTTGGTGACTGATGGAGCAAGGCCAGCTGAGAAGAGTGAATCAAGATGCAGGAGATGGGAAACAGTGTTGAAAGCTTTGGTTAGGTCAACAAAAATGGCTAGGTGATCAGGGCATCATCCATCCTGAAAGGATGGAGTCAGTAAACCTGAGGAGGGAGGTGGTTGTTGAGTGGTTCTTCCAAAACCAGATTGGAAGGAGGTGAAGAAGGAGGAATCAGAAAGGAAGGGTGATAGTTGATAGAGAACTAAATGTTCTTGAAATTTGGCAAGGGTAGGAAGGAGGAAATGGTGAATAGTTGCCAGAAGTGGATGTGTCACCACGCTTGGGGAGAGGAAGGACTACAGCATGTTTCAGGATGAGGTACTGACAAGAAATAATTAATAAGCAATAAGCAACTGCAAATAATAATAATAAGCAATTGCAGGAGCAGAAAGGTAGAGAAGTTTGATCATGCTCATCTGGTGAGGAGCCTTTAGAAGGGTTCAGGGATAGGAGAGCATTAAGAGGTTCATCAAAGGAGATAGAAAATGAAATGGGGAAGGGTAGGCACTGGCTGATGTGAAGGGCTGAAGTTAGTAGGTGGCAATGGGGAGGGAATTTAGAAGAGACGTGGTGCATGAGGTGTAGTAGGCATTAAATTCATTGGCCACAGGAGCCAGGGTCGCAAACTAGGAGTTATTTATTTTGAGAACTGGGAGGGGGAGAGGGAGGGGAGATAATAGGGCATGAACTACCCTCCAGAATTTAGATGGAGAGTTAGTGTTAGTCAGGAATGAGGCATTGAAATAATCAGACGTAGCCAGTCTAGTAGCTTTAGTACATGAATTGCATAGCATTCTGTACTTGCGTAGCCATTTGGATGTTTAGAGATTTGTAGTTTTCTCCAGGCCTGATCACGCCCCTGAAGCAGTCCAATAGTTCAGGGGTAATCCAGGGAGATGAAGCCCACAGGCTCTGGTCTGTCTGAAAGGAGAAAAGGCATTCAGATAGCAATGAATTTATTCTTAAAATAATCAATATATGGCAGCTTAGATTCAGTGCAAAGAAGTGCAAAGTAATGCACCTGGGAAACAAAACCCAGGAGAAGAGTACACAATGAGGGTGAGATACTGACAACAACAAAAATGGAAAGGGACCTGGGGTAGTCATATCAGATGACCTAAAGGTGGGCCAGCAATGTAAGAAGGCAGTAAGGAGGGTGGGGGATACTGGGATGCATAGGAGAGGCATCACCAGTAGAAAACAGGAAGTTGTTGGCCCTCTATACAGACAGTTGGTAAGACCACATCTGAGTACTGTGTACAGTTCTGGAGACCCCATCTCCACAAAGACATAGACAGATTGGAGGCTGTTTAGAGGAGGGATCAAAATGGTGCAGGGTCTGCACCAGAAGATATACTGAGGAGAGATTAAAGCAGCTTAATATGTATACCCTGAGGAAAGGAGGGAGAGGGGGACATGATAGAAACTTTTAAGTATCTCAAGGAATTAACAAAGTACAAGAGGGTAGTATTTTCAGAAGAAGGGATGTGCAAGAACAAGGGCATAATTTGAAGATAGAGGGGGCGGTTCAGGGCAATGTGATGAAGTATTTTTTCACAGAGAGGTAGTGGATGCATGGAACAGCCTTCCTGAGGAGGTTGTGGGGTCCAAACTGTGGGAGAATTCAAACATGCATGGGACAGACATAAGGCAATTGTAGTGGGGTGGCAGGAAGTAGGCTGTTGGTTAACTAGGATCTGCAGCCTATCCTGTAGGTAGGAAATGGGCAGACTAGGTGGGCCAGGCGTCCTTATCTGCCATCAAAGTCTATGTTTCTATGTTGGGGCTGCCATACCTGTCCCTCAGATGACTCCTTGGGCCCGCAATGCAAAACCACACCATGGAGATTGCACTTGACAATGCTGAGATCATCAACACCAAGCAATAGAGGAAGAAATCCCACACAACAGAAGTGCAAGGAGGACCAGCACAGGAGGGGGCCCCAGATGTTGTTGGCTACTGGTGCACAATTGGGGGCAACATGCTGCTGCTGCTGAAACTGCTGTGGCTGCTCGATCACTTCCTCAGTAATGGGCACTCAATCAGCCCTTATTTTGAACTGGAAGTCTATCTAAAGCTAATGTACTTCTACAGGGTTCTCAACCAATGAAAGAGCTCCAACAATCTTGCCCATTTTCTAAGTACAATTATCATTTCCTATGCCTGTCCTCATTGGCTGGCTATGTTGACTGACTGACTCTGTGGTTGTAACTTGCCTGCGGTGGGGAGTGAATGACATTTTGGGGCACTGTAGCTTCCTGCCTGCTACTGTCTCTGACTACTGCTTGCCAAGTTGCCACAAGAAGTACTGTTGATGGTGGATCATCTTCACACAGTCCATACTGCTGCTAGGAACACGTGAGTATCTGCCTTTATTTTTTTCCTCTGTGCAAGATAAGGTGTTGTTTGGTTGGTATTATGGTGCCTTGAGTTCTAATATGTTTGTACTGCTTTTATATTATTTTTCAGTGTGCTGTGTGGATAACATCATCATGCCAGGACAGGATTTTTAGGATCTAGGGATGTTTGAATGCATTACATTTCCACAAGTTCTAACCCAGATGATAAGTATTGAAATTTTCATTATTAGTATGGTATGTCTGTTACTGCTATCTGGATGTCTAAGTTTGATAGTAATTGTGCTCTCTTTTGCTTTTTTCAACATTGGGAATTCAGGCAAAGTTAACTCTTGTTCCTGCTGTCGCTGCTACTGCTGCTCAACCAGATCTGGGAATTTCAATTAATTGTGCAATGATTCCACGTTTCACAGTCCCAGAGGTAAGTATTTTCATTTTTATCATCTTCTGTGGTGGAGAGGAGATGTTGGTGGGGGTCTGGAACTTTTATAATCCTCAAAATGTGTTCTTTTTATCTTATTTCCAGGTATGCAGTACTGATAAGGGAAGGAGAATGTCTCACATTGTGCTTCATCACAGACCTTGGTCTGAATCCTGTGCCATGCACAGCATGTTCCGGTGGAAATTTATACAGTTTAATGACGTCCATGCATGGGGTATGCTAAGTATCCATTTCTTTTCTCTGATCGTTCCAACTTGCTTGCTAAAAACAGGTATGCAGATTGATGCATATTCGTCATTTTTCTGATCTTTGGATCTTGCTTAGGTCATTTTCCTCTGTTGAGGTTTCATTGTATCTCTGTGTGATGATTACATCCATCCAGGTCCTGCAGTAGCTATATTGCATGGAAGACAAGAGGTGTTGCTTGAATTGCAATATTGGCCACTGGACTGGTGTCTATACCATTAATGAATAAATACCACCCACAATACAGGGAGGAAATATATGTGAAATGGATGGTCGACATAATGTTTAGTAAATAATTAGGTGGATGGGGCTAATGTCTTGTCTAATCATTTAAGGTGGCATAGCTGCAGTAACCATGACAATTCTGAATCAAAATTGAGGACATCAAGCACCTCCCTGCTCCCCCACCACCCAGGAACCATCACAGTTTTGGTACAAGAACTTTAACCTGGTAGTATAGCATAAGTAACCTTTTGAAGAAGTTTGATGTTGAAAGTTGTTAAGTCTTTTATGATTACTTTCAGAATTAATGACTGTATCATTAAAGATGGCCACCATTCACAATTTTTCAAAATTTTTTCAACTTGTGGTGTTAACGGTTGAATAAGCATGTTACATTTATATGCTACTTGTTCTAGGATGCAAGGTCTTTGCACATGTCAGCTATAGTAAGTGGCAGAAAATATTTTTTGTTGCATGGAGTGCATGGGTGTGTCAGGTCAGGTGGCAAGAGGGAGTGGATGGTGGTGTCAGTGGCATTTGCCAGATATTTTTGCAGAAAAACATTATAACTGTAATCATGCAATTGCAAAATCTTTATGGTTATGGCCCAATTTATAGACAGCGTCCTTCCGACTGCCTTCACCCCAGCAACCACCCCCCAGGTATTGCTCCCTAGAACCCTAGCGGTACCTTATTATTTATATACTAGACTAATTGAAGCCTTTGTACAACTTTGTATTACTGGAATTGCTTTGTGTGTTTTTTTTTTGTATCTGACCTGTAATGTTCTCCATTGTTGTACTCACCACCAATTGTTGTCTATCCTCCCTTGACGAGATGCCTTTGTAAATGAGTCTTTGATTCAAAGGTTGTAAATCCGAATTATGAAATAAATAAAAATAAATTAAAAATTACATTTCTGTTACTCTATATAGGCTGGGGACTGGTGGTGACCAAACAATAGGTTACGCAAAGGGTGGTCAAATGAAACTTATACACACTGCAGCAGATAACACATTACCATAACTAATCCAATGGTACATAGCTAAAAATAAAGTATAACACACCATACTGAGCTGAAAGTGGTTGGGGTGTGGCCTTGAGTAAACTCAGCCTTTTTCCACTTCCACATCATCCCAGAAGCACCCTCGCAGTTTTCAAGACTGGAGTTCTCACCAGGTGGGAATTCTCTCACCATTGCTGCTTCACCCACCTCACTGCTGGTGGTTCAGTCAATCAATTTGTATTTATATGGTGCCTTTCAATTGCCAAGGCACCACAAAACAAAGATAGCTACAGCATAAAATCACATATATTATAAATTGTATAAAATAGAAGTAAACAGTAAACGGCATTCAGATTAGTCCCCAAATGCTTGAATCCATAAAAGGTTTTAAGGGCCTGTTTAAATCCCTCCACGTTTGTGCATTCATGTAACTGACAGGGTAGAGAATTCCAAGGGTGGGGCTGCATGCATAAATGCCCAGACCACAGAAGATTTTAAGCAACCCTTGGAATCTCTAGCAATCCCTCGTTAGTTGAGCGGAGCGATCGCCCAGGGAGTAAGGGATCAGAAACCTTTAGGTAGTCCAGACCCTGTCCATGTAGGACTTTATAAGTCAGAAGTCTTACTTTGAAGGTGATTTGCCACTGTACTGGCAGTCAGTGCAGTTCACGCGAGCATCGGAGAAATGTGACAAGACCGAGAGGCTCCTGTACAATACCTGGGCCGCTGCATTCTGCACCAGCTGCAAGCAGCAAATATCCACTCCTGGAAGCCCTAGGTATAGGGCATTGCAATAATACAGGTGCGAGGACACAAAGGCATTGACCAATGTAGGAAGTCACTGATGGAATAAGATGCTTAACTCTGGAGATATTCCTCAGATGATAAAAGAGGATTTGATGATGGTCGACACCTGCGAATGCAGTGTAAAACCCTTGTCAAAAATTACCCCAGGTTTCACATCCATTCTGAGGTCAGGAGTGGCAAACTCCCAAGAAAAGTCCTGAGGGTGACCCTGCCCCAACCCCCTATCCGGGTGACCCGGTCCACCACCAACACCTCAGTCTTTTCCAAGTTCCACCTCAACCAGCTCAAACTCATCCACTCCTGGATTTCTGTGAGGCAGTTATTAAATGCTGAGAGAGCTCTATCCTGGTCAGGCACAAAAGAAAGGTAGAGCTGGGTATCATCAGCATAGCAGTGAAACCTCAGCCCTTACTTCTTACAATATCTCCGAGGGGTAGCATGTACACTGCTAATAACATGCGGGACAATTAGAGCAACAGTCAACATCAAAATGGATTGCAGCCATTAAACACCCTCAATTAGGTTCCTTGGTGGTTAGTCCACCTGAGATGTTAACTCTCTTTAGAGAGTATTACACAGCATTGTACTCCCCGACCCATTACTGGGTGCTCAATATGAAAAAATGTCAGCATTTATAACTAGAGCAGACTTGCCCACCTTATCAGGAAATAACCAGATCCACTTAACAGCCCCAATCACTGTGGAGGAAATCAAGGTGATTGATTCTTTAAACCAGACAAGGCACCGGCCCACATGATTTTACGGGCCTGTTCTACAAAACTTTCAAAAGGTATCTCATTCCTTTGCTGCTACAGCTGTATACTTACGGAGTTCCTTCCCAGTCCAGGACCAGTCATTATTTGAAGCAAGAAAATTCTCCTGCCCAAACCAGGAAGGATCCTATAGTGATCAGTAATTACTGGCCTATTTCCCGCTGAATATTGAAGTTAAAATATATGCAAAAATTTTGGCAAACAGGTTGGCGGGAGTATGGAAGTGTCTGATAAGCCCGGAACAAGCAGGGTTTGGTGGGACGCATTTCATCAGACCATTTAGGAAACTATTCCACTCTGATTTTCGCATCCAGGGACCCTGAGCTGGAAGCTGTCTTGGTGTCCCTGGATGCAGAAAAAATGTTTGATAGGGTAGAGTGGGAATACCTGTTTGAGGTCCTGTCAAAATTTGGCATTCCACAGTCCTTTGTTGAACAAATTCGAGTTTTGTATCGTTGTCCAACAGCAAGATTGCAGTGCAATAATCATATTTCAGATTCCTTCCCACTTTGTTGGAGGTACACGCAGGAATGCCTCTTTCCCCTATTTGTTTTATTTGTATATAGAACCTTTAGCTAGAGTTCTCAACTTAGAACAGGGATAAGAGGTATACTGATTAGAACATTTGGAATTTAAGTTATCACTGTTCGCTGATGATCTACTCCTACATACTTCGAGTAGCAGGCAGTCCCTCCTCGTGCCCTTCAAATTATATTACAATTCAGTGAGTTCTCAGGTTACAAATTCAATAAAAATAAAACCATGGTATATTCTCATCTCCTCTTCTTGAGGACCTATTTAAAAGTATGGGCCTCCAATGGGAGAAAGAGTACCTAACTTACTTAGGTATCGAAATTTCTAAAGATACTTCTAGACTTAAGGAACGTAATTTGGATCAATTGATAAAAACAACTCAAGAAGATCTGGCCAGGTGGAATAATTTACCGCTATCCTTTTGGGGAGGTCAAATGTCCTGAAAATGACAATTTTGCCCAGATTTTTTACCCCTTAATAATCTTAATATTTATCTCCTAAATCTTTTTGTCTCTTCAGAGAACATGTTCAGATTTTTATGGAAGGAAGGCTTCACGTAGGGCTTATAGGAAACTCACCCACCCTAGGGCAATGGGGGCCAACAATTACCAGATTTTTATGTTTATTACTTGGCATTCATGCTAACAGATTTTGCATTGGTTTATGCCCAAGGCCAGTATTCTGGAGATCCCCTTGGTTACATTTGGATAACCAACAGTCTTGTTTTTGCAATATGGTCCTGGCAAATGTTGTTTAATCCATGGTCAAATATTCCATTAAAACTCAGAGACTCTCCACTCAGGTGGGATGTGAGAGCTTTACAACACTACGTTCTTTCTTCAGATCCACACTATAAAAGACCTGAAGCAATCCCCGGTTAATAATCCAACTTAAAAATAGACAAGAAAATAGTTAAACCTTGCTTGGGGATCTCATAATGGCTTATGTTTAAAAGATTTCATTTCAGGGAACTCGTGGTTTCTACTTCTAACTTGCAAAATAAGTTCAAAGTTCCCTCGAAATTTCGGTTTCAGTTAATCCAAATATGTCAGTGTGTTAAACATTTTCTGGGCAAACCTCTATGGTCGGATTATGCGAAGTTTTAAATACCTCGGGAACTGTCTAGGGCCGGAATCTATAGCTAAATTGTATAAGGGAATTATAAGTCGCGCTTTGTTAAACCCCTCCCTATAGCTTATCACTGGAAAAATAATCATACCAAGGATTTTTCAGATAAAACATGGGAAACGATCTGGACTGACAACTATCTTCTAATTAAGCAAGACTGATTGAGGAATATTCAATTCAATAGTCTACACAATTTATATTATACTTCTAGTAAATTATACTGAATAGGCAGGTTGTCCTCTGCAGAATGTAAGGACTGTGGTTCCGATTTTTATTTATTTATTTTATTTAGCTTTTGTTGACGGGTAAGTGCACTAGGCAAATCCTGCCTATTTTCAGGCACGACCGGGGAGGATACAGATGAATGCCAACTGACCTTGAACCAGACTAAGCTGTTGGTGGTATTTTAGTGAATGAGGAAATTTGGCCAGGACACGGGAAATTCCTACTCTTTTCGATAAGTGCCATGGGATCTTTAACATCCACCTGAACTACCACCAATCCAGGCAGATGGGACCTCAGTTTAACGTCTCATCCGAAAGATTTTGCTCACGTTACATCACAAATTTGGTTGTGCCCCAAAATAGCTAAATTTTGGGACATGGTCAAAAGGTGGGTGGCACCTTATCTTAAAATTGCCCCATACTTTGATGAGGACAGCTGCCTTTAGGTATGTATTCATCTGTCCCTACTTTTTCAGAAAGTACAGATAGCATTGGTTGCCTTGGTCACAAAGTTGGTGATTCTTAGACATTGGAAGGAGGAATGGGAACCTTCTTTTAGAGAATGGTGGGTGGAATTTCTTACCGCTTTAAATGCAGAAAGATGTGTAGCTAGGTTCTCCCACTCTGGTGAGAAGTTCCAGGAATGTTGGGGTGAGCTTTTTCAATCCTTAAAGATAAATTTGGATATTGAATTAGCTCCCACAGTTTTTTCCTTTTCCCATTTACTCCAGTCAAGGCCTAGGGCCCTTCTTATTTATCTATACTGACAGGAGAGCTACTGTTAAGGTGATAGCTTTATTACTACACTTGCATAGGGGTGCTTAGTATCCTTCAGTATTTTGCTGTTTCTTTTTAGTTTTTTTCCCCCTTTTCACAATATTTGGCTTCTGATTAAAGGTTGTGCCATGAATCAGTACTTGAATCATTACATGAGTCTTTTCAAGGGTCTAATTTGTTTATATGATATCTGTCTCAGGTGTAACTGGGCTATGGTAGAGGGCTGCTGCAGGGTGGGGGTTACTTATTTTTAGGGTTTTCTTATGTGCTTATGATTATTGTATTATGAACATATCTGTGTTTGTCCAGCCATGATGGAATTTTGTTTTGTGTTTTTTTATATGCTTATGTTAAAATTTGTTCTCAGAAAATAAAGTTATTTAAAAAAACAAAACATGTGGGACAACACTGATCCTTGAGGAACCCACATGATAATGGAACTGGGTCAGAGGAATAAATCCCTGACACCACCTCTGAGTTCTTCCAGTGAGGTAAGATGAAAACCACCTGAGGACCGTACCTGACAGGCCACAGATCAACCTCAAGCAGTTGAGCAGAACCCCATGGTCCACAGTGTCAAACACCAAAGAGAGATCAAGAAGAACCAAGATGGAGCAGTTCTACTGATTTCTAGCCATCAGGACATCATTCAGCACCCAAACCAGCCCGTCTTAGTACTATGCCTCTTTAGAAAACTGGACTGAGAGGCTCATAGACATCATGAATGGTCAAATTGTTCTCAGTTGTACGGCAACTACTTTCTCAATCAACATCCCCATAAAGGGAGGTTCGAGATTGGTCTGTAGTTCGCATGGCAGTCTGGGTCCAAAGAAGCTTCTTCAGGAGGGGTGTCACCATCGCCTCCTTCAGGAAGCTAGGAAACTCACCTGTTTCAAGGAACACCAGACTATCCATACTAGGACTTGACCAAAGATGTCACTACAACCTAAAATCAGGGTAGCTGGTCCAGAATCCAAACTACAGCACATAGGGTGCATACTCTGGACAATCCACATGATGTCCACAAGCTCCGGCAGGTTGGAGGTACTCCAGGAAAACTGGGGTCAGTGACCAAACACTGGTTCAGAGCAATGCCCATAGAGTGTGCTGGTTGGAGTTCTACCAGATGTCACCCACCTTAGCCACAAAGAATCACGCAAGCTCCTCACACTCAACTTGTAAAACACTTTTCAGATCTGTAGACAGGCTGGGTTGCATAGTCTGTTCATAGTTTGAAAAACTGAGCTGGTCGGGTTCTGAGAGGCCACAACTCCCTGGACATGAACTCTGCCTTCTTAACGGTGATTACAGATTGATAGGCTTGATAATGGTCCATCAATCTAAGGTGATCAGCATTAAGGGTGGATCTCCACCAGCAATGCTCTAACCTTCGTCCTAGTCGCTGCATCTTCCTCAAGGACCCATCAAACCAAGGGGACCGAGGGCAAAGGGGAGAGGTGAATTCATACAGAGCAATAACATCCAGGGCCATAGATATGGCCTATTATAGCTACCACTAGGGCTTCTGGGTCATTGTTTGCCAATGGAAGGACTGAAAGGTCAAGCACTGCCGCCAGGCCTTCAGAACTTACATCTCAGAAAGAGTGATACCTGACCATCTCCACAGGGGCAGGTCTACTGAAGGAAGCACAAAACTAAACCGCATGGTGTAGTGATCAAACTGTCCGACTGGTTCCACCTCAAAATCCAAGGCTTGACACTCAGGAGGAAAACCAAATAAAGAGAATTACTGTGTTTATGGGTAGTAGAAACAATCTGTGTGAGGCCCAGAGATGTCATCAACTGGAGGACGTGCTGACCAAATTGCAAGAGCTCATCAACCCAAGTGTAATCAAACACCATGTTGATTATGAATCCACCACTCCCTGAAGGAACGCTTCTCATCCCCAGGTGGATGGTAGATGAGGCGATCCTACAGCCTACACCTGCTACCACAGTACATTCAAATGACTGGGTCTCCTCAACTGGAACATTCATGAGGCCCAGTTCTGTTTTAAAACAGGCGTAACCCCCCATGATCCAGTCTCGGGCAGTGGACCACTGAGTACTTGGCCAGAGTTGCAGCCTCCAATATGGGGCCAGATTTCTCGTCCAGCCAGGTCTTGGTGATGCATGCCAGGTCCGCTGTTCTGACAAGTGCTGCAATATTTCAGTCTTGTTTTTGATGGACCTGGCATTGCATAATACCGCTCGAGTTGGATGAACTTCCAGGGCTGTCTGAGCCACCTGCCCACTAGACTGGTGGTGCCTTTGGGTATGGAGACCAGACATGGAGGACCACGGTCAGGATTCCATTTCACCCCAGGGTGTCTCCTGGATCTCGTGACCCTGATGTGGTGGCCCTGCTCATTCACCCTCCACTGTTTGCACCCCCAACTCCCCCAGGTGAGCAATGTCTAGTGCTCTACAGTGCTGGGAGGTAGTAAACTGCAATGAGGGGAGGCAAAGGTGGAGGGCATGAAGAGCGGAGGATGAATAGCACATGACCGTGGGGGCAGGCCTCCTACACATTTCAATAACCTGAATAAAACTGCACAGGCTACTGAATAAAAACACAAAACAAAATCACTTTACAATAAACTATGAATCCTCAGCTCTCACTTGGGGTGTAGGGAAGGATTAGGTAAAATCTATAATCAGATAAATAACCATAAACTAAAACAAAGTTATCTTAATAACAACTCAAACTTATATCTAAATGTACAATATTCCAATCATCCAGTCCAAGCCTGTATTTAGGTTAGTCACAGTTAGGCATAAATGGCCAGAGAACTTTTAAACTGTAATTAATGGCTGGGGATTCAGAAAATCTAACCCCAATGGTCCTCACACCACCAGAGGGATCAGTTAATAAAAAAGTATCAGAACTCTCCCAACCCCCTGAATACTCTACTACAAAGGGGGTTAGAATGAATCCAAACTTTGTAGTACCAAGGCACACCTCACTGTACCACGGGCCAGAAGAAGAAAAGGCACTTTGACTGCCTTATAGAGACTTAAATATGAATAATAAGGATGAGTCTGACTGTAATTGAGGACAGAGAGAGGTCCAGAATGGTCTGCTTCGATGATTGACTGCTCTGGAGCTGGAGAAAGCCCCGATAAATCCTACTGGGCAGCCATACTGCAGGTTCATGGCCACTGCTCTCAGTCCCCACCCAGGCTCACTTTCCAGCAAGCCCCAGGAAAACCCTAGGGACACTGGGCTAAATCACTGGCTTCCCAGCAGAATAGAACCAGGAGTCCCACACAGCTGCACACCACACCCTGCCTACCCCTGGATCAGGGCCTTAACTCCAGGTGCCAAATCAAGGCTGGTCTTCAATGCCCACTGCTCCTGGGCTCGAACCAAGCTACCACCAAAATAGTCTCCTCTGCAGTTAATCCAAAAGTCCAGTTAATCCAGAGGTCCGGCCCAATAGCATAATCCAATAGCCTTTACCTCAGGGAATCAAAATCCCTCTCCGCTCTTCCCACTCTTCCCACTGTCCCGCTCTTCCCACTCTTCCCGCTCTTCCCACTCGTCCCACTCTTCCCGCTCTTCCCACTTCTTCCCTCTTCCCACTCGTCCGCTCTTCCCACTCTTCCCGCCTTCCCACTCTTCCCACTCGTCCCGCTTTTCCCACTCTTCCCACTCTTCCGGCTCTTCCACTCTTCCCACTCTTCCCGCTCTTCCCACTCTTCCCGCTCTTCCCGCTCTTCCACTCTTAGTCAACGTGTGTTCCAAGCGTCTTCACCTCAGTCACATGCAAAGCTACAAAACTGGAAGCAAAACTCAGTACGATCTCCAGCAGTTTGGTCTCCAGCAGTAAAAGCAGTAAACGCAACCCCACAGGGTATATCGCAGAGGCAGCAGCCCAGTGAACCGAAAATGTGGGGTGGGAATGGTCCAAAACAGGACGGCCCCAGTGCACACCTCAAAGTGGTCTTCTGCAGTCACCCCAATACTGCTCAAGCGTTTGGCACACTCTATCTGTGACACTTCACTTCAATTTCCTGGATAGCCCAAATGTAGACGGTGTGCCAGGCAAGCAAGGTAATATGCCTTAGTCAAGGGATTGTCATCATCCTCATCACCAAGACACAGTTCCTGTGGCAACACCACTGACATCATGGTGTTGTGTGGAATGTGCCTTCGTTCATTTTGATGATTGTTAGCATGGACACATTCTTGGGTGACAACCGGTCCTATGGTCACTCACAGTGGCCCCAGCTGCACTAAACACCTATTCCACAGTGACACTGGATGGTGGGCAGCTCAGGTATTTCACAGCAACCAATGTTAGTGCTGGCTAGTTAGTCATTTTGCTGCTTCAGTACAACAGTGGCTTTGGAGTAATGGCAGGATGCTTTGGGTCCCCATGTAGGCTCCACCATTTGTTCTGCAGTCCAGTTGCCTCATCTGTCTCCTCCTCCTTTTCCTCCATATCTTCCACTACCACCTGAAAGAGAACATCCCAAATGGGATTGCTTGCTGTTTTCTGCTGCCCTTTGCCCATTTCTCTGATTGGGTTAGCTGTGAGTCACTGATGGTGGTAGCAACACCCATTTCACCTCAGTGCATACCTTTTTATGTGTGCAGCACATACCATTCTAATGAGGGTTCTCTGTTAACTGTTGTACTTGCTGACCACCTCCTTCAAAGTATAGAGGGCAGGCCACATTTGTAGCATGGATCTAGCATAGTGGCAATTGCAAAGTCAGCCGACTGTAAAATGCTGGGTACATTGGTACTTGTGTCCAGCACATGGAGCATGTTATCCATTAGATCACAACTGCCATGATCTCCACTTGCCTCAACCTGGTGTTGCACATTAAATAGTGTCTGCCTCAGCAAATGTATGAGATGTATGGACTAACTTATGTAAGCAGTGTCCCCACTCACTGCCTGTGTAGCATGCTCGAATAGATGGAGAATGCATATTAGTCCATCCATTTGGTGCCATTGCTCTGTTGTTAGAGTGATGGACACTCCAGCACTGTCATGGGTGGTGTGCAGCAGCAGGTATTCTGAACACAGCCTTGTACTGTCATTCAGCTGGTCAATCATGTACAGTGTGGAGTTTCACCTAGTCACATTATCAAGCTTCATCCAGTGCTGAAGCAGGTGGTTATTGCACTGTGAGCTCACATAGATGGTCACAGGCCTTTGTAGAATGGGCAAAGTGGACACAGATGTAACAGGGAACAGTAACCATTTCCATAATGTCTGAATGGTTGAGAAACTGCCGAAAAACAAGATTAAGGCAGTGTGCCAGGCAGGGCACCCTAAAACCCACCATTGCTAATGCACTTAACTACTTTGGAGCCATTATCACTTGCATGAATCCTGCTATGAGTAACTGTGTGTGTAGCTACCCAACAATCTCTGACAGCAGAACATTAAGCATTTTCTCAGTCATGTGAGAACCAGTAAGACTTGTCATACTCAGGGTTACATGCTGATGAATACCAGGTGTGTGGCTACCACCACAGTTTTGCTTCACGCAGGTTTCGCGAGACCCAAAATGAAGTACCACCCCAGGCAACTGTGTCCAGTGTGCTGTTATGCACAGATACCAGCTTGCTGCTGCTTGTCCACTGGTCCACATATCCAGTCATCATCATAACCACCAATAGCGATGATGTCCTTGCCTTCCTCCTCCTCCTCCTCCCTATCACTGTCTTATTGCAGCATGGCACCATTTTCTTTCGCTACAACCATCTCAGGTGCCTGACTATCCCTATCTCCAGGATTATTAGACTCTGGTTGAACATTATCATCACCAACTCCTGCAGAAACAGGGACAGTCACACCTATAGAATTGCCACCTTCCTCCTGGACCACTGTTCCTGTGCTGGTGTCAGTTGCCTCTTCTTCTTACTGTCATCATCCACCACTAGCATGGATGCCACAGTTTGAGCTTTGAAAAAGTACAACACAGGTATGCCAGACCGAGTTCTGCCAACAACTCCTTTGCTGGTTCCTGCTGCACCACCAGAGCCCACATCAGAAGACACTAATGCAGACACATGTGTGCATTCACTGCTATGGGGAGCCGGAACTGAAGTTGCACTCTTTTCAGCAGACTTCTTAGCTCCTCATCCCCTGCCACGTGTCTCCCCTGTACTGGGCCATCTTTAGCAGGCATTTTGCTGGCTGCTGCTTCAAAGCTTTGCCTTTCTCTGGGAGTATTTGAAGAAAGGATGTATTATTAATTGTGTGAATAACACCTCACACATGACGCCACACCTACAGTACTGGCTTCCTTACAAGTCAAAACACAATCAGGACAGGTAGCAGCACTTAGAGTACAACTAATTCCGTAAATGACAGGTAGCTTATTCTAGTAAAAACGCAATGGTAATTTTTTTTCTTTCAAGTTCAAGTTCAAGTTCAAGTTTATTGCAGGAAAACTCCATTGAGCAAGCTCATTCACAAGGAGGTCCTGTGACATAAACACTTAAAGTACAAACACAGATAGGTAATAACAGTATATACATGAAATACACGTTACATGATGCAGGCTGGATATACATACAAGGGTACCACATAGGGTGACCGCGGGTGGTAAACATTGATATGAGATAGGAAGCGACTTATAGGTCGTACCTGATAAATGAAACATGATGACTGGTGTGATTTGATTTAATCAAATCAAATCAAATATACAGTATTTTGGCAGCTAGGACAAACAACAGTCTACAATTGATATGGGAGGGAGGAGAGATTTGATAGAGTAGCAGTAGAGCGTAAGCAAAGATAAAGCCAGGAGTAGAAGGGAAGGGAAGCAGTTAATATGACAAATCAATTATACCTTTCCCCAAACAGGAATTAAAGAAACACACAAGGAAAAAGGGCACAAGTGACTGACTTTAAATACAGGTCATCAGTGTCTGGACAAAAATGTACTGTAATGTGTTATTACTTAGTTAATACCACAATTTTTTAATTATATAATGGCAGAGAAAACCATAAAATCTCAACAAAGGCTAGTACCACACAATATGGTAGTGATCTGAGGGGAGGAATCAGCAAGCAATCTCTTGAAAATGATTATATTGTGACAGAGAGCTCCTACCATGCTTGAGGACAGACCTTTTCTTAAATCTATTGCAACATTTGTTCTATTTCTTAGCCTGATTTATCCTTTACAATTTCTAGTTCATAAAGTTGACCACCTATGAACACCCCTTCCCTTTCTTGACTCTGCTATAGTGTCCTGTTTAATTTTCCTTTTCCTCTCAGGTCCTCGACAGGAAGTTATTGTGGTGATGTCCAAGCATATGTAAAACAGGTTGTGTTTATCGTTGTTGAATTTAGTATGAATAAGCACTGTCTTAAAATATCTTGATGTATATACCTTATGTTTAAGAAACCTGTAAATGTTGAAAATACCATGGCACTAGGTGTTTTGATAATGGTAGAAAGTACTAGGTGACTATTATAGAAATTAAGTTAGTTGTGCTATTTAAATGCATGTAAATTGCTGTAAGTTGAACATGTCTGAAATGTCACGGTGACTTGCATATATCCCATGATGCTTTGCTTTATAGAAGTATGTGTGATGTTGTGTTTCTTTGAAACTTGGCTTACTGTCAATGCCCTTTGGGATAATCAATGTCTCAGTGCTTCTGCATTGAGGTTCTTTGCCTTTAGCTTGTTTTTTTTTTATTTGAGTCTCCACCACCCAAGCAAACGAGGCCTGCATGGGGTGGAGGCTGAATCTCAGTTGCTAAGTAGATCAGAGATCAGTGTCAGTAGGTCCTGGCTAAGTGCAGAAAGGATACATATAGTCTGTTGCTGCAAACTGATATACTGAAGAAGGGATATACTGTTGCTTAAGGTTATTTTCTGTATTTTGAATAAACATCACACAGAGATTATGTGCTGAACTTAAAGTTTGGTGTCTGGTCCATCTGTTATTCCATAACCCTTCCACATATATTAATATATAGTTTTTTATAATGCGTGCATCAGGTGTTAAGCAATGCTGTAACAGAGAAAAGTAAGGTAAGTCAACTAAAACAGGAACACACACAATGTGCAGAGGCAAGCTCCAGCAATAAAATACAAGGGAGCAAAGCAATGTGACTGTAAATGGACAAGTTCAAGTGATCAAGTTAAAGTACTTAAGTAAACATTCAAAAAATATAGAACTATTGATTTTCACAGTTTAAGTGACGTAAGTTAACACTCCAGCAAACAGAACTAACAACAAACAAATAAAATAACAGATCAGCTCTGCGTGTTTAAAACTTTAGAATTAATAATCTCAACTAAAAGCGGAAGAATGATATATAAAACAGGCTAACAGCAACAGGAACTCTCTCATAGGATGGAGTAACTTTCAAAGAAAAAATGGCAAGATATAACAAAATTAATAAGAAATAACAATAAATAACTCACATTTTGTGGGTAATCTATTTGTAAAAGGCTAGAAATAGCCTGCACTGCTTTACACTCCTACCCTACCCTACTCAGCTCCTTCAAAGACACATACAAAAGAAAACCTAATTAAACTAAGTATTATGCAAAATCCACAAAATTAGAAAATGTTCCCTAGCAGCACTAGGAAAAACTTTATATTTTGAGCACTCATTTCAAAACAAGTTTTAAAGCTGTTTCAAAGGGATTTATTGGCTCTGATTCACCACAACAGATTGCTCTCTGACTCAACATGCAGCAAAATTATTTATTTGACCCATTTACCCACAGTGCACTGCAAATTTCACTTTTGAGCAAAATTTTGTTGGCGAAATCAAAAAGTTATGCCAGTGAAATTGGGCCACAAGGCAACATTTTGAGCACTAATGGCAAAATTGGCAGACCAAGGCATTTACACCAAATTTCACCATTAAGCAAAATTATGAAATTAGGCAAAATTTTCACTTTGACTAGGCAAACAATTTTGCCAAGGCATTTTACATGAAATTTCGCCATTACATGAAATCATGAAAGCAGGAACATTTCTTTCACCTATAGGCAAAATGTCATGTAACTGTGGAATTAGGTGAAATATTTCACCAAGTGAAATATTTCAATTTCACCTAACACTAACCACCACCCTGCTCCCCTACAATCCAAAGTCGATCATTCCATTGCCACATAATCATAATATGCACACTGCTATAGCAGGCACGCCCACACCAGTTCCATCATCATGGCTAGTGGAAATTGCGTGGACTCCATTAAATCACTGAAAATGTTTGGATGGTATGGCAATGGAAATGTCAAGTTTTGTTTTGAGGGAGCAAGGTTGTGGTTCATGTTGTCATGGTGTTTTGTGACATGGTGGGTGTGATGATTGCCATGGGGACTGTGTACGGGTGGGTGGTGCAGCTATGCACATGAGAGAGATGTAATTTGACCGTATGTTTCTCGGGCTTGATGTGTGTCATGTTTGTGTTTGTGTGTCCATGTAATATGTTGAAATATCGTGGATGGTAGCTTATCAAGCAGTCATCTGGTATTTTGTGGTGATCATTTTCATAACACAACCAATGTGTAGCAGGGCTGTGAGTGTTGTACTTACAGTATAGATGATGCTTACAGTGCTCCATGTTGTAAGCCTGGGGAAGGGGCAGATGTTTCCATTTTATTGCAAATGCTGTAATCGATGACAGTATGCAGTGCACTTTTGTTCACTACCATGTTCCACAAGTATTTCCACAGTCTATTTTTGCACACTTTGATGTGCGTATATTTTGTCCTCCACCTCTGTACAGTTCAGGTCACATTTGCTCTGTTTATACGACTGTGCAGCTTAGTATTGTAAATGACACTGCCACTGCATGGCTTACTGTACTATTGAGCCCTTGTCAGTTAAGTTGTGGTTATCATATACTACCACTTGTAATATGGTGCTTCTGTGTATTGTTCACCAGTCAATGCTCCCCACCATCCCACACCTCTGAAATCCATTGGACCTCCCCTGAGCAGTACACATCCTTTCTGCAACAGCGCATCAAATAGTTTCAAGATGATCACATGGAATGTTTATCAACCAAAATCAGCATTGCAGTTATCAGCAACAGTATTATATCCCTTTACCAATGTTTTGTATGGTTATATAGTACTGTAACTTTATTTGTCCCTTACATTCTTGTTTCTACATAATGATTTTGCAGACAGTCTGTGGGGTTGAATGTATACCGTACTGTAATCATTTATTTGTAAAATATATAACAACTGCTGTTTAAAAGTAATGGATCAATGGCTTTTTTCCTCTAAACTGTGGCACTATGTAATGAGCACAACTGGCACTAGTTTGCTGCAACATTGTTTTGCTGAACTGAAAACTGTATTTAACAAACAGACCTGATTCTAACAGGTTTAATGTAAGTGTTTTCTGGTTGTGCCTGAATTACTTATCAATAGAACAATACAAAATAAAGGTTCCATATACCAACTGATACCTTAGTTATATACAGTGTGTGCTCAGGTGACAAAGCTGTGCTACTGTAATAACCCATACTATAGTTTCTTAACTCAACACAGTCAACAGTAATAGAAAACTGATAGTGGCTTGAAAAAATTGTTACTTACACACAACGTATGGAGCCACTGATAGATACAGAGGTGATGCATACGATAGACACAACTGATATATTGGGGGCATACTGTTGAATATGGGGATAGAATGTAGATTGTACTCTTGCAATTTGTTGTACAGATGCCACAACTAAATTGGTGTAACAATGAAAAGCATTACTTATCACTCTTCAGATCGTATGTGATTCGAGATGGGACAGTGGAGCTGCAGTGACCTACAAGAATTGTGTAGATGTGCACTCTAAATGTCAGCATTGTCACTTTTCTTGAACACTGTCATTGTCCACACAGGAGGTGGTGCAGCAACATCTCTGTGAAGAGGTCTGGGCAAATGATAGGATGGGTACTCAGTCTGTAGCTACACAACCTCATCCATTGCTTCCATGACATACCCTGTAAATAATAAATAGACAAGTGGTGTAATTACAACAGCACTGTCACTCCCTAACTCTGTAAGATAAGAAGGTCATTACTTGCTATCAAAAAATGCACCAGTGACACCTAATAAAATTCATTATAGCAAACTGTGAATCAGCACTGTGGCGCATACCCAGTGTGTTCAGAAACCTTGTTGTTCTCATTAACATGTAACTCATGATGTTTGCTCTGGATGTTTATTTATTATTTATTGAATTTTGTTGACCGGGTAGGCCCACTGGGCCCGGAGGTCCTTTTCAGGGGCGACCTGGGGTAAAAATAACATACAGGTAAGCAGAAAGTACATACAGGTAAGCAGAGCAGTACAAATTGGTAAATTCCATATTGTTTAACAGTGAAGACACACATTGGGTAAATTCCATAATGTTTAACAGTGAAAGACTTCATGGAGTTAACAATCTGATAGGTGGTGAGGGATCATAAGGGAAGAGTTAGACATATATAAGACATTATTCATTAATGGAATCAGAACCCTCACTGTCAGAACAAACTGCTGTTGTGTAGTTTTTCCATTCCAGTATTATGAACATATGAACTTGCCAAAGAAAAAAAGCCACAGGTCTATCATGTCATAGATACATACATACATAGACAGTGTCGGCAGATAGGGGCCTATGGCCCACCAGTCTGCCCATTTAAGTTTGTAGTTCAGTTTATGTTTTCCAGGAAGTCTGTCGCCTTACCCCTGACCTCCAGAATTCCTTTATGTCTATCCCATGCATTCTTAAATCCCGTGATTGTTTCAGCCCCCACCACTTCCTCTGGCAGGGTGTTCCACTTGTCCACCACCCGTTCTGTGAAGAAATTCTTCCTCACGTTTTCTCTGAATCGTCCTCCCTCAACTTCATCCCATGCCCTTTAGTCCTGGAACATCTTTTCGCTTAAAAATAGTGCATTCCTGCACCTGTTCCTCCCTGTAAGATACTTGTATGTCTCTATCATATCCCTCTCCCTCCTCTCCTCCAGGGAGTACATGTTCAGTGCCTTCAACCTGTCCTGCCTGATTGTGCAGCTCTTAGTTTGATATCACTACAGCTGCTCCACCCCACCCCAACGTCTCCATTCCTCCTCTCTCCAGGTCATTCCACATTTTGTGTTCTTGTCTGTACTAACCCTGCCCATGATTCTATCCCAACCCCACCTAAAGGTATCCACTGTCCTTTGAGGGATTAACTCCTCTGGCAGTGTGTTCCAACCTGCCACCACTCTCTCTGTTAAGTAGTGCCTCCTCAGCACACTTGTAAACTTTCCCCTACCAACTTAAGACTATGCCACCAGTGACCCTTCCTCCTTTAAGCAGAACATACAGTTCAATAACAGTGAGTGGAGATTTCTACACAATGTAACTGACACCCATGTCATATTTTATTTATATAACAACTCTTGGTCTTTCATTTTCTTTCTGAAAATTATTTACAACAGTTTGAGTTAGAACTGTAAAATATTACATTTTGTGCTGTTTTGGGGAAATGTAAGAAAACTAAAAGGTTGACACTAGAGATGCAGTGAAGTTTTATTTTGCTAGCAAAGTAGAAGCAAAGTAGCCCACTCCGCCTCGACATACAACTATGCAAAGTGCCATTGACATGCAATACTTCTCACTTTGCATCATAATGACTTTGCATTATGATGACTCCTGGTTACTTTGCTTTATTTTCTTTAAAGGTGGCGTGAGTGAGCATTGTAACAGCCCACCAATCACATGGCTTACAGTCCTCAGGTCACATGCTTCAGGCAGGAAGTTAATCATGCAAGAGAGTGAAAGACTTTCACTTTTATTTTATTTATTTTATTTAAACAGCAGTTTGAAAACCTTTGAGCCATAGGCTCATTTACAAAGTACCTTGTTACAGTAAGACAAACCAAAATACATAGTATAGCAGTACAACACATAAGTATAACAGTAAATTCAGGCGTAGATACAAACAAGCTGGTACAGGTATGATGGATGCAAACAATACCAGAGTTATGTTGTCCTTAGCAGCTTAGTAATAAGCTTTGTCATAAGTATTGAGTACGGCTTTGACTAGTGGCAGTTACAGCATCGGTGTTAATAAGGTGGTTACGTAAGGAAGTTTTGAAGCGATATAGTTGGAGCTTCGGAGATGGAGGGCAGTGTGTTGAACCAGGAGGGACCCTAAAGCTGAAGGCTCTTTGGCCGTGAGAGGTCCTAGCTCTAGGGACAACAAGAGGGTTTTCAGAGGTCCGTATGAACTAGTGGGACAGAGTGGCGTATGGTGGTGGTCAATCCTGGTGGGATAACCAAGGAGGGTCTCTTATGTAAGGGTACAGGTCAGATATTTGAGGCACTCTCGTTGAGATCAAGTACCAGCGCTTTAGCATACAGTAGACAGGTGTGTGTCATCCTAGGTGCTCCAGTAATTAACCTGCAGGCCTTATTCAGAGTAGTCGAATTTTATGGAGTGCAGTCTGATCAGCAGCACCATACACCGGCAGTCCATAGTCCACTAGGGACAGGATAGAGGAGGTGACTCGAAGTCGAAGAGCTCCGGGGAGGCAGTGTTTATACCGATGTAAGATGCCCAATCGGATATTAGTGGCAGTGGCTAGGCAGCGATGTGTCCAAGGAAGGAGAGGGAGGGGTCAAAATGGATCCCTAGGTATTTATAGGAGCAAACTTGTTCGAGTGGGAAAGAGGACCCAGAGTGAATGAGGAGTTTGAAGTTGCAGGACTTATTTTGGGATGAGTGAAGAACATGGTTTTGTTTTTTAAGATTTATCACCAATCTATGTTCCTTGAACCAGCCTCGGCTTCAGTGAAGGACTTCTGCAGCGAGTCCTGGAGGGCAATAGGGTTCACGACTTGAGGCAAAGATGACTGCATCATCAGCGTGACAATAGAATGTTCCCCGAGCAAGAGCGTGGAAGGGTGTTAAGGTAAAGGGAGAATAGTAAGGGCACAGAATGGAGCCCTGGGGAACCCCAGAAAAGATGGGACAGATGTCTGAGTAGGTCCCATTAATTTTACATGCTGTGAGTGGTCAGACAGATAACTGGTGCACCAGGAGATAGGCCCAGCAGCAAAACCAGAGAGACTAAGGGCATCAAGAAGGAGGGGTGGGAGACAGTGTCGAAAGCTTTGAGAGGTCAATGAAGACAGCACCAGCCAGAGAACCAGTGTCTAAGGAGGTGGAGAAAGTTGGAGAACTCTAGGAGGGCTGTGTTGGTACTGTGGCCCGCTCGGAAGCCATGCTGCTCAGGACAAAGGACATTGTAGGTGGAGAGGTAGTCGAGATTTGAGAGGCCACCACTTTTTCCAAGGCCTTGGAGAGGAGAGAGAATGGAGATCGGTCGATAGTTTCCAGCCACAGTCCTATCACCACCTTTAAAGATAGGGGTGACAGTTGTGACTTTCCAGGCAGTTGGAACCTTCCCAGGCAAAGAGAGTGGTTGATGAGGCATGTGATCGGGGTAGGACTGTGCTCTAAGACCAGCTGTAGGATACACGGATCAGGGTGTCACTGCCTGTACTATTACTCTTGAGGGCAGTGACAAGGTGCGAGCCTAAGTTCTTGGGCAGAAACACGGTGGAGGAAAATAAGGGTGAGAAAGATTTACAGCAGGTGCTGGGGGAGGAGGGTCAAAAAATTTGTAGGAGGATAGGCTAAGGTCAGTGAATGAGGTGTTGAGGTGGTTGGCTATGAGGGCTGGGTCTGAGGAGATCACACCATTAATGTTGATCTGGGTGGTGGGGGGAGTGTCAGTCCCATTTAACTGTTTAATGTTATCCCAGAAGGTTCTGGGATTCCCCAGGAGGCAGTGAGTGAGGACCGATAGTGCTCAGACTTGGCCTTTCTGATGGCCCAGTGCACTTGTTTTGGTGGCAGCATATAACCCTGTCATTGGGCGGCCAGTCTCAATGGCATGGTGCCATAGGTTGTCCCTATGTTTGAGCTAGTGGATCAAAGCTGGGGTAACCCAGGGCATTCTTCCTTTTAGAACGGTGGGTCAACACTGGGGCAAAGATATCACAGGCATTATTAAAGTTTGGGTAAAGAAGGAGAGAGCTGTGTTGATGTCAGGAGTTGCCTGTATAGGAGACCAGTCAATTTGGGACAGAAGTTCCTTAAGTTTTATCAGTCCACCAGGTATTAGACTCCGTCAGCATGTGGACTGTGCTATGGGTTTGGGGACTGAGGATGACCAGTTGAATAGAATGGGGGAGTGATCACTGAGAGAATCTGGGAGGACTTGTACATTGGGGATCTGATTAGAGGCGGTTGGTGAGTACCACATCAAGCAGGGTACTGGAGCCTCTCTTGGGGTTAGTCCTGGTAGGGTGGGTAACTAGTTGCGTTAGGTCTATTGCAGAAAGGGAGTTTCAGGTAGAGGAGGAGGAGGCTGAGCCAGCTGACATTTAAGTCACCCACCAGAATTTGATCAGCGGAAGAAGGTAGAGAGGTAAGGTATTCTGTAAGAGGCAATGGCCTGCGTTTGGTCCCTGGGGGGCACGTATGCAGTAGTCAGATAAAGGGGTCCCTTTAAAGGGTCAGAGGTTAGTTTCAGCGTGGCGCCTGGGCCCTGGAGTCAAGGATGGGGCGGGCAGGGGCTAATGCAGGAGAGATTCCTTGACATAAATAGCGCAGCCACCCCGTCTCCCAACACAGTTGGACCGGAAAAGGGTGAAACCAGGAAGGGAGACTAGGGAGTCAGGGAGGATTTCGACAGCCAAGTCTCAACCAGGGTGATGACATCAGGGTTAATTGATGTGACCAGGCATTGTAGTGAGTCAAACTTTTTAGGAGGCTACAGATATTCATGGAGACCATGCATAGGCCTGTGGTGTGAGTTGGGGAGCTCCTGGGAACCGGGCCAGGGTTTGGATGAATGTTCCTGACAGGAGTAGTAGCATGACTAACACCCTGGCTGGGAGATGGTGAGAGGTTTTCCTACGATTGACATGAGAGGGGGAGGGAGGCTAAGGGGCAGGGGTGGGCAGGGAGGTACAGGAGGAAAGCAAGACTAGAAGACACCCAGATGTGCCTGAGGTGAAGAGAAAGCCAGGGGAGGGCAGGGAGGACAGGGACACAGAGAGGTCCCATGGGGCAGGAGAGAGGTTCAGGAGCAAGGAAGGGAGGGAGGGGTGCCAGAGCACAGTGTGGACTAGCAGATGGGTAAGTGGGTAAATGCACTGCTAGTGGGGATAGGCACAGGCAGAGCGTGAGGCAGGGCCAATACATTGTGGTGAGCAAGATCCCAGGGAAGTAGTGCTGTACAGGTAGGAGTAGGAAGTAGTGAGGGAGCATAGGTCTTACCTAGTGTGGGAGAAAGAGCTGTGTTTGAGGAGGACAGAGAGATAACAAAAATTAATTTTATTTTTATTTATTGAGTTCTTGGATTACACTTGTGAGCGAGTGCTCATTTATGGGTTCCACATCAGTTGCAAGGACAAACAGTAGTACATGTTTTAGATAGGGCAACAGTAAGATACAGTAGAAAATTTTTAGACAGAGTTGCTATAGTGAACTCACAAAATTTAGGCTTACAGGCAGCAAGTAATTTGCCTGAGTCAAAGTTAAGGAGCCCTGCTTGATTGCATGAGTTGAGATGATAGTAGGAGGATAGTAATAAGGATTCTAGAGGGTGAGTAGGGTGGGGGAGTATACAGAATGGGTGGGGTAGAGATGGCAAAAGTTGTTTGGTAGGTGGTGACCTGAAGTGCTAAGGATATGTCACATCAGGCGAGTAGGTTAGACATGAGATAAGAGTGTTACAGTGCCTGTCAGGCACAAGAAGAGTGTTAGTGGAGATAGCCACAGCTGCTGATTGAGATAAGGTGCTGTTGTAATATGTATTTGAAAACACCAATAGCTGCAGCACCAGAAACGTCAGGTGGTATACACTGGTCCAGTGAGGAGCATGGTAACAGAATGCACATTGTGCCAAGGCAGTGTGGAGTCTAGAATTTTGTAGGTCTGGGTGGTGGAGTTCTTGTGAAATGGGAGCTTGAGTTCATGGTTAGGAGTTTCTGGACCCCGCCGTAGTAGACTGAGAGAGCATTTCTGTTCCTTTGTTGAGCCACCCTGCCTGTGAGTAGAGGTCACAGGTTTGTCTGAGTCTTGCAGCACCTAGAGAAGGTGACACCTTATTAAGCATGATGGAAATGCATTGTAGGTGTGTCAGTTGCCAAACCATAGATAGCCAGTCCATAATCAACAAGGAGACTATTGAGCTGTTGATGGCCAGATTCAATGCCTCATAGGTTAAGCAGTGCTTGTGGTGGCATAGAATCCCTATTCTTGTACTGCTAGCCTTTGCAGTGTTATCAATGTGTTGGACATAAGACAGAGTACAGTCTATTGTAATACCCAGCTATCTTAAAAACTGGACATGCTCCAGGTTGTCACCACTTTCATTTCTAATCACAAGGGGTAATGCTTTTGAACTTACTCTGGCTGCTGGAGTACAACATTGTCTTTGGTTTTGTTTTTGTTTTTTTGCAGTTCTTGATTAGTCTATGCTCCTAAACCATTTCTCTGCTGATCAGAATCCTTTGGAGTTCTGCTGTTAGTTGTTCTGGGGGTTCTGGTGAAGATAACCACATTGTCTGCATAAAGGAGCATCTGGGTCAGACAGGAGGCCAGCAGTTGGTTTAGGAAAGACTAAATAGTAGGGGCCCCAGAATTGACCCGTGTAGGAGCCTGGAGCAGACAGGTCTGCTAACAGAAGTGATGTCTCCTAGCCTGACCTTTTGCAATCAATTGTGAAGGTAGCTGTTGAACCATGAAACTGATTCTGAGAGAGCCCAATAGCAGACAACTGATTCAGAAGGACCTCATGGTGCACTGTATACAAAAGCTTTTGATAGGTCAATAAATGTTGTTCCTACCAGAAGGCCTTGGTCTAGGGAGTGGTGGAGGTTACCTGTGAATTCCAGTAACACCGTGATGTTACTGTGAACTGGTCAAAAGCCATGTTGTTCAAGCAGAACAGAGGAGTTAGTACTGGTTTAGATACTTGACAAGCTGATCTGCTACAATCTGCTCTAGAGCTTTGGGGGAGCATGGATAAAGGTTTGTAGTTGTGTACAGTCCAATCCTCCTTTGTGCACAGGGTTACTAATGCTGATTTCCATTGCAGAGGGGACTTGAAGTGGTGGAGGGAGAGGTAGATAATCTTAGTGAGAGGGCTGAGGACTTCCTCTAGTGCCATGCTGATGAACTTAAGATCCAGGGTATCTCCACTGTGTCTTGATTTTCCCAGAGCTCACATAAGGTATTTTCTTGCTTCAGATGTGGAATTACCTTGAAACAGAATAGTGGTCTGTTGGAGGGTGTTTTCTGGACTGTGTTAGCATCAGCTGGGATTAAGGGATTAAAGTAGTCTGCTGGTAGTAGACTGCTGAGGTCTGTGAACACATCATTAAATGTGTTGGCAATTCGCTATTGGTCCAAAAATATAAACCCACTTTGAAAGGAGACAGAGAGAGCAAAAATTTAAACCACGTGTCTGAACGGAGCACCTTCAGGGTGAGTGGTCCCTCCCTGAAGCAGGAGGTAGTGGTGTCATGGAAGTACCACCTCTGATGGCACCCTACCAGCACCCCCACCAGTACCACCACCTGCCATGGCACCTGTGCCAGTGGCTCATCAGGAAGTGAGGGAGGATCTGCAACAGTTGCAGCTGCAGCAGCAGGTTTCCCCACCCCTGACTCCAATTGAGCACCAACAGTAGTCAGCAACAACATCTGGGCCCTTCCAGCCTGTGACCTGTCCTCTCCTCAGCTTATTAGTGTGAGTTCTTCACTACACTGCCTGCGGACACCAGTGTAGTGAAGTGCAATCTTCTGTGGTGAGGTGCTGCACTATGACCCCAAGCGAAGTCATCTGGCAGAGGTGGTCAGCGTGCCTGCCACAACTACCACCATGCAGACTGGCAGGCCAAGCTTGCTGAACAAGGCAGGAATGTGCCTTTTGGCCCTGCTGGGCAACAGGTGGCAGCACAGCCTCCACCTGCATGTGGTGTCAAATGGGGCAGGCCATGGAGCAAGTGGCAGCTCCTCAACCTGCAGGTGATGTGGTAATCCTGCATGAATACCCACCACATATACAGATATGGGGCTGATGTGGAGTGAGATGGACCATGAACCACTGGATTGATAACGTGGAGTAGCAATTGGAGTGCATGGAGGTGCACCAACTCCAAATAATGGGCATGCTTCAACTGCTGCTCTCACACCATAGCATTGATCATTAGATTTTGTTTGTCCTTGCACCCACCACCCTCTCCATGAAAAAATAGTTTCTGATATTGCCCCGATCTGTCCTCCCTCTATCTTCAAATTTGCCCCTTGTTCATGCACATCCCTTTTCTGAAAGATACTACCCTCTTTGTACGTTGTTGATTCCCTTCCAGTACTTGATAGTTTCTACCATGCCCTGCCCTCCTTTGTGGTTATTCATATTAAGCTTTAGGTTAACTTGTTGTCACGGGTTGAGATTGGGGCAATACTCATGCCATCAGCAACTTCAATATCAATAGTGGGGACAACAGCATCTCCAACCATGATTGAAGCTACTGATTGTGTTGTGAAAACAAAGTCAGAGAAATCCCTTTACTGGCATCAGCTATGCAGTTCTGCTGCATACTACCATGCCAAGGACACTCTTGCCACATGGCCAGAAGCATCTTGCATGCGTCTCTTTACAGGCATTTTGGGGATTACACAGAAAATTCACAACAAATAGAGATTTCTGAAATTTGGGGTGGATGGGAAGCCAAAAACAACAACTGTGGCTTACAGATGCAGACTGGGCACTAAACAGATACAAACACGCAGACACAGATTGCACACTGTAAGAGATACAGTCGCACAGGCTCAAAAACATCTTAATCAGTGGTCACACAAATCCAAAACTGGAAAAATACATTATACTTTTTTGGGTTGGGGGAGGGCGCAGCGCATTGCAGTAACAGTACACTACCAAGATACCACAAAGCAGTACAAAATAACGCAGATGGACAACAGGTTCACAGTGTTGCAATTACTGTGAGCACAATAAAATGTGTCTGACTTGATGGCACGGTCACACACACCCTCACACTCACACACACACACTACATGTAATGCACAGCAAACTGAAAACTTCAGCAATATAACCAAATCTTTTAAACAATCTGAAATTATGCACTGCACTGCAACAATCAGTAAAAAAGTCAACAATTACTGAACATATTACTGTGTACATGAACACAATTATTCAACAAAAAATATAACCAAAACAGTTAGAAAGACTGTCTTTCTCCCAGTTAATCTACCTCCACCACAGATACGCCCCCCCCAGTCACACTTCAACAGTGTCTGTCAGTACGCAGACTGAATGTTCTAAATTAACACTCAAATCCACAGAAAAGCAATGAATACTTGACGATATGAGCACAAAAGAGTTTCCTACAATCGATGTACTAAATTGTGAGCAAAACAAAATGGGTCAAAAAGGCTTTCTGAATGTTTTTAAAGGGTTTAAATCTCAGAGTTCTGAGAACAAACCATCTCCAGCTACCACAGAAACATAGAATTTGATGGCAGATAAGGACCGCTTGGCCCACCTAGTCTGCCCATTTCCTACCTAATGGATAAGCTGCATATCCTAGTTAACCAACACTACACACACTACACTGAACTGAGGCTGTGTAGAACAATCTAGAGTCCATGTGACCTGCAATCCCATGAATCACTGCAAAATTTACCATAGAGATCACAAACATGGAAGTAATGTGAAGTACATTGAAATCAATGTACTTCACATTAAAATAGATTAGAACAGGGGTGTAGCCAGACATTTCAGTTTTGCACACCAAGCTGCCCTTTGCTACCCCAGACCACTGTTGTCCATACTGCCTTTCTGCCACAAACACTTTTCCATGCCCGCCCCTCCACCACATCATTTGCAGCATTTCTATACGACAATGTAAAGATGAAATGCACTCACATTCAGACCAAGACTGGCTTTTAGTTACAATTTCTCAATTGTGTCAAGCCTCTGTACCACGACAAGGTAGCCAGTCCCACAGAGGACCATTCACACTCTGACTTGGGAGTCAGATCCACTTTACTGAACATTTACCCACTTTGCATGCCACACAACTCACTGCAGTAAAGCTTGACACACTCACCCAAACCAGACAGACCCACCCATACCAGACACACCACCCACAAGACACACCCACCCACACCAGACACACTTGTTGCATTACAAACAGACACAGCAGGGATCATCTTTTAGAAAAGCGCCTGTCCTGGCATGGGTCAAAGTCCTTCAACAATTGTTCCACATCAATTTTCATATCCTCGTGGATATGCAGCAGACCTAATCCTGTAAGAGACGCGACAACCCAATTGTGCTTCTCAGCCATGTCTTCAACCGTCACAGTGCACTAAAAGACCTCTTTGCAGTTGCTACACTTACTGGCATGGTTGCCAAGATGGATAATGCGGCATTGATGTTTGGATACAGTGCCGAATTTAGGTGCCTCAATGTCATAATTAGAGAGTCTGGCCTGTTTCACTGGAACATTTACCCACTTTGCACGCCATCTTATGAGCTCCATCCTAAATTCTGCCATGCTGCCCAAATCCATCTTGTATGCATTATAGAGCTCCAACACCTGCTCCTCATGTATTAGCAAATGTAACTTTTGTGGGACAAGGTACTGAGCAAGGAAGCGAGGCCAACACACAATAAGCTGCTCTTGTAGCTCCGAAATGACATGGTCCAGAAATGGGATAAAGATGTTGAGCCTGTAACATTCCTTAGGGCTAGTGGCACTGATGTTGCTACGTTGCGTTTGTCTTCACAGGTCGGGAACAGATTCTCAGCGCATCACTGAGGCTGCCAGTGACAGGATGTCTGTGTACAGTTCCCCAAAATGAGTTTCAGAGGACTCCTCATGCCCTCAATACTTCCTACAAAGTAGTAGCCCCTCGGACGCTTGAATGAGGTCTATGTCCACACGCTGTAAATAAAGGGCAAGGGTTTTGTCAAGGCCATAATGTGATCAACACAACTCAGGGTCACGATAAAATCAAATTTGGTGATGGAATAAAGAAACCGTTCAGCATCATCCTCAAATTCTGACATCTTCTCCAGTGTGCTACAAACCACCAAGTATTTCTCCTTAAACCTTGACAGACAGTCAGCCTGGCTCATCCATCTTGTTGCCTGCTGCAGGAATAGTTCTGATGTGATCTGCAGGTTCATCATAATCGTTGGGGATGTTGCGAAATTCCTTCAGTTCTGTAAGGAAAATATTATTCCGTTTGGCGGATGCCTTTAATGAGGCAATCATTTTTTGTAGTGTCAAACATGTTTGATACTTGCCTCATGGAGCAGGAGTGAACAACTGCAGTATTGAGGCTGTGTGCTTTGTGGAGCTGTATATAAGGCTTCGGCACAACAGTCTTAATGTTTGCTGGACACCATTAAATCTACCACTCATATTACTGCCCTTGTCATATCCTTGCCCTCTCATCATGTTGGCGTCAATGCCCCAGGCAGACAGGCGTCACATAAAGAGATCTGCCAGTCCTCGACCTGTGTTGTCAAAGCCTTCCGTGAACTCTACAAAATCTTCACGTATCTCAGTGTGCTTATGGTGTTGTGGTGGACATAGCTTAACGATAAGGATATCTTTTCCTTGGTTGATACATCAGTCGTACCATCTGCAATTAGGCTGAACCATTTAGCTTGTTTGACTTTTTGTAAAATTTTTCGCTGCAGTTGCAGGCCCATAAGCTAGATCAGCTCATTCTGGATTTGAGGAGATGTGTAGAATGCATTTCTGGGAGCTTGTCTCAAGTGATCTTGTAATTCTTGGTCCAGTTCTGCTGTGTACTGTAATAATTCCTGGAAGTTTCCTCCATCTGTATATTTTCCTCACAGGGCAATGTTGTTTCTTCCACAGAACAAGATTATTTTTACAATCCTGCAAGGAAGTGGTTGGTCTGCTGGGACACCCTTGTATTTTGGTCAGTTAGAGACTGGTGAGCAGTCACCACCTTGCCCTCACAGACAGAAAGAAACCATCTGTTTTAGCAGTAGCATTCAAATGTTCTTTACATTTGCTGTGCCTCTCAAGGGTTTTCTTGCTGTTTGACCAGCCCTCACTGGCGTGGATATCAACACAGTGCCACTTGTGGTACTAAACACAAAACAATGGGCACAAAACACACCATCTAAAGACTTTGAATATCTTGCAAATGTGTATGTTTGCAGGTATTGTGGATTGAATCTCCTTAGCGTTGATTGGCAATTTCAGAACCCATTAGCGGGAAGGAAACTGAAATCCAGATGGTGGTTGCACTGCATTCAAGGATGCATTTCTTCTGTGCATCAGTGAGGCGGCCACGATCCAAACAGCCAAGGTCTTCAGTGTCTGGCTGGTTCAACTCCAACTCTCCAACAAGAGTAGGTATCTGCACATCTGTCAGTGGCACAATGTCGGCCTCAACAGGCTCCATCACAGAGTGCAGATCAGCCTCATCAGGTTCTTGGGATGCAGGTTGTGAGGTCTGGGATTCGTGGTGGCTTCAGTTTCAGTGGTAGATGAATTTGGAATATGCACAGGTTCTTGTGTTAAGTCTTCTTCATCTGTGGTGTAGCTGCATTGTTACCACTAAAACAATAAGTAAATAAATTTGTAAACTGAGACTAATTAGATATTTGTTTACACACAACTGGATGAATCAGTACCATCAAAAAGCTTACCCTGCAGTGGATGTGGGTCGGATGATGAAGGACTGCATCAGCCGAGACATTTTGCATTGTCTTCCATTCTGGCCCTTTGGCCTTTCGCATCTGTGACCCAGATGGCTGCTTTCTCTTAATGGAGTCCATTGTTCTGTGTAGCACACTTTCCCCAGACACTGCCGCAGCTTATGCCCTTGTACCCAACCTGCAGATGCCACCTTTGATTTAAAATAGAAATTAGAATTAGAATGTGCCATTTGCAATTGAAAACTGCTTCCTTGTACAGATAAAGTTGACAGGGCCATCCAAAGTAGTATAAAGGAACGGAAACAATACCAGGGCTGTATGATTTCAAGTAGCATAAAGAAACATTCCTGTTTAAATTCGAGAACACCTAGACAGCCCAGGCCCGTGCAAGCAACTGCTCTGTAACAGAGCACACAGCTCTGCAGTCTGTTAGAGACCAACTAGTTCCTTCCACATGGATGGTTACTGCAGGATCACAACTGTGTTTTCCAAATGGGACAGCTACTGCCTGCACTCTGATGTGCAATAGCTGTACTATTCAATGCAGCACCGTGACTGGCATACCCTCAGCATCGAGTCACTCCTGTCGCTGACCATCCGACTAGATCTCAGAGTCCAGACTTGTCTGTCCAGCAGCAATTGCACAGTGTCTCCCCCACATGGTTTATACCCTCGAGGAACTTTAATGCTGACCACAAGGTCCTCCTCCACCAGCAAGTACATATTAAAGTCTTAGGACTGCCTACTGATGAATAGCAGGCCAATTCTCACTAACTGCATTAATCAGGTATCCTATGCAAGTATGCTGCAAAACCATCTACTGGCAGTGTGCAATTTGTACTTTATTACAAAAGTAATACATTAGCATTGCTGCATGCAGGACTGCCTTGCACGATGCAGCACATACCGTCAAGACTCCAAACATAGGAGACAGTATAGCACAGTGGTTTAAAGCTTCAAATCTTGAGACCTGGGTTTGAATCCCATAGCCACCACTTGCATACTGTGTGACCCTGAGCAAGACACTTAACTTCCTGTGCTCCATATCAAACACCAGTAAACAAGCTTTCAGCTTAGTGCATCTCTCCTGGTTAAACAATTGGAACCGAAAACTCCAGTCAGTACCCCAGCCTGTCCTGAGGCAAGCATGCTGCAAAATCAGCTGGATACCAAGATACTCACAGGTTGTAATTCAGAGAGTTCAATAAAATCAGAAATTGTCACCTTTAACACATTAACATGTCACTTACTCAATTCCTCACAAGTGGAAATCTGCCACTGTGACACAGTTCATACGTCTGGGGTTGCACAATTACTAGGAGCTACAGGTCTCTCTATCCTGCCCCACTCTTGAAAGCTCTTGAGCATATAGTGGCTGACCAGCTGGTTGAATACTTAGAAAAATTACAATTCCCACAACACGAGTTCAGAAATGGTATACCGCTACCGCCCTTCTGGAGTTCACAGGCTTTATTCAATACTCCTCAGATCAAGGACACCTGGTCGGTGCTGCTTTTCATTGATTTAACCAAGTCGTCGACAGTGAATCATGATCTCCTGTTCAAACAGCTTACCACCATTGGCCTAGCTCATGACAGTGTAGCCTGGTTTGAAAGTTACCTGCACAACCGTACACAGCAGGTGAAGATTGGCAACACCTACTCAGATAGCAGACCTGTCCTATCTAGAGTTCCTTGTTGACTTTGCATCTTAGATACATAGATACATAGACAGTGTCGGCAGATAAGGGCCTATGGCCCACCCAGTCTGCCCATTTGAGCTTGTAAGTTCAGTTTGTTTTCCTAGAAGTCTGTTGCCCTTACCCCTGACCTTCAGAATTCCTTTATGTCTAACCCATGCATTCTTAAATCCCGTGATTGTTTCAGCCCCACCACTTCCTCTGGCAGGGTGTTCCACTTGTCCACCACCGTTCTGTGAAAGAAATTCTTCCTCATGTTTCCTCTGAATCGTCCTCCCTCTTGGACCCTCTTTTATTTAGCATTTCTCAACAACCTTCCTTACTCCTGTCAGGGTCACATCCTTTATATGCTGATGATGCCATCTTGTTTACCAGTGATACAGACCATAAGGTTCTTGAATCCAGGCTACAGAGTAATTTCATAGTCATAGAAAGATGGTTCCATATGCACAAGATAATTATGAATTACAAGACTAACTATGCCATTTTTCAGAACTTACCCTCTTTCAATCAACTAACTGGTTCCAACCCAAAGGTACTCATGTACCAAACATGTTACTGTCCAGAAAAGCTTAGGCAAAAGGCCCTCGGTGCAAAACTTATTACCTCTGCTATCAACTGTCATTGCATCAGAAGCTCTACAAGCCAGATTTTTAATGTACACTGCTGTCGCACCTCTGGGACAAAGGTCCTTTGCCTACCGTGACTGCTATGGGTTGGCAGTATAGCACAGAGGTTGGAGGAACAAGGTGTGACCGAACTTGGCACATTCAGCAGACCAGAGTTTGATTCTCACAACCTCCACTTGCATTCTGTGTGACTGAACAGTGCTCCTAGGTCGCCCCTGAAAATGGGCACTTGTGCCTAGTGGGCCTTATCCAGTTACCAAAGACTAAAATAAAGAAAAAATTAATGAACTCGCTGCACCCATGATATCACTTCAACATCCACCTTGGATTCCTTCAAGGTTTAACTGGAGGTTAAACTTAGACAGTTGCTGATGTCAGTTGTGACGGCTTCCAATAACCCTTCTTGTGACCAGCACTTATTCTAACAGCATTAGCAGCAGCAGTTACTTTAGGTATTACTATTCTGCATTAAGTGGTCATTCAAGACCAAGGAACAGTAATACTACATAAAAAGAACATACAACCACTATCAAACCTTTATTAGGTGGAAAAAAGCACACCACTCAAAAAGCAGTTCCCAACGCACATTTCTGCAGAGTGCATTTTAAACATTGACCAATAACTTTAGTTTTTGTTAGCTGGGTAGTTCCATGAATTATATCCCTCTTATGAGCTAAAAACTACAGCAGAGAAATAACATACTTCACTACAAAAGTAGCTTTAGCAGCAGATCAGAAGTGGCAACTGGGGTTTAAATGCAAAGTGCAAGATCATGCACATAGGGAAGAGAAACCCTGAAGCCACCTATAGGTTGGGAGGAGTTGCTGACAATCACAGGGAAGAAATTAACAAGACATTAACAAAATTCAGGTAGTCCAGAGAAAGGCACCCAAAATAATGCAGGGCTGCATCAGAAAACAAGTGACAGATTAACAGTTAAATATGTATATCCTGACTTTAGCACAATATGGGTGATTAGATTAGGGGACACATAGTGCCCCCATTTCAGAATTCAGTGGATTATGGTAATATGTCCTCCCACTGACATCTGTACACTCCCCACACATCTTGCAATCAGTCAGAATGCTCCAAATCAGATTTCTCCATGTCCACTCAACCGCTGTTGAAATTCAATACTAGAGGAATCAGGATTGAAAAGTGGCCTTGCAGATTTGCTTTTGACATTTGTTCTGTGGGGCACTCCGCCCCACACCACCCTGGTCCCCAGTGGTGATCTGCAGTTTATAGTAAATTTCATTGCTTCTGGGGCGCTCCATCCACCACACCCCAGTCTGCAGTGCACAATTGTTGTAGCGTTAAAAAATATCACCGTTTCATTTCTTTTGACAGCCCCATGACATAGCATCGACGTAGCATTGCCTGAATGCGCATGTAGCCGTACTACTTGCCGGTGCACTCGAATCCTAAGACAGTCCCTAAAGTAAATATATGCCACAATATGTATACCCTGACTAGAGCAAAGGAGGGAAAACCACCTCAGGAGGTGGTCGATATGAATACAGCACAGGGCTTCAAACAGGCATGGATAGACATAAGGAGCAATATAGTGCGTATGAATAGATAGGCAATTGATAGCATAAGGCCTGTGGCACATTCATAAGGTAGAAAAAATGGGCAGACTGGATGGGCCTATGTGGTCCTTATGTGTCGTCAGACGCCTATGTTTCTGTGTTTCATCTGGGGCACTAGATATGGACCATGTTTCCCATTTTCTCCCTTTCCTCCTCTTCCCATTTACAGATGCACATTGCAGCAACCTGGAGAGATGGACAGTAGTATGTGGCCATCCACACCATCAAGTGTTTCTCCACCTGCCTTCCTCCAGGAGCAGCTCAAGGAGTGGTGTGAGTCATTCCCTCCTCCAAGAGGAGATAGTCTGCGTTGTCACTCTGATACCTCCCCAGTCATCTCCTCCAGTTCTCTGGGGTGCAGTGCTGGAAACCAGGTCACCAGCTTGCTGAGCAGGTGCCTCGCTGCTCGGTGCCACAGCTTATGGTTTTAAAGGGCCACACCCTCCATTTTCATTTTCAGACACTAGGTGCGAATCCCAGTGTCATACACTGTCCTCACTTATTCAGAAACTAGGTACCCAATCCGTTGTCTTTTTTTTTTTTGTTCCAAAACAAAATAAAAATACATCTTACATGACCACTGGCTTCTCATCCTGTATCCCCCATCCCTGAGTCTGACACCATGTGCCCAATCCCAGTGCTGGCCCCCAAACACTGGAATTCCAGCTCCAGTGTCAAGAGTTACAGTAACCCTTCCCCACCCACTGCATAATGGTACTTCCCACCCTCTCCCTTCACTCAGATCATTTCATAAAATTAACCCCCACCTGCCCTTACCCACACTCTGTCACACATGTCCTCCTCCTCCCCCACCCATGGCCCCAGTGTTGGCCCCAATACTGGGATTCCAACCCAATGCCAGAGCTACAATAACCTTTCCTCAACCACTGCATAAATGTACTTCCGCCCTCTTCCCCTCACTCAGATCATTTCATAAAATTAACCCCTCACCTCCCTGTCACCCATGTCATCATCCTCCCTCTCATGGAGACACACACACACACACACGCACATTTAAATTGGTCCCACAATTCAACCTGTCCTTGTTATCTGCTACAGTGCCTGTGCTGGCTGAGGAGTTAACCACCCTTTCCTCAAATGTGTCAAATAATTTTAAAATATGAAAACATACTGGGTGATTGAAACAGTTTCCCAAAAAGTGAAAGAAAAAGACCAGCAAATGTGCTGGGACTTAACATTTTGTATGTTTTTTGTCTTTTATGTGCAACTTGTATCTTAAGCATTTTATGGGTCCGTTATAACCTGCCTTCACTTCCATAATGTTTCCCACACTTTCCCCATCACAATCATTCCCTTCCTATTTATACCCTCTGATAATTATTTCCCTTGTGCTTGGGTGTTCTTCATCTCCTTTAATCACACCATATATGGTTTAAAATCCTCACTATCAATCAGTCTATCCTACCTGCCAGATATCTACCCCTTCTGTTCTGATAGAGCCCATCAATGTTAAATATTATACCATGGACATAAGTACACACACACACCACACACACCACCACACACACCACCACACACACCACCACCACCACCACCACACACCACCACCACACACCACCACACCACCACACCACCACCACACCACCACACACCACCACCACACACACCACCACACACCACACACACACCACCACACACACCACCACCACACCACCACACACACACCACACCACCACACACACCACCACCACACACACCACCACCACACACCACCACACCACCACACCACCACACACACTCCCCACCACCACACCACCAAGCAGAACTGCCTACATTTACTGCCTTGCCAATATTATTGCCCACCACCACAAGAGCAGCAGTGTCACACATTAACTAACTGAAAACATACCTGGTAAACAGATTATATTTTTCACCCACAGTATCAGACTCAGGTGCTGGTGTCCAAAATTCCTCTTGGCTACTGAATAGTACAGGGCACAGCACTGACAACGGACTACAGCAGCAGTGGCAGCGAAATGCACCATTTGGGGGTCAGGCCAGACTTACGTGTCAGTGCTGCGGCTCCTACATCCTCTGTACAGTCTCTCCTCTCTCTCGCTATCTCCCTCTACAGCAGTGCAGCTCAAATGGGAACACAGAAGTGCAGGATAATGCTCCATCTCTTCAGATTCAGCTTCTAATGGCTGACTGGCTTCTGCAAAGTTGGCAAGTCGGCAACAGCAATCACTAGTAGTGCTCCAATCCACAGCTTCACTCACTCTCTCTTTCAAAAGCTCCAGGGATTTTAAAGAGCCCACCTGGCCTGCCCTTGCTGACCGTCTCCTCAGGTAGCAGACCTGATTGAGGACAAAGCACATGTCTCAATCAGGGCAGCTTAGTTGATGTAGGCGTGCATGTCATCGGAGACACCCAGCGCCCCTTTTAATTCTGCGAGCACTATTGAGCCCTGGAAAAGCCAGCGAAAATAAGGGAAGACAATTTAGACAAGGAAGTTATAAGCATTACACTGGGCGGTTTCTGCTACCCTTGCACTGGTCTGCAGCACGCCGTGGCATGCCAGGCGTGTCGGGTAGCTATGCCCTTGAGTGTGACACTGTCTTTCCCTCCACAGAGTAGACAGACTGCACACTACAGCTTGGAAAAGTTGGTGAGCACTGAATTCTGAATAGCAGTGTTGTGGCAGCATATTTTGTTGGTCTACTCTTTGTGAGTCTTCATCTCCCTGGTGGATGAAAGGGCAGAGGAGAGCTGAAGCTAACTCAAGACTAGGCTACCTACTTGCTCTACTAGACTTGCCATGCAAAAAAAAAAAACAGCACAGACCCCATGGCAGCAGGCTGAAGCTAGCAGCAGTGGTGACAGTGGTGTGGGTGGCCTTCATAGGCCTTGATCAAGGCAATGTGGCAGCAGACAAAACAGCAACCATGCAAGAAGCAAGCAACCCAGATTGGGTGGGTTTGGTAGGTGAGCGACTTGAGTCCGGACCACATTGGGGACCTGCGATGGTTGGTTTTAGCATCCAGCTTCTGATGGAAGGAGAAGGGAGCAGACTGAAAACTGGGCATTTGGCACACTGTGCCAGGCTGCAGGTTCTCTCCCGCGTGGCGGGTAATAAAAAGTAAATATATATTTTTTTTTACTGGGGGTTGGGAAGGAGGAAGAACTGAAATATTGATGTGTTTTTCATGTTTCTTCACCTTTGGGTGGCTTCATGACCCATAGGGGATGGGTATTGAACGGAATGGAGTTGGGAAGACAAATCATGACAAAGTTCTTTTTGGGGGAGGGCAGAACTTCAGCCAGGAAAAATGATCAGTAACTGGGTGGGTTTAAACCCAAATCTGATGCACTGCTCCGGGTATATACAGATGAATTTTATACATTTTAATTTTCCAGAGTTTCATATCATTTTCAGTCAAAACAAATAAGTTGTACCTTATAGAGATGTTACAGACATTCTAGAGCTGTCCCTTGCATTCATGGACAGTTGACTGGTATGGTATGCACAGACTATTGGAGCCCCACTATAGTCAGGCTTAAGCCCCCACCCCCCAGTGAAGCTGGCCTCACATCCTGACCCTCAAGTGCATATAATCCAGTATTCTCCCTACAGGGCATGAGAATGGCTTGAAATCCTTGGAAGTGGTCCAAATAGAGAACTGTTTCCATTCCATGGCATAGGTAGATCTAGTGGAGGGCTTTCTGGCCTCCACCAGAATCTCAGCCACATGCAAAGAAACCCCAAATCAGGCTTGAGCTATGTCTGCAGGAGCCATGCATGCAACTGAAGGGGTTTGAGACCTGGGTGAACCAGGGTCCTCTGATCCTGGGTCAGCAAAGTTGCAACAGAGGAAGAGGAGGTTCCTCTGAATACTGTTGCAGAAGAGAAACCAAACTTGCCTGGGCCAGAAAGGAGCGATTAGGATCATGTGCACTCCTACTGAGCTGAGTTTGTGTAAGACCCTCAGAATTAAGGAATCAGGGGAAAGGCATAGGCGAATCTGCCCTTCCAATCTAGAGACAGAGCGTCTCTCAAAAAATGCCTTGCCCTGGAGTGGCGAGCAGAAGGCGGGAAGTTTTATGTTGTAAGAAGATGCAAACAGGTCCACTTGAGGAGTTCCCCAGCATAGGAAGATATCATCTGCTACCCCGATCCAGTTTCTACTCATGAGCCTGGGCAGACGACTGACTAAGGTGGTCTGCCAATGTGTTTTCGACCCCGAACTTGAACCGCCATGAGGTGAAGGTTGTGTGCACTGCCAATCCCAAACCCATCACCTCCTGCAAGAGGTAGGAATGTGTTCCTCCCTGTTTGTTGATGTACCATACTATGCACATGTTGTGTGTCTGGACAGCCAGATGAAAGGGAAGCAGATACAGATGCAGAGCTTGTAGAGCGTACAGTATGGCCCTGAGCTCGAGCATGTTTATGTGAAGAATCTGTTCGAGCCTATACCAGGAGCCCTGAGTCCTGTGAGACCCCAGGTGGGCTCCCCACCCTCTCCCGAGGCATCTGTTGTCAATGTTTGGGAAGGGGCGTAAGGCAGAAGGAACTCCCGGCAAAGGTTCTCCTGAACCATCCACCATTGCAAGTCCTAACCATAGGGTTGGATACCAGGACTTCTTGATCCAGGTCATCCACCAATTGATCCCACTGAAACTGAAGCATCCACTGAGAGATCCACATGTGGAGCTGAGCACGAGGACTGTCGGAATAGCAGCCGCCATGAGCCTGAAGAGGTGAAGGACTGATTTGGCGCTGACCACCTGCAGCTGGACAACAGGCTCGCATGGGCCTGGAGGTGGCCACCCTGTCCAGCTGCAGGAATGCCATGCTGGAGGTTGTGTCCAGGATCGCCCTGATGAACTGGAGCCTCTGGGACAGGATCAAATGGGACTTGGCCTGGTTGATGGTAATACCCAGGCTGGTAAAACCTGCAGGGTAAGGGAAAGGAGTGCAGGAGTTCCTCCCTGGATGGGGCCACCAGGAGCCAGTCATCCAGGTACAGGAAAACCTGCACTCCCTGGGTATGCAGGTGAGCCGCTCATGGAAAGGCATTTGGCGAACACTCGAGCACCAAGGAAAGACCAAATGGGAGAGCCTTGAACAGATAGTCGTCCCCTGAAATGAAAATGAAGGTATTTGTGGTGAGAAGGGTGAATAGGGATATGCAAGTAAGCATCCTGCATGTCCAGAGCACACAGCCACTGTCCCAGCTGAAGTAAGGGCAGAAGGCTCTGCAAGGAGAGCATTCTGAACTGTTTGTACTCAATGAACAGGTTCAGGGAGCTGAGGTCTTGGATAGGCCTTATGTCTCCCGACTTCTTCAAACCAGGAAGAAATGGGAGTAGTAACCTGTTCCCCTAAGGTGGGTTGGGACAGGCTCTTTGCCGCCTTCAGCAGAATGGAGGATATTTCTTCCTAACCAGAAGAAGATATTCCAGCAAGTAAGATGACCTGGGGGGTTCTGGGCAGTTTCTGTACAAACTTGATTGAGTGTCCTGCTATCAGCTGGAGCCCCAAGTATCTGAAGTGATCCTCTGCCAACCTGGTAGATGGAAGGAGAACCTCCCTCCTACTGGTTCCTCTGGAACAGGGTGTGAAATTGTTATACCTTAGGTGCCCTAGGGCAGGCACTTTGTCTCAGGACACCTAGTGCTGTTTAGTCCCTGCCCCATGGGGCACCTAAATAGCTGTGCAGTGAGCAAGTCCCATTTCTTCCTTTTCCCGATGTCTCCATTTTTGCCAGACAGCTTTTATTTTTATTTTTAAAAACATCCTTAATGTCATTGTCTGGGGCTGTGGGAAGCTGCCGGAGGACTGTTGCCAGCTGCGATCATGAGACACACTCTAGCGTGATCAGTTGACAGGGGGTCAAGAGTCAGAAGAGGCAGGCGATGAGAGCTGATTGTCAGTCCTCTCCTTTGATGGACAGAGCACCAGCAAGTGAAGCTGCGAGGATCAGGTCGTCAGGCTGGGAGGCAGCTGGCAGTGGGCAGACACCAATTGGAGTGTTCTTAATTGGTCTGCCCACCCTTCTCCTGATGCAATCATGTGTGGTCTGTGCAAGGCGCCACTTCAGCCTGTTCAATTGTTGAGAATGGTTGTGCAGCGAGTGGAGCAGCTTTCAGAGTGGAGACTAGAAGACATTAAGTTGTGGTAGGTACACACTGCAGTCAGTGATTGTGATTGAACTATCAAGTCCTGACTCCTGATTTATGTTTTGAAAAAAAAAATACAAAAGCTCTTTTAAGAGCACTATTCAAATCTTCGATCCAACTTCCCAGGCTCAACCCTACCACTTGCAACTTGGAGGAGGGCAGCGGCAGGAGAGGGTCTCTTCGTCTCACTGGAAGGAAAAGAAAAAAGACTCCAAGCCATATGCTTCATCTTTGAGAATGAGCACTGCTACTCAGGGTTGGAAAAATACTTTTACTGCTATAGGAGGAGGGTGGGTGTTTATGCTGCTGAATGTATGTGTGTGGGAGGGACTCTGACATCTGAGACAGTGAGCTAAATTCACACTACAAACTGCTGTTGTCTCAGTCACTGTATACTAAAGAATAAGGAGGACTGAATGGAGAGACAGTATTAAAAGAAAAAAATGGCCTGCAGGGAGAGGGACTCGGCCACAGGGGAAACTAAAAGCAGCAGGGACCCATTCCTGCAGTGATGATCATAGACTCAGTTACTGGAGCTCACCTGAACTACCTAAAATCAAGAAATAAAAATTATTTGCATTATCTCATCCTCTCCTGTCCTGCCCTCATAAATAAAAAGCTCTCTTTCACTCAACTGTCTGAACCTAAACTATCAAAACCTAAAAAAAGAGCTACTGGGAACTGAAGAAGCTATCTGAAATAAAAAAGTCCTTTCACTGAACTGGAATCTAAATAAGAGCTACTGGGGCTGAGAAGCTATCAGAAATTTAAATAAAATGTATATTTTAGAGGAGCTACTAAACTGTGTTCTTCTAAAGGACCTAAACTCCAACTAAATAAAAAAGCTCTTTCAAGGAATGCTGTGAGCCAAGTTAGCTGAAAACTAGTTAAAAGGACTTTTAAAAAGCTACTGTGTTTGGGACTACCTAAAATCTAAAATAGAAAAGTCTTTTAAAGCCTAAAGGGCAAGTGTGAGCAAAGTTCATTAAAAAACTACAGTATATAAAAACCTCCTTTAAGAGCTACTGTGTCTGTGGCCAGTAGTAACTAAAATCTGAAAAGGAATCTCTTACAGTCTAAATGAGATACTGCACTGCTGACTATCTGAAATCTAAAAACAATTCTAGTTAATGCCTTAAAAGGCAAATGTGGGAACACATTTAGCTAAAAACTGAACATAACCACCCTGTAAGAAAGAGATAGTCTGTGCCTGTGGGCTATCCTAACTAAAATCTGAATAAGAAATCTGTTATAGACACTGCAACAGCATTTTGGAATATCTCATATCTAAATATAAAGGCTAGGGCAACAGTGAGACAAGTTAGTTAAACTAAGTAATAAAGTAAAATCTCTAAGAGCATAGGTACTGTGGTGGTAGTGTGGGTGAACTAGATGTAACTAGCCGTTTTCTTGATAAATAAAAACTCCTTACAATTTACATACTGATGCTGGATAAGAGTTTATTAAGACATGCAGCCAAGCATTAAGCTACTTCAGTATGAGTACAGTAGCAGGGCCCTTGACAGGAATTCTGGGGCCCCTACCATCTTGCAGCCCCTTCCTTGCACACAGTATGCTGGGCACTGGCAGCCTAGGACTCTCTTGGCTCTGGGCCCTGGGAATTATCCCTGCTCCTCCACCCTCTGAAGGGCCCTGATAAGTATGAGTTAACAATTTACTTAAAAAATTTGGAGTGAACACTTTTCCTAGACTCTGCCCTAGCACTCTGTTCCCATATCTTTCTAGCCTTCTTGACCTTACTGAAATAAATAAGACAAACACACAGTCAATTTTCATTATCTTGTGTTTATTACTGACAAGACAACAAATTCAACATTTCAAAAAGGGATGGCATGTAAAAAGTTTCTCGGGCATGTCACGTTTACTGTTTACATGCCCCAGTAGGCATATTTGTTTTTTTTCACAAATTTCATGCCCTGCTCTGGAAGGTCCATAGGCTGTAGGAGAGGAGAGCAGTCAGGAGGTGTGGGGCAGCACCATAGCTGAAGCTTCTGCAGCTTTTTTTGGGCAGGGGGCTTAGCAGCTGGAGGGCCCGATGTTTATTGGCCGCTTCCTGAAGTTTTGCTTTGGGCTGAGCGTCTGCGAAAGGACGACGCTGACCACCAGGGGACTTGTACCTAGAGTCAACTGACTTTAGAGCAGTCCCTTCTCATGCAGATTGGTGATGATGTCCTGACATCCCCACCAAACAGCACCGAACCCCTGAAAGGCGCATCCTGGATAGCAGACTGTACCTCCAGGACCAAACCTGACACTCGGAGCCATGCATGACACTGCAAACCCACTGCAAAGCCAGGCTCTGACCAGCAGCATCCACTGCATCGTATGTGGCATGAAGCATGTGCCGACTGGCTGAACGACAGAATGGACCAGATTCCTGCTTAGTCTGAGACTCAGGAAGAGAGTCCAACTTTGCTTCCACCTCACTCAGGATCGCTTTCTTGTAATCCCCCATATGTGTGACATAATTAAGGGCCCTTATTCCCACAGTGGAAGAAAATAAACCTTCTTCCCATACTGGTCCAGAAGGCGAGATTCCTTGTCAGGTGGAGACAAGTTAAGATGCTTAGGGTTATCCGTATGGCCGTGAGCAGCGCTAATCATGACAGAGTCGAATCGGTGTGTATTCAGGGAATCCACACCCTCTGGAGCCTGGTATAGCCTATCCACCTTCTTCCTTGAAGGGGACTAATGCCGACAGTTGCTTCCAAATGGTGGAAACAAGGTCCACATGAGGCTTGATCCAGGGTGAAATCAGTGTTGAAGCAGTTTCGGGCAGATCCAAATGAGCAGTGAGTTTCTTCCGCTGTGGATCCGGCTCCAAAGATTGCCACTGGTGAACCACCTGGATCTTTAGCAGCTCCAGAAAGGAGGGATCTTCAGAGGGACATCAGAGGAGTCCTAGGCCTGGGCTGGTCTGGAGTCTGTGGCTTGTCATCTGGATCGGAGCATCCATCAGAATCATCCATGGTCTCCGAAGAGGAAGAAGAAGAAGAAGACTCCTCCTGATGCAGTGGAGGAACGGACCCCTTGGGCAACCCTCAGGAAGTGTGTCCTCCCAGCCCTGGCACCAGAGGGCTCACCTCTAGTGTTGGGAAGGGGAGGGAGTCTCAAATCCAACAACGGGAGTCCAGAACTGGGTCCAGTGTCGGCAGATGGCTCTCCACTTCCCTAGTAAGCTGAGCCTTGGCCTCAGCCCACCAGGAAGCCAGAGTCTCCTTCAGGTCCACCAGCAGCTGGGAGGGTGGTGGAGGAGGAGGAGAGTGGGAGATACGGATATTGGGGATATCCGTATGACAAGTATACATAGCCCGATGGGGGAAGCCCAGCATTGGGTACTAGAGGTGCTGGTTACTGCAGCATCAGGGAGGCCAGCATCAGGTTCTGTGGCGAGGATACTGTGGTCCCAGGTAGGACGGCTTTGGATAAGATTGGGTCGGATACCCAGGCACCAGGGGCTCTGATGGAGCAGATGGCTCTGAGAGAGGCCCAGCAGGCGGGCCAGGTGTAGGAGGCCTGGCATTCATCAGGTCCGGCGAGGGACTGTGTCCGGCAAGGAATGTCAACTGGCGTCGGATAGGCTGGCATTGGAGCCGGCGTCCGAGGTCCAACCTCAGGTCATCCAGCCCAGCGGAAGGAGACCTGATGGGAACGTACCTGCATCCTCCTTGTCATCCGGGAAGGAGGACTAAAATCTCCTGGGTCCAACAGGAGAGATGCTGGAGCCTCAGAAAGCAACGGCGAGCATTGCAGTGAGCTGCGGATCATAGACTGATCAGTAGGGTTGACATCAGCTCTAACGCCATGCATCCATTGGAGGAGTCGATGTCTGCCTTACGGCGAGGTCTTGGTGGGCATCGGAGGAGCGGCATCTGACTTGTCGAAACCAATGCCCGATGAAGGTTGCGAGGGAGAGCAGCCTTGAGTGGTATTTTTGGAAAAGCGTGCACTGCCCCAAAGGTTGGCGTCTTAGCGGCCTTGTCCGAGCCAGTGTCAGAAGGACCAGCATCTGGCTTACGGACCGCTCGACCTGAAAGGCTGCACAGTGGCGGGCTTCCGGAAGTGGCTTCCTCCTTTGACCTGGGAGGCTCCTGATGGGCCCGAGTGTGAGCCCAGGGAGGGCCGGCGCTTGGAAGCCTCCAAGACGGCTGTCAAAGAACGGCCCCTAGAGGGATGTTACCTTCAGGCATGGCAACTCCGCCAGAGTTGCGGTGACTGTGGAAGAGGATCCCAGTCCCGGTGCTTCTTCTTCTTTGCGGTGACCCTCAGGGAAGTAGAGGTCTTCTGAAGCTTCTTCAGCTTCTTCTCCATGGTGGACATCTTCTTTTCAAAATGTAGGCCTCCAGGGACTGCTGCCTCCATTTTCAGGTGGCGGTGTTAAACTGCTGGCAGTGCTGGCACTTCTCCATGAGGTGATCCGGCCTAGGCAGAAGAGGTACTGGAGTGTCCATCCTTGTGCAGGAGCTGGATGCTGCAAGAATCGCAACTTATTCTTATGCTCAGATGGAGTAGGGGACAACATACACGGCAGATGCTGAAGTTATTCTGATGAGAAAATCGAATAAATTCGAAAAAGAGAACGGTAATAATACTGATGATTGACTGATGAAGCAGTGAACTTAACTGCGAGGTGCTTTCACAAGCTAATGGCAGGAAAGAACTGGAAGGCAGGCGTGGGGGGACCACCCTTTTATACTGAGGTCGCATGACATTGGTCACCTGACATGGAGGCAGTCCCCGCCAGAAACTGCTAGCTAGAAATTGTTCCTGGGGTCCTGGCGCTGCCAGCTTCAGTCCTATATGTAATTACCTACTGCAAGAGCCCTCTTGAAGTAAGATCTAGCGCCACCAATAAGTCATTTGTTACAGCACTCTCTGGATAAGGAAGTGGTACCAGGTTCCTGGAGGGAGGCTAATGTGGTTCCACTTTACAATGGAGAGGACACAAAAATACATCAAACTATGGACCTATAAGCCTCACTAATGTGCTATGTAACATGTTGGAAGGAATAATTAAAGAACACCTGATAGACTATATAGACACAAATAAATGCAGAGATACCACTCAATATGGGTTTACTAAGGGGTGATCATGTCCAACAAATACCCTGGAATTCTATAATAGAGTTAGTAAGAGCTTATACTCAAGTATTCCAGTGGATGTGGTATTTTGGATTTTATGAAGGCATTTGACAAAATACCACATGACAAATTAATCCTAGCTTTAGATGACATGGGTATTCATAAGAACTTAGTAGCATGGATTGATGCATGGTTGTACAACAGGAAACAGAGGGTTAACATTAGAGGAGCTGTATAAGACTGGACTATGGTGACAAGTGGGGTGCCACAGGGTTCAGTTTTGGGACTCTGTTTAACATCTATGTGACATTGTTACAAGTTATGGATAAGAGGGTTTGGATTACTAAATTGCTGTCGACTGTAGACTTGGACTAGAAATTAAAAATAAGGAAGATCATGAAACTTTACAGAAAGCCTTAGATGATATATATAATTGGTGGAGCAAATATGAGCTCCCCTTGACCCCGAGAAATGCACAGTAATTCACCTAGGGCTAAGAAAACATCTCAGGTTTATAAATTGGGAAGCATCGCTGTAAAAAGGTAGCAAAGGAAAAAGACCTGGGCATTATGATCACAGAAGATCTCAGTTTTAAAGAACACTGTAACACTATATGCAGAAAAGCTAATGGGGTGTTAAATTGCATCCTGCAACATATATCAAGCAGAAGCAGGGAGGTGATGGTCCCCGTATAGCTCACTGTTAAGGCCATTTTGAAGTATGGAGTGCAGCTGTGGTCTCTGTACCATCAAAAGGAAAGCCAAAGGATTGAAAGGATGCAATAAAAGCTACACACTCTATAATGGTCATGGCCAATAAAGATTACAGTAACAGACTGGAGGAGGTAGACCTTTTTCCATTGGAGTATAGAAGATGCAGAGGAGACCTATGTTTATTATATAGGTCACTAAATGATTTGGACTTGTAAAAAGATTAGGTTTAGCATTTAAAGAACAAACATATATCACAAGAGCCCATGCTTGGCAGCTAAAGGGTAAAACTGCAAAACATGGAAAAGAAAAAAGTAGTTTAGTCAGTAGTGGTGGCCAGATGGAATGCACTTCAAAGGAAGCAGTTAATAGTCCCTCAGTGGATTGCTTTAAAAGAAATCTGGATAAGATGTACAAAATGGGCAATAGATATTATCTTGGCGAGCATTATGGACAAAAGTCTAACATGGCTCTGTATACAACCGATGAAACCTATGGTCCTGAGTGGTATGGATAATGGTTTCTCACTGGGGTTGTGTTCATGGACCTGACCAAGACTTTCAATCATATTGATCATAAATTGTTTTGTTGGTTAAAATCCTCGGTTTTTCATCTAATGTTGTTCACTAAGATGAATACTATTGAATAGATAATTCTCAAAATGCATGGGTTTCTAATGTGATGTCTAGTGTTAGTAAAATTGATAGGGATGTGCCGGGGTTCAATTTTAGGGCCATTTACATTTACTTTGTTTACTCTATTCCATCTGCTATTACTGATTGTCATTCTTTATGCTGATGATCATGTTCTTTATCTTCAGCAAGGGAATTCTAGAAGTTGGCTAATGATCTTCAGACAGATAACCTTTCTGTTCACCATTTGTTTTCTAAGATTGTACTGATTCTTAACTTAAAGAAAACTAAATCAGTGATTTTTGTGTTAAATAACTGCCCTGCTCTTGTGCTTTATGGCGATCAAGGTAACTAAACTGAGCAAGTATATCCATTTAAATATCTAGGAGCTACACTGGACCCTTGCTCACTTTTCTAACTAGATTAAGATTGTTTGTCAAAATATTAATAAACAAAATAGAGCTTTTAATAAGTTGAACATATATTTTTCTTTTGACTCATGTAGAGCCATTGCTGTTGGTTCTCTTTTACCTCATTTTGATTATCGTCCACTATCTAGTCTGTGTTTTGAATTGGGTTCTGAGGAAATACAAAATCTTTCTGTTGTTTACAATAACATTTGTCATTTATTTTAGCTAGCTCTTCTCGTATCCACCATTGTCATTTATATTTACAGCTTGGTTGGTTATCTCCGCTGCAATGTAAACAATTTCTTTTAGGGTCACTCTGTCACTTCACCACACTACTATCATTTCTCAGTCAGGGATCTGTTTGCCTAGTTTGCATATCATCAACTGGGGTTCTTCTTAATGCTGGATCATGTAAAACTAGAACTATAGTATATGGTTATGGCTTATTTTGTATGAAAGCGGTGATTTTCCAAATCTTGTTTATGGGACAGTTCAAAGGTCAAAAAGTTGTTGTACTATCGTTCTTACATCATAAGATAGTACAACAACTTTTGGCCTTGAGCTGTTACCAGATCGGTTAAAACAGCAGTGATTAAAAAATTAACTCAAAATGGTGGCGTAGCTTAGCAGCGGTCAGGCGAGCAGGTTATTAGGATAGTTTGGACACGGACTGCCACAGTGGGCTCACGTGTCCAAACTATCAATTACCAGGTTTCTTTCTTTCTTTTTTTAATCGGGAGTTACAGGTCAGAGCAGTGTGGGATAGCAGCGAGCAGGAATGGCATATTCGGGGACGGCACTGGAGCCGAGCGTTAATGTGGTGAGGATAGGTCTGGGAGCAAGCAGGAGTAAGGACACAAGGTATGAATCTTGTGAAATTAAATTTTGTGCATTTTGGGAACCATATACTATACAAAATAGTGGATGGGGTGACCATCCACAACAAGGCTGGTAAACCATCTAGGGGTTAATGACATTGCAGTGACCTCTCGAGAGCTTCACTCTTGAGGTCTCAATGATGTCATCAACTCCCTTGATGGAAACACAGCCTTGTTGTGGATGCCACCCATTCACTATTCTATATGTTATTGTGCTTTTACTGCATGTTGCTCCTTGATTCTGGAATAGGTTTATTAATAATAATAATAATAACTGTTTGTATCATGCCTTTTAAAAATCAAGGCGCTTAACAATAAAAGATAAAACAAAGTACTATAAAACAGTTAAAAACACATTATCATAAAATTTATAACTTAATAAAATCAGACAAGGTAGGCTAGGTGCCATAGATGAGTTTTAGGGCCTGTTTAAATCCCTCCATGGAAGCACACTCCCGAAGTTGGCAGGGTAGAGAACTCCAAAGGGCTAGGGCTGCATACCAGAATGCATGGGCCCTGAAGATTTTAAGGATACCCTTGGAATCTCTAGCAACCCTCATCAGTCAAGTGGAGCAGTCACCCGGGCAGTAAGGAACCAGAAGCTCTTCAGGTAGTCCGGCCTGACCGTGTAGAGCTTATATGTCAGAAGTCCGACTTTAAAGGTGATCTGCCACTGAATCCGCAGCCAGTGCAGCTCACGCAGCACTGGAGAGATGCCATGTCTGGGGAGTTTACGCCAACAACCAGGCTGCAGCATTCTGCACCAGCTGAAAGCAGCGTTATCAACCCCAGGTAGCCCTAGATAAAAGTTGCAATAATCAAGGTGCGCAGTCACAAAGGTGTGGACCAGTGTAAGAAGATCACCCGACGTAACTGGGTGATTGACCCTAGAGATGTTCCTCAGATGATAAAAGAGGATTTGATGACTGCCGACACCTGTGATTGTAGTGTCAGCGATCGTAAAAATCACTCCCAGGTCTCGCACCCATTCAGAGGTAAAAGCTGGGAGTTTCCCAGGAAAGTCCCAAAGGCAAACCAGCTCTCAAGCTCTCTAGCCGATGACCGGGTCCACAACCATCTCCTCAGTCTTTTCCGAGTTCAACTTCAGCCAGCTGGAATTCATCAGCCCTGGTTTCAGCAAGGCAGTTATTAAATACCATGAGAGCTCTATCCTGGTCGGGTGCAAAACAGGCAGAGCTGGGTATCATCAGCATAGCAGTGAAACCTCAGCCCATACCATCTTACAATGTCTCTGAGGGCAGCATGTACACTCTGAACAACATGATGGACAATACCGAACACTGAGGGACCCCGCATGACAGAGTACTGGGTCAGAGGAATAAATCCCGAAATGACCCTCTGAGTTCTACCAGTGAGGAAAGATTTAAACCATCTAAGGACTGTGCCAGACAGGCCACAGATGAACCTCAGATGTTCGAGAAGAGCACCATGGTCCACAGTGTCAAATGCTGATGAGAGATCAAGAAGGACCAAGATGGAACGATTTTTCCAATCTCTCGTCATCAGGAGATCATTGAGCACGGAACCAGTGCAGTCTCGGTGCTATGCTTCTTTCGAAACTGGATTGGAGAGGTTCATAGATGTCATGGATGGTCAAATGGTTCTCCAGTTGTAAAGCCACTACTTTCTCAATCACCTTCTCCACAAAGGGAGGTTAGAATTTGACTGCAGTTAGCAGAGCAGTCTGGGTCCAGAGGCTTTCTTCAGGAGGGTGTCACAAATGCCTCCTTCAGGGAGCTGGGGAACTCACCCAACTCAAGGAGCACCACACCATCTGTGTTAAGACCGGGCCAATGATATCACAACAACCCATAATCAGGGTGGTTGGGCCCAGATCTAACTACACAGCACGTAGGCGCATACTCTGGACAATCCACGTGACATCGACAGAACTCCAGCTGGTCAAGGTACTCCAGGAAAAGTGAGGAAAGTGACTGAGCACTGATCCGTAGCATTTCCCATAGGGTATGCTGGTTGGGTCCCACCCTGATGTCAGCCACCTCATCTGAAAAGAATCGAGCAAGCTCATCACACTCCACTTGTGAAAAGCTCTTTGAATCTGCAGGCAGGCTGGGTTGCACAGTCTGTCTACGGTTTGAAAGAGTTGAGCTGGTGGGTTCTGTGCAGCCGCAGTCACCCCAGACAGGAACTCTGCATTCTTACAAGAGATTGCAGATTGATAGACTTGATAATGTTCCATCAATCTAAGATGGTCTGCCTCCAGGGTGGATTTCTGCCAGTATCGCTCTAACCTTCATCCTAGTCACTGCATCTCCCTCAAGGTCCCATCAAACCAAGGGGACAGAGGGTGAAGGAGAGAGGATAAACACAGACAGGAGCAATAACATCCAAAGCTGTGGAAATGGCCTTGTTATAGGCCAATACCAAAGCCTCTGGACTACTACTTGCCCCAGGAAGTGCTGATAGGTCAAGCACCGCTGCCAGGCCTTCAGAGCTTATAATATCTCTTAAAGGGTGGTGCCTGACCATCTCTACAGGGAAGGCCTACGAAGGGGAGCGGAATCTGAACCCCACAGTGTAGTGATCAGACCATCCAACAGGTTCCACCCCAGGTCGAAGGCTTGATCCCCAGGAGGAAGATTAGGTCAAAGAGTGACATGTTCATGAGTAGCAGAGGTAACTGTCTGTGTAAGGCCCAGTGATGTCATCAACTGGTGGAAGTGTTGTCCAAATTGCGAGAGTTCATCATCAGCCCAGGGGTTCAAGTTGCCCAGGACCATCAGCCTGGGTGACCTCAAATGCCATGTCAATCACGAAGTCTGCTACTCCTGAGGGAAATGCTTTCATCCCCGGTGGGACGGCAGATGAGGGTGATCCTACAACCTACACCTGCTCCTACAGTGCACTCAAATGACATAGCCTCCTCAACTGGCACACTTGTGAGGCCCAGTTCAGTGTTGAAACAGACCACAACCCCCACAGTCCGATCTCGGGCAGTGTATCACCGAGTACCCAGCTGGAATTGTGACCACCAGTGTGGGGCTAGCATTCTCATCCAACCAGGTCTCGGAGATGAAGGCCAAGTCCGCTGTCCCAACAAGATCTGCAATAATTGCAGTCTTGTTTTGAATGGATCTGGCATTGCATAACACCGCTCGAGTTGGATGGACTTCTGGGGCCACCGAACTACCTGCCCACCAATATTGGTGGTGCCCTTGGAGTATAGAGACCAGGCATGGAAGATCACATTCCAGGTTCAGTTTCACCCCAGGGTGTCTTCTGGGCATAACCCTGATGTGATGGCTCTGCTCATTCATCCTCCACCGTTTGTACCACCGACCTCCTCCCTCCCAGCAGGCAATACCCAGTGCTCTACAGTGCTGGCAGGTTGAAAACTGCAATGGAGGGAGATAAAAGGGCAAAGGGCATGAAGGGTAGAGGATGAATAGCACATGACTGTAGGGGTGGCCTCAAACACATAATATTAACCCCAATCAAAACAAAACTACACCAAGCCAACACAAAAGAAAACCCCAATTAATTAACTTAAGCAAAACCCAAAATAAATAAAATACTCCCATAACACTCAGTTGGGGAGAATTAAATAAAACCCACAAACCAGTGAAACAACCAACCATAAAGATTAAAGTAAATTAAACCCCTATCAGAGTCTCTTCTTCTCTCTACACTGACAGACTGAAAACTTCAAACATATAAATCAGACAATATAGCAAATACCCCCAAATCACCCAGCCCCATAACATGAAATATGCTAAAATGAATTTAAAATATAAATGACTCAGTCTCAGAGTCCAGGACAGCAGTTAGGTCAGCTTAATTAGAACCAGTCATAATAAATAATAAAGTTCCAAACAATGATATTTGTAACTTAAATCCAAGAGTATGGAACAATCAAAAGAAATAAAATCTTCAGCCCCCTAAGGCCCTCTTATGACCTAGGAGGCCAAAGAAGCACAGGTACTCTTACTACCTGAGCCGAAATAAAGTCATTATCCCAAATGATTTTTCAGCCCCCAGGCACTCTCACTACATGGGGAGTCTGACAGAAGACACAGGCACTCTCACTACATGGGAGTCTGACAGAAGAGACAGGCACTCTCACTGCATGGGGAGTCTGACAGAAGAGACAGGCACTCTCACTGCATGGGAGTCTGACAGAAGAGACAGGCACTCACTGCATGGGAGTCTGACAGAAGAGACAGGCACTCTCACTGCATGGGGAGTCTGACAGAAGAGACAGGCACTCTCACTACATGGGGAGTCTGACAGAAGAGACAGGCACTCTCACTGCATGGGGAGTCTGACAGAAGACACAAGCACTCTCACTGCATGGGGAGTCTGACAGAAGACACAGGCACTCTCACTGCATGGGGAGTCTGACAGAAGACACAGGCACTGGGGACGTGGCCTGGCACTGAGCAAGATGGATATCTGACTCCTGAGCTCCTCATCAACTACAACAATCTAACATCATCTCTAGCCATCTAAGCCAGACCAAACAATCTATCAAGGAGAATAAGTAGATAAATAATGCTACAGCTAATCTACAAAGCTATTTTAACACAAGATCAGCTTTATTGACTTCAGTACTCCTGTATAATCTGGAAAGACGACTGCAAGCCTTACATAATGGCTAACCCCGACAAGCAGCTGAACCTCTTGAAAAATTGAAGCAATGTTCACTAAGTTATCTACAGATATGAATGATCTGAAAATTGCTACCAGCAAAATACTCAGACGATGAAAACTATCGACTCGCTTGCTTCCACAGAAAATAAAACCCCTCTTAATGAAGAATCAACACAGGAGTTAAAAGCAACTATCAGACTTCAAGACCAAACAATTAAAGAACTGTTAACTAAGGTAGATGACATGGAGAACAGGAACCAAGAAACAATCTCTGGATATTTGATTCCCGAGGAAGTGGAAGCCAAAATACTACAGCATTCCTACTACTTGCACTACCACAAATACTTAAGCTCCAAACCAGCAATGACCTAATTATAGAATGCTCTCACCAATCACTAGGCCCTAAACCTCTTGCAGGACAAAGGCCCAGGCCATTTATTGCCAGATTCCTCAACTCGCTAACACAGAGCTTATCTTGCAGAAATCAAGAAATTGGTCAACTCACCTGGCAGGGACATAACATCTACACATACCGCGACTTTTCAAAAGAACTATCAGCAAAACGGAAAGCCTTTACACCAGCTAGACAGATAATGCACCACATAGGACTCCGTTTTCGTTTAGATACCCCTAGCTATGAGGATCTTTATTGGAAATTCTTACAAGGACTTTCATACCCGAGTCTCTAATGTCTTTCCTAAATAGTCATACTGCAAGTCACCATAAAGACCCAGCTGCCCGAGTGGCACACTCTATATCTGCATCCCCGAATGCCATCGATACTGATATGGATACGCTTCCCACCACTCTAACCTCGGAGAAGAAATCTGCTATTTCTGACTCCTCGATGTGCCACCAAGAAGGCAATCTAATCGAGTGCAAGAAAAGCTATCCTTTGGTACAGGTCACTCAAAAACACGATGCTGCAGTCCTGAAGATACACACCACAATGTATCTAAACCCATTGGTACAGATCTAATTATTCCTAATATCCCTGTGCAAACAAATATACATTGTTGCAAGACTTACCCCTGTCTCACAACCCTATTAGAAACTCAGCTGCAGAAATGAACATCTCTACGGAAACCGACATGGACTGCACTCAATAGAAGCTTCTTGGGCCAGTAATGGAGACAGCTCACCTCTCAAAGTGAATGATCCCCTAAAAAGAAGCATCATGGCAAGGGCAAAAATAAAGGGGAACTACACTTTTAAAGCACTTGAGTGAATGACCGTGGCCTTTATAACTTCAGCAACTACTGCCTATCTCTATCTTAGAAGGTGAACCAGTAGAGCCTTTGTTCGAGACTGACGATTATTGGTCAGTTACTGCATTTCTACTAGGTAATTCAACCTACTTCTAATATTATCATCTCCCGTGACTATATATAAAATATATGCATTCCCTAAATAAGTGCTAGTTGAGCTGATATTTTCCAGTGTGTGGTTACAGGGCTTGATTGTACATGGCTTGGTGTATTTATAGGTTATGACACTATGTCAAATCTGACAGCTTATTACGATTAACCTGTTATGGTGGGCGCTGAAACACACCTTACAATTTCACTGTGCCTGGTTTGATATAAAATTAAATATCACGATCGCATTCAAAAGATAGAGCCCGTGACATTCCTGAGGTGGGCTCTGGACTGCTTCTATGTTTGGCGCCTGTTGCTGTGGTGGACCAGCTATATGGGAGTTGATGGTAGCTTTTTCGGGCATCCAGAGAGTTAGTAGACCGATGTTTTCTGTGGCTCTATCAATGCCTGACTTTTGTAGCTTTGCACTTTGTGTTCTTTACTGTTTAACTAATGCTGGACAAATGATAATACTCAACCTAAATTTAAGAGAAACATTTATAAGATAAAGTTATTATACCTTTTTGTTATACCTAGTATCTATTAGGCCAATTATATTTTAATATTTGCATATTCTCTGACAGACCTAATCTCAATATAGAACTTATCTAATGATCGGTACATATTATATTATATATTATATGTACATATTATTTTATATCTTGATCATCCCAGCATGTTCACAATTCCTATAATTAAGCCAATGAAGACGTTATACCCTTTGAATCTAGTAATGTTATTACTGCCTTTCTTGTTTTACCCTCACTGTAGCACCATATCCTTAACTTGTTATTGGTCCTCTTTGTATTAGAGATAATGGTAGATTAGTTAATGTTATTGTGACTCAATTACTTCTAGATCTATAAGAGTAAGATAACTACAATATCTATTACTCTGCTCTGGGGTTCGAAACTGCTCAAACTACAAACATTTTAGTATTGTTATACAATTTTTGCTAGATAAACTGTTATTAGGAGGATTGAATTATACTTTATTTTTAGTATTATCCTATCTTCTGAACTGTTAAGTTAGAGAACAGAGAAGTGGTCTTGGTCCCTATTTCCTTTCCTTTTTGACTGACCTTCTTCTCTGCTCATCTCAGATGACTTCACTGTTTTATTGTTACATAGTTCAGATACTTAAAAGTATCATGGTTATATTGTTAGTAGAGAGCTGCAGGAAGGAAATCAGAAAGATTTTATATGTCTCTCTTTTCTGATGGTTTTAAATAGTTCTGCTAATAGTTTCTTTACAATCAATATACTTATCAATTTGATCTGCATACCTTTGCTAAATATACTTGGCTATTGGGTCCGTGATCTCACATCTACCATTATAGACTGGATAATCTAATGTATGATGGCTAATCTAACACTATATACCTGGAATGTCAAGGGACTCAGCAGCCAAGTAGCGTAAACAAGTTCTCAACCATCTCAAAAGCATAAATCACAGATTGCTCTATTGCAAGAAACTAAGCTTTTGGATGCAGATAATTCTAGACTAAAATGTGACTGGGTCGGTCAGATATATGTGCCTCTGCCCTCCAAAAAGGTGTAGCTCGTTAATTCATAAAACCTGAAATGGAAACCTTCTAATATTTTAAGGATCTGGATGGTAGGTGGCTTGTCACAACTTTTGATACTCCCCAGGTCCATTATCTATAGTTAACATTTATGCCCTGAACTCCAATGACCTCAATTTTTCCATAATCTGATTCAACTTTTAATTTCACTAAATTTGGTCAATTCTCCTTATTGATTGGAGGATTTTAATTTTACTCTGGACACCTATGGACAGGAGCAATGGCTCATGAAGATCACCCTAAAAGTTTAGCTATAGGGTCCCAATTAATGAAAGATCTGGGTCTATCAGAAATTTGGAGGACTCATATCCCAGAGATAGGGACTACATATTCTACTCTCCCACCACCAGTCTTGTAATAGAATAGATTATTGGTTAACCTCCCCTACAGGTCGACTAACGTAATAGAAGCTAATATTCTTCCCTTACTCATATCTGATCATTTCTGATTAAACTTTTACTTTTGGGTTCCCTCCCAAAATCCCGTCTTGGTGATTAGACCCTTATTACTTAAAGATCCAGAATTTTTAACCTGGATTAAACACAAGTAGAAGAATTCATCGCATACAATGACCCAAGAGACACATCTAGGGTACTACCTGGGAAGCGCTTAAAAGCTACCCTCGTGGTAAAATAATTAGTTTTGCAGTACACAGGAAGAAACTCAGGGAAAAACAGCTTAATAATCTTGAAAACCTACTAAAACAAAACAAACATTATATTCAGCTAATCCCGACCCCACCTCTCCTCTGCATTATGAAATCCTGCAACTACATATGCAAATCAATGAGTTAATTTCTCGAAAACAGAAATAGCATTATTAAGAATAAAACAAAAATACTGGGAAGGAGAGGAAAGGGAGCAAAACACTTGCCTACAGACTCAGAATGCAACAAATGGAGCGACACGTTGCTGCCTTAAAAGATCAGGCAGGAGAAATTCAAACAAATGAGTCTTCTATTAACGAGATTATGGCATCTTTTTATAAAAATCTATACTCCTCTTCCTCCCAGCATCACCCTCAGATATTACTTCCTTTCTTGACAATTTAGCACTTCCTCGTCTCTCTATGAGGTAATATGCTCCTTAGATACACCTTTTACTACAGAAGAAGTAAAAGCATTCTTCTCTCTTAAATCTGGACGATCTCCTGGCAGAGATGGTTTCCAGTTGAATTTTACTAGCTCTTGGCTGAACAGTTATGCCCTTATTATGTAATGTATTTATGAATCTTCCAAGAAAGGTTATCACCTCACACTATGACTGATGCAACTATTACAATATCCCTAAAAAAGACAAGGACGTTACCCTCCCATCTAATTATCGTCCTATAGCCCTACTTAACACAGATGGCAAAATCTTTGCCAAGATCTTGCAAACGTATAGAATCACATATCCCCAAATTAATTCATCAATCACAGGTGGATTTTGTCAAAGGATGAATGGGTTCTGACCATCTTCACTCCCTAATCAATCTAATATAAAGCCAAATCTCTTAATTCTCCAGCAGCAGTTATTGCTGTGGATTTTGAAAAAGCTTTCGATTGTTTAGACTGGAACTTTCTTTATCTTGTGTTATTGCATTTTGGCTTCAGTAACCTTTTTCGTTCCTGGATCAAACTTCTTTATACATCTCCCAAGCTAGGTTCTTACTAATTCCACACTATCTCAATCTTTTAAATTAGCTAGGAGCACCAGGCAAGGATGCCCACTTTCCCATCCTTCTTTATTTTAGCTCTTGAAACTCTAGCTACCTCTCTAAGACAGAATAATGATATTAAAGGTATATCCATTGGGCATACGCATATACATCATTGTCATATGCTGATGATATGCTCATCCTGCTAGAAAATTTAGAATTATCTGCACAACCACTTACCCGCACACTTAATTTGTTCTCCAAACTTTCTGAACTAACAGTTAATTACCAAAAACTGAGGAATTACCATTAAATAAATACTGTAACCCTTCCATGAACAATCTCCTTGGTTTCGCTGGGCTCCACAAGGTATTACTTACCTAGTGATAAAATTTTGCCAATCTGGATAAAATCTGGAAATCAATCTTCATCCCTTACTTGCAGACAGCAAAACGAATTTAGCCAAATGGAAAAACTTAAATCTATCTCTCCCAGGTAAAATAGCTGCTATAAAATGAACGTTTCACCTAAAATTCTTTATTTGTTTGCTAACATCCCACTTAAAATCTCTCCTCTTCTCCCTCACAATGTTGACAAAATCATAGGAGACTTTCCATGGGAAGGTCACACACCAAGGTTTAACTGTATTAAATTATGCTCTCATTGGTCTCATGGTGGTTTCGGACTACCCTGGTTTATGGCCTACCTCTGGGCATTCAGATCCTCACAAACTATCAAATGGTTTTCTAAACCTAATTATAATGCACCATTATGGCTTGACATGGAAGCTTCCATAACCCAAGGACAGATCCCTACCAGTTTTATATACTTTACTCCAACTTCTAAATTAAGAAAACATCCTAAAATCAATGTGTCTGTCCATTACTGGTTTAGAATGCATAAATGGCTTAAAACCAAATCCTACTCCCATATCTTATACCCCTATTTGGGAAACCCGAAAATCACTTTAGGAATAAACCAATATATTGCAACTCTTGGAAACATAGGAACATACTCGTTCTAAATGATATCTTGACTGATAATGGTAATACACTAAATTCTTTCAGTAACCTACAAACAAAATGGAATATTCCTAGACAAGAATTCTGGAAATATCTACAGATTCATTCTGCTACACTCCTATTATACAACAAGCCAACAGGCCACTCCCAACCTCCACTACATTAATTTATGGACTAACACCTCTTCTGGCTTAATCAGTAAAATTTATAAACAAATCAGAGATGTGTTACCAACCAGTCACTCCTAGCCAGGAACAGCTGGAACCTTGCATTAAATGATAATATATCTAACTTTCAATGGGATGAATGCTGGAAACTTTGCCATAACACCTTTAAAGATATACGTAGCATGCTTATTCAGTATAAAATTCTACACTTATAGAACCCTTCCTATTTGTACAAAATGGGTTTACTACCTAACAATAACTGTTGGCGCTGTAACTCAACAAAGAATGATCTTTTACGCATATTATGGTCATGTAAACCAATATCTAAATTATGGCAATCCATCCACAACCTAGTCTCCAAAATCATTGGCGCTCTATCCATTTGACCCAAATACTGTCTACTAGGAGTTATAAGTAAAGATAAAACTAACAAAATATCAGCATAGATGGTTACATATTCTATTTATGCAAGTTAAGATATTGGTTTTAATGCTTTGGAAGTCCCAGTTAATACCTATTTTGACTGATATTCTGAACAGTTTAACCCACACTGCCTCCTTGGAATGGATCTCATATCTGGCACAGGACCGACTGAATGAATTCAATCTCTGTTGGTGGGATTATTTAAATTTCTTAAAACATATAGGTGTTTGCACCATCAGATTCCTTACCCTGAAATTACCTCAAATATAAACCTTTCTTTATAATAAACTTTTCAAGCAGCTCTTTTTTTTTTGTTTATAATATTGTTTGATTATCTTGATCAGATTTTTCATTATTTTTTCATCTACAGTACAAGGCATTTTACTATATACAGATTTAATCATATATAAAGTCCTTTTTGTTTGTAGGTTATACAATTATCATAATATTGATTGTTGTTATAACATGTCAAACGACTGCTACCTGCATCATGTATTATATAATGTATTCTTCTATTTGTATACTGTACCATGTACTGTATTCATCAATATGTATAAAAACTCAGTAAACAATTCAACTACTAGAAGACACAGGCACTCTCACTGCATGGGGAGTCTGACAGAAGACACAGGCACTCTCACTGCATGGGAGTCTGACAGAAGACACAGGCACTCTCACTGCATGGGGAGTCTGACAGAAGACACAGGCACTCTCGCTGCCTTCCAAGATGAGTATCAGCAAAGCAAATAATAAAGTTAAAAGTCTGACCGTAAGCAGGCAGGATAGATTTAAAGCAGGAGTCCTCTTCTCAGTGTCTGATTTGTGCAGGAGCAGGGCCCAAAAAATCCCATACAGGGAACCGTGGCTGAAAATGCCCACAACAGCCACTGTGGACCCCATCGATGCCAACCAACTGGTTGGCCCGCCCGAGAAACCTAAAAGGACTGTCAGCCCAGCTCCCCAGCTACTCAACTAAGTCAAAGCCCAGTCACCCATGCAGCCATGAGCCGCAGCCACCAGACACCCTACAGGGTTGGGACCTCCCGCTAATCTGCACAAGAGTGATCCAACCTCTTGTGCCAATCAAAACACCATCGCAAGACCTTCAACTGGATCTTTACATATAAACTGTTCTCCTACAGTTTTTAAAGTGACTAAAATTACATTTGTTTGAGTTATGTATTTGTAACTGTAATTGAACATTTTTATGTTTGTTTGCGCATGCAAGAAACATTATGTGTAGGCTTAGGAGAGAAGAGGGTTATGGAGGTGTGGCACTGTGGCAGCCAATGCCGGCACTGAATTTGTGGACTTGGCACTGTTCGCCCAATGCAGGCCCTGTGTCCTGATGACACCAGTTCTGCAGAAGTGCCACCAACTTGAAACAATTTGGCCACTGCAATGAAGGGGTTACCTCATCATTGCAGCATCAGCCATTCTGCTGCAATGAGGAGTGACCCATCATTGAGGGCAGTACCTTGCCTGGTGTAACATGTCCCTAAACATGGTGGTGGTATAGCCGCTGCCTTCAGGCCCCATGAAAGCCGACTGACTGGGGTGCCCAGTCCCCTGTTGGCATGCCCTGGCCCAGTTCATTTGCTGATGGGGATCCCACTCCCGTCGGTATAATGCCCTCCTTGTTGTGTGCCGAGGAGGTGCCCAATCCCTCGGCATCATGCCCCAAACAGTCATTCTTTGCTGACAGGGGCCCAATTCCTGTTGGCTTAAGTCCCCACCCCAAAAGGCAGGTGGCACACTGGGAGTCCACCCAGTGTATGGAAAGCAAGCCTGCCAAAAAAAACCTTCCCGTAACGTCTTTTTTCTCCCTGAAAGAAAGGAAATGGTCCCATGTTGGTCAGGTCCTCTCCCAACCTGCACCCACCCACTGTGCACCCTATTTCCCACTTCCTTCACCCAATACTTACCTCTGGAGCCCGCAACGATCTTCAGTGGACCGGAATATGTCTGCACTCCTCAAAGCCGACCAAGAACTGAAGAAATGCCAGTAAGCTGTATAATGGCATAAACAGGGGTTTTCAACTTTGGTACAGTCATTTTGGATTTTGCCACCAAATTTTCAACATGGGGTTACTGGGACCCTCCTCATGAATTCAGTCACTGTCACTGCGGTCACTGCATGGTCACTGTGTGGAATCACCTTTCAGGACTGTTTAATGAAATGACAGTGCCACTGTTCATGAGGTGAGCTCTTAAAAAGCCTGTGTTGCAAATTTGGTGAAAAAATCCAAAAATGACTGTTTAAAGTGTGTTGTGCAGTTTCCATGCAACTTCACGGATTTGTAATATTTTCTCCGGATTTTCAACATTGGCATTTTCCACACCTCCTTATAAACAGTACAGCTGTAATTTTTCAAATCCTGGCCGAAATGTGGTTCCACACTTCCGGGCAGAATAGCGTGTCGCTGTGGGAAATCAGTGTTTGGGACACATTAAGAAAATCACAGTGACACTGTTCATGAGCAGAGGTCCTAAAATGCTTGTGTTGAAAATTTAGTGATGAAAGTCCATAAAATTACTGTGTTACGAGCATGTATTGCGCAGTTTCCACACACCCTTGTAACTTTGCAAATCTGTAATATGTTCCTCCAGATTTTAAACATTGGCATTTTTACACCTCCTTATGAACAGTACAGCTGTCATTTTTCACATCCCGCCAAAATGTGTTTTGCACTTCCAACGCATAATAGCGGTCGCTGTCGGAAATCAATGTTTGGGACAGATTAGGAAAATCACAGTGACTCTGTTCATGAGCAAAGGTCCTAAAATGCCTATGTTGAAAATTTGGTGACAAATGTTCATAAATTGACTGTGTTATGAGTTTGCATTGTCGAGGTTTCCATGCACCCTCATAACTTCTCAAATTTGAAGTATTTTCACCCAGATGTTCAACAGTGGCATTTTTTCAAACTCCTTATGAACAGTACAGCTGTCATTTTTCACATCCTGACTGAAATGTGTTTTGCACTTCTGGCACACAATACGCAGTCGTTTTGGAAGTCAGTGTTTGGGACAGATTAAAAAATCACAGTGACACTGTTCATGAGAAGAGGTGCTAATATACCTGTGTTGAAAATTTAGTGACAAAAGTCCATAAAATGACTGTGTTATGAGCGTATGTTGTGCAGCTTCCATGCACCCGTAATTTCATTCATTTGTAATATTTTTATTCCAGATTTTCAACATTGACATATTTTCACTCCTCCTTATAAACAGTACAGCTGTCATTTTCATATCCTGCATGAAATATGCATTTACACATCTGGTGCAGAGTAGCACGATCGCTGTAGGAAATCAATGTTTGGGACAGATTAAGAAAATCATAGTGACAGTGTTTATGAGCAGAAGTCACAAAATGCCTATGTTGAAAATTTGGTGAAATAATTCCACTAAATGACTGTGTTACGTGCATGCGTTGCACAGTTTCCATGTATGTTCGGAAGTGCGAGCATTTTTAATATTTTCACCACAGATTTTCAACATTGCTATCTCTTCACACCTCCCTATGAATGGTACAGCTGTCATTCTTTACATCCTGCTCGATCTGTGTTTTCTTACATCTGGCACAGCATGGCATGGTCACTGTGGGAACTTAAAGTTTGGAACATATTAACAAAATCACATTGCCTCTGTTCATGGAAGAGGTCCCAAAACTTTCATGAGGTGGGGTCACAAAGAGACCATGTTGAAAATCTGTAGTGGAAATACCAACAAATGCCCAGGGCATTAGGGTTTCTAACCATAATGTCCCACCCTGTACACACTGACAGGAATCAGGGTATGCCTTTGGATTGCCAGCTGTAATGCTCATTTCATCCCACCCTCCCCAGCCAGTGACAGGCATCGAGGTGTGCCTTGGACTCCTCAGCTCCAGAGTTCACCCCATTCTCCTATACTGCACCCATTTCAATGTATGTCCTATGGGATGGGGTGACTGTAAAGCCAAACACCCCAAGGCACACCTCAGCATGTTGGTGTCTGCACAATAGGTTGAGGTGACATGGCATGAATGTTTTGAGCGACTGACCCAAAGCGCATATCTCAATGCCTGTCTGTCTCTATGGGGTGGAGGTGGGGTTGGCGAAGTTCATTACTTCACTGCCATTCCTATTCTGCATCTGTCTAACTCCTGCATTTCCAAAGTTAATACCAGCAAGCAAACATTCGGCATTGACAAATACTTGTTTGCTATGTGCTGCACATCTCTTGTATTGCACAATTTGAATTTGCTTGGGTTGAGCTGAAAAGGACCCTGGTCCGATGCTCCTACCTGCTTAACAAAGTAAAATAAAATAATAATAATATACACAGCATTCATGTAGAACATTACCAACAGAGCTAAGAATGGCATTACTAAGTTTAAAGTACAGTGGGGAGTGGGGGGCTGATGTGATGCTGTTATTGAAACTGCAAGCAGGCAATGTCAGAGGAGAGATTTGGTAAAGGATGGGTGATAATTTAAGATAAGATGTGTTCAGAGAAAATTTATTCAGCAAATAAACTCCAATCCTATAGAAATAAAATGCTTGGCACCTGAGAACTGACCACCATCTATGATCAAATAAAGGCTGATTGTCAGACAGGTTGTGCAAACTAAACATGCTTTTACATTTGACATCTAAAAAGTATACTGATGAACTACATTCTGCAAGAAATAGGCAATAAATTACAACTGAAGTAGAAAGAAAAATAATAATTAACAAAGTACAATTCTTGCTCCTGCATCAAGCAGTAAACAACATCCCCGCACACACACTTTTATTTATTGACTCACCAAATCAATTACAACCTTTTTTTTAAAGCAGATGAGATAAGTGGTAGCAATTGATAACAAGATGAACAAGTTCTAGCCAGGCCGATACAGCTGTGGTAAGCATCCAAAGCTCCGGGAGCTTAGTGCTGCTAGCGCTGAGTGCCATCTGCAAGATGGCAGCAGTGACAATAACTGTACATATATGGTATTCGTGACATCCATAGTTGCAGTGAATAGCATTCTGCCAGTCCCAAGATGGTGGCACCAGTGGAACTGCGCATGCGTGAGTGCACATGCACAGTTCTTGTACTGGAATGCAGAAGTAACAGCTGAAATAATGCAGCTGTTACTCCATAGCGGTCGACCATGGCGGAATGCTCTAGTTTGTTGACTTTTGGAAGGATACTTCTAAAAGTCCAATGGAAGTGTGCCACTATCAGAAGTTTTCAGGCAACAGATGGCAAAATGGCTGAATGTGTAGTTCTTTCATCTGTCAACACTGATGCAGCTCACAACACCGCATGGACAGACTTTGATACCTGGCTTTAAGCTTGCCTTGTAACTTTAGCTATGGAGAAACACACACAAAATATGAGGTTCACAGATACCTACTTTATTTAATAGTTTCCAAAGTTTATATATTTTATTTAAATTTTGGTGACCGGTAGGCCCACTGAGACCGAACAGTCCCTTTTCAGAGGCAACCCGGAATTAATTACATACATATATAAACATAACAAAATACATACATATCATTTCACAGTTAACAGTTAATACAGACATACTGACCCAGTCAAGGATACAGTGGCAAGTTAATTATAATCAACATCAACAGGAGAAGTAATATTATACATGAGACAGTCACAGTCAGATTTATGTCCCAGTAAGGTTAGATCAGCAGAAGGAGTCAGCTAACTCAGTGGTAGCAGTTGCAGAGGCTCAGTTCCAACAGGTGGGCTTTAAGACCTTCTTGAAGCCCCCAAGGGAGCTACATTCCTAGAAACTGCTAGGGAGACCATTCCAGATTGGAGGGATGAAGGCAGCACAGGATCAGAGTCCTATGGAAGTCCTAACACTGGGGACTTGGAGAAGCTGGTGGCCAGAGGATCTTAGTGTTCTCCCATTCTTATTGGGAGCTAATGTATTAATTAGGCTAGGGGGCCCTATTTGCTGGAGCTTAAAAGCAAGGCACAGCGAGGGTATGATAATCTTCCCTCAAGAGAAGGCCACCTTAGAGATAATAGTACATTGAAGTGATGATCCCATGGTGGCACCCCTGCAGCGAAGCTCCCTATCCTGTGATACGGTATTTTTAGCCTTTATGCTTTAGAGCTTCTACAGAATGTAGTAAAGGAGCCCCTGATAGCAAGGTTGAAGGAGGTACCAAAGGAAACTTTGAGCTTGGATTAATGAGTGAAGAAAGGGCTCAGGCAATATAATAGACCTAATATTTGATTGAGTTTCTTGGTTTGGTCAGATGGTCGATGTGGCCCTTAAAGGGCAGTCTTAATCTAAGTGTACACCTAGGTATTTGATACAATCGATCACTTCAATTTGTGAGCCATTGGAAAGAGCTAGGGACAATAAATGTGAATGGGTTGGGCCCAGGCTTTTAGGGCCAAATAGCATGGCTTTAGTCTTTTTACCATTTAGAACTAATTTTTAGTAAGAAACCAATTCTTCTCAAGTAGACCAAGGTCTTGACCAAGAAGGTTGTTTAGTTGGACAGTGTCCTGGGAGGACCTATAAAGCATGGCCTCATCTGCATATAAGGTCACCTTGGTCCCTCCACAATGTTGAGGCAAATCATTAATAAATAGGGAAAACAGGAGAGGTCCCAATATTGAACCCTGGGGATGCCATCCACTGTAAAGAGTTTGTTGGACTTAGCTCCATGCCATCTGACAATCTGTGATCTGCCATCAAGATAGTCCATGAACCATTGAGTAGACAGATGATCTAGACCAAGGGATGTTAGTTTAGTGATAAGCTGCTGATGACTTCTCAAGTCAAGTGCCTTGGTGAGGTCTATAAAGACTGAACCAGCTGGAAGGCCATCATCTAGAGCTGCGAAGATATCCCCAGTAAGGCTAATCAGAGCCATGTTGTTACCACAATTTTTCTAAAACCATGTTGTCCTTCAGTTAGTAAATTGTTCCGTTCAACATATTCCTGGACCTGCTGGTATACAATCCTCTCTAACACTTTACTTAGAGTGCAGAGGATGGATATAGATCTGTAATTCTCAACAAGCTCAATATCCCACCTTTAGAGATAGGAGTGACTAAGGCAACTTTCCACACAGTGGAAACTTTGCTTCTAGCAGCGATCTGTTTAGGAGCCAAGTGGTTGGAGATGCAGTTATGAGGGCTGTGATTCTGAGGAGTATGGGCTGCAGCTTGTCAAACCCAGCAGAGCCAGAGGATTTGATTATTTTTAGTAATTTCTGGACCTCAGATTTAGATGCAAGTTTGAAGTGAAAATTAGGGAAGAGATTTCTCTTGTAAATGATTTGGGTAGGGGCAGAGGGATTATTTTTAAATTTGTCCAGGTCAGTGAGGAATGCATTTAGTGCATTAGCAGCATCTTGAGGGTTGGTATAGTGGACACCATTTGCTACTAGGTCACTTTTCTCATGGGTGATGTTCCTTTTAGAGCCAGTTAATTTGGGACCAACATTTTTAGGGTCTGAAAGGTTTTAGTTTGTAGGTCCTGGAGGTATTGTCTTTTAACTGATTTTAGTTCCCTTTTTACACTTGTTTCTCAATTTTCTATATTCCACCCAATCCTTAGTTACATTTGAAGATTTGTATTTTTCCCAGGCTTTATCTCTCACCTTATTTCTTTTAAGATCTCTGGACAGCTACTGGGAGCATTTCCCTAGACTCCGATTTGTTTTAGGGGGCATGCTTATGGGTGGCAGGAGGAAGTATTGATGAACAAATCAGGGCTGAGTTCAGATTGGGAGATAGCTTGATTTGAGTCCAATCCACCACTACCAGGGTTTCAAGAAAGGAGCAGGTGTCAAAATTGGAATGATCACGAGCCCCAAAAATTCTGGCTGGAGGTTGGGATGGTCATTTTCCAGAAGCCAAATAAAGGGGCATGGTCACTTATGGAGTCCATAAGTAGCCCAGCCAATTTGAAACTACTGGGGTTGGAGCGAGAATCTAGTCTAATGTGGTGTGGTTTCTGACTTAATGTTCAGCCTAGTGGGTCGTTGGATCAGTTGGGTCAAGTTAGCCTCTAGAAAGCTGTATTTTACATCACTAATGATCAAGGCCACTGATTTACGGTGATTAAAACAATGAAATTCTGTTTTCAAGACTTGGATTCTGAATTGCAATGGTGATTGTTACTCTAATTTCTGGATTTTACCGGATTCTGCTATAATCTTTTAGTATGAGCATAGATAATCAGAATTAAAGACAGCTTAATATACAGAGCATTAAATGAAGCAAATTGAAAATAGTACAGGAAGGAATTAAAAGAAAACACAAGTTTTGTAGATTTACTGATTTGATATAAAATGACAAATTCCATGAAATCTTTGTTTTACCGGTCTTCAGGTAGCCCTAATTCCGTAATTTACCAGATTTTCCAGTAAAACTGAAAAACAGTGGCCTTGCTAATGATGTACTGACCCCAGTGGAGGTTAAGTCAACAAGAATTATTTTCTCCCACTGAGGTAGACCCAGGATCAGAGGCCAGAAGGCTCTTTAAGGCACCTTTTGCAGTCTTCGTGGGTTGTAGATGCAGTCTATTAGCAGGGCTTTGTCCCACCAAGCAGTATTTTAATAAACACCACCTCACCATATGATTGGGTATGGTCTGGCATTGCCACTAGGAAAGCATTTGGGAGTTTTTACATAGATAACTCCACAATCCTTTCTACCACATCTATCATGTCTAAAGAACTTAAAACCCTGGAGCTCACTCGTAGCACAGTCATTTTATGTTGATTGCACACATGTGCAAGGAACATATTGTGGCAGGTTGCCTGAAGCAGGTTGAGGAGCATGGCACTGTTGTGGCCAATGCCCCCACAGACCTTTAAAGGCTTGGCCCGCTTTCTCCAATGGCGTGGCACACTGCTGCTGACACTAGTTCAGCCAGTGTGCCACAACCTGAGAGTTTTAGCACTGCAATCAGGGGCCACCTCGTCATTGCAGCATCATCCACTGCAATGGGGAGGACCCTCATTGCAGGGCTCCTTCATTCCTCGCCTGTTTGCCGAGGTGCCCAATCCCCTCAGCATCATGTTCCCTCCCTGTTTTTGACTGACAGGGTGCCAAATCCCATTGGCATGTCCCCCTCGCAGTTCTTAGGTGCCGAGGGGTGCCCAATCCCCTCGGCTCATGAGACCCCCCCATACCAGTATTTGCTGATGGAGGTGCCCAATCCCCATCGCATTAATGTCACCCCGCCTTTGTTGTGTGCCGATGGGGGTTCCCAATCCTCCATCAGCTACAGCTGGCTCCTCCCAAAAAGAGTCCATTGGCACACTGGGAGCCCACCCCAGCGTGCCACATCCCCTGAAAAAAAATGGTCCGGCAATGTTTTCTAATTTTTCCCCTGTGAAAAGGAAATGATCCCTTGCCGGTCTCCCTGCCCCTCCCGCAACCCACGCCCATCCACTGTGCACCCTGCCTACCCACCCCTTCACCCATACTTGCTTCCTGGAGTCCAGAACGATGATCTTCGGTGGACTGGGAACACGTCTGCACTCTTTAAAGGTGATCATGAACTGAAGAAATGCCGGTAAGCTGCATAATGGAATAAATAGGGTTTTTCAACTTTGATACATATCTCAGTCATTTTCTGGAATTTTGGCACCAAATTTTCAACATGGGGTTTTGGGACCCTCCTCATGAACTCTGCCACTGTCATGGTGTTAACTGGACCTAAAGGTGATTTTACGGTCACTGTGGGGAATCACCTTTTGGGACTGATTAACAAAATGACAGTGCCAGTGTTTATGAGGTGGGCTGTCAAAAAGCCTATGTTGCAAATCAGTAGAAAAAATCCAAAAATGACTATTTTATAAGCATGGGTGTGCAGTTGCTACACACACTTGTACCTTGCGAATTTGCAATATTTTCATGCCAGATTTTCAACATTGGCATTTTCCACACTCGTTGTGAACAGTACAGCTGTCATTTTCACATGCTGGCCAAAATGTGTTTTGCACTCGTGCAGAATTGCACGGTCGCTGTGGGAAATCAGTGTTTGAGACAGATTATGAAAATGACAGTGACACTGTTCATGAGCAGAAGTCCTAAAATGCCTATGTTGAAAATTTGTGCGATACTCCATAAAATGACTGTTTACAGGTGTGCATTCGCGAGTTTGCATGCATGCACATAAGTTTGTGAATGTATAATATTTTCACTCCAGATTTTCAGCATTGCCATAGTTCTGCACCTCCTTATGAACAGTACAGGTGCCATTTTGCAGATCCTGGCTGAAATGTGTTTTCACACTTCCGGTGTAGAATAACACGCTTGCTCTGGGAATCCATGTTTGGAACAAATTATGAAATGACAGTGACACTGTTCATTAGCAGAGGTCCTAAAATGCCTATGTTGAAATTTTGGTGGCCGAAGTCTGTAAAATGAGTGCACTACAAGCGTGTGTTGCAGTTTCCATGCCTTCATTACCTTCCATAACTTTGCAATATTTTCACTCAAGATTTTTAACATTGCCATTTTTACACACCTCCTATGAACAGTACAGCTGTCATTTTTCACATCCTGGCCGAAATGTGTTTTCACTCTTCTGGTGCACAATAGCGCAGTTGCTGTAAGAAATTAGTGTTCAGGACACATTAAGAAAATCACACTGACACTGTTCATGAGCAGAGGTGCTAAAATGCCTATGTTGAAAAATTTTGTGATGAACTTGCATTTGTCAACCACTCGAACAAGTTAACTTGTACAAATACCTAGGAATCACATTTGACTCAGCCCTCACCTTTCATGCCCACATTACTGCCCTGGCTTCCACCCTAAATGCACACCTTGGCATCCTCTACCGGCACAAGGACTGCCTCCCACCTGAAGCCCTCAGGCTTGCCATCACATCCGCAGTAATGTCCCTTATTGACTCACGGCCTCCGTATATGGTGCTGCTGACTCCACTGCCCTCAGCAAGATTAGACTCACGCTAAATAAGGCTTGCAGACTACTGACCAGTGCCCCTAGACTCACCCACACCTGTCAACTCTATGACATGGCCAAACTCCTAAACCTTGATGAACGCATCCACTACCAAACCAGCCTGCTAACCAAGAAGATTCTTGTTGGGCTGTCCCCCCAAGGTGTCTGCCACCATCCAATTTGCACCCCCAGAGCCACCACCCAGACCTCGGACAGGGTCACTCTACTACTGCCAGAACTAGGACCACCCGGGCTCAGAGATCATTCAGCTACAGAGCCCCTACCTGGTTCAACTCACTCCCCACAGCCATTTCCAACACCGCCAAAATTGCCCCTTCAAAGCTGCCTTACAAGACCTGTTGTTCACCACCCGCTGCTGCACCTGTCACTAAAAGATACTCTGCTGCTCTGGCACTATTGACAAGGCCCACTGGACTTGAATACCAACCCACCCCCCACTTCCCGCCCGGGCCTCTCTCCTCTGCCAGTACCTGCTGGTACTCCTTGAAATGTTATTAAATGCACATGTGTTCATGCAATTGTATGTAATACTATGTATTTCTGTTCATGCTACCTTTGTAAAACTATGTAATTCTGTATGTCTGTGCTCTATAATTATGTAAAATCTGTTTATTCTGTATCTACTAGACTCTGTAAATTATGTAAACCATGTATATCCTCTCTGTGACGAGGTACCTTTGTAAACGAGCCTCTGGCTCAAAGGTTGTAAATCTGATTATACAATAAATAAATCAATATTCTTCCTCCTCTTTTATCCTTCCTGCCCCTGTTTTAGATTGTGTACCTGGTATGCTGACATCCCAGTCATAGTTCTCTGTGTACCATGTTTTGTGACTGCCACAATATCCAGGTGTCCCTCTTCCTGGCTGACCTGCACGTTGAGGAGTCTGGAAGCTGGGAGGAACTGGTAAGATGGGTCAAGAACTGGCTTCAGGGTAGACAGCAGAAGGTAGTAGTGGGGGCATCTGAAACCAGGGCAGTAACAAGTGGTGTACCACAGGGCTCAGTGCTGGGACCAGTTCTGTTCAACATTTTCATAGCCAACATTGCAGTGGGGATTATGAGCAAGATCAGTCTTTTGCAGATGACTCAAAGATTTGTGCGAGGTAGATGGGGGAGCAAAAAGTATTTCAGGGGATTTGATAAAACTGGAGGAATGATCTCACACTTGGCAACGTGGTTTCAATGCCAAGAAGTGCAAAGTGATGTATTTAGGAGGCAAGAACCCAGGACACAATTACTGGCTGAAGGATGTCCCATTAACAAAATCCAAGGAGGAGAAGGATCCGGAGTGCTGGTAACGGGGAGATGAACCACTCTGCTCAGTGCAGAAAGGCAGCAGGAAGGCAAACAGGATGCTAAGGTGCATAGCAAGGGGGATTATTTCTAGGAGTTGGGAGTCATCTTGCCCTGTACAGGTCCCTGGTGAGACCACACCTAGAGTACTGTGTGCAATTCTGGCACCCTACTTGAAAAGGACATCAAACTACTGGAGGGTACATCGCAGGGCAACAGAAATTATCCTGGGGCTGGGGACAGACCATATGAGGAGAGACTGAGATAGCTCAATATGTATACCTTGGAGGAAAGAAGGGGAGAGAGGATATGATTGAGACCTTCAAGTATCTGAAGGGTTTGAACAAAGTAGACACTAGGTGTATGTTCAATCTAAAAGGTGAAAGGGAAACCAGGGACACTCTATGAAGCTGGAAGGGTTCAGGTTCAAGAGGAACTGATGAGGCACTATTTCATAAAGGGTTGTGGCAGGGTGGAATGTTATGCCAAAGGAAGCTGTATCATTGTAGAGTGTTGGGGTCTTTGAGAGGGGTGGGACAGATTCAAGGGAGGAGTGATGGGGTGGGAGATGGGGAGGGCATATGAGGGAGGTAGGGGCAGCAACAGTCTAATGGACTGAAGTGCTGCATACTCGAGCAGACTAGACAGACTGAATGGCCTGTATCTGCTGGCAATTTGGTATGTTCGTATGTTCTTCCATCAAGGCCACAAGTTCAGGGAACTTGTTGTCCCGACTACGGGCATTGGTACTCATTGCCCTCCATTTTATGATAAGTTTGTATCTGTATTGTCTGTATGAATGGTGTAAGAGTGCCTGAGCTACAGAAGGCACCTTGTATAAATAACATCTTACTCTTGCTTACTCCTTTTAGCTTCATCCTGTCCTACTGCCTTTCCTTTTTCCCATTTACTCCTGTCCTTCTCCCTATTGACTTCTCTACCTTGGTGTTTAGCTCACTGACTACCCTGTTTTTTTTGGGGGCTGGGATTTCCCTGCTCCTTTTAGTTCTTTCCCCCTTGGCTAGTTAAAATGCTTGTCAATGAAGCATTTAAACCTATCTCCTAGGATCCTGGTTCCCCTCACTGACAGATGCAGACCATCATGTCAGTATAGGCCTGTATCCCTCCAGGTGGACCCCCATCCCCAGTGAAGCCAAAACCCTGAGCTCTGCACCAGTTTTACAACCATTCATTGAATTCCATGGTGTGGAGCACCTAGCCTCACCCATGCCATAGACAGGTAGCACCTCCAGAAGGTTACTACGCATGGTACTTGTCTAAGGTCCCTCCCCAGCTCCAAATTTCCTTCTGCACTGCTCTGATCCCATTCCCAGTCAGGTCATTTGTCCCTAGGTTTATAATGATGTCCAGCTCCCTCCCATGCTGCTGCTCTAGAGATACTAGGATTCACTTCCTGTCCTTCCAAGCCATGATGCCAGGAAGGAACCTTACCTCCTTTCCCTCCCTCCCTCAGTTCTACCCTCTAACAGCTGAGTCCCCAATTAGAGTTGTTTCCTTCCTGTGGGGTCCTGTGCCACCCTCCTGTGGGTTTTCTTTGTGGAGGTTCCCAGTAGCATCCTTGGTTTCCAGTGCAGGTGCCTCCATAGAGGAACCAAGCTCTGCCAGAACGGCATATGACTTGTGGAGAGGTACAGCTAAAGAGATAAACCTCTGTTCCACCACCCTCACACTCTCTGAGCCCACTGTAGTTGAACCACTCCTCTTTCTTGGCAACCTCTGTGGCAGCAGCGGTGACCCCAGTGGTCCCTGGTGCGAGAGGAGGTCCCCGATCCTGGCCAACTCAGCCTGGAGATGAGCAACCTCCTCCCTCAGCCCAGAGAGTGCCTGCAGATAGGACAACACCACATCCTCCCAGAACATATCACGGAAGACTATTGCTCCACAGCCATTGCTCTACACCACTCCCATCATGTCTTATTTGTGGACCCTCACCTGCTGCTTTGTATGCTCACTCTTTCATCGGTCTCGTGGAGCCCCTGGTACTGGGACCAAATGCATCTGGCCTCTCTCTAGGCTATGCTCAAACCCAGGGTGTTTTCTGTACTTAACAACCTTAATACCACTCACCTCCCTACCCCAACTGCACCCCACCATCGACCACCCAGCTGCCCCTCATAATCCCAACCTCCTGCAATGCCTGACTGTGATGGAAGGAACTGGAAGGTGATTAAGGCGGAGGTTGCAAGAAGGGAAGCAGCGTAGGGAATTTGCTCTAGGCCACCGCTCCCAACACATCTCCATCCTCCCACCCAAACCAAAGAGAAAGCCCTAATTAGTATAACCTTGTGTCAATTGAACAATAAAATTTGAACACCTCTAACCCACTCACTGAGCCCTTCATTCCATTAATACAGGATTCTCTTGCAAACTTACACGCACCACCAATCATACAGATGTAAGCAACCCCCAAATCTACACACAACCAGGCACCCACTATACAGAATTACTAATTTAAACATGCACACAACCCCAATCACAGACCCCTACAAAATCAAACAAACCCCACAAAACAATCCACCTCCTAAATCACTTCAAAGCTGAATAAATAAAGAAAATAAAATTTGCAAATAACAAAATGGAGAGGTCCCAGATGAATAAGAATGCTGCAACACAATTCTAACTTTAAAACAAAGTGACAACAATCACTCTAAAAATGCAAATGTCCAGATCGGGTAGAAATAACTATCCAGTCTAAAAAGCCTTTCCAAGACTAACAGCTCACATTCAGTGCAAAAGACAAGGTGCTTGCATCACTACAGTCACAGATGTAACAAATGCAAGTCAAAAGCGAATATAGTGAGATTTTTTTATTTCAGTGAGCCTCGAAGGATGCAGTATTGAAGCAGCATTGCTCTCACTAGAGCTGCTTTAGTAGCAATAGGCACTCACCCCTTGAACCAGAAAAGTTCCAGACTGCAGAGAAAATTCTCTCACCAAATTTCACACGTTACAGTCTGGCCTACTGAAAATTGCAGTACAGTTCACAGTTCATGCCAGCACAATCCACAGAGAAAGGCAGCTCGCTGAAGTCGGGAGATGAAAATTTTTTGGATGCAAGAAGATGTCCCTTAGGCAGGCGTTCCTCACCCAAAGATGAAATACAAATGAGCCACCTCTCACAGGCCAGGAACTGTTTCTCCACTCGATCAGAATGACGGGAGAGGCAGGATCTCCCAGGAAGCAGTGGAGCTCCCACCTCCTGCCACACCAGTTACCCCCACTGCTTGACCGCCACCCTACACCACAGATCCCCACCAAGCCTTCAAAGCAGCCACCAGAGAGAATCATATCACAGAGTTCCCTCCTTGCTGGGATCAAATCTTCAGCCCCCAGTAACACCCAAAGGCCATTACCAGACTGTCATTCTAAAGTTCCAGCAGCATCTTCACTACTTCAGCTTCCTCCTCAGGACAGTTCTCAAAAGCTTCAGTTGGCTCCTTAGTAGATTAAAACAAATAATTGCAGCAGGCTTTTCTTCCTTCTTCACCCTTGCAAAAAGGAAAACCTACTACTCCTATTCTACTTCACTTAATGAGCCCTGCCTAGCTTTTTCCCTGCACTAAAAACTGGCTCAGAATAACTAAAGAAAAAAATAAATACAGCACAGGACTCTCTCCAATTTTGAAGGAATTCAGCTAAAAGCTCTCTAGCTTTTAGCATAGCTATTTAAATCTATTTAAAAAGGCAGTTTAGGCATCAAGCTCAAGCAGATGGCAGCCCAGCATGGCCGTCATCTTGGTGAAATTACCTGGACAAGTTGCTAACCATTCATTAGACACTTTCAGTGCATAGCTAACAACCAATCAGGTTGCTCAAAAATGGATCCCATTTCGTAAGACCCAATATCAAGTGCCCTATGTACACAGTGAATATAAAAAGACTGTCTCCACTTGCACTCTGAAACCATGTTGTACATGGGTAAGCAGACTGCATCTTGTGAGATTTTTGTCTGATCAAAACAATGTTTCAAGGGGCCAGAAGAGAAACAGGGTGATAGTCAGAAACAGAAATAACTGATGCAGATTTGTGAATAGGTTTAATAGCAGGACATTTGCAAATGTTTGGTAAAACACCACAACAAAGTCAATGATTCATGCAAAAAGCTAAGAACAATACTAGGAACTGATCAAATAGTAAAAGATGAGACTCTAGTGACTACGAGAGAGTTTTGTAGGCCATTTTGCTAGTCTGACATCCATATACTCAGCTCCTACAGGTCCCTCATCGCTAAACCACACGGGCAAAGATCATTTGCCTACAGGGCCCCCTCTGGATGAATGCTTTCAACAGTGACATCCTCCGAACTAAGCTAGACCCATTCAAATCCAAGCTTCGTCACTACTCTGTACAGCTAGCATCTGTGACTGTCTTCCCTTAGCCATGTTTTCCCAAACCTCGACCTTAGCACTCTACCTCTTTCATAGTAACTTAGCACTTTGCCTCCTACCCCTCCCCATGCATCCCCTACCCTCCACCCTTCCTACCCCTCCCTTGCCCCACCTCTCCTCACGTTCTCCTCCCCACGCCCTCTCTTACTCTTTCCTACCCACCCTCCCTCCCACATCCCTTCCTAAACCCTGTGCCCTGTTTGACTTGACAAAGCTTGCTGGCTGATATCAATGTACTGTATGCTTCTGTGCCTGAAACTGATTAGCATAATGTGTCTCTGTTGTTTTACATTGACTGTCCACTATGATTTTGGTACTTCCTATCTACACTTTATTGTACCTTACTTTACTGTTCTCTTTAATCTGTCGTCCTTTCTACCAATGTGGAACCTTTGTAAAGAGCTCTGATCAAGGGTATATGTAATCCAAGACTTATATAAAATAAATAAAAAATAAATATACTCAGAAATAATGCAAGGTGTGGGGTTCATTTTAGAAACATATTTTAAAACAAATTAGAAGACAGCACTCTAAAATAAAATGTTTGCTGGGAATCTCAGAAAAGAAAACCTCAGGATCATCAGACATACTGTACCTTGCCTATTGATGCCATAAGAATTCAAACCTCCACAGCACTCATTGAACAATTTAGCAACATCACCGAGAGCGCTAATCATACCACCATTACTTTCAAGTGTTATTTGCAAGGATATTCTAGACCAGCCTGCTAGTTCATTTAAGGTTTTCCATGTTTTCAGGAATTATTGAGGTTATTAAATGAAAGAACCCCAGAGTAAATGCATTGGAGGCATAAGTTATCCGGAGGCTATACTATACAGCCAAATTTTAAAGAAAACACAATGACATTTACCCCAATAATGCAAAGCATCATGGGAAGCATATGCAAATGACCACAAATAAATCTGAACTGGCTCAATTTAAGCAAAATTATATGGTGCCAGAAGGCCTCACAATACAATTATCAAAGGCTGAGAACAGCAGATACAGACCCGTGTTTCATCTTTATTTGGACTGACAGTATGCCATATCTGTATCTCAGCCCAGGAAGAGGGAGCTGCCTATTGGGAATCTTAGTTGTTTGGGTCATGGGCAGCCCAAAGTAGGGTGAGAAGAGAACACAAAAGAACCCCAGAGCTCTCAGGTGTGCCTCTACCCACAAGGTCCCTTACATCACAGATGCAGTGCACATGCACATCCAGTGATATGTGCGCTTAGTCCTGGGTGAGAAGTACAACACATGTGACCGGTATGATGCACACTACTGTGTTACAGGCCAACCGTGCCAGAGCCATGCCCAACATGCATCCCCATACATACTGTGTGACCCTGAGCAAGTCACTTAATTTCCCTATGCTCCCAGGTTGCTCCTGTAAAAAGCTTTCAGCTTAGTATGCTACTCCTGGTTAAACAACTAAATAAATAAATAAATGTCTATTATCTGCACACACACTAGCAGAGAACCACGACATGCTGGATGCAGCACAGTGTGAAGGTGCTACATGTTAGACATACATGGTGTGTGTACATGGTATACTCATGTGACTGGCTGCGCACCACCCTGTAGGTTCCACTTGAATCACTCCTACAGTGTGTATCACCTTCATCATTCTGCCTCCAGCCCCTGGTGGCCTGGTCCCTGTCCCTCCAGCTGCAATGAAATTCCACATAGGAGACTACAAGCTGGGTAACCTGGGTATGGGTCAAAGTGTGGCAAGCTGAATTGGAAACTGGCTGAGGGAGAGGAAGAAGAGGGTGGCGGCAAATGGAATCCAATCAGAAGAAAGGGGTGACCAGTGGGTGCCCCAGGGGTCAGTCCTGGGGCAAGTCCTTCCAATGTCTGTGATGGGGAGCTCCTGCCAGTCTTGAGGAACAACCTTTTCTTAAATCTGTTGCAACAGTTCTCCTATTTCTTAGCCTAATCTATCCTTTACAATTTCTAGTCCATAAAGCTGGCCACATCTGGGCATGCACACTGCCCCATCACCCTCCCCTTTCTTGACTATGCCATAGTGTCCTCTTTAATTTTCCTTTTCCTCTCAGGTACTCATACAGGGAGGTTACTGTGGTGACCTCTGAGCTTATATAAACCAACAGGCTGTGTTTATCATTGTTGGATTTAGTATGTAATAGCACTATGTCATAAAATACCTTGATGTATATACCTTATATTTATGAAACCTGCAAATGTTGAAAATGTCATGGCACTAGGTGTTTTGATAAAGGAAGAAGTACTAGATCACTGTATTATATAAATTATGTTGGTTGTGTTGCTAAATGCATGTAAATTGGTACCATACATTCCTGCTGTAAAATGAGCTAATTTGAAATTTCATGGTGATTTACATATATCCCATGATGCTTTAAATTATGGAAGTATGTGTTTGTTTGTTTGTTTGTTGAATTTTGTTGACCCGTAAGCCCACTGGGCCTGAAAGTTTCTTTCAGGGTGACCGGGGCGGATACAGATGGTAAGCAACTGAGATTGAACCAGATTAATTTGCAATATATTACACAGAGGCTACAAACTTGCAAAAGTATGCCAAATTTATTCCAAACTCATATGGTTGCACTTTGACCCATTTCGACTGTGGTCCTTTATCAAAAGCTAGTGTGATGTCCTGTTTCTTTGAAACTTGGTTTATTGCCAATGCCCTTTTGGGTAATCCTTGTTTCAATGCTTCTGCACGGAGGTTAGAAACATAACATAGAAACACAGAATTTGACGGCAGATAAGGACTGCTTGGCCCACCTAGTCTGCCCATTTCTACCTAATGGATAAGCTGCAGATCCTAGTTAACCAACTGCATACTTCCTCCTACCCCCACTAGAATTGCATTATATCTGTCCCATGCATAGTTGAATTTCGCCACTGTTTTTGACTCCACTACCTCCTCAGGAAGGCTGTTCCATGTATCCACACACCCTCTCCATGAAAAAATACTTCCTCACATTACCTCTGAGCCATCCTCCTGTATCTTCAAATTGTGCCCCTTGTTCTTGCACATGTCTTTTCAGAAAGATGCTACCCTCTTGGACTTTGTTGATTCCTTGAGGTACTTGAAAGTTTCTATCATGTCCCCCTACCTTCTTTCCTCGATGGTATACATATTAAGCTCCTTTAGTCTCTCTTTGTATGTTTTCTGGTACAGATCCTGCACCATTTTGGATTCCTTCCTCTGGACAGTCTCCACCCTGTCTATGTCTTTGTGGTGATGGGGTCTCCAGAACTGCACACAGTACTCAGATGGGGTCTCACCAGCTGTCTCTACAGAGGGATAACAACTTCCTGTTTTCTACTGGTGATACCTTTCCTATGCAACCCAGTATCCCTCCATTCCTCCTTACTGCTTTCTCACATTACTTTCCCACCTTTCGGTCATCTGATATAACTATCCCCAGATCCTTTTCCATTTTTGTTGTTGTCAATATCTCACTCCCCATTGTGTACTCTTCCCTGGGTTTTTGTTTCCCAGGTGTATTAGCTTGCACTTCTTTACATTGAATCTAAGCTGCCGTACATTAGACCATTCCTCCAACCTTTCCAAGTCCCTTATCATCCTTTCCACCCCACCTTGTGTATCAAGCCTGTTGCAGATCTTTGTGTCATCTGCAAAAACATGCTTTTGCTTCCAGTCCCTCTGCAATGTCACTTATAAAGATATTAAAAAGGACCAGACTCAGTATTGAACCCTGTGGTACCCTATAGTAACCCCTTTCTTCACTTTGGACTCCGTTTACTGTTACCCTCTGCATCCTGTTGCCCAGTCAATGTTTTACCCAGGCTACCACCCTGTGACCCACCCAGGCTGGCTAATTTGTTTATTTATCTATTGTGTGGGACTGTGTCAAATGCCTTGCTAAAAGTCTAGGTAGGCCATGTCTACAGCCCCTCCCTGGTCTACTACTTTGGTCACTCAGTCAACGAAATTGATTAGATTCATCTGACATTACCTTCCTGCTGTGAAACCATGCTGCCTTGGGTCCTGTGCCCCACTGGCCTCTAGGTACTCAACAATTCTTTCCTTCAGAAGTGATTCCATAATTTTCCTACCACAGAGGTCAAACTGACAGGTCTGTAGTTTCCTGCCTCTGTCTTGCTTCCACTTTTATGAAGCGGAATCACATCCACCCTCCTCCAATCCTCAGGTACCACACCATCCTCCCATGATTTGTTAAAAGGGTAGTCAGTGGTGTCACTAGTTCTCCCTTAGTTCTTTTAGAATTCTGAGGTGAATCCTGTCAGACCCCATTGCTTTGTCCACCTTCAGTTTTAGGAGTTCTTTCAGAACCCTTTCTTCATGAAAGGACTGGATTGACCCCCCATCCAGAGTGCTTCTATTGACTGACTTGAGTACAGGTGGGCAATCACCAACCAAATATATTACACAGAGGCTGCTGACTTGCAAATTCCAGGTCCCAGAGTAGATTTTCCTTCAAGCCAGGTCCCAAGTAGATTTTCCTTCAAAATTTCATTTTTCAAGAAAGTAGTTGGTACTAGGTCATTTCTCCATCGAGCACCATTTTTGTAATAGTGACCCATTTGATTCTGCTGACTGTAAGACCATCCGCTGCTTTAAAACTCATCATAAACAATGGTTATTTAAAAACTTTGAATGTACCTGTTGATAATTTTTTAATGTTATATCTTAATGTTATGTTGTTGATTGTTTTGTATGATTGTCTTAATTTGTTATGTTAATGTGTCTTGTACTTCTGTAACTTGTCATCTGTGAAAATGGGCATTTTGCTCATCAGATTTACAAGTATAAAAATAAAAATGAAAATGAAAAAAGTATGCCAGATTTATTCCAAACACATATGGGTGCATGCTTATGCATTTCGGACTGTGGTCCTTTATCAAAAGCTAATGCAACTAACACCAACACAGACTTGAAAACTAGAATCAATTATCTTGGACAATGTTTTTTGTTTGATAAAATCTGGCAATAACAAATTAAAGGTACAGCAATGGGGCCACGTGTGCCCCCTCTATCAAATTTGTGCATGAGGGCATGGGCAGAGAACTATGTACTTAATGCAAATGTAAATCCATTTTTTGATAAGATTAAATGCTATAGAAGATACATAGATGATGTGATACTTCTGTGGGAGGGTAGTGAATCTGAAATATGTTCTTTGTTGTTTGTTTACATACAATTAATAATTTTTGAAATTCACATGGAAAAGTAATGTCACTACCCTAGATTTTCTGGATGTAACTATCTCTAAGGAAGTAATGGCAAGATTGAGACCAGTCTATATAGAAAAGAAATAGTGGGAATATACTTCTGTTAGCTAATAGTTGCACCCCCGCCATATAACTAAGAATATTCCAAAAGGCCAAATGATGCACATTAGACACAATTGAAGCTCTGAGGAGGCCTTTGAAGTACATGCCACAGATCTAGGAGCAAGGCTTAAGAGAGAGGTATAGCAGAAAGAATATTGCTGCAGCTAAGGAAACAGTGGGCAATATGAATAGGGAGGAGCTATTAAAGAAAAGGGATACACCCCTGTAAAGAATACATGCATTAACTTTGTTACTACCTTCTCAGCCCAAACATGAAGTTGTGTGCAAGAACTGACATGTTCTTCAAAGTGATTTTGGTCTTAGACCCTATACACAATATATGCCAAGAATGGCATTTAGAAAGCTATGACCTTAGGAGACACCTTACACATAATCATTTCCAGGAAGAAAAGAATGAGACTTGGCTTACTCGAGGTGTATTGGACTGCTTCCAGTGTAAAAGATTGCAGCTTGCAGCCATGTGCTGCCTGCAAAATGATTTAAAGGTGCCAATGTAACCAAGGCATTTGAGATCAGGCAGATCATCACATGTGACACGAATGGTATAATTTATTTGGCTATATGTAGCTGCAATGCTTTTACATAGGGAAAATCCCTAGAAATTTTAAAACAAGGGTAAATGAACATCTGAGAGATATACAAAGCAGAGATTTGACCTGTGCTACAGCAGCACATGTGAATGATAGTGAAGAAGGAAGTATACATACTTTCCCTTCACAGCAATTGATAAAGTTAATCCTAGTTCGAGAGGTGGCAACTATAATGATCTTGTTCTTATTAGAGAATCCTTTTGGATAATGAGTTTAAAAGCAGCTCAGCCTCCAGGTCTTAATATAAATGTTGACCTTAAACCCTTTTAGAGAAAAAAAGAAGAAAATAAGGTTTTATTTAGTAATTGTGTGTGTCTGTCAGTTTTTTTTGCTGTGTATTAATAAAGGAGTTTATTTATATGTATTACACTAGCTATTCAAACTGGGGTTTTAAAAATGTTCTTTATTTCTATTCACTTCCTTCATCTTCCTTCCCTCCCTTCCTCCCCCTTCCCAAGTTCATGATTTCAATTGGATCTTACCAGTTATTTTATTCTCCTCTGTTCTGATTGGGTGTGTCTGAAATGGTAGTGACCTGATAAATGAATCATGTTAGACCAATCAGAGAGCTTTGCCATTTGATGATGTAACAAGATAATTGATTCTAGTATGTAAGTCTGTGTTGGTATTAGTTGCACTAGCTTTTGGTAAAGGACCAAAGTCTGAAAGCGTGTCAAGCGTGCAACCCTATGAGTTTGGAATAAATCTGGAGTACTTTTCAAGTTTGGAGCCTCTTTGTAATTTATTTGGTTGGTGAGTGCCCACCTGTACTCAAGCCTGTCTGCTTTTGGAAGGAGCACCACTATTCCTAGTGCAGCCATTGTCTACAAGAAATGCTTCTATTGACTGGATTAGGTACCTCCCCTTCTCTTCCTTTGTGAATACTGAGCAGAAGTATTCATTCAGTATCCCTGTTTTTCACTGTGTCTCTCACCCACCCTCCTCTTATTCAGCCTCAATATCCCTCCCTTTGTCTTTCTTCTCTCCTAATGTACCTATAAAAGGTTTTATCCCCTTCTTAACCATGTTGGCTATCTTTTCCTCAGTTTGGGCCTTTGCTATTCTGATTGCTTTTCCGCTTCCTTCTGCTTTAACTGGTACAGTTCTCTATCCTGCTGCTCCTATGTTTCCTTATACTTCCTGAATGCTATCTTTTCCTCCCTAACCTTCCTCACCACTTCTTTTGAGGTTCTTTGTCCAGCTTGTTTTGGGTTTTTGTTTTGAGCCCTCACCACCCAAGCAACAAGGCAACCATAGGGATGGAGGGTTTTCACTGAAAAGTTTAGATCAGTAGATCTGTGAGTCAGTAGGTGCTGACAAGTGCAGAGGAATGCCATACATAACCTGTTGCTGTAAACTGAAGTATCAAGAAGGAATATGTCATTGTTGAAGGTTATGTCCTGCAGTTTGAATAAACATCATACAGAGATTGTGTGTTGAAACTGAAGTTTGGTGACTAGTCCATCTGTTGTCCCCAACTCCTCCACAATGTCTTCATTAGTGACATTGTGGAAGGGCTAGAAGGAAGACTCCTAACTCAGCTCCATTCTTTCAGGTCGGCCATGGTGCCAGTCCCCAAGCACCTTCAGGAAAAACATCAACATTCGGACTGACACCCCAATCTGTTCACACCCTCACCCTCCTCCTCTTGTTCTTTCCTTTCTCCCACCTCCTCTATAGGTCTCTCCCCTATCCCTCTCGATGCCTCTATTCCAATCATTACTAACTATGTTTGTTTCCTCAATAACTCTATCTAACTGAATGCCACCAACTTAGGTATGTTATCACCACTGTTGCCCTATGATCATTATTATTGCATTGGTCAAAGACACTGTATTTCCCCATGCCTGTTAATCATCAGGTATTACTACCTAGTATCTTGGGTTCTTGTATTTTGTAGACACTGTGGGCCCAATTCTAAGATGCATGGTGCAAATTGTGAGTATATGCAAGTTGCATAATGCAGCACTATGCCTGGGACTCTGCACCATATTTCAAGAGAGGCAGGGTCCTGGCACTCTACGTCCTGTGACTTGCAGCAGCTGCAGGCTAGTGCCACAGGAATGGCACAATGGACCTGGGTACTGCAAGTCACCGCCCACAGATAACTGCCCCTGAGCCTCCTCTGCCCCAGAACACTGCCATAAGCACCTGGTGGCATTGGGGTCTGACCAGGTGGCACTAGCATTTGGGTGGGCAATGTTAAAATGGACCTCGGGGTCCCTGACATTTGGGGGGGGGCATGTCTGTGCTGGGGATGGGGAGACAGGCTATGTGCATTGCATGGTACTGTGGAGTGGGCATCCATCTAATGGCATGGACGGATGCCTCTTAGACCATTACCATGCTGGTCTAACTCGGTTTGCCATAGCAGATTTTGGAATCATGTAAGTGGGTTACAGCAGCCACCCTTTTGGAATAGGGCACAGTTGCTGCATTAACCCACCCTTGCACCATGCTGCAGGGGATAGTGGGCATAGTGGTGCATAGCCACCTTTGCAAGTCCCATGTGGCATGGTGCAAGCCGCAAGAATCCTGACTTGCATAATGCATGGTGCAGGTGCAAGTGTGACTTATGCCATGCGGTTTGGCATAAATCACTTTGCGCCATGCATAACGTCTTGAATTGGGCCCCATATATACTGCATGTTACATGTATTGTTTGGATGTACTTTTCTTTTATTTCTTACATGAGTACTTTGTTGTAACTGCATTTTTTTAATTGTCCAGGCCCACTTTCTAAATGAATTCTTTTCAACAGTGTTCCACATGGTTAAATAAAAATGATTGATTGATTGATTGATTGACTGAAGGTTTGCCTGTCTGAAAATGACACCAAGATCTGCAACAGGGTGGACACTCCTAAGGGGTGGAGGGATGAGGAGAGATCTGAGAAGTCTAGAAGAATGGGAAGAAGAAGAATGGCAACCTGGATCAATGAGAACAGCTGCACGGGAGTCTGAGCTGGATGTCATTGTCCACCTAGGGACAAATGACTTGGCTAATCATGAGATTAGAGCAGTGGAAGGACTTTGTAGAATTGGGGAGGGCCTAAGACAAGTAGCACACACAATATCCTTCTCTGTGGTGCTGCCTGTCAGTGGCATGAGTGAGGTGAGGGTACTTGCAACCATGCAGTTTAATGAATGGTTGAAAAAATGGTGTGGAGCACAGGGGTTTGGCTTCATTGGGGACTGGGGTTCCACCTGGAGGGACAACAGCCTACACTGGCAGGATGGTCTGCATCTGTCCAGGAAGGAACAAGTCTTTGAGCAATCGGTTTAAATGCTTCATTGGCAAGCTTTTAAACTAGTCAAGGGGAGGCACTGATTAGCAACAGGAAAATCCCAGCCTCTCTCACAAAACAGGGTACTAAATGAGAAAAGACCGAGGTAGACAGGTCAGTGGGGATGCTGCAAAAGAAGGTAAAGCTATCAAAAACTGGAGAGCAATGAGTACCAATGCCGTAGTCTGAGTAACAAGCTTCCTGAATTAATGGCCTTAATGGAGGAGGAACATCTGATATCGTGGCAGTCACAGAAACATGGTACACACAAAACCATGACTGGGACATAAACATACCAGGATACACTATCTATAGGAGGGACAGGGAGGGTAAAAGAGGAGGAGGAGTAGTTCTTTACATAAGGGAAGGAATCAAAGCAACAGAACAAAATGGAAAACAGGGAGGAGAAGAAGCACTGTGGGTAAATTTGGAGACCGCAATGGCACCACAATCCGCACAGGGGTTGTATACATACCCTTCTCAGGGGAGGAAATGGACAAGGAAATGATAGAAAGAATACTTAGAATGGCAGAAAAGGGGAGATATTGCTGATGGGTGATCTGAATATGCCAGATGTTAACTGGAATGCAGTTGCAGCAGCCACTTCAAAGAGTGGGGTTATTCTAGATGCCCTACAAGGGCATGCCTTAGACAACTAGTATTGGAGCTCACTAGAGAGGAGCAATCTTAGACCTGGTTCTCTCAAATGGAGATGAAGAGAGGATCACAGATGTAAGTGGGTAGCCATCTGGGAACTAGCGACCTTAGAACAGTATGGTTCACAATAAACACAGCAATAGAGTCAAGCCATACAAAGGCAAAAGTATTGGACTTTAGGAGGGCTGACTTTGCCAAAATGGGTGAGTGCCTAAGGAATGCACTAGCAAATGGGCAGGAAGGAGGGTGGAAGAACAATGGGGAATAATAAAACTGCCATCACAGAGGTAACAAGCTTTTGTGTGAAGCAAATTAACAAAATGAAATGATGTAAGAAACCACTATGGTTCTCAAAGGAAGTGGCAGTGAAGGTTCAAGAGAAAAAAGCATTCAGGAAGTACAAGATATCACAGAAGGAGCAGGACAGGGAACTGTATCAGTTAAAGCAAAGGAAGCTGGGAAGGCAGTCAGAACAGCAAAGGCCCAAACCGAGGAAAAGATAGCCAACTCAGTTAACAAGGGGATAAAACTTTTATAGGTACATCAGGGAGTGAAGGAAGACCAAGAGAGGCCTAGTGAGGCTTAATAAAGAGGAGGAGGGTGGGCAGAGGTGACTGTGAAAAGGCAGAGATACTAAACAAACATTTTGCTCAGTATTTAAAAAGGAAGTGGGAGGTACCTAAAACAAACCGTAGAAACACTCTGGATACAGAAGTTGATACCAGCCCATTTACAGAAGAAAGGGTTCTGAAAGAACTCTTAAAACTGAAGGTGGACAAAGCAATGGGTCCTGATGGGATTCATCACAGAATTCTAAAGAACTAAGGGTAGAACTATTGACACCACTGACTACCCTCTTTAACAAATCATGGGAGGATGGGGTGGTACCGAGGACTGGAGAAGGGCAGATGTGATTCCCATTCACAAAAGTGGGAGCAAGGCAGAAGCAGGAAACTACAGACCTGTTAGTTTAACCTCAGTGGTGGAAAATGATGGAATCACTTCTGAAGGAAAGAATTGTTGAGTATCTAGATGCCGGAGGGGCTCAGGACCCAAGGCAGCATGGATTCACAGTGGGAAGGTCATGCCAGACAAATCTGATAGATTTCTTTGACTGGGTGACCAAAGTAGTAGATCAGGGAGGGCTGTGGACATGGCCTACCTAGACTTTTAAAGGTATTTGACACAGTCCCACACAAAGATTAATATACAAGTTAGCCAGCCTGGGAGTGGGTCCCAAGATGACAGCCTGGGTAAAGAATGGCTGGAGAATAGGACACAGAGAGTAATAGTAAATGGAGTCCATCGAAGAAAGGGGGTTACTTAGTGGGCACCGCAGGGTTCATTATTAGACTGGTTCTTCAATGTCTTTATAAGCAACATTGCAGAGGGACTGGAAGGAAAGAATGTCTCTTTGCAGATGACACAAAGATCTGCAACAGAGTTGATGCACAAGGTGGGGTGGAAAGGATGAGAAGGGACTTGGCAAGGTTAGAGGAATAGTCAAATATATGGCAGGTTAGATTCAATGCTAAGAAGTGCAAGGTAATGCACCTGGGAAACAAAACCAGGGAAGAGTACACAATGGGGGTGAGATACTAACAACAACAAAATGGAAAGGGACCTGGGGTAGTCATATCAGATGACCTAAAGGTGGGCAAGCAATGTGAGAGGGCAACAAGGAGGATGGGGGATACTGGGATGCATAGGAGAGGCATCACCAGTAGAAAGGAAGTTATTATCCTCTGGAAAGACAGTTGGTGAGACCCCATCTGAGTACTGTGTGCAGTTCTGGAGACCCAATCTCTGCAAGGACATAGACAGGATGGAGGCTGTCCAGAGGAGGCAACTAAAATGGTGCAGGTCTGCACAGAGACATATGAAGAAAGACTTAAGGAGCTGAATATGTATAGCCTCGAGGAAAGGAGGAGAGGATGACATGATAGAAACTTTCAAGTATCTCAGGAATCAACAAAGTCCAAGAGGGTAGCATCTTTCAAAAAAAGGTTGTGCAAGAACAAGGGGCACAATTTGAAGATAGAAAAGAGGCGGCTCAGAGGTAATTTAAGGAAGTATTTTTTCACAGAGAGGGTTGTGGATGCATAGAATGGCCTTCCGGAGGAGGTTGTGAGTCAAAACAGTGGTGGAATTCAAGCATGTATGGGACAGTCATAAGGCAATTCTAGAAGGTGGGGTAGGAAGAAGTAGGCTGCTGGTTAACTAGGATCTGCAGCTTATCAATAGGTAGGAAATGGGCAGATTGGGTGGGCCAAGCGGTCCTTATCTGCTGTCAAAATCTATGTTTCTATGTTAATGCGATGAAGTGCAGAATCATACCTTGGGTGCACAAACCCTACTGCGAGTTACAAAATGGGGAGGGTTGCTGGAGGTCACCAAGGAATAAAGAGATTTGGGGATTATACAGTAATCTCAGATGATCTAAAGATGGCCATACAGTGCACAAAAGTTGTAGGGAGGGCAAGTGGCATGTTGGAGTGCATAGAGAGAGGGTATCACTAACAGAAGAAAGGAGGTGATGATTCCACTATACTAAGCACCAGTAAGGGCCACACCTGGAATAGTGTGCACAGTTCTGGAGGCCACATCTATGGAGGGACATCAACAGGGTGGATGCAGTTCAGAGAAGAGTAACAAGGATGGTGCAGGGCCTGCAACAGAAGACATCACGAGGAGAGATTGAAATACCTCAGAATGACAAAATCAACATGACCCCACAATGCAAAGCATCATGGGCTGCATATGCAAATCACCACAGAATATTATGCTGGTTCAACTTTAAGTAGAAATGCATGGTGCCGAAAGGCCTCTCACACAGTTGTAAAGGGTGCCAACAGAAGACATAGACACGTGTTTCATCCTAGCAGGACTCATCAGTATGCCTCATCTGTTTGACACCCAGTGGAATGAACCAGCTACCCTAAGATGGTCTATCTGGGTTATGTTGTGGTGAACCCAATTAAAATAAAAACAACTAAAACACAAAAGAACCTCTGCACTCAAGCACTGAGGCAATGGTTTACCCCAAAGGGCATTTGGCAGGAAGCCAAGTTTCAAAGAAATACAAAATCACACATGCCCCACAATGCAAAGCATCATGGGCTGCATATGCAAATCACCACAGAATATTATGCTGGTTCAACTTTAAGCAGAAATGCATGGTGCCGAAAGGCCTCTCACACAGTTGTATTCACTGGAGAAGAGGAGGAAGTATGGGGATATGATAGAGTCTTTCAAGTATCTAAAGAGCATGAACAAGGTGCAGTTGTAGACATCTTTCAATACAGGAGGAGTACAAGAACAAGGGCACGCTATGAGATTGGAGGGGCAGATTGAGGGGCAATGTGAGGAAAGGTCTACCCTAGGAGGTGGTGGGAGCATGCACAGTGGGGATTGAAGCATGCATGGGATAGGCTTAAGGGGACCTTAGAGGAGGAAAGCAGGGGCTAATGCCAAGGACCAAGTTGGGTCAGAGGACACTAGCACAGGAATGACATACAGACAGACTGGATGGGCCTGGTTGTCCTTATCTGCCATCAAATTTTCTATGTTTCTGTTTCTAACACACAAAATACTGCTAGTGTCATGCATGCAGCACTGTACATGTCCCCCAAAGCCCACAAGGAAACATGGTGACATGGGATATGGCGTACAGGCACCCATGAGGTGGGCAGGTTACCCATTCACAACATGGAAGTCAGTGTTGCACATGTGCCCTAATTGTAAGGCTGAGGCATGTCACCCCCACTCACAAAACCAAAACAGATCTGGGATGGTAATATGTGGATAATGGTGGTACAGAGGGCAGAGACATGCGTGCCAGTGTGGCATGGTGCAGGACTGCTGTAAACATCAGAGGGATGCAGAAGCACTGTGTGGAGTGCCAGGACATCTGCTGTCTCACAATGTATCCCAATGCCAGACAGATGATGCACCATTGTTCTGCAAGAAAGTTGCTCAGCACACAGGGCACCTAATACTCTGGCAACATGTGGGGGACAGTCAGTGGGCACAACATACAGCAGAAGGACAACTCCATCCTGAAGCACATGTGGGATACTGTGCAAACAGTACAGTTGCCAGTGGATGGTTGCAACATACATGCAGCCACCACATGAGCCCACTGTGAGATGGCGGTAACTGTCCTGGACATATGCACAGCTAGTCTGAAGACAGAGCACTGTAGAGTGCAACATGGGCACACCACTGGCCATGCATGCAGGGTTGGATGTGGGTCATATATGTGCAGACACACATCATGGGTACAAAGACAGGGACATGCGCACACAGGTGTGGAGATATGCAGGTCCAACCATATGCCTCAGGGTGTGCTATGCAGGACTGAATGTGAGGCCATAAGGACTGTGTCTAATTCCACCACAGTGACCATCCCAATGTGACAACTTTGTGTTAGTGGTACATTGCAGGCAGGTAATGGCATGAAGAACAGGGACCGATATGTACACATGTGTACATAGAAGTGTGTACACAATGTATGCATACACCTTAATGTTGTCCTGTCATATGGCAGGCCATATCCCAATCGACCAAGTGGACACGGTGATCAATGGGCGTGCTGGTGTAATTTCCAACCCATCCATCCTAGCATGCCAGGACATGGGTGAGGTGTGTGGTGTACAGCAGTAGAATGACCCCTTGTAGGGGCACGTGTATAGGGGATGAGGATGACAAACCTAGCCAGTAACCACTGTCAAACAGAGTAGCATGGGGCACATGAGAGCCACCAGTGATGGTCATGTTGTGAACATATGCAAAAAGGCATGTGTCACACCACAGTGGTGCAAAACACCCACACAGTACAGTGCCGCAGGCATGCATCGGTACAAACAACACCAATCACAGTGTATGTTCCTGGCAGGCAGACACCACATGCCATATACACATCTAGCACCAGTGGAGAGTACCAGAACATGGTGCAATGGCAGTGTCCAAGAGTACTTGACAGTGTCCAGGGCAGAGATTCGGTTACACCCTGGTACGTGAACTGGCAATATCACAGTACATGTGTCACAACCATCAGAGTAGAGGTGCGTAACATGGGCATATATATGCCAGCCCCAAGGACACATGCTGGACAAGGTCTTGTTTATTTATATATTTGAAAGATTCATCAGGAAGGCATACTGCACAGTGAATGTTCATTTTCAGATGCATCCTGGGGAAAGAGAATGAGGATATGAATACAGAGATACAGCAGCAAAAGACAAGCACAATAATAATGGAATAATAGGTACAAACATCAAACAGGATTACACTATAGAATTATACAGTGCAACAAACTCAATAAGTGCTAAGAGGCTAACAACCAATTAACTGCAGGAGTAATCTAGGATACATGCTAGGAGGCTAACAACCAATTAACTGCATGAGTAAGATAGGATATGTGCTAGGAAGATAACAACCAATTAATTGCTTGTGTAATATAGGATGCATGCTAGCCTGTAAGTGAAAGCAGAGGTAAAATATAGAAAGGAATATAATTACACACAACTACAAGAAGGGGAAGAGGTACTTAAGGAGGGAGTTGAGGATCCGAGGAAGGCAGCATGACAGACAGGAGGTGGGAGGTATTCCAGATTTTGAGAAAAGATGTGAGAATGCTGCCTGGCCAACTGAGGTGGCCCTGGGCAGGATAGTAAATGTACAGTGGTCATGGTTTCTAAGTGATTGAGAAGAAGGAGGTTTGAGGAAATAGAGGACCTGAGATAGTAGGGAGAGAGTGACACCAGAATTTAGCAAGAGCACGTTGGAGCAGTGAATATGGCATCTGCCTGATAGGAAGGAAAGGAAAGAGTCTGGTATAGGGTGCAGTAATGGAGTGCAGGGGAGGGACAGTCAAGAGTGAAACAACAGAAGGAGGAAAAGAGTCCAGCTTGGTTAGGGAAGATTTGGGAGCAGCACTGTAGACTACATCACCATAGTCAAAATAGGCAGGATCATTTTCTGGATCAACACTTGACGAGCTGGCAAAGGAATACATCCATCATTTCTGTATAGGAGAGAGGTGATATGATCAAACCATTCAAGCATCTTAAGCACATTAACAAGGTGAGTCTAACATGTTTCAATATAAGAAAACTAGCAGGACAAGAGGACACAGCATGAGATTAGAGGATGCGATTACGGGGTAATGTGAAGAAGTTCTTTTCATAGAAAGGGTGGTGGATGCATGGAACAGCCTACCTCAGGAAGTGGTGGATATGACTACAGTGCAGGGCTTCAAACAGGCATGGGATATGGATAAGGGAGCAATATAGATGAGTATGAATAAATAGGCCAGTGACAGAGTAAAGACCTATGGCACATTCATAAGAGTAGACAAAATGGGCAGACTGGATGGGCCTTGCGGTCCTTATTTGCAGTCAACGTCTATGTTTCTATGTAAAAGATTCAGAAATCTGATTACAGGATAGCAAAAATAAAGGTGGAAATATACATGCAAAATGCACTGTGAAATTCAGCTGTCTAATTTCTTCCTTGTCTGTAGTGAATCAGAAAGTCCCGAACATAAATGAGGTCTGCAGAGTTCCTTTCTTCTTGTAGATGCCTGACAATTTGGCTCTGTGTATCAGACAGGGTGGTATCTCTTGTGTCTCTCAGGAAAGAGTGTCATATGCAATGTCCTGAGTTTCTGTTCTGAGGGCCTTTATATAGGCCTGGTCCTCCAGTCTATGGTTAGCTGGTGGCCTTATCTTCTTGAGCTAGCAGGGGTCTGTCTTGCTCTTTAACAAATTTTAAGTGAATTAACCTTATTAATTAATTAATTAGCCGCCCTGCAGTCCCAACATCCTTTGATCTTCCTATCTTTCCTGCCACCTAACAAAATGTAAATATACCATGAGAGTTCCTGGAACTTAAAGTATTTACTCTTGAAGTGTAAAGTTTATTACAGCTGAGTTTCTCCCATTTCCTGAAAGTTTATGACACCTGTTTCCCTGCTATTAGCTTAAACTTCCATCCTTTTGAAATATAATCTCAGTTTCCTGTTAAGTAAGCCTTTCCTAAATTACGAATACAGATCCTCTGCAGGTAACCCTTTAAAAAAAAACATGGGCATCTTCCTGTCAAACCTTAGTCTGACCTGTTTGGGAATTTTAAACATAACCAAGATCACAGAAAAATATTACAAAAATATTTCTGCAATCTTACAGCAGAGACCAAGTCACCATCCCTCCCTCCTTAGACTGAATATGTGGGAAAACGATCCTATTGTATGGTAGGGATCCACAAGTTCTGTTACTGTTCTACTTGGAAGACAGGCCATCTGCGTTTGCATATGCCGGCCTGGCCCTGTGGTTAATTGTCATGTCATAGGCCTGTAGAGCAATACTCTATCTGAGAGGCGTCCATTTGTTTTGCCCATCTGATTCAATGATACTAGGAGGTTGTGACTGGTCTGTACATTGAAGTACTTCCCATAAAGGAAAGGCTCTAATTTCTTCAGGGCCCATGCCGGTGCAAGTCATCCTTTTCAACTGTGGAATATACCTGCTCCGGGGAACACTATTGGGTGGTCATTTCCTGATTAAATGTCTGGCTGAGGACTGCTCCCATCCCACATCTGAGGTATCAGTCTGCACTACAAACTGCCTAGTGTAATCTGGACTGGCCAACACAGTGACACTGCACAGTGCCTCCTTTATCCGTAAAAAGGCTCATTCACTGGCTCACAGTTTATCTTTTGGGCTGTATTTTCTTTAGCAAGCCAGATAGGGGAGCCACCAGGGTACTGTAATTGGGCACAGACATTTGGTAATACCCTGAAGTCCCTAGGAAGCTCCTAACCTGCAATTAAGAATGCTTTATTAGAAAAGAGAATACAACGCAATCTGATATACACAACAGTTAACAAAACATACAAGAACAACATACAGTAGTTCCCCACCCAACCACCCCTACTCCAAACCAGCCTCCCCTGCCCCTATGCCACCAACCCTGCTAAGGAACAGAGAACTCACTCCTATCATGGAAAAGAGCATGGTGCAGTGAGCAATGAATCAATGAATCACACCAGAAAGGGGCTAAAGGGTAAACCTTAATAACCAAAGTGTTGTCTAATCTGGGAATAAAGAGACCAACAGTCCTGATATCTCTTCCATGCATCATTTGCAAGGGCAACTGCAAGTTCAGCATTTAAAGTAGTGAGAATTCTGTCCACCGCTCAGTATATGAAGGTGATCATTCTTCTTTCAATGAAGCAGAATAATAAACTTTGTGACTAGGAAATGGTAGCCATTTGTGTTGTTTGTACAAGAGTAGGAATGGAGGAGTAATGCCCCAGCAGACAAACCTTCCTCATGAAAAAGAGGATAAACCTAGAAAAGTCAAAATGTTTTCCCTAATGGTATCCCAGAATTGTCAGATTTTTGGGCATGTCCATAATTTATGGTACAGAGGCCTTCATCTACACCACAATTATCACAAATGGGAGAAGGTCACTTACACATCTTAAATAATTTGGTGGGTGTTAGATATATATATTATGGAGCACATTAAATTGGACCTGTCTGAGGTGGTCTTGTTTGATGAAACGATAGATGTCCAACCAAATTCCTGCCAAGAGGCATCAGAAATTTGAAGTGATAAACATTGCTTCCAGTAAAATGCTGCTGCAGAAAGTTTTGTCCATAGCTGGCGCCTATTTCTCGGTATAATTTAAACACTGGTTTGGGGCCTTTTGACAGTACAGATAGAGAAAACAGTAGTGTACCTGCTGTGTTGACCAAGGTGCTGGGCTTAGAAAGGACGACAGACAGTTTTGAATCTGAAACAACTTAAAAATATATTTTGGGGCTGTATTAAATTTCTTATGAAGAGGCGGAAAGGGGCAATTATTGCTCTTTGCAAGAAATCACCAAGGAAAGCTCAGGGGCTGGCCACCAGCTGTCCAGGATAATTGGGGCTTTGGCAGCGATCAAGTTGGGGTTGTGAAACAGTGGTTGAGACAAGCTTTTATGAACCTGTATGTTGAGCCAGAGACAAAGTTGATGGTGAGCCCAGTCTCCTGCAAATCCTTGAAACCTTGGACCATGCCCCAAACAGCAAAGCATTCCAAGACAATTTCTGCTGGGCGTCATCTCCTGTTCCAACAGCTGTCAAGCTGTTAGGGGTTGTTCTGCCAACTCAAACCAAGCAGCTATTTGCCATTCACACTCACATACACACAATAACAGTACAATAAGTATAGCAAGCCAAAGCTTTATTATAGAAAAATATAATACAAAAGGTTACAATAAGTATAGCAAGCCAAAGCTTTATTATAGCAAAATATAATACAAAGGTTATACATCACCGATTCAAAAGCTACATCCAAGCCTGTTCAATGGCTGGAAGCCCCTTATCAACCTGGCTAGAGTCTCACGAACTGGGAATTAGTCCACAGCGATCGTCTACCCTGCAGGAGAGCTTCCAACCAGGCATTGAGAAAGCTACATTTATATCTTATTCTATGCTAAAATAACCATGCAGCCTTCATAGTGTTGTTTTACCACATTCTAGAAGCTGGCCGGGCTCCCAGGATGCTGCAAGTTCACACCATAAGGACTGCTCAGAATTCCCTACACCTGCTAGGTCACTGTGCTCCAAACACTGGCCGGGTGCCTAGAACACTATGAGCTAAGCAGAAGTTTAAACAAAACTACAAAAACAGGTTGCCTGATAATACGACCTTCAAGTCAGCAAAAATACACTGTCTGAAGCAAAACATAATAATGAGGCTATCTAAAGAGCAAAACACCAATTAAATGAAGCAGCATGTAAAATAGAGTCACACAATACAAAATGGAGTATAAAATGACATACATTACATGAAATAGCATACAAAATGGGTGACAATAATCAACATATTATACTATCACTACATTCGATCCTTTGATTATTGTGAATACGATTTGTATGATATTGGTACCATAGCAAAATTACTACGAATATAACATGATAAGTAACAAGTCCAAATAAGCAAGATAGTTGTCACTACAGCAATGATTATGATAGGATGTATCAGAATATTTAACACTTTTGTAGCTGATGGAGACCATCCTGTAAAATATCCACCAATAATGAGTAGTCTCTTGTTGAATCTTGGAACTTAAATCAATCATTTTATTTTTTAACTATAGTAGTTTGCACCTGACTTTGCACTAATGATTTATTTCTTATTGCCAAATGAGCCTGCATTACATCTGTTTCCTGAATTATCTGTTTAATTTTATTTAATGAGATACTCAATCTTGATTGATCTAAAATATTGGGCTGCCAATACAAAATAAGCTTCTGCTCATTATCAGGGACCTGTGCATTTTACTGTGGTGGATGACATTACAATCCAATGATTACTAGGAATCCATGATTTGAACACGGTCCTCCACACATATTCATTATTACTCATTAAATCACTCTGGGCCTTATTTCTTTGCATTATAGAATACATATGTAGCATTGTGCATTCTGTCCAATCAATAAATCATAAAATATTTTCTGCTACTCCATTCCCCATACCTGTGAAGCATTAAATAACTGCAAGAACTCAAAATCATAATTCAAAGTTAATCCTTGGGGTAAGAAAACAGTTGGCATCCATTGAGCTTGTAAGTTAATTAAGCTAAATACATCAATTCCTACTGCCTGAAGCCTGTTAGTCAGTGTTTCTATATCAACACTATTTAAAATTCCCATGCCTGCCCTACTCCACCTAATAGCGTATCATACCAAGCTCTTTTATATTTGCATTTTCTACTAAACATAAACGTTATGTTAAAATGGATTACATTTTTCTGATACCCCTGCGCTACTAATGTACATGTGGATGGAACCTTAACTATACTATCATTGCTAATTACAGGATGATTTTTCAACACTGTAATGTGATCTGCCAAGTAGTTCTATTAGTTATTGCAGTAGCATTCATGCAGAATAACGTGTCTATGTCAATCAAAGTAATACTTGCATTGAAAATGTCTGTTTGATTCATGCAGCAATCAAGTCTATGTTGTACAGTCACCATGCAACTATTCGATTAAGTTGCAACATCTAATAACAGTCTGGTTCTGTAATTTAATCCAATTTGTGTCCTGCATAGGTTGGACATATAATCGTCCTGCCATTGTCTCAACTGGTTTCCAAATGTTCACATCTGGTGAAAAGTAATGTTCACTATAGGACATCCTTGGTTTTCAGGGCAAGTAAAGTTGTCTTGCACCCGTAAGCTGGTGGAAGATTTCCAACCATTGTACAAGTGGGTCGTCAAGCTTCAATATTCTTTCACCTGGGGTAATAGGCTTTACCGAATGGACCATGAGAGAGGTGTTATTCCTTTTAGAATCCATTGAAGAACCTGTAAGTGGCTTTCTCTCCCAAATGTCCACATTTTGATGTGCCCTTTTGCCAGCTCTGATAACTGCTGACTTTGAGTTTCTTCAATATCCACTGGAAGAATCTTAGCTTTTTCATCTGCAATAGAATTATACCATCGTTCTAGTGTATCTGAAGCACAATGAGCATCAACATGAAATACAGTGGTCTGAGTATTTTGCACCATAGTCCATATTTCCTGCCACAGTTCTTTTCCCCATATTTCTTTAGAATAAATTTTCCACTCATCCTTAGCCCAAGTGGGCAGCCAGGTTGTTAAACCATTGGCTACAGACCATGAATCAGTATAACTATGACATGTACCTGGGTTTTCTTGTCTCAAAGCCTGATATACTGCATACAACTCAGCATATTGACTGCTTTTCCCTTCTCCTGATGTTACCAAAACTTTTCAGTGTGTGGACAATAAGCTACTGCTTTCCAGTATCTCCTATTTCCCACATATTTGGCTGAGCCGTCTGTAAACCATACATGTGCTCGGTCAGAAAGGGCAGCTCATCAAAGACTTGCCCCATTTCACAGTTGATTCTTGAATTTCAGGCATTTTCCCTCAACCTGTTCTCCCTCTAGAGAATTTCAGCTACCTTCTCATGGAGGCTGCTATTCCCCAATTCCTACCTTTGTTCGATCCTGAATATACCATTTCCATTTGATAATGCTAGCTTCCTGAGCATGTCCTATTTTGTGAGTTCTAGGGGAGCTTTTACCCATTGCATAATGGGTATCTCTGGTCTCAATGCTACCTCATGACCCACTATCATTTGTTCTGTCTCTATCAGAGTCCAGTAGCATGCTAGTAGTTGTCTCTCAAAAAGTGAGTATCTGCTACCTACCTCTGGGAGTTTCCTATTCCAAAAACCCAGTGGCACTTTCTGTCTCCCTTGCTTCTGCCACAAACTCCAGTTTGCATACTGCCCAGTTACGGACACATTTAATTCTACCTCCCCTCCTGCAGGGCCAAAGGTCTAAGGCTTGCTGCACTGCTTCCTTAGCCTTATCAAATGCTTTGTTGCTCATCCCCCATTCAAACTCGTATTTCTTTCTGGTCACTTTAATAAGGAGCTAGTATTTGCCCTAAATGGGGTATATACTGTCGCCAAAATCAAACAAACCCACAAATCTTTGTGTTTCAGTTTTGTCTTGTGGAGTCGAAAAGTCCAGTATTTTCTGTCGTGCCTTGGGCAATATTTCTCTATGCCCCCTGTTCCATTGAATTCCCAAAAATGTTACTGTTTGGGAAGGACCCTATACCTTGTCTGGATTAATTTCCCATCCTTTCTTCCTGATATGATCAATGGTCTCATCTAGTAACTGCTGTACTTTATCTTGATCAGCCCCTGGATCAAGATATCATCAATGTAATGAGAAATCTCATGCCATCCGGCAGCTTCAACTCATCAAGTGTTCTGCCACCATCCGGTGGCAGTTGGTGAGAGCTATGTACATATCCCTGAGGTATCAAAAACATTATAACATACATACACAACTCTACCCTCCAGCATAACTGATTACTTGCTGAGGGCAGAAATCCTTGTACCAATAATAGGTGTGAGATTCAACTGTTTGCACTAGAGAAAACAGAAGGGCTTGGGCTGGGTTATGCTGTTAAAATACCTTGGGTCTTTTCTAAAACCTGTAGATAAGAAACAATTATTGGCAAATACACATTTTTTCTTTTTATACCCCTTTGAGGGAACAGTGATGTACCTTGCAACCTTTGTGGGTATTACACTGGAAGGGATGGAGGAAGGGTAGCTTACCCCTCCCCCAAGCTCCTACTGGTGGAAGAGACAGCTCGAGGTGCAGAGACAGCTCGAACACTGTAGCAAAAAAAGGTTAACTGTGGATGGTGATATGATCCCACCTACTACACTTTAAATTATAACAAGATAATATTACAATACTATAAAGATGGGGAACTTCTTTTCTCTAGAAGAAGAGAAGAAACACAGACAAACAACAAAAACAAACACACATCAGTTTAAAAATAAAACAAGATTATTTCCATAGGATAAAAGAAATAAGCGTCCCTGGGTTCCCTTATCTTAAGCATGACAAAATGTCCAGATTGATGGTAATACTGTACGTACGTATCTCTGTAGATGGTAAACTCTCAAAAACAGCTGTAATAGTCCTTTTTCAAAATTGTAAAAGTTTGTTCCTCTTCACTTAGAATACTAGTTTTGTAATAAAAGTCAAATTACATGGTTCACTCTTGTGTGCTTTCATGAAAACATACAATTTGTGTGAAAAGTTGTGCTTTAGGCATGGAATACACATCAAGTTTGAACTGGTAGTAACTAAAATGTTGAAACACAAGAAGGTCAAATAACATGCAAAAGGTCACAGTGTGCATGCAAGGGTCATTCAAACCCAGCCATTCCTGTAGTGTCCTTGAACACCATCAATATTAAAATATCTTTAAATAACAATAGAGCACACAATGAAACTGCTGGCCAAGACAGTACACACACATACACATACACAAAAGAAATACTTAACACAAAATAAGACTGACATTGTTTCACACCAATTTGCTGAGGTAATGCCCATAGTTCCATTAGAAAACTGTACGTGGTTTAGATATATGCTGCCTCCTGCCTGTCTTGTAACACTGACAATTTTAAACCAACACATTTATACATATTGCCATGCCAAATCTTTCCAGAACAAAACACTGTTTAAACACATCATCTGTAAGTGAACACATCTCGTATAACATGATTACACCTTTTGGCACATAACTAAAATATGGCACTCTGCCATTTTGCAAAAGTTTCTGGTTTTAACTAGAAGTATGATAAAACCATTTATAGCTGTTAACACATTACATTTTCACCTAGCAGTGGCTTGGCACGTTGCTTGCAAACTACAACTCTTTCTGCACATTGCAATCTATATGACGTCATAATTCTTCACCATCAACACTACCTGCTCCAAGCAACAACTACAAACAAAAGTTTTCACTGACCCTATCTAGGCAGCACAAATGTTCCATTACAAATAAAGCCAATTAAAACAGTCAGCTATGAGGCAAAGATTCTTCTTTCTTTTTTCTGTAACATGTTGTGTGCAGAAGGCAGTCAATCCTATCTACTTAACCTTGACAATAGAACATAATTACAGAACACAGATATAAGCTAGAAAATATGCATGAAAAAGGCGGAGCATTACCTTGTTTAGTATCTTATTACAGAAATAAGACAGACATAAAACAACTTTGAATAAAAAAAATTCAGACTTACCGGTGCCAAGTATTTTTCTTCTTCTTTTCCGATACACTAGTCTAAGTAAGAAAACTGACTGCAGGACCTTCGTGATAATTTCCAAACGCTGCAGCTATTAACTCTTTCAAAGGTTTTAACCCTTTCAAAGGTTTCTTTTGGCCATTTTAGTAATCTGCCAAACCAAGTCTTTTCCAGAGCTCTGGTTTGCAGTTTAAAAACAAAACAAACAAAAATCTCTAACAGTACTAGGTTGAGATCCATCTGGTAAAGGTCCCCAGTACTTGGGTTTAGGATCAAATGTTTCAGCCTCTATAGGAGGCAGGGAACTTGAAATTGATACAGAAAAACTTGAAACTACACAGATAGGCAACATGGAAGTTTTCAAATCATCCGTCTGTGATCACCTACTGTGCGTACATCCACAGTAGTTTATTTTCCTTTCTAGATGTTTTATCTAACTTACTTAACAACCGCTGCTTTTCTCCTAAAGTAGCCTGAACTGTGAAAGCCATCATTGGCTCTAATAGTATATACTTGCAGCAAGCACAAATTACAAGTACAAGGGCAGTTGCCCTTGCTTGTTTGAGCCTTAATACACCTTTAAAAAAAAGAACTCATCCTTTTCCTAAAATAGACATTTTATTTTCGAATCCTGCCGACTACGCCAAAAATGTTCTGCCAACTCAAACCAAGCAGCTATTTGCCATTCACACTCACATACACACAATAACAGTACAATAAGTATAGCAAGCCAAAGCTCTATTATAGCAAAATATAATACAAAGGTTACAATAAGTATAGCAAACAAAGCTTTATTATAGCAAAATATAATACAAAAGTTATACATCACCGATTCAAAGCTACATCAAGCCTGTTCAATGGCTGGAAGCCCCTTGTCAGCCCGGCTGGGAGTCTCATGAACCGGAATTGGCCCCTGCGATCGTCCACCCTGCATGAGGGGCTTCCAACCAGGCATTGAGAAAGCTACATTTATATCTTATTCTATACTAAAATAACGCAGCAGCCTTCATAGTGTTATTTTACCACATTCTAGAAGCTGGCCGGGCTCCCAGGATGCTGCAAGTTCACACCATAAGGACTGCTCAAATTCCCTACACCTGCTAGGTCACTGTGCTCCAAACACTGGCGGGTGCCTAGAACACTATGAGCTAAGCAGAAGTTTAAACAAAACTACAAAAACAGGTTGCCTGATAATATGCACCTTCAAGTCAGCAAAAATACACTGTCTGAAGCAAAACATAATAATGAGGCTATCTAAAGAGCAAACACCAATTAAATGAAGCAGCATGTAAAATGAGTCACACAATACAAAATGGAGTATAAAATGACATACATTACATGAAATAGCATAAAAATGGAGTGACAATAATCAACATATTATACTATCACTACAGGGTGGCAAGGTCAGCCAAAGAGAGTCACTGTAAGTATCTAACACTGTGAATAGCTAAATAATATAGAGGAAAGTCTAGCAGCTGTAGCCCTCTGGCATTTTAGGCTTGGTGAGTTTTAAATATGCTTGAGGTGTCTTCCTCCCCATAAAAGTCCAAACATGATCGTTGCAGGTTAGGAAAAAATGTTTAGGCAGGTAAATATTCTGATTGTTCAAAGGGTAAAAATTTTGGGAGAATTGACATCCTGATCACACTGGCCCTTCTCCAGAGTGTTAAGGAAGTGATCACCACCATCTCAGATCCTCTGCAATTTGTTTTATGAGAGGAGCAAGGTTGAGAAACTGTAGCTCCCCTAGATTCCTAGAAAGTTGAATCCCCAAAAGCTACACCATGCAGTTCCACTGGAGACCCAACTCTTGGACTGAACATTGCAATCACAGTCTAGACAAAGAATACACTATAGTCTTATTTGGTTCAACTTGTAACCAGATAATTCACTGAAGTGGGAAATAAGCTAAAGTGCTCAACAATGGCCTTCCGATTTGATAAATGTAGGAAGAGATCATCCATAAGAGAGATAGTTTAAATTCCAACCTACCTAAATGGAGTCTTTGAATCTCTGTGTCCCTGTTAAGAACCCTGGCCAATGGTTCAATATATAGATTAAACAAAAAGGTGACAATGGACATCCTTGACGGGTCCCATTTGCCAGCCAGAAAACCTCAGAGAGTTCATTACTACACAAAGTCTAGCTGATGGACGATGGTATAACACTTGAACTTTATGGATGAATTTGGCAGGCATCCCATGCTGACTGAGGGCATGGTATGTCCTTGTGACCCTATCAAAAGCCTTTTCTGCATCCAGAGAAACTAACTTTGCTCCCAGTGTTAGATCTTTGAATGCAGAGATAAGATGAAATAACTTATGAAAATGTTCACTGGCATGCGGCCTGCCACAAAATTAGCTTGCTCTGGTCCAATTAAGTGATGCCTTACTTTAGACAAAACAGGAGGCAACATTTTTCATAAAGTTTGATGTCTACATTTAAAAGTGAAATGGGCTGATAACTCTCTACCTGCTGGGGTTCCTTCCCAGGGTTTTGGCAAAAGAACTATGTTCACTTCAAAGAGTATTTTAGCAGTCACCAGAGAGGACTCCCAGGAGTTAAATAACAAAGTCAAAAGACGGATTACCTCGTCTTTATAGGTTTTATAGAACAAGTCAGTGAACCCATCTGGCCCTTGAGCCTTGTCCGGGTAGGAGTCAATGGCCTGTTGTACTTCTGTTGGAGTAATAGGACTCAGAAGAAGTTCCTGCTGAGTGATCATCAGCTGGGGCAGTTCTGCAAGGTCAGAGAATGCCTCCATTTGAGCTTCTTGTTGGGATGACAGAGGAGGAGAAGAATAAAGACTCTGGTAAAAGTATGGAAGATCTCCGTCATACCTTTGGCCTCAAGAACCAAGGCACCAGAGCTTGGATGTTTTAGGCGAAGGGCCAGCAGTTTCTCTGCCTTACTGCCCTGGCCGATATACAATGCCTTTATTTCGGCTGCAGCTCTATCTGCCTTTCGAGGAGGTGAGTAGCATACTCTGCCCTGAGGTGAGATAGCTTCCACTGTTCCTCCTCCGACAGTGCCATCCAACCTCGACTATCCAAAGCTCATATCTCTTCTAACCAGGTGGACATTTGTGCCATTTGTTTCTTTTGCCTACTCTAGCCAGGTGATTAACTCACCATGCCAGGTTGCTTTTAAAACTGATCAGACTGTATTACAGGCTGTTACCGAGCCCTGATTTAAGTGAATGGACTCCTGAAGAAAGAGCTTAAGTGGGACACCAAACACATATTTTTTAGTAGTAAATTGTTAAGTGCTGAAGTATGTGGTCTAACAGAGAGCATTGGTAAGTCCATGGCCAAAGACACCAGCGAGTGATCTGATATGATCCTGGCCTGGAGGTGACAGTCCAGAATATAGGGGATGAGTTGGTGGCTTAGGAGAAAATAATCCAAACTGTAATATACTCCATGTACTGGAGAATAAAAAGAGAATTCTTTCTATTGAGGGTAGAGGAGCCATCAGGGACGATTAACCCCAAATTGGTAATGAACTCCCTCAAGGCCTTTTGAGCAGGGAGAGGCCATTGCTGGTTTGATATATGTTCTATCAATATCGTTGGTGAGGACCAAATTCCAGTCTCCCTGAGGAGGATTGGACAGCCACTAAAGTGTGCCAAGCTGTAGTCACTTTCAGAAAAAAGGAGGGTGTACCTGAATTGGGACCATAAATGGAATCCAACAACAACTCGGTACCTTTGAATTTCCCATGAAGGATATATATCTGCCTTGTGGATCTCCCACAGAGTCCAATACAGTAAAGGGAATGATTTCTCAATTAAAATACCCACTCCTTGTATTGGCCAAACCTGCTTCTGGGCTTCAGTGTATGCTCCCAATTTACTGTAGTCTGGACCCAGGCCCAATGAACCTTCTAGTGGAGTGCACTGAAGTCATCTGCCTGGTCCTCGCTGAGATTGTTTGGTGCTCGTTGGAGTCAGGGTGTTTTCAGACCTCCTGAATGAGGTGGTGGTAACACCTGTCCTGAAGAAAGCTTCCCTCAACCTGGACTGCTTAGTTAACTACAGACATGTCTCTAACCTACCATTTGTGGGAAGGTTATTGAAAAGGTGGTTGGATGACCATTTATCATCTTACATTGTCTATGATTCTCTCAGTCCAGGTTTAGGAAGAGGCATAGTACTGAGACTGTTCGGGTACTAATGATCTCCTGATAATGAGGGATCGGGGAGCTGTTCCATCTTGGTTCCCTCACTCTCTCTTCAGCATTTGACACTGTGGTCCATGGGGTGCTGCTGGAGTGTCTGTGGCTGCTCTGTGGACTGTCTGGTACTGGTACTGTCATCAGTTGGTTCTGATCATTTCTCACTGTCATGACTGAGAGTGGTGTCAGGAATTTATTTCTTGACTCCTATCCCCTGTCATTTGGGATTCCAAAGGGCTCCGTGTTGTCCCTCATGTTGTTTGCAGTGTACATGCTGCCATTGGGAGACATTATAAGATGGTATGGGTGAGGTTTCACTGCTATGTAGATGATACTCAGCTCTGCTTGTCCTATGTGCTCAAATAAGTTGGTGCAGTCTTGGTATTTAATAGCTGCATCTCCAAGATCCAGGGCTGGATAAGTGCTGACTGGCTTAAGTTGTATTCGGCAAGACCGAAGTACTGGTGGTTGACCCAGATCACCAAGGTGTTGGTCTATCAGCAGGCCTGCCTTCTGGGCTTTAGCTCGGGACAACTAGCTGCCTACCTTCGACTGAGACGTGAAATCTGGGCATTGTGTTCAACAGTGGCCTGACATTAAAATCTCAGATGTCTGCTGTTGTTAAGACCTCTTTTCACCATCTGAGGAACATCACTTGGATTAAGCACCTGGGCCGGCCTGGTGATCTTCCAAAGTTGATGCACGCCTTTGTAATCTTGCACCTTGATTACTGCAATGCTTTTTACCTGGGGCTACCAGGGTTGATATACGAACATATCTGAACATACAAAATTTGCCAGCGGATAAAGGCCTAGAGGTCTATCAAGTCTGCTCGAATGTGCAGCTAGCACCCCTATCCTGCAGCTGCCCTCCCTTCCACCCTTTCGCTTGATTAACCCTCCCTTGTCCTGTCCCATCCTCGTTTGAAGCAGTCCACTGTTCTACTGCATACCACTTCAGCAGGTAACGCATTCCACCCAGCCACCACCCTCTCTGTAAAAAGTGTCTCCTCATCTCCCTCCTGAACCTTCCTCGCTCCAGTCTCATATCATGGCCCTGGTGGCCCTCCCTCCTTACTTTGAACAGCCTCTCTGTACCCGTCTTGTTTATTCCTTTCATGTATTTAAAGGTTTCAATCATGTCACCCCTGTTCTCCTCTCCTCAGTGAGTACATGTTCAACTCCTTCAACCTCCTCTCGTATGATAAGTCCTCCAGCCCCTTGATCATCTTTGTCACTCTGCTGCACCCTCCAGTAACTTAATGTCCCTCTTCAGATACAGACACCAGTACTGCACGCAGTACTCCAGGTGTGGTCTAACTAATGACCTATACAGTGGCAGAATCACCTCCTCCCTCCTCGAGGATATACCCTTGCAATACAACCCAGCATTTTGTTGGCCTTGCAGCTGCCTTCACTACATCGAGGTTGTTCATTGACCCTGTAATGAGTACACCCAGATCCTTCTCCGCCTCTGTCTGGGCTAGCTGCACTCCTAGCTGGTAACTCCTCCTTGGGTTCTTCATCCCAAAATGCAGCACCTTGCACTTTTGGCATTAAAGCCCAGTTGCCAGGTGTCTGACCAGGTTTCAAGCTTTGCCAGATCATCCTGCAACCCCTGCCATCCCCTAGGTCATCCACCACCGCGCCTACCTTGGTATCATCAGCAAACAGACTGATCTTGCTCTTGATGTCCCATGATATGTCTGCAATGAATATCTCAAACAACACTGGTCCCAACACTGAGCCCTGTGGAACACCACTCATCACTGCCCTTGGGTGTGAGAGTTCTCCACCACCACCACCCTCTGTTGCCTTCCCTGCAGCCAGTTTCCTACCCATCTCACCAGCTTTGCACCCGCCCCTGTGCCTACTAACTCCTTCCCAGCCTTCCATGTGGCACTGAGTCAGATGCCTTACTGAAGTCCAGATACAGGACATCCACTGCATGGCCCCTGTCCAGCTGCCTAGTTACCCAGTCATAGAACTCCACCAGGTTGGTTTGGCAGGATCTGCCATGTATGAAGCCATGCTGTCTGCTGTCCTGTAGTCCTTTGGCCTCTAGGAGGCCACCAGCCTCTCCTTCAGGATAGTCTCCATTAGCTTACCCACGATGGATGTGAGGCTCACTGGTCTGTAGTTTCGGTTCATCCTTGGGGCCACTCTTGTGGAGGGGCACCACATGAGCCATCCTCCAGTCCTGAGGTACACACCCCAATGCAGTGAGGCATTAAATAGGTCTGCCAAAGGTCCCGCAAGGACCTCTGACAGCTCCTCTCTTCAGTACCCTGGGGTGGATGCCATCTGGGCCTGGTGCTTGTCCACCCTCAGTGCCTTCAAACCCCTTGAACTCTGTTCTCCATGATTTCCCATCTTTCACCACTCCTCCCCGCTTCTGCCATTTCTCCACCTTGGGTGTCACCCCCTCTTCTCTTTAGTAAATACTGAGCAGAAGTACTCATTTAGTTCTTCCGCCTTATCGCACTCTGCTTCCACCCAACCCCCTCCTTCCTAATCCTTACTACGTGGTCCTTACAGCTCCTTTTCTCCCTGATGTACTTAAGAGTCCTTCTCCCTTTTAATGTCTTCGTACAGCCTGAGTTCCGTGATGCTTTGGCCCCCTCACTGCCCTTGTCACCTCATTCAATTCTGTCAGTACTCCTCCCTGTCCTCCCACCTCCCTGTTTTCTTGTACTTCCTAAAGGCAGCTGTTTTCCTCCTTACCTTTCCATGACCTCCTTGCTCCAACCAGATCGGTTTCTTAGCCCTAACCTTATTGCCTGGGCCTTGCAGCAGGTTTTGCTGCTCACTATCCCCAGCTTTATGAGCTCCCACCTCTGGTTAGTGTCCATACTAGATTGAATTCTGCCAGGTACCCTTTACCACTCCCCATCCTCCCAAAGTCGGCCCTCCTGAAGTCCAGTACTATTGTGCCAGATTCCACTCCTTCCTTGCCCATATCCAATGTGAGCCAGCTGGTGCAGAATGCAGCAGCCAGGTTGTTCAGACTGGCTTATCCAAGATCTAGCCATGTCACTCCTGTGCTGTGACCTGCACTGTCTGTCTGTCTGTACATTAGTAAGATCACCTTCAAGGTCAGGTTAATGACCTAGAAAACCTTACACCGCAGGACCATAATACTTGCAAGACTTCTCTGCTCTATTGCCCCTCCACTCACTCCATTCCTCCAATGAAAGATTGCTAGAGGTTCCCGGTTCGACTGAAGAATTCAGGGGCTCGCACTTTTTGCATTTGCAGTCCCGACCCTGTGGAATTCTCTACCTCATAGGATTACGGGTGCCTGACCACTGAGTGTCAAATCTGCACTAGAAACCTATCTGTTCACCTTGGCATTCCTGCTGCTGGTTTTGGTTAGTCTACTGCTATCTCTCATCTTATTTCAGGATTAATATTTTAGGATTTACATCTGCTGATGTTATTGATTGTATTGCTTTATTGTGTACAGCGCTATGGTCTTATGGATTAGTGCTTAATAAATAAAGAGTTGATTGATTGATTGATTTACTCAAGGGTCCCACAATATCCATTCCTACACTCTGGGCATGTGCAGGAATTCTGCATACTATAGTCTCCATCACAGACACTACATTATTAGTGATGAAACATGTAGGGAGGCTAACAGTGATTACAGGGGCATGTGAACAGAAATACTGCACACTGTGAGGGTAGTACAGAGTCACTTTGGATGCAAATCCAGGATTCAAAGAATAGGATTCTCAGAATGGGAGTGGTGTACAGGCCGCCATCTCAGATGGAGGAATCAGAAAGGGAACTAGCGGGACAGATCAGGAGGCCTTGCGAGAATGGTAGTGTGGTGATTGTGGGGCTTCAACATGCCAGGAGTGGACTGGAGTACCCCAACAACCAGGAACAGAAGGAGCAGGTATTGCTGGATGCCTTCCAGGACAGCTTCCTGCTGCAAATGGTCAGTGAACCAACCAGGTTAGGAATACCCTTGACCTAGTGCTGGCAAATGGGGACTTTGTGAGAGAACTTACGGTGGAAGAACCGCTGTCAGGAGTGACCACCACTCAGTATGGCTCACATTGGATATGAGCAAGGAAGTAGTGGAATCTGGCACAAGAGTGCTGGACTTCAGGAAAGCCGACTTTGGGAGGATGGGGAAGTGGAAAAGGGTACCTGGCCAGAATTTAACCTAGTATGGACACTAACCTGAGGTGGGAGCTCATAAAGCTGGGACAGTGGAGGCAACCAAAACCTGCTGCAAGGCCCAGAGCAAGAAGGCTAGGGCTAAAAACCTGAGCTGGTTGAGCAAGGAGGTCATGGAAAGGTAAGGAGGAAAAGAGACTCCTTTAGGAGGTACAAGAAAACAGAGAGGGAGGGGACAGGGAGGAGTACTTGACCAGAATTGAATGAGGTGACATGGCAGTAAGGGAGCCAGGGCATCTACGGAGCTCAGGCTGGCACAAGGCATTGAGAAGTGGGAGAAGGACTTTAGGTACATCAGGAGAAAAAGGAGCTGTAAGGACCATATAGTAAGGATTAGGAAGGATGGGAGTTGGGGAAGCAGGGTGCCATAAGGCAGAAGCACTAAAGATTACTTCTGCTCGGCATTTACTAAGGAGAAGAGGAGGGTGATACCTAAGGGGAGGAACAGCAGAAACGTGGGGGTGACTAATGAGGAAATCATGGAGGCAGAGTTCAGGAGGTTGGAAGGCACTGAGGGTGGACAAGGCGCCAGGCCCAGATGGCATCCACCCCAGGGATTGGAAGGAGCTGGCAGAGGTCCTTGAGGGACCTTTGGCAGACCTATTTAATGCCCTCACTACACTCAGGGTGTGTATGTCAGGACTGGAGGATGGCTCATGTGGTGCTCCTCCTCAAGAGTGGACCCAAGGATGAACCGGGAACTACAGACTGGTGAGCCTCACATCCATCGTGGGTAAGCTAATGGAGACTACCCTGAAGGAGAGGCTGGTGGTCCTCCTAGAGGCCAAAGGACTACAGGACAGCAGACAGCATGGCTTCTACATGGCAGATCCTGCCAAACCAACCTGGTGGAGTTCTATGACTGGGTAACTAGGCAACTGGACAGGAGCCATGCAGTGGATGTCCTGTATCTGGACTTCAGTAAGGCATTGACCCAGGGCCGCATGGGAGACTGGGAAGTAAGTTAGAAGGCACAGGGCAGGTGCAAAGCTGGTGAGATGAGTAGGAAACTGGCTTCAGGGAAGGCAACAGAGGGCGGTGGTGAGTGGGGAGCTCTCACACCAAGGGTAGTGACAAGCGGTGTTCCACAGGGCCGTGTTAGGACCAGTGTTGTTTGGGATATTCATTGCAGACATATCATTGGACATCAAGAGCAAGATCAGTCTGTTTGCTGATGATACCAAGATGGGAGTGGTGGTGGATGACCTAGCAGGATGGCATGGGTTGCAGGATGATTTGGCAAAGCTTGAAACCTGGTCAGACACCCTGGCAACTGGGGTTTAATGCCAAAAGTGCAAGGTGCTGCATTTTGGGATGAAGAACCCAAGGAGGAGTTACTAGCTGGGGGAGTGCAGATAGCCCAGACAGAGGAGGAGAAGGATCTGGGGTGCCATTACACGGTCAATGAACAACTCCGGCACAATGTAGGAAGGCAGCTGCAAAGACCAACAAAATGCTGGGTTGCATTGCAAGGGGTATATCCTCGGAGGAGAGGTGATTCTGCCACTGTATAAGTCATTAGTTAGACCACACCTGAGTACTACGTGCAGTACTGGCACCTATCTGAAGAGGGACATTAAGTTATTGGAGGGTGCAGCACAGGGCAACAAAGACGATCAAGGGGCTGGGGGACTTATCATACAAGAGGAGGCTGAGGGAGCTGAACATGTACTCACTGAGGAGGGACAAGGGGAACATGATTGAAACCCTTAAGTACAGGAAAGGAATAAACAAGACAGGTACAGAGGGGCTGTTCAAAGTAAGGGAGGGAAGGAACACCAGGGCCATGGTATGCTACTGGAAAGAGGAAGGTTCAGGAGGGAGATGAGGAGACACTTTTTTAGAGAGGGTGGTAGCTGGGTGGAATGTGTTACTTGCAGAAGTGGTATCCAGTAGAACAGTGGAATGCTTCAAAGGGATGGGACAGGACAAGGGGAGGGTGGAAGGGAGGGCAGCTGCAGAATAAGGGTGCTAGCTGCACATTCAAGCAGACTAGATAGATCTTTAGGCCTTTATCTGACGGAAAATTTCATATGTTGTAGCAGTCTCCATCATAGACACTACTGTATTAGTGGTGTAACATGTAGGAGGCTTACAGTGATTACAAAGGGAATGTGAAGAGGAATACTACATGTAGTCTCCATCACAGACACTACAGTATTAGTGGTGGAACATGCAGGGAGGTTAATAGTTATCTCAAGCAAGTAGCTACTCTGTCACTTTCTAGAAGTACTACCTAGTAGAGGCAAGGAAGAGCATGCAGCATGCCAGGAACTTTAACTCATGGTTAAAGAACTGGTGCTGTGAGAAAGGTTTGGATTCATTGGTGACTGAGGACCCAACTGGAGAGATGGAGGTTTGTTCAAGCCTGAAGTCCTGCATCCATCCTGAGGGGAATCCAAGCACCAATGATAAGTTTAAATGCTACATTGACAAGCATTTAAACCAGCAAAGGGGGTGGCAGGTCAGCAAGGAGGGTACCTACTTGCTCACCCCCACAGCTAGCAGTGGAACCAGTGAACCAGAGGAGTGGCTATCTCTACAAAGCAGTGTGCAAAAGATGGAGATTAGTGCCCAAGAGGTGGATAGGCAGAAAAGGGCAAAATTCAGCAGAAGGGCAGACAACAAGGAGAACCAGGGATAAAGGACAACCAAGAAAGGGCTGGAGTAGAACAGCGAAACAGTCTAGGGAGGTCAAATCATGGAAAGCCATGTGTGCAAATGCCAGGAGCCTTAGCAACAAGATGGAAGATCTGGAGGCTGTCATGGTGCAGTCAGACCTGGACATTGTGGCCATCACTGAAACCTGGTATAATGATAACCACGACTGGGAGATGGCCATACCTGGCTACAACATATTCAGAAGAGACAGGGCAGGCAGGAAGGGAGGAGGAGTGGCACTGTATGTGAAAAATGACATAAGGGCCACAGAGATCCAGGAGGAACAAAATGGGGAGAGATACTGTGGGTTAAGCTGAAAGGAAAATGGGGCCAGCCATCCGCACAGGTGTGGTCTATAGACCACCAGCCCAGGAGAAAGAAACAGATGGGAGTTGATGCTAGCCATCCAAAGGATGGCAGACAAGGGTGAGGTAGTACTGGTTGGAGACTTCAATATTCCAGACGTGGACTGGAGCATCCCAGCAGCAGCATCAACTAGAGCAGATTTATCCTGGACCCCTTCAGGGTGCCTTCCTCAAGCAACTGGTCATGGAACCAACTCAGCAGAAGGCAATACTGGACCTTGTGCTCACAAACAGGGACAGTGTGATGGGGATAACAGTGGGGAGCACCTGGGAAACAGTGACCACCAGTCATTGTGGTTTGAAATCACAGAAAGAGCAGAACCAAACCACACAAAAACACGTATCCTGGATTTTAGGGGGCAGACTTTGGGAAAATGGGGAGATACTTGAAAGAGGCATTAAGGGAATGGGGCAGGAATCAGGGGTTGAGGAACAGTGGGCAGTATTTAAAATAGGGATTACAAGAGCAACAGAATTATGCATTAAGCAGGTTAGCAAGAGGAAAAGGAAGAGGAGACCATTATGGTTTTCCAAAGAGGTAGCAAAGAAAGTGAAGCCAAAGCTCAGACAGAAGAACACATTGCAAAATCAGTGGGTAGGGGACAAAACCTTTACAGGTACATAAGTGAAAAAGAAAGACAAAGGGAGGGATAGTGAGACTGAAGGGGGAGGATGGGGCCACGTGGAGGATGACAACAGTAAAGCTGACATATTGAACAGGTATTTCTGCTCAGTCTTTACTGAGGAAGAGGAGGGTAATGGGTCTGAAGGGAGTACAAGGGGTGAGAATGGTGCAGAAATGGACACAAGTCCCTTTACACGAGAAAGGGTCCTGAAGGAACTGGAAGTAATAAGAGTTGATAAAGCAATGGGGCCAGATGGGGTGCACCCCAGGGTCCTTAAAGAACTAAGAGAGGTGGTGGCTGAACCTCTGGCTATCCTGTTTAGCCGATCACTGGAAACAGGGAGGTACCCAAAGACTGGAGGACAGCAGATGTAGTCCCTTATACAAAAGTGGGAACAAAGAGGAAGCAGGGAACTACAGACCAGTCAGCCTCACCTCGTAGTGGGGAAGATCATGGAAGCACTACTGAAGGAGAGATTGGTGGAACATCTGGTTGTCAATGGACCACAGGACCCAAGGCAGCATGGTTTCACCAGGGGGTCATGTCAGACCAACCTCATTGAATTTTTGACTGGGTGACTAGGGAGGTGGATCAGGGAGGGCAGTGGACATGGCCTATCTGGACTTCAGCAAGGCCTTTGACACTGTGCCACATAGAAGACTATTACACAAACTGGGGAATATGGGTGTGGGCAGGACAGTAGTGTGGTGGGTAGGTAACTGGCTGGGTGGCAGGACACAGAGGGTGGTGGTAAATGGCTGTCACCCACAGAGGGAAGAGTGACCAGTGGGGTACCACAGGGATCAGTGCTGGGACCGTCCTATTCAACATCTTCATCAGTGACATTGCCAGGACCTAGAAGGCAGAATTTCACTGTTCGCTGATGACACAAAGCTCTGTAACAGAGTAGACACACCAGAGGGTGTAGACAGAATGAGAAGGGACCTGCAGAAACTTGAAGAATGGTCAGGGGTTTGGCAGTTGAAATTCAATGCAAAGAAGTGCAAGATAATGCATATGGGGCACAAAACCCTGGCACAATATATCAGTTGGGGGTGAGGATATAGCATGCACCAAGCAGGAAAGGGATCTTGGGGTTATCATCTCTGATGACCTCAAGGTAGGGAAACAGTGTGACAAGGCAGCAGGTAAAGCAAATAGGATGCTGGGATGTATAGGCAGGGGCATCACCAGCAGGAAAAGGGGTCATAATTCCACTATACAAGACACTAGTGAGGCCCCACCTGAGTACAGTGTACAGTTCTGGAGACCATACCTACGTAAGGACATAGACAGGGTAGAGAAGGTTCAGAGGAGGGCAACAAAGATGGTGCATGGATTGCATCACAAGTCCTATGAAGACAGGTTGAAGGAACTGAACATGTACTCCCTGGAGGAGAGGAGGGAGAGAGGGATATGATAGAGACATACAAGTATCTTACAGGGAGGAACAGGGTGCAGGAATACACTATTTTTAAGCAAAAAAGATGTTCCAGGACTAGAGGGCATGGGATGAAGTTGGAGGAGGGGACGATTCAGAGGAAACATGAGGAAGAATTTCTTCACAGAACGGGTGGTGGACAAGTGGAACACCCTGCCAGAGGAAGTGGTGGGGCTGAAACAATCACAGGATTTAAGAATGCATGGATAGACATAAAGGAATTCTGGAGGTCAGGGGTAAGGGCAACAGACTTCTAGGAAAACAAACTGAACTTACAAGCTCAAATGGGCAGACTGGGTGGGCCATAGGCCTTATCTGCCCGACACTGTCTATGTACAGTATGTATCTATGTATCTATGTATTACAGGGGCATATGAAGAGGAATACTGCATACTGTAGTCTCCATCACAGACACTAGTGGTGGAACATGTAGGAGGCTAACAGTGATTACAGGGGCATGCAGAGAGGAATACTACACACTGTAGTTTCCATCAGAACACTACAGTATTAGTGGTGGAACATGTAGGGAGGCTAACAGTGATTCAGTTACAGGGGCTTCATGTGCTGTACTCCATGATATTATGGGAAGAATTCAAAAAGTTGCATGACCACTGGCTGAGATTTTAGGGAGACATAGTGTCAGGAGAGTACAGGAAGACCAGAGACAAGTTAAGTGAAGCAATACAAGGTTTGGAGTTAAAGAGTGTACTGCTTAATATTTTAAATAAATTGTATATGGACTTCACTAGTAGTGTTACAATATGTACAGTCAACCTGTGAGGAATAATTTTGACATCTGAGGATTTTTAAACTGGATAAAAGTATAATGGGTGATCATTTAATTCAAGATCATGTTAGGTACTAATAACATTAATCAGATACTAAACTACAATAAGAATAGGGGCATACTCTTAGGATTAGAGAAGAGATAGCACAAAACACTTATTGTACTCAAAGAGTGGTGAGTTTATGGAATAGGTTGCAGATACATTACAGGCAAGAGAACAGAGGCTTCCATTTTTTAAATTTACATTTTATTGATTTTAAAATGTTGCAAAATATGCAGATGTTCAGGAGTGGCATGTACAATTTTTACCACACTATTTGCATCATGTTTTCCTGCATCCACTTTGTGATCCTAGACTTTCTATGTGGAAAAAAAAACTCAGACTAAATCTCATTGCATACAGAATTTTAAAGACCATCTATGCATGTTTGTACTGTGATTAACAACGCTACCCCAAATATGAAGATCAAGTGGCATATGGGTACGATTAATGTAGTCATGCAAGTTGCACTTTAGAAAATGAGATTGTTTTATTTGAGAGGAAAAAGTAGGTCTGGTGGGCATAGGTTTCCCGAGGAGTTCCTCCCGAGAGCCAGTGTCCATAGCAGCGCATTATGATGCTTTTGCAACAAATGAGCCACATAAACCAAACTTGGGATGCAGGTTATCATGGGGATTTAGCAGTGGTGGATTAAACATATTGGTACTCTGATTCCATCTCATGAATCCTATAGTTTAATGTGTAACATCCTTCTAATATAGAAATGGGTTCTTATACATAGTGTGTTTAGTTTTATTTCTTTGTTACAGATTCTTTAGTGTTCCAAATCAGGTCTGAGTAGAATAACATAGCACTTTGGAAAGAAAATACAGCTTAGTAACCCAAACCCTGAGGACAAAATGGCAAATATCTCCACAGCGACCACATACTTCCCTTTTGTGCTCATGTATGCTGAGTATGAATGACAGCCAAACACTAACAAAGATTAGCATGCTAAAAGTGATGAATTTGGCCTCGTTATATCTATCTGGTAATTTTCGTACTAAAAAAGCAACTATAGAAGCACACACTTGCCAATACTCCAAGTATCCCAGCATGCAATAAAACATGGTCATAGATCCTTCATTACATTCAATTATTATTTTGTCCTTGTAAGAGTTCATGTTTTTCTCTAGGAAAGGTGATGAATGTCCCAGCCAAACAGTGCATACAAAGACCTGTAGAATGGCACAGAAAAAGGCCTATAAAGCTTGGAGTTTTGGATCCCACCCATGTCTTTTGCATGCTTCCTGGCCTTGTTGCATTGAATGCAATGACTACAGTGATTGTTTTTGCCAGAATAGAAGAGATACAAACAGAGAATGTTATACCAAATGCAGCTTGCTAAGTAAGCAGCTTATACTGCGTGGTTTCCCAATAAATATTAAGGAGCAGAGGAAGCAAATAATGAGAGCAACCAGGAGAAAGTAGCTGAGATTACGGTTGTTCGCTTTCACTATTGCGTGTCCTGATATTGAATAAAATCCATAGGATAGAAGCAGGAATGATGGAAAGGAAAATGGCAACACCAGTCAATGTTGCACTCAGGGATCATCAAAGGACAGGAATTCAACACGCTTCAAGATGCAGCTTATCCTTCGTTCATCGGACCAAGAATCTTCTGGACACTTGATACAGTCAGAGGCATCTGATAGAAGAACAATAAATAAATTGATTTAAGATCAAAAGCCATGTATAGTTTACATTTAATCCACTACATCACAGTTTCTTGGTTACTAAGTTCTTGTGCCAGAAACTGCAGCAGGAGAATTAAATGGTAGACACATAATTTGTTGCTCACCCAGCCACTGTTTGTCTCTAACTCTGATCTAATATCTAGTATTCTCCCCTCATTGGGTTTCTTTTAGCTGATGTCTTGAATGATAACTTTTTCTGCACAGTATGGATAGCTTTGCTAAAGCATGCATCATAATATTCTTTCCAGAATGGTTACTCAAAGCTGCTTTCCTTGGGATGATCTACTCATAACCATGTCCTCACTTTAGGATACAGTTCAGTCAAATAAGTATTCAGCATACATCATGCATTGTGTGTAGATATATAGATGTTGATGGCAGAATAAGGCTTGTGACTGATCCAGTCTACTTAATCTACTAACTATTCTCGCTTCCCTGCTGGCAATTGTAGTCTTTGTTACAGTCTCATCTTTTTCTAACTAACCCACATGCCTGTCCCATCCCTGCTGGATGCTGCTGATTGATTTGGCCTGTACAGTTTCCACTGTCATATTAATCCACTTGCCCACCACCCTTTCAGTGAAGAAGAGTTCTTATGGCCTGGATGTCCTGTTTAACCCCCCCATCAGTTTTAATAAATTCCCCAGGGATCAGTGCTAGGTCCAATAATGTTTCAAATTTTCACTGAGGACCTAGATGAAGGGGTTAGAATGACATCATCAAATATGCAGACAATAGTAAACTCAGCAGTCCATGTGAAATAGAGCAAGAGATATTATCATTACAAAATGATATAAGCACTATCACCACATGGACAGCACAATGGGGATACAATTAAATATCAGAAAATGCTGTGTATTACACATAGGTAAGAAGAATCAAAAACACAAGTATATATTAAACAACAAAATATAAAGAACAAACTCTCTGAGAAGGATTTGGACATATTAACAGATGAAAAGTTTATTATTAAACAATAGTGTACAGATGGTAAAAGCAAATAGAACTGTTAGAGCAATAAATAAAAATGTAAAAACAGGTCTAATACAGAACTTCTCCCATTATATCATTCATGTGTTAGGCCACGCCTGGTCTATGGAAGCAGTTGTGGAACCCTTCTAAGAAAGGAGCTATAAAGAATTGAAGAAAGTCAATGCCAGCTTACTAAATCTATTAAAAATTTGAAAGAAAAACCATAAGAAGAACGACTAGACTCTCTAGGCCTTCACAGCTTAGAACTGCGATGAAAAGCAGGGAGATATGTTATTTTATTTTGACCTAATGAATGACCCTAGGTAATAGCAGAATTAAACATACAGGCCGGATATTCAAACTCGCCAAAAGTGTGCAACAGCAGGAGCAAGCGCAAGTCCACTGCACCCATGCGTAAAAAGAGCCGATATTAAAAAAACTCGCGAGCCAAGATGCACCCATGGCAGATGACTGAATATCACACCACTTGTGCCAGAGTGCAACCAGGGATGTAGCTGAGCAGTCCAGATGCGCCTATAGCGCAACTAGGGGATGCCCTGCCTCAGGGCAGCAATGCAACAGCACAACAAGGGATGCAGGGTCCCACCACCCATGCCACAGATGGGCAGAGGAGCACACAGCAGAACAGACATCATCCCCACACCCATGCACTGCACAACCGGGGAGAGCTGGAATAACCACTGGCCCATGGATACCAGCAACCAACCCACAGCCGGGCCATGGTGCCCCAGCACACCCCTGGCAAGCTGTGACTGGCACAAGGAGGGCTGACCACCCCGTACCACACCATCCACCAATGCAGAGCACACCCTGCACCATGATCCCATACACCCTGCCCAGGAGTAGACCCAACAGTGCAGGACACCCTATGCATGCCACCACCCCACTGTGACAATGCAACTCTGTGCACCATGGAGCCATGCAAGGCAGCCCCACCATGAGCACCTGCTGCGGGCAGCAGACAGCAATGCAACAGATGCATACACAGTGCCACCCTGCACGTCCCCACCCAAGTGACAGCTGAGAGACCGACCATGCATCAGCACATGAGGTACCCCACATGTGACAGGGCATGCCCGGACCCCACCACCAGCGGTATAGCACCCTGCACACCCTCCCAAGGACACATCCTGCCCAGCACTGGCCACAACAGCCAGCACAGACATGCACAGTGTAGCATGGAGCATGCAGCTACACAGGATGCAACACAGTGCATGGACAAACACCCACCCATACCCAAGGGCACACCAACACAGGGACACAGTAGCGGTCAGCCAAGCCACTGGCGTGTGGCCACGGCTGACATGCACACAAGGCCAGCACCCCTACTTTGCACAGGTGTGCCAGCCACCCTGCGCAAGCACCATGAAGCTGTATGCCACCAGCATGCTGCTCGGAGCACAAGTGACAGACACTGGAGCACATCCCTGCAACAGACACAAGCGACAGCATGGAGGGGACAACAACAGCGGAGGCCAGTGCCACCAGAGGCAGACGTGCACCATACTGGTGATGGCAGGCAACCTGGCATTGTGCCGGTACAGTTGTTATCCAGCATGGACAGCCACCACTATGCGTTCACCTCTGCACACACACACACACACACACACACACACGCGCCCATGTGTGCACCACCCCTGACGCCATGCACACCACTGCAGCTGAGCACCTGTAGCCCGCTGCAAATCAGAGAACCACCACAGTTGTCATAACAAAATGCATATATTTAAAAGAAGCAACAAAATTTACAAGTATTTACAAGGGGGAAGGGCCACATAACAGGTGGGGTGGGTAAGGACAGGGTGAACATATGGGAGAGGGTAGAAGGGTGTGAGGGTGGGTCAAGGGGAAGGTGTTAGTAGGGGCATGGAGTCTCAACGTGTGCCCCGGTCCTCCTCCACATGGCGCCTACATCTCTCCTCCTCCTCCTCACCCGTGGTGGTCGATTCTCTGCAAGAGCTCCAGGGTCACCTGCCACCTGGAGCAGCTCCCACACACCTCTCACCAGCACCTGGAGTTGCCATCCACCTAGGACAAGGGAGCAGAGTCAATAAGTGTGACTGCCCAGCCCCTGTAGCCCACCCATTGTGCATGGCATACAGCCATGTGCCACGTCCCTGTGATGGTATGCGACCACCCACAGTGACCGTGTCCACAAGACCTGTTTACCCAGGCAGCCACAGCCATGTGGACCACTGCACACACCCACCGCCCATGTCCTGCACAGCACCACCATGGCTGTACAGTGACTTGGCTATGCGCTGTGAAGGCAGTGCCACAGCCATGTGCCCAGTGCATGCATGGACCAGCATTGATGCACTCCCAGACATGCAGTGCCACTGGACAGTGCTGACTATAACAAGTTGCATGCATGGCAGTGGTGTCAATGGATGGTGGCCATGCCCCGCTGCCTGCCCAGTTATACAGCATCCAATAGTAATCATGGATGAAGGCACTCACCATCATCAGGCTGGTCCACATGCTGCTGAACACCTTGCCCCTCCTGCCCTGCTGCTCCTCCAGGTGGCGCCCACTCGCTCGCCTGTCTGATTCTTCGGGCCCTAAGGTGCAAACATGGAGAGAGGAACATCAGTACAATCCGTAGCAAAGTCCCCTGCCCCATGTGTGTGCAATCCCACACAGCCATACCCATCCACCCCATACCCCGATACCACCACCATGGCCAACACTGGATGACCCCCATATGCCGGACACATGTAACCATGATACCCATATGGACGATAATAGTGTATGGATGTGGCACTTACCTGGCCATGGCACTGTGCCCTCCTGGCACAGCGCCCACAGGTGGGCAAGCAGGTCCGGGTCCCTGCGGCTGAGGTCCCGTGAAGGTGGCGACACTGCTCCACCTGCACCCCATACCAGTGGCCTCCTCGGGGCGCCAGCCACCTCCTGCCACACTGCACTCCTGGATCTGTCCAGGGTGCATCTCCTACAAAGCCCCAGCATGGGGCTCTAAAATTGCCACCAGGTTGGCAAGCTCCACCTGACTCACATGACTGCTTCTTCTCCCGTGCCATCTCATCAATGTGGTGGATTCAAATGGCGCTGCAGCATGGTCCTGCCACTGCAGATGCTGCGTGGTACAGCACTGCCATTCCCTATCATGCTGTCACCGAACAGCGGGATAGTGGTGCACCCATGCCTGACATGGTGCCTAGGGGGCAAAGGTTGGACACAGGGTCAAGAGTCGCTGGCGCATGGACAGCCATGCAGCGCATTGGAACCCAATGCATGTAGCGCGATTGGGTGCCTGTTTGCCACCTCCTGTAGCGGCCTACAGTGCTGTTGCCCCAGTGCGCCCATGACACCCCAGTGCCACAGTGCCATATATGTGAACAGCGCTGTAGCGCCACTGGCACAATAGTGGCCGTGCTCTGCATTGCCTCCCATGCACAGCACATCAGCAGCACGGCAGGTGCCTGCATCATCAACCTGGGCATGCGCAGTTAGGTGTGTACTTCGATGTCACAGAACTCGCGCCTCTTGGCTCAGCACGGTCAACACAATTGCGCAAAGCGCAACAGTGCGATAGTCAGCTGGCATATGCAAATCATCTAATCAGCCATTCAATGGCGCAGTCACTGCATTTGCATCCACTTAAAATGCGCCGCCTCATTTGCATGAGTTGCACTATAAAAATGCAACATTGGCTGCACTGGCCATAGTCGGTTACTGCAGCCCTATTGCGGTGAGTTGCATGCTGTTTGGGGAGTGTGGACTGTGGTGTTTGGGACATGCATGGGACTGCACAGTCACAGGTAACACCTGTCATTCTCACAGGAGGAATCATGACCGATTGTGAGGTGGAGGAAGAGGAACAGAGACATGGGAGGAAGAGGAGGCCAAACTTCACAAAGGCAGAGACAGATGCCCTGTTTGAGGCCTACCTCGACCAGGAGCCACTGCTCAGCAGACGCCAGGAACACCACAGACCCTTGCTGCTGCATGGGAGGAGGTGGCGATGCTGTCAACCTGCATGGCAGCCACCAGCGCCCTTGCAGGAGTGCAAAAGAAGATGAGCACATACAGGCGGAGAATTAAAGAGAAGGTGGCTGCCATCAGGGCAGCATGGTCTGCGACTGGTGGGGACAGCCAGAGTGCAACGCCTGACCGCACAAGAAGGTGGGTTGCTGCCAGCATGCAGCATTGCACCATCAAGGGTGTTCCGGTGGTGGATTCCAGACAGGTGGTAGCCCGTCACTGCATGGTAGGTCCTGGTCTGTCAATGGGGGGACAGGGTAGGTCACATACATTAATGCTACTGTTTTTCCTTACAGCTCCTGAGCGTCCACATGGGTCAGCCGGTGGTGGTGGGCTTCTCCGCTGAGGGTGGTCATGGAGATAGAGGAGGGCCCGTCCACCTCCACAGGCATACGGGGATCAGGGTGACATTGGCCCACCTGAACATCCGGACTGATGTTGGTGGCGAGGTGCGGAGGAGGCCCTGCCTGTGTCCCAGCATGCTTGCGTCCATGGATGCCAGCATGCCAGAGACTGGGCTGGTGCGGATCCGTCACCGATGGATGATGGAGCTAACATCATGGGCAGTGAGGCGTGTGGGCCATGGGATGGCCACAGCAGGTGTGACACACGGGCATGGCTGTGGGTGGTGCCACCGTGGAGGCCTTTGTGACATCACAGTCCCAGCCTGTGCCTGTCTGCACCAGTGGGGCAGCACTGGTGTGTGTCCAGGACAGTGGGACTGTTGCGCTACTCGGGCGGCACCATTGAGCCCTGGAGAGTGGCAGCCGGAGGGGCAGTATCAGCAGTCGGCCAATGGCCATGGGGTACAGTGTCAGGGGTGGCATCAGTGCACCACCTGTGGACATGCCCAGGCCTGGCCCTGGTGTGCAGCACCCACCCTCAAGGGGTGATGACCATCAGGGCCATGAACACCATGAGGGACAGCATCCGATCAGGCAGATCACCTCTTAGATGAGCACACCCACATTCTCCAAGCATCAGTTGATCAGCAGATGCGGCTTGTGACGTGGTGGATGCACTCAGTGGGCTCTGCGCCAGGCAGAGGAGTGGCGCAGCAGAGACACTGCTTTGCTCCTGGTAGGATGGACCGGTTGCAGGAGGATGTGACCTGCCATTGACAGGCAGACACATGCAATTACAGCCTGTCATGGCTACACAGTTATTTGCCCATGCATCGCAGACACCGCGCAGTGCAATGTCCACCCCCATTCCCGGCGCCGCGCGACATCCTCCTGTCAACACTGGGTTCAGCTGTGGGCATCCAAGCACACCTGGCACAGGCATGTTCAGTGTGCAGCAGACCACTACGAGCACAGTCGCTTTCACGCAGTGAGAACCCCTGTGGGACTATCAGTGCCACCCCAGAGGCCATTGGTCAGCCTGTCACTGCTGTCGGGGTCGCGGGGGCCACCCACGCATCCGTGGCAGCCGTGGCACTGTGGTGCGTGACTGACCTGTCTCCCAGCACGGCTACCGTCTGATGCTGCCCCTGTGCATTGTGTTGTTCAGCGTGCAATGCACGGGTGGGGTACCCAGCCCTGCACGCACACACACGCTTCCATCTGCACACCTCCAGGCTGCTGTCCACTGTGGCATGTGCATGATGATGCCTGCGTTGCGCTGTCCGCCACTGTGCAATGATGCCCAGCGTCTGACACATGCACAATGACAGGCAGTGGGTGTGGTGGTCTGTGGACATGTGTGTGGCTAGGGTGGCGGTCTGGGTTGGCGTGCCTCCTACTCTTTGTGCATGTCTTGTGAGGGTGTGTGTGTATAACCACGTGCCATGTTAGACCTTGCCCATCCCTGGCAGTGTGTGTGGTTCCATACTCGGCCACTTCCCTTGACAGCATTCACCCCTGGTGTTTGTCCATGCGTGTTTGTGGGTTGTGCCTTTGCCACTGGTGGTTGCACATGGCCCCATGACTTACCTGGGTTGGCTGAAGTGCTCCTCTGTGATGGTGTCCCAGTGCAACTGTGCCAGCCGGATCAGTGGGGGTCCCATCGCCCAAGGGGGGGCTGCCCATCACCATCTTCACCAGCATCCTCATAGTCCCCATTGCTGTCCCCCTCTTCAGCCTGTATGGCTATCCCACAGTCGTTGGCCATGTTGTGCAGGATGCAACAGGCCAGGAATAGCCCACAGGCCTTTGAGGGCTGTACTCTAGGGCACCGCCAGACATGTCCAGGCAACGGAAACGCGTTCTCAGCATCCCGAACACCCCGATGACATTGCGTGTAGTGGCATGTGCCTCATTATAGCATTGCTGCGATAGGGTCATGGGCCACCAGTATGGTGTGAGCAGCCAGGGATGGAGTGGGTATCCACTGTCACCTGTGTGTAGAGGGTGGAGGTTAGTTTGGTGATCAGCGTAGCCCTGCCTTGGGCCATCTAGGCCACCCCATGTCACCTCTGACTATGCCCCTCCCAAGCTCTATGTTTTCCGCGTGCTTTGCATATTCACCTACTAAGTGGCCAGTCAGGATGTCCCCACTCTCGAATCTGTGGCACAGTGCTGACTGGTGTCAGATGAAGGCATCATGTGCTCCCCAGGGTGCGTGGCACAGACAGTGATTATACCCCTGGCATACGCTACACCACCTGGCAGTTGATGCTTGCATAGCCCTTCTGATTGATATATGCAACCCTTTGGGGCCAGGTGGTGTGCAGATGGCCACATGGGTGCAGTCTACTGCCCCTAGCACGCAAGCATATGTGCTACCCTGTGGAACTCCTGTATGTTTGCTGTGTGCTCCGCCAGTGTGCTGGGGAAATGGATGTACTCCGCAACATGTGGCAGCAGTGCACTGAGGAATTGGGTGAGGTGGCATGACATGGCCGACTGGGTTATTCCTGTGGTGTCCCCTGTTGGTCTCTGGAAGGTACCCATGGCGAGCAGGCACATGCAAGCTGTCACTTTAGTCTCCACTGACAGAGCATGGCTCTGTCGTGTGGATGCCTGCATCACATCACTGCACAGCTCACAGAGCCACCTCAGAATTGCCCAGTTCAGGCGGTACCCGGCCCACAATCTCAGTATCGGTATACAGCTCGAAGCTGGTGCAGGCTCGGTACTGCCTGTTGGGGGCATACCGCTGCCAGAGCCCTTCAAGGCTGTGCCCCCTGCCTGCCTTCTCACCCCCTCATAACTGCCTCCATCTGGATGGTAGAACTGGCCAAGTCCCTGGCTTGTGTTCCCCCACCGGCTGTTTCTGTGTTCTGCTTGCTGTCCTGGCTGCAACTTCCCTGCACCAGGAACACCTTCCTCTGGTGGCTCAGTGCTGTGTGGCACTTCCCTTCTGCACTGCACTGTGGCTGTGGCTCCCACACCTTCCTGTGCCTGTGGGTTCCAGGTGCCCTTTCTCTGTCCTGTCCTGTGTGTGTGTGTTGCCTGTGTGGCTGGCTATCGTTCAGCAACATGTACCTTCCCTGTAGCGTTCTTGCACCTCTCTCTTGTTCATTTTATTTTGGCTCATTTCACTACAGCGCAACTTCTGCTTGCTCCCCTATTGTGCATGGAGCATGTTGTTGAATATCGCACTGCGCCATTTATGCATGGTTCCTCCCCTTCAGTTGTGCATGCATTCATTATCATTACGCTCTTAGCAGGTGTGAGTTAAGAGCATCTGCCTCCCACTGAATATAGCAGAATGGCATTTCAGACTTTGCTGGTGCAACCCTATTCGCATGGCGCAACCCTTTGCATATCTGGGCAACAGTATAAACCTGATAGATTTGAAGTAAGAGGTCACCCTTACAGGTCAAATCCAAAAAGTATAAGTCAAATAAAGAAAAACTTTTATACAATCTGAGCAACTAACCTATAGAATAGATTACCTGAACATGTGATCACAAGCAATAAAGAGAAAATGTTAAATGAAATCTAGATAACTATATAAATATGGGGGTAACATGAATTATTTTATTATGTCATAAAGGAGCTACCTCATGGGCCTTGACCTTTCATTGTGAATAATTTCTTAGTGAATCTTCCCTCTCAGACTAATTTTTATTTATTTATCTTATTTATTGAACTGTTTTGCCAGGAAGGGCACACTGGACAAGTTTCTCATCTCACGGTGCATCCTGGGGGAGAGCGGTATAATGGAAAATTAACACACCTAAATACATACATACATCTGACCAAACAGCAATACAAATTACACAGTGATGTAAGACAGTGTAAACTGTCCAGTTGCTTACAGATTGTAATGTACATTCAAGTGCAGTAATGAAAAAGAAAAAAAGAAATATATATATATTGTTTATAATTCTAGGAATAGATAATTGCAACCTTCAGTTGTACCTGCTTTATCTGAAGGAGATACTAACAATGAGCCAGCTAGCAGATAACAAAGCAGAAGTAACATGAAGGGGAGCTATCTGCAGGTACAATTTATGAGAGGAAGTTACTGTATGTAGGGCAGAAAAAATGGAGTGGGGAAGATGATTGGTGAATCTGTTGAGGAAGAGCATTCCATAGTTTAGGAAGCAATGCAAGAAGGTTATTTGGCCTACAGCGTTGACCAACAAAGAACTACCATTAAACAGGAGTCAGATAATCTAAGGGAATGTGTAGGGTGTATAGTGTGTATAGGTGGATAGTAAGGAAGTAAGATATGAAGTGTTCCAAACCAAAATTTAGAGACAAATTTGGTGCAGTGGAGGTGGCAGAAATTTTGTAAGAGAAAAAGCCAGGGAGTGGTAGAGATTATACTGATGGGTGAGAGAGGAGGAGTCCAGAGCAAATTGACAGAAGGAGTTAAAAAGGGTATCCAATCTTGTTACGGAAGACTTGGGAGTGGCACTATAGTCTACATCACAGTAGTCAAAAATTGGTAGGATCATCTGCTGGACAAGTTCATGTCTAGCTGGTAGCAGGAGAGGCAGCTATGGTTCCTGTATAATGTGCCCAACTTGGGGTGATGTTTCTTCAGGATGGCATCCACATGACCAGAGAAGTTGAGGTGTTGGTCAAGCCAAATCCCCAAGTACCTAAAGGATGTGATGTCCTTAGGATAGTCCAGTCAAGGCCATAGAAGGAGGGCAAGGAGGGAGCCTAGAGAGCCTCTGCCTTGTGCCGATGGTCATTGAGACTGTCTTCTTGGCATTAAGGAAGAGTTGATGGGAGCTAAACCAGTGTTGAACTTTATTGAAGTCATGCTGAAGTCTGATTTCTGATAAACAGGGGACTGGCCTGCGGTGAAGAGGATTGTGTCATCAGCGTACATGTGAATGGAGGTGGATGAGCAGGCTGAGGGAAGGTCATTTAGAAATATTGAGAATAAGATATGGCCCAATATGGATCCCTGAGGTACGCTGTTGTTCATGGGGATGTGGAGTCTGCTATTCTGACAGACTGAGTCCTTCCTACCAGGTAGGTTCTGAACCAGTTTGAGGCAGAGTCAGCTAAGCCAGCTGAGGAGAAGGAGTTTAAGAGAAGGGTGTGAGAGACAGTGCTGAAAGCCTTTGCAGTGTCAACAAAGATGGCTGATGTGATTTGGCCACATTTTTTCTGGGGAGGTTCCCAAGGAAATCACTGAATAAATCTTTCAAATAACTTTAGAAGAGGAGCATGTCTTGTTTTTGTGTACTGTGAAAATGTCAAAGCAAAGTTAGTAAGGTCAGTCCGGGTGGCACTGAGGTTGGCGCTGGTCGCTACACCTCGTGCCATGCCCGGCGACCCATGTTCGAGGCAGGCACGGGTTGTCGAAGTCGTGGGGAGGAGATGGATCGAGCGCCCGGAGGACTGCTCATCTCCGGGTGGGGGATTCGGGCGGCCGGTGCTTGCCTGACTGTAGCGGAGGCTGGGATCGACAAACACGCAGCACGAGAGACAGGGAGGTGGACGGGCAGATGCTTGACTAGTGTGCACGGAGCGTGTACATACTCAGTCGCTGGCCATTGCACGCCACGCCCGCCGGAGAAAAATCGGGAAAAAATGGAGCCTGCAGCACTATGTCATTCCCGTCGCCATTCCCGGAGGATACCTCCCTGGCATGGACCCGTTCTGGTGGGTTGAGTCACTCCCCACCACCCTGCTGCAAAGGTGAAGTCGCGGGTGCTGAAGGAGGGGTCTCATGTCCAGGGATGGTGCCAGAGGAAGGCAGATTGCGGGGAGGCTCCTGAGAAATAACATCAAAAAATAAAAGTTGGTAAGGCTGCTCGAGCAAAAGTTCATCACAAATTCAGTTTTAAATTTTTCTTTTTTTTTTATTAAAGTCTGTATGATAGGTAGGACCCCTAGTGCTCTGTGGCAGAATTTTCTGATTTCTATGCAGGGCTGCTTGGTTTCTGAGGCAGCATTTTCTGATTTCTGCAGCAGGATTTATTCATTTCTCTGGCAGACCACAGTCCTGCCATTGGTTAACTATGATGTGATGTCATCAATGACATCATATGCTGAGCATAGAGGAGGGGCTTCAGGATAAACAAGAAGGGAAAGAAAGCCTGACCTATGGAAAAACAGTATATTTGAATAAAAATTCACCAAAAACAGTGAATTATGCAGCACTATATACATTCTGCATGCATGATGCAAAGTCTGCAGAAAATTCTGCAACCACAGAATTGTAGAATTCCAGGGGCCTTGACGATAGGTCCCAATGTTTTGCCTGGATAAGGCTTCATCTGTGGAGCTATTAATACATAAATATCATAATTTAGTATATTTATAATTTTATACATTTTTAATATTTTTAGTTTTATCAATTATATTCTTAATTGCATATTCAATAGATGGGTATCAAAAATATCAGACAGTCTGTACATTAATTTCCATATTGTTATTTGACTTACTGGTACTGAATAATACAAGTATTTACATATTTACATTTTTGCCCACACAATCGGCTACCAGTTATTAATTTGCATATAAAATGCTGCCTGACCTTTAACTTGGCCTCGCAGCTCTGTTGTGTGCTGGTATTTCTGTTTGTATGCACAAGTTTGTTACCATCTCTAAATCTGCAGCAAGGCCCAGAGCAAGAAGGCTAGGGCTAAGAAACCAAGCTGGGTGAGCAAGGAGGTCATGGAAAAGGTAAGGAGGAAAAGAGCTGCCTTTAGGAGGTACAAGAAAACAGGGATGGGGAGGATAGGGAGTAGTGCCTGAAGGAATCAAAGGAGGTGACATGGGCAGTAAGGCAGCCAAGGTGTCTACAGAGCTCAGGCTGGCACAAGGCATTAAGAAAGGTGAGAAGGACTTTGTTAGGTACATCAGGAGAAAAGGAACTGTAAGGACCACATGTAAGGATTAGGAAGGAGTGAAAGCAGAGGCGATAAGGCAGAAGCACTAAATGATTACTTCTGCTCTGTATTTACTAAGGAGAAAAGGGGTGATACCCAAGGTGGAGGAATGGCAAAACAGGGGAGGGGTCAGATGGGGAAATCATGGAGGGCTGAGTTCTGGATGGTTTGAGGGCACTGAGGGTGGACAAGGCACCAGGCTCAGATGGTATCCACCCAGGGTACTGAAGGAGCTGTCAGAGGTCCTTGCAGGACCTTTGGCAGACCTATTAAATGCCTCACTACACTCAGGAGTGTACCTCATGACTGGAGGATGGCTCATGTGGTGCCCTTCCACAAGAGTGGCCCCAAGGATGAACCAGGTAATTACAGACCAGTGAGCCTCACATCCATCGTGGGTAAGCTGATGGAGACTATCCTGAAGGAGAAGCTGGTGGCCCTCCTGGAGGCCAAAGGACTACAGGACAGCAGACAGCATGGTTTCATACATGGCAGATCCTGCCAAACCAACCTGGTGGAGTTCTATGACTGGGTAACTAGGCAATTGGACAGGGCCATGCAGTGGAAGTCCTGTATCTGGACTTCAGTAAGGCATTTGTCTCAGTGCCACATGGGAGGCTGGGAAGTAAGTTAGAAGGCACAGGGCAGGTGCAAAGCTGGTGAGATGGGTAGGGAACTGGCTTCAGGGAAGGCAACAGAGAGTGGTGGTGTGTGGGCTCTCATCCCCAAGGTTAGTGATGAGCAGTGTTCCACTTGGCTCAGTGTTGGGACCAGGGTTGTCTGGAATATTCACTGCAGACATATCATTGGACATCAAGAGCAAGATCAGTCTGTTTGCTGATGTCACCAATATGGGAGTGGTGGTGGATGACCTAGGGGATGGCAGGGGTTGCAGGATGATCTGGAAAAGCTTGAAACCTGGTCAGACACCTGGCAACTGGGGTTTAATGCCAAAAGTGCAAGGTGCTGCATTTTGGGCTGAAGAACCCATGGAGGAGTTACCAGCTAGTGGGGTGCAGCTGGCCAAGACAGAGGGGGAGAATGATCTGGGGCAGCTCATTTACAGGGTCAATGAACAACCCGGCACAATGTGGGAAGGCAGCTGCAAGGCTAACAAGATGCTGCGTTCATTGCAAGGGTATCTCCTCGAGGAAAGGGAGGTGATTCTGACACTGTATAGGTCATTGGTTAGACTGCATCAGGAGTACTGCGTGCAGTACTGGTGCCCATATCTGAAGAGGGACATTACGTTTCTGGAGGGGTGCAGCAGGGCAACAAAGATGATCAAGGGGCTGGGAGACTTACCATATGAGAGGAGGCTGAGGGAGCTGAACATATACTTGCTGGAGGCAGGAGGGACGGGGGACATGATTAAACTTTTAAGTACATGAAAGGAATAAACAAGACAGGTACATAGGGCTGTTCAAAGTAAGTGAGGAGGGACACCCAGGGCCATGATATGAGACTGAATAGAGGAAGGTTCAGAAGGGAGATGAGGAGACACTTTTACAGAGAAGGTGGTAGCTGGGTGGAATGCATTATTGGCAGAAGTGTTATTCAGTAGAACAGTAGACTGCTTCAAAGGGGCTGGGACAGGGCAAGAAGGAGGGTCAAGGAGGGAAGGGTGGAAGGAGGTGCAGCTGCAGAATAAGGGTGCTAGCTGCACATTCAGAGCAGACTTGATAGACCTCTAGGCCTTTATCTCCTGGGAAATTTCATATGTTCATATGAATGTAAGAAAAATCTTTTTCAGTATGCAAATTTCTAGCAGAGACATTCAATTAGTGATTAATAACTTTTTATTTAGAAATCACCTGTTTCATCAGCTTGTTTTATGTGAATTGATTTTACATTCCTTATTTTTCTTTCCAGCAGTTTTCAAAAATTCCTGTCAATATATAAACAATGAAAGCTTAACCTTAGCTTGTGTTGGAGTTTTAAATAATAATCTTAACTAATTATACATCATTATCTTGGTTGCATTCGATTTCACCTTCACTCTAGTCTTAGACTGTCTTTGCATTTTATAAAATCATTACAATCGCATCACATAGTCACCACTTCAATTGCTGTCTGATTTATCTCAGTTATTAGTTACAAAATGTTGAGATTCCTTCTCTTAACTTATTTATAAAGCTTTCCTTGTTCATCGATTGAGAAAGAGTTAAACACATTCTTTACATCAGGTTTGGTGCAGTGGTGGAGATGGGGGGCTGGGGGCGGTGGCCTCCAGCTGCCCAGTGTGAGAGTAGTGGCACCCCACCACCATCTTTAATCACTCTTTGGTGCCCACTGTGGAGCTAGTGATTGACTGAATGCCCCAGCTCCCAAACCTGGCTTCACCACTGGTTTGGTGTGGAGCAGCAGTGTCTGATCCAGCAGTAGGGAAGTCAGCACTTCCCACTTCCTCTTATGCCTGTGGGAGTCCTTGACCACACCTGGTAGCAATCTCACATCACTATGGTGATGTGGTTGCTAACAACTATGCTTCTCCTACAGGCATTTTAGGCCAAACTTTTCCCTTCAGCATGCAAGGGCTTTCTGTTTTGTATAAAATAAAACAAGCATTTGTCAATGCCGAACGCTAACGCTTAGGTATTTGCAGTGGTGTTTGGCATGTATGGTGCTTTACCCTAATGCCCTGTGCGACTGCTGGTATTTGCACAATAAATTGTCAGCATGACCTTTTGTTACCCCCATTATGCGCTACATAGGCGAAAACATTTTGGGCAGGATGTGAAAATGACAGCTGTACTGCTCTATAAGGAAGTGTGGTAAAATGGCAATGTTGAAAATCTGGAGTGGAAATATTGAAAATTGCAAACCCACGAGCGGCGTGGAACTGTGCAGCCACGCATTAAAAACAGTCATTTTAGGAATTTTTTCACCAAATTTCAACATTGCCATTTTAAACCTCTGCTAATGAACAGTGCCACTGTGATTTTCTTACTGTGTCCCATACATTGATTTCAAGACACCGATCATAGCCATTGTGCAACTACATGGGCGAAAGACATTTTGGGCAGGATGTGAAAATGACAGCTGTACTGCTCATAAGGAGGTGTGGTAAAATGGCAATGTTGAAAATCTGGGTGAAAATATTGGAAATTTGCAAACTTACGTGCGTAGGAACTGCACAACGTCGCTCGTAAAACAGTTATTTGTAGAATTTTTGGCCAAATTTTCAACATAGCCATTTTAAGATCTCTGCTCATGAACAGTGACACTGCGATTTTCTTAATGTGTCCCATACACTGAGTTCGCACACCGACTGTGCCATTATGCGCTACATAGGCAGAAACACATTTGGGCAAGATGTGAAAATGACAGCTGCAGTGCTCATAAGGAGGTGTGGTAAAATGGCAATGTTGAAAATCTGGAGTGAAAATATTGAAAATTAGCAAACTTACTGGCGTGCGTGGGAACCTGCGCGCAGACTCATAAAACAGTAATTTTAGGAATTTTTCACCAAATTTTCAGCACAGCCATTTTAAGACCTCTTCTCATGATCAGTGTCACTGTGATTTTTAATGTGTCCCATACATTGAGTTAGGTACACAAACTACGCCATTGTGTGCTACCTGGGCGGAAACACGTTTTGGGTGAGATGTGAAAATGACAGCTGTACAGCTCATAAGAAGTGTGATAAAATGGCAATTTTGAAAATCTGGTGAAAATATTGAAAATCCACAAACTTACGAGCCTGTGTAGGAACTGTACAGCATACGCTAAATAAAAGCAAATATTTTAAAATTTTTGCAAATTTTTAACATGGGATTTTGGGACCCTTCTCATGAATGATGTCACTGTCATGGCATTATTCAAGGCTGAAGGTGATTTTTCACAGTGACTGCGCAGTGCCTCGCGAAATCACCCTCGTGCCCGAATAACGCCATGACCGTGACATCATTTATGAGAAGGGCACCAAAACCCCATGTTGAAAATTTGGTGCAAAAATTCCAAAAATGACTGAGATATGCAATAAGTTGAACCCCATCTAGCCCATTATACAGCTTACTGGCATTTTCTCAGTTCGCAGTAACTGAAGAGTGCAGGCGTGTTCCCGGTCCACCGAAGATCGTTGCGCCAGAGTCGGAGGTAGAGTATGGGGTGGGGTGTGGGAGGCTGGATGCACAGTGGGTGGAGTGCGGGTTGTGGGAGGGGCTGGGAGGCGCCGTGGGACGTTTTTATTTTACAGGTGTTAAAAAACAACGGCGTGGGACCGCTTTGCCACGCTGGGGTGGGCTCCCAACATGGCACAAGATGACTCGGGGAGGAGCCAGCGGGATTGGGCACCCTGTCAGCAAACTATGCAGGCGGGGGCAGAGGAGCCGATGGGGGATTGGGCACCCCCGCCGGCAAAAACAAAGGCACGCTTGCCACGCTGGGGTGGGCCCCAGCATGGCAGCAGGTGATGGTTTGGGAGGCCATGGAGCCAACGGGGATTAGGCACCCCGTCTGCAAACAAAGTTTGTGGCAGGAAAGCTGTGGAAGTGGGCGTGGCGTGCGGCGGGGCAGTAGCGTGACTCGAGGGGGGACGTCAGGACGGGCGCGCCAGTACGGCAGCGTGCTTTCCTTGAAGCAGGGGAACACAGCTGTCACAGCTGAGCTCCTGCACCCATTGGTGCAGGACCACACGCCTGCTCAAGGAGCAGTGCATTGGATGAGAGGCACACCTCCAAGTGTGTTACTATCCCAAAGCGTTCCCTTTGCGCCGGCGCAAGCAAACGAAACTACATTTCTTTATAAGTTTGCCTGCTGTGCTCACATTCAGCCTTCTAACATTTGTTTTGTCCCTATGTATAATCGCTTTTACCAGTGTTACCAAATGCAAAGTGTTTTGTTCTTGTTTACACCGGGGTCCTCTTTAATGGGGGTAAATTTTCTTGTGCTTCACATTAGTTCTATTTCATACTCTCAAGTAGATAAATTTACTAATATAGAGGAACTGTGAGATCTTCAGTAGAAGTTCATTATTCTTGTTCCTTTTGTGTAAAGTATTGTGTTTGTATTTTTCTTGGCCAAATGGTTCTCTTTGCTCTTAATGTCTTATTGAAATAATTGCACATATTCACATTGCTTTAAAATTCCTTCAAAAGTTATCTTATTATTATTTTTATTTTCCTTTCAGAATAATGTATTCTTTCTTCAAGATTCATTTCTCTCATGTAGAAATGATGTTTAAGAAGATAGAGATTAGGCATTGGTGGCTAATGAAGCGTGGCCCTCTGTCAATATGTTCATGGGCCATATTATCACTGTTTTACCTTGTATAGTTTTATACATACGATAACTCCTTCTCTTCTACTTAACTTTACCAACATGCTTGCCAGTTTGTATCTTCATTCAAGCCCCAAGGCTGACCAGGAGTATCCTCTTCAAGCACCAACCACATGTCTTTACAGGGATTATAACAACAGAGTAGAAGCATGCACCTCGACAAAGGTTTAATGAAAGCCTGTAATAGCTGCCGTAGGAATAACACACACACACACACAATGAGTAACTCGGAAATTAAATTTGATGATTGTTTTCAGGTAACTTTTTACCCTGCTGTGAACAGCATGAAATAGGAATTCATCTTCCAACAGAGTGAAGGTGAAATCAAATGCAACCAAGATAATGATGTATAATTAGTTAAGATTATTATAAGAAAACAGCAACATAAGTTAAGGTTAATCTTTGTTGTTTATACAGTGACAAGAATTTTGAAAATTGTTGGAAAGATAAATAAGAAATGCCAAAGCAATGCACATATAACAAGCTGGTGAAACAGGTGATTTCTAAACAAAAGTCATTAATCACTAGTTTAATGTTTTTGCTAAAATTTGCACTGAAAAAGATTTTCTTACATCCAAAGATGGTAACAAACTTGTGTATGCAGACAGAAATACCCGCACACAACAGAGCTGCAGAACCATGTTAAAAGATCAGGCAGCATTTTATATGCAAATTCATTACTAGTTGTAGATTTTGTGTGGGCAAAATGTGAATATGTAAATATTTGTATTATTCATTACCAGTAAGTCGAATAACAAAATGGAAATTAATGTAGAGACTGTCCAATATTTTTGATACCATCCTATTGAAAATTCAATTAAGAATATAATTGAAAAATGAAAATATTAAAATGTATTAAAATTATACATATACTAATATATGATATTTATGTATTAATAACTCCGAGATGAATCCTTATCCAGGCAAAACATTGGGCCCTATCGCACAGACTTTGATAGAAGAAAAATAAAGAAAAATTTAAGACTGAATTTGTGTGATGATCTTTTGTTCGAGCAGCCTTACTGACTTTTGCTTTGATATGATTTGGCCACTGTCCATCCCTGAGGGATAGAGTGCGAGCCTAATCAGTGAGGTAGTAGTGGAATGGTTCTTCCAGAACCCAGATTGGAACAGAGTTAAAAATTTAGATTAGAGAGGAAGGAAGAGAGTTGTGAGAGACCAAGATGCTCTTGGAGCTTAGCAAGGGTAGGAAGGAGAGATGTGTGGTGATAGTTAGCAGGGGTGGAGGGATCACCACCACAGGCAGGGAAGAACAGTGACATGCTTCCAAACAGAAGGGATAGTAGCTGAAGTGAAGGAAAGTTTGAGAAGATCTGATAATGGAGCAGAGATGGCTGGAGCTGACAGATACAGCTGTTTAGGTTCAAACCATCAGGCACGCTGCCTTTAGAGGGGTTAAGAGCATATAGTGCATTCAAGATGTCTGAGGATGAAATTATTGAGAAAGTGAAAAATTAGACAAAGAGGGTAGCCAGGTAGTGAGGGAGTCTGCATGCTGGGGAAAAGGTAAGGAGGATAGGGGAACAGAGGTGCAGGAGGAGAAATAGAAATTAAATTCAGTAGCAACACTGAGGTGGTCAGCAATTTGAGTGTTGTTTATATTAAGGAGTGGGAGGGGAGGAGGGGTAGAAAAGGTGAGTGAATAACATTCCAAAATTTTGAGGTTTTTTTTATGTTGGACTGGAAAGTAGAGCACAAGTAGTCAGCTTTAGCTAAGTGGGTGTCTTTTATGCACCTATTACATAGATAGCGTAGGTGCCATAGTCTTGAGGGAGCTTAAATGCTTTATGCATTTTCAAAGCTTGATCCTGGGATCTTAGGCACACCAGGATTTCAGGGGTGATCCAAGGAGATGGCAACCCCTAACCCTGGAGCACAATAGCGGGCATATTTGTTACAAATCTCAGAAATTCATCATGAAAATAGTCGTAAGCATCATCTATGGAGTTCGTCAATGATATAGAATCCAAGTTTGTGTTGTCCAGGTCATGGAGGGAGGAGTGAGGTCAGTCATTTATATGAACAAAATTATAGAGTTTTCCAGATTTCCAGTGACACAAGCCTAAGAGATGGCAGCCTGTGGGAGAGCTCTGCCTGGACAGCTACAATTATGCCTCCTTCAACAGTGTTGAATTCATTCTAAGCTTCAGTTTGATATTAAGGAGGTTCTTACTGTCTAGGCAGATGGTGGCAGTTTAAAATTGACAGCACTTGCAAGAAAACTACAAACTTTCACCCTGTGCAATACTGGTCTGGTTTGGTAATGGTGGTGGAATATTCTGGCGATATTGAGCAGCCAAAAATGCAATTTTATTGAAAGAAATGCAGTCCTTTCAGAATCAGACCTGAACACTCTATCAGCAACTTCAGTCTTCCATCAAGCAAATAGAAGAGCAAACTAATTCTTTGGAGCAACAGGTATTGGACATGGATGGTCAGGTGGACCAATTAGAGCATTTATTGCCCAACTCCTGCAGGCCTCGCAACAACTAAATGAGAAGTGTAATGATTTAGAAAACAGATCAAGATGGAATCATCTTCATTTTTATGAAATACTGGAAGGCCTATAGGGAAAAGGGATATTTTGGTTTTCTCAGGACTTCTTTTCCATGATTCTGGCTGTATTTGATTTAATGCCTTTCCCCACTGAATGGGCTCACCATGCTCTTACTGCCCAAGCTCATGGTCCTGGAGACCGCCCAAGATCAATTATTGTCCGCTTCTATAACTATGCGGTCAAACAGGCAATACTTGTCAGAGCTTGACCAAGTGGTTAGTTGATGTATAAAGGGTATCACATTCTTATGGACAATGACTATTCCATGATTATACAGTGCCAACAGAGAGCATATGTCCAATATCCAAAGTACTGCCAGCAAATAATTTGAAGTTTACTACCCATTATCCGGCATGGTTAAAAATCTTTTCAAGGATGGCCCCAAATTTTGATGACTCTACATTGTTAGCCCTGCAAGAATGGCAACTGCTTCCACAAGACACGATGGAGGAAGAGGAGGTTGTTGAAAAGCAAGCCCTTCAGAAAGAGCTGTGGTCCAAAGTATCGCTAGAGGGTAAAAGAAAAGAAGGAAAAACATTGGAGGAGATCGTTCCCTGTTGCAGACTTTTGAAGGGAGACATTTGATTGACTGGATACTTATATGTCTTGCATCTACTGCAACAATTTATTTGCCCCAGGTATAGTTTAAACAGTTGGGATTCAGGAAATCATGCTCGAATTATCACTATTTTGCCTTCAGTTATAACAATGTTGACTTGGACTAGCCCTGGGCTGATCTTCTCAGATGCCAACTTAGAGAATGCTGGGGCTGGTTTTGCATTCCATAGCTCAATTTCAAATGTGAGAGTTGAGATTGGCTTTGTCAAAATTCCTTTTGTGCAGTAGGATGATCAACTGAAACAGTAACAGGCTAGTCTGGTAAGTACCCTGTAACCTGGCTCTGTTCTGTTTGTTACAAAACAGACCTATGTGAGTGTACTGTTACTTTGGCTCTGGTGCAGCATAGAATTATTCACTTGTGCTTTTGTCGGCATCTGAATTCCATATCGGACGGGAACATCTGGTAATTTATGGCTTCACTCTTTGAACCAAGAATTTGGCTTGATCTATGACTGTGAATGACTACAACTTCGAACTAACCTGTTCTTTCGAATTAAGTGGCTCTTATTAAGAAGCTGCATTGTTGATCAAACTGGCATTTTCCACTGGCACTGTTCTGCTTTGAGTGGGAGCTCTTGTGGACTTTGCTTAGTGTCAGACAATACTCTGAAGTTGTCAATCAATCAATCAATCTATCAATCAATATCTTTATTTAGCCAGGTGGAATACCATAGAGCAGGGCTCAATTACAAGATGGATCTGGTACTTTAAACAACAACAACAAGTCACAATACAACAATTTGGTGTAGGCGTTGCAACATTAGCATTAATATTGGTATCAGTGTTTCTTTTGCTTGGATGACAGAGGGTTCCTTGCTGATGCTCTTCAAGGGTTTGAATTGGGATGCAGTATTGTTTTACTTGGAAGACTTGGTTTAATGTTAATTTACAGCAGTGCAACATTGCATACGAGTCAGTATTGTGTTTGCCTGTTAACAGTTATCAGACTGATTGGCCCCAGTTGGGCTTTGATTGGAAACCCTTGCCTTCCTAAGTTACAGTAGTTATAAATTGTGGAAGTTCTTTTTTTTTCAAAATTGTACTGCAGATGCTTCTCACATTACATCTATTTTGTTTTATTTTAATTCACCAGTATACTGAGGGTCACTAATGGGGTCCACCATACTGATACAGTTCAGATGATTTCAGGTATAGCCTAACTTTTAGGTGGCTTTTGCAATCTTTAGTTCATTAGTCCAGATAAGGGGCAAGTTTTGTTTTATTGTATTGTGGGATATAAAACGTATTACAGGTCTTTGGGCAACCTCTTACCTCTGCAGGCAAGCAATTTGTGACATTGGAGTAAAATTTTATTATAATTGGGTCTGCAAGTATTTATTTTAGAGGTTATGGCATTACTGAGCTATTTTTCCTAAGTTATTTTAAAGGTAAGACTTAGTCATGTTTGCCTGTTCTACCAAGAGGAGGCGCCTCGCTTGGGACCGGATGTTGAAAAGGTGAATAAAATTGAAGAAGTTCTCTATCCTCACTTATTAGTCATAACTGATAACTCTGTTCAGTGAGTTATTTAATTAGGAGGTGCCTTGTAATTTATATTTGCATTTTCCATGGCACTTTCCACTGGCACTGTTCTGCTTTGAGTGGGAGCTCAGGTCACTTTTTCATCAGTGCCACGTTGTAATCTGATATATATATATATATATATATATATATATATATATATATATATATATATATATATATATATATAATCTATATATATATATATGAAGGCCTCCTTATATCAAACCACCTAAGGTCAGTCAGCTAGACTGCCCTGTCTTGTGCTGTATGTTAGGTTTTATTTAATGTCTGGTCCCATCTGTCCTCTTGCTTACAATGGCTGTTGTTGTGTATTACGTCCTGCTGTTATTTTGGGTTTTGGTACCCCTGAGGTTCCCTGGTTTTACCAGCTTAATACCCTGCAGTGTCAGATTACAACATGGCACTGTGTAGGAGCCATGGAATTATATTGGCTCCCTTGCTTGGAAGTCCAGATGTTATTATCAGGTCACTTTTTCATCAGACCTGGTTTATTGTGATAATTCTAACTTTAGCAGAAGTGGGTAATTACATGTGTAGTATAGGTAGGTTAGGTATAGTAAGTGTTATAATTGTGAGAGGTTATAGGTTACTGTTTAATTTTTGTCTATTCTACTCTTTACTCAATGAGATAGGAGTCCATTATATAGATTTCATTTTAGCTGATAATATTGTTCTAGTTGACTGTTTTGTGTTCAGAAATTTTTTGCAGTTAGCTCTGATCAATTTAGTTAATCAGAATCATGGTTCTGGTTTCTTAATGGTGTTTGTGATTTTAAGATTACTTTTGGGTTGTCTAGCATTTGATTGTAACATTTTATAGATTACTAGAGAAAACAGGTGTTTGAATTATTATTGTATTTTCTTGCTAGTTACATATCCCCTAAGACAGGCATTTTAGTTCACACACTCAGACTGCTAATATTATTTTAGGTATTTGGCTACTAATTCACTTCTACAGCTGACAAGACTTTCCTCTAAGTCTCTGTAAGGAATATGAGTTTGCTGTATCTCTAGACTTTAACCTTTACAGGGTCTAAATGTATGTTATCCTTGTTGAGCTTATTGTTTGGATCAGTTTATTAGAAAGCCTTTTGGCTTTACTTTTAGAAGTGTCTATTGTCACTTTGAAGTTAATGTTTATTATGGAAAACACACATATCATTATAGAGTATAACTTATGGATCTTTGAGGAACACTCGTGGGGATCAGTATTATAGGGCTATGGGGGCTTTCTTGTTTTATCACTATACAATATAAGGACTGTGGGAGATTATAATAATCATGTACCAGGTACACTCCAGATAGGCAGGGTAGTTTTAAACTCTTTTTGTTTTCACAGTTATTGAGATGGCACCTCTTAGCACTCATACTCTAACAGTCCTATCTTATAATGTAAATAGGGTTCCCAATCCAATTAAAAGGTATCAGCTTCTTCACTATGCTCACCAGCAGAAGGTGGACATGGTAATTTTCAGGAAATGCACCTCTCTCCTTTGGAGCATGATAAGTTCTTTAAATTGGGATTTGCAAAGTTTTCCATGCCTCCTCCCCAAAGGGAGAAGTAGAGGGATTTTGATTCGAGTTAGTAGGGGCCTCTGAGTGGAAATATCCAATATAGTTTCTAAATCAGAAGGCATATATGTAATTGTGAATGGTCTGTTGAATAGTAAGAGGTGACTTTTATTGACACCCATTTTCCCCTGAGTTCTACAAAGGGGTATTTCTTAAGTTTTTTCTCACCTTACATTACATTTAAATGGAAGGGTAATTTGGGGTGGAGTCTTGAATGTGACACTTAGTCCCTCACTAGATGCCTTTAATCCTAAATGTTATCAGCACACTGCATTAATTAAATCTCTAAATTATACTTTGAAACATTTGGGATTGGTAGATGGGTGGAGGTGTCTTTTCCAGGGATAGACTATATACCCACTACTCAACTAGACATGGTGCCTCGGCGAGGCTTGACTATTTTTCACCACCGTTGAGCATTTGGGAGATATGCAGTGAGTTGAACTGGGCCCCATACCCTCTCTTGGATCATGCTCCAATTTTGTTTACCATAGGACAAATTAAAGAACCAACTAATACCTTTTGGCATTTGCATTTGACTTATTTAAATGATCAAGCCCTCGTCAACCTATAATAGAGCAGGCTCGGATCTTTTGGAGATTAATTATAGGGGAGGTTGCTGATAGAATCCTGTGAGATGCTTTGAAGGCATCCATTCATGGAATTTGATAGCTCGTGCTTCAGTGAAGCAGAGGAACTGGAGGAAGAAAACAACTGAACTTCATTGAGAAGTGCAATTTCTGCAAACCAGTCTGGCTAAGGGTTATAAGTCTGTTTGAAGTAAATTGTTGGAAGCCAAGACTGAGTTCCAGAAATATATTGATCACAAAACTGAACATGCACTGTGTTTCCTTTAGCAAAGAATGCATTTAGGGGAACCTAAGGGAGCTATGTATCTAGCACATCACCTAAGGGTGCTAGGTATCTAACACATCACCTAAGGGCCCAAAGGGTGACAGCTACTGTTTTAATCTCGAGATCCAGTAATAGGCAGTACCGCATATAATACAGGTGATATTCTAAAAATATTTTGGGCTTTTACCAATCAATATATGCCTCAGAGTCAGAAGTGCCTTCCCTGGAGAGGATTTCACAATATCTGACCCAAGCTAAACTACCCCAGCTATCAGAGCAACAATTGTCTTGTATGCTCTCTCCCATCACATATACTGAGTTGACTGTGGTGATTCAACACTTAAAGCTGGAAAAAGTCCAGGAACTGATGGCTTTCCACTGGACTTTTATAAATTAGGACTTACAACAGGCATTGTTTCCCATTGTATTGAGATCTATGAGGGGTGGGTTCAAGTAGGAAAGTCTCCTTCTCCATATTGGAACAGTGAGATTGTCAATGATCTTTTAAAACTGGGTAAGGATCCTGTTAGGCTGGAATCCTATTGACCTATTTCAATGTTGAATACCAACTATAAGTTTTTATGCCTGTTTTTGCAAACAGACTGGAAGTCCTTCTCCCATCCATGGTTGATGGGACCAGACAGGATTTGCCCGTGGTGTTTGACAATGTAGGAACACCTTTTATTACTGGATTATGTGCTTAAGTGTTTGATCCTCTGGTCCTGGCCAGTCTGGATGCAGAGAATGCCTTCAATAGGATCTCATGGCCATTTCTTTGGTCTGTTCTCCAGGCATTTGGATTCCAATCAAATTTTATCACCATGCTGCGACATATTTTCTCTTGTTCCATGCCTTATATTCAGGTGAATGGATCCTTAATGGCTCTGTTTCATCTAGCTCGGGCACATGTTGAGCCTTTAGTATCCCATATTCATGTTGCTTCACAAGTAGAGGGTATTCCAATAGCGGGAGTGATTATAAGGTATCATTATTTGCAGATGATATTTTACTGACCCTGACAAATCCCACTTCTTCTTTAAAGGTGGTTAGGCAGATCTTGGAAGAATCTTAGATTTTAGCTGGGTTTCAATTAAATAAACCAAAACTGAGATAATAGCCCATAGATATATGCTGGCTGATGAAATGCATGTTATATTTCCTGTAAGATGGAACAGAAACTATATTAAGTATTTGGAGTGGGTTTAACAAAATGTTCAGACCATGTTGAAGTATTGAATTTTGAGCCTCTCACCAAGGAAATTCATAATGATCTAATGTTGTGATCTTTTCTGAGATGGGTGGAGTGATTTGCATGGTGGTTTTACCCAAAATTCTTTTTTCTTGCAAACAGTACCTGTTTTCCCAATGGAGGCAATCTTTTGAGAGTAGAAAATATTCATTTTACATTTTGTTTGGTGGGGTGGGCGGCCTAGGGTGAGAGCAATGGTTCTTTATTTGTCCCCAGTGTAAGGTGGGATTGGGCTTCAAACCTAGAGTGGTATGCTAAAGCTGCATTCTTGTGTATTTTGTGTTATTGGACTAATCCAGTATATTTGGCATATTGAAAGGATATAGAATTCATTTTGAATGATATGCACAATGTAGACCTAATTCTACATGTGGCATCTATTCCACAAATCCTCCTTGCCTGTTTTTATCTGAATACTAGAGTGGTAATGAAGGTTTGGTATTGGTATCAGAATTCTCTTTCTGAAGAACGCTCTACTGATAACAGCACTGGCCTGGAATGGAGCCACTCGTTCTATAAAGCAGAGGCATTTCTCAGATGGTGGGCCGCCTGGGACTGGGTATTTTTTCAGTGTTTTGAAGTGAAGGATAAGCCTTCCTTTGGGGAGATGCAAGCATGATACAGGTTGGAGAAGGTGGAATATTTTAGGTTTTGCAATTGGGCTCTTATTTACAAACTATACCCTACTTTCACTCCCTTCCAGATGTTCTAGGTGCCCCAGGTACCCAGATTATAATAGTGGCACAAAAGGTGAGGTATTTAGCCATTTAATTGGAAAATGGTACGCAAATATACAAGCTTATAAATCAGAGGTTGTTAAAACTATATTCTGCAGATGGGAGTAGGAACTGGTGGAAGCATGCACATGGGAGGAATGGTCCCAATCAGCATTAATAAGTTATCGGTTGTCATCCTTGCCTTATATAAAGGATTTTTCCTGGAAATGCAGGTCACAGTTTTTCTGACACTGGTGTGGGTGGCTAAATATTAAGGCTCACAATATGGGAGCTATTGGAGGCATGTAGAAATTGCAAGCCGATCAGAAGCATATCTTTTGGAGTTGTTCAAGGTTGGAATCATACTGGTAAATGGTCCAGAGGGATCTGCAAAGGATGTTTATGGGAAATTAACTTTGACTTCCAAACTGTTATCGGTATTGCTTCCCCTGAGATTCCCAAGCTCTCTAGACTTCAGGTTAGGTTGTTATTGCTCCTAATCCTGTGTGCGAAAGAGGCTTTAACCAAATTCTGGTTACAGTCCATGTACCAACCCAAGATAAGTAGTACGAGGTCATAAATTTTGTTTATGGAGGGACAAAATCTACTATAAGTTTATAGATAAGGAAACCTTGTGTTTAGAGTCCTGAGGCCTGGGTTAATTCCATCTGGAGGTTAATCCCACCTTTGTGCAATAAAGATTTTGAATATTAATATTCTTATAAACCTGGAGTGTTGCCTGGTCTATTTTGCAGAGTTTGTATAGAATGTTATCTACCTACAAGTATAGTGATTTAGCAATCAGCCCTCCATATTATATGGTATTGGTATATATTCTTTGTATTTTTTCTTTAAATGTCCCTTTGATAAGAGTCAGACTGTCTTTTAGAGTTTAAGATTTTAAGTACTTGACAGCATTGTATTTTCTCTTTGTATTAATTATGTTTCATTTTTTATGTCTGGTGCTAGACGTTTGTTAATTTTGTATGTCATCTTGTTTGCACAATAAAGAATGATTATAAAAAAAGAAATTATAGAGCTTTTGCTGGAGCATTAAGTCTATAAATTTAGTGGTCCAGAAAGGTCATATGAAGGTCACTCAGGGCATAAGGTAGAATGCCAGATTTAATAACCATGTTGGGGGTGGGATGTGAGGGCCTAGTCAATTGGGAATGGTTACCAGTTTTAAGGTTCATTCAGGTTGGCTCTAGAATAAGTTACAATAAGTTATGGGCATTGATATCATTACTTGCTTTATTAAGAGAGGATAACCAGTTGTGGTTGAAATCGGCCATTATGTATGTTTCACCTGAAGAGATGTAGGAAGCTATGGTGCTAATGAGATAACAGAGGAGGGGAGACCAGGATGCCATTAGGGACCAGCAACATAAATCGAATAAAACTTATCACCCTAGGCAAGAGTTAGCCATTAGCTAATATCAAAGCTGACAACATTTTGATTTTTCTCAAAGTATGGTAAACTTGAGTTAGGTGACATTTCCCCATTTTATGCACTTTTTAATTGCATTTGCTTTCCCAAAGATTACTGTACCAGCTCTGCAGGGTGGGGTGTAGAGAACCAGAGCAGAACCTGCAGTGAATCATGTTTCATACCCTGGGATTTCATGGGATATTAGCTAATGGCTAACCATTGCCACTGGTGGCAAGTTTTATTCTCTGTGCAATTAGAAGACTATTTGAGTACTTTATACCTATGACTTACTAACATACTAACATACTATTTGCCAGCAGATTAGGCTCACGGTTCATCGAGTTTGCTCGAACCTCAGATCCTTAGTTGGGTGCTGAGGCCCTCCCATCCTTTGTGCTCCAGAAACCCCTATCATCCGTCCCCACCCCTGGGACAGGCTATCATCTGATACATCCACTTTCTGTGTCTGTCCCACCCTCTCTTGAAGCCTCCACTGTGGATCTCTGAACCAGCTCACCAGGCAGTGCATTCCAAGGGTCCACCACCCTCTCAGTGAAAAACCTCCTCCTCTTTTCCCCTCACTCTTCCACCTTCCAACTTCAAACCATGCCCTCTGGTGATACCTCCTGCTTGTAGTCTAAGATCCCTCCATGTTTACCCTATTGTTCCTTGAGGTACTTGAAGACCTCAATCATGCCCCACTGTCTTTCCTCTCCTCCAATGAAAACAGGCAGAGCTCCTCAAGTCTGTCCTCATACGTCAAATCCCTAGCCCTCGTATCATCTTTGTTGCCCTCCTCTGTACCCTCTCCAGGAGCTGTATGTCCCTCTTCAAGTGTGGTCTCCAGTACTGTACACAGTACTCAAGGTGTGGTCTAACCAGTCCATTGTACAGTGGCAGAATCACTTCCTTGCGCCTAGAGGTGATTCCCTCACGATGCATCCCAACATCCTGTTTGCCTTGCTAGCCTCCTGCACTGCTCAGAGTTATTCGTACATGCATCCACCATGACCCTTGGTCTTTTTCCCTATTGAGGCCTCCAGCGCCTCCCAGGGTGTGTACCTGTGTTTAGGAGTTTCCGACCAAGATGCAACATCTTGCACTTGGTGATATTGAAATTTAATTTCCATGTGTGAGCCCAGCTTCCAGGGTGTCCAGGTCCTTGCAGGGCCAACCTCCCTTTTCTCTCTCAACTACTGCTCCCATCTTGGAGTCATCCTCAAGAGACTCATTTCACACCCTATACCCTCCCTGATGTCCGATATCTATGCATTAAACAGGATCGGACCCAGGACCGAGCCTCTGGTACCCACTACCAACCTCTCTAGGGTTCGAGAGCTCCCACAGACCACTACTCTCTGGGTGCATCCAGCTAGCCAGTTTTCAATCCATCTGACCATCAAAGGGCCTACTCCTATCCCCATCAGTTTCTCCACCAGACCATTATGGGGACAGAGTCAAACGCCTTGCTGAAGTCCAAGAATAATACATCCACAGGCTTTCCTGTCCAGTTCTTGATGTTACCCATTCATAGAACTCCACAAGGTTGGTTTGACATGATCTACCTGGCACAAACCCATGTTGCCGACTATCCAGACCTCCCACCTCCTCCAAGTACACCCCAATCGTTCCTTTAGTATACTCTCCATTAATTTTCCCACCACCGAGGTCAAACTGATGGGTCTATAGTTACCTGGTACTTCCTCGACCCCCTTTATGGATTGGCACCACATGTGCCTCTCACCAATCCCTAGGTACCCTCCCTGTCTCAAGTGACCTGTTGAAGAGCTCCACCAGGGTGCAGCCAGTATGTCCGCCAATTCTCATAGTACTCTCGGATGAATGCCATCCGCCCAGGAGATTTGTCTTTCTTTAGGGCCTTGAGGGCTAACCACACCCTTTGGCAGAGATAGCATCATCCGTCCCTCCACCTCACTGGCCTTTTATCCTTACCCAGATGTGACACCCCTGGGGTACCTCTCCTCCTCTTGCTCCATTTCTGTTGCCCCTGATCCCACTTACTGCCGCTTATCCCCTTCATGCCTTGCTTTGTAGATATCCCATCCCCTCCCTAGTGAACACAGAGGCAAAGTACTCGTAAATACCTCTGCCTGGTCCCTCACCTCTTCCACCCACCCTCCTTCTGATCTCAATCTGCTGAGATGGCCCTTAGTTTTTCTCCGCCCCCAATGTACCGGAAGAACCCTTTCCTCCATGTATCCCTGTGCCAGCTGCTGCTCTTACTGGACTTTGCTCCCTCACCATACGTGGTAACTTTTCTAGATACAAGATGGTACATTCCTTATCCCTATCCCCTCTTGTTGTTTTATAATTTTGTAGGCCACCTTCTTTCACTGACTGCTTCCTGTACCTCACTGGACCACCAGCATGGTTTATGTGACCTTGCTCCCTCACGCTTTCAACTTAGCAGATCCTGACTGCCTCATGAAGTCCCGCTTTATGACCTCCCATCTCCTTTCCACACTTGTCATTGATATAATCCCTTCAAGTGATCCTTGAGAATATTTCCCATGCCCACAAAGTCTGCCCCACTGAAGTCCACTGCCAGTGTCCTAGATCTCCCCCATGCTTATTTGAAACCAGACAGTATTGTGGTCGCTCCCAGTCAGGGGTCCTGTACAACCATGTCCCTTACCAGCTCCCATCTGCAGAACCACGTCCAGGACATGCCCCTCCCCTTGTGGGCTCCATCACATGCTGTGTTAAGAACACATCCTGGAAGCCGCCCAGCAGCCTCTGCTCCTTGGCCACCTTAGAGGACATGGTTCTCCAGTTTGTACCTGGCATATTAAGATCCCCGTCAACACCACTCTTCCCTTTTGTCCACACTGGACAATGATGTTGTCCAGCAAACCATCCTCTAGAACATCACTCATCCCGGGGGCCTATATACTACACCCAGCTTGACCTTATCTCCTGCTGGGGATCATAGGGTGATCCATAAGGCCTCCACGTTTCCTCTGCCTCTTCTACCTAGCAATTTCTATGTCATCTCTATTGAACATAGCCACTCCACCCTCTGCCCTCCTTTCTATCCTTCCTAAGCATAGTGCCCCCCATACGTTTAGGTCCCAGTCATGATTTTGTTGGCCCGACTCCGTGACCGCCATCATCCACCCCCTCAAACAGCATGGCCTGGAACTCTGGCAACTTGTTTCCCAAGCTCCTGGCATTTACTAACACCAACCCCACCCTTATCCCTGATCCTCTTTGTCGAACCCCACCAGATTCCTTATACTTCCATCCTCCTCTGCTCCTCCTGAAACCTCCACCCCCAGTCTGTTTCCACCCTCCCCTTGGGCTTGAAGGCTACTCCACTCATCTGGAGGAAGGGTTCCTGATCAGCCCTCCTTATCCCTTCCCCCTCACAAGTTTAAACCCACCTTTCTTGAATGTAGTCAGCCATCCCTGTTTAAGGACTTCCTTCCCTAATGGGGCAAGAGAAGCCTGTCCTTGCATATAGTCCCTTATCCTCCCAAACCCATTCCAGTTCCCTAACACCCCAACCCACTCTCTTCACCCCACTTCCTGAGCCAGTCATTTACCTCTTTGAGCTTCATTTTTTCTCCACTGAGGCCTTTGGTACTGGCAATATCTCTGAAAAGGAAATGTTGCATCCATTATCCGACAGACTCTGGCAAGTTCTTGGAACCTTGCTTGGATTTCAAAGCGATTTCTCTCTAGATCATTAGTTCCCAGATGCACCAGAAATCCAGTTTCCTCCACAATCCCTAACCATTTCATACACCATGAACTTTGCTCTGTGCACTGTCAGCCCAGAGATACTCACTACCTTCACCTGGCTATGGCATCCACCCACCTGTCCCTCCACTGGATACCCCTAATCATCGAGTCTCCCAATAACAGAACTCTTACACGCCATCATCCCTTCTGGTTACCCACTATGCCCTCTCAGCCTCCCCTTCCCCTCTTTATTCATGATCTCAATTCCATGGGAGTCTTCCTGCCTTATTAGAGACCCCTTGTCATCCTCCCTTTCTGCCTCCCTCGCTATTTTGCCCACTTAACTCAAACCCCTCTGAATAGGTGTCCCTTTAACCCTCTCTAATCGAACCATTTATCCTGGCCTGATGGTTCCCCTTCCCCACCGCCATCCTCCCCTTGTAATAGTACCCCTGCCTCTAGAGGCTCTCTGTGGGTCCCTTAGCTAGGGCCCCATCCTCAGTGCCAGCCCCCCTGCTGAAGGGGCTCCTCCCACCTCCTTGTCTCCCAGTTCTCTCCAATCATGCTCTCCTCCCTCATGTCTGCAATATGTTGCACCTCCCCATTTGCTTAACATTTATGTTTCCCTTCTCCCTCTGGGACTATTTCTATCCTTTCCATAGCTGGTCTGTGATGCCCTATGGGTATCCAACTCCCTCCCCCTGGCCTCTGTATAAGTTTCCTCATTTCACCAACCCCTTCCTCCCCTCTAGGTTGCTTAGTAGCTCAAATTTGTTGTGACACTCTATGTCAGCCTCCATCAAGTAACCTGAGTTTCCCTGACTGCCTCTAAACTGCCCTCTTCTTCCCCTCTTGCTCTGTTCACCTTAGGAGCTCCCTTCACACAGTCTTCTGTTTTAGGCTTCCGCAAACAGCTCCTCCTGACTCTTCCCCTCCACTCTCTTTGTATTCAGAATGTTCACCCCGACGCTTCACTTTAGCGTCAACATCCCTATCTAAGGGTCCTCTGTCCTAATATCCCCCTCCTGCTTGCTGTAACATAACGTTCTATAATTTCAGGCGTTGCCCCAGCCTCCCCTCAGCCCCACCCTTCTGCTGCCCATATCCACCCCTTATCCATGGACACCCCCAGCTCCCCCAGCTACTTCTTAAGCAATATACTTCACTCCTGATACAAGATAGCTGTCTACAGAGTGGGCAGCCTCCTCCTCCAGGCCCAATTTAGAATTATTGCCATCCCACAGCCTGTGCAGCCTACAACCCTTCCTAAGATGCCTGCCATGTGAATATGGCCACCCTGTTTATCCCCTCTGTTTATAATGGCACACCACCTTTTCTCAGTCCCTTTCCCTGGAATACAGTTTCTCTCTATACTGACTGCAGTTATTTACAAACCCAATTTCAACCCGTAATAAAGTTCCCAAGTCTCACAAACACATAAAGTCCAGTGTGTGTTCAGTCCCACTAACAGTGTGTGTATGCAGACATCAGGTACCGTATGATGTCACAGGCCCACCAGCTCCTGTTGCTTCAAATTTCAGTCCCAAACAAATACTCAGCCCTTCAATCCCAACCCCAGTGGCTTTTCAGTATTTAAGAAGCTTCAAACAACACATTTAAATTTCACTCTAATTATCCCTGCCAAACAACTGTTCCCAAGCCTCCAAAGTTACAATATCACAGCCCAAGTAACAGTTCTAACTCAAGGTAATAATTTTTAACACATAGAACTAATTTCACTTACAAAACTATTCAAATATTTCAGTTAAAACAGAATATAACCCCAGACCTCTGTCCTTACCAGCCTGCTACGTACCAGCCTGCTGCTTATGTTCCCAAGACTTATAATGTTACCTGTCACCGAAATAACAAGCATGTGTATAACTATTAACTATAAATGTATTTAAGAGCAACATAAAATATTGGACTGATACAATTCATGCTAAGAGTATGTTGCTTAAGATATGTTCCAATAGTGCATGGCAGTTTCTGAATAAATACAAATGTTTACTTGCTCTGAAGAAATGTTAAAAAGTTGTTTGTACATATTGTAATTAATATGCTAAATGCTAATATGCTAAATGCTAAAATGGCTTTATTTGCTTTTTATGAATCCTTTTCTGTGTTATAAATGTTCATATATTTTCATTTTTGTATAACAAGTATGTATCATAAATTCTTTTTCTGCTTGAATGAATAAAGAAGAAGTAACGTACTAATTCCATCTTATCCCTCTGTTTGAACTCAGGAAGAGTTCATTGTTGTATACTCTTTAATCCGGACAGGTACCTGTACAGTATGTCTCAATCATGTCACCCTTTCCCTCTTCTTAATGGTATACATGGTAGCTCCTGTAATATCTCTTCATATATCATTTCCTGAGACCATGGATCATCTTAGTTACCCTTTATTGTGCTGCCCGCACTTTGTTGCAGTCTTTTTCTCATGTGTGGGCTCTAGTACCTTGAGCAGTATTCCAGGTGCGGATGTACCAGTGACCTGTATAGTGGAAGGATCCTCTCCTGGCTTCTGCTGCTTATCCCCTCCCTCCTCTGTATCCCATCATTCTCTTTGCTTTGCTCATCTGTGGGCTCCAGTACCTTGTGCAGTATTCCAGGTATGGATACACCACTGACCTTTACAGTGGAGGATCTCCTCCTGACTTCTACTGCTTATCTCCTCCCTATGCATATCTCCCTCCCTGTGCTTATCCCCTCCCTATGCACATCCCACTCCCTGTGCATATCTCCTCACTGTGCTCAATCTGAGGAAAGGAGGGTGACCAGCGGTGCCACACAGATATATCCTGGGGCCAGTCCTGTTTAATTTCTTCACAGGTGACATTGCAGAAGGGCTGGAAGGGAAGGTGTGCCTCTTTGTGGGTGACATTAAGCTCTGCAACAGGGGATATGCCAGGAGGGTGGAAAAAATCAGGAGGGATCTAGGTAAACTTGGAGGAATGGTGTGAGTGTGGCAGCTGAGATTCAATGTTAAAAGTGCAAAATCATGCATTTGGGGTGCAAGAACCAGAGGAGGAGGCAGTATAGCGCAGTGGTTTAAGACTCTGAGCTGCAAACCTGGAGACATGGGTTTGAGTCCCACAGCCCCCACGTGCATACTGTGTGACCCTGAGCAAGTCACTTAACTTCTTGTGTACCAGGTTGCACCTGTAAACAAGCTTTCAGCTTAGTGTTTCTCTCCTGATAAAAAATAGAACCCAGGGAGGAATACATGATGGGGAGGGACACTGATGGTCAGTAAACAGGAAAGAGATTTGGGGATAATCATATCTGATGACCTAAAGGTGGCCAAACAATGTGACAAGGCTGTGGGTAGAACCAGTGGGGTGCTGGGATGCACATGGAGAGGTATCATCAACAGAAGAAGGGTGATAATGCCACTGTAGAGATCATTGGTGAGGCCTCATTTGGAATTCTGTGTCTGATTCTGGAGGCCACATCTTCATAAGGACATAGACAGGATGGAGGCAGTTCAAAGAATTGCAACAAAGATGGTCCAGTGCCTGCACCAAATCCATATAAGGAGAGACTGGAAGACCTCAATATGTACATCCTGGAGAAGAGGAGATATGATAGAAACCTACAAATATCAAAGAGGCATAAATAGGGTACCAGAGGCTAGCACCTTTCAGAAAAGGAGGTGTCCAGGAACAAGGGGACATGCCATGAGGTTGGAAGAGGGTAAACTAAGGGTAGCAAGAGAAAATAGTACTTCAAGGAAAGAGTGCAGGATGCATGGAATAAGCTCCCAGCAGAGGTGGTGGGGGCAAACACAGGCGGAAATTGAGCATGCATGGGACAGGCATAAGTGAACCCTAACAATGGGAGCGAGGAGGTAAATCCAGAGATCAAGTAGGGTCTGTAGCTTTTACAGTAGGCAGGGAAAATGGGCAGACTTGATGGGCCTAGTGGTCCTTATCTGCAGTCAAGTTATATGTTTCTATGCATCCCAAAATTCTCTTTGCTTTGATCACCACTTTGTGGCATTTTAGGGTCTACAACGATCATCATCCCTAAATGTGTTTCTTCTGTAGTGCTATCTAGGAACAACACACACACACTTCACATTGCACTGTTGTCCTTTTCTCAATGTGCATTACTTAGCACTGAAGCTCAGCTGCCATGTTTAAGTTCAGCTGTGTTTTAAAGTCTTTAAAACATTCAACTGTTTAGAATGATTCTTTGATATGGGTAATTATGAAATGGCTAGGATATTTTAAGAAAGCCAATTGGCTAACAGACATGTGTTAATATGTCTAATACATACAAAAAGTTCAGGTAGTAAGCTGGGCATTAATACTGGTGAGGGTGCCCACATCAGAACATTGGAAAAACAAAAGCAGCCATCATCTTCTTTTCTTTACTGGCATTGCATGGTACACTTCTCCCAGGCTTATTAAAAGCATGACCTGCATCGTTTAAAAATTACAAACTAGCACGATAAGAAACCCAGCCCGGCTGCTCACTCTATGGCTGAACAACCGACCTGTTTTCATAACCCGCCTGCCGCCGCTGTCTCTCGATCTCTGTAAATTCACACCAAGCAGGTGGGCACTGATATTACTCCCTTAGCGCCACACTGTTCAACAAAATAAATGTAGCATATAGTGGTGGGGAAGAGGGCTCAATCCGCTCCATGAAGTGATTCACGCGAACAAAGGCAGAGTGCTCCACAACGTGAAGCAAAGTACTGTCATTATGATGAGTAACACAAAGTCATTGAAAACAATTGCTTCATTTACTCCACCTCCCCAGACCACTACTTCACCAAATTTAGCGAAGTGCATTAAGAGCAATGCACTTCACCTCACTTCCTTGTTTTTGAGCTCCAAGGTGAATTTCGCAGTGATTCATGGGATTTCAGGTCACATGGGCTCTATATTAATCTGCACATCCTCAGTTCGGGTAGTATGTGTAGGAAGAAATAGGAGACAGTGTGGTCTGAGAGCTGTCTGTGATTGAAACCTTCTAAAAGCTGTTAAAAAGCATTTTGTGTTTTTGGGGACTCATAGTTCATCCATTGTAGGAACCCTCCTGTGCTCATATCATCGAGCATTTTTGTTTTTGTGTGGATGTTGAATGTTAATGTACAACATTGAGTGTGTGTAGTGAAAGACAGTGAAAGTGTGGTTTGGGAGGGGCGTATCTGTGTGTGGTAGATTTAAGTTGGAGAAATATTGTTTCTCTGTTTTTGATTATTTTTTTTATATAACTGACTGATACGAACACACAATGATATTGTCAGTAATTGTTGAAATTTTCTAGCTGTTTTGTGTGTTGTGTGGATCTGGTCAGTAGTTCATAATTTCAAGTTGTTTACAATCACTGGCACATTACTGAACTTTTGAATTTGCTACGCATTACTCGTTCAGCATTGTAGACAAACTGTTCTGTGTGTGTGAGTGTGTGTGCAGTGTTGCGTGACATCAAATAATACACCTTTTATTGTGCCACAGACTATGTAATTGCAGGCGCAGCAGTGTGAACCTGATTTCCACTGCAGCTGCCTGATTTTATACTGCAATCATGGTATCTATTCTTTGTTTTGCTGATTGTACTGCTGTAAAAATCTGCAGTCAGTCTCCCCCACCCCACGGCAAAGGAATTTTTCACCAGATTGGATAGTTTTGTGACCTCATCAGCACCACTGGTTACTGAAGTTGTTTTCATTGCATGACAGCCTAGTCTCTTATCTGTTGCTGAAGCTACAGTTGTTTTTGGCTTCACATTCAGTCCCCCCCAATCAGAGTGAATATATCAAAATCTAAATTTGGTTATAATATTGTGGTTGATCCCCAAAATGCCTGCAAAGAGATGTGCAAGACACCTGTTTCTCACCATGGCAATGCTGGCAGTAAGATAGTTTGTGGGCATGGTAGTACGCAGATGCAGAAGTGCATTGCTGATGTGGAAAGGTATTTCTCCTGAAATGTTTTACAGCCCAATCAGTAGCTTCACTCATAGTTGGAGGAGATGATGTTTTCCCAACCGATTGGTGTAAGTGTTACTGGTGTTAGTGGTGGTGGTATTATTAGTATTGGTGAGTCAAGTTTGAATTCCGACCAATGTACCGCATCCAAAAATATTGAGGGTGAAGCAGTGCAAGTGAGTGGCAGGGTAGATGATGTCATACTTCCCAGTAACATCCAGTAACTGAACCTGAGGATTCTGATAATCATGTCAACAATAGCATACATTGTGATATTCTGTCCACCGTGGTAGTTAATGTCACACATTTTCCATGCAGTGATTCACAGTGTGGTGAAAAAATATCAGGTGATGGTGGTGTAGATGCTGATGATGAATGTGATGATGGCGATGATGTTGCTGTTGTTGCAACATGCAGTCCACATGCTAGCATCCAAGCAGAAGATGTGGATATGTGTGACATTGATGAATATGATGATGATGTAATAGACCCAGTTGGGAACCAGAGAAAAGCAATTCAAAGTTGCTGTGTCTGAGTCTGTTTGCAGGAATACCCACCCCCGTAAAACCTTGTGATGTACTGGTTTTAGTTGATGATGATGACCCAGTAATAATGATAGGTAGACGTGTTGGTCAGTTGCAGTGCAGGTGTGCAGTGCCCGAATCATCGCAGTCCCCCCAACTTCAGTGCTTAAAATAATGGACTTAAATAAGCAACATCATGGACATGTTAAAAGTAGAGCATCACAATCTCTTGTTTGGGATTTTTGTTCAAGATGCAAATGATGAGTCAGTTGCAGTCTGCCAGGTTTACCATGCGTGTGAGTCGAGGTAAAAGGGGAGCCATCTGGGCACAGGAGGACAGCATACACATCTTAAGAATAGGCACTTGGCACTGTGGACCCAGAACAAGCTGGCAGCTAATACCACAGTGGGGCATTCACCCTCATCACCAGCAACCATAGTGAGCATGTTATCCCCTTCTATGACTGTTAAGTCCAGTAGTAAATTAAACGTGTGCAGTACTGAGGTAATAAGAGCGGAGGATTACTACAGGCATGATGAGGTGGAGGACCATAATGACTTTGAAATGTTGTCCAGTGCTGGTGAGCGTAGCAGTTTTGTGGTGGTGGTGGTGATGGTGAATGCAGTATGTCTAGTGCAAGTGGTATATAGACCATGGTTGGCAAATCTGGCAAAATAACTGCATTTCTGGGTTTGTCATCATCACATGAGCAACCATCTTCATCAAATGTCCACACTCCACCTCCTGCCAATGCCATTCATCACAGAGCACAACCATTTGTGATCACACCCATGTAAACGTTTAAGTCAGCCCATGTTACAGATTGTTTTATGCATAGATGAAGTACCCCCGAATCTACAGTGTCATGTAATCCTAAAGGGACACTGTCAACCCTTAGGTCTCAAAGTGTCCCTTGTTTGAAAAACACATTTTATGATTGCTAACATTCTGTAAAGACTGCTGTGTAGCTAGTAGTTTGATTCTGATTCTGTTCTCTTTTAAAAGTAAAAAAGACTGCCCACTGTACTGGTGTTACCACACCAAAACAGGTTTGTTTACATTCCTTGATCAACTCCCAATGCATCTTTCCTGGACTTGGGAACACCCCAACACAGTCTAGCCACTCATGATGCAGTGGGAGTTTAGAGTAACTGACTGCCTGATGAGTGACTGCACTGCTTGGGGTGCTTCTAATGTTTGGAAGTATTTAAGAAGAATTGACTCATGATTTGAAACGAAACAAAGTTGTTTATAAATATACATTATCATGCATTTCAGTACTTCTAAGCAAGGAGACAGACAAAACAAACAGCAACATTAATGAATTTTCGAAAAGGCAAGCAACCATAAAATGTGGGTTTTAACTAGAAATAATATGATGCAAAATAAGTTGACAGTGTCCCTTAATGCTGCTGTAGCGAAATGCTGGCAATTGATCTTTGCCCTTCTCCTTTGTGGAGAATTCTGGGTTCTGGCAGTTTGCTGCACGTGCCTGTCAAAATGGAAAGTCCATCCAGGACATACTTTTCTACCCGTGCTGTCCCTGAATTGTTCTGCACTGTGTCCGACTCAGTAAGACATGCTCTTCAACATTCCTCTCTCCATTCATCCATTTAAGTATGGATATGTGGACAAGTGGCAAAACAGCGGGAAGTTCATATTTGTATTTAACTGCACACTGGGCACAGGTGCGGGGGGTTGTTTGTGATGTTGGCGGTGTGAATAATCAGTGCAGTAAGGTGGATTGTAGTGGTAGCAATCTTCCAGGAATTGACAGCATGCAATGATATGTAATGTGACCTGTTCACACACTGGTGAGAACATGTTGGATGTGATACTGACTGAAATTGACAAATGGCTAAACCCTCTGTCCCTGAGAGCTGGGTTCATAGCAAGTGACAATGGGTCAAATGTGGTAAAATGCATCACGAATGGTGTTTTTCGTGTTCCATGGCATGGCCCACTGTTTAAATCTTGTGGTGCAGGAGTTTCTGCAGCACCTGATGTAAAGGAAATGCTGACCATTGCACAATGTATCTGCTCTCACTTTTCAAGATCTGAAAGGCCCGTGACCAACTGTGGCAGTTGCAGATACAAAACAGCCTGCCTCAGCACCGCTTGAAGCTGGAAGTTGTCACCCGATGGAACTCCACTTTAGACATGGCAGAGAGGTTGTATGAACAATACAAAGCCATCTCAGAATATCTTGATGCACACTAGCCGTGACAGTTCGGGCCTCCATGTCTATAATGACTGAACAGTGGCATCTCATGGACTCTGTAATAACAATTTCATGGCCTTTTGGACATGCCACACAGGCAGTGAGTGGCAAGCCTGCCTCCATTAGCCAATCAATTCCACTGCTGCGGGTGCTGAGGCAGACATTGGTGAATGTACAACACGGCCTTGATGTTTCGGAGGCGGTGGTAGCAGTATGTTGCTGCAACACATGCTGACAGTATTCAACCAGAATCGTCATATTTGTGAGCATTCGCGTAGTGACAACTTTGCCATAGCAACAATGCTGGACCCACGATACAAACATGGAATTGCATCAGTACTGGAGGGAGGGCCTGAACAGGTAAAAATATCAGTGGTCAACTAGTGCGCTTGGTTCTGGGGCACAGAAGTCACGTGCCAGGCCAGCAAACCTCAGCAGCATAATCTGGCTGAAGGTGTACCTGTGGACTATCAAGCATATCCTGCAAGGGAAGGACTGCAGTTCCAGGTGGTCTGTCATCCAAAGTGGCTGGCGTCAACCCGCTTTGGGAGGCTTTGTCCCAAGTGGGTATTTGTGAAATAAATGATTCGGAGAACAGGATGATGCATCAACAACTGGACTTAGTGCAGTTCAGAGAATGGTTAAGTCATATTTGTCTGAAAACAGGCATCTGACAATAACTGAAGATCCTCTTTGTACTGGAGTGGAAAGGTCAGTGAATGGCCAGAGCTGACTGCAGTGGCACTGAAGTACCTCACATGCCCATCCTCCAGTTTAAGTGTTGAGAGGGTATTCAGCTCAGCAGGTGCAATAGTCAGAAATTGTCAGACAAACCTGTCTCCTGCAAATGTTAGTTTTCTAACATTCGTTAAAATGAATGAGAGGCACATACCAGCACAGACTGCAACCTCGGTATTCATACCCGGCCTAGTCATGATGGTTTTGGTCATGTGGAAATGGACCATCCTGGTGGCACTGGCAGTGGCTGTCTGAAATGGCCCACCACTGATGTAGAGGCTGACACAATGGAGAAAGAATTTCCCAGTGGTCAGACTTCAGACATAGATGACTGTGAGGGCAGTTTTCTTTATGAGGATGATGATGTGGTTAATGTTGGCAGGGTTTTTCAACTGAAGTTGTTAAAGGCGGTGTGCCACCCGGACCACCACCACCACCAGGACTGATGTTAGTCACTGCCACCACTGAGCATGAGTCTGTCTGCCCCCGGACCACCACCACCGGTGCTGATGTTAGCCACTGCCACCACTGAGCATGAGTCTGCCTGACCCCAGACCACCACCACCGGGACTGATGTTAGCCACTGCCACCATTGAGCATGAGTCTGTCTGCCCCCGGACTACCAAGACCAGTACTGATGTTAGCCACTGCCACCACTGAACATGAGTCTGTCGCCCCCAGACCACTACCACTGGTACTGATGTTAGCCACTGTCACCACTGAGCATGAGTCTGTCCGGACCACCACATCCATCAGCCACAGACACAAAGCTTCTTAATATTTAAACCATAAAGTGATTATGTGTACTCATGATTGTTATGCTGTTTCACTTCCTTTAGTTTATGTTTTGCTTTCTGTAGCTTGTCAGAGCATGGTGGTAAAACATATCGATCCACTTATTTTGTTTCTTTTACAGGTTAACAAAAATGTCTCCATTGCTGTAACTCGGTGGGAATGGTACTGCAGCTGTACCGTACAGAGAGGAACCTATGGAATATCCATGTGAAATCCATTCTGGTAAGTATGAAGATTTTATTTCATCAGTTTCATTGTTTTGGAAAGACTGCAGCAAATATTGCACACAGGTTGTGTTAGTTGACAAGATATGGCTTTGAAATATAACTTGACTTTAGGGATTGAGATTTGAGAACCAGGGAGGGACATATAACAATTAAGTTGTAATAAGTCATTCATTTCTTTTTGGAAACTTCTAGATGCTTTGTTGTTCTGACAAAGTGGCCTTATCGAAACAAGTTCTTCAACATCAGGCAACCCCTCTCCGGGCCTGGGCACACATGCAACACGCAGAAGTCGTTTCATTAGATGACCATGACCATCATTAACAACCGGACTTCAGAAGGATGCAGATGAAATCTGTGAAGAAGTAACAAAATAAGAAACCATTACAGACAAACCTGCAAAATATGTTTTCCCCCACCCCCAAAAAAAATACTTACCTTCATGTGCTTGAGTTATCTGTTTCCAATTTCAATGCAAAATTCTCATTGAGCACTGGAATGTGTACACTAACAGTTTCTGTGACCTGTGATACAGAACAATACCATGAGTACATGTCCATGTCAACCCGCCTCCTCACTTACAAAATACACAAACATTTATTTATATGTATCTACTCACTAAGGCTACTATTAGTGTACAGCCAAAGGGCACCGTTCCATCCAGTTGAGATGATCACATTGCATTTGCTCGAATCGCTTCACAGAACACATTGGAGCAGCAACAGGACACTCACTGTCATCATTTTATACTGGGGACTTTGTATGTGCTGAAACACTCCCATTTCATTGTTTTACCACTCTTCAATTTTCTGCACACAAGGAGGATGCATTTTGGGCCTGCAGAAAAAATCTGGGGACTCTGAGCCACCACTTGGCGCATGACTGAGTGTGCCATTAATTCTGGGGACTTTGTATGTGCTGAAACACTCCCATTTCACTGTGTTACCACTTGTCAATTTTCTGCACACATGGAGGATGCATTTGGGCCTGCAGAAAAAAATCTGGACACTGTGTGCCGCCACTGCTGCATATGACTGAGTGCGCCATTAATTCTGGGGACTTTGCATGTGCTGAAACACTCCCATTTCACTGTGTTACCACTTGTCAATTTTCTGCACACAAGGAGGATGCATCTTGGGCCTGCAGAAAAATCTGAGGACTCTGTGCCACCACTGCGCGATGACTGAGTGCGCCATTAATTCTGGGGATGCATTTGTGTTTTGTGTGATTGTTGTGAGTTCATGATGTCATACTGATATTATCAATTAAAGCAGCATTGCAAGAATGTTGTGACAATTTCCTGAAAATTGGCATATTACTTGTCTAGTGTACTTACCCGGTAAACAAAGCTAAATAATTGCCTAGATGAGTCCTCTGTGCGCTCAAGATGGCGGCGCTCTGGGCTGCCATCTGTGTTAGCTACCGTTTGTGTTAGCTCTGATTTTAGAGTATTATAAGAGCCTTGTTTAGAGCTATTTAGAGTTATTTATTCTTTTATAGTTAAGTTCACACTTTATTTTTGTGTAAGACATTGGAGTGATATTCTTGCCTGGGGTGCAGGTGAAGACGGAACTGTTAAGCTGCCTGTTCTCAGCGTTGTAGTGCTTGCCGCTGTTTGGCCTCCTGTGACTGTATTTTTTCACTCATGATCGCTGGAGGCCTGAAGTCTGAGTCTGAAGTGGATTTTGTGCAGACTTGTAGATCTGGATTTAAGGAAATTGGGAGGATTTCCTAGATAGGGCGACCGATTACTATTGGTTGTTTGAGGTGGGGATACTATTGGCATTCCGTGTTGGTAAGCTTATTTTATTTTAAATGGACACCATGCTGCTTTGAACTATTGGATTTTCGCCATTTTGTTGAGCTGAGGCTAACTTGGGCACTTGGTGTGCCTCTTTCTGCTCGCTTTCTGGGGCGCCTGTTTGTGCATTGGGGCCACGGAGGAGGCACCGATGCACATCTAGTGAAGAGTGGATGTGCTATTGGCAGTCTCTAGGTCTCTCGGGGGTCTTCTTTTGTGGTCTCCGAGCCGGGGCCATAGTTGCGGCTTTTAGCACCGGGCAGTTGTCTCCTGGGTGAGCAGTGAAGGGCTCTTCCTTTGTCCCTAAAACCATCCAATCTCTTCTATTCTTACTGTTACAAGTAAAACACTTTTAAACAAGGATTTTTGCAGGTTGAATGCAAGATTTAACTATCAAAAAAAAAGCTTACTGGAATTTATCTGCTGCATTAAAACTGAATTTTCACTTCAGAGGCAGTGATAGAGCCTCTGTGGTTTTAATTACCATTTAAAGACTTTTTCTATTGGCAGTGAGAGTGCCGCTTTGGGATATTCATATGTGGATTGCTTTCTGGGATTTGGACTTGGGCCCCAGTGGCTCTATCAACTAGTGGGCCAAAAGATCTCCAAATTCTGGGATTTTCTAGGGTCCTAGTAGCTGGTGAGAGCAGTGCTGGGGCTTCCTGGGGTGCATATTTTGGGCTGTATCTTTTAAATTGTTTGCCGAAAAAATCTGACTATAAAGTGCTCTTCTGAACTGTATCTAAAGATCTAATTTTGAGTTTTTGTTTTAGGGGTTGTTTGGTGGGGTTAGTGTTTATTTGATTGCGTGTGTGTGTGTATGTGTGTGTGTGTGTGTGTGTGTGTGTAGTCTGTGGTATTGAGTTTCATTTTGGTCTTTGGATGGCGTAGTTGGGGGATGTGTCTGGGAAGGTATGTGGGCCTGGGCTGTGCCACTATAGTGTATGGGGCATCCGGCAGTTCAATCTTTGCCTTTTCAGCCTCCCTGTGTCAGATACTACAGCAAGGCGCTGTAGGGAGGTTGGGATCAGGAGAGTCACAGGACTCGATCAGGGTGGGGTGCCCTTGCACTGTGGATGGGAGTAGGATCAAGGTACTGGGTGCAGAAGGCACCCTGGGATTAGACAGGACTTGGGGAGGCCAAACATGTTTAGTTCCTGTTACCAGGGTTCCACCAGACCGAGTGGGCAGGCAGCCAGAGGGCTGCACTGTCCACCAATCCCTGAGGCGGTGCTGCAATGCCAGATCAGTCAGAAACAAGACTGCAATTATAGCGGACTTGGTTTGGCCGATCTGGCTTGCATTATGGAGACCTGGATCGGTGATGATGCTGGCCCAGTTTTAGAGGCTGCCATACCGCCGGGTATACTGCAGTGCACTGCCCCAGAGTGGAACGCAGGGGTGGGGGGTAGCCATCTGTTTTAGATCTGAGCTGGGCTTCACGTGCACCCAGTGAAAGCACCGCATTCACTTGAATGTATGGCCATTCATGGGGTCAGGCGCAGGCTGCATGATTTTCTGATCTACCACCCTTCTGGAGTGGAGGGATATTTCTTGCAGGAAGTAGCTGATTTCATCATCAGGGAAACATTGGAGGCCCACAGATGTTTAGTGCTGGGGACTTCAATGTTTTGGCAGAGGATGAATCCTCTCGGCTTAGTTACAACTTCCTCCAGATGATGTCATCTCTGGGCTTTGCACAGGAGTTTCTTCCACGATTCATCAGGGTGGCCACATGCTGGATTTGATGTTCTCACTGGGGCTTGAGATAAATAGTCTCAGCATTGATAGGGTCATTTGGTCCAATCATTGCATGGTGAAGTTCGGTTCAGGGCTCCCTCGGTAGCCCTCTCCCTGCAGAGATGGTCAGCTATACGCCCTTTGAGGGGTTGACCCCTGAGGGTTTTGTGGTGTCTGACCTATCTAGTGTGGACAGTGCATGCATTGGGGGGTGTGCGCAGCAGTGGACACCTATAATAAGGTGCTTTTTAGTGTGCTTGACACCCTCGCACCAGCCCGTGTATGACCCAGGTCTTCTCACTTGAGGTCCCTTGGTGTGATGGGGGCTCAATGAGATGAAGACTTTGGGTCAGAGATTAAAGCACTGCTGTTGGAAGTCTGGCCTGGAGGTAGACAAACTGGCCCTAAGTATGCACTACGGTCAATCAACTGTAAGAAGGCAGAATTCCTGTCCAGGAGATTGCTCCTGGGAGGAACCAATCAACTGTGCTCTTTTGGACTGTGGACAGGCTCCTTCAACCTTCCTGTCTACAGCCGAAGGTAGCTGTTTGAATGCATTGTGTGGGAGTTTGCTCGGTTCTTCTCAGACAGGGTGTCTGCCATTAGGCAGGGTTCTGCCACTGGACCAGAATCTGACCGGACAGTGGTAAGCCATGGGCAACCCGGAGAGCCCACCGCCTCTTTGGGGTAAGTTTAGACTGGTGGAGGTGGCTGAGGTCAGTGAGATTGCCTCCAAGCTTCAGCACACCTTTGTGAACCGGACCTGGTGCCAACTCATTTCTTAATAAGATGTGTTCCTCCATTGGCTCGGTGTTTGCCTTGATTGTCCGATGTTCCTTGTCAGTAGGGATCTTTCCTGATGTCTTGAAGGAGGCATTGGAGATCCCTTCTGAAAAACATCATTGGACCCTAGCGTCAAGGCAATTAGCGTCCTATCTCAATCTGACATCGACTGGACTAGCGTTTTCTCCACCTCCAATGTTGACACTGCCCTTAACATATTTCTCACCAGGTTTGGCGAAGTACAAAAGAAACACCTCCCAAAGGTAAAAAGAAGAGTCAGAGGTCAGCAGTCAAGATGGCTAAATAAAGAACTCCTATGTAAGTTAAAAGTCCGAGATAAGCAATGGAAACAATACAAAAATCTGGGCTCCCCTGGATCTTATCCTGTACAAGCAGTATAGAAATGATTGCAAAAGGTGCATCAGGCAGGCTAAAAGCATATACTGTCAAAACCTGCTGACTAACTCCTCCAACGACCCTCGAAAATTTTGGAGCCACATTAAAACTTTTTAGGATCTCATGAGCTGTCACCCCCTCAGAAATGGTCCTGCAAGGTGTCCACTGTAATGACTCCTTCACTATACAAGCAGCGTTTAACCAGCAGTTTCGACCTATCTGCCTACACAGCTTCCCTTCAATCTCCTGCTACACAACTGAACTCAACATTCCCTGGCGATTCGCCTACCTCATCTAAACCATTCTACTTCAGCGGTCACCAGGCATCAAGTCTTCAAGCTGCTAAAGGCTATCTCTGACAATACCAGCCCGGCTCTGATGGAATGGAACCCGTCTAATAAAGATGGCTGCTCACCTCATATCTGGACCTATAGCTAGAATCTTCCCTATCCCTCTCCAATGGCTCTGTCCTGAAATCTGGAAGGCTGCCAGAATTACTCCCGTGTTTAAAAAGGCAGCAAAATGGACCGACCAACTACAGACCAATTGCTATACTATCAGTCCTTAGCAAGATCCTTGAGAAATTAGTCTCTATTCAAGTTACCAATTTGTTGAAAACTCCAACCTACTCAATACAGCACAGCACGGCTTTAGAAAACACCACAGCACCATGACTGCACTAGCAAAATTCTCCTCTGACATTCTTACCAACATGGACAAAGGAAAGCTAACAGGGCTGTTTTCATCAACCTCACTAAAAGCGTTAGACCTTGTTGACCATCCTTTACTACTTGCCTCCCTCAGAAATCTGGGCTTCTCCTACCCTGTCACTACCTGGTTCAGCAGCTACCTTGCCAACAGGACTCAAGCAGTGAAATTCAACTCGGCGATCTCTGACAGTGCTGTTATCAATATTGGCGTCCCTCAGGGCTCCATTCTCGTCCTCTCCTCTTCTCACTATTTGTAAACAATCTCCCTGATGTAGTAACCTCTGGCCACTCACTACTTTATGCTGATGACCTGGTCATCTATGCCCCTCTGACAATATCACCAACCTGAATGCTGCCCTTACCACAGACTTCCACTTGGTGCAGCGCTGGCTACACACCCAACACCTTGTCCTTAACTCCAATAAAAACTAAAGCCATGCTATTTGGATCCCCACACAAATTAAGAACCTGCTCTTCTTCTCTCTCTGTGCCTGACATTAATGGTAACCCTATGGAGTCTGTTAGCTCTTTTCGCTACTTGGGCATTCACCTTGACCAAAATCTTGACCTAAAGCTGCACATCCAGGAAACTTGTAAATCTGTCAATTGTAAGCTAGGGACTGCTTACAGGACTAACTACCTGCTTACCCTGCCGCTAAACTGGCAATTGCTAGAGAATCCTGTTACCAACCCTCACCTACGGTGCTCCCACCCTAACCATGGCCAGCAAAACTGCTCTGCACCAATGGGACACCACCTTCAACAATGTTTGCAGGTATGCGGCTAAAGCACCACGCCTGAAGCACCATTGTCAGCTATACAAAACCTGGGATGGCTCTCCCTCCTCCACCAGGCAATATTACCTCTGCAACCTTTGGACACCATCATCAGAGCATCAAAGCCAGCTGAGCTCTCAAAACTACTCAACGGTTATACCTTCACGGGACCTTAGATCCTCTGACAAGTCCTTATTGAATATTCCTCTCTGCTGCACAAAAAGGGCTCGGAGCCTTCAGTTATGCTGCCCTCACTTTTGGAACTTGCCCCAGGGACTAAGAAATGCTCCTTCTATGATGCATTTAAGCACAATCTCAGAGCTTTCCTTACCTCGATGGACAAATGTGTTTGTTTTGATCCCTCTTGAATCCCATGCTCCTAACCTGTTCTCCTCCATCCTCTATTATGTATTATAGGCACTTGCGCTTTTTATTCTTGGTTGTTTTTGCTTTTATGTTTCATGTTTGTTGATACTGTATACATTGTTGTTCTGAAGCCAATTGTAAAGCTCTCTAATTACTGCCTAGTCACTTAGCTTGCCTTAGCTCCTGAGCTGTTTTCATATTACTCCAGTGCTGCGTCAACTGCACTGGCTGCCGGATAGGTGGATGGTCCTCTTAAAGGTGGGTTTGCTCACCTTCAAGGCCTACATGGCCTGAGCCGAGGCTACCTGAAGGACCTTCTTGCACCCGCTGTCTTGGTCCGCTCCCTCCGCTCCTCCTCTAGGGGCCTCCTCACAATTCCCAGGACGAGGTTAAGAACTGCTGGACACAGAGCATTTAGTGTTGCCACTCCCATCCTGTGGAATTCGCTCCCTTTAGTCATTAGGGAAGCCCTGTCTGTTGAGGTATTTAAGGCCCGCCTCAAGGTCCTCTTGTACAATCAGGCCTTCCCGGACTATATTCTATAGTTCATACCTGTTTTTAAAATCTTGACGTTTAATTTAGTTTTAGAGACTCTAAATGTAGCTGAAGTTGAGGTAGCAAATTGTGCAGTAAATTTTGTTTTAACTTGTTTGAAGTAGTGTATATAATTGATTATTATTGTGCTGTGCTGTGCTGTATTTATTTGATTGATGTATGGTGCCCAGATCCTCTGGGATGGGCGTCTCTTTAAATAAAATTTGCCTTGCCTTGCCATTTTGAACTGTACATTTTATGCTACTTTACATTGCCACAGCTACTAGTTACCTCTGAGTCATGACTTGAATGAAACGCTTCTTTTCACAATTTCTGTCTGCTTTACTTAGTTGACTACTTTTTTCATGTATGAAAAAATGATCACACTGCTTTCAACGTTGTTCTGATCAGGTTTGTATTTATTTGTAGCTGCTTTTCAATAAATATTGTTCCATGGTGTCATAAAACACTGCCTGCTCATAACAGTTAATTTACAACAAGTGATATATAACAACTAGCTGATGTGATGGAGAAAAGCAGAGGAAAACAATGACAAATACCTGGTCAGTACCAATTTAAAGGAATGCTCCTTTCAATATTTCACACATGAAAAAGGTAGCACAGCAGACTCAACTACTGGAAATTCTTGTATCATTCCAGTCAGGATGTAAGTAAAGGAAGTTATAACATAGCATTAAAAATATAGGTCAGAGTTCTCAACAGATTGTTGTGCTGCTGCTTTACAGAGATTCACCACATTACATAGTTATGATGATGCACTTAACCTAATACATGGACCCCACCACAGTCCCTGTAACAGTGGCTGACATCACCCTGGTGTGGGCGGCCCTGGAGGAGAATAATCAGAGGTTGGTGCTTTGCAGCAGCAAGTCGACACAATACAAGAACAGCAGCAGCAAATAGTCACAATGCTGCACCTGCTGCTGGACCGTGTGACATCCACAGCCACATTAAGGGATTGTTTCTGGCCACCCCACCTACTGTGTTGTACTGTTTTGTGTTTTTTTCTTTGTTGTTGTTTAACAATACATTTTCCCTTCAGTGAAATATTTCTTGCTCCACAAAGTGCAATATATTTCTGTGAAAACTGCCCATAATTTCATTACAGTGTGTCACGTATTGGAGGAATTCACATTCAGAAGCTGCCCATTCTGCCCCCTTTCTCAACAGCGTTAGAATGTGTTGCCAGGGGGGAGCAGGTCGTGCTTCACTATAGTGAATGTCCGGCAGCTATCGATGTTTCCTTATGTTATAAGGTTCACTTTGTGGTGAAATGTGGAGCGTTTCCACTAACAAGGCTCTTCTTACTGGAAACGTGCTCACATGTTTTCACCACAAACTGACCATTATAACATAGAGAAACATTTGGAAAGCTGCCAGACAATCGGACATTTACTGTAATGGAGCAGCACCTGCGCTCTACCTGGCATCACGTCCTAACATTGCTGAGAGAGGGGACAGAATATGGGCGACTTTTCAGAATGGGAATTCCTCCACACGTGACACACTGTAATGAAATTACGGGCGGTTTTCACAGAAATGTATTGCACTATGTGGAGCATGAAAGATTCCCTGGAAGGGAAAATGTGTATTGTTAAACAGCAACAAAGAAAAACACACAAAAACAGTACAACACAGTAGGGGGGGGCAGAAAACAATCCCTTAATGTGGCCGTGGATGCCGTCATGGTCCAGCAGCAGGTGCAGCATTGTGACTATTGCTGCTGCTGTTCTTGTATTGTGTTGACCTGCTGCTGCAAGGCACCAACCCTCTGATATTCTCCTCCAGGGCCACCCACACCAGGGTGATGTCAGCCTCTGTTACAGGGACTGTGGTGGGGTCCACTGCAGGTGAAACCAGGTAGTAGTGGTGGTGGAGAGGGTGGTGCTGGTGGCTATGGTGGTGGTGATGGTGCAGCTGCTGTACTGGCCTCCTCCTGCTGTGGCTGTGAGGCACAATTTCAACCCCAGCAGCACCCTTGACCACTGCTAAAGAAGGGCCAGCAGGTGGATGCCTGGCCCCTTCCGTGGCAGCCTGCCACTCTGCCTTGTGGTGGTTCAACATGTGGTGCGCTGGACACTGGTCCCCAAATGTGTCCCCGGGGCAACGATGCACCAGCACACCACACAGATGGCACACCATGACTGTGCTGTCTCCTGCACAGAGTTAAAAACCCCACACTGGGGAGCTGCGGGAGGACCAGACACAGTCCCTGCACCACCTATGTTTTCCAGGGCACCTTCAGTGGCTGTGGAGGTGGTGGAGGGTGCTGCTGGAGCCCTAAGCTGCTACTGGTGGTGGTGGTGGTAGTGGCGGAGAAGGTGGATGCACAGCAGCCACCGGGCACTGGTGCTGCTGCTGCTGTTGCTTCATGCGGGGAAGCAACACCCAGGAGTCGGAGTGGTACAGCATCACACGCACTCACCCCCACGTGTCCGCACTCCCTCCTCTGACCACGCCCATGGGCCAGTGACTCACCTTCTCCAGGGTCCGTCCTTTCCACACAAGTCCCACACACACACACAGTCACACAAAACAAATCAAAACTTATAAATATAATTCACTACCAAAAACAATCACAAACACAATACAAAACTAAATAAAGATATAACTTTTAAAAAGCTGTTGTTTTCTTCACAAAGGCAATATAGCACTTTCAGTCACTGACTCTACACTGCTCTCCTCTCCACAAAGCCTTCTCCCTCTATGAATGCATAGGAGAAAGTGAAACTGCTTCTCTGACTCACTTCCTTCCTGCCTGGCTAAAGCATGTGACTTACAGTACTGTAAGCCATGTGATGTGTGGGGGCTGCCTATTTACTTGTCACGTCACCTTACTTCATGTTAAGGCATAATGTATCTTGAAGTAATAATGATAACGTGAAGTAGCACTTTACAGTGCCCACTTCGCATTCACTTCGCCAAACCGATTAAAAATTCACTGCATCTCTAGTAGCATAGCAATCTTTCACATGTAAAACCAATAGAATCTGTACCCATACCTCTCAACCTCCAAGGCTGCAAATCAGGGACAGTACCCTTTAAAATCAGGGACAAATGCTCAAATTCAGGGACACCATTTTCGCGCTGCGTAAGTGCTGCATCTCAGTGTTCACATCTTTCAAATGCGAAATTAAAGATATTAAATACTACATTAAGAATAGCGTGATAGGTTTACCTTTAAAACTTTATTAAATAGTGACTGATATATTACTGACAGTCTGACTCTGACAGAGAGACACTGTCAATGCAACTCATGTAAGGCTTTTTCAACACAGCTCTCACCCATGCAGTAAAGTAAAAACAAAATAAGCCTTTACTTCAAAGTTCAAATACATGTCAAAGTCTGCCAGGTGTAGTACCCACTACCCTTCCCCTGCACCCCAAAAGAAAGAAAACACCACAAGCACCAACTATTGGTAGGGGTTACTTGGTTGGACATGACATTCACTCACTGCTACCTTACCAGCCTTGAAGCCTCCTATAACAGGTTAGCAGCATCCCAACATGGGAGGTTTGGGAACAGTCTTGTCCACTTTAAGAAACTAGAAATTGATGCCACTTTATAAATCCTACCACTTACTCCATGACCCCAATTGGTTCACCAAACATTAGCAGAATAAACAAGTTGTTAATTAACAAAACATATTCTCCACAGTTCCTGGCATGTTTAATTTTACATACCTGATATTCAACACTCATAACCGATAAGGCACTGGTGTGGTGGCAATCTCTGTGCTGGTGACAGTGGCACTGGGTCACAGGGTCTGCTCGGCTCGGGTCCTTCTGCTCTGTGCTGCTCCGAGTCTGCTCACTCTTTGTTTCTCTGTACTCTCCAGTCGCTCGCTTGGTATGCCAGCTGCGGAACTGTCTGCTGCTGTTTCACTCTTTTATGGAAATAAATGATTACACATCTGTAGCAGCAGGCAGCAGCTAACGGGCAGGCAGGCAGAGTGGTGCAAAAAGGTCTGCTGGGCTGAGGGCACGGACGCGGCAGCGATAATTCAAACAATGGGCCGGCTTTAGCGTTGCATGCGCCTGTTCTCCTCCTCCTAGTCTGAATGCTCATTCTCGACTCTCTCGGTCCATCAAGTCTCTCCCAAGCTGCAGCATGCAGGCTCCTCGACTCGACTCGACTCGTAGTACCTAGGCAAGGGGCTAATTCTTCACTGGCGCTCTGGAACTATTGGTTGTGTCAGTGATTCCAGAGCACTGGAGGTCCTGTTTCACGCTATATGTTCGGACCTGATGCGGGACACAAAAAATCAGGTCTGCGTGTGGGCGGGGTGCTAAAAGACAATGGACAGCAATTGAATCACTCCATTGTCCAACGGAGCATATGTAAGTTGCCAGTCATGCCACTGTGTGCAACTGCAACATAGGGACGTGCGTGGGGATTTTGGATGGAGATAGACAGTGTGGCGATGGTGGCATGAGAGGAGACTGCATGGCATTCAGAAAGCAGGGCTCACTGGCTAGGAAATCGTGCAAATGGCTAGCTGGATCGGAACGGTGGGAAAACGGCTGAAAATTGGGATTTCCACAAAATCCGGGACAGTTGAGAGGTATGTCTACCACAGACAGCTAGCTTAATCCAGCAGTTATAGAAGTTTTCACATTCTTTCTTCGATTCCACACATCATAACAGCTTTCTCCTGTGTCCTGCAAAGAAAACCAACGTGTTCTCTACAATGCTACCTGTTAACTTACAAAAATACAAAAAAGATGGCATAATTTCTTACTCAAATAAAATAAAGTAACACTACAACTAGTGGGGGTGCCATGACAACTAGAGAAATACAAGTAAGGATGCCTAAGGGCTCAAAAGTCCTCAAGTAAAAAAAAAAAAATACAGGCAGAAGAACTATTTCATTAAAAATTAAGACAGACATTTACATTTTCACTATAAAATATGATGCATTTTAGTTATTACGTACATCTGTATTTTACATAGCCATTCATAAGCACAATAAGCCACTCCAGGGTGTGTGTTAGACACTTTAACACATGGCTAGGAGGCTTGGACGACACCTGTTGTATCTTATTGCTTACTCAGCACAGCTTTATTCTTGGTAATTTGCTGTGAAATGCAGGACGTTATTGCAGCATTAGCATGTTTCAGAACGTGATGCATTTATATGTTATATAACACACTTGGCACACCTGATGTAACCCAGAGCACAGCTTTCACTACATTCCCAGTACTGTAGTGACTGTTACACATAATTCTGAGTCCATAACTTTCCTAAAATGAGCAGTGGCCAATGACAAATGTTTATTCGCTTGTATTTCCTGTGGTTGTTAGACATAGATACTGCAACAGTGAAAATTACGGTAACCAATTAATAACAATAGTTATAAAGTGAAATTGCCATGATTGATCTGGCCCAGTGGTGCTGAGAGCTGAGGCACTGGACACCTTACCTCATGCTACGTTGGCGTCACATGTTCAGGGAATGCATGCGGTCTGCTGGGGTTGGTGGGGAGGAGAAGGATCAAGAATCCACTGGACTGCTATCCTTCTCTAGGGAGGGGACTCCAGCACTTCCTGCATGACAGGCCCCTGGTGGAGGCCATGGGCTGGTGCACCGACACTTCAAAATGGAAGAAGATGAGGCAGAGGCTTGGAGTAATGCATGTGGATGCACTTTCTCCTTGTGGTTGCCGCCTTATCTCGGAGAACAACAAAGGAGGAAAAACTGATCCCGCAGGTGCCATCTCCGTGAATTACAGTAACCTCCAGCACCAGATTCATGTGTTTGGCGGGTTGAGGGATCCCCGCTACCCTGCCATGGGGAGGAAGCTTTGGGACAGCTGGAAGGTAAGCTACGAGTGGGAGACGGGATAGGGATCAGGTCAGATGTACTGCCATCAGGGACCGGAAGCATAAAAGATTAAGTAAAAAAAAGAAATTGCCATGATTGGGTAGTGAAGAAGTCACATAATGTTGATGTTTTCTTAGATTGTGACTCTGAATTTTCAAGATAGTATTTTATAACCTCAGGATATGAACATGACAGGGTCATTTATCAATTGCTACAAAAAGTGATTGTGAAGAATGACTGCAAAATCAGGTACTGAAGAGGGATTCAAAAATGGCACCTGCCACGTTTATGAGATGAGGTAAATAAAAGAGTAGAAAAACCTGGCACACAAAGGACACATGACCCAAAGAGCTACAGGATTGAAAACCTAGAAGCTGATGTGAGTCAGTTGGCCTGAGGCTTTGAAGATCAGGAGAGAAATCATTAGGTACTGCCACTCTGGGAAGGAAGTCATTAGGTTCTGCCACTCTGGTGTCCCCAGTGGTGGGCCAGTTGTTTGCCCTCTGCAGGGCATGATTGCAATAGACGGTGTGTGAAGCAGGAATAGTATTTCCCAAATACCACAAATACCACAAATAATGCTCTATTCTTCTTAAGGAAATAATTTAAGAAAAAGTAACTAAACAGCCACCCACCTCCTCCCTAACCCAACAATTTAAAGATACAGAAACCCCATCTCCTCACCCATCCTCTTCAACTGAGCACCCACAAGTTAAAGTTAAAAACGATCCCATGATGGGCAATCTCACTGCCCACCCACCTCCATTGACACCCACTGTGTCTATTAATGTTTTGCACTTTAGGTTCTGGAAGAAATAAACAATACCCCCAACCAACAAGACCACCATCCAACTCCCAGACTCCTCCCGAGCAACAACATTTCATTATTATGAACCACCCGCAGCATGGGACAGAAAACCCTGCCCTCCTTCACAGCCACCCCTTCTTGTGAATGAAAGTGCTCCCATGCATCATTGAATAGTAAACAGCTCATGGTTTCTTTAATGTTTGCTTCACTGATCTGTGTGCATTAGGGAATAATTTCTGTAATGTTTGCTTCAGTGATCTTGTATATTAGAGGATGATCTCTGTAATGTTTGCTTTACTGATCTGTGTGTACTGTATTAGGGAATGATTCCTGTAATGTTTGCTTCATTGATCTGTGTGCAGTAGGGAATGATTTCTGTAATGTTGGCTTCACTGATATGTGTGCATTGGGAATGATTTCTGTAATGTTGGCTTTACTGATTTGTGTGCATTGGGAATGATTTCTGTAATGTTGGCTTCACTGATCTGTGTGCATTGGGGAATGATTTCTGTAATGTTGGCTTCACTGATCTGTACACTACAGAATAATTTCCGAATGTTTGCTTCACTGATCTGTGTACATTAAGGAATGATTTCTGTAATATTTGCTTCAATGATCTGTGTACATTAGCGGACTGATTTCTGTAATGTATGTTTCATTGATCTGTGTTCATTAAGGAATAATTTCTATAATGTTTCGTCTCTGATCTGTACATTAGGAATGATTCCTGTAATGTTTTTTCATTGATCTGTGTGCATTAGGGGCGATTTTTGAAATGTTTGCTTCCCTGATCTATGTGCAGTAGGGAATGATTTCTGTAATGTTGGTTTCACTGATCTGTGTGCTTTGGGGAATGATATCTGTAATGCTTGCTTCAGTGATCTGTATGCATTGGGTAAAGATTTCTATAACGTTTGCTTCACTGATCTGTGTGCAGTAGAGAATGATTTCTGTGATGTTGCTCCACTGATCTGTGTGCATTGGGAATGATTCTGTAATGTTGGCCTCACAAATCTGTGTGCATTAGGGAATGATTTCTGTAATATTGTCTTCACTGAACTGTGTGCATTACGGAATAATTTCTGGAATGTTTGCTTCACTGATCTGTGTACAGTACATTAGAGAATGATTTCTATAATGTTTGTTTCAGTGATCTGTGTGCATTAGAGAAATATTTCTGTAATGTTTGCTCCACTGATCTGTGTGCATTAGAGAAATATTTCTGTAATGTTTGCTCCACTGATCTGTTTGCATTAGGAAATGATTTCTGCATTGTTTGCTTCAATGATCTGTGTGCATTAGGGAATGATTTCTGTAATGTTTGCTTCAGTTATCTGTGTGCTTTGTGGAATGATTTCTGTAATGTTTGCTTCACTGGTCTGTGTGCATTAGGGAATGATTTATGTAATGTTGGCTTCACTGATCTGTGTACACTGTGGAATAATTTCTGGAATGTTTGCTTCACTGTTTTGTATACATTATAGGATTATTTTTTAATTGTTTAACCAGGAGGCACACTAAGCTGGAAGCTTATTTTTAAGGTGTGACCTGGGAGCACAGGAAGTTAAGTGACTTGCTCGGGTCACACAGTATGCAAATGGGGCTGTGGGATTCAAACCCAGGTCTCCAGATTTGCAGCTTATAGCCTTAAACCACTGCGCTATACTGCCTCCCAATTTCTGTAATGTCTGCTACACTGGTCTGTGTGCATTAGGGAATGATTTGTGTTATGTTGGCTTCACTGATCTGTGTGCAACAGAGAATGATTTCTATAATATTTGCTTCACTGATCCGTGTGCCTTAGGGAATTATTTCTGTAATGTGTGCTTCATTGACTTGCGTGCATTGGGAAATGATTTCTGTGACATTTGCTTCAGTGATCTGTGTGCTTTGGGGAATGATTTTGTAATGTTTGCTTCACTGATCTGTGTGCATTGGGAATGATTTATAACGTTGGCTTCTCTGATCTGTGCATGCTACAGAATAATTTCTGGAATGTTTGCTTCACTGATCTGTGTGCATTAGGGAATGATTCCTGTAATGTTTGCTTCACTGATCTGTGTGCATTAGGAATGATTCCTGTAAAGTTTGCTTCAGTGATCTGTGTGCATTGGGTAAAGATTTCAGTAATGTTTACTTCACTGATCTGTTTACATTAGGGGATGATTTCTGTAGTATTTACTTCACAGATCCGTATGCATTAGGAATCGATTTCTGTAATGTTTGCTTCACTGATCTTGTGCATTAGAAATTATTTATGTAATGTTTGCTTCACTGATCTGTGTGCATTAGGAAATTATTTATGTAATGTTTGCTTCACTGATCTGTGTGCATTAGAGAATGGTTTATATAGTGTTTGCTTCACTGATTTCTGTATATTATAGAATGATTTCTGTCATGTTTGCTTCACTGATCTGTGTGCATTGGGAATGATTTCTGTAATGTTTGCTTCACTGGTTTATATGCATTTGGGAATGGTTTCTGTAATATTTGCTTCAGTGATCTGTGTTCATTAGGAAATGATTTCTGTAATGTCTGCTTCACTGATTTCTCTGCATTGGGGAAAGAGTTATGTAATGTTTGCTTTCTGATGTGTGTGCATTAGGGACTGTATGCCTACCACAGGACTGGGTGCTCTAATATACTCATTGTAACTTGTCATGCCACGAAATGATTGATGATGGATCTTTATGGGCCTATATCACATTGGTGTATCATGAAGTCAGCCAGCATGCAATGCTGTTACCATAGCTCCTGCCAATGACATGCTGCAGAATACTGGAGGAATACATTGTAAACCATTGGAGATTACTCCTGCCAGTGACATGCTGCAGAATACTGCAGAATACAAAGTAACCTAATAGCCATTACTCCTGCCAGCGACATGGTGCAAAATATTGCAGGAATACATTGTAAACCAATGGAGATTACTCCTGCTAGTGACATGCTGCAGAATACTGGAGGAATACATTGTAAACCATTGGAGATTACTCCTGCCAGTGACATGCTGCAGAATACTGCAGGAATACAAAGTATCCCAATAGCCATTACTCCTGCCAGTGACATGCTGCAGAATATTGCAGGAATACATTGTAAACCAATGGAGATTACTCCTGCCAGTGACATGCTACAGAATACTGCAGGAATACAAAGTAACCCAATACCCATTACTCCTGTCAGTGATATGCTGCAGAATACTGCAGGAATACAAAGTAACCCAATGGCAATTACTCCTGCCACTGACATGCTGCAGAATACTGCAGGAATACAATATACACTAATGGCGATTACTCTTGCCAGTGATATGCTGCAGAATATTGCAGGAATACAATATAAACCAATGGTGATTACTCCTACCTGTGATATGCTGTGAATACTGCAGGAAACACAGAAGCACAGAATTTGATGGCAGATAAGGACAGCTTAGCCCACTCAGTCTGCCCATTTCCTACCTAATGGATAAGCTGCAGATCCTAGTTAACCAACAGCCTACTTCCTCCTACCCCAACTCCTAGAATTGCCTTATGTCTGTCCCCTACTGGGTCATAATGTTGTACACCCAATAGCGTACGACATTATAACTAACCCGACAGAGTGCTGTCCATGAATAGCACGGTGCACACTGCCATTACTGTGGCGGTATTGTGCACTATCACACACTCCCAGGCAGAGGATAAGACTTGCTGGGAGTGGGGTTCTGCTGAGCAGCTGACGTGTTTCACTGGACTGAGCCACAGCAGCATGAACCCAGGTGCTGTGTCTGGGACTGGGTTTGATTCCCGGTCCCAGACATTTTATTTTATTACACAATTTGTGTGCTCCCCATGTTGGACCCCACGGTGTTGAGAATCTTTTATTGGAGGGTCTGTGGGGGCAGAACCCCACAGAAAACAGACATATGCCACATGGCAATATCACACTGTATTGGTGAAATATTTGTTATGCATAATGTCTTGCGACATTATGACCCCATGCCTGTCTGTCCCATGAATTCTTGAATTCCCCACTGTTTTTGATTCCACAACCTCCATGGGAAGACTGTTCCATGCATCCGCAACCCTCTCCATGAAAAATACTTTCTCACATTACCTCTGAGCTGTCCCCTTCTATCTTCAAAGTGTGCCCTTTATTCTTGCATCTCTTTTTCTGAAAGATGCTACCCTCTTGGACTTTGTTGATTTAGGTTGAGGTACTTGAAAGTTTCTGTCATGTTCCCCATCCCTCCTTTCCTTGAGGGTATACATATTAAGCTCCTTAAGTCTCTCTCTTCATATGTCTTCTGGTGCAGACCCTGGATCATTTAGTTGCCCTCCTCTGGACTGCCTCCATCCTGTCTATGTCCTTATGGAGACTGGGTCTCCAGAACTGCATGCAGTACTCCAGGTGGGGTCTCATCACAGTACTCTGATGTGGTCTTACCAACTGTCTGTACAGAGGGCCAACAACTTCCTGTTTTCTACTGGTGATGCCCTCTCCTAAGCATCCCAGTATCCCCCAGCCCTCCTTATTGCCTTCTTATATTGCTGGTCCACCTTTAGGTCATCTGATATGACTACCCCCAGGTCCCTTTCCATTTTTGTTGTTGTTAGTATCTCACACCCCATAGTGTACTATTCCCCTGGGGTTTTGTTTCCCATGTGCATTACTTTGCACTTCTTAGCATTGATTCTAAGCTGCCATACATTTGACCATTCCTCCAACCTTGCCAAGTCCCATCTCATCCTTTCCACCGCACCATGTGTATCAACCCTGTTGCAGATCTTTGTGTAGTCCTGAAGAGACATACTTTTCTTCCAGTCCCTCTGCAATGTCACTTATAAAGACATTGAAGAGGATTGGTCCTAGAACTGAACTCTGCAGTACCCACTAGTAACCCCCTTTGTTCAGAGTGGTCTCCATTTCTATTACGCTCTGTGTTCTGTTCTCCAGCCAATTTTTTACCCAGGCTACCATCTTGGGACCCACTCCCAGGCTGGCTAACTTGTATATTAATCTTTTGTGTGGGACGGTGTCAAATGCCTTGCTAAAGTTTAGGTAGGCCATATCCACAGCCCTCCTGATATTCTACTTTGGTCACCTAGTCAAAGAAATCTATTCAATTCATCTGCACGACCTTCTGCTGTGAATCCATACTGCCTTGGGTCCTGTGCCCTCTGGCCTCTAGTAACTCAATAATTCTTTCCTTCAGAAGTGATTCCAACATTTTCCTTATCACTGAGGTCAAACTAACAGGTTTATAGTTTCCTGCCTCTGCCCTGCTTCCTTTTTGTGAAGTGGAATCACATCTGCTGTCCTCCAGTCCTCAGGTACCACCCCGTCCTCCCATGATTTGTTAAAGGGAGTAGTCAGTGATGTCACTAGTTTTACCTTCGTTCTTTTAGAATTCTGAGATGAATCTCAACAGGCCCCATTGCTTTGTCCACCTTCAGTTTTGTGAGTTCTTTCAGAACTCTTTCTTCTGTAGAATGGGCTGGTTTCAACCCCTATCCAGAGTGTTTCTGTTGTTTAGTTTACATACCTCCACTTCTTCTTGTGAATACTGAGCAACAATATTTGTTTAGTTTCTCAGCCTTTTCACAGTCACCCTCTATCAAATACAATGTAAACCAATGGCAATTACTCCTGCCAGTGATATGCTACAGAATACTTAATGCCAGTTCTTTGACAGCCCATGTTATGAGCACAATAACCCACTGCTGGGTGTGCAGTTACGAGGATTAATCAACACCTCATTTGCATTGTGAATCATGAGGCTACTGGCTGAGTGTCCTCACAGCACCCGGTGTTGATTACTCCCCAATAACTGCACACCCTGGAGTGCATTATTGCACTTATAACATGGGCTGTCAAAGAACAGAAACAATTTTATTACTGTTCAGATTCATGAAATGGTGCTGTATCCTGTCATCTTAAAAGTAGTCCATAACAAATAATGCATAGCACACTTATGTTATGTTTATGCAAGGTTATGCACTTTGGAGCAAAGAACCCAAATAGGGACAATTGGTTGTGTGGGGTGAGGTTGGGGACACTGAGAAAAGAAGGACCTTGAGAGCGGGAGCATGAACAACTCTGCTCAATGCAGGATAGCTACAGCTAAGGCTAACAAGATGCAGGGGTGTATTGCAAGGGATTCTCGTCCAGGCATAGGGAAGTGATTCTGCCCCTCTACAGGTCCTTGGTCAGGCCACACTCAGAGTACTGTGTGCAGTACTGGCATCTGTATCTGAAGATGGACATTAAACTGCTGGATGAGGTACAGCGGAGGGCGATAAAATGTTATGGGGATGGAGGAAAACCTATGAGGACAGGCTATGTGAGCTGAATATATATACACCCTAGAAGAGAGAGGGATAGGGGATATGATTGAAACATTCAGGTATTTGAAAGGTAAACAAAGCTGGTACAGATGGGTCACTCAATGTGAGGAAAGATAGGGACACAAGGGGCACAGGATAAGAAAAGAGGGTGGAAGATTTAGGAGAGAGATGAGGAGACATTACCTCACAGAGATGGTGGTGTTGAAATGGAATGCCCTACTGGATGGGGTGATATCATAGAACTATAAACTTTGACAGCAGACAAGGACTGATTGGCCCATCTAGTCTGCCCCTTTCTGTATCTACTGGATAAGCTGCAGATCCTAGTTAACCAACAGCCTACTTCTTCCTACCCCCACCAGAATTCGCTTATGTCTGTCCCATGCATTCTTGAATTCTACACTGTCTTTGACCCCATGACCTCTCAGCAAGGCTGTTTTATGAGTCCACCACCCTCTTCATGAAAAATACTTCCTCCCATTGCCCTTGATCCATCCCCTCTATCTTCAAATTGTGTCCCTTGTTCTTGCACATCTATTTTTCTGAAAGATGCTACACTCTTGGACTTTGCTGATTCTCTTGAGGCACTGGAAAGTTTCAATCATGTCCCTCTTCTCCATCCTTCCCTCATGGGTATACATATTAAGCTCCTTTAGTCTCTCTTGTATGGCTTCTGATTCAGACCTTGCACCATTTTGTGCCCTCCTCTGGGCTGCCTCCACCCTGTCTATGTTTTTGTGAAGACTGGGTCTCCAGAACTGCACACAGTATTCCAGATAGGGTCTCACCAATTGTCTGTACTGAGGATAACAAATTTCTGTTTTTTCTACTGGTGATGCCTCTCCTTTACATCCCAATATTCCCACAGCCATCCTTACTGCCTTCTCACATTGCTTTCTTACCTTTAAGTCATCTGATATGACTACCCTAGGTTCCTTTCCATTTTGTTATTGTTAATACCACCCCCATTGTGTACTCTTCCCTGGGTTTTGTTTCCCAGTGCATTACTTTGCACTTCTTTGCAAGCCCTCCAACCTTGCCAAGTCCCCTCTCATCCTTTCCACCTCATTTGTTTAATTATTTATTTGTCTTTGTTAACTGGGTAAATGCACTGATCCAAATGTCCATTTTCAGTCATGACCGGTTAACAAAATGATCAAGCTAACAAGATCACAGCAAGAACATACAGGCATGGTAATACACACCTCAAGCATGAGGTGGTGTGGAATATAAGAAACATACAATGGTGCATGCAAACGTATGAAATATACAATAGTGCATACAAGCATATGACATATACAATGGTGCATACAAATGTACGAAATAAGTGATGGTGCTTACAAATGTATGAAATATAAAATGGAGTATACCAATGAATAAACAACCAATCAGGAAAACATGATAACTAGTAGGTAACGCAATAGATCAAGTGCTAACAGAGAATGGCTAAGTCTGAGTTTCAATACATACTGATGGCACAGTAGGAATAGATGCTGGGGGTGTTGCTTTGGTAGGTCATAGGTACTAGGGCAGGTTCCAGCCCTGGATCCATCTAGACTGTTAGGTACAAGTGGACACGGCCAGTAGCCAGACTTTAGGCTTGATTTAAAGGATTGGTGGAAGTGGATCATCTGATGGACAATGGGAGTCTATTCTGAGGGAAGGGCTGAGACTGAGAAGGCCCTGCCACCCAAAGAAGTAGTGGTTCATGGGACCTCCAGAGGGGAACTGAAGAAGCCCATAGGCACCGAGAGGACACCCTATCAGTGAATACAGAAGAGTAAGGGGACAGCTGGAAGTTCCTGAGTGAGTTGTCAACTAGGCAGCCCACTATAAAGTCAAAACACCCCTGAAGTGTAAGCCAGCCTAGAGATTGATACAGCAAGCAATGGTGGGTGGAGAAAGGTGCTTGAAGGGCAAAGCAACAGATGGAGTTATATGTGGAGTTCAGGTGTGAGTGTAAGGAAGGGGGCACAGCTGAGTACAAGGGAGCAGTAATCAAGAAGGGCAGCAGATGTCCTTGTGCAATGGCTAGGCAAGCTTTTCGAGGTCAGATATTGATTGTGGCAATAGCTGCACCTATCTTTTGGTGGATTTTCATTACTTTGTTACTGATATGTTCACCAAAAGTAAGGGAGGAATCTAGGTCACACCTAGGTATCAGAAGGAAGGAACAATTTTGAGGGAGTGCCAGCAGGGTGGTAATCCGGAGGGCAGCTTTTGCTTTGCAACCTTCGCTAGGAATGGTTTAGAGCTGAAAAGCATTGCTTTTTGTCTTCTTCTCATTTACGAGACATTTTCTAGAGAGGAACCAGTCCTGGAGGTGCTCCACAATTTAGTATCATGGAGGTAGATAGGGACTCAGGGATTTTAGCTGTGATAGATGACTAAGTCATCTGCATAAAGGAGGGCCTGACATTTTATGTTTTCAGCAAGGAGATCGTTAATTAACACTGAAAAGAGTAGGGGTCCAAGTATGGAACCCTGGGGTACTCCAGAGTGATAGGCAGGGCAGCAGAGGAGTCCTTACTTATCAGAACTGACTGGAACCTGGTAAGCAGTCAAAGTTCAGCAGTGTGGAATAGAGGAGATGGTGGTCTATGAGTTCAAAGACTTTTGATAGGTCCACAAACACTGCACCAGTGACTTTTCCTGTTCCATGTTCATAAGTACATGGTTGGTGAAAAGAGCCAAGGCAGAGGGAGGTGCTGTGGTGTTTGCAGAAGCTGTGCTGGAGGGCACAGCAGGTGGTGTTTTTCTAGTTGGTCAGATAATTGGTGGTGAATAATTTTCTCTAGTAATTTGCTCAGGTGTGGGAGGAGGAGATAGGTCTGTAATTTTCTGGGGCAAGGGGTCACCAGTCTTAAAACAGGTAGACATTAGCGTGTTTCCATAGGTCAGGCACAGTCGAGGTTGTGAGGGCGAGGTTGAAGATAAATGTTAGGGTTTAGCAACAACTGGGGAGAGCAGCTTTAGGATCAACCTTGTTGCAGCTCTTTTGTGTCATCTGCAAAGATGCATACCTTTCCTTCCAGTCCCCTGCAATGTCACTTATAAAGACATTAAAAGGACTGGACCCAGTACTAAACCCTGTGATACCCTGCTAGTTATTCCCTTTCTTCAGAGTGACTCTGTTTACTATTACCCTCTGTGTCCTGTTGTCCAGCCAATTTTTACCTAGGCTACCAACCTGGGACCCACTCCCAGGCTGGATAATTTGTTTATTAATCTTTTATGTGTGACTGTGTCAAATGCTTGCTAAAGTCTAGGTAGGCCATGTCCACAGCCCCTCCCTGAGTTCACTACTTGGTCACCCAGCCAAATAAATCTTTAGATTTGTCTGAGATGACCTACCCACTGTGAATCCATGCTGCCTTGGGTCCTGTGCCCCACTGGCCTCTAGGTACTCAACAATTCCTTCTTTCAGAAGTGATTTCATCATTTACGTATGACTGAGGTCAAGCTAACAGATCTGTAGTTTCCTGCTCTGCTTTGCTCCCACTTTTGTGAAGGGAATCACATCCGCACTCCTCCAATCTAAGGTTGACACCATCCTCCATGATTTGTTAAAAGGTAGTCAGTGGTGTCACTAGTTCTCCCTTAGTTCTTTTTTAGAATTCTGGGTGAATCCCATCAGGCACAATTGCTTTGTCCACCTTCAGTTTTTGGAGTTCTTTGAGAACCCTTTCTTTTCTGAAAGGACTGATATCGACCCCTATGCAGAGTGCTTCTATTGACTGGAATAGGTACCCTCCCTCCTCTTCATTTGTGAATACTGAGCAGAAGTATTTGTTCAGTATCTCTGCTTTTCACTGTCTCTCTCTCTCTGCCCACCCACCCTCCCTTTATTAGCATCAATATCCTCCCTTGGTCTTTCTTCACTCCTAATGTACCTATAAAATGTTTTATCCCCTTCTAACCAAGTTGGCTATCTTTTCCTTGGTTTCACCTTTACTATTCTGACTGCCTTCCCATTTTCCTTCTGCTTTAACTGTACAGTTCTCTGTCCTGCTTGTTCTGTGTTTCCTTACACTTCCTGAATGCTATCTTTTCTCCCTAACCTTCCCAGCCACCTCTTTTTGGGAACCATAGTGTTTTTCTTTAATTTTGATTTGTTTATTGCTTCACACAAAGGCTTGTTGTCTCTGTGGTGGCAGTTTTGTTGTTTCTGCATTGTTACTCCCCATTCTTGCCTGTTTGCTAGTGCTTTTCTGAGGCACTCTCAATTTTGACAGTCAGCCCTCCTTGTATCATGTAAGAAGTCGGAAAGTTTTATAAGGGCTCTGGACAGGGAATGAGGGAGGGTCTGAGGAAATAGCGATGAGAACTTGGGGAATAGTGCTGAGAATGTCCTGAAGATGGGGAGGGGTGGAGCAGCTGCAATCTATGGGTACTAGCTGAATACTTGAGCAGACTTTGATAGACTATGAGGACTGTTTCTGCTGGCAACTTCAGTATGTTCATATGTTATGAAGGCACAAATGGCAGAGCTGTACTACTACACTAATTTCTGCCACTTGCTCTTAGTAACATCTGTGTGACTATGACTTCTGCACTGTGTACAACTGTCCCGATGTCACACACAACACAAACCTGCTACCACAAGCACACTATTCTAACCTACACTTTTACCTCAGGTCATCTGTCTCTCAATCGCGGTCACTTTCTCAGTGCCCGTTCAACCCTATCTGTCTCTCATTCTCTGTTTCAGCACCGGGACTCAAGGGGTTGAAGCACCAGGTGTACAGTGGCAAGGGAAAACAGCAGGGACTTCAGGATGATTAACATAAAATGTGGGAGCTGCACTGACAGGGAACAGCCACAAGCATGAGCCCCGTCTCGACTACAGAGAGAGAGAGAGAGCTCTCTTAGCATCCCCAGTTCCACAACATGCAGACTGCACATTGAAACAGAGAGATACAGCACAGCATATTGGCCACCATTACTGTAGTCCCCCAGACTTTCTCTCTGTCAGTCCCCTTGTCTCTCTCTGCCTGTATTTGTTCCTTTCTGACCATGATCTCACAACTTGACACTGCAGGACTTCTGTACTTTGACAGAATAGTCACCATCTCACTCTTGCTGTCACTGTCACTGTCTCTGTCATTCATCTACAGGAAGAGCAAAGTCGGCAACCACCTTCAGGCAAGCAAGTGACACACACACAGAAGAGAGAGGAAAATGCAGCAATGGTAAATTAAAAGTACCACTCTCTCACTCTCTCTCATGTGTGTGCTGGCACAAGATCACTGTACTGAGGTGGAACCTTCACCTTCCTGCTGTGGCATCAACATTCTGCAACAGAGACCGCAAAGTCAAACAGACAGTGGACACTACATACCTCATGATCTTCCTGACACTAACTGTCCCTCTGTCTCTCTCACAGTCACTATCAGCGGTGCACAGTTCTGAGGGGCCAACACAGGTACTCTCACAACACCTCCCACTCTTATGGGACACCTCGTTTTATGTCTGTCTCACTGTGTCTCTCCTACACACACTCTCTCATGGAGGACACATGAATATCTGGGACACCTGCTTCCTCCAGACCATGCCTGCTATATGTGTCTATCACACTCTCTTTCTCTTTCCACACAGCATTGAGCAAGGATGCTCAGTCTAATGCATCAGCTGTGGTGTTCTCTCCCTGTCTCTCTCATGTACCTCTCACTACCTGCACCCACTACTGTGGGTGGATGACATGCAAGCAATAACACATGAGAGTGTGGGTTACATGCTGATAAGAGCACGCAGGGTGCACTAAGGGATGAGACACTTGTGCCGAGTGCCTTATGCCCTGGGCGTGCTTTATCAGCACATAACCCACACTCGGAGTGTGTTATTGCACTTATAAAATGGTATAAATAATAGATGCATAAAGAGACAGTTTTGGTAATTTTTTTATTTTTATTTTATGTTGAACAAGTTTATTAAAGTAACTTTTTTTGTATGTGGGACATTAAATAGTCCCTTGCAACAGTAATAGTAACATTAAAATTGTAATGAATGAACAGTAACATTTAAACAGAAATGAATGAAGTTTTTGTTTAACTTAATACATTTTTAAATTGCAGTAAATAAACATAGAAATGGTTTGCAGTAAAGATTAATTGTTTTTAAAGTTAATTTGTTAAACAAAGTTCGTTTTGTGAATTTTCTTGCTTTTTTCCTTATCTTTGTTTATTTTAGCATGGTTTTACTTCAAGAAGTTAATGAACTCACGTGATGCGTCACGCAGTTTTGAATTAGAGAATGGAGTATTTGTGGTGGTGTCTAAATTGTTGGATGACTGTTGTAGTCGGGGATGTTGTCTCTGCCGATTGGCTTTTCTCCTCGGATGTTGCGTGTCTTCCTGTTTGGGGTTGTTGAGTCAGTGCTGCAGCATGGCTGACTGGGGAGAAGTGTTGCAGAGGTACTGATATTTTCAGGTATTTCTGAGTCATTGGAGCAAGCTGATTGATCGGGGTTGAGGTTTGTGCAAGTACTTAAGTTTGGGGCATTTCTGTAGCTTGGTAGGAGAAGATATGGCTGCAGGATGGCGATCAGTAGACACATTTTAGATGGAGTTAATTGTGGGGTATTGCAGGAAAATTGGTACAAGATGGCTGCTTGAGGCAAACTCTGTAGGCTGTGAAGTTTTGGGCTATTTTTTTACTTTTGTGGGATAAGATATTGTTCCATTTTCTTCTGTCTTCTGGCTCAGCTGCCCAGTAGGAGTGGAGACTAGATTCAGCCTTATGGCCTGTGACGGCCATGATTTCAGAGAATCTAGTCCATCTTGGGATAGGAGCTGTACTGCTGTTGCATGAACCGAGTGGTTCATGTATCTTCTACTACAGTAAGTTCACTTCTTCACTAATTTTAGGCATCATATTAGCTAAGTAGTTAATGCCTAATGGCTCTCTTGAGCACCAGGTTTGTGCACTGTTTAACAGAGAGTCTGGTGAAGGTAGAAAGCAGAAGGGTAGGGGCCACATTTTAATATATTTTTTGAAAGAGGCTATGGGGCAAAATGGTTTTGTAGCAGTTGGTAGATGTAGCCACAGTGCTGTTGTTTAGTACAGTCATTTTGTTTGTGATTTTTTTGTATACTGTTAAAATGTAAGTGTTATTAATTTAGTAAATATACTCATCGGTTTGGATTTGAAAATATTCTGGTTTCAGTTGCCATAGTCCCTCTCTGCCTGCATGCCATGCACAGTTGAATATCCAGCCAAGCCTTCAGAAGTAAGCCTCGGAGTGTGTTTGGAGATAGACCTGTGGAGGTTCAAAGCTTGGCGAGGTCTTGTTCATTGATTGCTGGGTGATACTCAGCTCGATCTTTCCCTTCCCTCCTATATTTTTTAAAACTGCTACAAATATATTGTTCACAGAGTTAAGGTCTGAGTGGCTGTGCAGATTGACATTTCTACTTAGGGGTGGTGCATTTATATGTCGATTTAGTCCTGCTCGTAGTGATATTAAACTAGCTACACTATATTGTGTGCCACCTGCTTGATGAATTTCTGCAAAGTATTTTGTAATATCGAAGACAGCTCCATTGTTGGGATACTTTTAAGTCAATTTGTAGGCCTTTCTTGTGCACCAGCTTTCAAATACTAATACTGCCCAAATTGTCATTTTCTGTGTGTTTAGTTCATCTTTCTGTTTTTCTAGGTCTTGCAGTTCTTCATTTGACAGCTCCGGGTATGTATCTAGGTGTTTCATTTTCTTTTCTTTTGCAGCTTCAAGTACTGAAGTGGGGGTTCCTGCCAGTTTGGTGTTGGAAGAGATGGTGTCCGTTCCACAGAAGAAGAGGTCGGATGTGATGACAGATCTGATGTTTGCATTAAAGTTGTCATGTCCGTGGACAAGGCTCTTCATGAGAGGAACTTGCAAGGTTGGTGCCAGCACTGTTAGGAATGTCTATTGTAAGATTGTTTGGTACTGTGTTTGTGCTGCTGGTTTTCTTGTGGAGTTACAGTGCTGTCAGTTATGGCTGTGTGTTGCTGTTGCTACGGTCTCGCGATGGCATCAGTCGGGTGGACACTGCTGCTGGTGTCCGTGATCATGGCCCTGTTGTCAGAAGATGTGACAGGTGTAACGAGAGTTCAGTGTCAAATAGAATGGCAAAATTACTTAGAGTTTCTGTTAAGTCAAAATCAAAGTTGACTTCTGACATGTTTCCTCATTTTTCTTTATCTTTCAGTCAGAAATGTTTTAGCTGCAGTTCCATGTCGGCACCAAACAGCTCGTTCCGTTAATTAAGCTGCAATGAATGATTTTTTAAACATGGCTTACTCTGTAATGATGTTGCCATGGAAATCACTGCTTTTGTATACTTTTCAGGTTTTGCAATACTTTTCCAGCAGGTATGAGTTTCTGATGGATCTGTCTTTCCCGCTACTGGATCGCTTAGCTATGTACGTTTTGTTTTAGTTGACAGTGCTCAGTGATTCGTTGGTGCTATGTGGCTACTGGTCAGATGTTAATGCCGGTTGACTACAATACCTGCTGATAAGGACACGGGCAAGGAGATGTTTTAGCCAATCAGATGCTTAGATTTTGTTTTACCCAGTTTATAATGAACTCTAAGGTACTAGAGGAGTGGAGCTCGACTTTGGGGCGCCTTCAAATTGTGACACTCCCATTGCTGTGCCAGTCGTGGTGCCCTACTACTCACACCCAATGTCTGTGCATGGCAACACACATTTACGAATGGCAAGCTCACACTTTCCGCTCAGTCCCCAAGGCCTGTGGGGTGGTTAAGAGAGCAGACACAGAGTGCCGAGGGGTATTGTTGACTTATAACATTGGCAAGGACAAATCTGTGATGTGATTTGCAGTGTGGTGCTGGACACACTGTGAAGGGTACTGCTGAGTTTTACCTGAGGACAACCCTCTCGCTTGGCTGGGGATTAATGGCTGCCTAGCAAATTGTATGTTGGGCAGAATAACAAGATTGGGGCACTTAGGATCTCTTCTCTGGGGCCCCTTCATCACTTGCTGTGTGCTTAACAAAGATTAATGAATAGTCAGGTGGTGGCTGACTGCAAATCACATTGAAGATATTACCTGCCCATGATATAAATAAAGTCAGGAGGAGAGATCAGAGAGGTGTTGGGATGAAGAGGTGTGAATGAATAGTGGGAGAGAATTCCAAAGTTTGGGAAATGAAGGAAAGCAGCCTGGCCCGTGAGGAATTTGTTGAAGGAGAGTAAAGGAACAATAACTAGAGATGAAGGAGTATGAGGAAGGCTGGGAGGGGAGGACAGAGGTAAGATAAGATGGGAAGGAGGTAAGCCAGGATTTTGAGATAAAGGGGCACAATGATTGAGGCATCTAGCTTCAAGGGAGGGAGGAAGAGGGAGGAGTGTAATAGCAATGGTGAGTGCGGGTGAACAGTCCAAGGCAAACAGTAGAAAGAATGAAAGTGAGGATCCAGTCTTCAAGGGTGGTCTTTCATGCAGCACTGTAGACTATGTCACCATAGTCAAAAGCAGGAAAATCATTTTTATAATAATGGCTCAGCAAGCAGGAAGAGGGATGTCGCCTTTATTCCTGAATAGTGCACGAGTTTAGGGTGAAACTGTTTGTGAATGGTATCCACATGCCCCAAAGGTCAAGGTGCCAGTCTAACCAGATATCAAGGTACTTAAATTGAGTAAACATCATAAAGTAGTGCCATCCATGGTGTGAAACGAGGGAAGGGAGATGAGCCTGGAGAGTCTCTGCTTGGTGAAAAGGTCATAGAGCCCATTTTCTTGGCATTTAAGGAAAGCTGATTTGATCAGAACCAGTGCTGAACATTGATGAAGTCCAATTTAATCCTTGACATCAGATAAGAGGGTGGAGGAACCAGAGGCAAACAGGATCATGTCATCTGCATGCATATGGATTGATGCAGATGAGCAAGCAGAAGGAAGGTCATTTAGGAAGACCGTGAAGAGTATAGGACCAAGTATGGAACCTTGGGAGACATCAGTTCTGATAGGAAAGGAAATACATAATTACTCATTTCAAACAGACTGAGATTGGTGTGGGAAAAATGTTTCTTCTGCCAGCAGATTTCTGGCGATAAGCTAGTTTCACTTCCATGAAATTTCACGAAATTTACATGAAAGGTTCAGATACATATTTCACCAAAATTGAGATTTTGATTATTTTATCTCAGTCAAGATCTATTTGTTCACTTTGCACCACATTTAGAATGTTGGCATTCCGGTTCCCATACAGAAGTTTGTCAAGTTTCAGATCCCCATCATTAAACATGACTTAGTTATAATCCCCAAACATTCAGAAATTTTAAAATTACAGTTAACAACTACATAACCTAAAAGTGTTTGTGCAAATTGCACCTAATTTTCTTTGCTGATATTACCCATACTTGTGTGTGCCAAGTTTCAGATCTCTAGCATTAAAGGTGAATGAGTTACAAGCCTCTGAACTTTCAGAAATTGTAAAATTACATTTTGCAATTACATAAACTGCTGAATTTTAAGCCCTATACGTTTAAAGCAAGAGAATATAATATTGCCAATCTTGTTAGGTTCATTGACCCTAAATATTAGGTGTTAAGGCAACCACCATGGTACAACATGAGAAGGTCATGCTGCCATGCTGATGATCCAGGTTTGGATGTGAGCCACTGGAAGTCATGTCGGAGGCAGGTCATAGCTAAACCTTACAATCTCTATTTAACAGTTTCGTGATTCTCCCAAGAAAGCATGCATCTGAGTTTTCAATTAACTAGCTCCAAAGGTGGCTAAGTTGTAAGCATAGAAATATTTTTAGAATGTTCATAGAATATTAAATTGCTAGACTTTGAGCCCTATAACTTCCCACCCTTCATCCAAGAGTCATGGAATTTGGCATGCTTTAAGTGCCCATACTAGACTGGTTGTTTAGGGCCTGTACCAGACAACATGAATGACGATTTGAGACCCCTAGCGTTAACATGGACCGTGTTATGGCCAAGTAAAGAATTTCAGAAAATTACAAAACATTTCATGAAATTTCTGAAAATTCAAGGAATTTTGTGAAAATTCTGTGAATTCAGAATTTTCTAATTTCACCTACCTCTAACTGAGATTTACCATCAAGATAGGAGGAAAACCAGTTAGTTAAAGCGATAGAGGGCCTGCTACCTTGACCCTGTCAAGGAGGAGGGGAGGAACAGTGTTTAAGGCTGTAGCCAAATGGACAAGATGGTGGAGGTGATGAGGTCCTGATCAGTATCAGAGAGAATGGAGTCAGTAAGCTGGAGGAGAGAGGAGGTGGTGGAGTGGTGTTTATGGAAGCCAGACAGGAACAATAGATACATATGATAAAGAGGAATAATCAATGAAGGTAAGCATTGAGACATCAGGATGTGTTCCTGTTAAGCTAAAGTGGTGAGCAGGAGAGGAAGTACTGTAGTTGCCAGGAATAGGCGTCACCTCCTTTAGGAAGGGGACTGACAGTGGCAAGTTTCCAAGAGTCAGAGACAGAAGCATGGGAGAAGGAGTGGTTGAGATGGATGGTGATTCGAAGAAAATGGCAGGAACAGAGACTTCTACCCTTGAGAAGGTTGAGAGCCAAGAGAGCCTTGAGAGAAGCAACAGGAGTAACAAGAGAGAATAAGGAGAGAAAGTACTAGAGTCAGGGATGCAGTGGAGGTAGGGGTAGGAAAGCAAGGAGGCACAGGAGATGAAAAAGCAGCTGAATTCTAAGGCAACAGAAAGGGGTAAGAAATGAATGTGTCACCCACCTTGAGGATAGGGGAGGAGGAGGACTGGGTTGGGAGGAGGGAATGGATGACATTTCCAGAACTTGGAGGGTGACTAAAGTTGTCCTGGAAGGTGGATTAAAGGATTAAAAGTACTCAGCCTTGGCAAGCCTGGAGGATCTTGTACTAGCATTCTAAATTGTTTGGTACCTGTTAAGGTCAGCTGAGGAGCCAGAGGACTTGTGAGTCTTCCAGGCCAGATCACATGCATGTAGGCAGGCCAGTAATGTGGATGAGATCCAGGGAGGTGGGAACAATGGACCCTGGTTTTCCTGAGGGGCATGCTGATCCCAGACTGACATGAGTTTGGTATGAAAGCAATTGAGGGCTGAATTGTTATTACCAGCAGAAGAGATGGAGGAGCAGTCGGTGGCAACTATGTCAGCATGGAGTGAGGAAAAGTCCAGCGACTGGAAGGACTGTATCTGAAGGATTCTGTTTAATGGCTAAACCTCCATTGGGGGAATGTGGAGGAGGTTCATGTCAATACATCACCTTAAAGGTAGCCGCTTGATGTCAGGGATTGGCAGCCATGACAGCTTCCTATGGGGCCACAATAGTTACCACTTGGCAGGTGACATGGAGGAGTCAGTTTGTAACTGGGTGATATTGTCTATGTGTTGCTGTTTGGGGATGGTTGTATTTTTGCTTATGTCACTACGGAGCATTTATTGTACAGCACATTTGTGTTCTGTATCTTGTTTTGATATTGCATGTTATCCCATGTATTGCAGTGTATTGCTTTATTAAAGGAAGGGTCACCACTAAGGGCTACCACACTCAAGTGTGGAGCTGGTCCCAATGTGCACTATGTGCAAAACAATTTGGTTTTTCTAATCTCTGATCAGATGTTTTCCTAGTCTGATTTTCTCCAGGGGCTAGTTACTGTCCTCTGTGAGTGCAGACAGCCTAGGCAGATCAGCAGGACCAGCAAACAAAAGATCTGGGGTAGATTCATAAAACTTTGACCCAGCTCAAACCTGGTTTGCTAATGCAAGCCAGGTGGCTTTGCCGAAGGCAGTATTCATTAATGCCCAGTTTGAGTCCTCAAACCATGTTTGTGCTGGGTCAAAGTGTCGATAATTGCTGCAATGCAAATGAGGGGTTGGGGATGTGAATATTGGTGCTGTCCAACTGACAAAGCACGTACTCCATACAAAGGGCCTTTTGAGGTCCCCTTGCATAGAGCAAATACCGCCAACTGAGACCTTGCTTTAATCCCTTGCAACTCTGGCAGTTGGTGGGGTACCAGGTGCCCCCTGCTGATTGCTGACCTGAAGCTACTACAGGAATGTTCCTCATAGCTTGTGCCTCCATGTTCACCACTCACCAGCTGAGTATAAGACAGAAACTCCATGGTGCTATTGGCCCCCACCACTGATCACTGTCCCATTCACCTAAAACATATGTTCCTGGTGGGTAGGGGTCACTCTCCGCTTGATCATCGGCCCCATATCAATAAATATATTCCTGGTGGTCTAGTGCCCCCACCAGTCGCCAATCAGCACCCGAGAACAAACTATAAGTTATCCCTGGTGTCCCGTGGTCCCCCACCTGAAGACCTGCCCAAAGTAGTAATAGTATTCCCTGGTGGTCTAGTGCCCCCCACCAGTCGCCAATCACCACCCGAGAACAAAACTATAAGTTATCCCTGGTGCCCCGTGGTTCTCCCCACTGAAACCCTGCAAAACTAGTAATAGTATTCCCTGGAGGCTAGCAGTCCCTCCCCACCCAATCACCCACCGATGTTGCATCATATTCCTGGTGTTCAGTGTAATCCCCATCCCAGTCCCTGTGTAGTCCATATAACCATTTCCTGGTGGTCTAGTGAACTCCCATCCCTTATCCACAGTAGTTAAACAACATCGATTCCATGGTGGTGTAGTGCACCACCCACTCCCGATGTTGCATCATATTCCCTGGTGTTCAGTGTAATCCCCATCCCAATCCCTGTGTAGTCCATATAACCATTTCCTGGTGGTCTAGTGAACCTCCCCATCCCTTATCCACAGTAAGTTAAACAACATCGATTCCATGGTGGTGTAGTGCACCACCCACTCTCGATGTTGCATCATATTCCCTGGTGTTCAGTGTAACCCCATCCCAATCCCTGTGTAGTCCATATAACCATTCCCTGGTGTTCAGTGTAATCCCCATCCCAATCCCCTGTGTAGTCCATATAACCATTTCCTGGTGGTCTAGTGAACCTCCCATCCCTTATCCACAGTAAGTTAAACAACATCTATTCCATGGTGGTGTAGTGCACCACCCACTCCGATGTTGTGGGTAGTGTCCCACCACTGCTACTCAATCCAAACCCATGTTGCGGGGTTAGCACAACCTCCTCCGTGTTACTAGCTGGCCACTGACTAGCGTTGTCAATGAGCACCTACTGTATACTGTATGTGCTTATTCACATTGATTGACAGCTCAGAGTGAACTGTCACTCCATGATCATGTACTGTGTACAGCACTCATTGACAGCTCAGTCAGTGGCCAGCCATGCTGGTGGAGGGAGGGCTGTGCTGGTCACCGGCTTGGTTTTGGGATGAGCTAGGTAGTGGGATACGGTGTGTCGACTGAACAACAAAACTGTTATGGCAAAATCCACCACAGAGAACAATTTCAAAAGGTCTCAAAATTGTCACTGTGAGGGACCTGAGGACTAAATTTTGCCCTTTCATCATGTGTTGCCCCCTTCAAATCAACTTTGACTCAGAGTTAATAATCTGTAGAAGGAGCATGGGGGGCAGCCCCACATGAGGGATCGGGAGCACTGCCCCTGAGAAACACTCCAATGTCAGAGAGGGAAATTTCACCTGCTCGACATTGAGGATCTCGTTATGCCGAACTTCAACAATTATGTTGTCGATTCAGCACAGGTAAAGCATGGGATACTACCTGCTGGGGTGGAAGTGCACCAGACCACCAGAGATTATCTATATTTTATTTCAGGTTGGTGATTGGCAGAGGAGAGACCACTTGCTACCAGGTAAGATATATTTTAATGTATCTAGGTGATTGGGATGGAGATCGGTGAATGGGAGGCACTCTCCACTAGGGAGACTTTTGTTGTTTTTGGCCCAACGATTGATGAATGGGTGGGGAATGGACCACTAGCTACCAGAGGAAAAGCTTTGTTTTCTTGGAGTGGTGATTAGCAACTGGCTGGGGGACCACTACCACCAGAGGCTGTGACTGCTTATGGCCTAGGTACTGTAGGAAGCTGTACTATGCTCCTTGCACCCTATGCAATGGTTTTACAATGGGCATGCAAGTTGCCACCTAATGCCTTGCATGCCCAATGGACTCATTCACATGGCTGTCTTAGTGATTGGAAATAGCGCCCCTGCAATATTCCTTGTGGGCCCATGGTCCTGGCTGCACATCAGGGCAGTGCTACTGGGTAGCACTGGTAGTACTGGGTTACCCCTGCTTTGGACTACCTGTATTCACAGCTGGATAGTGCAGTGTGTTATCCAAATACAAGTAGCAATTTTGGACACATGGGTGACTGCAAAGTGCAACACAAAATTTTGTGTTGCCTTTGATGATTTTTGTAAGTCAGGGCCCAGGGTTTATATAAACTCAGGGAGCGCATGGAGGCTCCAACGAAGATGCTTGTATAGACTCTGTCAGCACTGCCTCTTTGCAGAAGACACAAAGATCTGCAACAGTGTTGATACACAAGGGTGTGTGGAAAGGATGAGAAGGGACTTGGCAAGGTTGGAGGAATGATCAAAAGTATGGCAGCTTAGATTCAATGCAAAGAAGTGCAAGTAATGCACCTGGAAACAAAACCCAGGGAAGAGTACACATTGTGGGGAGGGTACTAACAACAACAAAAATGGAAAGGGACCTGGGGGTAGTCATATCAGATGATCTAAAGGTAAGCAAGCAATGTGAGAAGGCAGTAAGAAGGGATTGGGGATATTGGGATGTATAGGAAGAAGCATCACCAGTAGAAAACAGGAAGCTGTTATCCCTCTGTAAAGGCAGTTGGTGAGACCCTATCTGGAGTACTGCGTGCAGTTCTGGAGACCCATCTCCCATAAGGACATAGACAGGATGGAGGTAGTCCAGGAGGGCAACTAAAATGGTGCAGGGTCTGCACCAGAACCATATGAAGAGAGACTAAATGAGCTTAATATGTATATCCTTGAGGAAAGGAGGGAGGTGGAACATAATAAAACTTTCAAGTACCACAAGGGAATCAGCAAAGTCCAGGAGGGTAACATCCGTCAGAAAAGAGATGTGCAAGAACAAGGTGGCACAATTTGAAGATAGAGGGGAATGGCTCAAGGGCAATGTGAAAGTATTTTTCACAGAGAGGGTGGTGGATGCGTAGGAATGGCCCTCCTATGGAGGTCATGGGGTCAAAACAGTGGGGGAATTCAAGAATGCATGGGACAGACATAAGGGAATTCTGGTGGGGGTAGGAAGAAGTAGGCTGTTGGTTAACTAGGATCTGTAACTTATCCAGTAGGTAGGAAATGGACAGACTTAGTGGGCCAAGCTGTCCGTATCTGCCATCAAAGTCTGTTTCTAAACTCACATTTATTATCTTACTTAATTGCAAAATTTTATTTCCGCTACCAAAGTTGTTTTGTTTGATTTGGATTGAGAAAAAATATACAAAATGTACTTAACTTGTGTCAGTAGTCAGTAGCTGGATGTGGAGGTGGGTGTGTTGTGTCGGTCCTTTTGTTTTGTTAAAATAACACAAATAATGGATATTGAATACATGAATATTCGAGGTCTAAACAGAATGTTTGAGTCAATATTCAGGATAGAGCAAGATCATTGACATCATTACGCTTAATGCCTGTGACTGTAGAACTGTACATCTTTCTAAACAGATGTTCCAAGCATTTCTGCTACAGTAAGAGATGGTTGACATGGCTTAACCAACCATTCCACGTACCAGGTACTTTTGCAAAAGGATTTAAGTAAGGATTCAATGTGGCCATATTAATTTTAATAGTAAACAGATTGCTTTCAGGAAATGTCTCTGGATATTATTGATTAGAAATAGCTGGGTTATGAACAGCATGGTGTGATGTCTTCTGGTTGATGTTAAAAGATTAAAGGAATAATGCCTGCCAGGGAGGGTGTATGCTGAGATAACATCTCACCTCGGTGGTTGGGCCCGAGGCCACCGCTGAGGGTTGCCCAACACCGAGAAGGATGTTATCCCAGCATAACACCCACCTGGAGGGCATTATTCCTATTATACAATGGCTCATTGCTTCCTACAGAAAAAAGATTTCAAAGAATTTTATTTAGTGTTTTAAAATATTTTTTAAGAAAAGATGCTCAAGGTCCTCAAGCATATCATCAGCAGGATATTATGCCAGGATAACATCCCTGCTGTGATGGCTAACTGACCAATCAGGAGCCAGGATTCTTTCTTGCCATTGTATAATATGAAATATTAATAAGGTTAACAATGAACATTGAACCGATGATGGAGTTTCTGGCATGTGCCAGCACTGAATGGTCTGTTAGGGATTTATAACATTCAAATTAAAGTTGCATTACATAAAAACAGAAAGCTGCATGAATTGTAAAACAGTGGGATTTCAAGAAATGTTGAGAAAAATGTGCATTCTAATGGCATATATCGAGGCTGATTGTAACTAGTGAGTAAAAATGTTATATTTGTTTTCACAATAGGAACATTATGGGCCTGAAGAAGTGGCCTCCTTGTCTACAAAATGTTGGCGGTCTGTAAGCATAGAGGGCTCATACAAAAACTTTAATAATTATTAATAGGCTTTAAAAGAAATAGTTCTGAGTCTTCTCAACCCACATGGAGGAAGTAAAGTCTGTTATTTGATGTTTTGAAGTGGTATACAGGACGTTTTACTTCACTTGCATTCAGGGTTTATGCCAAGCTGATGAACTGTCATTCAGGAAATAAAAAAAACATTACTGATGAACACTCACCAGTTTGATTGGCAATTTCTCCGTCAGAGCATGGCACACAGATAACAGCAGATGGGCATTCCCTGAAGTGGAGCTTTCCGGTATCCTGGAAGGCAACTATTACTGCAGACAGAGCGGGGTCTATGAAAAAAAACAGAGAGGATCAACATAGACAGTCTGAAAGGACCTGAGGTGACTTTCTCTGTACTATTTACAACAGAGTTAGAAATGTTCCTTGTATAAACAATTAAATACAGAGTATCTTGGGATGCAGTTTGATGTGTTCCCTGAATAAACATAGGGAATACTGGATGGGTGACATCGGTGATGCAGCCGCCCAATATGCAGGACTAGAATTTAGCTCTGTGATCGCCTCGTCCTCTAAACCTTCAATTTTTCAGTACTTACCTGCTAAAAGTGTGGTCTGATTCTTGGGAAGACATTCTTCATATAATGGGAGGAAAGAAAATAACAAATCATCTTGCCAACCTTCTTTGAACGTGCCTGTTTCTTCCTCAGAAGCAACCTCCTCTCAAATCGAATATGGCGGAGCTTGAAATAAATCAGGCTACCCCCGACTCCTGATCAACCAGCCACTGCTACCATTCTTGAGAAGCTCCATGATTTTCGCAAGAAGTTCCAATCGATACGAGAGGACTGAAAAGTGCCCTGATCACTATAGAAGGTAGAGTGGTCAGCGTGGAGAAAATGATTACTGCCTCGGACACCTCCACTGACCAAATTGAAGACTCATTTCTAATTTGCTACAGGAACCAAACCACACAAAACACGTATCCTGGATTTTAGGGGCAGACTTTTGGAAAATGGGGAGATACTTGAAAGAGGCATTAAGGGAATGGGGCAGGAATCAGGGGTTGAGGAACAGTGGGCAGTATTTAAAATGGGATTACAAGAGCAACAGAATTATGCATTAAGCAGGTTAGCAAGAGGAAAAGGAAGAGGAGACCATTATGGTTTTCCAAAGAGGTAGCAAAGTGAAAGCCAAAAGATTGCATTCAGGCAATACAAAAAGACACAGGCAGAAGGGGATAGGGAGAAGTACCAGGAGAAGCAAAGGAGGCAGGGAGGTCAGTAAGGAAGCCAAAGTTCAGACAGAAGAACATATTGCAAAATCAGTGGGTAGAGGGACAAAACCTTTACAGGTACATAAGTGAAAAAGAAAGGCAAAGGGAGGGATAGTGAGACTGAAGGGGGAGGATGGGGCCGTGTGGAGGATGACAACAGTAAAGCTGACTTATTGAACAGGTATTTCTGCTCAGTCTTTACGAGGAAGAGGAGGGTAATGGGTCTGAAGGAGTACAAGGGTGAGAATGTTGCAGAAGTGGACAAGTCCCTTTACACAAGAAAGGGTCCTGAAGGAACTGGAAGTAATAAGAGCTGATAAAGCAATGGGGCCAGATAGGGTGCACCCCAGGGTCCTTAAAGAACTAAGAAAGGTGGTGGCTGAACCTCTGGCTATCCTATTTAGCCAATCACTGGAAACAGAGGTACCCAAAGACTGGAGGACAGCAGATGTAGTCCCCTTATACAAAGTGGGAACAAAAGAGGAAGCGGGAACTACAGACCAGTAAGCCTCACCTCGGTAGTGGGAAGATCATGGAAGCACTACTGAAGGAGAGATTGGTGGAACATCTGGTTGTCAATGGACTACAGGACCAAGGCATGGTTTCACCAGGGGAGGTCATGTCAGACCAACCTCGTTGAATTTTTGACTGGGTGACTAGGGAGGTAGATCAGGGGAGGGCAGTGGACATGGCCTATCTGGACTTCAGCAAGGCCTTTGATACTGTGTTACATAGAAGACTATTACACAAACTGGGAATATGGGTGTGGGCAGGACAGTAGTGTGGTGGGTAGGTAATTGGTTGGCAGCAGGACACAGAGGGTGGTGGTAAATGGCTGTCACTCCACAGAGGGAAGAGGTACCACAGGGATCAGTGCTGGGACCGGTCCTATTCAATATCTTCATCAGTGGCATTGCTCAGGACCTAGAGGCAGAATTTCACTGTTCGCTGATGACACAAGCTCTGTAGCAGAGTAGACACACCAGAGGGTGTAGACAGAATGAGAAGGACCTGCAGAAACTTGAAGAATGGCCAGGGGTTTGGCAGTTGAAATTCAATGCAAAGAAGTGCAAGATAATGCATATGGGGCACAAAAACCCTGGCACAATATATCAGTTGGGGTGAGGATATAGCATGCACCAAGCAGGAAAGGGATCTTGGGGTTATCATCTCTGATGACCTCAAGGTAAGAAACAGTGTGACAAAGGCAGCAGTCAAAGCAAATAGGATGCTGGGATGCATAGGCAGGGCATCACCAGCAGGAAAAGGAGGTCATAATTCCACTATACAAGATACTAATGAGGCCCCACCTGGAGTACAGTGTACAGTTCTGGAGACCTTACTCCGTAAGGACATAGACAGGATAGAGAAGGTTCAGAGGAGGGCAACAAAGACGGTACATGGATTGCATCACAAGTCCTATGAGGACAGGTTGAAGGAACTGAACATGTACTCCCTGGAGGAGAGGAGGAGAGAGGGGATATGATAGAGACATACAAGTATCTTACAGGGAGGAACAGGGTGCAGGAATACACTATTTGTAAGTGAAAAATATGTTCCAGGACTAGAGGGCATGGGATGAAGTTGGAGGGAGGACGATTCAGAGGAAGCGTGAGGAAGAATTTCTTCACAGAACGGGTGGTGGACAAGTGGAACACCCTGCCAGAGGAAGTGGTGGGGGCTGAAACAATCACAGGATTTAAGAATGCATGGGATAGACATAAAGGAATTCTGACGTCAGGGTAAGGGCAACAGACTTCTAGGAAAACATAAACTGAACTTACAAGCTCAAATGGGCAGACTGGGTGGGCCATAGGCCCTTATCTGCTGACACCATCTATGTATCTATGTATCTATGTAGGATCAGTATGCCATGCAGTAGCTCTGCAAAGACCTAGAGAACAGGTCTCACAGTAACAATATTAGAACATATAGGGTAAAAGATGGGGCTGATGGCAAGATCTATTTTCCTTTCCAGGAATTCTTTGCCTCCCATTGATATGTAATGGATCTCGTGCCTTTATATATGGAAAGAGGTGCATCGGGCATTGGTTATAAAACCACCTTCAGATTCTGCCCGCTCTTGGTCAATCATGCTTAGGTTTCTCAGTTTTGTTAGCAAGCAAGAAATACTTCACAGGGCATGGAAGAAAGGAAAGCTCTTCTACATAGGCCAACGGGTTTACCTGAACAGCGATTATTCACCGCTCTTCAGGCTAAAAGGGGCTTATGCACCACTGTTCCACCTTTGAGCTCCTACAGTATCAAGTTTACAATGCCTTACCGGCAAGAATCAAAATGTTTTTCAGGATGGTATCCATATTTTTAATGAACCAGATGTTGCCTTTCAAGAGCTGAAAAGTAGGAATATCACAGCTCGAGATGACCAGATGGATTTTGAGGCAATCCACGAAAAAGCTCCTTGCAAAAGGAGCAGTGGAATAAGAGCTCCCACATAGTAAGAAGAGAAAACAGGAGCACAAACTGGAAGATATTAAGGCTTTGTTGAAGACTTTCTGTCAGGAAGACTCAGTGTAATTTGAGACTTATGCTTTTTATAATTTTTCTACAGTTCGGTCACAGTATTTGATGTACTAGGATATTGCTTACCATAGAAGGTACGATATTCATAATTATTTGTCACCTATGGAAATTTAGATTCCTAGTCTTCTACCCCCCAACCTCTTTTAGTTTATTTTAACACATTCTGCTGGATACTGCTGCTCCAATCCTTTAGCTTTCCTCCTCTATGCTGCCATCTAGAACTTTTCACCCCCAGCTATCCCTTTTGTTCTCTATCGCTTTTGACCTTAGTGCTTCTCATTTTAATTTTTCAGATCTATTTTTGAATTCTTGCTTGGGTATCCCTTTTATGTTTTCTTGCATGTACACTTTAAAAACACTTTGCTGTGAAGAAGAGCATTGCAGAGGTGTGGCAGTGTTTGGCCAATCCAGAGAATGCATTCAGGGGTGCACCCTCAGTCACCAATCAACAGAGAAGCTGCCGATGATGGTAGTTTCAATGCTGAAAGAAATCCTCTGCTCCAATCATGGACAGTTTCATCACTGCAGTGGCAGATCTCCCTCCCTTCCGGCAACCAAGCACATTTCAGCCATGTGCATTACAGTGCACAGTAATGCGCATAGCTGGATTATGAGCATTTCATTTGCTCAGTGTGCCTTTCCCAGTGAAATAAATGAGCCGCCGTGGCTTTGTATAATTGGTGGCTCCTGCAGCCTCCACACATCCCCCAAAGCTGACATTAGGGTGCCCATTCACCATGTTACACGAGGTCTCTGCACCTAATTGATTCCTCAGAGGTATGCTGCAGACAACTAGTTCTTAGGTATAAGTTATACTAACATATAGGGCTAAGGACATCTATCATACAAGAGTTGATGTCAGGATATGTATGCGCATGTTTGCTATATGGTTTGTAATCTAATATACATATGTATTTCTTGTAAGCAAGATGTTAGGACACCTGTGTCCTTGTAGTTTCATAATATATGAGTCGATATTGCCATCCTCTGATGATTTGTATTATTACACGGCTATGTGCATGAACTGTACTTCTATTAGTCATACAAAGTGATGACTTTAACAAAATTGTGTAATGTTATCTAGGACTATGAGCCACCTCTAATTTAGCCAATAGGGCTCATCTCTGTAACTAGAAATATATCACTTACAGTAACTATGGTAACTATCTTAGGTATATAATGTAAGACATTACGTCTTCTACCTCGGAGACCTCAGAGATTTCTACACTCCTCGAGGTGACTTCTTTGCATCTCTATTATAGCCAAGAACCTGAGACAGAGGGTTTAAACCTCCCAACACCCATGTTGGCATACCCCCAAACCCTACCATATATTTTGCCAACAATGGGGTGCCCAATCCCCATGTCGGCATGCTCCCGTCTTTTGTGGCACCTGGGAGCCCCCAGTGTGCCAAAGTAATTCTTATCTTTTCTGACACCGGGATGCCCACTCCTGGTGTCAGATGCCTCCCACACCCTTGTTTTCAGCCAATCTCAGGTGCCCAATCCTATATAGGCATTGATACCCCCTTCTCTAGTCTGGCACACTGGGAGCCCACCCCAGTGTGCCACAACTTATTTCTCATCGTATTTCACCTGTAAAACAGAAAACTGTCCCCTGAGGTCTTTTTTTTTCAAACCTTCAGAAAAGAAACTGCCACTCATCATCCTCACCACCCTCACCATCCCAGCCCTCCCTTGTACACCCAAGCTCCCACACCCTTCACCCATACTTACCTTTGGAGGTCCAGTGCTGCAATCTTCTGTGGACTAGGAACACATCTTCACTCTTCAGAAGCCAACCACAAATTGAAGAAAATCATGGTAAGCCCTATAATGACAGTCAATGGGGATTTCAACTTAGGTTGATATCTCAGCCATCTTTGGAGTTTGGTCCCAAAGTTTCAACATGAGTTCTTGGGACCCCACCTCATGATAACTGGCATTGTCATTTCATTTTCAATCTGAAAAGGTGATGTCGTGGTCACTGCATGGAATCATTTTTCAGGAATGATTAATAAAATGACAGTGCCACTGTTCGTGAGTGGGGTCCCAAACCATGTTGCAAATTTGGTGAATAAACTCCCCAAAATGACTGCATTGTGAGTGTGCATTGTACAATTGTACACAAGTTCATAACTTCACCAATTTTAATATTTTCACTCCAAATTTCCAACATTGCCATTTTTTCACCTCCTTATGAACAGTACAACTGTCATTTTTGCATCCTGCCCTAAATGTGTTTCGCACCTGTGACAGACGGTGCAGTCACTGTGTGATTCAACTTTTGGGACAGAGTAATGAAATCACAGTGCCACTGTTCATGATGGAAGGTCCCAAAAGGCCATGTTGAAAATCTGGTGAAATAATTCAAATAATGACTGCATTATGGCGTGTGTTATGCAATTTCTCGCATGCTTGTAACTTTGCCACTTTTCATATTTTCACTCCAGATTTCCAACATTGCATTTTTCACACCTCCTCATGAACAGTACAGGTGTTATTTTTTACATACTGCCAAAAATGCCTTTTGCAACTGTTGCACAGAATGGCACATTCACTGTCTGAAATCACCTTTCAGGACTGAGTACGAAATGATAGTGTCACTGTTCATGAGGTGGGCTCCCAAAAGCCCATGTTAAAAACTGGGAGCAAAAATACCAACAAACACCCATAGCATTAAGGTTTCCAACTGTAATGCCCACCCTGTACCGACTGACAGGAGTTGCGGGTGTCACTTGGGTCATTGGCTGTAATGTCATGCCATTCCACCCCACCCTGCACCCACTGTCAGGAATCGGTGTGCCTTGGGGCCTTGGCTATAATGTACGCCCCATTATCCTATACTGCACCCATCTCAACTTATTTCCTTATGGAATGGGGTGAGCATAAAGGCTAAAGACACCAAGGCACACGTGACACCTGTCAGTGTCTGCAGGGTGGGGTGAGGTGGAATGGCGTGGCGTTATAGCGACATCCCAAAGGCACACCCAATATAGTCTCTGCAGAGTGGGGGTGAGAGTTGGCATTAGTTAAGTACTTCACTGCCATTCCTGTTATGCATCTCTCTAACTCATGCAGTACCAATGCCAATACCAGCAAGCAAACATTCGGCATTGACAAATGCTAAATATATATATATATATATATATATATATATATATACATACACACACACACACACACACACATATATATATATATATATATATATATATATATATATAGCTAGCCATAGTTGATTCTTTGGTTGTTTTCCTTCTTTTCTCCTGTTCTCCTCTATTCTTTCTTGTTGATTTATTTTCTCATGTTTAGTTTGTTTTCCTTAGCCATCTGTTAATGTGTAGTACTTAGCATCATGATTGCTGATTTTTGAACTTTATAGATTTATGAGAAGTCACAGTTTGGATAATTATTTGACCTATTTCAATTAATTGATATTTTTTCCGAGGGCTAGTTCTGCATTTGGCCTTCTGAGCAGAACTAATAACATTTTACTGCCTTGGCAACCCAAGGACAGATTATTGGTGGTCTGAGGCAGGGCTGGATGGGAGATGGGAGCCTGTTCTTCCCAGGCAATTTTCTCAGAGGAGCCTATGGGATAGGGGAGGTGAGGTTCCTCTATAATTTTAAGCACACTGTAGAATTCTATCAGCATGTGAGGAGATATTTTTCTCCATATTGTGGTACTGCTGCTTATCCATTGGAAGGACAGGATCAAGGCAGGGAGGTCCAGCCACAATTTAACTAGTAGTTTAATTGGGAACAGTGGGGTCATATACCTAGTCATGTAGGATGTCCATGCAGTCTCCCTACATCATTTGATTTTCATAATGCTGGAGCAGCCTCATTCCTGGGTTTTATAGTGATACAGGCACAATTGATGGCTCGGAGGGCCCTTGTAGTGTGGATCTTCTGTCATAACTCATTCTGAGATGCCTGTTTATGATGCTGTTCTTTCAGGCTTCAATAATTGAGTCGCGTAGACAGTTTCCAGGACAGCAGCAGCATAGAGACCACCTTCAGCCTATCTCAATGTAGCCAGATCCAGTGCAACAGTAGTCAAGGTAAATCAAAACATGCTTGGCAGGAGCTTTTACTACAATAGTATGTTTGGAGTGCGCTCTCTTCCACCTTGATTTCTCTCACATCCCAGCTCCTGCCTGGAGAATTAGCTCCATGTTTGGTCCTCGGGCTTTGGTGGATGGTGAAGTTCACTTTTCACCCCTGCCTCTGACTCAGACCTGAGGTGCCTCCCAAAAGAGCCTACTTTCCAGTTTGGCCACTTGGGGTAGTAGTTGCTGCCCTCTGGACCAGTGTATCTGTGTCCTCATTTGTATCTTTTGTTTTAAACCTCCTCCTATTGGGATGTAACTGGGTTAGCTACTCTCCTTTTATTTTCTCATTAATAGATGGCTTATTTTTGTAGCAGCTTAATCTTACTTGCAGCATATCACACCTTTTCCATGTAGTGTGTAATTACAGAGGATAGCTCATTCTGTAGCATCCTGGGCATTATAATCTACTTATAGTTCTTATCTGTGCCATTTCCAGTTTGGTTCTCTGACTTTAGTAATGCTGTGGTCATGTTACCCTCTTGGGCCATTTGGGAACCATTTGACAACCCTGGGACAATACGACAGTTACTACCTTTATGGACTTACTGGGTCCTTATGTAGACCTTTGTTTTAATTATAGAAAATATGCCATATTGTATCATGCTTTCCAAGTTCAGTTTTGCAACATCTACAGGATTTTAAGCTTTCAAGTTTATTTTAATTTCTTACTTGGATGTTTTTAAGGGGAGTTTCTACATACTCGGGTTGCTTATTGTTCATGGTTCAGTGGAAGGGATGGGGACTAGTTGCATTCATACTAATTTAGTTGTAAAGTTGTTTATTCTTTACTCTAGTCTACTGGTAGTGAACAAATTCTCTGCTCTAGACAATGGCTGTGGGCCGAGCTAGAGGTGGAAGTATTATTTTATAATTGTGTTATGGAAAGGGGAAATTGTTGCTGAAGCTTGTTTCCAGGTGTGACCTGGGGAGCACAGAAGTTAAGTGACTTGCTCAAGGTCACACAGTATGCAAGTGGAAGCTGTGGGATTCAAACCCGGTCTCCAGATTCGAAGCTCAGAGCCCTTAACCACTGCCTATACTGCCTCAGTATTTAGTAGTAGTTATGGCTAGGTCATGAACTCTTTGCAGCTACAGCTCATTTGGCTACTGTCTTTCTTTGGCCAAGTGGTGTAGGGGCCTGAGTCATCTCTCCCATACAGGTGGTAGAGATGGAGCAAATTTAAATTCCACCTGCAAAGTGCCCATGAAGTGGGCATTGCGATGTCATTCTGTTACACAGTGTGGCAAATATGAAGGCTCACTTCGCCTTGTATTTATTGCTTCACATTGCCATTCTGCCTTAATGTGAAGTAAGACAAAGTGACAACAATATTGGCATCCACACACATCACATGGCTTACAGTACTGTAAGTCACATGCTCTAGCCAGGCAGGACGGAAGTGACTCATGCAAGGAGATGCTTTCACTTTCTCCTGAGCAGAGGAGAGAGAGGAGGCAGTGAGATTGTGAGAGCAATTAGGAGATTCAGAGAGAGAGATTTTTTAAAAGCTACAGTTGTTTGTGTTTGTGTAGACTCTTTTTTTTATCAAATTTGTTACTGTGAATTTCTTTTTCTTAATTTTATAAATTGTTGTTTATCTGTGTCTGTGTAGATGTGTCTTGTATGTGGCCGTTATAATTGTTCGGACCGAGGGGGGCAGTCGGCTGAGTCGAGTGGTTCGAGCAGAGATGAAGCAGGGTCAGAGAATGTCTGGGGCAGGGGCAGTTCCAGGACTGTGTCGAGGCAAGGGAGGAGTGAGCATGCATGGGGGTGTGTGCGGTTCATGTTGGACTGGAAAAAATCTTGCATGACCCCACCCTCAGAAGCAGGACAACCACCACCACCACCACCACCAGCACCAGCTCCTGCTCATCCTGAGCAGGATATGCCTGCTCCTCCAGCCCAAGTGTAGACCCTCAGCACTGCGACCAGGCTGCCAGTGCATCTGGCCCCCTGCTGTGTCTAGTCCTCCCTGCACCTCCCTGGTTTGGGAGTTTTTGATTGTGTTGAGAGGGACAGCAGCCTGGTCAAGTGCCACATTTGTAGGGTTGGAGGTGTGACATGCCCCAGGGGACTCACCTGAGGACTGGGACCAGTGCACCCACATGATCAACCACCACCTGGTGGAGTGCAAGTTGCCACAGAACAGGCCAGGCCTGCACCTGCTGGCCCTTTGTGGCAGAGGGGCAGATGTGTGTGGCCCTAAGAGGGAGGGGGCCATGGCAGCACCTGCTGCTCTACCAGCACCAGCAGCTGCAGCACCTGTGGACCCTAGAGAACTGCCTGTGGATCAGGCAGACATGGCAATTCTCTGGAGTGCTATGGTCATGATGAATGAGACGGTGAGTGCTGTTAAGCAGCAGCTGTAGCAGATCGAGGGCAATCAATTGCAGATTGTGTCCATGCTCCAACTGCTGCTGGACCACCACAGGATCCCGCACTGTTTTTTTATTTTTCCTCTACAATGTGCTCCCCATCCTTCCTGCTGTGTCTTAAAATTGTATTCCCCCCCCCCATCTAATTATGCACTTTTTTCTTGTCTTCTGTACGCTGTGACACTTTGTATCCTGACCCTCTTCCGTCTGTTAAGTGTGTGCTCAGTTTTGGTTATCCTTGTTTTAAGTTAAAATGGTTTTCCCTGCCATCATTATTTCAACTAAAGGAGTAGTCCAACCCAATTTGAAATGGAATCTGTTATGTAGAGCGTTTGATGTGCATGTAAAGACCCTCCTTAGTATTTCCTTCCTCTGTCTGCTATTAGGAGTTTTACTGAATTAGTAAATTGTGTCATCATGTTAAATTGCTTTATTGCCTTTATTGCTCCAGCAATGGGGCTTACGATTTAAAGGCAAGCCAGGTTGTCCTGGTAGCCAGCCAGAAAGGACTGATTAAAGGAAGAGGGAGGGGAGGGTGCAGGGGCAGCAGGGAAGGAGCTGGGTTTATGACCTCACAGGAGGGTCATACGACAGGGCAGGAGCTTGCTGGCCATTGGCGAGGGAGGGGCTAGTATGGGTTCTGAGATAAGGGTCCTTAGGGGCTATTTAAGGCCATGTAAGCCCAAAAATCAGCCTATTTCTTGCTGTTTAATTTTCAGCACATCATTGGCAGGACAAGGTAAGGCAGGGTAGGCTGGGGAGGCTGTTTGGTAGTGTGGTTGTGATAGGAATGGTGGAGTACCAGCGTGGTGCAGGCCTCAGGGCCAGGCCAGGAAGGAGTGGTGGGAGAGAAAAATGTTGCAGAGTTTTGCAGTTTGGTGGATTTGGGAAGGCTTAGGGTGGCCTCTCTGAGAGGGAGGAATTTCAGGGCCAGCTGCTTTGGTCAGAATGCTGGCCAAGGCAATTCAGAAGGTGGTATGAGGCCAGCAGAGTGGGCCTCACTTGTTGAGTTGGTTTCATCCCCGTTTGCTCATTTTCACAATGGAAGCCCTCAGGCTCGGGTCCTAGGGGCAGGTGGCAGCCCACAACAGTGATGAAATGACACACCAAGAGGCTTAGCAGAGTGGGCCTCAACCGTCAGTCGGTTTGCATCCAACGGTGTTTGGGCGACAGAAGCCCTGGGGCTGGGGGCCTGGGGCACACACCAGTCAGCTTGTCGCACGCCGAACAGGCGGGGAGCTGGCCCAACACTAACAGTAGGTGTGCTGTTTTTACAGACGGTTTGGTGCCGTTTGGACAAAGCAAGAATGGTAGTGGGGGAGAGCATTGGTGGAGGGGCGATCACTGGGGAGGGTGGCAAGGGCTGGTTGAGAGGAGAATTGCAGTGGGGATGAGGCAGCGAGTACAAGTTGCTGTGAAGCGCCAGAGACCAGATCGAAAGGAAAGTACACTGTGGTTTGGGGGCAGGACAAACTGCCAATTTTGGGCATTTTGCCCACTGGAAGACTGGACGGACGGGGTGCATCAATGTTGGGTGGTTTCTCAGGGGCGACGGGGCCTAAGCCCGGCAATGGTGGGTAGCCCAGCGAGCAAGCCTCACCACGTGGTCGAGCCTGGAGACTGACAGGGTAAGGGACTAACCTCCAATGAAGCAGTTGTGTTTGACTTCATAGGCCGGTAGTTACCGAATGAACAGTTTCAAAAAATAAAAATAAAAAATAAGAAAGTAAGTTGCAGCATTTACAGGAAGGGTAGTGTTTTCTAATTGGTGTCATCACGTCGCTGAAGGTCTTTTTATGTAGTCCTACACAGTTGGATACACATGGATGGTCCCCAACATGCTGTATTGTTTATTAAACTCATGATGATATGTGTGCCATTTGTACTAAGCCACGTGAGGCGGCTACCAGGGATGGAAAAGAAAAACAACAAAAAACATAAAAACAAATTAGGATAAGACCAAAGGAAAAGAAAACCATAGAGCTGCAAGGGCCACACAGGGTGAATGATTTGCTGGTGGCAAGTTATACAGCATTAGCGCCAAGCTCAGTTTGGAAGCGCGAAGCAGGTCCTGCCTTGGGGAGGAGGAAGCAGGGGTCTACAGGCGGACATACAGCTAGTGATGAGGGTAATGGTGCATGAATGCATGGAGCGGGAAACAGGTAGCATTTGTGGCTGCTTGCAGGGCAAAAGCTAGCAAGCATGGAAAAACTGGCAGAAGGGACAGCTACTGAGGGCTTTGGCCTCGGGGGAGCACACAGGTTCAAACAATGGGCCTTTGAGGCCTACAGCAGAAGGGGAGGTGGGCCTTGAGAGGCCGACCAAGTGGCTTGTGCCGTGCAGGGCCTGGGGGCACAGCCAAACATGCAGGAGGGCCTATGGTGTGGGTGATGATGCAGGGGTTTGGAGCTTGGCCATTTGTGGGGTGGCCAGGTCCTGGGGGCTCTGGAATAAGAAAGGGACTGGAAGTTCAGGGGCTGACCATTGTCATTTTATGCAGTTGAGGGTCATCAGACTCAATGGCACCCAAGGGAGCCCCAACATCAAGCGCAGCCATGTTGGTGGAGGCAGGAAAACTAAAGGCACAGATGACGGAGTTGGTGGAGGAGCAAAGGAGAGAGAAGCAGAAGAGGACCACAGAGGAAGAGGTAGGAGCAAGATGAGAGGGCTGGACCTGGAAAAGGGAACAAGAGGACAAAGTGGAGGTGCCCACCCACCAGTGGAGCCCACCTCGGTCCCGGCCAGGCCCCATCCGAATGGCGGTAAGGACGATGTGGGCATCTGGAAATGAGCAGGGTCTGCACAGTATGCTTTCTTGGTGAAACTTTTAAACAAATAAATACTTGTATATGATGGCCGCTAGGCTGAGCTGCTGCTGCTATGTGTGTTTGTGCTGCCATTTTGAGGCATTTTTAAGTTATTTTATTTAGTTTTCATTCGGTTTTCGTTTGGCTTACTTGTTTTTGCTCTTGGTGCTTTGTGCTGCTCATTGTCACCTGACTTTGATTTTGAGCAGCGTGGAGTGAATAAGGAGCAAATTGGCCTGTGCTTGGAAGCGCGAAGGCGTGGTTCCATGGAGCTATGGCGCCAGAGACTTGCGTTCAACTGGATTGTGAGCCCACAGAGCAAGTAGGATTTTACTTCAGTGCCTAGACTGTTTTTTCCCTGGTTTGTTGTAGTGAGGGCATGCTCTGCCCTCATTCTAGGTGACTGACTGTGCCTGGAACACTGAAGGATGTTGCTTTATGGAGCCATTGAGCGGGGTGCTTGGTGTGACTATTCGATTTCTCTGGGTGATCAGGGCTGTATTCGGGACCTGTCCACCAGATCTATGAGTCCACAGAGCATGTAGGATTTATCTCCAGTTCTCAGACTGTTCTCTCCTCGGTTTATTGTTGCTAGGGCTTGCTTCTGCCCTTCATTTGAGGCGGGCATTGAAGGTGGAGTGGAGGGTCGCCTGATTCTTTATTTTATTGAGTGGTTCTTAAGACTGGAATGGGGACTGGGATTCTGGATAATTTTAGTCGACCATGAAAGAAGGATGGAGGGGTCTTGATAAGCTAATCCCTGGATATGTTTGGTGTGCACGAAGCCATCCTGAGTTTGGTTTCAAGACTGGTTTAGGGCCTGACTCCCATTGGGATTTTCCACATAATTTGTGGTCTGAAGGAGGTATTGGGATTTTTAGCCAAGGAGTTGGCTGAAATTTCATGCCCCTAAACTCCCAGGTTGGGCTACTAATGTGGCCTGACCAAGGCTTTTTATCAGGCAACATTATTTTTGTGGTGTTTTCCAGTGGGGAGCGGGGAGCCCTAACCTATTGTGGTAGCTCTGTGGATTCGATTGGCTTGGACCCTGGATGTTTTCTAGATGTTCCCCTTATTTACCCTCCTAAATAATTTTATGTGGATGAGTAAATTAATTTATTTATGACTTCCATGGATTTTGGACCTACATAGCCTGTGGATATAATCAACTCTAGCACTGTGGATTGAGGACCTCCTAGATCTTTCCTTGACTTGTTCTAAGCTTATTTGTTTTATATGGACAATGAGGTGGTGAGAGGACCTTATGTCCATTTATTATTTCTTTGAAAGTTTTGTCTGTTTTCTCTTACTCCCTGGTCGTGAGAGGACTGGGGGAGGGATGTTTTATTTTGTTTTTGTTTTAATTTAAATTGTTTTCTCCTCCTCTGGTTGTGAGAGAGCTAGGTGTGGCAGGCAATTTTATTTTGTATTTATTATTCATGTTTGTTTAAAGTGGGGTGGTGAGAGAACCCTTTATATTTATTTATTTTTGAGTTTAAGGAAGATTTTAGTAGCCCTCTAGCTTCGCCTAGATTTGATTTTTTGTTTTATTTATTTAGTTTCCTAAGTTGGTTTATGGTCTGATTTTAACTTGTGAGTGGCATGTGTTGGCCTTCAGTCCCCATGGTGGTGCACTATTCATCCTCCTCTCTTCATGCCCTCCACCCTTTTTTCTACCCTCCCATATTTGACATATCAGCACTGTAGAGCACTGAGGATTACTCGTAGGAGAGGGAGGAGGGTGTGGGATGGTGAACAGAGGAGGATGGACGAGGGGGCCACTGTATTGGGGTTGTCAGATCCAGAAGGCACCCTGGGGTGAAATGGAATCCTGATCGTGGTTCACCATGTCTGTTGCCCATACCAAGGGCACTACTGGTGTAGTAGGCAGATGGGCCTGACAGCCACGGGTTCGTCCAACTAGGGCAGTGTTGTGCAATGCCAGATCCATCAGGAATAAGACTGGCATTATTGCTGATCTTGTTGGATTGGTGGACTTGGCTTGCATCATCGAGACCTGGCTGGATGAAAATCCAGGCCCCACTTGGAGGCTATGACTCCGGCTGGGTACTCAGTGATACACCGCCCGAGACTGGATCGCAGTGGGGGGTTGCAGTCTGTTTCAAGACTGAATTGGGCCTCACAAATGTAGTAGTTGGGGAGACTGAGTCCTTTGAGTGTACAGTAGTAGCAAGGTGTGAGCATTACGTATAACTGTCATCTACATCCCTGCCGGAGATGACGATTCTTCAAGTAGCGGACTTCATCGTCGACATGGCATTTGAGTCGCCCAGATTGATGGTTCTGGGTGACTTTAATGCCTAGATCGATGATGAATCCTGCAATTTGTAATCACTTCCTCAATTAATGACTTCTTTGGGCCTTACACAGGTGGTTTCCACTGCTACTCATAATTCTGGACACTCTTTGGACTTGGTCTTCCTACTAGAGATTGAAACATCCGATCTGGGGTGGAACCAGTCACCTGGTCAAATCACTACACCATGAGGTTCAGTTTTGCACCCCTGAGAAGTCCTAACCCTGTGGAGATGGTTAGGTACCACCCTTACAGGATATTACTCCCCAAGGCATAACAGCGGTCCTTGACCTCTCGTCCCTCAAGTTGGCGAGCAGTAGTCCAGAGGCCCTCATGTCACTATATATATGGCTGTTATGGTGGCTCTGGATTCTATTGCTCCTGTTCGTGTGTGTCCCCTATCTCTACCCCAAGTCCCCTTGGTTTGATGGGACTTTGAGGAGATGCAGAGATGGGGCGAAGGTTAGAATGGTGTTGATGCAGGTCCGCCATGAGACCGACCCCTTAGATTGATGGACCATTATTCAGCCTATCAATCTGCAATCACCCGTAAAAGGCAGAATTCCTGTCCAGCGAGATTATGGGTTGAATGGAATCGACTAGCTCAGCTTTTTTCGAACTGTGGACAGACTGTGCAACCTAGCCTGTCTACAGTTCGGAAAGCCTTTCGCAATTAGAGCGCGCAGGAGCTTGCTCGATTCTTTGCAGCTAAGGTGCTTGATATCAGGGTGGATCTGCAACCAGCACCCTCTAGGTGGATGCTATTGAACAATGCGAGTTCATGGTATCTCAGCTTTCTTGGAGTTCCTTCAGTCGACCTGATTTAATCGATGTCATGGGGATTATCCATGGTGTGCGCCCTACATGCTGTAGTTTGGACCCTGGACTGACTTCCCTAATTTTGGGTTGTAGTGATATCATCAGTCCAGTCCTTGCATGAATAGCCTGGTGCTCCTTGGAGTTGGGTGAGTTCCCTAGTTCCCTGAAAGGCGGTGGTGACACCACTGTTGAAAAGCTACCTTGGACACAGACTGTTTCACAAACTACAGACCAATCCTAACTTACCTTTTATTGGGAAGGTGATTTAGAAGGTAGTGGCTGCCCAATTGGAGGACCATTTAACCATCCATGACATCTACAAACCCTCCAGTCCAGTTTTCATAAAGGCATAGCACTGAGACAGTGCTGGTTCAGTGCTCAATGATCTTCTGAGGGAGAGATCAGAAGAAACGTTCCATCCTGGTTCTTCTCAATCTCTCTTCAGCTTTTGACACCATGAATCATATGGTGTTGATAGCATGCCTGAGGCACATTTGTGGGATATCGGGAACTGTTCTCCAATGGTTCACCTCTTTCCTCACTGGGAGATCACAAGAGTGGTGTCGGGGTTTTTCCTCGGGCCCAACATCTTTGTTGTGTGGAGTGCCTCAGGGTTCAGTGCTGTCTCCCATGTTATTCGCAGTGTATATGCTGGCCCTCGGAGACATTGTAAGATGGTATGGGCTGAGGTTTCACTGCTGCTGATGATACCCAGCTATACCTGTCTTTGCACCCGACCAGGATGGGCTCACTTGGTGTTTAACAACTGCCTGAAAGACATCCAGGAGTGGATGGACTCTAGCTGGCTGAAGTTGAACTCAGAAAAGACAGAGGTATTGGTTGTGGACCGGGTCACGGATAGGGGGTTGTCTGTTGGGATGCCTTCAGGAATTTTCCTTGGCAGTGTCTCTCCCGAACTCTGAATGGGTGCGTAACCTGGGGGTTGTCTTGGATGACGGGCTGTCACTGCAGTCACAAGTGTCAGCAGTCATCAAGACTTCCTTTACCATCTTAGGAATATCATCAGAGTTAGGCATCTAGTTCCGTCTGACAACCTACCAACATTGGTCCCACCTTCATGTCCTCGCATTTGGACTACTGCAACTCCCTTTACTTTGAGCTTTCAGGGGTTGAAATCTGCTTTGCAACTAGTGCAGCATGCAGCGGCCTGGGTTCTGACTGGTTCCAGTAGGTCCTGTCATATTATCCGGTGCTGCGTGAACTGCACTGGCTGCCTACTCTTGGTGGCAGATCACCTTTAATGTCAATTTATTGACTTTCAAAGCCCTCCACAATCAGGGTCTGGCCTATCTGAAAGAACTTATGGTTCCTTACTGCCCTGGCTGATCGCTCTGCTTTCGGCTGACGAGGGTTGCTGGAGATTCCAAGAGTGAATCTTAAATCATTTAGATGTAGGTCTTTTCTTTGCTGCACCCACTCTTTGGAATTCTCTACCTCACCTTTAATGGGAGTGCATCTCTGTGGAAGAATTCAAGCAGGGTCTGAAAATCCATCTGTGGCAAATGGCCTTCTTGGAAAACTGATTGTTTTGTAATTGATGATTTGTTATTAATTTTATTTGTGTTTGACATCTGATTTTAATGTTCAGTTTGTAATGTTTTAAATTGTACAGTGCCTTGAAATTGAAATGTGCTACATAAATAAAATTATTATTATTATTATATGAATAATGGCTGACTTAAAAGAATATATGGAGGGCTTGCTGGGGGACATGGGGAGGATGGGGTGGTGAAGTTGGAGTGAGCTCTGAAAGTCTTCAAAGAGGAGGGAAGGGGGAAGGAGGGCACGGGCACCTTTGGGGAACGTGGAAGTTGTAACGAGGGTCACCTGGTTTTACGCTATGACAATGTGCTGGCCTCCATAAAAGTAAAGATCTGGAAGGGGAGTATGTGGATATATTTGGGCTAGTGGATGAGAAAATGGCTAAAAAGTATGAGCAGAGGGAATCAGTGGGAGAGTCGAGATGGTGGTAACACTGGCGGTGGTTGGGCATAAGGGGAGGAGGCCTGGCTGAAAGGGAAGAGCATAGAAACATGGCAAGTGGGCTTCATAATTTATAGTGCACTGGTATATGAGAAACAGCTTGACCTAGCGATACTGCTGTTGACATACATAGCCATTATTCGGGATGCCTATCGACCAAGTTGGGTTTCGGGTGGCTCAAATACGATGAGGCATTCTGAAGGAGGATGGCGGTAAAGGAGATCTGAGGTGGGACTGTACCAACACTGAGTTGTGGGTCAGGACACTGTCTGGGTCAGCCGGGGACAGGTGGCAGATCAGGTGAAGCGGGCAGCCCCGGTGATGGGGAGCCAAGGCATGCTGGACCTATAACAGAGGCGTTGTGCATAGGCTAGCTGCAAGTTTGGCATGTTTGCTCACAATGAGAGGATCGCACCTGGCAATGGCATGCAGGCAAGGACAGCAAAAGAGTTGGCAGGCCAGCGGGCAACTGGGGAGCAGCCTTTTGAGGCAACTGGGGGACCCAGGAGAGGACAGGGGAGCCTGGGAGGGCAGATTCACCTTCAACTATGGGTGGAATTAGAGCAGGAGCAGGCGGTGGGGCTACATGCTGGCCTGCACCCCCTCAAGCTGGGCATGGTAGAAGCATGGACAGCAGTGTATCCTGACAAGAAGGGGCAGCCCTGCTGAGGAAGGGTTTAAGGGAGGTTTTCCATTGGGATTCAAGGGGTCACTGGCTGGGATGTGAGCCAAGAATTTGGCCTCAGTAAAGGAAAAGAGGACATAGTTTGGAAAAAATCAAGAAGGAAGTCAGGGCAGGGAGGGTGGAGGTGCCACTGGGAGAACCCCTGCAGGTAGTTCCTGGTGTCACCCTGGGGTGGTGACTAAAAAGCAAGCAGGGAGTTCTGGCTCATCCACCACCTGTCTTACACAGAGGGAGGTCGGTGACATGGGGATCCTGAAGGAGTTGAGCATGATAGCATCGCTTCTCTGGATCAGGCGGTCGAGCTGATATGGCAGCTGGAGGCATGGCTCACAAAGCCAGACATTGAATCCACTTTCCGGCTGTTGCCAGTCCAACCAGTGGACTGGGACTTGCTGGGCTTCCAGTTCAACGGCAGCTGTATTTCAACAAGGCAATGCCATGGGATGCTCCATGGCCTGCTCAACATCTGAGGCATTCAGTTCATGGGTGCAGTGGGTATTTGGGTCACGGTACAGCCACAGGAGGGTGGGCACTATCTAGATGACTTACTCCTGATAGGGAAAGCCAGGTGGATGCTCAGAAGATGTTGCATGACTTCCATGACATGTGCCATGTCATTGGGATCCTTGTCAGCAGGTAAGATGGAGGGGCTGGCCCCAAGCTGGAGTTTCTGGGATTGAAATTGACACGAACAGGAGTGTTCTGCCTCCCGGGGCACAAGATGTCCCATTTGAAGGGTTTATTGGTGCTAGTGGGGGAGGAGGGTGCCGCTGGTACAGGTACAACAGCTGCTGGGGCACCTTAATTTTGCCTGCAAGGCCATAAGCCCAGGCAGGGCCTTTACAAGGCAATTGGGAGGGCCATGGGTAAGGCCAAGCAGCCCCAGCATTGGGTAGACATTAGTAAAGGGGTGCGGGAAGGTTTCCAAGTGTGGGAGGTTTCTTGGAGTCATACAATGGGTGACATTCTGGCAGCAGGAGTGGGCCATAATCACGGACCTCGAACTGTTTACAGATGTGGCAGGGGACTCGGGTTGGGGGCCTACTTTCAGGGGAATGGGTATCAGAGGCATGGTCTGAGGCATGGAAGGAATGGGATTGGACCAGGGATGTCACATTTCTCAAATCTTCCCCATATGGGTGGCCTTGGAAATATGGGGAGAGCATGGTGGGCATGCATCTCTTTCTGGTATGATAACAAAGGGTGGTGGACGTAATCAACAGGCAAAGTGGCCATACTGAATTGATGGGGCTTGTACTGAGGAGTTTGGTGTTGTTGGGGCTGTGCTTGAACTTGTCCTTCAAGGCGCAGCATATCGATGGGATATGGAATGAGGTGGCTGACTGTCTGTCTCACTTACAGATCGATCACTTCTGGGAGTTGGCACCACAGGCTGCACCTACCCAGACCAGACACCCAACCTGGATGTGGGGATTGGAGAAGGACTGCCAGGGCTATGTATAGAGGATCATGGGTGGCCAACTAGGGAGCCTGGGAAGGCTTTCAGGCACTTCAGGCAGGGAAGGGTTGGGGACGGGGAGCAGGTGCAAAAGCACATGGTGAGGTACATGGTGAATAAATGGGAGGATGGGTGGCCCATGCCACCATAGTGGTGCAGTTGGCAGGATCCACTGTGCATGCCAGCAGGGGATGGCCGGATGTGGCGGGCGGTGGCTATGAAATGGATGGTCATAGGGTGGCAAAGGGGCAGGGCAAGCAGCAGGATGGGAGGAGGCCCATTTGCGGCCCCTGCTCAGTAGTTTGCTTCAGGCACTGACCACATCTGCTACTCCACAAATGAGGCTCATCTGTTTCAGGCCGTATTGCAGGCTTGGCCAGGGGCCTTCGGTGGGGAAGATGGTGGCCCCACGGAAGATGGGCAGCCGTGGGCGGGCTTACAGGAGCACAATGTGTGGGTGGAGACAGAGAGGGTGGTCATCCAGCTCCTGAGGTCCAGGATGGATCAGGGGCAGGGGACTACCATGGAGATATGCAGGCTGGCTGTGGGGAACCCTGCATGGTCCAGGCCATGAGGGTATAGTAGAACATTGGGGATGCTAAAGGGGTCTGTTCATGCATGGGGACGGGTCCCCAGTGACGGATATCCGTGGGAGCGGTGCTGAAAAGGCGGTTGCATTTGTAGGTGAGAAACCCTCCTGGTTTGCCCTCATTCCTTTCAGATTGGATCGGCAATGGAGCTAGCTGCTGCCAGGACAGGGAAGCCGAGGTCAAGCGGGTGGAGATGGAAGTCAAATTGTTACAAGCATTATGTGCAGTGCTGACAATGGCTAATGGTGTCCCTTTCTCTCCCACAGCAGGTTCCAAGTGGCAGGTGTGGATTGTGGGGCAGTCTTTCATATATTGGGCAGAGAGGTTTGCAGCTGCCACGAAGATTGGGACACAGCTGTGCCCGGGAGTAGGGAACACCAGAGTACGATGGAGGTGCCTGAGAGGCATGAAGTGGTCACAGTTGCCCCCCTACTGGGAGATCTGTGTGTGCATTGGGGCTAGCCGGACTACATCATTTTACATCTGGGAGGCAATGACTTGGGGACATTGCCTTGGGGCTCCCCGATGAAAGCTATAATTGCGGATTTGGAAAGGTGAAGAGTTGGTGGCCCAGAGTGGTGTTAGGCTGGTCGGAGATCACCTCTAGGAGGGTTTAGAGGGAGCCAAAAGGTCCAATGGCAATGAGGTGGCACATAAGTGACTGAACAGGAAGGTGGCCAGGCGGTGGTGGAGATGGGTGGGGTCCACATTACGCATGGGGCATCTCATACAAAGAGGAGGCGGTGTACTGGGGAATGGGGTGCATCTGACCGAGTTTGGTATGGATTGTTCCTCCACTCATTCAGGGAATTAGTGGGGAAATTAACAAAAAGGTTTGAGGGTAACCCACAAGGAGGCCTCATCTTCCATCACAAGCTGGAGATAGGTCAGTGGAAGGTGTGGGAGCTAGATGGAAAAGGGGGACAGGTAGAGGGGAAGGGTAGGTACGATGGGCTGGGGACAAAGAGAACCCAGGAGTGGGAGTAATGGGGAGGGGTGGGATATAGAACTAGGGGTGGATCAGCTGTGTCCACACCTAGTGGGAGAGGTCCTGGTAAGGTGGGTACCTGGTTATGGTGATGGAAAGGGGGCCGGATCACAGTGTCCAGACCCTGAGAAGCAGTGTTGCAAGAGGAGGAGAGCCAGAAGAAGAACCATACGAGAGGGAAGATGGGACTGTTATGTCCCAGAAGAGAATGGGAACTGTTATGTCCGAAATTGTAAATATGGAATTGTTAGACTAAAATGGGATGTAAATGTGAATTTAACCATGCCTTTAATATATAAATAAATACTGTGTGAGCATCCAAAGCACAAGGAATGATCTGAGATATTTCTGGGTGGGGATCCAGGGACAATGGGGCTTGCCATTTGAAGGCAAGCCAGGTTGTCCTGGTAGCCAGCCAGAAAGGACTATGAAGGGGGATGGGCGGGGTAGCAGGAAAGAGGGCAGGGTTTATGACCTCACAGAAGGGTCATACGACAGGGCTGGAGCTTGCCAGCCATTGGCCGAGGGGCTAGTAAAGGTCCTGAGGTGAGGTCCTTAGGAGCTATTTAAGGCCAAGTAAGCCCAAAATTGGCCTCTTTCTTGCTGTTTAATTCTCCCACCCACCCACCTGGAAAAAGGGAAGGAAAGGTGGTATACGCATTATAAGGAGAGGTGCAAGCGGAAGCACCTTCAGAGGGACCCAGCATGGGCCAGGTGGGGTTGCAACTGGGCGGCTGGGGTCCAGGGGCTAGGTGGAGCCCACCGGCAGATGAGAGGATGGGAAAAGGGTAGACAGGGAGGAGAAAGGGGAAGGGGTGGGAGCTAGAGGAAGGAGCAGGCAGAGGGGAAGGATAGGTACCATGGGCTGGGGACAAAGAGAACCCAGGTGTGGAAGTAATGGGGAGGGGGTGGGATGTACAACTAGGGGTGGATCAGCTGTGTCCATGCCTAGTGGGAGGGAAGAAGGGTTCGGTAAGGTGGTACCTGGTTATGGTGATGGAAAGGGTGGGACCGGATCATGGTGTCAGGAACCCGAGAAGCAGTGTCGCAAGAGAAAGAGCCAGAAGAAGGACCACAATAGGGGAAGACGGGACTGTTATGTCCCAGAAGAGTGAAGACTGTCATGTCTGAAATTGTAAATATGGAATTATTAGACTAAAATGGATGTAATTGTATGAATTTAACCATGCCTTTTATATAAATAAATACTCCAGCGAGCATCCAAAGCAACAAGGAATGGTCTGGAGTTATTTCTGGGTGGGGATCCAGGGACAATGCAGCCTGTGTTGAAATGACAGTGATGTAGCATAGTCCATTGACTTACAAATCCACAGTTCACAACAGCAGAGCTGTGCAACTGACTGGCAGGTTTCGTGCAGAAACCCCACTCACTTAGCTCTGAGGTGCATGCTAAACTGTAACAGTTGCCACTTGGTGTGTCACTGCATAAGAACACTTACACAGCGCTGCTGTTGTGCATATGGTAAATCTATAGGCTATGCTACATCACTGTCACATGACACAGGGTGCAATGTTAGAGTGATGAAAGCAGTAAACCAATTTTACATGAATGAAGATCCACAGGGCTCATAAAACTAGCATAAAGGTAGCAGGCTAATTTAGTAAAATTCCTAATAGCAGACAGAGAGAGGATGCAGTAGGATTTACATACAAATCAGAAGTGCTGTGCATAACATATATATATTTTTTCAAATTCTGTGTTGACTACTCCTTTAATAAAACCAGTAAGCCATAACTCCACATGAATAGATACCACTAAAAATGTTTCACTGCTACTGCAACTGTGTTTATGACAAAACAAGGCACACAGTAATGGTAGTTTACTTACCTGGTAAAGGTGATTGTGTTACTGTATAGCCATGGCACCTCTGATCCATTACCTTAGGATTATGTACACCTGATAGGCTGCTTGATGCACATGTGACCTAAGTTTCGAATTTCAGTCTTCCACCAAGCCCTTCCTCTCCTAGGTGTCTTCAGTTTCGATGCTTCCATAGCTGTACAATAATTTCTTATGTATATCACAGACAGTAACAACATTCTCAGATTCTTGTTAGGTTCTAAGAAACTACATTATTTTGTTATCCTAAAACATCTTTGTAGATCTTGTACATATTGAACCACACCTAATCTTAAATGTTACTAGTTGCTTTATCATGCTCCCTCCGGTGGGATGAGGTGCCATGGATATACAGTAACACAATCACCTTTACCAGGTGAGTAACCTACCATTGTGTTGTCTGTATATCCATGACACTTCTGGATCCATTACCTTAGGGTGATTCAAAAGCAGTGCCCTACTAATATGGGAGGAAAGCATGATGTGCTATTGTGTTTATATTGTGCATCAATGTTCAAGAGTCTCTTAAATGTCCTTCATTGTGGCTGTCATTAAGACCTTATGTCCAAAGGAAGACTTGGCTGTAAAATCTGTATCCAGTCTATAGTGTCTTGCAAGTTTGTATAGTTGACCAGGTAGGCATAGCGCAAATCTCCTGTGCCGTGGCTGAGTTTCGCTCTGCCCAGGAGGTTGCTATTGCTCTCGTAGAGTGGGTCTTGATTCCCATTGGTGGGACTTTGTTACTTGCCTTGTATGATTCTGTAATAGTCCTCTTTAACCATGTCTCTATTGTGGCCTTGGCTGCCGCAGATCCTTTCTTGTGTCCTGGCGTTATGATGAATTGCCTCTCTGTCTTTCGGATGTTTGCTGTTCTGTCAATGTATTCGAAGTGTTCTTTTGACATCCAATGTGTGGAGGTGTTTTCCGGCTGTCTTTATGATCCTCATAGAAGGTTGGTAGTAGAATTGGTTGACTGTTGTGGAAGGTAGAGTCAATTTTGGGAATAAAGGAGGGTACCATATGAAGCGTCACACCCTGTTGTGTAAATGTTGTGAATGGTTTCTTGCATGAGAGTGCAGTTAACTCTCTGATGTGGCGTGCTGAGCTGATTGCTACTAAGAATGTCACGCCTTGCTACCCAGTAATCAGTGATGTGTGTAAGGGGTTGAATGGTGGGTTGGTAATGGCATTCAGCACCAGAGTGAGGTCCACGGTGGAGCATGAAGTCATATGCATGGTTTTATGTTGCTTGCTTCTTTTAAGAATCGTATGACATCTGGGTGCAAGCTTGGATAGGTTCCTTCAATTGTACCTACTGCCTTGATGGCACATAGTTGTACCCTTAATGAGGCTGGTTATAGCCCTTGTCCAGTCCCTGTTGTAGGTATAGCAGGATGTCTGCCATGGATATTTGTGAAGGAATATATGTCTACTTTCACACCATGCTCTGAATATGTTCCACTGTCTTGAATATGTTGAAGTTGTTGTGGCCTACAGGATTGTAGCATAGTGTCTATAACCGTGAGTGTGGGAGATCCTGCATTCAGCAATCTCTCCTTTCAGAAGCCAGGCCGTGAGCTGTAGGTTGCCTGGCGATGGGTGTATGGTCCCCGTATGAGGCTGTCCAACCTGTCTGGTAATCTCAGGCTGTCCATTGCCATTGCTACGATGGTGGCAAACCATGCCCTCCTCGGCCAATACGGTGCTACTAGGATTATTATCCTGCGTGACTGCGGACCTTCCCAGCACTTGTGCTATTAGGAAGCGGTGGGAACACATATGAGTAGCCGTGTGTCCATGGGAGTGATAGTGTGTCTATTCCTTGAGATTGGGGTTCTAGGAACCTGGAGAAGACTGTGTCCACTTGTTTGTTCCTGTTGGTGACCATGACATCCATGGCTACTTTCCCCATTTGTGTTGTATCATTTGGAATATTGTTGGGTGTAACTGCCACTCTCCTGGGTGTATTTTCTCCTGCTGAGCCAATCTGCTGTCGTATTTCGCTTGCATGCCAGATGTATGGCTGTCAGTGTTGTAGGTGAGCCTGTTTCCATGGCATAATAACCCTTGCTCTCGGTGTAGTCTCCTGCCTGGTTCTGCCTTGTTTTGATAGGTAGGCCACTGTGGCTCTGTTGTCTGATCTGATTAGTATCAACTTCCCTTGAATCTGTGTCTTGAATGAAAGTAGTGTGTGGCGCACTGCTCGCATTTCCAATACACTGATTGGTAGTTTATTTTCCATATGGGACCATGTGCCCTGTGCTGCTTGGTGTCCCATTGACGCTCCCCATCCTCATAGACTTGCATCCGTGTCTATTGTGACCTCATGTACTATCTCCAGGGGCGTTCCCTTGGTCAGGTTCTCCATGTGTGTCCACCACCGTAGTGATGTTCTTGCCTTGCTGTCTAGTGTTATTGTGTGGTACAAGTTTTCCTCTGATGGCGAACTGTATTGTAATAGGTGGGTTTGTAGGGACCGCATATTCCATCGCGCCCATGGTATTAGGTCTATGCATGATGACATGCACCCTAGAACTGTTGACACTAGGGCTATTGTTGGTGTTGCTAGATGGAGCAGTTTGAGTGTGACTGCTATGAGATTCCCTGTTCTGGCTTGTGTTAGTCATACGAGTCCCTTCTTTGCATCTATGTCCGCTCCCAGATATTCTATGCATTGTGAAGGTGTTAGGCAGCTCTTCTTGTCGTTTATCACCCATCTGTGCTCTTGTAGGGCGTGTATTGATTTGTTGGTGTCCCTTCTTGCCTCCTGTGGTGACCTGGCTCAAATTAGTGATCATCCAGGTAAGGGATAATGTGTACTCTTTGCTCTCTAAGCTTTGCTGCAAGCACTATTGACACTTTGGTGAATACTCTTAGTGCGGATGCTAGGCGAATGGTAGGGATCTGTACTGGAAGCATTGTCCTAGTATTTGAAATTGTAGATATTTTCTGTGGACTTGCCTCACGGGGATGTGTAAATAGGCGTCTTTGAGGTCTATGGATGCTAGGTAGTCACGGGTCTTATTACCCTTAGTGTGGGCGTATGGTCTCCATCTTGAATGTCTTGTTTGTGATATACTTTTTGACTACCTTGAGGTCGAGGGACCGGTCTGAGGTCTCCTGTCTTTTTGGTACCAGGAAGAATATTGAATAAATTCTCCTTCCTATTTCCCCTGTGGCACTGGCTGTATCACGTGCTGTTATCAGGAGTCTAGTATGTCCTGTACCTGTGTTGTAGACCACTTTCATTTTACTATTGGGGAGATTATCCAGTGTTCTCTCAGAGGTCATTCTCGGAATTCGATGGGTATCCCTTGGTGATGACCTCGTTGACCCACCTGTCTGTCATAGTATTCGCCCATATTCTGTTGAAAAATTGAAGTCTGCCCCTAGGGTATGTGCTGAGTCTGTTGTAACAATGGTATCTGTTGAGATCTTTGTCTGGGGTAGTCATTGAGTTGGTCTTCTGGTATTCCTGCTTCTGTTAGTAGTGAATTTTCCCTATTGTGTCCCCTCTGTTCCGTATAATGGAGCTCCCTTGTATGGGTAGGTACTCTGTTGACCGTACCCTCCTATATATGTGGTACGTTTGCCCCAAAAGGACTGCTTGTATCATCTGTCTCCCCTGGGTCTTTGTCCATAAGGTCTAGCTCTGTGAGAAGGTAAGTAACCGGAATCTTTGTCAGTGTCTTGGTCCTTTCCCTGTCCCCTGCATCTGAGGAATTCTTGTAGTCCGTCTCCGAATACTCTTTCTCCCTGGAAAGAAAGCTTGTGTAGTCTCACTTTGGATTCATTATCCACATCCCACAGTTTCAGCCACAGCACTCTTCTGGCCCTGTTGGCGATAGTTGCTGACCTGGTATTGATTTTAAGGAGTCCACCGGCATGTCTCCCAGGTGCTTAGCTGCCTGTAGAGGTACCAGTAGCTCCGCCTCATGAGAGTCTGGTGTTATTTTCTTCTCAATTTCCTCTAACCATTGGATCAGTGCCCTGGATGTGTAGAAGGCTGTGGTAGAGGTTCTCAGTGTTTGGCCTGAGAAGTCATAAATTTTCTTTAGCAACTCCTCCATTCTCTTGTCCACAGGGTCCTGTAGTGCTGCTGTCCCTTTGGTGGGAAGTACCGTTCTCTTGTTTAATTCTGCTATCTTTGGGTCTATTTTGGGTGTGGAGCACCATGTCTTTACTTGTTCATCCTGTGAAGGATACATTCTGTCGAGTGCTCGCTTTTCTGGAAGTCTGGTTGGGTCTTGGAGATGGACTCATGATGAGTGTCTGGTGTGACATGACTAATGATAGAAAACATGTCATAAATCTAGAATGCCTACGGCTGTACTTCTCTGACCTGTACCACAGTAAACTACCCAATTTGAAAACTCATATTAATTAGTACAATGGTGAAGCTGGGACCGAGATACTCTGAACAGGCTTATATGCAACTAACAACAAAAGAAATGTACAGTTTCATGATTCTGATTGATGAATCATGACCGTGAAAGATGAAGAATGCAATTTGTTATCGTGGTGACTGTGATGATCGCCCTGACTTAAAAATGCACACTAATGAGTACAATGCTCATGCAGAGATATGCACCACACCAGTACTCTGAAGGTAAGCAAACAAACAACTGCGACTTAAGTTTTTTTATAATACTTTCTTTATCCTGGTGTGTCCGCTTGTCATCCATCAGCCCTGGTCATGGCCCCTGGAACCCCACTGCCATCTATTGCTGCAAGTCCCCAGTCACCCCAGCTTACCCCACCGGGGCTGGGCCTGACATGGTCCCCTTATCCGTGCTGCAGAACAATTATCTAGTCGGAGGCGTGGCTATGGCAGTTAATCGAAGCCCAGAGAGGCTTCACTCAGACAACAGACCCGCCCGCCTTCTACTTTTCCTAGTTTTCTCAGAGGTGGGGATGTGCAATGATGCCAGCATCCGCCCTGCCTCCCTGTTGACAAGCGCTGGTAGCGTGAGTGACTCCTGGCCTCTGCCAGGGTTCTCATCGTGCTGGGCACTTCCCACCCTCCCCAGAGAAGGAGAGCCATCCATGGGATGCTTTATCCTTCTCCTTCTCCTTCTCCTCGGCCCGGCCCTCAGGCAGGCGGGTCTGTTCGAACCTGGTTTGCGGTGCCGCAAATGGAATCCAACGCTGTGCAGGCGGTCCCAAAATGTGACTTAAGTTACAGACAGAGATTGGGTCCTAAATAGATGCAAATGCACAGACAGATTAAGATTGTGCTGTGCACTCAAGAGATGCAGACACAAAGGCACAACACCACCTAGCCAGTGCTCACAAGTCACAAATCCAGATCAGGAAAAGAATACCGTTTGCCAGTTGGGTTGGGGGTTGTGCACTGCAGTACAGTCCCCTACTAGTAAAGATACCACAAAGCAGTACAAAAAAAATCATGCAGGTGCAGTGGATATGCAGGTTCACACTGCTGCAATTACTGTGTGGTACAATAAAATGTGTCTGATTTGATGGTACGCGTCACTGCACACACACAAACTCTACAAGTAACGCACAGCAAATTGAAAACTTCATTAATATAACCAAATCTTTTAAAACACACTGAAATTATGCACTGCTGCACCACAACAATCAGGAAAAAATGTAAAAAATAATTAAAATATTATTGTGTGTACATTAACAGTTATACAACAAAAATATAACCAAAACAAAAAGACTACCTTTTCTCCCAGTTAATCTACCTACACCACACATACCTCTCCCACAAAGCACACTTCAATATCTGTCAGTATACAGACTGAATGTTCAAAATTAACATTTAAAATCCACACACAAACAATAAACAAACACTTGATGATATGAGTACAGGAGGGTTTCCTACAATCAATGTACTATGTTTTGAGCCAAAAATGGCTCAAAAGGTTTTTTAACGGCTTTATGGGGTTTGAATTGCAGAGCTCTGACAACAAACTATCTCCAGCAGCTACCACTACACACACACTACACAGAACTGAGGCTGTGCAGAACAGTCTAGAGCCCACATGAACTGCAATCCCATGAATCAATGCAAAATTTGCCTTGGAGCCAAAAATAAGGTGAGGTGATCTGAGTACATTTAAATCAATGCACTTCACCTAAAAATAGGTACAGAAGTGGTTAGGGAAGGAGAGTAAAGTGAAGTGCATTGAAATCAATGACTTTGCGATCCTCATCATGATGCTAAGTACTCCTCTTCATGTTGTGGACTGCGTCACGGATTCTCCACTGTTCCATGAATTGCTTCACAGAGTGAATTTAGGCCACTTCACCAACCTCTAACAGAAGGATTAACATTGCCCTCCCAACCTTGAAGTCATATTTTGTTGAGTCCCCAATCTGGAAATTTTGCAGATGTGTACTTTTATAGTTGTTATGTTCTCTAACTCTTTGAAAAATGTGATGCCCTGTTGACAGCTGGCAATATTTATGGCTTACTAGGATTTTGAGATGTGTTCATAGGGAAAGTTGTATACCATTAATGCACTTCATAATTAATAATAATAATATCTTTATTTATTGAGTGCCTTTCAAATTATCAAGGCGCTTCACACAATCACAAACAATTTGTTAAAAACATTATCAAAATCACAGCAAATCAGGAAATGCCTTAATCCATAAAAATGTTTTCAGTGCCTGCTTAAGGCTCCACATGGTCCTGCAGTCCCGAAGCTGATGGGGCACAGAATTCCAGAGGGTTGGGCCAGCAAACATAAAAGTGCAGGCCCCAGATGAATTCAAAATAACCCTCGAAATCTCAGCAACCCCTTGTCAGCCAAGTGGAGCTGTCACACAGGGGTGTAAGGAGTCAGAAGTTTTCCAAGAAGTTAGGACCACGTCCATGTAGGGCTTTGTAGGTTAACAGACTTATCTTGAAGGTGATCTGCCACTGAAACAGTAGTCAGTGCAGATCGCGCAGAACTGGGGTAATATGAGATCTCCTAGATACCCCAGTCAATAAACGAGCAGCAGTGTTCTGCACTAGCTGCAAGCAGTGGATATCAACCCCAGGAGGCCCTAAGTAAGGGAGTTGCAATAGTCAAGGCGTGAGGTCACAAAGACGTGGACCAATATGGGCAGATCACTGGACAGAACAAGGTGGCAATTTCCTAAGATGATAAAAGGCTGACTTCAAGACTGCTGACACCTGATGATGAAGGGTCAGCCTGTCATTAAGTACCACTCCCAGGTTGCGGACTCGTTCAGAGGTAGGGATCTGAGTAACCCCAAGCATAAACCGGAGGGCAGGCCAGTCCTTAACCCCTCTATCCTACACACGGGTCCACCACCAATACCTCAATTTTACCTGAGTTCAACTTTAACCCACTCAAATTCATCCAATCTTGGATTTCAGCGAGGCAGCTGTTAAAAGCTGATAGAGCACTAACTTGGTCGGGGACAAAAGACAGGTAGAGCTGGTATCATCAGTATAGCAGTGAAACCTCAGCCCATACTGTCTTACAATGTCTCCAAGGGTAGCATGCACACTGCAAACAACATGGGAACAGCACCAAGCCCTGGGAACCCCACAAAACAGAGAGAAAGACTTGGAAGAAAAATTCCTGAGACAACTCTCTGAGTTCTACCAGTGAGTAAAAGCGAAAACCATCTGAGCACACTTATCAGTCAGTCCAGAGATGGACCAGAGCGCTTAGCAGCACCCCATGGTCTACAGTGTCAAAAGCTGAAGAGAGAGATCAAGGAGTACCAATATGAGTGGTTTCTCCGATCTCTCGCCATCAGAAGATCATTGAGCACCAACCAGAGCAGTCTCAGTACTGTGCCTCTTACGAAAACCAGATTGAGAGGTTCTGTATACTATGGATGGTCAAATGGTTCTCCAGTTGAGTCGCCACAACTTTCTCAATTTCTCGATTACCTTTCCCACAAAAGGAAGGTTTGAGATGGGTCTGTATTTAGCTAGAGTATCTGGGTCCAATGAAGCTTTCTTCAGAAGGAGTGTCACCACCACCTCCTTCAGGGAACTTGGAAACTCACCTGATTCCAAGGAGCACTGGATAATCTGAGCCAAACCGGACCGATGATATCACTACAACCCAAAATCAGGAGGTAGGGCCCAGATCTAAACTACAGCATGTGGGAGCATCCCTGAACAATCCTCATATCCCCTATCTGCATGCACTCTCTGGACTGTGGGATGAGGTAGCCAGACTCAGAGCGGAAGTAAACTGGGTCAGGAGTACCATCACCCCTATCCAGAAACCACCCAGTCCAATGCAACTGCCTCAAAGGATGCCAAGAATGAGGAACACTTGGGTGACAGTGGGCTCAGGGAGGGTTAGAGCAGTCAGGCAGAGGCACAACCAGATCCTATTCCACTCAAGAACTCATATGCCACACTGGAAAATGGGGACAACCAAATAGAGGTACCCAGAGAAGTGGAAGGAAAGGATGTGGAGGTTAGTCAAGGAGGTGACCTCCAGCGGAGAGAGCAGTGGACCCCATGAGGAGGAAGCAAATCCTGGTGGGGACTCCATCGTAAGAGGGATCCAGCTAGGAACACAGGAGGGAGGGCAGGAGGTGAGGTGCCTACCAGGTACCACGGCATGGAGGGATGGAAGGAAGATCCTGGGATCACTGGGAAGGCAAGGCAGGAGGGTGAGCTGGATGTCATTATCCACCTAGGTACTAATGACTGGGCAAATGGGGAGCCAGAGGAAGTTTAGGAAGAGTTTAGGAAAATGGGAGGGTCTCAAGCAAGTAGCTACTTCTGTCACTTTTTCAGAGTACTACCTGCTGAGAGGCAAGGAGAGCATGGGGTGCATGCATCAGGAACTTTAACTCATGGTTGAAGAACTGGTGCAGTGAGGTAGGGTTTGGATTCATTGGTGACTGGGGACCCACCTGAGGGATGGGGTTTGTCTAAGCCTGACGGCCTGCATCCATCCTGAGGGAATCCAAGCACTCAATGATATGTTTAAATGCTACATTGACAAGCATTTAAACTAGCAAAGGGAGTGGCAGGCCAGCAAGGAGAGTACCTACTTGCTCACCCCCACAGCTAGCAGTGGAACCAGTGAACCAGAGGAGTGGCTATTTCTACAAAGCAGTGTGCAAAAGATGGAGATTAACACCCAAGAGGTGGATAGGCAGAAAAGGGCAAAATTCAGCAGAAGGGCAGACAGCAAGGAGAACCAGGGATAAAGGACAACCAAGGAAGGGCTGGAGTAGAACAGCGAAACAGTCTAGGGAGATCAAATCATGGAAGGCCACGTGTGCAATGCCAGGAGCCTTAGCAACAAGATGGAAGATCTGGAGGCTGTCATGGTGCAGTCAGACCTGGACATTGTGGCCATCACTGAAACCTGGTGTAATGATAACCACAACTGGGAGATGGCCATACCTGCTACAACATATTCAGAAGAGACAGGGCAGGTAGGAAGGGAGGAGGAGGAGGAGTGGCACTGTATGTGAAAAATGATATAAGGGCCACAGAGATCTAGAGGGAAAAAATGGGGGAGATACTGTGGGTTAAGCTGGAAAGAAAATGGGGCCAGCCATCTGCACAGGTGTGGTCTATAGACCACCAGCCCAGGAGGAAGAAACAGATAGGAGTTGATGCTAGCCATCCAAAGGATGGCAGACAAGGTGAGGTAATGCTGGCTGGAGACTTGATATTCCAGACGTGGACTGGAGCAACCCAGCAGCAGCAGCAACTAGAGAACAGATTTATCCTGGATTCCTTCAGGGTGCCTTCTTCACAACTGGTCATGGAACCAACTCGGCAGAAGGCAATACTGGACCTTAGTGCTCACAAACAGGGACAGTGTGATGGGGGTAACAGTGGGGGAACACCTGGGGAGCAGTGATCACCAGTCATTGTGGTTTGAAATCACAGAAAGAGCAGAACCAAACCACACAAAACATGTATCCTGGATTTTAGGGGCAGACTTTGGGAAAATGGGAGATACTTGAAAGAGGCATTAAGGGAAATGGAGCAGGAATCAGGGGTTGAGGAACAGTGAGCAGTATTTAAAATGGGGATTACTAGAGCAACAGAATTATGCATTAAGCAGGTTAGCAAGAAGAAAAGGAAGAGGAGACCATTATGGTTTTCCAAAGAGGTAACAAAGAAAGTGAAAGCCAAAAAGATTGCACTCAGGCAATACAAAAAAGACACAGGCAGAAGGGATAGGGTGAAGTAGCAGGAGAAGCAAAGGGAGGCAGGGAGGTCCATAAGGGAAGCCAAAGCTCAGACAGAAGAACACATTGCAAAATCAGTGGGTAGAAGGGACAAAACCTTTTACAAGTACATAAGTGAAAAAAAAGAAAGGCAAAGGAGGGATAGTGAGACTGAAGGGGAGGATGGGGCCGCGTGGAGGATGACAACAGTAAAGCTGACATATTAAACAGGTATTTCTGCTCAGTCTTTACGAGGAAGAGGAGGTAATGGGTCTGAAGGAGTACAAGGGTGAGAATGGTGCAGAAATGGACACAAGTCCCTTTACATGAGAAAGGGTCCTGAAGGAACTGGAAGTGATAAGAGTTGATAAAGTAATGGGGCCAGATTGGGTGCACCCCAGGGTCCTTAGAGAACTAAGAGAGGTGGTGGTGGCTGATACATACATACATAGATACATAGATACATAGACAGTGTCAGCAGATAAGGGCCTATGGCCCACCTAGTCTGCCCATTTGAGCTTGTAAGTTCAGTTTGTTTTCCTAGAAGTCTATTTCACCCCTGACCTCTAGAATTCCTTTATGTCTATCCCATGTTCTTAAATCCCATGATTGTTTCAGCCCCACCACTTCCTCTGGCAGGGTGTTCCACTTGTCCACCCATTCTGTGAAGAAATTCTTTCTCATGTTTCCTCTGAATCGTCCTCCTCCAACTTCATCCCATGCCCTCTAGTCCTGAAACATCTTTCCTCTGGCTATCCTGTTTAGCCAATCACTGGAAACAGGGAGGTACCCAAAGACTGGAGGACAGCAGATGTAGTCCCTATACAAAAGTGGAAACAAAGAGGAAGCGGGAACTACAGACCAGTCAGCCTCACCTCGGTAGTGGGAAGATCATGGAAGCACTACTGAAGGACAGACTGGTGGAACATCTGGTTGTCAATGGACTACAGGACCCAAGTAGCATGGCTTCACGGGAGGCATGTCAGACCAATCTCATTGAATTTTTGACTAGGTGACAAGGGAGGTGGATCAGGGAGGGCAGTGGACATGGCCTATCTGGACTTCAGCAAGGCCTTTGACACTGTGCCACATAGAAGACTATTACACAAACTAGGGAATATGGGTGTGGGCAGGACAGTAGTGTGGTGGGTAGGTAACTGGCTGGGTGGCAGGACACAGAGGTGGTGGTAAATGGCTGTCACTCCACAGAGGAAGAGTGACCAGTGGGTACCACAGGGATCAGTGCTGGACGGTCCTATTCAACATCTTCATCAGTGACATTGCACAGGACCTAGAAGGCAGAATTTCACTGTTTGCTGATGACACAAAGCTCTGTAACAGAGTAAACACACTGGAGGTGTAGACAGAATGAGAAGGGACCTGCAGGAAACCTGAAGAATGGTCAGGAGTTTGGCAGTTGAAATTCAATGCAAAGAAGTGCAAGATAATGCATATGGGGCACAAAAACCCTGGCCACAATATATCAGTTGGGGAGAGAATATAGAATGCACCAAGCAGGAAAAGGATCTTGGGGCTATCATCTCTGATGACCTCAAGGTAGGGAAACAGTGTGACAAGGCAGCAGATAAAGCAAATAGGATGCTGGCATGCATAGGCAGAGGCATCACCAGCAGGAAAGAGGAGGTCATAATTCCACTATACAAGACACTAGTGAGGCCCCACCTGGAGTACAGTGTACATTTCTGGAGACCTTGCCTACGTAAGGACATAGACACGGTAGAGAAGGTTCAGAGGAGGGCAACAAAGATGGTACATGGAATTCATCACAAGTCCTATGAGGAAAAGTTGAAGGAACTGAATATGTACTCCTGGAGGAGAGGAGGGTGAGAGGATATGATAGAGACATACAAGTATCTTACAGGAGGAACAGGGTGCAGGAATACACTATTTTTTAGGCAAAACCGATGTTCCAGTACTAGAGGGCATGGGATGAAGTTGGAGGAAGGATGATTCAGAGGAAACGTGAGGAAGAATTTTTCACAGAATGGGTGGTGGACAAGTGGAACACCCTGCCAGAGGAAGTGGTGGGTGCTGAAACAATCACAGAATTTAAGAATGCATGGGATAGACATAAAAAATTCTGGAGGTCAGGGGTATGGGGCAACAGACTTCTAGGAAAACATAAACTGAACTTACATGCTCAAATGGGCAGACTGGTGGGCCATAGGCCCTTATCTGCTGACACTGTGTATGTATCTATGTATCTATGCATCGACAAACTCAGGCAGGTCAAAGGTACTCCAGGAAAAAGAGGCATAGTGACTGAGCACTGACCAACAGCATCCCCTATAGAACGGCCCCGATGGATCTCTAACCTTATGTCGGATACCTTATCAGAAGAATCAAGCAATCTCATCACACTCAATTTGTGAAAAAAAAATCGACGGGAGCTGCCGACAGGCTGGGTTGTGCAGCCTGTCTACAGTTTGGAAGTGTTGAGCCCTAATAACAAGGGTTTCTCTGTTATGGCCGAAAGGGCATCCTCATGCTGAACTAGATATGATTTGAGCTGGAGATACTCACAAAAACAAGATCTTGGAAGTTGATACTTAGACTGCAAAGATGTAAATGAAAGAATTCTTGTATGGCCTATCGCCTGAAACACAAACTTTATTCCCTTATGTGCCCAAGCAGTAAATGCCTTGCCAATCCTGTTAGGGAGAAAAGAGGCATTCACTGCAAAATCCATTAAATATAATGCTTCCAAAGGAGTGAGAAATGTACTCAGAACAGTGATCCAGGACCAAAATGGTTCTCTGGTGTGGAGCGGGAACTTAAGGAGAGGAGACTGTGTGGGGTGACCAAACAGATAGTAAGAAAGATCAAAACAGTTACTCCAGGGGTCACATGATGGCAGCCTAATGAGCAACAGCTAGCTTCTGACCCTCCCATCCCTCCTGGGTATTTCCACTGCAAACCCATTTTTCTCACTTGATTTCTACTTGGAAAGGAGTTCTACTTTACCTCGACAGCCTAGAAAGTAAGAAAAACCTAAAGATATGGAGCATATATAAGCCAAGGCGCCTCCGTGGCACTCACCTCCTCCTACACGGGAGAAAGACAAGGCTGGAGAAGTGGCTAACAGCAGCTGGCTGCTAGCAGCAAAGCTTCAGCGGGTCATTGGTCCTTACAGAGGAACACTTCCTGGGGATAATGCAGCCACTCAAGACCGCCATTGCAGCCATGTCTGAAGAGCTACATTTAGTGCACTCCTCGATGGACTCTTTGGCAATACAAGTTTCTTACTGGAGGCACGTCTTATTTCTTTGGAAAGAGGCAAGATAAAATGAATTGGATCACTGCAGTGTGACGAAAAGGCTTAAAAAAATGGAGGAGAAACTTGAGGGCAGAAGCCGACAAAATAACCTGCTTATTCTCGGATCCCGAAAGGAAAGAAGGTAACTCCTGATTCTTTTTCTACAAAAACTGTGTGAAAAGATAGCTGGACTGTCACCAAACGGCACTACCTATACCACTGAGAGAGCTCTCAGAGTGCTATGACTGATGCCACCCCTGAGTCACCTCCTAGGCCACTAATTTTAAATTGTTGAATTTTCTTGACAAGCAACACATTTTGGCCCAAATTAAAACCCTGCAAGAGGTTCAATGGGAGGCAGAAGAATCCGTGATCACCAAGACCTACCTCAGTCAGTTAAAGCGAGGAAATAGTAGATGCACTCCTCAGATCTAAAATATTTGCAGCTGGAAGCAATTTTGGGTTCATTACCCAGCCATTCTGCAGGTGAAAATCAATGAACAGTGGCATGCCTTTGAGACACAGGATTAAGAACAACTAGAGCTAAAGAAGCTATTACCTGACCTGTTTAAATGACGGGACTGCCTCCTGGTAATTAATTGGACTATTTGGCCTGCTGGTTCGGCAGAGTTTGGAGATCGAATGGTACTCAGGAGCTTCTACCAGCTCGGTAGACATTTGAGACCAGTCTGAAACAGGGACTTTCTTCCCATGAATGTTTCTCTATACCCAGAATACTGAGAGTTTTGTCTGTTTTGGGGTTAAGATTGGATTATTTACCAATGTAGCTTCATTTAATGGGACTTGGTCTGGGACCTTTACTTATTTAATTTCATGCTATTCACCCCACTTATATATTTGTGTAAAAGGATTTTGCACACCATCTCTAACCCCTCAATGGACTTTTACACTTTTGTTGCTCTCTATATGAGAATGTTTCTGGCTATCTAATGGTCATTTTCAATTCAATTGAATGATTTATTTAGACCACCTAGCTATGAAATTAATAGCTATTTCATACTCCTTTTCATTTTCTAGTCTATCTGATTCTACTAGCGCCACCCTGTGGTAACTCATGGAAGTTGCACATTATGCCTATATTTTGGTTCTATACCCGATGTCATTAGTGGTGCCATTAAGCAATTTTATTACTGATGGACCATTGCCTAATTATTTTCAACTCCCACAACTCGTGGACTTAGTAATGTTAATTATGGTACTATTTGTTTCCGGGGTTGGGAATAGGGAGCAGGAAATGTATCTGGGGTGCAAATTCAGATCACCTGACAGTATATTTAGTTAGTGCGGTTGGTAGAACTGGGGTATTTGTTTAATATTTTTGCTTGTGAATTGAAGATCAGTCTGGGTTAATAATAGGATGGGGAAAATTAGTATTATAATTAAGGGGAGGAACGTGCAAAAATCTTTTGTCTTACTCTATAGCTGGTTATTTGTAATTTGTTTGAAAGCAAACCTTTCAGACCAATTTCTCTTGGTATTATTTCATGTTACTATATCATAATGGGGAGTCCATATAATATTACAACCTGGAATATTTGAGGTGCCAGAGACAGGTACAAACGATAAGTTATTTTAAGGCACCTATCCCATCTTCATGTGGGAATTGCATGCCTACAGGAGATGCATCTCAGGAGGAAGACACTTCTCTCTTTATAGGAATTGGGTGGGGCAAGCCTACGGTGCAGGGATCACCACTAGCGAGGAGGGCTGCCATCCTAATTGCTAAGACAGTTCCTTTTATCTTAGCCAAGAAATATGGGACATAAATGGCACATAGTCTTATTGCATTGTAAACTTCAGTCCCAACAGGACCTATTGGGATCTATCTATGCCCTAACATTGATTCACCCCAGTTTTTCCTACACCTTCTTAATTTGATTACCTCCTTTGCACATGAGGCGATATTCCTGGGAGTGGACTGGAACTTAACACCACAACTGCAATTAGATCGGTCAGATGCCAAAGAGTTGTACCTTCTCCAGCTCAAAGGGCCTTGAAAGACCTTATGAATGGGACAGGGCTGGTGGATATATGAAGAATATTACACCAAACAGAAAAAGTCTACACATTTTCTCTTCTCCACCGCACCTGTTCCAGGCTTGATTATTTTTGATCCGCTCCTTTCTCCTTCCAGGAATAATTGACAGCCAAATACATGCTTGAGTAATCTGAGATCACTCACCAGTTTCCATTTCTTGCCTGTTGGGCCCTGGTATAAGAAGGGACTCTTTGTGGTGTCTAAATAATCAGCTACTCAAATCTCCAACTACCCTCTTGCAGGTCAAGGACTTTGTTTCCCAATTTCTCAAAACCAATAAAGGTTCAGTCACAAGACTTGGTATTATATAGATGCTCTCAAATGTGCGTTGCATGGTGAATGTATCCATCTTGCTTCCAAATGAGCCAGACAATTTAAATCTAAAATTGATGAGTTGCTCCTTGATATTAAATCCACCAAAAGAAACATTAGTCGTTTCTCCCTTGAAGAGGACTGGGTTTAGTTACATACTTTAAATGCCCAATTTTATGATCTTCTGTGTCAGAAGGCAGAATTAGCTCTGAAGAAAACCAAACTTAAATATTTAGAGTCAGGTGAAAGGCCAGCAAACTAGTTGCTATCTGAATTAAACAAGCAGAAATGAACCATTGTACTATACCAAGTTTACAAACATCAAGTATGGGTCCCATAACCACCCACCCTCAACAAATCACGGCTATTTTCAAATCATATTTCCAGGATTTATACTCCATTCCGAGAGAGGATATTGTTACTCAGAATGACATAGATAATTATTTAGACCTAATTGATCTCCTGAAATTTCCTCCCAATGAGACAGCTCCCTTGGGTATACCAATTTAAGTTATGGAAGTTGGAAAATGCAATCTGCCAACTCCCATTAGAAAAATCCCCAGGCCCTGATGGCCTCACAAATAACTTGTTTAAGTCTTGCTCTACAGACTTGGCCCCTTCTTGGCTGACGATAAAACTACTGGTTTCTTAATGGATTCTTGAAGCAACATTTCCAAAAGCTATTATTACCCTTATACCTAAACCTGGTAGAGATCTCCAACATCCAGAAAATTATCATCCTGTATCACTTCTAAGCACTGATGTTAAAATATTAGCAAAAGTCCTTGCCAATAGGTTAAGTCCCTCATGAGTATATTAGTTGGCCCTGAACAAGTTGGGTTTATGACTAGTAGATCTTCTTGTGACCATAATTGTTGTTTACTACACCTACTCTCCCTGTCTAATCAATCAGATATACCTACTGCTTTAATTTCTCTAGATGCCAAAAGGCATTTGACTGAGTGACCTGGGACTTTTATTTATAGTCATGGGTAGACTTGGTTTCCTACTAGTTTTATTATTTGGGTACAACTTCTTTATAATGCACCTACAGCCCATGTCTGGTATAACAGTCTTTTATCTTATTCCCTCCCACTGCAGCATGGCACCAGACAAGGCTGCCCCCTATCCCTCTCCTTTTTTTAACCTTGGTATTTATGCTCCTAACTACCTCATCTCTCCCCTCTCAGACATCCTCTTAACTGCCCTCTCCAGTCTTGCTGCGATCTGCCCCTAGAGTATCTTACGGATCCACTAGCCAAGGTAACCAGATAACTCCCGGGCGGGTGAGGGAGGCACTCCCCGTACTTACCTCCCCAAAGCCAACATATACTGTAAAGTGGATCCTGTACAGCGAGGTCTGCCACTGCAGGTAGGGAGATGTACAAGGGAGGTGTTATCACCTGGAGAGACTGAGGTTTTTTCCTTTTTCTCCCTAGATGTTGGCATGCAATGGGGCCAATGAGCTGGAAGGCTCTGCCCCTGACATCTGCCAATGCCCTGCTGCAGCTCCAGCTACCACACCTACCAACCAGCCTCTCCCTAGATGGAGTATTGCGATGGGAGCATGCAGTGACCCCCAGAGGAAGAAGAGCAGCCATTGGGTGCTTCATTCTTCTCCTCCCCCAGCTGACCGGCCTCCCCAACCCAGGTCGCCGGGCGGGTGCAGGTTTGGTGTCCAGTGCCTCAACCCTCAGTGCCACCGGCCAGCCCTTCCTCTTTACTTTTTAATATATATTTAGAACCCTTCATCAGGAAACTAATCTCTTCTCGGACCTTCAAGGTATACAGGTTGGTACCTCATGCATCTTATTTCTGTTTATGCAGATGTCCTACTATTACACCTAGAAAACCCAGTCTCTGGTGTTCCTGCACTGCTTAGGGAAATTTACCTTTTTCCAAAGTATCCTTTTACAAACTTAATCCTTTCAAAATGGAAGTTTTTCCCATGAATAGGAAATCTGCACCATCAGATATTGAGGGAACAGAGTTGGTCTGGGAATCAAAGTCCTTAACATATTTAGGCTTAAAAGATTTTAGAGAATCTCGCTTATAATAAAAGAACATTTCTTAGTTTTAATGACAACTCTCAAGACAGATTTGGCAAGATGGGGCTCATTACCAATCTCTCTGTGGGGGTAGAATGGCTACCATTAAAATGAATGTTTTACCTTGCATTCTTTACCCTCTAAATATTTTAGGCATTTTCTCCCAAAACATTGGTTTGCCAAATTGCAAACTCAATCAGTACTTATGGAAAGGAAGGAAGATCCTACAAGCCTATTTCAAGCTTACCACCGAAGCTGCAAGGAGGCCTTTCTAGTCCTTCCTTTTTACCTACTATTGTGCTACACATATAAATAAACTTGTCCACTGGATTTTGACACCTACCAAAGATTCCTGGTTCCCTCAAATCCTTTAGTTGGACATTGAGACAGTTTTGCAGAAACTTATCATTGTAACCTGACTGCACTATTAATATTCTCCTCCTTGGTTTTACGAAGGCCTTAAAAACACACCAATTGGTTGGTCACTAAGGTGTTATTCCAGGTGCAAAAACATTGGAATGTTAACTGGTATAAATCATTAGAACAACCTCTAACTGGCAACCCAAACTTCCGCATTGCTCAAGCCCCATTTCTTCGCTTTTTGGGCTCCTTTGCATGATTTTAAACTGGGTGACCTAGCTCCTGGAGTAAATTACTTTCCTTTCACAATTTTGACATGACTTTAATATTAAGAATGCAACCCATTTTGAATACTGGCAAATTTGACAGGTTATCATGTCTTTTCTTGGCAAAACTGCTCATATTTCTTCTCCTGCTATTGAGTTATGTCCAACATTACGGTGGCAAACCAACCCCATGCAATATCTATGGTATATAAGGAATTACAAACTCTTGATCACTACCTACCTAAAGGTGTCTGCTATTACTAGGTGAATAAGTTATCTTTATCTGCGGAAGTATCAGTCTGGCACTGCATTTGGTGCAACTTATATAAATTTATCAAACAAGATAGACTTAGGTTGGTACAGTACAATTCAATGTGATGCATAACTTATATTTTCCCCAGACAGAGTGTATAAAATGGGAAGGCTTCCATCTCCTCGGTGTCAAAGATGTAATGAATCCCCAGGTGACCTTTACTATATATTATGGACCTGTTCTAAAGTATCATCATTCTGGCATAGTATTCAAAATACATTAGATCCCCTGTTGGGTTTGCAGTCCTTAATCACCCTTGAAACTTGCCGTCTTAATAGTTTTCCCCAGGAACTATTAAATGCAGGAAAGCCTCATATAGCACTTATTTCAGCTGTGGCTAAATTAGTTATTATGAGACACTGGAAAGACAATACATTGCCATCTGTGTTGGAATGACACAGAGAGGCTCTTATTAACTCTACAACTAGAAAAAAACATGTAGCCATGTTAACCAATAGAAATCAGGCCTATTTGAGCAGATGGGGTCCGCTTGAAGACTTATTCACAGTCTGAAACCCTAGATTATTCCAGATTCCATTTGGGTTTACACATAACCTTTGCTATAGATGTGATTTATCCATTTTGGCAGGGGAAAGTTTGTGGGGGATAAATTGTTTGGGTTGGTTATGGGGTAGTATTGTATTAATTTTACCTTGGTAATGTCAGACTGAGGAATAGTGTCCACAAATATTGTTCTATTCAAGTGTACTGTCTCTCAGTCTAGACAACATATCCACGGATGTATTGGTTTGTGGCTAAACTTGAATAACATATATTAAATTTTAAAAAAGGTTACTCCTGCTAAGTTCAAACTGCTTCCAATGTGCTGCATATATTGGGTTCAACCAGTAAAGTACAATGCAAAGTTGTGACACTGCTACATACAATTGGAAATTAGGTAGATTCAAGCCTCCAGCCTCTGGGAAGCTGCAGCAAAGAATATCTCACTCTTGGCTAGAGGCTGTTCCAAATAAATGAGAAATTAACTTGTCCCAAGTTTGAAAATATATTTTTCAGGAAACATCGGAAGAGTCTGCAAAAAGAACAAAATGCAAGGGAGAATATTCTACTGAATTGCCTTTGCCCAACAAAGACAACTCAATGAAAGCTGGGACCATCTGTTCAAATCCTGAGAGATCTGTTGAGTCAAAGGTTTGTAACTAAGAAGTCCTGTGTGCACAATGTTCTTAGTCAACTTGATACTCAGGTAGCCATCACTAACCTAGCCATCTAAAAGGAATTGAGCTTTTAACACTTGAGAGGGAGCAAAATTATATAAAGAACCTCAGCCTTTGTTCATTGATCTTATAACCCGATGAATTGCAGAATAAATGTTATTGCTCCCAGACTGCCAGAATAGATTGCTCTGAGGAGGTCAATGTCAACAAAATATCATTCACAAAAGCGAGACTTTGTGGCATCTACCCCATGGAAATTCCCTCAATATCAAAGTGATTACAAATGGCCACAGCTAAGGGTTCAAGATGTAAGGCAAATAATAAAGGGAAAACCCTGTCTGGTTCCTTGAGACAAAGAGAAAGACTCTGAAAGGAAGCCATCCAACCTAACTTAGGCCTGAGGTGCCACATATAGTGTTTTTTAATTCAATTTGTTTTATTATCATATTTACTTCATACACATTGATGTACATGAGCTGGTGAGACCAAAAATTCCATGACAATTGCCATCTACATTCTTTTATCCAGCAAGTATTACAGATTCATAGCCATATTACTAAACACTATGACTCTATTTTATTTAAAAATATAAAACTAACTAAAGAAAACAAAAGAAAAAGAAAACCCCTCCCCGCCCTCCCTCCACCACCCCATCCCCCTCTCACCCCAGGTCCACAGCAGCATTCACACGCCATTAAAAAAAACCTCTGATGGCATTATACCGTCAGGGTTATCTCCTACATAGAAAGATCAGGAGCCCCACGACATCATTAGTGTTTCAAGTGGGCCCCACAGGGTATAAGTTATCCCAGCATCATCGCTCATTCTGGCTATATGTGACTCTACTTGCAATGCCAGTGTAATTTCTTTATACCATTCTCTCGGACGGAGGTGTGGAGTCTGTCCAATGTCTCAGTATCACGGCTTTTGCAGCTGCTGATATCAAAGCCATATATCTTTTTGTTGTCTGGTCATCCCATCTTCAAAATAGTTTAGCAGGCAAATTCTAGATGAGAAGAAAGTATCTAGATTTAATAATTGTGATATAGAGGTACTAATTGCCTTCCAGAAGGGCTGGATTTTGGGACATTCCCATACTAAATGGTATAGGTCACATCCTGCCATCCCACATCTGGTACAGTTAGTTTGAACCTCTTTACCCATCTTGTGTAACTTCACGGGGTATAGTACATATTATACATTACATTAAATTGTTGAAGCCTATATCTGTCCTGCTTGATGTTTCTATATGTATTTGACCAGATGTACTTCACGTTCTATTGTCTTCTGGTATATCTAATTTATTTAGCCAGTAATAACTAACTCCACTTGGGAGACTCTCATCCAGCAGCTGCAAGGCCTTGTAAACTCTAGAAACTGCATGCTTTCATAGCTATTTGGACTAGATCTGTCAACTCCACTCCACTGTTGGTTCTAATGGTCTTTACTCTCATGAATGAGTTCTTATTGACTCTAAAATTTGTTTAAACTTAAAGGGTGCCCCTCTATTTCAGGAATCTACTACAAGCCTGTATATACATCAGCAATCTACCCTGGGAGCCAAATCACCAAGCTTCAAGTCTGATAGAATCCTCCAGTACGGGTTGAATTGGTACTTTTGAATCAGGAAATGTACTTTCTGTGTTAATGTTTGCTCTTACGACACCCACCAACTAGCCTTTAGAAGTTTTGGGTTTGTTGTAATACTCTCACTGACCAGCCTATGGGGGTATCTTTTAGTGCTTTCAGGAGTAATTTGACAGTAGTATATGCCAGGTTACTTAATTTAACCTTATGTTTTCCAGCCAAATCTCTTTCAATATTTAACCAGAGCGGTGTGTAAGAGTGTGATGGAGAGGATGTATCAGGCCTAAACCAATATGCTATCTTACTTATGTGTGATGCTAGTAATACTATAGAAAGATGGCAGTGACAGCCCCTCCCTAAAACCTGTAAGCTTTTGATATGACCTTCTGACAGCCTTCCCTTTCCACAGATATGTACTGACAACCTTCCTTAAATTGAGAAACCAGGCCTTAGGCAAGTAGCAGCCTAACATATTAATAGGTAAATAACCCTCGGTAGGACGTTCATTTTTATTGTTTCTATTCTGGCCCAAAAAGATAATGGAAGTAGATTCTGTCTATTTAAATCTAACTCAATTATTTTGAGAAGGTTATTACAATTTTCCTTGATCATTGAGCCTACACCTCTCATAACCTTAATCCCAAGGTACAATTAATTTTTAGTTTCCCAGATCAGACCTAATTCCTTTGCTATATTGGGATAGCATCTATTATTTAATGGAAAGAGCTTTGTTTTGCAGGTATTAATTTTATAATTTGATACTTTTGAGAATTTAGCTATTTCCTCTAGGATTATGGAATACCTACCTCGGGTCTTCTAAATGGATCAGTACATCATCCATATGCTGATAGGAGATATCGTCTGCTTCCTAGTTTAATACCTTTAACTTTCTGCAATACCTGAAGTCTACGAATCATCGGTTCCAAATATATATTAAACAACAGTGGTGACAGTGGACATCCCTGTCTTGTTCCACAATTTAAGGAGAAGGGAGATGATAAAGCCCTGCACCAGACACGAGCTTTGGGAGTACTATATAAAATATGGACCCACTTTAGAAAGTCATTGGGTAGACCAATCCTTTCTAGTATTGCGAAAAGGAAATCCCAAGACACACGGTCAAATGCTTTTTCAGCATCAAGTGCCAATAGCGCTGCTGAGTACTGTGCTCCTGTGCTCTCAAGCATTAAGTGGTGTAATTTTCGAGGTGATCACAGGGAACTCTTCCACTCATAAATCCTACTTGCTCATCACTGATCATACTACTCATCAGGGAGCCAACCTATTCGCTAGTATTTTAGCTAATATTTTAATATCAACATTCAGGAGCGATATCGGACGCTAGCTACCCAACAATAAAGGATCTCGATCGGGTTTAGGAATTAGATGATGAGTGCTTCTAGGAAAGACTCATCTGAGATATTCTGTAAACCAAAAGTTATATACTTTAGTTATGATTGGACAGATTACATCTATGTAAACTTTAAAGAAATTTGTGGTTAGCCCATCTGGGCCGGGGACTTATCTCCGCTAATTGCGTGGCGGCGGTTCTAACCTCCTCCTCCTGTATTGGGGCTCCTATTTGCTCAACTCCAGGTCCTGATATTTTGGGCAAAGGTGTGGTGTCTAAATACTTACATATTTCTATTATAGTAGGTTTACTGATGTCATCTATAGAGTAAATTTGTTGAAAGTAACTTCTGAAAGCGGAGGCGATTCTCCTTCGGATCTTTAAGTATACTATTCTCACTCTCTCTTAATTGCAGAAATGACTCGACTTGAATCAGCTTGCTTTAACCTGAGTGAGAGCAATTTGCCTGCTCTTTCCCCGGACTCTAAATATTTTATTTTAGTTCTCGTAATCGAGCTCTGCTTTCTGCATCATTATTGCCAAATACTGCACCTGTAACCGATGTAATTTAGTCCATTTGACTCGTCTGAAAGTGCAGAAATATTATTTTCGGCTGTTCTGAGATCCTTATTAATCTCTCCATGAGGGTCTTGTCTTTCCTGGCCTAGCTGTTGCAATCGTATGCACTCACCTCTAATCGAACATTTTAACGCTGCCCACACTATATCTATATTTGAAACCGAATCAAGATTATTCTCTAGAAATTGGGTCTTGAACTTTTTAATCTGGTCTTGCACACGATATTTGTAATAATTGATTATTAAACCTCCATCTAAAGCCTCTGACTATTTCTTGTTTTGGGAACCACTTCACATAAACTGGGGAATGATCCGATATAACTCTTACTTCAATCCTGCTTCCAAAATTGAAGATAGTATGTTCATGCTAATTAGGAAATAGTCTATCCTTGAGCACGTTCTGTGTGCATTTGAGAAAAAGGTATATTGCAACAGATCTCCATTTAGCAATCTCCATACATCTACTAACCCTAAACTATCCATCACATCCCGTAATCCCGTTGTGCGGGAGAGACCAACCTATGACTACCAGACCTGTTCAAATACGCTTGTGTTGTTATGTTCCAGTCCTCCTATCAGCATTATATGAGAGGTATACCCATTCAATATCTCAAGAATTCGCATAAAAATTGCAGAGAGTCTATATTAGGACCATATACCGACCTATAACTACCTTAACAGACTGCAATGTCCCACCAAGAAGATGATAAGCCCTGCTCATCCCAAATTTCTTTCTCAATTGAAACTGGACTCTTCTATGGATTATAATGGCTACCCACCCTTATTTGTGGAAAAGCCAGCTCCATAGTAGTCCCTACCACTGTTTGGCAAAAATGCACATTATCTCTTACGAGATCGTTTCTTGAAGGCATGCTATCTCTGCCTTAAGTGTTGACAGGTGTTTCAGTATTACCTGTCTCTTACATCTATCTCTGGCCCCTTTGATGTTCCAGCTAATCAACTTTATTGTGTTCTCCATATTTCACTGATTGCATTTTGACTGTCCATCTTCTTATTATTAACCCCTTCTATATGAGGGTCCCCATGCATTATTCACTCTTCCTCCCTTTGGTTTGGCGTGTGAATGCTGCTAACCTCACTCCTTTCCATATCCCTTGGATGACCCCCAACCCCAGTTCCAAGAACCGCTCTACCATCTCACTACGCCTAGTGATGATTATCAACCCAGGTCTCTACCAGCTCCCCTCCAACCCAGCTTGCATGAAAAGAGGCATTGGCGAGGGAAAGGATTTCCTATCTTATCTTGATCCAGGTTACAATTCCTTTTCCTCTTTCAACTCTCCCTTTTGGATGGGGCTCTTATGTACGTCTTGCAAAGTAACTCTGGTATTAACATTGAAGAACCAATCCAATTTTAACATCAATACTACATCATTGTTCTATGTTTTCCAGGGAAAATTGATAACAAGTAACCTCTTTCTCCAGTTCCATGCTCTCGATATTAGATAAAACCTAATCTCCCAATCATAAACTATATTAAGTCTCAAACGTTGACATTATACAGCATTTACACTATTTCATAGCTCTTGCTCCTGTAGTGCCCAATATATACTTTGGCTACTTTTCTCATTTATACAGTAAGCAAAGAGCAACAAAAAAAAAGGGGAGGTGAAGGGGAAGGGAAAGGGGAATGGGGAGAAGGGAGGGGAGGGAGAAGGGGATGGAAGGGGAGAATCAAGTTCCTTTGAAAATTCCAGTTCATGGAGTCTCCAGCCATTATATCCAACCAAGAAGTCTCTAGTCCATAATCTTCCGCATCTCTTCCTCAGTTGAGTAGGTTGAAAAAAACCATTACAGTGTCTCAGTTCGATTTTGATGTTTAAACTCCTGGAAAGTCTTCACCTTAAAGAAGGCCATAGTCTCTCTGTAAATCTAGATATCCAAATAGCTCGAGCTAGGGGGCGCTCCTTGAGGAGATCTATTGACATTCTCCTCTTAAGTAAAGTCCTCAATCCTCTCAGAGCAGCGTATTCCATAGCAGATTATCTCTCTGTTCAAGCATAATTTTACATATTTACACTGGTTATATCTCATCCCGGAAGGAGACCCTCCGTAAGTCTATATTCATATCTGTCCTTCTTTAATTTAGAGCTCACACTTTTCTCTCTCATCAACTCTCCGGTTATTCCCTCTACTTTTATTTAAATAGATCAGGCATTATTGTTTTCAGTTCCTCTCGAGCTTCCTCTATAGATCCATAAGACTGCCACTCATTTTTAAATTTAACCTGAAGCAGCTGGGTATTTAACCCGAAATGGTATTCCTGCAGCTACCAGCTTTGTCACAATAGGGTGCAGGCTCTGTCTTTAAGCACAGAATATGGAAGATTGTGGTGATTCTGATTTTTTCCCTTCCCATGTAACCTCCTGCATAGCTCTGACTTTGTTCAGAATATGTTGTTTATCCAAAAATTTAAAAGTTTGCATATCAAAGGCGTGGAGGAGTTCCACTAGCAGGAGGTGGGCGAAGCGATCTGTGGGCCCTTTCAACGATGTGGCTGCCATTTGGTGATTGACCTGCTATCTTCTTGAACAGTTTCTGCACAAACAAAATAGTTGTTGTTCCTTCTGCTTTCTCGGCAGCCCCAGAATAACAAGGTTGTTCTTCCTACTTCTACCCTCCAAATCCTCCATCTTCTTCTATTTTCTTCATTCTATTGCTCGCTCACTTTTCTAATTCGTGCTTGTCCATTCTGTTTTCCAAAGATCTTATTTTAACTTCGTTGTCTCCCACTCTTCTATCGATTCTTTCCAGCCACGTCCTGAAGATCTGCATCTCTGTGAATTTCTGTCTACTGAGGCCTGTAATGGTGCAAAGATCTCTAGAAACCTCTCCTCCATCAGTGTGACTGGCCCAGGCTCGATTTGTTTAAGCCCTGACTTGCATGCCTGCTCTTTCTCCGTGAAGGAGGGGGTGTGTTTCGCTAACTGTTTTTAACGTACGCTTCCATCCCCAGTGGTCAGGCTGCTTCCGATCACCCTCCAACCTTTCCCCACCGATAAGTAACAGATTAACTTCCTGAAATAAAATTTAAGGACTTTAATGCTGGGTGAAGACGAGCTGGCTTGAGGCGCTGCTCTTCTAGGCTGTCATCACGTGACCCATATAGGTTTTAAAGCTGCTGTATGAAGTTCCGTGGAAACAAAATGAGAAAGGGTCACCCATAAAAAGGCCAGGTGACTTATCAAAGACTTTTTCCACATCAAGCCCTAAGAGGACTGTGGTGGAGTTAGGCTACACCCTAGGCTGTGACTGATGGACCACTTTTCTGTCTCCTTATTTCCTAGCAACAGTTAACACTTTTCTTTTGCTTTTCTTCTTCTCTCCTCCCCCACCCTAGGTTGGCCACATAGTAGCTCTTTACTGTCCCTACTAAACTTCCTACTAATTCTCTCTTTTTCATTCTTTTCCATTTCCATCCATCCAGTCCCTGAATGATGCCAAACACCCGGAGAGGTGTTGTGTAAAGTGCATAAGTGCATTTTGTAAAAAAAAAACATGGAGGCTATTTTAAATAGGACTGAATACAGTTAGTAAAGCCTTTATAAAGAAAAATGATTCAGAAGTCGTATAAAACAATAATAATGTCATGATTAGTACAGTTATAAGAAATCCTTAAGGTATTTTAATACATTTACACTATAAACCTATTACTATATAAAGTTCTATGCATGAGAATGTGGTATGCTTTATAAAAGTGTTTAGTCACTGTGGATCAGAGATGTAGAGAGTCAATATCTGTGGAGCTATACACTGTACCTTTAACTGAGCCAGAAAATCACCTGAAATAAACCCTCCTCCTTAGTTTTGAAACATTATGTTCAGACGTGAGACAGCATTTCCAGACCTGTAAATAGAAAAGGGCTCAGTCAGGTGACCCAACAAAAAGATATAAGCTCTACACAGAATTTTTTATTTATTTATTTTTATTTATTTCAGTTTAAGATTAATACCTTTGAGTCAAGGACTAATTTTCAAAGGTTCCAAGTCAGTAGGAGACAAATACATTACAGATAGAGCATCACAAATACAGAGAAACAGTGAAACAAATTACACAGTAAAGTACATAGCAATTTTATACATCTTAATTACACTGGTGCCAGAGTAGGGCTTTGGATAGGGAGGGGTACACTGTCCTAGCAGTTAATTAGGTGGTCAGAAACCAAAACAACAGAGACGGTAAGGTGATCTGCCTTGATGAGGCCTCTTCAAAGGGGGGAGAGGGAGGTGATAAGCCAAGTGTCATTGCCTGGGAGAGGCGCAGGGGGAAAATTAGGGGAGGTAGAGGTGGTGGGGGAGTGGTGGAATAAGGAAAAATATGGTGGCTAAGGTGCACACTCAACTATGCAGGTAGGTGCAGGTCTTAGATGCATCCAGATAGGATCGGAGCCCAGATTTGAAAATTCCAATCTTGGTAGTATCAGTGAGGTCAGCTGGTAGTTCATTGTACCATTTCGGTCCATTGTACAAGATGAAAATCTGTGCAAGTTTCAGGACATTTGAAAGAGATCATCAGCCTGTGGAGGATGCACTTCTAGTGTATTTGGTTGGTGCTGCCAGTTTAAAGAGGCTGCCCAGGGTAGGGAATGTAAGCCCAAGAAGCACTTTTTAGAAGAAGACAGGTTTGGTATTGTACTCTATGCTGGAGAGAAGCCACTGGTTTCAGCGTAGAGGGAGCAGGTGTGTGTGTCAAGAGAGGACCCCAGTGTTAGGCGGCATGCTTGTTGAGCAGTGTACTAACCTCTGTTGAGGCAGTCTGTGTGCTGCACCAAAGATCGGCAGCCCATAGTTGATGGACGACAGTACTGAACTACTGGTAGCAAGTTTGAGCACCCTGGAGTCATCAAGTGCCTATGTTGGAAGAGGACCCAAGCTTTTTATGTTTGTTGTCTTGACTACAGAGTATATGTGACTTGAGAAAGTGAGTGTGTCATCAAAGGTGATGCCGAGGTACTTGAACTTTGTTACTTGGTCTAGAACCTCACCATTGTGATTGTGTATGAGCAGTGGTTGATATTTCTTTGCTTTGGGTTGTAGAGAAAGCATGCTCTTTGTTTTTGTGGTTTACAAGTAGTTTGTTTTGTGAGAACCAGGATTCAAGTTGGAGGAAACAGCGCTGAAGTTCAGATGTAATGGAATTATAGTCTTTACCAGCAACCGATATAACTGCATCATCAGCATACAGTACAGTCCATGCTGAGCAAACCGATGGTGCTGGGTTGATGAAGAGACTGAAGAGGAGAGGAGAGGTCCAAGAATGGATCCTGTGGGACCCCAAGGAACACACCTTTAGATGCTGACAGAGTATCTCCGATTTTGACACATTGGATCTGTTTGAGAGGTAACTGCCAAACCATGATACTGAGTCTGGGGACAGGCCTATTGACTGAAGGCAGCTCAAGAGAAGACTGTGATTTACTGAGTCAAAGGCCTTTCTAAGATCGATAAAAACTGAACCCACAGCCTGCCCACTATCAAAGGCGTTGCATAACTGGGAGGAGTAGTTGACAAGGGCAGTAAGTGTGGAATGTTTTCGAAGCCATGTTGCTGCGGGCAGAGTAGATTATATTTATCAAGATACTCTGTTAGCTGCTCAGGGACCATTATTTCTAGTACTTTGAGAGTAGGGGCAGGATGGATATAGGCCTGTAGTTGGAAACACCCTGACTTTAGAGAAGCATTAAATACCATGGTTATGGGGATTGGCAAGCTCGTTCGAAGCAGGCCAACAAGAAGCTTTATGTCGATAAGATCCACTCCATTCTGGTCTTGCCTAGGGCCCTTTAATGTGCTTGGTTGTTTCGAGCCATGGTGACTCATCTGAAATGGAAAAGCGCAGGTTATTCCTTGGGGATTTTGTGGAGCAGTATGGTGCTGATGACCCTTCAGATCCTTAAGGTAGTCTCCGGGAGTATGCTGGTAAAATCAGTGAATGTGTTATTAAGCCCATCAGAGATTTCAATAGGTTCTTGTAGGGTACCATCCATGGTGATTATTAGGTCAGGAGGTGTCTTAGGGAATTTTCCGTCAGTGCTTTAATGGTGCTCAAATTCTTTACCTGAGCACCAGGTTTTGCTTAGAAGCTTCTTATAATAGGTTGCTTTGGCCTGTCGTATGAGATTGGTGCAGACATTTCAGGCCATCTTGTAAGATTGCTATGAGCAGCAGGCATTCCTGCTGCTTTAGTTTTAATGCCACAATTGTCTCTATTTTCATAAGATCGATAAGAGAGCTGGTAAGCCAAGGATTAGAGGTGCCCTTAATCTTTTTGTTTTAAAGGGTCAAAGATATCACAGGCACAACTGAATTTTGTAATAAAGTAGGTCAGTGCCTCATTTCCATCAATATCCCCTGCCTATGGTGACCAGTCTATTTGTGCCAGATATAGCCTGAAGTGGTCGAGTAGCCCAGGCCTCAAACAGTGATTTTGGACACGTTAGTTAGGATTTTGGTGAAGTAGTTAGACCAGGTGCATTTCACTGGGCAGTGGTCACTGAGGCTGTCTGGCAGGATGGTGACATTGGAGACATACTCAGGATGTAATGATAGGAGCCAGTCAATTAGGGTGCTGCTCCCTGTTCTGTAGATTGAGCAGTGTCATCAGTGACCATCTGGGTAAGGAATAGCTCGATATTAGGTCCCTGGCTTTTGATTCCTTCAGGAGTGCCAGTTAATGTTGAAATCGCCAACAGTGACCTTCTCTCATTGATTGCCTATCTGCTGTTGATTCAATATGAAGTGGTTAAGACCAATGGTTTGTGTACAGGTGGAATGCAGACTGTGAGAGCAGTCATACTTTGTTCAACTGACCTATACTAAGCTTAAGGTTCAGAATCTGGGCCTCTTTAGAATGCAGACTGCAGTCCAGTGCCTGCACCTTAATTCCAGTTCAGATATAAACTAGGCATCCACCCCACATTTGGTTACTCTGTCTTGCCGGAAGGAGTTGTAACCTTCAAGGAGATTGATGTCTAGTCTTTATTTCAGTTCAGTCCAGTGGGGCTCAGTCCTGAGGAGGAGAGGTTCTACTGCTACTGTAGACAGGCTGTTGAATGCAGATGAGAAGGGTCTTAGGAGCTTTAAGATTCAGGACTGTATTACGTGAGAAACTACTGATGTTAAGTAGTGCTTTTCTCTGTAATTTTTTGTTTTCATTATTTTTTAACTTTTGAAAATAAATATCACATCACAGTGTGTTTTAAACATGTAAGTTTGCCTTGTCTGAAGTTTATTCCCACACAATGTGACAAGGACAAGTGGAATTTGTCGAGTAGTAGCATAGTCCACCAAGAGATACATCTGCCGACATCTTGTGCCTGATGCCCTCGGACAAATCCCACCTGATCAGAATCAATGAGCAGAGGAGCCAGATTTTCCAAACTACAGTATTTGCTAATATCAACATAAAACTTTATAATCATAATTTAACATGGAAATATGCCTTTACAAAATCGAATATCTGGAATCCTTCTGAGGTTTGAAAATGGCTGTGATGGCCACATATCACCAGGAAAGAGGAGAATCACCCCTCTGAACATTACAATAAGCTGCCAACAACACTGTGGTAAGCAAATCTTGAAAGTGTTTATAAAATTCAAAAGAATACCCATCAGGGCCTGGGGCTTTCAATGTTTTAACTTTTTAAATACCCTATTGATTTCAAATTGTGAAACTGGAGCCAAGAGTAAATTAGCTGGCTCCACAGAGAATTTAGGGAGGGAAATAGTCTGAAAATAAGAATCCAACTGGGTCTGGGTAGGAAATGTCACCTGTCTACAGCATTTAAAAATATTGGGCCAAGGATAAGTATATTTCTCTTGGATGCATGAGTAATTTTCCTGTTTGAGGGTGAAAAGAGCTTATTACACAGACACTAGATTTGTGAGCCCACAACCTACAAGCCAAAGTCCTTGCTCCTTTGGACCCCATCATAATAAGTATGTTTCAAATAAAACAATTGCTGTTCGACACGTTCATCTAACAACTTCAGTAGGTGCTGTTTAACAGCTGAATTTGTGGCTCAACAGTCCTATCTCCCTGAACAAAAAGATTGGAGATTTTAAGTTCACCCTGAAGCACTTTAAAAGAACATCTCTTTGCTTTTTCTTTCTAGCCAAATAAGCTATAATTTCCCCTCTAAATACCGTTTTCAGGGTGTCCAACAGGGTTGTAGCTGATACACCAGAACTGAAATTATCCAATAAAATCCAGGGTATGGCATCTTGTACACAAGACTTAATCTATGGATAACCTAAGAGAGCTAGAGTCAATCTCCAATGTGTTATCTTCAGGGTTTTACCAAAGTCAAACTTAACATATACCAGAGCATGGTTCAGAAAAAGTGTCATTTCATGCCATACGTCCTGAAGAGTTTCAAGATGTTCCGCCATTGTAAACAAATAATCTAAATGAGATGTCACACCCGTGTGGGTGCCCTATATAGTACTCCCTGGTTGTTGGAAAAAATGTCACTAGGTATCTATAAAACCTAAAGATGAAACTGTCTGTTTTAAGTATTTTTGGCGGAAGATCCTGTGAGCCAAGGACCTGGACACATCCAAGGCCAGATAAAGAAAAACATTTAAATCACCACAGAGAAGTAACTGCCCTTGTAAAACTGATAACTGGGAAACAAATTTCTTGCAACAACTCTGAAGTCCTGGGGGACAAGGCAAATATAAAACCTGCCAACTGCAATAATATAGCATCCATCCAGATCTATGATCTGATCATAAAGTTCAAAAGGTATGCCCGAGGGATTAAGATAGCTACCCCAATCACCTACCAGAACTATGGGATGAGGCTACCACTGGGTGAAAACCCAATTTTAACCTTCTCTTGCTCCCCTGAGGGAGATGAGTCTCTTGAAGAAAATGACTTCTGTTTTTCCTTCCTCAATAACTGCAATGACCTTGAGCATTTATAGGGCTATGAATGCTATTAATATTAAGGGACATAACTAAAAGGTCCTAATCATCTCACAACCTCAAACAACTATTCTGATAGTCCACAGCTTCTCTACAATCTAAGAAACAAGAATTGGTGAGTGTAAGAGAAGTCAATAACACTTGCCTTTGTATACCCACCCCTAAGGACTGTCCCACCCATTCTTTTAACCCACCATAATAGAGCAAACTATCGGGACACTGTACCCCCATACCCACAGCCAGCGCTCAGAGTTGTACTATGGTAGTCAGACAGAGCATACGAAAATAATCCAATTATTATCCAAAACCAAGATTCAAATAATACATCAAAGCTGCAAAGACAATATCTAGAAAATAGTAACCACATAAGACATACGAACATATGAACATATGAAAATGCCAGCAGAAATAGGCCTCACGGTCTGTCGAGTCTGCTCGATTGTGCAGCTAGCCCCTCATCTTGCAGCTGCCCTCCTACTCCTCCCCTCCTTAGATTTACCCTGCCCCTCATCCTGTCCCATCCATTGACATTTAAAAGTTTACAGTAGAATATTGCTGACAGCTTATTTTGAGACTGAAACAGAGAAATAACCTCTCCATAACAAAATAATAACAAAGCGACCATGGAACCTTTTGCTGTAGAATACTACCCACTAACACTCTCCCTAAAATATTCAGGCACCCCTCCCTTCACCGATTGAAAGCAAATAAAGACTGATATCCCTGCACAAAATAGTACAGACTAAAAGAGAAACTCAAAGTCCAATCTTTGGTTTCCTGAGAACCCTTTCTCAATAAGAACACTAGAAAAATATCTAAAGAATCTGTTGTGCCAATAAGGTACCAACTTGTTCAAAGAATCCAAAAACCCAATAACTATCCAAATTTCTAACACTAACCATAATTGCAGAGCTTCCCCAAAACTGGGATGCCTGTGTTTCCCCTAATAGCCTATTATTTATTTCTCTAAGAAGGGTTTTAAGATACTAAAAACTAATTAATATACATGTCCCTGAAAGTACATGCCCAACTGTTAGAGTTCTTAAATATAATAATACTAAGGATATCTCCCAACCCATTAATTTAAACCCAAACTTTTACTAGATAAACAATACCTAAAAATTACTGAAGAGACCCCAGAACAGTAAGTTAGGATCTTGGACTTACTGGATCAGGGTAAAATTAAGGCTTCAGCCTGAACTCCTTAAGATCTTAGGTCTTCCACCCAATCAGATATTCAAAGCATTTCAAATTAGACACCTTCTAATTGCTACAATGGGTTCTAATATATGGGATACTGACCAAATGGATCTTCTTAGTACGTTCCATAGTTTGGCATGGAGTCTTCATGCAATATCCAAAATAACAACAAAATTGTACCCTAGAATGTATCCAGACACCCAGGGAATGTCACCATATTGGGAAAATCAATTCCCAAACAAACAGCTTTGTTGGGAGAGTATTTGGAAAGCAATATATTCCTATACATCTAATGATAAGCTGTGCCTAATTCAATTCTATATGATACATAATATGTACCTTACCCCAGTAAAGTTGTTTACCATGGGCAAACTACCTGATCCCATATGTAATAGGTGTGGCTTAACTGAGGGCACTATATACCATGTGTTCTGGGAGTGCCCTCAATTGAGCCCCTATGGAACATGATCAAGAACAAACTTAACCCCTTCTTGGACCAGAGTCATATTTTGAACCCAAAATATGTATCCTTGGGACTACTCCAAAATCCCAGTTTTAGAAAGACGACATGCTATGGCTTTAATTTCCCACTCAGTTAAGCAAATGGTATTAAGGCATTGGAAGGATTCCTAATTATTCCATACTCGGAATGGCTGAAGGAGTTCTTATATAATCTAAGAATAGAAAAATGATAGCTAATCTCAGACATTGTCCCTTTAGCTTTGACAGAAAATGGAGCAAGCTTTATGCATTAACCTCAATATCAAGTAAAACATAGATTCAGATATATGTATACAAAGTAAATTTAGCTATATATAATCATGGAACTACCAATATAAGGTGTTACTAGCACTTATTAGAAGGGGTGGGAGAAGGGTATAGTAGAATTATAGTTAGGTGTGCTTGTAGATTTAGTGATAGTAAATTTCAATAGGCAGATGTAACCTCAAGGCTATAGTCATGTATGTATACTTGTGTTTTCTTTTATGTCTATGTGCCTTGTAACACCATGTATGTAAACTAAAACAGAAATAAAGTGTATTGAATTAAAAAAAAACTGGGATTCCCAGAAATAAGTGACTTTCTAGGCCTGAATGGTTATTTGAACAGTTATCTAGGTGTAAATCTCAGGTGATTGAAAGGACTCAATAGCTGTGAGGTTTAAATTACTTGTAGAAAGATCTAGTAAGTAGGAGGGTGGCTTAGCTAGAAGGAAGCTACATTTAAAGACTCTCTTATAAAATTCTGCTAATAGCTTGGCAGAAGACATCAGGAGAAAGGACTGCTGTGTGACTGGACTTCTCTACTGGGACTATATTGCACTCCTTCCTCCCACCCAAAGCTGGTTCTACTTTTATAGGCACAGGATTTGACTGACAACAGGAGCTTCCTGTTTGGGAGCAGGAAGTGAGTGTCACAGAGCCACCAAAGACCCACCATCCTAGAGGGGCAAGAGTAGCTCTCTGGCCCCTCTAGCTGCTGGAGGTCTGCCTCTGAGCAAGTAAGGGGTCTACTGAGAAATATAGGATATTCTTGTCTCAGAACAGGACAATCAGGAGCTTAAAGGCACACAGGCAGAAAGTAAGGAGAAAGAGAAAAAAACAGAGGAAAGAGTAAGGATTGCAAACAGTTAAGGGGCCAGAAATAAGACATGATTGGAGTGGTGCAGTGCAGTGGCTGTGAAGCAGCAGTCTTCCGGTAGACATTCTGGAGGATGCGGTGTTGTCCCATCTGCAGGCACCTCTCTGGGCTGAGGGAGGAGGTTGCTCATCTCCAGGCTGAGCTGGCCAGGATTTGTGGGACCTCCTCTTCCATCCAGGGACCACCAGTGCCACTGCCGTTGCCTCAGAGGTTGCCAAGAAAGAGTAGTGGTTGGACCACAGTGGGCTCAGGAGGGTGAGGGTGGTGGAACAGAGGCACATCCCTCCAGTTGTACCTCTCCACAATTCCCTATGCCATTCTGGCAAAGTGTGGTTCCTCTATGGAGGCACCCACAGTGGAGACCAAGGAGGATGCTGGAACCTCCACAAAGAGACCCACAGGAGTGTGGAAGGGACCCTGCAGAGGATGAAACAACTCCTGGTGGGGACTTCATTGTTAGGAAGGTAGAACTGGGGAGGAAGGGAGAGAGGGTAAGGTGCCTACCTGGCGCCATGGCTTGGAGGACAGGGAGCGGAATCCTCAGGATTGCCAGAGCAGCTGCACAGGAGGGGGAGCTGGATGTCATTGTCCACCCTAGGGACAAATGACCTGGCTAAGAAAGGGATTGAAAGTGCAGGAAGAGTTTGTGGAATTGGGAGGGCCTTAGTCAAGTAGCACACACGGTAACCTTCTCGGAGTGCTGCCCATCTATGGCATAGGAGAGGCTAGGGTGTTCTGCACCATAGGATTCAATCAGTGGTTGAAAAACTGGTGTGGAGCTCAGGGATTTGGCTTCATTGGGGACTGGGGTCCACCTGGAGTGATGCAAGCCTATACTGGCATGATGGGCTGCATCTGTCCGGAGGGAACCAGGATCCTAAGTGATAAGTTTAAATGCTTCATTGGCAAGCATTTAACCAGCCAAGGGGAGGCACTGGAAAGGAGCAGGGAACCTATCCCCCAAAAAACTCACAGTAGTAAGTGTGGCAAACACCAACATAGAGGTGTCAATAGGAGAAGGGCAGGGTAAATGGAGAAAGTGACAAAGGCAAGAAGGACAGGGATGGGGCAAAGGAGTAAGGCCAACAGGAAATGGAGGGTAATGAGTACCAATGCTCTAGTCTGGGCAACAAGCTCCTGAGCTGGTGGCCTTGATGGAAGGGATGCCTGGATATCATAGCAGTCACAGAAACATGGTACACAGAGAACCATGACTGGGATGTTAACATACCAGGTACATAACCTACAGGAGAGACAGGCAGGGAAGGGAGGAGTAGCTCTCTATGTAAAGGAAGGGACAAAAGCAACTGAACAAAAGAGTAAACAGGGAGGAGGAGGCACTGTGGGTCACCTTGGAGACTGGAAAGGGCACCACAGTCTGCACAGGGTTGTGTACAGACCCCATGTCAGGGGAGGAATGGACAATGATATGATAGAAGGCATTCTTAGAATGGCAGAGAAAGGGAAGATACTGTTGATGGGAGACCTGAATATGCCAGATGTTAAGTGGAGCACATTTGCTGCAGCCACATCCAAGAGCAGGGCCATTCTTGATGCCCTACAGGTGGCAGGCCTCAGACAGCTAGTTTCGGAACCCACTCGTGAGGGAGCAATCTTAGACCTCGTGCTCTCAAAGCGGGGCCAGTGAGAGGATCTCAGATCCAGAAGTGGGTTGCCATCTGGGAACAAGTGACCATCAAACAGTGTGGTTCATGTTAAACTCAGTTACAGAGTCAAGCCATACAAAAGTGAGGGTACTGGACTTTAGGAGGGCTGACTTTGGCAAGATGAGAGAGTGCCTCAGAAAAGCACTAGCAAACAGGCTAGAAGGAGGTGTGGAGCAACAACGGAAATCATCAAACTGCCATCACAGAGGCAACAAGCCTTTGTGTGAAGCAAATAAACAAATCAAAACAAAAAGAAAAAGCCACTATGGTTCTCAAAGGGTGGCTGTGAAAGTCAGGAAGAAAAAGATAGCATTCCGGAAGTATAAGGAAACACAGAAGGAGCAGGACAAAGAGCTGTACCAGTTAAGGCAGAAGGAAGCAGGGAGGGAAGTCAGAATAGCAAAGGCCCAAAATGAGGAAAAGATAGCCAACTCAGTTAAGAAGGGATAAAACCTTTTATAGGTACATCAGCGGCGTAGAAAGACAACGGGAGGGATTGTGAGGCTGAATAGAATGAACGGTGGGTGGGCAGAGGGACAGTGAAAAGCAGGATACTGAGCGAATATTTCTGCTCAGTATTCACAAAAGAGGAGGGAGTGCATAATCCAATTAACAGAAGCACTCTTGATAGGGGATCGATCCCAGTCCTTTCACAGAAGAAAGGGTTCTGCAAGAACTCCTAAAACTGAAGGTGGACAAAGCAATGGGTCCTGATGGAATTCACCCAGAATTCTAAAAGAATTAAGGAGGAACTAGTGAAACTACTGGCTACTTTTTTTTTTATACTTTATTTCTTTTATCTCCTTCCCTACTCTCAGAGCCCCTCCTTCCTTCTCTCAATCCTCCTTTCCACCTCCGGTGGGATCTGCCCCTAGAGTGCCTCCTTTCTCCCTTCCTGCACAGTGGGGTCTGTCCCTCTTTTGGTGGTCGGATGGTACCCAGAGGCTATCATCTGGGGCTGCTGAGAGGTTTTCCGTTTCTCCCTGATTTCCCCTACCTTCTGAGGCGTCTGCGCTGGGACATACGTCCGGTGGTGGCATGCTGACACATGCCAAGCCCTCATGCGCCACCGGCGTCCCCCTCCCGGCTCCGGTGAGCGGGCTACTCCATCCCTCATTGTCAGTGCTTCCACCGGCTGTGAGGGTGATGCAGAACACAAAGCATTCTTGGTTCCCACCGCAACAGAGGAGCATCGTTGGGACGCTCGATCTTCCCTCCTGCGAGCCCGGCCACCCGAGTCCGTTCTGAACCTGGGCCGGTGTAGGCGAGGTGTGGCGTCCTGGCTACTCTTTTAATAAATCATGGAAGATGGTGTCGTACCCAAGGACTGGAGGAAGACGGATGTGATTCCCTTCACAAAGTGGGACCAAGACAGAGGCAGGAAACTACAGAGCTGTCAGTCTGACCTCTGTGGTAGGGAAAGTGATGGAGTCACTTCTGAAGTAAAGAATAGTTGAGTACCTAGAGGCCAGTGGGGCTGGGACCCAAGGCAGCATGGGTTCACAGCGGAAGGTCATGTCAGACAATCTAATAGATTTCTTTGACTGGGTGACCAAAGTAGTAGACCAGGGAGGGGCTGTAGACATGGCCTACCTAGATTTTAGAAAGGCATTTGACACAGTCCCACACAAAAGATTAATAGTCAAATTAACTAGCCTGGGAGTGGGTCCCAGGTTGGTAGCCTGGGTAAAACATTGGCTGCACAACAGGACACAGAAGGTAATTGTAAATGGAATCCACTCTGAAGAAAGAGGGGTTACTAGTGGGGTACCGTGAGGGTTCAGTATTGGGTCCAGTCCTTTTCAATGTCTTCATCAGTCGCATTGCAGAGGGACTGAAGAAAATATGCCTTTGCAGATGACACAAGATCTGCAACAGGTTTGATACACAAGGAGGTGTGGAAAGGATGAAAAGGGACTTGGAGGTTGGTGGAATGGTCAGAAGTATGGCAGCTAGGATTCAATGCAAAGAAGTGCAAAATAATGCACCTGGGAAACAAGAACCCAGGGGAAGAATACACAATGGGTGGGAGGTAGTAACAACAACAAAAAGGAAAGGACCTGGGGTAATCATATCAGATGACCTTAAGATTAGCAAGCAATGTGAGAAGGCAGTAGGGAGGTTGGGGGTATACTGGGATGTATAGGAAGAGGCATCAGCAGCAGAAAACAGGAAGTTGTTATCCTCTGTACAGACAGTTGGTGAGACCCCATCTGGAGTACACGTCCTAGTTCTGGAGACCCCATCTACATAAGGATATAGACAGGATAGAGGCAGTCCAGAGCAGGGCAACTAAAATGGTGCAGGGTCTGCAAGAGAAGCCGTATGAGGAGAGACTAAAGGAGCTTAATATGTATATCCTTGAGGAAAGAAGGAGAGGGGGACATGATAGATACTTTTAAGTACCTTAATGGAATCAACAAAGTCCAAGAGGGTAGCATATTTCAGAAAAGAGACGTGCAAGAACAAGGGACACAATTTAAAGATAGAAGGGTGGTTCAGGGGCAATGTGAGAAGTATTATTTCACAGAGGAAGATAGTGGATACATGGAACAGCCTTCCTGAGGAGGTTGTGGGGTCTAAAACTGTGGGAGAATTCAAGAATGCATGGGACAGACATAAGTCAATTCTTGTGGGGGTAGGAAGAAATAGGCTGTTGGTTAACTAGGATCTGCGGCCTATCCTGTAGGTAGGAAATGGGCAGACTAGATGGGCCAAGCGGTCCTTATCTGCCATCAAAGTCTATGTTTCTATGTTTAAAACAACCTGAATAGTCCTCATGCTAGGGGAGAGATGAAGTTCCCCAGGGAGATGAATCAGGATAAACTTTGGACCCCTAAACCACCTGGCATATATCCACTAGTGGCAATTGGGGCTGGGTCTGCAAAAACAGAGTAAACATATCTCTTGCAAAACAGTAACCCATACAAGCACCATATAGCCTGCAGAGCAATCACTACGCATAACAAAGAGTACTAACCATTAAAATGAACAATGTATATGAAAACCAAAGGAGCCCTCAATTTTTCTAAAGGAAGTCCTAAATTAAGCAATCTTGACCCTAACCACACCCCAAAAACTTGCTACCATAGCTATATAAAGTTATATAACACCCCCCACAGGACTGTAACACACATACCTATAAGTAATAATTTAGGAGGCAGTATGAGCAGTGGTTTAAGGCTCTGAGCTGCAAATCTAGAGACCTGGGTTTGATTCCCACAGCCCCACTTGTATACTGTGTGACCCTAAGCAAGTTATTTAACTTCCTTGTGCTCCCAGATTGCACCTGTAAACAAGCTTCAGTTTAGTCTGTCTCTCTGGTTATATATACCTATATATGCCAAAACCCCATACAAAGAAAATGAGAGAAGATATCACAAAGCACTAATTTTCCAGGTGTTTTAGCTAGAATTGCTGCACATCCCCATCAAAAATTAAAACACACACAGACCTTTAATTAGGTTTTCCAACAACAAACATTAATACTACAATACTTCCAAGGACAGCCATAGGAAAACTGGCCACAGCATGTTCAGTACTAATGAACCAATAGAAATCAAATTGGAAGATTAAGCTAAATAGTGGTTGAAGCTGAACAAGTAATGATAAGCTTCTGCCAATCATAAAACAGGAGAAAGCAGCAAATGTAAAACTGTGTCACCACTAGAAAAGAAAGAAAAGAAAAAGAAGAAAAGGAGCATTAACCTAAGAGGTGGCCAATGAGACAATTAATTGCAAACAAACAAAGTAAATAAAATGCTAAATTAACCATTTAACAAGCATTTGTCAATGCCAAAGTTTGTCATTTGGAATTGATGTTTGTACACACCGATTAGCAGGACTACAGTTCTCAGCAGAAAAAAAAACAAGTTATTCCACCAAGTTCATATTCCTGTTGAAATACAGTGAAGTGCATACCTGTTTCTTCAATTTGTGATCTGGCTTTGAAGAGTGACGATGCGACTGCAGTTCGAGAAATTTAGGGCACTGGAGCCCCACCATGGGTTGGGGGGTGTGATGGTTAGAAACCCTAATGCCCCAGGTGTTTCTGGTATTGCACTAGAAATTTTCAACATGGCCTTTGTGACCCCACCTCATGAAATCACTTGGAACCTCTGCTCATGAATAGTGGCACTGTGATTTTGTTAATCTGTCCCAAACACTGATTTCCCAAGGTGACGCGTCATTCTGCACCAGATATGCGAAAATACAGTTTGGGCAGGATGTGAAAAATTAAAGCTGTACCATTCATAGGGAGGTGTGAAGAGATATCAGTGTTGAACATCTGGAGTGAAAATATTAAAAATGCTCAAGCGTACGAGCATATGTGGAAACTGCACAACAAACGCTCGTAACAGTCATTTAGTGGAATAATTTCACTAAAATTTCAACATAAGCATTTTGTGACCTCTACTCATGAACACTGTCACTATAATTTTCTTACTCTGTCCTGAATGTTGATTTTCCACAGCGACCGCACCATTGTGTGCCAGATGTGGAAAACACATTTTAGGCAGGATGTGAACAATGATAGCTGTACTCTTCATAAGGAGGTGTGCAAAACTAACAATGTTGAAACTCCTGAGTGAAAATATTGCAAATCCTCGATGTTATGAGTGCGCATGGAAGCTGCGCAATGCACGTTCATAAAATAGTAATTTTATGGACTTTTGTCACCAAATTTTCAACATAGGCATTTTGGGACCTCCGCTCATGAACAGTGTCACTATGATTTTCTTAATCTGTCCCAAACACTGATTTCCCACAGTGACGCGCTATCCTGTGCGGAAGTGCAAAACACATTTCGGCCAGGATGTGAAAAATTACAGCTGTACTGTTCATTAGGAGTGTAAAAAAATGCCAATATTGAAAATCTGGGTGAAATATTACAAATTCACGAAGTTACGTGTGTGCCTGAAAACTGCACAATGCATGCTCGTAACAGTCATTATGTAGATTTTGTCACCAAAATTTCAACACACATATTTTGAGACCTTTGCTCATGAACAGTGTCACTGTGATTTTCAGTAATCTGTTCTGAACACTGACTTTCCACAGCGACCGCTATTATTCCACGCCGGAAGTGCAAATATGCAATTGGGCAGGATGTTGAAAATGTCAGCTGTACTGTTCATGACAAGGTGTCAAAAAATAGCAAAGTTGAAAATCTGCAGAGAAAATATTACAATTCGCAGTTATGTAGCATAGAAACTGGCAAAAGAATGACACTCAGAACACAGTCATTATATGACCTTGTCACCAAATTTTCATCATAGGTACTTTGAGACCTCCATTTATGAACAGTGTCACTGTGATTTTTGTAATCTGTCCTGAACACTGATTTCCCACAGCGACTGCTATTCTGCTCTGGAAGTGCAAACATGCATTTCAGCCAGGGTGTTGAAAATGTCAGATGTACTGTTCATGAGGAGGTGTAAAAATACCAATGTTGAAAATCTGGTGTGAAAATATTACAGATTATAAAGTTATGAGCATGGGAAACTGTATAACGCATCAGCTCATAAAATAATGCTGATTTTGGATTTTTTCACCAAATTTGCAACATAGGCTTTTTTTTGTAATAACATTTTTATTGTTTTCCAGCAATACAGACATACAGAGCAGAGAAACAACAGATACAAATTTCATTTACAATACAGTGTTACAGTACAGTGCTTAACACCCCAGGGAACAAGATGGGAGGATAAGGGAAGAAAAATAGGGGTGGGGAAACAGATAAGGAAGGAAAGAGAGAAAGAGACAGGACATAAAATGACATAACTAATAGGATAGCAAACCTAACTGATACAAGGTTCATAACTAGCATTCTCTTAGAAGAAATTAATTATTGTAAAATACAGAAATATAGTTAACTATAGCAGCAGTGACTTCATATCTGCCAGGATACCATTCCTACCCAAAGATGTTAACCTCATAAAGTGTATTACTTAGATGGGATCCTTTAGAGAGCTGTGCTGACCACCAAACTCCCTCCTAGGCCTCATGGGGGGTCGCTACCTTAAAAGTACCAGAGCCAAATCTGTGTCTTCACAAGGCCATATGCCCAGCAGAGATTACCCAAGGGGTACAACCCACAAACTTGTATAATATCATGGGGTATCTGTCAACCAGCACCTTGCTGGGGGTGTTCAAGTTCTGGAGCTTCAAAAAGTTGAGGTAAAGGGACCAACATTGATTGAATTTGGACATTTGGTACTTCTGCAGGTGCAAAATCCTATCCAGTTTGGCTAAAGAGGAAAGAGATCTAACACCTCCGTCACTGTAGGCGTCAGAGGTGACCTTCATTTACATAATAGAGCTCTCTTGGTTTGAAGTGAGATCAGTGCCAGCCATCTAATCTCATAATGGGTCAATTGCAGGAGCTCCCTTCGGATACCCAGGATGTAAAAGAGTGGTCTAAATGGAAGCTTCTTCACTAACACTTTGCATGCAATATCATGAATGCCTTGCCATAGGGATTTCAATTGTGGACAAGTCTACAGTATATGCAGAATATCTGCACCCAGTCCTGACATCTCCAGCAAGAGTCGGACTCCAGAATCTTAGCTGTATTATAGCACAGCCAGCTATTTATACCAAGAATGGCTAATTTGTTCTGTATTAATCTAGACCCTAGCATCCATCAGCCATCTGTGAGTGTCTTTCCAGGATTGTTCCTAGGCTATAAGAGATAGGGTCCGGAGCATCTTTTCCACTTAAGTCTCACCCTCTCAGAGTATTGGGGAAGGGTATCTCTTAGTTTAGCATAAATCGCCCTGCTAGACCTATCGGTTGTTGTATCCAGATATGTAGCTCTGCATTGTGTATTTGGGGCTTCAAAGGGTGCAATATATATCTAAGTGCCTCTAAGCTGAAGGTACTTCCAAAAATCTGCACGAGCAATGTTCCAGATATGCTGAAGGATTGAAATGTATAAAGGGTCTTAAGAGTGGGGTCTAGCAAGTCTTTTAGTACAAAAATCCCTTATCTGCCCAGGATTTCCAATATACCCATTAGGCATCCACAGTAATATCTGGATTAAACCATAAAGGGGTAAGACAAGGAAGAGGAGTCTGGTTCAGTCTTTTGTCAACACCCAGCCAATTGGACCTGGCTGCCTCAACAGATGGAGACGTATAAGGGACTTAGCTCTGTTAGAGGCTAGCACTATAAACCCTGTGGGCATCAGAAGGGATGAGAATGCACTGACTCTAATATCAAGTTCTATACGTACCCATTGAGGGGATAATGGTGTTAGGGTGCAGTCCTTTAACTGTTTGTGCCAAAAGGAATGCCTGCCGGTATCCTTCTACCCATGGAAGGCACCACCCTCCCTTGCTCCAATGAGCTCTCAATTAGGGACGGCTAAACGGGGTTTGTTGCCTCCCATAGGAAATCTCCAGTAAAACTTATCCAAAGCCAAATACCATTGTTTTGGGAGGAATAGGGATATGCATTAACAGATAAAAATCTTAGGTGCAGAAACCATTTTAATTGCAGCAATTTTGCCTGCCAACGTCATTTGCAGAGGTTTCCTTCTGTCAAACTCAGTTTTAGAGAGCTAAGAAGGGGTTGATAATAGTCTGCCAGAGATTATCTAAAGAGGATGTAAGCTTAATATCCAAATATGTGATCCCTTAGGTGCCACATAAGGCCTACAGACTGAGCTATCTCTTGAGAGCATTTCCCATTCAAAGAGTACTCCATCTTGGCCTGATTCAGTTTCAGTCCTAAATACTGGGAGAGTAAATCCAACAGTTCCAATAACGGGGAGCAGATCTTTGCAGGTCTGCCAAAGGGAGCGAAATCATCAGCGTACTTAAAGGGAATTATACTCTATGTTACCCACTTTGATACCACTAATGTCTGGATGGCTACGGGCTAGAGCTAAGGGCTCCACTGCAAAACAAAGAAGGGGACAGTGGGCAGCTTATCTAGTTCCCGTTCAGGGAATGGGACTGGATAATATGGCATCGTGTAACTCTAGCTGAGGAGATGTGTAGATAGCTCAATTCTTGACAGAAATTTTAGACCAACTCCAAATGATGTAAAGCCAAATATAAATAGTCCCTACTCACGGAGTCGAAGCTTTTTCAAAATCCACTGCGACTGTTGCAGCAGAGGTAGAGAGATATTTGCTATGTGCATGAGATTAACTAGTGTCCTTAAATGATCAGAGCTATGTCACCCTGGGATAAACCCCACTTGAGATGGATGTATGAGACCTGGCATGGGGATTTAGCCTAGTTGCTAGAATTTTGGCATAAAGTTTACTATCAATATTAATCAAGGATATCAGCCGATAATTGCTGGGCTTAGTGGGGTCCTTGTCTTTTTCAGGATAAGTACAATGGTGGCCTCTCTAACTGAAGGAGGAAGGCACCTCTAAACTCAATATCTTGAAATACTGCCATTAACAGTGGAGTGAGTGGGTGCTAGATCCTGGTAAAGTCTGCAGTATATCCATCGTTTCTGGGGATTTCCCAGTTTGAGAGACTGAATCTGAGTACTGGCCTCCATAAAATATTGGAGACTCAAGTACCTGAGCTTGTTGGTCAGTAAGTTTGGAGAGTTGACAAGATTGGAGGAAGGGCTGTATCCCGTGTTCAGATGGGCATGAGTGAGGAGTATAACTTTTATAGTAGGCGGCCATTGTATCATTTATTGCCTTGGTGCTGTAGTCAGATTTCCACCTACGTCCATAAGACCAGCAATATATGTACTCAGCTTGTTGTTTACGGAACTGATACGCAAGTATCTTGCCGGCTTTGTTCCCACCTTCCCAGAAGGAGTGTTGTAATAATATGGCTATTTCAACCTTTCTATTAAGGAGCTGATAATCTCAAATCACAGGTTTAGAACAACTTTGCCTATTGAGAGTTCGGGTGGGGAGGATGTGGCTTAAAAAGGCTTTCTGCCTCTTTCAATTTCTGTTCTAGAGATGCCAGATGTAGTTCCCACTCTCTTTTTTGCTGCTGCAATCCAATTATATTCCACATGGTGGCCTTTAAAGGCTTCCCATGAGTTACCAGCATTCAGATTCAGCTATCGGATTATGGGCTGAAAGGGCAGCCTCATTCTGAGCCCAAGGGATAAATCGGGTCTCTGATTAGTATAGGCTCTAACCTCTAGTGACGGGATGGGGAGGATTGGTGTCCCATTGCATTAACAGCTGCACTGGGGCATAGTCTGAAATTACCCTAGGAAGGATGGTAATGTTTAGAGACTTAGCTATAACTGCTGAGGATCCCAACCAAAGTCCAATCTGCTGTATGAGGCATTGGGTTCCAGAGAAAATTATAATCCCTAGTTCTGGGGTGGAAAGTCTCCAAATATCCGAGTAACCCTTGATCTACAATCATTTGGTGGAGAGCATTAATACATTTAGTATGTGTCTCTTTGCTTCCATCATTCCTGTCAAGTGACAGAACTAGTGAGAGGCTAAAATCTCTCCAATAAGGAGAGGCAGGAAGGGGGTAAATTCCAAAATAGCCTGTGCTATATCATGAAAAAACTGAGGTGTATCTTCATTTGGGCGTAAAGTTACAGAGGTAATGAGTCCTGAGGGGGTATCGTAGAGGTACCTAAGACCCACCTGCCATCACGCTAGATAGCATCTTAAAGAGGGTCCAGGGCAAAGATGTATGAATTAAAATCATTACTCCATGTTTCCTAGTAGCGGTGGACGATACTTGTTGTCCAACCCAGTCCTTAATCAGGCGCGTGTGGTCTTCTCCTGAAAGTTTTGTCTCCTGAGAAATGCCACCTGAGATTTAAGATGCTTTAAATGGGTTAAGACTTTTCTTTTTGACAGGGGAGTTTAAACCCACACATTCCAAGTATGTACTAATAGGTCTGTCATGCTATCCTACTCAGGCAACTAGTTAAAGGGGATTAACTGTGAGGCAGGGGTATGAAGAGCTAACCGGGAGACTGTACTATGTATGTCAACAAGGGTATAATAAAACCTTAGGGTATTGAAGGTATAATTCTAAAGGAGTATCTTCCTTCTTGGTCAAAGTTAGAGCACCTAATACACCGTAAGCCTAATGTAGAATTCCACACGCGTTTCTTTATCTAATCAACTCTGTACACACAAACAAAAGAAAACTAGCAGAATGTATCCTATAGTGAGATTGGTGAGGGCTTATCCAGCTGAGAACAGCAGATGGAAAACCCTCTCACTTCTGTGGGGCCTGTGGCAAAAACACCAGTTCTAGGCCCAAGCCACCAGACACTAGGGTAACTAACAGAAACCTTCAATGTACTGTTAGACTGTAGTCAATGTACAGATACTGACAGCTATTCCCCAGAGCCAAGCCAGGGTTATTCCAGAAGGTGTTACTCAGTTAGAGAGGAGAGGATGCGTATGCCTGGAAACTAGATGTTTCCCACTATACAACTGGCATCCAGCTCAAAAGAAAGGGAGCTGTTGCCAAACAGATACGCATAGTTTAACCAAAACAGTATCGTAAAGAACAGCCTCAACTGTCTATGCTCACAGGGTCGTCAGAACTGTAACCCAGGCGATGCAGGTTCACACTCAGAAGGGATCCACAAACTCCATGAAAAAGCACCAACAAGATGCAATCATATCTGCCAACTGACAGCATATTAAACATGATAATTTTATAAACTCCTATAAACTTTAACTTTCAAGCCAATTGGCCCACATACATACAGCAGAGTATCCCAAGGTAAAGTGTCTATCTAAGGGGGACCTCGGATGGTCAGTCAAGTATAGCGAGCAGTCCAGCTTGAGGTACTAGGCCCCAATCAGGGTAACTGTTTAGTAACAGCAGCTCCGTTACAGCCCCTAATGTACTACCCTCAGGTGAGCAGTGACAACCTCCTAATGCCCCCAGACACAGAACTTAGGGTACTTATCTGAGAATCATCTCTCGGATGGTTGTTCATGTTAAGTTAATGTCCTCAGGTGGTTGCACCATGGATTCTAGGCCTGGTGTTGCAGCAGAGGCCACTGGAGTCAGTTCTAAGTCCTGCAACGGAAAGCTGCTTCAACATCCTTGACCCAGGAGATTTCAGAGCCCACCAGGTCTGGTCTTTACATTCTCCAGTGAAAAGTTCCATACTGCTCAGTATGTCCTCCTTCTGAAGCAATTCGAGCAGCTCAAATCTGTTTTTGAAAAGTAAGGACTGGTATATACTATTCCCTGGCCATCCATTCTGCTAACACTCTGATCAGTACCAGCCTCTTCTCGTCTGCATCCTTGCGGTGATCTCTCTTAGAATGTGGAGATTGTGGAGGTCTTTTCCGAACTTTAGGGTTCCTGAGCTCCAGCTCATTCTTGAAAGACTGGGTGGGATAAGGTCACGAGCACCCGGAGAGTCTGGCTTCTGAGAAGAGTTCTTCAGAGCTTGGTCGTTAGTGTGGTTCCGACCATCAGCACAGGATTCTGAGGGGCCAGAGGTAGAGCCATGCCGCTGAGATAAAATCAGTGCAACTTCAGGAGTGGCAAATTGGTGTGACACTCATTCACTGAGATTTTCAATATCGTGGGATGCCGGAGCACAAAGGTATTTGCAATTTGTGTAGTCTATGGCATCTCTGTAAAGGCTTTTCGTTTGTTAGCCAGTTCTTTTGACAAGTCCTGAAAGACCATGATACGGTGACCTCTCCATTGTAGTGACCCAAGCTCCTAGCATGCCCTGTATAGCTTCTTTTCAGTAAAATTTAATAATCTGGCGATAATGGGCCTGGTTTGTCTCCTGCTGGTGGTTTAGGTTGTAGCGATCTGTGCGCCTCTTCGATCAGTTATCCTGGTGGTCTGGGAGAGATCCAGAACTTTGGGCAAAGCTGTTTAGAGAAAGTGTATGGTTTTGCCTTCCTCACAGCACTCAGGAATCCAGGAACCATAAGTTGTTATGGCGCCCTGTTCTCTAGATCATCGATTTTGTCTTTGTCATGATAATTTGTGCAGCTTGATTCCGTAGCGTGGTGCAGTGACCTTGCACCACCTCTTCTTCTTGTCCAATGCCTTTGTTCTACTCGGTCTAGTCAGGCATTGATCTGTTGAATTGAGACTGCAGTTGTGTTAGAAGCCAGAGTTAGAGTATCGATGCTGGTAATAATTGATGTAAACATTTCTCTGACCGACAGGTCTCGGCTTCCTTTCTTGAGTGTGCCATTAGGCCTTTAGCACCGGTAGCTAAGTGACAGTCACACAATAGTCAGAACCCCAATGTCTACTGGGTTCTTGGTCGGTCATCGAAGCTGCTCAAGTGTTCCAATTACTGAATCTCGAGATTGTCCAAAAGTAGTTCAACTTCTAGATGGATTTTAATATATCTCGGCTCTGGGAGTCGTAGCAGTGAATTTTTAAGTCACCATCTTGTCTGCGGTTGTACGCCCTCAACATAGGCTTTTTGAGAAACCATCTCATGATCAGTGGCACTGTCATTTCATTAATCAGTCCAGAAAGGTGATTCCACACAGTGACTGCAAAATCACCTTTGGGATCGATTAACAAAATGACAGTGCCACTGTTCGAGTGAGCTCTCAAAACCTATGCTGCTAAATTGGTGAAAAAAATTCAAAACTGCCTGAGATATGCTCCAAAGCTTAAAAAACCCTATTTATGCCATTATACAGCTTACAGGCATTTCTTCAGTTCAAGGTCGGCTTTGAAGAGTGCAGATGTGTTCCCAGTCCACCGAAGATAGTCGTGCCGGGCTCTGGAAGTAAGTATGCACTGGGGTGTGTGCGGAGGTGGGTGCGTAGAGGGTGGGCGCAGGTTGGAGTGGCCACTGGACTCAGCAGTGACAGCTTTCTATTTTACAGGTTTTAAAAAAACTTAACATCGTGGGAAGGTTTTCTTTTTACAGGGACATTTGGCATGCTGGGATGGGCTCCTAGCATGCCACCTGACTGTGTGTGGGAGGAGGCTATAGCCAATGGGGGACTGGGCACTCCTGTCAGCACACAACAAATTGGGGAGCACAAGAGCCGAGGGGGACTGGGCACCTCAGCACACAACTAATTGGGAGGCATTATGCCAATGGGGAGTGGGCTCCATTGACAAATTAACTGGAGGGGGCATGCCGACAGGGGATTGGGCACCCCATCGGTTTGAGCACAGCCACACACAACAAATTGTGGGAGGGAAGACATTATGCCTACTGGGAGTGGGCTCCCCCCATTGGTGGGGACATTATGCCGATGGAGTGGGCTCCCCATTGGCAAATGAACTGGAAAGGGTACATGCCGACAGGGATTGGGCACCCTGTCATTTTTTTTTTTTTTAAACTGTGAGGGGATGTCCTTGGCTCAGCACGCTCACACTGCTGTAAGCTACAGTAATGTGAACGCACAACCAGGAATGCATGCAGAATGCAACTCAAAGGACCGAGCCGAGCCACTATTGGTGTGGCTTCGCCCTTGAAAAGTTGTCCGTCAGCCCTCGAACAGCTGAACGCAAGAGTCATCACCAGCCTGCTGACTGATTCACCTGCCACTGACCTGCCCTTACAAATGGAGCTTCCATTGGGCACACCCCTGTAAAGCACCTTATAGCAATGAGTTTGTCTGTTGCGTGCTACGATGAACTCAAAATGAGCACAAAAAAAAACCCAGATACTCCCATGAGTTTCCATAAATCTAGGGTGAGGAGAGGGGGATATGCAGCTACCAGCAATCACCTGAAACTCTGACTGAGTCCTGAAGACCCTATGAAAACATTTGGCTTGGTCCTAGGAAAAGGTTGGATGAAGGACTCCCCACTGCATGGTAACTACACTGACCCAGCACCTCAGATAGGCATCACCACACCCCAAATGGTGGCCCAGGACAAAAACGACAGCATCGGAATGGCAGCCAAGCCAGCATATCCACGTTTAACAAAACATGCCCTGGCAAAGCTACAAGAAAAAAAGGAGTAGAGGTGACAAAGGAGATCTGTGCTACAGCAGCACCTCTGAGTCACCACCCACACCTCTATCCCCCCACAGTACTTAACTCAAACACCAAACCACAAATGTAATGTTGTCTGAAGGGAGACGGTGACTGTCTCCGATTACTGGGGCCATCAATACCACTGCTCCCAGAAATCCAACAGTATATCCGTGAGCCAGGAATATCAATATTAGCTGCTCCTGTCTTGACCCAGACCTCTAAAGGGGAAAGAATACCACCAAGCCCCACTCCCTTTCTGTCACCACCTATCATCCCATTCCTACCACCCCTCCCTCCCTCTTTCCCTCCCCAACTGACAGTGCCTACTGGCTGCCACAACCTCTGCACAGCACTTAGCAACTAACCAAACTTCAGAACTTTATATTAATAGAAATGTGTTTGAAGAAGTCATCTTGATCCAGCTGTAAATTCGTGTCTAACCCAATCCTGCTCCCTTAGTCCTATTGCACCCATTGTATCCTACTCTTGTATTTTGTGTTCATTGTATTTTTGTACCTTGTGTGCACTGTATTGTTATGTTCTGTAAACTCTGAATTTGTTAAACAGCCTCTGGCTCAAAGTGTTAATCCGAATTGGAAATAAATAAATAAAGGTTTATGCTTAGCTCAGGCAGTTGAGGTGGGGCAGCAGGGGAGAGACTGCACTTTTTCATTGCTATTATATCACACACTATATGGATAAACCCTCAGTAGTTATTTTTTAACATTAATGGCATACATAATCCCATAAAACGCTATCGTATGTTACAATATCTGAAGGGATAAGACCGGATGTTGTTTTACTCAGGAGACTGATTTGTCCCAAATGGAGCATGACAAATTCCAACGGTTGGGCACTCATGGTTGTGGTGTCCTCCTACCCTCGGGGAAGAGAGGGAGTTGCTATATTGATTTCCACAGAATACCTTTTCAAATTCATGACCAAGTTGTAGATCTTGTGGAGCAATTTGCCATAGTAACTGGGCAATTATGTATCTTGTTAGTTGATCTGGCCTGCCTTGATATATTTACCCCAGGGTTCCATAAATTATTGGCACAGAAATTTCTGAATCAGCTTCTCAGTATGTTAAAGGGCCAGTTTATAATAGGAGGGGACCTGAATGTGACAATGAATCCAATGTTAGATGTTTCTGAGTCTCTACCCTAATTGGAGAACTCCATTACAAAAATATTTATCTCAATCTGGCTTCATTGGGCTTGAAGATGTCTGGAGGCATTTCTATCCCCAATGGGGTACACCCACTATACATCTAGAACTAATATGTCTTCTAGGTTAGATTGCATTTATACCTCGGCAGAACACTTAGATAAGCTCCAAGATATTCAGATAGGTACTTCTCTTTTATCAGATCACACACAGGTTGTAAAGAAAATTTCTTTAGGTAATACCCACCAACCCACACATTGGTGTCTTAATCTCCCAGATTTAAGGACACGGAATTTCTACAATTGGTCAGGAGCAAATAACTACAATACTGCAGGATAATGCCAGTTCAGTGATTTCACCAACAATAATCTGGGTTCACTCAAAGCTGTCCTACGGGGTGAGATAATTAAATATTCTACAAGGAAGAAAAAAGAACATGAGCACAGAACTAGGGAACTCATGGTGGAATTGTATACTTTAAAGAATTTTTGATGCAGGGGATAATTCAGTTATACCACAATTACAGAAGGTGAAACAATTACAAAACTACTGAATCAACAAAAGAACAAAATTAATGTATCTTAAACTTCTGTATTATAAAAGGGTGTTCTAGGGGAGCGAGGCATCTGGCATGTAGGCTCAGGGGGCAAAATCTAAAATATGTGGACTAGTATGTTGAATCTTCCTCAGGTCACCGTCTATTAAAAACATCCAAATAGCACGCTCAAAACAGGCATTTCAGAGCTATTTAGCTAGTGTAGGACTACACGAAAGGGTCCCACCGTGATGGGGTGGTGTAGCTTGCTCACTTTGGAATTCCAATCTGAAAACTAAGAGGACCCCTTCTTTACATGAAGTTTAAAGTAAGTAGAGCCAATGGCCATGTAATTGTTTAAATATTAAAATGTACCATGTTTTTTTTGGGGGTTGTGCACTGGTATTTTGCTTTTAACTGTTGTTCTTACCACAACCAGTAGCACCCCTAGCAGAAATGTGAATTACATTTGTGGGCAATGCAGAGCAGAGCATGTTGTTTGGGGAAGGTGTGGCACCTTACAACATGCTCTCTTCCACCACCCACCTGTAAATGTTCCTGGGTGGAAGTACTTTATTTAAGGAGCCAATTAGCCATGTATTGTAGGCCATTTCAGGCAGCACTCTATATTTGTGAGTAGCCACTGCAGGCATTTCAGAGCTATTTAGCTAGTGTAGGGACTACACCGAAAGGGTCCCACCGTGATGGGGTGATGTAGCTTGCTCACTTTGGAATTCCAATCTGAAAACTAAGAGGACCCCTCTTTACATGAAGTTTAAAGTAAGTAAAGCCAATAGCCATGTAATTGTTTAAATATTAAAATGTACCATGTTTTTTTTTGGGGGGTTGCTGTGCACTGGTATTTTGCTTTTAACACCTTCTATTAAAGCCTGCAGACATCAGATCTGCCTTAGCTGGCTATTATTATGTTCTCTGTATGGCCGACCCACCGCCATGCCTGTCATCTGGACTCTTATCCTTTGAGATTCTGCCTGTCAAAGCTAACACAAGCACAAGCTTCACGCTTCTTGCTCAGAGTACTTCTTCAGAAGTTAGTGTGGTGTTACAAACCACAAAAACTTTAAAATCCCTGTGTCCTGATGGATACCCTGCTGAATTTTACAAAAATTCACTCAGCAGCTCCTTCTACCTCTTGTTTCTGGTTTTCAGGCCATTTTAGGCCATTCAGACTGGTGAGTTACCTTCCCCATCATGGCAATATGCCACCATTGCTGCTCTTTTGAATCCTTTGCTAAGATTTGAGATATCCAGCTCATGCCACCTCATATCCATGTTGAGCTATAATTATAAGTTGTTCACATCAGTTTTAGCTCATAGAATGGAAGTTTACTCCCTCAACTCATAGATCTGGTTCAGGTGAGTTTCATACTGCAGTGCCAGGCTCAAGATGTGGTGCATGGACTTTTCTCTTATTTGATCATGTAACATCTTAGCAGATACCATTAGCCCTCATAGAGCTTGATGCCAAGAAGGCATTTAATAGAGTTGTTGGCCTCTTCTTGTGGGCAATGCTTAAGCATTTAGATTTCCCAAAGAATTTATAGTACAGCTTCAAAATCATTATCAAATCAATCAATCAATCAAAATCTTTATTTATCCAGGCGGGCACCATTGAGCAAGGCTCATTTGCAAGGTGGACCTGGTCATGAATGCATCAAGTACAGTACAGAAACAGGTATACAAAAAGCAATAATATACAAGAAAATGTATATACAGTGTATATAGTACAGTACAATGCTGAAATAAAAAAGCAGTATTATTTACAATTGAAGAAGTCAGCAGATGTACAATCAACCATAGGCATACAGGGTTATAAGCAGAGATCTTTTGAGTGAGGCAGCTGGCAACTACACATATAGTGGAAAGAGGCCATGTATGGGGTGGCAGGTTAGACAGGTAGAAGAGGAGGGATATATTACCGGACGACTGGGGAAAAATTGGGGAAAACCACAGAAAGTGACGATGGCTGTCATGTACTAGTTTATTATGATAATGACGGAGGAGGGGTAGATAATTGGGACACTACTATGGATGGGGTGGGACTTTAGCCAGGCTGGAGTGGACAGGGAAGGGTGGGTGCAGCAGGAAGAGTTAATAGGAAAGAGTGAAAGCCAGGGGCAGAAACATGGTAGTGTCAGGATGGAAAGGGGAGTTGTGGAATTAGTGAGCTAGCGGTGAGAAAACATTTGCAAGGTGCTTTCATGTAACGATTGTAGGCGCCTGAAGATATTCAGTCCCACAGGCAGCTCAGCTTCAAGTTCCTCTGTAAACCGTTCCACAATGTGGGTAAAGAGAAGCTTAGAGCAGCTTTGCCGAAATGAGTTTTGACCCTTGGAACTTGGAGGGCAATTAGGAATAGCTCCTTAGAGTGTAGGTGCCTAACACATTCTGGGGAATACAATCTGAGACATATGAGGGAGCTTGTTGGTCACCACTCTGAAGGCCCATAGGGCAACGTTTCTATTCCGTCTATAGTGAAGGAAGTCCAGCCTAATGATGAGTACAGGGAGCAGTGGTGTGTGGAAAGTGAAGGCCAGTAATGAACCTGATAGCTCTGTGGTAGAGGGTGTCCAACTTAGCCAGTACAGAGGCAGTGCAGTGGCTGTAAAGCAGGTCCATATAATCTATTAAAGATAGGAAGGTAGCTTGAACCAGTTGAATCTTGGCCTCCTTTGGCAGAGCAGGTGGTTAATTCTGTAGAATAGTCCTAATCTTTGCCTTAGTTTCTTCTGTAGTTCTTCGAGATGGTTGGTAAAGGAAAGTTTATGATCGAGCCAAACTCCTAGATATTTGAATTTAGCTACGTGCTCCAGTGTTTCTCCAAGAACAGTGGTAATTTTAGGATAGCCCCCAGCAGGAATTGCCGCATGCAAGGAGGGGAGAAGAGCATGGCTTTGTCTTTTGCATTGAGCAAAAGCTTTTTGTTTATGAGCTGGTATTGTAGAAGGTTAAATTCAGCTTGGAGGTCTTCACAGGCTGCTTCCAGCGTGGGATGACTCAAGTACAATGCTATGTCGTCCGTGAATAAGTGGATGTTGGCTTTTGATGGGGTCATTGATGATGTTAATGTAGACTGCAAAGAGGAGGGGACCAAGGATAGAGCCCTGGGGCATGCCCCTCAGCATAGATTTTAATGGAGAATGATCACCTTCAGCTGTAACCTGCTGTTTCTGTTCTCCGAGGCAGTCAGCAAACCAGCACATAGATTTATGGTCCAGGCCTAAGGTGCTTAGGGAGGAAAGAAGCAGGCTGTGATCAACTGTGTCGAATGCCTACTAAGATCCAAGAAAACAGCACAGACATGCTTCTTGTTGTCAAGGTCTAGGAGCCAATCATTGGTCACCTTAGCTGGGCTGTTATGGTGTTGTGCTTCTCTGAATCCAGACTGAACCGGGTTTAATAGGCTTCTGGATTCTACGATACCCTCAGCTGGCCACACACTATTTTCTAGTAATTTAGACAGGATGGGGGAGGGAGATCGGTCTGTAATTATTTAGATTACAGGGGTCACCTGCTTTTAATAGAGGGATGACATGGGCTATTTTCCATTGAGGGAGGCTACCCTGGGAGAGTGACATGTTGCATAGGTAGGTGATTGGCACCACTGGCACATGGTAGGCACACATTTCAGATAGTATGGCTCTATGAAGTCAGAGCCTGCTCCCTTCCTGGTGTCCAGTTGCAGCAGTAGGTCTTCCACCTCTTTTAGAGAGACAGGCAGGAAGAGAGAAGGCCTCTTTGGTAGAGGCGACTCGTGGGTTGGTGGGCCTTGAGCTGTGCAGAGGTCATTGGCAGGAGAAGTATCAAATGCTAGCCCTGGCATTGCAAAATGTTATTGAGGGCTTCCAATATATCCGATCGGTTAGAGATAACGCTGCCACCAGACTTAATTTTGCTGGAATGGAATTACCAGGTGCATGTCCAGACATGTCTTTTAATGTTTTCCAGAGCTTTGAAGGATTTCTTGAGGCAGAGGCTAGCTCTGATCGAGTAGACAGCCTTGGCTGCTCTGACCAACTTGGCACTTTGTTACTGCTCTCTTAAAAAGACACCAATCTGAGTCATTCTTGTTTCTTCTGGCTTTTTCAATAAAGTATCCCTTTCTAGCAGGAAGCTTTGAGCTCAGGTGAGAAGCAATGGCAGGTGCTGCTTCTGACCTGCACCTTAACCAAGGGTGCATGCTTATTTAAAGCCTCACTTAAAATATCGTAAAAATAGTACTGTATATGCCCTGTTAACCATTTTGGCTAGGAAGAATTCTTGCCATCACAGTGAATATTTCAAGTCGTGGATGTATGCAAACAAATGAAGTTGCGTTTGTACCTCACCTCTTGATAGAACTTTGCCACAAACTGTGGGTTGTGCATGGATCTAATGGTGGTGATTATACAACGATCGCTAATGTCTGAGAAAAATGTTCCGACATGAAAGAACAGGTGTGGCTTGCAACAAAAATTACATCTAAGAGGGAGCTGTTGTTAAGGTTCTTTTATTTGGGTGAGCTCGCCAATGAGTTGCACCAGCCCCAGAGTGTCACAAAAGAATTTCAAGGAGCTGATGCACTTGATAGCCAATCGTAGTTCAGGTCACCAAGAATAATGGTTTCAAGGAACTGAGCCCCAGTGTAGAACTCAGGTGAGACAGGAGATGAGGCCCGAGAAGGGGCCTGTAGCAGCCTATTACAGAGTGCATTGGAAGGAGAAAGTTCGATCTTTAGGATAAAGCACTCAAATTCTTTGGGGAGGATGCTGCGTCTATACATGCGGCTGAGTATTTGTCCATTACATAAATTGCCACCCACCTCCTCTTGATTGCCTTTCCACTCAGAAGAGTAAATAATTTGGGATATTGATTTCATTGTCTGGTGTGGCTGGCCTAAGCCAGGTCTCAGTGATCACTAGGATGTCAGGTAGGGTGTGGCTCACCCGCCTGGTTGTTGTAATTGCTGTTGTATTTGTTTCTGTAATTCTGTTTTGTATCTCTGTAATTTTTAATCCCTATCTCCCTACCCCAGGGCGCATCTGGAATTGAGTGGTACTCTGTTCAGTATGCCTTCCTGGTAAAACCTAAATAAATAAACAAATAAGGGTGAACTTTTTCAGAAAACTACAGGCATTAAGATGCATAAAAGACATTCCTTTGATACCTGCCAGGTCTGATGGAGAAGCAAGGGTGTCTAATGGTCCTGGGTTGAGTTTGACATTGCCTGAGCACAATAGTAAGAAGCAGGATTCTTTTAAGGCAGAGAACTGTAATTTGTAAACACCATTTTTGGGGCGATATGGGAGGTGGTGTTGATGGGTAGGCCTGTACCACTCCTGGTGTTATACTGACCTAGTGTTACAGCCACTAGTGTCCTGGCAGGAATTTGCCATGAGTAGGAAGTCTCGAGTCTGGATGGGGAGTAATCTGCAGAGGCAGCTCGGGAGATGTCCCCCCCCGGCAGAGACAGCTGAAAGCCCAATAGTCTAGAATGGCTACCAGAAAGGAGCTGTTGGATGCAGGACAGGGAGACGCAAGGCTCATTCTACTTTAGGAGGGATGAGGGTTCTGAAGAATTGAGCTGAGCGCTAGTAAAGCTAGTGACACACCAAGGAACCAGCTGTAACTTCCCATGGTAGATCTAAATGCCACAACAGCTGGCAGTAAATGTCACTAGAAGCCTAGACCAATCGGTGATCAGGTGTCATAAGTTCAAAATGCTTTGTTGGCTGAGAGGCGGTTTTGGCGCTGAACGTACCTGTGGAGCAACTCTTGCAGCTGAGCCAGTGAGGTGGTTCAAGGCTGCAATATGGTGTGGCAAGATTGGTCTGTAGCTTTCATTTCTGTTTCTGGCCCTGCTCCACCAGTACAGAATGGGAGTTGGGGAAGGCGTTCAAGTCTTGCAGCCTTAGTGGATGAGCATGGTTCAGCCTGAGAAACAGGCAGAAAACCCTGGGATGGTCCTCAGAAAGACAGGTATCACAGGTCCACTAGAGCAGAAGAGGAAGTAGAAAATATAATGTGTTTCTCTTTAACAGAAAAGACAGCTGTTGTAGCCCTCTAGTGGCTATGTAGTATAATTTGCAAATGAGAAAGTAAAAGGATAGTCCCAGGGTCAGCAGTGCTGATAAACGCCTCTAATGAAGCAAGGTAAAATGGAGACCAGCTTGAAGAAGTCAGTGAGGCTGAGATCCTCCAATCAGAGTGTTGGCTGAAAATTCAGAATGTCCAAAGGCGCAAATACCAACGTATCTGAGGGGGTATACTGCTTTGGTTGTTTCAGATTTCTGGGCCCTGCAATGAATTGGAGTTGGAGGATCCCGGCGATAGTTTCAACAGGGAAGAGCCTCAGGGTCTGCTAATTTGCAGTAGCAGATTCGTGGGTTGCTTCCCAGGACAGGCTTGTAGCTTTTCCTCTGGCGGCGAGGTGCGAGCCCCAGGAGGTCACGGCACACCTGAGGGGAGAGGAAAGGAGATGGATTAAGTAGGGGCAGGCAGGGAGGTGTGGCTAACTCAAACAAAGAAACAGGGTGGTCACTATTATTTGGAAGGAGGAGGCTAAACTACAAAGTGGGTAATAGAAACAGGGAGGAGACGTCAGTGGGTTAGAGTGCAGACAGGTGGCAAAGCGAGAGGCAAGATTGGGCTTTAAATTTAGAATGCTAGGCAGTACACTGAAAAGTCTGGTCAATTTAAAACTACAGCTTTACACGAAATTAATTCTAAAAGGATTCAGCTGTTAGCTTAGAATAATAGACAGTGCAGTACAGGTCTAATAATCTTAAAACTCTACAGTTTACACTCAGAATTAATAAAAGGATTAGGCTGTAGTTTTAGGATATTAAGGAGTGCATTAAAAGGTCAACTTAAAACTCTTCAGCCTTTCGCAGATAATTAATTCTAAAGAGGGATGTAATCTCAGTGCATTCAGAGCAGGGAAATCACTGTAAACAATGGCAGTGTAACACTGAATGGCCTAAACTGGATTGACAGATGAGGAGAGAAACAGTGTGGGGGGACTTTCATGCCATTCTAGCGTTACAAAAAGAACAATTTCTTTACAAAAAAAAAATGAAATTCTTGCTTTACAAAAAGGATAGTCCCAGGGTCAGCAGCACTGATAACGCTCTAATGAAGCAAGGTAAAATGGAGACCAGCAGGAAGAAGTCAGTGAGGCTGAGATCCTCCAATCAGAGTGTTGGCGCTGAAAATTCAGAATGTCCAAAGGTGCCAAATAGCAACATACCTGATGGGGTATACGGCTTTTGGCTGTTTCTGTAGATTTCTGGGCTCTGCAACGAACGAGCGTCTGGAGGATCCCGGCGGCAGTTTCAATGGGGAAGAAAGCCTCAGGGTCTGCTAATTTGCAGTAGCAGATTCGTGGGTTGCTTCCCAAGTTAAATGGTTCACCTTGAGTATTTCCCGTTAGAAGGTGGACATGCCAAGGCTGTTCCCTGCCTCCCTATTGTAGGTTTTATACCTAGAACCTTTGGATGCAGCAAATTGTGCTCATCCAGGATAGAGGAGTTCTGATAGGAAGATGCTCATGCAAAATATCACATTTGCTGATGACATTTTGCTTATGACGGTCTCCTTGAATACTCCATCCCAGTGGTTTGGGATCAACTGAATCAATTATCAGAAAACTTAGGTACTTCTTTATAGTTTAGAAAAGTCCTGGCAACCCCATGGCACACCCTGTTGTCTGTTTGTGTGTGAAGGGTCGGGGTGGAAATAAGGTACATGGGGTGGTAACACTAACATCAATTTCTAAACTTTTGTTGCTGTGCTATAAACTTTAACTGATGCATTAACAGAGATTTTTGCAATGAATTTCCATTCTTTTGAGAAAGTGTAATGTAAGTGATATGTGTTTGTGGGAGGCTGGGTCCTCCGGGCTCTGTGCTCCAATCACGCTTCTAGTTCTTGCATAATGGTAGTGAATATGGGAGAACAGGCCCTCTGGCCCTGTGCTCCACTACACCTAAGTACTGAGCCATACAACAGTCCTATAGTACTGAAAAAGGAACCCTTGTAGCACTAATTTAGGGATAACTCAGTAACCGTAGCAACTATGAAAATATTCCACTGCAGTTGTTAATCATGACTTGAAAACCTTGATGGTAGCTTAGTTCACCTTATGGTGGACTAAGCTAAGCAGAATGAAAAACATATATCAAATTGTTTTCAAGATATGGGTGCAAAAATTGCCACCGTTGCTGCAATGTTATCCTATGGAAAATTTTGCAACCGGACGCTGTAACTTTGGAACCATTTTAAATTTTTTACCAAGCCACCAAAGGCACATCTGAAGTGCTAGGGCTTGCCACCCTGCAAATTTCAGCCTAAAAGCCCTAACCATTTACTTGCAGTGGGGTGGAAAATAAATTATATTTTGGGGTTCAAGTAGTGTCATCAAATTGTGATACTTTTACAAACTTTGTGAAAGAATGGGTGCAACACTTTTGCAAATTACGAAAGTGTCACATTTATTCTGTTGCAATTTGTGCTGTACCAGGACCCAATCTTCAAAAAGGCATTTTTTTTGGGAGGGAGGTTGGAGAAAAACTGATGGCAGCATTGTGTTCCTCATGCCCCGATTAGGTGAACACAACTGGAGGTGATTACCTAGGGGCACTAGAATTTGACCATTTTCTCCACCGCTAAATGAAACAAGATGACAACAGCACAGCACTACTGAGGGCATTTACGACAGTAAAATGTGCTGTTACAACAGTACCAAGTGCTTTCAAGAGGCACATATATTTTTCCGTTGTCTATAATGGTCAAATGCAATTTTGAATAACTTTGAAGTGATTATTATTTTTCACCAAATCTTCAAAAGGCACATCAGCTACCCAGACTGCATCTTCCCAGAAGATTTCAGACCAGACGGACAAATTGTTTGGGCTGTAGCCCTGAGCAAAGAAATACACAATATCCCCATTTTTGATCGTGGTTAGTGCTCCGTAGCTCTGCAACTGCTCATTTGACCATAACACAAATTGCTAGATTTAGAGATCTATGGTTACAGACTGTGCATGCAAAATTTACGGCAAATCAATGTCTGATTTGCAAAGTTATTAAAGTGCAAACTTTGGATTTACTGTAGAAGTGGCCTGGCTACCCTAACTATTGTAAAGCTGAACTGCAGTGCAGCTATATAAATATATATATTCATGGCAAAAACTCTGTTTAATGCATCAGTTAGGGTTGTTTCACAGTGACAAAAGCAAGGAAATTCGGTGTTAGGGTTGAAAGCCCTAACTGCGCATCCCCACCCCACCACCATCACCATCACCATCACACACACTACAAGTAGGGGAAGGACCAAGGCAACACAACCAATCACACACAACCAGCAGCAGGTGTATATCTGTGATTACTGTAGGAAGTGGAGAAATCCAATTTCAGATATCATACATTATTTACAAAGTTGTTCTACGAGGTTAGTCTTCACATAAAGGTGAACCAAGCTGGCAGTAGCGAAAATGGTGTACCTCGCCTGTTTTCAGCATATGGGTGGCTAAAGGCATCATGGGCAGCACAATGTTAGTCTATGGCAAATTGCTCAATTTTGAAACAGTGTAACTTGTCATCCTTAAGTATTTTAGCACAAAAGCAGGAAAAAGGCACATCTGTGGGACAGGTCTTGCCACCCTGCAAATTTCAACCCAAAGGACCCAACCATTTGCTTGCAGGATGATGGCAAAGATGTGCAGTCATTAGAGCATACTTTCACAAAATACTTTCTCAAACATGAAAGTGTTTCAAGCAGGAAGACATGAAAGTGTCGCATTTGTGGAAAACATATAAAGTAGTGTTGCAAAATACTGTCTCAAACATGAAAGTGTCGCAAACGGAAGACACAACAGTGTCGGACGGTAAAAGCATGCAAAATAGTGTCGCAAAATACTGTCACAAACACGAAGGTGTCTCAAATGCATAGTACAACACTGTCACATTTGCAAAAGTGATTTTCGAAAGTATTTCAAGGAATGTGCAAAATCCTCTTTTGGGTCTTGTGAACCCCAAAATACCATACATGTACTCTGTGTTATGTCTTGGTGGCAGTGTGTGGCCCAACATGCCCAGTTGTCCATTGTGATATGTGTTTTTCTGCGTGGAATGTCCAGGTTTAGAGTTAGCAATAATGTCCCCATGCCACAGCCTGATGAGAGCATGGGTGTGTGTTTCGTGCTTTAGATAGTTGTACAGTAGTAACTCACAAACATTGCCAGCTATTTCCAGATATTTCAAGAAATTTCTGAAGAGTTTCTCTCCACTGCCCCTACTGTGGAAATGCAGAAAGCAGGAGATATTTCTGGAAATATCAAAGAAATTTCGGAAAATAGCTGGCAGTTTCTTTTGCTGCTACTGAATGTTATTTCTGTTACCTGCTGCTGGTTGTGTGTGATTGGTTGTGTTGCCTTGGGCCTTCCCTACTTGCATATGTGTGTGTGTGTGTGTGTGTGTGGTGGTAGTGGGGTGGGATGCGTAGTTAAGGTTTTCAACCCCCAACACCAAATTTCCCCACTTTTGCTGTGGAACAACCCCAACTGATGCATTAAACAGAGTTTTTTGCCATGAATTTCCCTTCTTTTCAGAATGTGCACTGTAAATAGTGAATGGAATGTGGGTGGTGGCAGCTTCCCACCATGGGACTTTTGTCACTGTGCTGCACAAAACTGTATGACCGAGTGAAATGAAAATAGGTAAATGAAGACATATACCAATACACACCGTGTGTCCAGAATTGTGTGTACATCCATTCAACGGTCGCACAGCACCACAAGCAAACAACTTAACATACACAATTCAGCAACTGTAAGTGCCAGTGACCCAGAAATTGGCACACTGAAAGATGAATTATTAATATTTGTGCATTCAAATGGCAGGTAAATCATACACATGGTTCTACAAGTTATTGAAGTGTAATGAACCAAATTGTTCATTCATTGGAGTGGCATAATTCCGCACCTGTTAATGTTTACACATGAAACCACTGCAAGGCACCTCGAGCCACTAGACTAGCTACACTATAAATATAAAGGCAGTAGCACCATATCGGAATGCTATGCAAAAACGTTAACTGCATCATGCTGTATCTCTGCAGTGAATTATTTTTAAATGTAACAACATAATTCACATCTCCATGACATCCACTCAACACCTCCAAATTTCATGTGAAAAGACCAAACCATTCCAGAGATATTTCATTTTTATGTTTCTGTACCTTTAAGAAGCCTTCCAACACAAAATGGCAGAAATCGCAGCCAAAATGCACTAAATGGCAAACTGCGAAGCAGGACAACTTCAAATGGCCATAACTCTGGAATAGAACAACATGTTTTCACCAAACAAAAATGGCATGTTCCTTCAACAAAGGTCTTTCTACCTGCCAAGTTTCAGACTAATCAACCACACACTGGCTGTGCTATGTGTTGCAGAAGACAGTGCAGTGCACTACACAAACGGTAATGTTAACACAAACGGTGATGGAAACACTGAGGTAAAACAAAATAGTAATGCTAACTGTAATGTAAAACGCAAGCTAAAACGAAACGCGACATGGTGACGCAAAATGTAAACAATAATGCAAATGGTAAGAGAAACGCAAACATTAATGAAAACAGAAATGGTAACATAAACGTAACATAAACGCTCACGGCTACAGAAATGCAATGCAAATGGTAATGAAAACGCAAATGGTAAGAGAAACGCAAAACAGAAATACAAACAGTAATGGCAACGGTGATGCAGAAGGAAACAGTAACACAATCGACAACAGAAATGCTACCAAAACGTGAACAACTAAGGCCAACAGAAACACAAATGCAAACAGTGACGAACACACAAACAGTAACAGTAACGCAATTGAAATGCAAACGGCTACGGTAATACCAACGATGATGCCAAAAGGAACACTAACATAAATGGAAATGCAAACGCAAGCGGTATGCAAACACAAATGGTAATGAGCACGGTCAAGGTAACGGAATTGGAAATGCAAACGCTACAGTAACAATCAACGACGCCAAAGAAAACACAAACACAAACGAAATGCAAATGCAAGCACATACACAAACACAAATGGTAATGCATACAGTGACGCAAAAGGAAAATGCAAACAAAACAGTAATGGAAACACAAATGCTAACAGTAATGCAAACACAAGCACAAATGCAAAGGTAAAGCAACGTGACGTAAATGGAAATGCTAATGCAAAAGTAATGGAACGCATAGCGAAATGCTGACTGTAACAGTATAGCAAATGCACACTTTTTTCCCAAAAAGGTTAATTCAGAAGCACAGTGAATACAAAGAAAGTATATAATAATTTCCCTCGAGCAGAAAATGAACACTTGGAAAACTAAATTGTTTTATCTCAGGAACCATACGAGGTAGAAAATAAAATTAAAATCTCATTATTTATACCTTCCTGGTTGTTTTGTCTTAGCCCCTGGGCTAAGCATTTTCTGATGAAAAGTCCCTATCTTGAGCGTTTTCAAGATCACGGGCCCCGCGAAGGCCGGATGCCATAATGTTAGCTTATGGGAAAAATCATCAACCGGAGTACAGTAACTTTGCTGCCTCTAATATTTTGTCACCAAACCACCAAAAGCCACATCTGTGGGATCTTGGCTTTCATCCTCCAAATGTCAGCCCAAAAGACCAAACCGTTCTTTTGCAGCAGGGTGGCAAACATTTCCTACTATTTTGGGCATAGTGTGCAAAGTAGTGTCACAAATCAAGACACTTTTGCAAATAAAAGCATGAATATGTTGCAAGTGCGACACTACTTTGTGACACTACTTTTTACAAAAATTTGAAAACATATTTCTGGGGTGTTTAACCCCCAAAGAAAGTCATGACTAGCATCCCCAGGACTCGACTAGCTAAACACAGCAAGAATTGTGTCCCTAGAGGGTCCCAAATTTAAATGCCAAACATTTCTGTGACCACCAACTGAAAACAAGATGGTGGATTTGCGACACTACAGTGGTAATTTAGGACACTAAAACTGCATTTGTGACACTGTTGAACTTTTTGTTAACTTTTCCCATTAACTATAATGAGAAACTTGTTTGAATAACTTTTGAACCATTTAATATTTTTTCACGTAATCTTTGAAAGGCACATCGGGACTCCATCTGCATGATCCCTGAAGTGTTCGGACCAGTCGTTAAACTGTATGACCTGTAGGCGTGAGCAAAGAATGCACAATAAAGGGTAAATATGACTTTATACGGCGCTATAGCAACCACAACTGTATAGCGACCGTTGAAACTTGGCAGATCCAGAGATCTAAGGTGCCGCTCCGTGCATACCAACGTTCAGGCCATCCGTCATCACAGTGGCAAGTTATTAAGCTGCAAAATTTTACACTTCAACCTTAAATGGGGTACTCAACCTAACTGTTGTGGCACTACTGTGCCACTATAATTATAGTGGCACGGTGGTGCCACTATAGTTAGGGTGAGTACCCCAATAAATAAGTGTAATTTGTCAGGTTAATCTTTGCCACCGATATATTGAATTTGCCAGAAATTTGGAAGGCACAGAGCGATACCATAGATCGTTGGAACTGCCAAGTTTCACCGGTCGAATATACCATTGTGGAGTTATAAAGCATTGTTCCATAGTGCATTTATGCTTTTGTGCATTCTTTACTCGCAACTATAGGTCGACAGTTTGCATGACCAGTCTGAAACCTTCAGGAAACATGCAGCCAGGGTCAACGATGTGCCTTTAGAAAATTCCGTGAAAAATATTACACTGTTCAAAAGTTATTCAAAAACAAATTTCCAATTATAGTCAATGGAAAAGTTAATAAAAAGTTTGACAGTGTTGCAATGCAGTTTTAGTGTCGCAAATGACTGCTGTAGTGTCATGAGTCAGCCATTTTTTTTCAGTTACTGGCCAGGAAAGTCATAAATCATATGAAATTTAGTTTTTTTTCTACATCATACGGTTGCTGAGATAAAAGCAATTTAGTATTCCAAGTGCTCATTTTCTGTTCCGAGGCCCATTATTATGCATACATTCTTTGTACTCACTGTGTTTCTATGCAGCTGTTGGGGAAAACGGGGTATGTGCTTCCATTACTGTTATAGTTAGTGTTTCACTTGCATTTTCATTACCCGTTTGCGTTAACGCTTCCATGCACCACTGTTTGCGTTACCTCTGCATTTTTGTTTGCTCTTGCGTTTGTGTTACTTTTACCATTTGCATTTTCACTACTGTTTCTGTTTGCATTTCAATTTGCGTCACTGTGTGCATTACCATTTGTATTTGCGTATGCGCTTCCGTTTCGTTTGTCTTTTTGGAATCATTGTCGCTGTTACCGTTGCCATTTGCATTTCAATTGCATTACCATGACCGTGCATATTCACGGTTTACGTTTCCATATGCGCTTGTGTTTGCATTTCCTTTTGCGTTACTGTTCGCATTGGCGTCATCGTTACTGTTGCTGTGTAACTGTTGCATTTACAATAGCGTTACAGTTACTGTTTGTGTCTTTGTCAAAGTTTGCATTTCTGTTGCCATTAGTGTTTGCATTTTGGTTTGCATTTCTGTTGTCGATTGCATTTCTGTGGCCTTCTGCTGGCGCCTATTGCCTTAACCCTTTTCATTTCTGTTTGCGTTTCCGTTATCATTTCGTTAAGGCCACCTTAGCGTTACCATTTGCACTTACATTTGCATTGCCATTTCACTATTTATACTGCACATTCTCAAAAGAAGGAAATTCATGGCAAAACTTTGTTTAATGCATCAGTTAGGATGTTCCCAAGCAACAAAAGCAAAGAAATTCACTATGTATATTGTGTCTTGTTCCTTGCATTGCACTATGTTTATGTAATTGTCACTGATCCAACCAGGTCCATCTTGCAAATAAAGCATTGCTCAATGATGTCCACTTGCATAAATAAAGATTTTGATTGATTGATTGATTGATTGCAATGTTAGGGTTTCCACCTCCCCCCCACCAACAGGCATCGGGTGTGCGTTGGGGTCGTCGGTCCTAACTCTCACCCCATTCTCCTATACTGCACCATCTCAGCTTCTTTATGCATGGGATGGGGAGAGTTAGGCCGATGACCCCAAAGCACACCCCGATGCCTGTTGGTGGAGGGAGGGGCAAGGGGTAGAAACCCAACATTGAATTTGCTTTTTTCTCTGTGCTGGGAACAGCCCTAACTGATGCATTAAACTGAGTTTTTGCCATGAATATATATATATATTGTATATATTTATACAATGTGGCCCAGATATTCAAAAGGTTGCACATGGCGCCAGACTGATACACCCGACGCGATTTTCAAATGGGAATTGCACCTGGCACAAATCCTGATGGGCCGGAGCGCATCAGTAATATATGCAGGCACAGGTAGGGGTGTGCCATCGTACTCTGCACATCCTGATATTCAGCCCGGGATGTGCTGGAGCATGCATCACGCAACCCCTACTTGAGCCGCACAAAGTTGATAAAAAAGACAATGGCTGGCCACCCACGGGTGAGCTGCCATATTGCAGGCCTAACACAGCAGCTGCCAATTGTGGGTGGCCATTTCAAAGCTCGGCTGCACCTCCGTGGTGGCGCCCCATGCCGATCGCGGGCATCAGTTAAAAATAATAGCGTCAATATCCCTGGTGGTCAGTGGACGCTGTCTGCCCGATCGTGGGCTTAAGTAAATAAATAGTATGAATCCTATATCCCTGGTGGTCCGGTGGACAGCTGTCTACCGATCGTGGGCTAAGTAAATAAATAATCTGAATCCTATATCCCTGGTGGTCTAGTGGACGCTGTTTGCTGATCGAGGGCTTAGTAAAATAAAGATTCCTATATCCTGGTGGTCAGTGGACCCCCTTCCCACCAGCCACTGCCCCACTGCCTCCCCCACTCAGCGGCGGTGTGCACGCACCCACCCTGCTGCCCCACCACCATGACTGATACCATAGTGGGCTGTCGCCCATTGGTCACAGCATGGGCCAATGGGTGTGCAGCCATACTATTACTACACATTCAGACTGTGAATCCAATATCTGGAATGTGTAATCTGATACCAAACTGCATGCCTATTGGCTCCACTGTGGACCAATGGGCGTACAATACCTATGGTGTCCGGTTGGCAGGTGGTGGGCAGGTGGTAGGCAGGTGGAGCTGCTGCCACCACGCTGACCGGGGGCAGGGTGGTGAGGTCAGTGGGAGGGTGAGGAGGTCACTGGACCACCAGGGATATAGGAATCTTTTATTTTACTAACCATGATCGAGGCAGACAGCGGTCCACCGGACCACAGATAAGATTCAGTTTTATTACTTAAGCTCAGACCAGGCAGACAGCGGTCCACTGGACCACCAGGACAAAGGATCATATTATTTATTTACTTAAGCCCAATCGGCAGACAGCGTCCACTGGACCACCAGGATATAAACTCTTATTTTCTACTTAAGCCCGAATTGGGCAGACACGCGATCCACTGGACCACCAGGGATATTGGAATCTATTTTATTTTACTAATGCCCATGGTCAGGCTGACAGTGGTCCACTGGACCACCAGGGATAATGGAATCTTTTTTGTTTACTAATGCCCACGATCGGGCTATGGGGCACATTGCCGCGCTGCAGGGTGTCGGTCCTCAGCGGCTGCTGCCTGGCGGGCGCCGAAGCACAAATCACGAGGATCAGTGCACCTGCATGAAAATGGGGCCATAATGACATGCAAATGGCTCCATTTTGCACATTGTATTACATTATGGCCCCATTTGCATGTGCACTTTTGAATATCATGGTTGTTGCACCTAGCCGCAATGGAACTTGCGCCAGCGCATCCCCTGCTCCACTCTGGCCACTTGCCTTGGTGCAGTGCCACCGCGCCTATGCACACTGTGGTGGCTAGGTGCGATATTCAATGCTGCTGAGCCATGGCCAGCTCCGTTGAATATCGCCAGTCAATGCCCCTGGGTGGCCAAGTTGTTCTGTGCCTGAGCGCCACAGCCTGGCGCGGTTTGAATATCTGGGCCAGTATGTTTTGGGATAAATGCAGAGATAAAAAGTAATATCTTGGCCAATGATATTTTCACATGTGAAGATATCACTGATATCTCCACGCTCCTATACATCATCACAATAAAACTGAAATAATTTGCTATTTACTGTCTACCATCTGCAACCTCTCCCCAAAACAATGATCCCTTCACCACTTTCATTTTTCATGCCATCCCCCAGTCCAGAGTGCTAATTCCAACAAATAAAAAAAACCCCATAAAGTTCTACAAATAACAAGCGTTCCCCCTTCCTTCTGGTTGACAACATTCTCAAATAAATAGCGAAAAAAATCTTATCTGGTTCATCCTGCCATTTCTCCTCAGTTTCTGCAGGCTACACTTTCGTTTTCTGGTGTATTCTGTGGCGATGACTGAACTTTTAACATGTAACTAAGGACCTGCATCTTTAAAATAAAACTGTCCGGTGGAAGTTACATCTCATCCTCTTTGTAAAAGTTGTCTCTGGTTCAGTTAAAGAAATGCTGCTGACATCGGCAAGAGAAATGAAAGTCAGTCTTAGCTCAGTGACAACCATAGCCAAGTGACTGTTGCTGTTGCTATAGCAACACTCGCTCGACTCCCAATATCTTCACAAAGCTGTGACTCACTTACAGTACACGCTCTTCTAATTCCTGGCAGCATTTCTTTAGCAAACCAGAGATATCTTTCACAAAGGCAACAGATCTAACTTCCACCAGGACAGTGCTTATTTTAAATATGTGGCAGTTCCTTAGTTTATTATGTTAAAAGTGCTTAGTCATGCTACAGATTAACACCACCCCGGACATTCTAAACCAACCATCAAAACTGCAGCTGCTCTCGAACACAATTCAAAAGTGGTTGGATCAACCAGATAAGGTTTTTTTAAAACATTTCTAAAAACACATATTTCCTATGCATATACAGAGACAGTACCTCATTGTAAACCTTTGGATTGTGTTTTAAGTGGCACTTGTACCAGTTTGTATTGCAGGACAAAAAAAATATGTAGAGGGCTGTACTAGGGGACCCAAAACATACATTGTATAAATAGAACATGACATGGACATGACTGAAGATATCATATTTATCTTCACTGAGGCCAGTGACATCAAGATATCTCACCGGCTTTGCCAGTCGTGAGATCATGATATTTGGCTGGCCTCTCGAAGATAAATATGATATCTTCAGTTGGGCCATGTCATATCCTACATATATATATATATGAAATATAAAATCACACATGCCCCCACAATGCAAGCATCATGGGCTGCATATGCATATCACCACAGAATATTATGCTGGTTCAACTTTAAGCAAAATGCATGGTGCCGAAGGCCTCTCACACAGTTTGTAAAGGGTGCCAACAGAAGACATAAACACATGTTTCATTCTACCAGGACTCATCAAGTATGCCTTGTCTGTTTGACACCCTAGTGGAATGAACCAGCTACCTAAGTTGGTCTATCTGGGTTATGTTGTGGTGAACCCAATTAAAACAAAAAAACAATTCAAAAGACAAAGAACCTCTGTGTGCAGGAGAAGACCATCTAAGGTCTGCATATAGCAAACAATGGTGCTTCAAACGTGGGGAAGCTGAGGCATAATGACAGATACCATTGTACGTTGTATCCCACTTACTTAGGGTGGTTTTCAAAGCATTTATGTAGGTGACAGCACCATATGCAAGGGATGGAAGTAGGATACCCCTAGAAATAGTGAGTCTAACTGAGGGGTAAGCATCCGACTAGTCCTATAAGCTATTCCGAGTTTGGAGTTTACTGACTTGCAGGTGTTGATGATGTGTTGCTCAAAGTTGAGATTTTCATCAAGCTGGACACCTAAATACTTGAATGAGGTTACTTTCGTAAGGGGAGCCATTTGCACAGGAGACATTGAAAAGGTTGTGGTTTGTTTTAAGTTTGGTTGCAGATCTGAAGAGCATGCCCTGAGTTTTACTTATGTTTAAGATGAGCCTTTTATTGTGGATCCATTCTTGCATTATGTGAAATGCAGATGTTAGTCGACTATTTATCTCTTCTGTGTTTGCAGAGGAGGTGTAGAGCACCAGATCATCTGCATACAAGATTGTTGAGCACCAAGGGTGTTAGAAGATATGCCATTTATAAAATGGAGAAGAGGCCCCAAGATGGAGCCTTGAGGAACACCAACATTGATAGGTGCAGAGTCTGACACCACAGAGTTAAATTTTACCTATTGTCTGCTATTGCTTAAGTAGCTCTGGAACCAGTTTGTGGCTTGCTTTGAGAAACCAGTGGAGCTAAGGCAATCAAGCAGAAGAGGGTGATCTACACAATCAATTGCCTTTGATAGGTCAATGAACACTGCACCAATCATGAGACTGTGATCCATAGCAGTAAGGGCATCATTTGTAAATTGTATCAGAGCAGTAGAGGTGCTATGCCCTATGCAGAAACCATGTTGAGCAGGTGGTAGGAGGGTATATTTAGAGGAACTTTGTGACCTGTATAGCCACTAATTTCTCAAGTATTTTGTTTAGTACTGACAGAATGGTTATGGGCCTATAATTAGCTGTGTCCTTCTTGTCACCTTTCTTAAAGACTGGGGTGACTTTTGCCAGTTTCCATATGTCTGGAACATGACCATAGCAGAGAGACAGTGTAAAGATTTTAGCCAATGGGGCCGTAATAAAAGGAGCAGCCAGCTTCAAGAGTTTAGGCTTTAGGTAGTTGGAGCCTACTGTAGTATTATCAGAATTGAGTTTAGTAGTTTTAGAACATCAGCATTTGTAATAGCCTTAAAATAGAAGGGTGGATGTATGGGCACGCTTGTGTGAGTAACAGCATCAGGATGCGATTTGTTGTGAAAGAGGCAGTGTATTTGGTGAGATCAGTAAAGTATTTGTTGAAAGAATTTGCAATGGTGGGGGTCATTACAGTGCATACCACTGAGGACCATATAATTTATGTGTTGAGACTGGTTTGAGACCAGGAAGGATTTTACATGTGTCCAAAATTTCTTCAGGTCCCCAGCAGCTTCCAGCAATAGACCTTGCAGTATGAGCTTTTGGCAAGCCTGATTTGTTTTTTCACATATTGCACTGCTTTCTGTAGCGTCATATTCACTTTGCTGACCCAAGGTTTGTAGTGGTTCTAACTTTTGTCACGTGCCTGGAGGAGGCGAGATGTTCCTTCATGCAGCCACCTAGTCTGTTTGGCCTAACACATCGATTCCGTTTAGGTGTATGTATGTCCTGGAGGGATAAGAATATAGAAAGAAAGAGATTGAGAGCAGATTCAATGTCTTGGGACTGGATAATAGGGATCCAGTTTACAGAAGAGATATCATGTAGAAAGCTTGCTTGATCAAGTGTGAAAAATCCTGAAAGGTGATGTAGTGTAGGATCAGTGCTGGACCGGTCCTATTCAACATCTTCATCAGTGACATTGCGCAGGACCAGAAGGCAGAATTTCACTGTTGGCTGATGACACAAAGCTCTGTAACAGAGTAGACACACCAGAGGGTGTAGACAGAATGAGAAGGACCTGCAGAAACTTGAAGAATGGTCAGGGGTTTGGCAGCTGAAATTCAATGCAAAGAAGTGCAAGATAATGCATATGGGCACAAAACCTGGCACAATATATCAGTTGGGGGTGAGGATATAGCATGCACCAAGCAGGAAAGGGATCTTGGGGTTGTCATCTCTGATGACCTCAAGGTGAGGAAACAGTGTGACAAGGCAGCAGGTAAAGCAAATAGGATGCTGGGACGTACAGGCAGGGGCATCACAAGCAGGAAAAGAGGTCATAATTCCGCATACAAGACACTAGTGAGGCCCCACCTGGAGTACAGTGTACAGTTCTGGAGACCATACCTACGTAGGGACATAGACGGGTTGAGAAGGTTCAGAGGAGGGCAAACAAAGATGGTGCATGGATTGCATCACAAGTCCTATGAAGACAGGTTGAAGGAACTGAACATGTACTCCCTGGAGGAGAGGAGGAGAGAGGATATGATAGAGACATACAAGTATCTTACAGGGAGGAACAGGGTGCAGGAAAACACTATTTTTAAGCGAAAAGATGTTCCAGGACTAGAGGCAGGGATGGAAGTTGAGGGAGGACGATTCAGAGGAAACATGAGAAAGAATTTCTTCACAGAACGGTGGTGGACAAGTGGAACACCCTGCCAGAGGAAGTGGTGGGGCTGAAACAATCACGGGATTTAAGAATGCATGGGATAGACATAAAGAATTCTAGAGGTCAGGGGTGAGGGCAACAGACTTCTAGGAAAACAAACTGAACTTACAAGCTCAAATGGGCAGACTGGGGTGGACCTAGGCCCTTATCTGCCAACACTGTCTATGTATCTATGTATCTATGTATCTATGAAGCGGGCAAGGGGGTTGAATCACCAATGTCCCATATGCAAAACACAGGGAATGGTCACTCTATAGAATCAGGAAGCACACCCAAGGTGGTAATTCTATCAGGTCGATTTGTGAGTATCCAGTCTATAAGTGTTACAGCAGCAGGTGACTGGGTCAGCCTGGTGGCATCTTCAGTTACCTGGTGCATGTTAAATCCCATGTACTAGAGATACCAGTGTGCTTTTATTTTCCCCAGCCAATTTAGATTGAGGTCACCAAGAATAATAAGTTCATTTTGGCCAGCTGCAGAGGTAGAGTACTCAAGTAGTTCAGAGCATCCTAGTTGACCTGCTTTAGAAGGATCGTAGGCAGATATTATGAATCTTTTGGTTCTAAGTAGAAGCAGGGTATGTAAAACTTGCAGTTAGAGGCAACCGAACATTACATTAAGGACATATTCAGGTGGTTTTGAAATAGAGCACAACTCCACCTCCCTTTTCCAGCTAGTCTGTCTCCTTGAAATAGGAATAGTTAGGAAGAGAGCAGGAAGAGTCAGGAGCTGAGGGCTTTAGCCAAGTTTCAGTCAGACAGAGAATGTCAGGTTCATATAGGGATATCCATGCCTCAAGTTCAGTAAAGTTAGAAAAGGCTTCTAATGTTTAAAGGTAATAAGGCCTTTCATATGTAACCAGTCCATATTCAGAGAGAGTAGGGCAACTGGGGGCCAGGGTTTGTTTCAATGCCCCAGATAATAATAAAGCTAGGAGCACAAGATACCATAGTTTCCGGGGAAAAGAGGTGGTACTAGTAGCATGTTTCACAGAGGCATTTAGAGGTAAAGTCAGCAGCCAAGTGTAAGAGATGCCTAGTGAGTAATAGAGGAGTCACGTCATGTTGCTTGATCTTTGACACAAGTAGGTTTGAGTAGGTAAGGCAGATAGTGTGAGGTCAGTTTAGCACTGCTAGAAAGCAAGGTCTAGCAGTGAGAAGAGCTAGTAAAAAGAGAGCAAGGCTCAGTGTCAGCAGGGCAGTATTCTTCCAGCCATAGCTATCATGGAAAATCTGTGGACAGAGTTGAGTAGCAGGGCTCTGAAAAGAAACACCACACAAGATGTAGCAAATAATGTCACATACTTCTAGCTGGAGAAAAACTTGAGAGCAAATATGCAACCCTGTGGGTGAGATTGCTTTAAAAAGAGGCTGGAAGAAAGTTGGTCAAGTCAGGTATTGAAAACAGAGGGCAAATAGTCATAAGAATGTGCAACAGTGGAGTGACCAATCAGCTGCTAGGTTGAGGAAAGGTGAGCAAGGGTCTATTTAATACAGTGAGGAGGTGGGGGAGGGGTGGGTGAAAACATTCACCCAGAACACAGAACGAGAGAGATTTCCCAAGATCAGGAAGTGCCAGAAGTTGGAAAATCAGCCGAGGAGCAGAAACTGCCTGTCAGTGCCTGGTTCCTCCACTGGGTTTCCAGTCAAAACAGCAGCATTCAAAACCATGAGTTTCGAGGTCCGTGTATACCTGAATTTGTCAGGGGGTCAGTTGGACAGTCTGTTCACTGTGACCAGCTTGGAGTGTGGGCCACAGCAGCAGCTTGGGAAACCTGCAGATGGGCTGTCTGTGAACAAGTGGGAAATACAGAGGATTAAATATAGTTAGAGTACAATAGCAAGCTCAGTGGGGCAGGCAATGGGGAAAGATAAAGCACAAGGTAAAGAGGTGGCAAATGCAGGGCAATTATTAGAGATAGAAGAAGAGTTAACAGGGAGGTGGGTTCTGTGCTTTGGTGCGGGACATCTGAGGAGGACAACAGAGCAGGAGGGTGTAAGAGGAGGGTTTGTAGGTAAGACAGAGAAGAAATTAAGCTGTTTAGAGAGACAGCATTGCAAGTGGGGAGGAGAAATTAATAATTAGCAGAGTGACTGGTGTAGGACTGGAGACTGTGTTTGGCAGTAGAGGCAGAAATGGAAAAATGCAGCAGTCTTACTCAGTAGCTAGGTCTAAGCAGTGAAACATCAGCTACTAAACAATACAGTTTGTCCAGCACTAGTCTCACAGCAGCAAGTAACACTGAGAGGCTAGACTAGAGGCTTGTCATAGACTAGCTAAACAAGCAGGTAAAGTAAGACCAATTGATACATAACATAAGTAATTACATTTACAAAATTCAGTCCAGAACACAGCACAGAAAGAGGTTTCCTGAGATCGGGAGCGCCAGGAGTTGGAAGATCAGCCGAGGAGCAGAAACTGACAATCAGTCCCTGGCTCCTGCACTGGGCATCCAGTCAAAACAGTGGCATTCAAAACCACAAGTTTCAGAAGTCTGGTGTGTACCTGAATCTGTCCGTGGTTCAGTCGGGCAGTCTGTTAGCTGCAGCCAGCTCAGAGAGTGCAGGGCCACAGCAGCAGATTGGGAACCCCGTAGATGAGCTGTCTGTGGAACAAGAGCAGAAAGACAGAGGATTAAATACAGCTCGAGTAAAATAGCAAGCTCAGTGAGGGGCAGGCAACGGGAAACACAAACCACGAGGTAAAGAAGTGGCAAATGCAGGGCAATTATTTAGAGATAGAAGAGGAGTTAACAGGGAGGGGGTTCTATGTTTGGTGCTGGAAGTCTGAGGAGGACAACAGCAGCAGCAGGAGGGGGTGTAAGAGGAGGGTTTGTAGGTAAGGCAGAGAAGAAATTAAGCTGTTTAGAGAGACAGCATTGCAAGTGGGAGGAGAAATTAATAATTAGCAGAGTGACTGGTGTAGGACAGGAGACAGGGTTTGGCAGTAAAGGCAGAAACGGAAAAATGCAGCAGTCTTAGTAGCTAGATCTAACAGTCAAACATCAGCTAAAAATATAGTTTGTCCAGCACAAGTCTCACAGCAGCAAGTAACACTGAGAGGCTAGACCAGAGGCTTGTCATAGACTAGCTAAAGTAGCAGGTAAAGTAAGACCAATTGATGCATAACATAAGTAATTACATTTACAAAATTCAGTCAGAACACAGCACAGAAAGAGATTTCCTGAGATCAGGAAGTGCCAGGAGTTGGAAAATCAGCTGAGGAGCAGAAACTGCCAATCAGTACCTGGCTCCTCCACTGGGTGTCCAGTCAAAACATCGGCATTCAAAACCACAAGTTTGGAGGTCCGGTGCATATCTGAATCTGTATGGGGGTCAGTCGGGCAGTCTGTTAGCTGCAGCCAGCTCAGAGAGTGCCGGAGCCAAGCAGCAGCTTAGGAAGCCCACAGATGGGCTGTCTGAATCTGTTTGGAGGTCATTCAGGTAGTCTGTTAGCTGTGGGTAGCTTGGAGAGTGCTGGGGCTCGTAGCAGCAGCTTGGGAAGCCCGCAGATGCTCTTACAACCAGTAAAGAAGTGTTCCCTGTACACATACTGGAATATCATGGATGTTGTTGGAATTGTTCCCTGTACACAAACATCAATGGAATTATCTGAACTTATTGGAGACCAGTCAGTTTGGATTAGGTCATTGTGAAGGAGCAAGGTCAAGTCATTTTTAAGATTGAGTCATCAGTATTTTATGTGGGATTTTGGTCTGTGAACTTTGCGAATCAGGATGATCATATGATGATCACTTAGGGCATCAGAGAGTATACCTGATTGAATGACATGGTGAAGGTGGGAGGTGAGGACCAGTCTATCAGGGAGTGGTTATGGGTTTTGTGGTTGAGGTGAGTAGGTTTGTGGATTAACTGGGTGAGGTTAAGGGCAGTTATTTCATTTCTAGTTTAGCCTAGGGGGAGGACAACCAGTTAAGACTGATGTCACCCATAATGTATAGTTTACCAGCAGTAGCTGGATATTTAATGTTGGAGATGAGTTTGGCGGAAATTGCTGAGTTATGGCCTTGGTGTCAGTAAATCGCAGCTTTATAAATGGGGATGGAAAAAGGCAGCGCAAGTCATAGAAACATTGCAGTTGACGGCAGATAAGGACCACAAGACCCATCCAGTCTGCTAATTTTTTCTACCTTATGAAGACTTAGTACTAGTGCTTCATACGTTAATGGGACAGAAGAAGATATGATAGTGGTGGCTTGTAGTGAGGAGAGGGGAGTAGATTGCCATGTCACCACCACAGGTTACACAGTCTAGGTGGGAAAGTGTATATTCGGGATGGAGATGGTAGTATCATGGATTTCATTGCTTAACCAAGTTTCTGATAGAATGGCGATGTTAGGGTTGAGTGAAATAGCTAGTGGCTGGATCAGGTCAAGTTTAGAGAGGAAATGTTCACTGTACACAAACGGTAATATCTAGGATGCTTTTGATGTTCCTTGTACAGAAACTATAACATCTTGGGATCTTGTTGAAAGTGCTCCTGTACACAAACAGTAACATCATGGGATGTTGCTAGAAATGATTCCTGTACACTAATAGTAATGTCTTGGGATGTTGTTGGAAGTGTTCCATTACACAAGTAAGCAATAAGATATGATGGAGTGTGCACGGAACAGATTTACCACATGCCCAGGGGCTTAGCGAGGCATGAGCCCAGAGGCAGATTGCCTTCAGCCCCTGGAAATGATGGAAGATCAGTTCTGGTTTGGGGGACTGACAGATGATAGTTCTGGTTGTAGTAGGACTGATTTGTTCATTGTGTGATATGGTTTAAGACCAGGATGACTGTGCATGAAACAGATTTCATGCACGGTCACATGATAAATTTTGACCAATAAAACATTTTATTTTGGATGTCCATTTTATAAATGGTAACATCTTGGGATGTTATTGGAACTTTTCCCTGTACACAAATGGTAATATCTTGTGATGTTGTTGGAAGCACTACTGGTATACATGCTGGAGTATCTTGTGATATCATCAGAATTGTTCCATACACTCATGCACTGGAATGTCTTGTAATGTTGTTGGAAGTGTTCTCTGTACACACACTGGAATATCTTGGGATGTTGTTGGAAATTATCCCTGTACACAAATAGTAATATCTTGGGATGTTGTTGAAAGTGTTCTGTGTACACAAGTAAGCAATAAGACATGACGGTAACACACCCTATACGCTTCGAGTATTACTGAGCTGCTCAAAATGAGCTGCTCAAAATATCTACCCCATGTAGAGCGACTGAAGAGAAAGAGCACTGAATGGTTATAGTGAGTGTAGCACTGAGGATATGTGCTACATGCATGAGGAAGGGGATAAATAAATTAATTTGGCCATACCCTGCCGAGCTAGATGTGTGGTGTAGTGCCTTAAGACACTGCCCCTGGAGCCTGTGGTGCCACATTCAGATCCTGGTGCAGGAAGGTATTTTGCTTCCAGGGGAGTTTCTATTTTCTCATAAGTCCACTCTCCTGGAGTTAACAATAATTATTTTGGGGGGTGTGGGGAAGGTATTTTGCTTCTAGGGGAGTTTCTATTTTCTCCTAAGTCTACTCTCCTGGATTTAACAATAATTGTGTTGGGGGTGTGGAGGACTTGCCCCTGCATAAAAAGTTGCTTTTCTTGTTTTGTTATGAAGTCAGCGACTGTTGCTATTTGCAATGGTCAGTGTTGTGTGGTTCGCCTTTTGACATCAGGCAGTTGATGCTTTGCTGTATGTGATCCTAGTTTTATAGACTCAATGTTATCACATAAACCGAACTTGATGGGGTGTGCATGGAACAGGCTTTACCACACGTCCAGGGGCATAGTGAGGCACGAGGCCACTGACTGAGTGCCTTCATCCCCTGAAAGTGCTGTAAAATTTGTTCCATGCATGCTCCGGAGTGTCTTATTGCACTTATAAATGGTCTCTTTTTTTACTTTTACAGTTGGGATGTTTATATGTAGAAACAATACTTTTATTTGTGTGCATTTACAGTGTGATAAAATAGTTCTTCCACCCACTGCAAATGATGTCATTGATGATATCATTGTATAACTTCTGAATGAAGTTTGTTCTTTGCTGGAATCAAGATTCAAGATATGGAATGTTTATCATGGAATGTTTACCATGGAATACATGGATTTATAATTCTGCTCAGTTCCACTGACAGAATGTTCCTTTCCTAACATATTGTACACAAACACACAACAAATGCCTCTTCTACAGCCAGAGACTCAATTATCTCACTGTCATGGCAAGCAGAAGAGATTTCTCTGATGAGCAGATAATGATAGAAGGAGATGTTTCATTGTCAGCAAAGAAACAGTTGTAATGAAAACTATAAACAATAGTTCAAGTTTATTAAGTTCAAGTCTATTAAGCAGGAGAACTCCATTGAACAAGCTCATTTACAAGGAGGACCTGAGAGAGAACACTTAAAATACATACAGCATACATTGGTACAACAATAAACAGGAAGAGCAATACAGTACAGAGATTGATAATAACACTGTAGCTATCAAAAGAGACCTAGACAGTGCATATAATACAGTGGATGAGGAGCATCAGTTCAAAAAGTACAGTAGGACAAAACTTGCAGTATTTGTATGATATGTAGGGACAAGCAACTGATAGAAAGTATCCTTAGAATGGCAGAAAAGGGGAGATATTGTTGATGGGGATCTGAATATGCCAGATGTTAATTGGAGTGCATTTGCAGCAGCCACTTCTAAGAGTGGGGTCATTCTAGATACCCTACAGGGGCATGCCTTAGACAACTAGTACTGGAACCCACTCGAGAGGGAACAATCTTAGACCTGGTACTCTCAAATGGAGATGGCGAGAGGATCACAGATTTAGAAGTGGGTAGTCATCTGGGAACTAGTGACTATCGAAGAGTATGGTTCACAATAAACACAGCAGTAGAGCAAGCCATACAAAGGCAAAGGTACTGGACTTCAGGAGGGCTGACTTTTCCAAAATGGTGAGTGCCTAAGGAATGCAGTAGCAAATGGGCAGGAAGGAGGGATGGAAGAACAGCAGGGAATAATCAAACTGCCATCACAGAGAAACAAGCCTTTGTGTGAAGCAAATAAACAAACAAAATGATGTAAGAAACCACTATGGTTCTCAAAGGAGGTGGCAGGGAAGGTTAGGAGAAAACGAGACATTCAGGAAGTACAAGTAATCACAGAAGGAGCAGGACAGAGAATTGTATCAATTGAAGCAAAAGGAAGCAGGGAAGGCAGTCAGAACAGCAAAGGCCCAAACCGAGGAAAAGATAGCCAACTCAGTTAAGAAGGGGGATAAACACCTTTCATAGGTACATCAGGGGTGAAGGAAGACCAATGGAGGGATAGTGAGGCTTAATAATGGGAGGGGGTGGACAGAGGGTGACTGTGAAAAGGCAGAGATACTAAACAAATATTTTGCTCAGTATTCACACATGAAGGGAGGTACCTAAACCAAACAATAGAAACACTCTAGATATGGGGTTGATACCAGCCCATTCACAGAAGAAAGGGTTCTGAAAGAACTCTTAAAACTGAAGGTGGACAAAGCAATGGAGCCTGATGGATTCATCACAGAATTCTAAAAGAACTAAGGGTAGAACTAGTGACACCACTGACTACCCTCTTTAACAAATCATGGGAGTATGGGTGATACCTGAGAACTGGAGGAGGGCAGATGTTATTCCACTTCACAAAAGTGGGAGCAGGGCAGAAGCAGGAAACTACAGACCTGTTAGTTTAACATCAGTGATTGGGAAAATGATGGAATCACTTCTGAAGGAAAGAATTGTTGAGTACCTAGAGGCCAGAGGGGCACAGGACCCAAGGCAGCATGGATTCACAGCAGGAAGGCCATGTCAGACAAATCTAATAGATTTCTTTGACTGGGTGACCAAAGTAGTAGATCAAGGAGGGCTGTGGACATGGCCTACCTAGATTTTAGAATGACATTTGACACAGTCCCACAAAAGATTAATATACAAGTTGGCCAGCCTGGGAGTGGGTCCCAAGATGGTAGCCTGGGTAAAGAATTGGCTGGAGAACAGGACACAGAGGGTAATAGTAAACAGAGTCCACTCTGAAGAAAGGGGGATTACTAGTGGGTACCGCAGGGTTCAGTACTGGACCGGTCCTCTTTAATGTCTTTATAAGCGACATTGCAGAGGGACTGGAAGAAAAAGCATGTCTCTTTGCAGACAATACAAAGATCTGCAACAGAGTTGATACACAAGGTGGGGTGGAAAGGATGAGAAGGGACTTGGTAAGGCTGGAGGAATGGTCAAATGTATGGCAGCTTAGATTCAATGCTAAGAAGTGCAAAGTTATGCACTTGGGAAACAAAATCCCAGTGGAAGAGTACACAATGGGGGTGAGATACTAACAACAACAAAAATGGAAAAGGGCCTGGGGTAGTCTATCAGATGACCTAAAGGTGGGCAAGCAATGTGAGAGGGCAGTAAGGAGGGTTGGGGGATACTGGGATGCATAGGAGAGGCATCACCAGTAGAAAACAGGAAGTTGTTATCCCTTTGTACAGACAGTTGGTGAGACCCCATCTGAAGTACTGCATGCAGTTCTGGAGACCCTATCTCTGCAAAGACATAGACAGGATGGAGGCAGTCCAGAGGAAGTCAACTAAAATGGTGCAGGATCTGCACCAGAAGACATATGAAGAGAGACTTAAGGAGCATAATATGTATAGCCTAAGGAAAGGATGGAGGGAAGACATGATAGAAACTTTCAAGTACCTCAAGGGAATCAGCAAAGTCCAAGAGGGTAACATCTTTCAGAAAGAGGTGTGCAAGAACAAGGGGCAACATTTGAAGATTGAGGGGGATGGCTCAGAGGTAATGTGAGGAAGTATTTTTCATGGAGAGGGTTGTGGATGCATGGAACAGCCTTCCTGAGGAGGTTGTGAGTAAAAAAAGTGGTGGATTTCAAGAATGCATGGGACAGTCATAAGGCAATTCTAATGGGTGGGGTAGGAAGAAGTAGGCTGTTGGTTAACTAGGATCTGCAACTTATCCAGTAGGTAAGGAAATGGGCAGACTGGGTGGGCCAAGCAGTCCTTATCTGCTTCATATTCTATATATACAATCACATAAAATGTAGGTACAAGTGCTGAGGGCAACATGCATGATATTTATAAATAAATCACCTACTCTGGAATAGTGGAAGCATTTCAGCAGTAGAAACTCACAGGGGTGGGACGGGACAGACAATTAAGAACATGAGAGAGGCAAAAATTAGAGAGGTAACAAGGGTGAAGTACAGAAGGAGTGGGATGGATGGGAAGCAGGGGATGGAGTGCAGAAGTGGTGAAGTGGAGGGTGAGGAGGGTGAGGACCACTATCCAGAATGACTGTTTTGTTCCAACAGACATAATCAGAGCAGACAGGAACTAGTGAGTGTAAGGTGGAGGTCAATGATGGGGTGGTATGTGCAGGAATCATGTAATTTGGTTGGTAACCTCATTTTTGAAGATATTTAGAGTTACCAAATTTTGTAATTTAGGGTAGGTTGTATGCATCCAAGCATCAAGAAGAGCACTTAAGTATTTTTATACACTGCGGTAGTAAAACCCTGGAATTTGCTGCTGATGGATGTTATTATTAGCAGTACTAAAATTTCTTTTAAAATAGGTTGGACTTATACATTTTGTCTCATCCTTGTTTTACTTATTATTAATAAATGAGAGCAGTTATGAGCCTCTCACCCCCCATGGCTTTCTATTAGTCCTAGTATGAATCCTAGTATGGCCATCTTTATGGAAGTGGGAGTGAGATTTAGGGACATCCAGCTTGATATCGAACTACTCCCTAATGGAGAGAGGCAGACAGTGTGTGGAAGAGACCAAATATGTATGAAGTTTTAGTAGGAGGGCTTTGTAAAACATAAGAGTGAGTGGAGAAGTCATCTGGTGAACAGAGAAGCCCAGCCCAAAGAAGCATAACAAATTGCAATGATCAGGTGTGAGGATGGGTATTTAAGGTGAAGTGTATTGCCCTGTGTTATAGTGTGTTGAGTGACTGCAGAAGGTATCTGAACAGCAGCCATATATCACATCTGCATAGTTCAGTACAGGGATGAATGTGGTCAGTACCAGTCTCAACCTGGCTTGTGGGAAAAGGACCTGTTCCTAAAGAAGAAACTGAGCCTTTGCTTCAGCTTTTAGCAAGTGAATCAATATGCAGAGAAGGACAGGTGGTGGTCCAACAAACACATCCAGGAACTTAAATTTGTCAACAACGCTAGGTTGTCACCAAGTAGGGTTTGATGGGTGGCAGTAAGGAGAGGTTTTAGGAAAGAGGAAAGTAGTTAGAGTGGAAATAAATTACCTTACTTTTTTAGCATTCAGAAGGAGATTGGTCTGTAACAAATTATGCTGAAGGAAGTCATATTCAGCCTGAAGTTCTACACAGACCTCAGTTAGTGAGGATTTCAAGATATAGAGGACAGTGTTGTCTGTGGATAAGTGGATTTTTGCTTTGTTCAAGTTAGCACTGATGGAATTCATATACTGTAGATCATGGACAGAAGTCCAAGAATCAAGCTCATCGTGCACCCCTTGTGAGAGGGAGAAGTGGGAGGAGCCATCCACCTTTATCTGCCGATCCTACTTGAGAGGTAGCTAGTAAAACAGTTCAGCATCTGACCAGTTATACCATGTCCATTTAGCATGATTAGGAGTAAATCATGGTTGACAAGGTTGAATGCTTTACTAAGATCCAGGAATACAGTGCCTAAGATCTGTTTTGCAGAATGGGGCAGTTAAATAATGAAACCCAGATTTGAGAAAAAAGGTCTAATCTGTCAGCACCAGCACCTTCTTTAAGTCTAGGTGCAGGAGCAGGTCTTCAGTTTGCTTATACTGGAATGGGGAAATGTGAAAGTGCTGTTGGTGGGTGGGGAGGGTTGATTGAAATATTCTAAATTTTAGGATACAATAGTAGCTTTGGAGGTGTTGAAGGCTAGACCTGCCATACAGAAGTGGACACTGAAGCTATCTAAGATTTGACATCAGTTAATGTCATATCCCAATGGGTAATCTTATCTGGCAGCATGGAGGTTGGTTTCTTTCCCTCCGCTGCCTTTATAACCCCAAAAACTTAGCAGGATTACCCTTTGCCATTTCAAAGGCTGATCAGTAGTAATTAGCCATGGCAAATCAAACCAATTTGGTGCAATTATTCCAACTAGTTCTAAAGTCCACCCAACCAGAGGGTTGTTTGGTACGCCTTGCAGTGGCCCATAACTGGCCCCTTTGTTTAGGGCACTTTTCAGGTTAGCACTTAACAATGGATAGGAGTGCATCCTGGTTCTGCATTTTTCATTGGGTTGTTTATTGATGATGCTATTTAGGAGTCAGTAAAAATGAAGACCGCGCCATTGACATTTCAGGTTCTGTAGAAGTCCACCCGTTTATGTCTCTCAGATCAGCAAGGTAATGTGCAAGACTAAATTGCGGAAACTCCTTTTCCAAATAAATTTGCTGGTAGACTTAGTTACTGGTAAACCTCTAATACAGAACATTGTGCAATGGTTGCCAACATCATTATGGAAAACTGTAGCGTGGGATAATTTGTGGCGTCAGTTGGTAAGGATCCGGTCAATTATGAGCTGTTTGCATTATTCCTAGGGTTGGGGCGAGTGAATTGCGATATTTATTGGTTGAAGCATGAATCATCTCAAACGCCTCTCAGTTGTTTACTTCTAGAGTTGGTATTTTGCCAGTCTAGATTTAGGTCACCAAGAATGTCTGCGGTTACTAAATGACTTAAGAGCTCCATACCCCAGTTGGCAGTCTATAGCAGCCTATCACATTTATGGTCTGTACCGGGAGATTAGTAAATTTAATGCCAAGCATTCAGATTCCTTCGGATTAGAGACAGCAATAATTACAGAAGCTGAAAACTTGTCCTTGACATATATGACAATGCCCTCACCCTAGATTGCTTATTGATACGGAAAATGTTGTTGAAGGAAGCGATATCAAGATATCCAGGATTTAACTTTTAGCAAGGTCTCAGTTACTACAAAGATATCAGGGTTAGTTTAAATACCCAAGTTTGGACATAGTCTATCTTTTTAGTAAGCTACACACATTTAGGTGCATACATGTCATACTTTTGGTGGCAGCAAACTCAGCGGACGAGGCTACAGCTAATGGATGGTCAGAGTTTAGTTCAATGTGTCCAGCACAGAACAAGAGCAGAAAGATCAGATTCTTGATCCATCTACTTAATCATTTGAATTTTTGAAAAGTGGGGAAACCTGCATGAGGGATGTGAGCAAGGCATCCAATTACTGAAGCTGGCGAGTCAGGATGGGTACATCTCACAGAAGAGCAGCATAGCCTGAAACTCTCATGGACATGGATAAGTCAGGAAGACAGCAAGTGTCACTTGCAGAAGAATCCCAAAGGAGGCTCATTGGAAGGGTAGAAGGAGGATTTGGCGACTGAGCAAATGAGTAGTATGAAGCAATCGTCTTGGAATTAGCTGATAAAGGAATGTGGATGGAAGGGTGAAGGAATGACAGATAGGAGCTGAAGGATAGCAATTTAGTCCACCAGCAAATTTATTTGGAAAAGGAGTTTCCGTAATTTAGTCTTTCAGATTACCTTGCTGATCTGAGAGACATAAACCGGTGGACTTCTACAGGACCCGAAATGTCAATGACGTGGTCACTAAAAGATACTCTGCTGCTCCTCTGGCACTATTGACAAGGCCCACTGGGCTGAATCACCTATCCACCCCCACCCCACCCCCACCGGGCCCCTCCTCTGCCAGTACCAACTGGTACTCGTTGAAATGCTTTTAATTGCACATGTGCAAGCAATTGTATGTAATACTATGTATTTCTTTCAGCTACCTATGTAAAACTATGCAATTCTATGTGTCTGTAGTTCTGTTATTATGTAAAAATCTGTTATTCTGTATCCACTGTACCCTGCAAATTATGTAAACCATGTATGTACATGTATGTCCCTCTGTGACGAGGTACTTTGTAAATGAGCCTCTGGCTCAAAGGTTGTGAACTGATTATACAATAAATAAAATAAATAAAGGAGGAGGAAAGGAAACATTATAAGGGTTAGAGATATGAAGCAAAGCAAGGGCACTTCAAGGTGAGAAGCAATGGGCTGTAGCCTGGGGTTCCCTCTATGATGCAAGAGCATTTCAGGGAGAGGATAAATGACTTTTTAGTTTAGAACTGCATCTGCATGTTGAACATAATAACCTGCAGATGGTAAAATGAGATGATGAAGGCTGAATAGTAGAGTAAAGGAAAACAGAAAGACTGTGTGGCCTAGAGGAAGGTGTCACAGACTTGGGAGAGGAATGAAAACCACAGGTGGATGAGTAAAACTCCCAAGAGAATAATTAGCAGTAGGTGACAACAGAAGGATGGGGTAGTAATTTAGGTTGTGAGAAAATGTTATGGGGACAGGTGGGAGGAGTCAAGAGTTATACAACAAGATGACATGAAATTATATTTCAGATTCTGAGTAGAACAGTGTTAGAAGAAGGAAAAGGTTGAGTAGGATATTAAGCCAATACAAGATGACTGTATGGCCTAGTGGAAGTGGCACAGACTATGAAGGGATTGTGCATTTCAGGCAGGTGTTTGAATCCCACAGGAGGAGATAGTTCAGATATTTTATAGGGGGACAGGTGGGCGTATGTCAGGAGCTATACATTAAGATGATGTCAAAGGTTATAGTTCAGATTCCAAGTAGAATAGTAGTAGAAGAAAGCAAAGGTTGAATAAAGTAATGAGGAAGATGAGATGGTTGTATGGCTCTGGATGGAAGCTGTCACACATTCCAGTGGGAAGTGTATACCACTGGCAGGTGTTTGAATCTCACAAGGAGATGGTACAGAAGAAGAATATAAGGGATGGAGTAGTATTTTATAAAGTTATAGTTCAGATTCTGTATAAAATAGTAGGGGATGTTAAAGAAGAGGACAATAGGGTGGAGGAGTATTTTATGAGGTTAGATTACAGATTCTGTGTAGAATAGTACGGGGTGGTAAAGAAGAGGAAAATAAGGAGTGGAGGAGTATTTTATGAGGTTATATTACAGATTCTGAGTAGGCTAGTAGTAGAAGAAGGTAAAGGTTAACTAGAGTATTGAGGAAGCCAAGCTAGCTGTATGACCTCGTGGAAGGTGTCACAAGACCGAGTTTTAACTGTGAGATATGCCTTACCAATTGACATGAACAGAGAGCAGGTGAGGTTTCAAGAGGGTTAAGAGGGTGAAAGGGAGGGGAACCAAGGAAGGTTTAAGGAATTAAAAGAGTGATAGCTAATCGTCCTGCTATGATAGCCTAGTGTTTAGTGTTACAGACTGTGATGTAGCAGGTCCAAGGCTTGATTCCCAGCACAAAAGAAAAACTGGAAGCAAAGTTGGCTAGGTGTATGTCCGATAAGAGGGGTGTGACAGGTTGGATCATAGACTGATAGTGAAAAGATACTTTTTATTAGGGAAGGGGGAGGAAACAGTGACTCCTAGTGGCCGAGGAGTTTAAAATGTAGCAGCAAAATAGGGAGATATCTCCAGAACAAGGAGAAGCAGTTGACAGGTCATGTGACCTGTTGTACCAATAGAGAAAGGCCCACCCAGGGTGGGTGAGCAAGGAGAAGCATGTGATAGGTCATGTGACCAACTGTACTAATAGAGGAAAGGCCCTCCCATTTTGGGAGAGCCAGTAGTGGTGACAGGCTAGAACAGTGCAGTCTGTGATCTCTGGAGAGGCTTTGAGGAGGTTCGCTACCTGAAGTCTTGAAGGCCTTTGACTCCCAGTGTGCTGGGGAGGGAAGGAGTGGTGACTGCAGCCTGGGGAGAGAGATAAAGAAAGGCTCACTGAAGGGACTAAAGGGCTATAGCAAACAAAGGATCAGAGGTCATTGCAGGAAAGGAAGGCAAAGAGAGGGGTGGAGAAAAGAAATGGGCAGACTGGATGGGCCTTATGGTCCTTATCTGCCGTCAACTTCTATGTTTCTATGTTTCTATGAGAGGCCAGTGAAGCAAGGCAAATGGTGACTACAGGAACACACCCAAAGGGTGAGGAAGAATGGAGAGAGAAACTATGAACAGAGAACAGAGAAGCAGGAAAATGGCTACCTAAGTGGGAACAGGTAACAACCAAGCATACAACAGTAACTGCAGCACAGATTGTAGCAGGCAAAGCATTACAGTGAAATACCAACTAGCAGTAGAACAATTAGGCAGGTACCAACTCCACTGAACAACAGAGGCAAATAGCAGCAAGCACAGTCAGAAAATCAATCAGACCTACTACGCAGATAGAAAATACATTTTCACAGTTAATGGGCCTGATTTTCAAAGCTTACGCCTGGTGTAATTTGACTTATGTCACAAAACATAGCACAAGTAGCAAGTTACACCAGCAGTTGTGACAACTGGTATTCTGCAAAGCAGCCTGTGACTGCTTGTGACAAAGTGGACATATCGCGACCAGTTACGCCTCTAAACCCCCTGTGATATAGCACTAGGGGTTATGGCAGTGGTTGCGCCTTATTCTGGAAGGGCAGCAACCAAGTCTCCCGAGTTTGTAATTCTCAAACACGCTCGTGGACATCCGCCAGTACAGTTACTCCCTCTTCACAAATGTGCCCCCCAGCCATCCCCCAGCACATGTAGGTCCCCCATTCCCCACAACCCACAATATTCCATAAAAGCCCCTGAGGGCTACTGCATGCCCCTGACCCCATTACTTCCCATAATAGCCCCACAGGGCTGGACTTGTGCCGCCAGATCCCCATTCCTGCAAAATATGCCCTACAGGGCTGGAATGTGCCCCCAACCCTTGTTCCTGCAAAATATGCCCTGTAGGGCTGGAATGTGCCCTCCCACTACCCACTCCTGCAAAAATATGCCCTGCAGGGCTGGAATGTGCCCTCAGCCCTGTTCCTGCATTACATGCCCCATAGGGCTTGCCTGCACTCTGAACCTGCAAGTTGCGAACCCCAAACCAACAAAACCCCACAGTGTCAAAGACGAAAACATCCTTGGTAGTCTAGTGGGACTAACATGGATGGGATGCTGCAGGTACACCCCTTTGTTGGGTGTACCTGTAGGAATGTCGCAAGTCATAGCACTTAGCCGCAGGGACCCTGCCTCTACAGAATCTGGCGCAGGGTTCTTGGTGTAACGGGTATGGTGCAAGTCACCTTTGGTGGTGACTTGCCCCACCCTTCCTGAATCAGGCCCAATGTTTCTAATTTTTTATATGTGTAAGAAAAGAGTGATGATCAGGGAGACACCATTTAATTCATTTGTTTTATTTTTTATTTAAGATAGTTTTATTTTTAGAGCCCAGTTGAAGTTTTTTTTTTACAGTGTAAAGGCAGCAGTCATGCTTTGTGATGGAAGATCAATTCTGGTTGTAGGAGGATTGATGAATGATAGTTCTGATTGTAGGAGGACTGATTTTCCCATTGTGTGATGTGGTTTAGGACCAGGATGACTGTGCATGAAACAGATTTTGTGCACATGATATATTTTGACCAATGAGACTTCTTTATTTTGGATGCCCATTTTAAAATGATAATATCTTGGGATGTTGTTGAAACTGTTCTCTGTACACAGACAGTAATATCTTGTAATGTTGTTAGAAGTGTTCATTGTACCATATGGTAATAAGCTCTTGGGATGTTGTTGGAAGTGTTCCTGTACTGAGACATGCAGAAATAGATTACTGTAGTTACCATATTGGTCCAAGTAAAACAGATCCAGAAGCAAGTGGTTTGATACATTTTATTGGACCAACATAGACGCATAAAAAGAAAACAATGTCTAAACTTTCAGACCAGCCAAGTCCTTCCTCAAAGACTTGGACTGTACAAAAACAGTAATGTCTTGTTGAAAGCAGTGCTTCAGATAACTCATTTTTGGACGTATTTACGTCCACAAATCAGCTCAAAACGTCCAAAAATGTAGGCTCCGGAGTCATTGACGTCCAGTAACATTTCTCTTAAATTAAAGCTGACGCCCATTTTTCATGGTGTGGATGTCAATTATGTCATTATTTTTAACAGTCTCCAGGCCACCAGTTGCCGTGGTAATGCTTTTTGTTTACTTCCAACTGATCGCAACCCCCACCCGCAAACTGCCATCTGATCATGCATGCTGCATCTGCATGCGCAGTCATCTTGGCACCATCATTAGTCATGGTGAGGACTGGAATCGGATGGGGATGCTGATTAGCCAAGACGACGAGTGAGCATATTAGACTATATTGCACAGCTGCAGTGTTGTAGATTACACCCCTCCCGACGCAAGAGACTGGGACAATTTTATTGAGTGAGTGCACAGTAGTCTGAGCGGAAAGCATCCATCCTGTCCCCATGGTAACCACACTAGTGACATGCGCCGCAGTGTCTGTTCGCCATACCCTGAAGCAGTTGAGTAGCGCGCTACAGCCTGGATGTCTCCCCACTTGGCAGGAGTGTCTGTCAGACTCATGATTGAAGTCCGCTGTCACTGGCTGAACCGAGAAATTTAATTATTTATTTATCAGCATGTCAGGTGTTTCTGTGTCTGGGGCATCTATCCTCAATCCACCCCACACTGTGAAACATGGCTCCGCTTTAATTTTGCAGCACTAAACAGACTTAGCTTAACTTTAAGTCAGTCTCTGAGATGCTGCTCGGATCCATGACCATGGAGACTGGATCAGATCCTCACTGCAATGCTGCACACTCTGGGTCCGCTAACAAACAGAGCAGCTGCATAGTCTGTCTGAGGTAAAATACTATTAACTTCAATAAATCTGAAAATGCAGTCTTCATTCATTGGGATAACTGACGTGACCAGCTGCAGGCTGCAGCATTGCCCGTATATGTCTGATGTTCTATGATATAGCCATGATTTTTTTCTTTGACCCACCTGCATGTTTAGAGGCAATGTCCCAGTCCCACTTGAGAGTCTAGAAATAAAATAATAGAATGGGCCCTAGGAATACTCATGGGCAAAAGGGGCAAATGGATATGTGTGTTGCGGGGGAGCATGCACTGTCGTCCCCTGCTCACTGCCTTACACATGTACCTATTTTCATCTGTAAAATGTTGGAGGGTCTGTGGTTCGGTTCCGGTTTATTTTTTCTCTTATTGTGGACCTGGGAACAGAGAAGAAGAGTTTTAGTGAGATGATCGGGAGGGGGTTCTGGGAGGATTCACTTTTGCTATGTATTTTAAAATTGAACATTGTCCCGACTTCTAATTTACTCAGTTCTGATTGGCTGCAATGCTGCATGTGTATTTTCCAGCCAATACCAGAGCACTGCAGCCACAGTCTTCACCTGCTGAAAGCACCATTTGTGTGCCACGCTTTTGCTCGATGGCCATTGAAGAGCTGCTCGTCGCTGACTGTTTCGGCCCTTTCCACGGGTCCAAGTCCGACTGCTCAGTCGGACATTGTCCACTGCGCCACCCACTGGGCATCATCCTGTAGAAGTATGAGGATTTGCTGTATCCTCCAGTAGTCCATAGTCTGGTCCTACGCCCATGTTGCGGCATCACCGATAGTAATCCCAAGGCCCGATCACACAGTAGCAGACAGACTGCAGCCATCTGGGAGATGGACAGTACTGTTATCATCAGTGCTAGGCCTCAGCATCAAGACCCTCCAGCCAGCCACAACAGGACCAGAAAAGTCAGTCTGGAGCAGGAGTCTCTGAGTTGGAGAGCCAGGCAGTGACAGCAGCAACCCAAAGCAGCCAGAGAGAGAGAGAGAGAGAGAGAGAGAGAGAGAGATAGAGCACCTCAGCCTCCTGAACTTGGTGTACTCCCAGCAGGACTCCAGGCTGTCAGACTCCTCAGTGTCCTCCTGATGGGGAATTAAAACTACACTTTTTCTCCTCTCTCAGTTGGGAGGGAAGAGATAACACAGACCGTGTTGTGGCCATACCTAATAAGGTAGGATACATTTTGAAGTACGCCTATACTACTATGTATGTATATGTACAGTATGACTGTTCTCAGATCCATTTTTATTATTCACTGTCAGACAGAGGCTAGCCTACTTTACAGTTGATTTGCTACATCACTGCTGTATTGAATGTATTTTAAACTGTGCAGACTGCAGAGTTGAACTGTACATGTATTTTACTACTCTTGCTGAAATGTATTTTGTGACTGACTTCGATGCACTTGGATTTACAATACAAAAAAGAAACAACAGCAGTGGCCCCAGTATTGATCTCTACTCAGAGAAGGGAGGCAGTATAGCACAGTGGTTAAAGGCTCTGAGCTGCAATTCTGGAAACCTGGTTTGAATCCCACAGCCCCACTTGCATACTGTGTGACCCTGAGCAAGTCTGTAAACTAGATTCAGCCTGTGGAGTCTTTTTCCTAACTAGCACAACCTCCTGTATCCTACTCCCAAGCCAGTCAGCAATCCAGTGTGTGTAATCTATATATCACATTGGTGTACTTTCACCAGAAGCTCATCACATACCACAGTGTCAGGTACAAGTATGGTTTGCCTTGTCTACCTCCCTTATTACTCCTTCCAGTAGTTTAATCAGGTTGGTTTGTATGACTTGTTGTCACAAATAAAAGGGCATGTGACAGGGAGCGAGGGGTTGGCTTTTTCAAACTGAAATGTAAGAGGTGCTAGGCTGCTAGCTGTGCACTCAGGCAAACTTGATAGATGGTTTGGCCTATTTCTGCTGGCAGATTCTCATGTTAAAATGATTTGAAAATGCAGTTTCTCCTCTTCAGTAAGTAAACCCTATATCCAACTATATTGAAAAGAGCTCATCTGCTGCTGCTGATGATGATGATGATGATGATGATAATTGATGATGCTGCCAGATGCTTAGACAATGTAACAGGAATTCCTCTGACCGTTTAGTCAAAATGTAATAGTTGTTTGTGAATATGAAGCATTTTGACTGCCAAAATTTGGCGACTGGAATTATTTTGACTTCCAAAAATTGACAGCTGGAGTATTTTGACTCTAGAAAACTGAAATGACTTCCAAATTTCAACCAATGGAAGTATTTGACTTCCATCCCCAAAAAATTATCTGAAGCCCTGGTTGAAAGTGCTACCTGTACACACACTGGAATATCTTGTGATGTTGTTGGAAGTGTTCCCTGTGATGGTGGCTCATTACCTAATAGCAGCTGTTGGGGCTTTAGAACTAGAATCCTTTTAAGTTTATTATTTCAGTGATGCTGATACAAGTTTACAATAATATTTTGGCTTGAAATCTTAGACTCGAACTTAACTTTTCATTTTTGATTTTACTTTATTCATTTTATTTTTGGTATAGTAGTTACTTGCTGCATGTATGGGGTTTCAATGTAGAGGTATTTACTGTGTTAATGTGTTTTGTTGTTTGATTGTTGGGTTAGAGAGGGTATAGTGGTTTATTGCTAAGGGGTTGTTTAATCTGGTTGTTTGGGGTTACTTGGGTTTTTAAGTTGCTTCACTTTCAGGGATAACATGTGTATGGGAGATAAAGGTGTGAGGCATGTTTTCTCCAGGGACCTCCTGCAGCAGTTCCATCCTTTTGTTTGCTCCACATTATCCCTCCCAGCAGAGGTCCTCAGCTGCTGTGTGGGGCTAGATATCCCTGAAGGTGTTGTAATAATAACCATGGGGAGGTCCAGGGTATAACATTCAAGCTTTGCTAGTTGTAAGAGTACTCTTTATATCATCTGCCAGTGAATGGGGTTACTGTATGCAGAGCTGGTGGAGTTCATTGTTGATTAGGTGTTGAATGCTTTCAGACTTTTGGTGCTGAGAGACTTCAACACCTGAATTCATTATAAGACGCTGTCCTTGGTCAACAGCTTCTCCAGCTGATGAATTCACTGAGCTAGCACAGACTTTTGCCTCTAGTAGGCATTAGCATTCTCAAACTTTAGAAATGATCTTCTCATCAGTCCTTGATATATGTGCGATCAGGGTTGATATGGTTTCTTGGTCAGATAATCACGCAGTGTAATTCCTTTGTGGGTCCCTTTGTTTTATTACTCCTCCTGTGGAGATGATCCAGTCTTATCTGAAATATATTCTGGAGTGTTGCAAACTCCTGGAGGTACTGAATGTCTAGGGCATGATTCATGCCTCTGTGCAGGGTTCTAAGAATCCTGTGGAACTATAATGGTGATCTTATGTCTGCCTTGGATTTCCTAGCATCTATCGTGTTTGTCCTTGACCTCCCAATGCAGCTCACCATGGTATTGAGATGCATTGTGCTGGTTGAAGACTAAGGGACAGAGGTTAGAGCATTCTTACCAGAGGTCCCATTCTATTAATGATGATTTGGCACTGAAAACTCACTATGGTGACCATCAATGAGCAATTGCCCTGAAAAGATAGAGTTCCTGTCACAGGCAATTTGCAGGGAGAAATTGGCCAGCTCAGCTCTTTCACACTGTGGACAGGTTATTAAATTCATCTTGTCTGGGATCCACTTGCGCTTATACTGCTGAGTTTGAAAATTTCTTTGCTGACAAGGTGTCCTCCATTAGAGCCATTAGATCAGGTATCTGTGCAAGTGGTCTGTCATGGACCAGCAACGGTCAGGTCCAGGGTGGCATGTCATGGGCCAGTGATGCTCAGGGCCTGGGTGGCATTTCTGATCCTCCATTAGATCAGGTATCAGCACAAGTGGTCTGTCATGGGTCAGTGATGGTCAGGACCCAGGTGGCATGTCATGGGCCAGCGATGGTCAGGGCCCAGGTTGTCTGTCATGAGCCAGTGATGATCAGGGTCCAAGTGGTAATGTTGATCTGCCTGCCTGGGGAGACTTTGGGCCAGTTGTTTTAGAAGAGGTGCTCAGGGTGTGATCGCAGGTTTGTATCCCATCCACTGTTTGCGGGATCCTGGTCCTACCTGTCTACTTTTAGATTACCAGGAGGTTTTGGATCCAGTTATTTCCCAGATTGTCGGGTATTCCTAGAGGCAGGGTGTTTTCCCATCTGTCCTTAAATGGGCAATGGTGAGGCTCCTTCTTATAAAAGTTCCTTGGACCCTGATGTGATGGGAAATTACAGACATATGACTAATCTCCCTATCATGGAGAAGATTATTGAGAAGGTGGTGGCTGAGCAACTTGTAGAGTGCCTGGAGAAGTTTAACATCTACAAACCTATCCAGTAAGGTTTTCATTCTCGCAATAGCACAGACACTGCCTTCCTCACAGTGATGAATGATATCCTAATAGTGAGGGTTCGAGAATTTCATACCATCTTGTTCCTATTAGATCTCTTGTCAGCATTTGACACTGTTGACCGCAGTGTGATTTTGAATCATCTGAGGAATTATGTGGGACTCACTGACACTGTGTTGAGCTGGTTTGATGCCTACATAACCAGGAGAATGCAGCAGGTGGTTCTTGGAAGTTTTGTTTTCATGGCCTCTGCAATATCTAGTGGTGTTCCTCAAGGCTCGATCCTTGCTCCTGTGTTGTTGTCAGTGTATATGTTGCTGTTGGGTGAAATCATTAGATAGTATGCATAGAGTTTCACTGCAATACAGATGATACTCAGCTAAACCTGTCTGGCACTTCTCATTGGCGTGATGCTGTTTCTGTGCTGGAGAGGTGTTTGGCTGAAATAAATGACTGGATGGCCTCAAACTAGCTATGTCCTAACCCAGGTAAAATGGAGGCCATGATTGTTGAGCCCAGTAAGAAGAACCCAGTGATGTCAAGTGGTTTAACATTATTGCCATCATTGGGTGGTCAACAACTCAGAGCAGTAGATGAGGTTAAGAATCTTGAGGCCATCCTGGACTGCAAGTTGGCTTTACCATCTTTGAAATATTGCCAGTATTAAGCTGCATCTAGCCCCGCTGACCTAGCTACTATGGTTCTTGCCTTCATCACTGCTAGGCTTGACTGGTACCAGGTTAATAAAGCGCTGTCAAAACAGCGCATGGATTACCACACAGCAGAAAGCGCTGAAGTCAGTACAGTGACAGGGATTTTACAGCGATCGGGAATAACCGTCTACCACTGTCACTGTATGGTCAAATTGGGAAGTGTCAAGGAGGCTGCAAGGGTGCTGCCTGATCGAACCCGCTCCTGTGGTGGAGTGGCTAGAGCACCAGCACCCAGCAGCTTAGTGGACCTGGGGTTGTGGTTCAATTCCTCACCGCAAAGAACAAGTCCCATTGTAGTTAATGGGGTGTTCGTGGTCCTTGTATTGTCTATGTTTTAACCAATATTATTTTGACTTGTGCAGTTTTGTCTGTGATGTTCTTTGCTGGGCGATTTCCTCATCGACATTATGATCCAGTGCCAGCTTGACTATTGTAACACTTTAGCTTCAGTTTAGTTTTTATTTCACACAAAACCATTTAGGCACAGACTAGCTTCAAAGGGTTTAGAGTCATGTACAACAAAAGACTATAACTGCAGAGTAAGTTCCAAGTGTACAATACAGTAACACTACAATTAAAGACACGGTGGGACAATACAGTACTATAGGTGCCAGTACAGTAGCTAACAGTACACAGGTATCTTGTTGATATTATATCCTGAATAACTAGGGTTATCTGTAGGTTTGCTGCAATGCCTGCAACTAGTTCAGAATGCTGCAGCCCAGCGGACTGTGGGTTTCTCTCATAGGGATCACATCACGCTGGTTCTGTGTGCACTGCAATGGTTGCCTCACAGAAGCACATAACCTTCAAGATATGTTTTGCTAACAGTCAGGGCCCTACATGGTTCTGTGTGCACTGCAATGGCTGCTGCCTATGCAGGGGCACATAACCTTCAGGATATGTTTGCTAACATTCAATACCCTACATGGTTCTGTGTGCACTGCAATGGCTGCCTATGCAGGGCACATAATCTTCAAGATATGTTTGCTAACATTCAGACCCTACATGGTTCTGTGTGCACTGCAATGGCTGCCTATACAGTGTCACACAACCTTCACGATATGTTTGCTAACATTCAAAGGCCCTACACGGTTTGATGTGCACTGCAATGGCTGTCTATGCAGGGCACATAACCTTCAAGATATGTTTGCTAACATTCAATACCCTACATGGTTCTGTGTGCACTGCAATGGCTTCCTATGCAGGGACACATAATCTTCAAGATATGTTTGCTAACATTCAAGACCCTTACGCGACTCTCTGTGTGTTGCAATGGCTGCCTGTGCTGTGGCACGTAACATTCAATATATGTTTGCTAACATTCAAGGCCCTACATGGTTCTGAAACATAGAAACATAGATTTTGATGGCAGATAAGGACCGCTGGCCCACATAGTCTAAGTTGTCAGCATGGCTCAGTTGGTAGCACATCCACCTCTGGACCAGAAGGTCAAGGGTTCTTATCCCACACCGGGATGGACTTGCACCTAAAAGCGCTGGCCTCTGAGTGCAGTATTGGGGGTGCTGTACTGCTGGGGTGTGCTGTCCTTGATGAGGCATTAAACCGAGGTCCCTTCTGCCGATCCTGGTGGGTGTCCAGGTGGAAGTAAAGAACCCAGGGTACTCTTCAGAAAGAGCAGGGAACATTCCTGGTATCCTGGCCAACATTCTCTTCCATAAACTGGTTCATGCAATTATCCAGGCTGTGTGTGGGTGATGATGTGCGATATGGCTCTCCACTACACATTCAGACACTTCACTACCAGTCTAGCATTGCTTGTAAAGCGCTTTGGGATACTGTGTAAGAAAAGTGCCATATAAACGCTGATTCTTCTTCTTCTCAGGTGCAGATCCCAGTTAAACAACAGACTACTTCATCCTACCACCCACCAGAATTGCCTTATGTCTGTCTCATGCATTCTTGAATTCTCCACTGTTTCTGTCTGCATGACCTCCTCAGGAAAGCTGTTCCATGGATCCACCACACTCTCTATGAAAAAATACTTCCTCACATTGCCCCTGAGCCTCCCCACCCATCTTCAAATTGTGCCCCTTGTTCTTGTACATCTCTTTTCTGAAAGATGCTACACTCTTGGACTTTGTTGATTCCGTTGAGGTACTTGAAAGTTTCTATCACGCCCTCCCTTTTCCTCGAGGGTATACATATTAAACTCCTTTAGTCTCTCTTCATATGATTTCTGGTGCAGACCCTGCACCATTTTAGCATTTTAGCTGCCCTCCCCTGGACTGCCTCCATCCTGTCTATGTCCTTGCTGAGATAGGGGCTGGATTCAGAAAGCATTCTGAAGATGCAAAACCTTCCCTAAGTCCCCAAAACTGCCATAGCTATGGAAAAAAGGGGACATTGCTCTGAGTGCTATTCATAAAACCTAAAAGCTGCGGAAAAAATACAATATAGATTGTGGAAAAGTGCAGTTGCAGAAGTTCCTGAGGGAAAAGGTAATTGACAGGTGTGGTACGTCCCCTCAAAGGCTATTCTCAGCCAGGTTTTTGCCGAGTTGCAGAAACAATGGTACACACATTGAGAGAGGTGTAACTCTCCTTAACACACTGCAGTAGTGCCCCAACAATTGAAAGCAATTATAGTGGAGGTCCGCACAGGTAATAGCATCGCAGTGGGTATATCAGTGGCTGATGTTACAGCAACATTAGCACACATTACCATGATATAGCAACAAACAACCACCAGGCCCAGTGCAGTCATGGCGAGAGCCCCACAGGCAGTAGCACATGAAGAGCCTGCAGTGAGTGCTACCCTGCAGGCAACAGTAACACCCCAGGAAGGGACGACCAGCAGTGGCAGTCAGCCACTTGGTGCCATGGTAGTGCTGGTACTTGTGGTGTTGCAGTGGTCCCAGTTGGGGAACTGGTTGCTGATCTCTCTGTGTGTGCTTACAGCTGCATGCTATGGCAGTACTGTGTAAGTCTGCTGCTCCAGCTAATTAGGGTCACTGTTATTGTGCCTCCGAAGCCATTCCCGCGGCTGTGGATCCACAGTTGTGGCTATTTACATGCACAACCTCCTGCAGCTGCTGAATTACCACACCTGAGGAGATCTTTTTAGGAACCAGCCGCGCTTGGTTTTCTATGAGTATACCGCACAACTGATGGAGGAGCTAAGATGGTGGCCACGTTGGCTGGCCACTGTCTGTAGCATAGTTTTGCACTGTAGTTTTAATTTATGTTTGCACTACATATTATTTTGGTTGATTCCGTATCTATATCCTTTTGGTTTGCCTTGTTTTAAGATTTTTACTATTGCAAGGCATGGTCGTTTGCCCCTATTTTTGTTTGAGGTCTTGGAGTTGTGGATCATGTACTGCCTCGCTGGTTTTGGCTGCTGTTTCGTGGGTGTGTTTGGAGCGGTGTGTGCCTTCCCTTGGATCGAGGGCTGAGGATTGCCAGACTGCAGCCTGCTCGCTTTGGGATTATCTGGGCTGCTTTTTCCTTGTAGCAGCTCTTGGGGTGTTTTTCAATGCCTCCAGTCCTGTTGAACTACAGACTGCCAGTTCAAGGGTGAGGATTCCGGTCCTGTTGAATTACAGACTGCGGTTTAAGGGTGAGGACTGCCGGATTACAGCCTGCTTGTTCTGGGATTGTTTGGGCTGCTTTTCTTCATGGCAGTTCTCGGGGTGGTTTTACTGCCTTCGGTCCTGTCGAACTACAGACTGTGGGAGATCGTTGGAGTCTGTGTAACCTGTTTATGGAATTGTTGGCTACTGTGGGATTGCTTGCAATAGTGAACACTGCCCGATTAACTGTTTGAACTTTGCCAAAGTGTGACCAAACCGAGGATTTGGCAGTGTGTGTGTTTGGGGATCTGTAGCACTAAGAAGAGTGTGAAGACTGGAGGATTCGAAACCGTATGAATTTTATCTTTTGTTGGTTTGACTTATTGTTTTCGTTGGGGTGCCTGTTGTCGATATGCAGAATCCGTTAGATCAGGACTAAAGACCCTGAAAGTGTGGGTGGCCAGTCACAGGAGTCTGCTTCTACCCGGGAGGCTGGGCCTAGTCGAGCTGGGGAGCCGGCGGTTGGGATTCAGGTTTCTCCTAGGCCCTTGCTGGCAAGCGGTGGGCTGGCATAAGTAAGGGGTCGAGGTGGTGGGGCTGACTTTTCCTGTGGTTGGGCCTCACAAAAGGGTTTTAAGGAATCCAGTTGTCTTTAGAACTGGACTGCTATCGAGTCTTGCACTTTTTAAGAATATTTAATCTAATTTTGGATGTTTCTTACCATTGGAAGAATGTCTTCTGGGAAATAAACTGCTTTTGTTTCTTTTGTATTTCGAGCAGTGAGAGTGCCCGGTTTTGTGGGCACCCTGGGTGTGAGAGGTCCTGGACGCTTAACAACCTGTACTGTTTATTTAGTTTATGTTGGAAGTTCTCTGTATTCGGAGCAGTGAGAGTGCCCAGTTAGTTTGGGCACTCAGGTAGTGAGAGGACCTGTGGAGCCTAACTAACTATATTGTTTATTTAGTTTATGTTGGATGTTTAGAGCAGTGAGAGTGCACGACCACTCTGGGTACCCAAGTAGTGAGAGGACCTGGGGCGTAATAATCTGTATTGTTTATTTATTATTTTTGTTACTAAAATTATAATTTTATTTTACTTTATGTTAATGGGAATGCCTTGTGAGAGGAGGGATATTCATTTACGTGGATGCAGTTTTATCTTTTATCTGGATTTCCTGATAGCAACTTCTGATGGTGATTTAACATCCTGTTTAGTTTTTAGTTTTAGTTTTATAGTATTTATTTGATTTATGTTTGTACAAATCTGTGTTTACGAGCTAGATTTGAAGTGTATTGGTTCTCCTTGAGCCATGTCTGGGGTCTGGGATATACATCACTGTTCCACCCCCAGGTCATGCGCTATTCAGCCTCCGTCTTCATGCCCTCTGCCTCTTTTCCCCACGCTGCTTTTTCCACCTATCAACGCTGCCGGGTTTTGGATATTGCCCGCAGGAGGGTGGGTGGGGCGAGGTGTAAACAGCGGAGGGCGGAAGAACGGGCTCTCACATCAGGGTGGTTAAGCCCAGAAGATGCCCTGGGATGAAATGGAGTCTAGAACGTGGTCATCTTGTTTGGTCTCCATACCCAAGGGCACCTCCACTGATGGTGGGCAGGTGGCTGGGGCAATCCAGGAGTTCTGTCCAACTCGGGCGGTGTTATGCAACACCAGATCTGTTGGGAACAAGACTGCCATTATCTCAGACTTGGTGGGCACAACGGATCTGGCACATCACACGAAACCTGGCTGGATGGTAATGCTGGCCCCTGATTTGAGGCTGCAGTTCCGCCGGTATTTGGTGAAACACCAACCGAGATTGGACCACAGGGAGGGGTTGTGGTCTGTTTCAAGACTGAATTGGATCTCACAAGTGTCCCAGTTGAGGAAACCAGATCATTTGAATGTGTCGTAGTAGCAGGTGAGGGTTATAGGTTGGCTCTTATCTACCGTCCACCCAGGGACGAGAAGCTATTTCTTAAGGAAGTGGCGGACTTGTGGTCGACCTGAGGTTTGAGTCACCCAGGCTGATGATCCTGGGTGACTTCAATGCCTGGATCGACGATGAACTCTCGCATTTGGACAACTCTTCCTCCATGATGAATTCATTGGGCCTCACACAGGTGGTTACCTCTGCTACTCATAAACATGGCCATTCTCTTGACCTGGTTTTCCTCCTGGGGATGGAGGCCTCTGATGTGGGGTGGAACCCGTCAGATGGTCGGACCATTACACTGTGCGATTCAATTTTGCACCTCTTTGTGGGCCAGCCCTGTGGAGATGGTCAAGTACCGCCCTTTATGGGATGTGACTCCTGATGGTCTAACTGCGATACTTGATCTATCAGAATTTCCTGTGGCTAGCATGGATCCAGAGGTTTTGGTTCTGGCATATAATAAGGCCATTACCTCAGCACTGGAGTCCATTGCTCCAGTCCATGTGCGTCCTCTTTCCCTTCACCCTCGGTCTCCGTGGTTTGATGGGGACCTGAGGAGATGCAGAGACTAGGATGCAGGTTAGAGCGGTGCTGTCGGAACCGGCTTAGATGCTGACCATCTTAGACAGCTAGAGCATTATCGATTCTATCAGTCAGAAATTTCCCATAAGAAGGCAGAATTCCTGTTCGGGAAATTGCTGCTGCTCAGAACCGACCAGCTCAGCTCTTTTGAACTGTGGACAGGCTGTGCAACCTAGCCTGTCTGCAGGTTCATAGAGCTTTTTCACAATTGCAGTGTGATGAGCTTTCTCAGTTCTTTGCTGATAAGGTGGCCGACATCAGATTGGAGACCCGTGCAGCACACTCTGTGGGAGTTGTTGAAGATCAGTGCTTGGTCACTATCCCTCCTTTTCCTGGAGTTCCTTCAACGTCCGTAAATCGGAGATGTTATGAGGATTGTCCAGGGTATGCGCACTACATGCTGTAGTTTAGATCTGGGTCCTACATCCCTGATAATGGGCTGTGGTGGTGTTATCAGTCTGGTTCTGGTGCAGATAGTCTGGTTCTCCCTTGACTCCGGTGAGTACCCCTGCTCCCTGAAGGAGGCAGTGGTGACACCTTCGTTGAAGAAGGCTTCTTTGGACCCAGACTCTCTCGCTAACTACAGGCTAATCTCTAACCTTCCCTTTGTGGGAAGGTGACTGAGAAAGTAGTGGCTGCTCAGCTGGAGAACCATTTGACCATCCATAGCATCTACGAACCTCCAATCCGGTTTCCGAAAGAGGCATAGTACCGAGACTGCACTGGTTCAGGTTCTCAATGATCTCCTGATGGTGAGAGACCAGAAAAAATGGTCCATTGTGGTACTTCTTGATCTGTCATCAGCTTTTGACACTGTTGACCATGGGGTTCTGCTTGAGCACCTGAGATTCATCTGTGGGCTCTCTGGTTTGGTCCACAGATGGTTTACTTCATTTCTCACTGGTAGAACTCAGAGGGTGGTGTCGGGTTTTTCTCTGACCCTATCTCTCTGTCTTATGAGGTGCCCCAGGCCTCAGTGCTGTCTCCCATGTTGTTTGCAGTGTATATGCTTCCCTCGGAGACATTGTAAGACAGTATGGCTGAAGTTTCATTGCTATGCTGATGATACCCAGCTCTATCTGTCTTTGCACCCAACCAGGATGGAGCACTCTCAGTATTTAATAACTGCCTCACCAAAATCCAGGGTTGGATGAAGTCCAGCTAGTTGAAGTTGAACCCTGGGAAGACAGAGGTGATGGTTGAGGATCCAGGTCGCCGAATAGGGGGTGGGTAGCAGGTCAATCCATAGGTTTATTCCTTTGGGGACTCCAAGCTTCCTATCTCTGAACAGGTGTGAGACCTAGGGATGATTCTTGATGATGGGCTGACACTTCATTTGCAGGTGTCGGCTGCCGTTAAGTTATCCTTTATCATCTGAGGAACACCGCTAGGATCAAGCACCTTGTTCCATCTGGGGACCTTCCTACATTGATCCATGCTTTTGTGACTTTGCGTTAGATTACTGCAACTCCCTTTACTTTGGGCTTCTGGGGTTGATATCTGCTGCTTGCAGCTGCTGCAGAATTGCACAGCCGGTTGTTGATGGGGACTCCTCAATCTTCCCACATCACACCAGTGCTGCGGAGCTGCACTGGCTGCCAGTTCACTGGCAGATCACCTTCAAAGTTGGATTACTGACATATAAAGCCCTACATGGACTGGGTCCTGACTACCTGAAAGAGCTTTGGTTCCTTACCCCTGAGCGATCGCTCCTCTGCCAACGAGGGGTTGCTAGAGATCCCGAGTGGTGTTTTTAAAATCTTCTGGAGCCCGGGATTTATGTTTATGGCACCAACCCTCTGAAATTTCTACCCCATTGGATTAGGGAGTATGACTGTGGGGGACTTTAAACAAGCACTGAAAACATATTTATGGAACAAGGCTTATGGTGATGGTGTTGAGGAAGACAGACTTAATTGTATTGTATGTTTTATAATGTAGTATTGGTTTTAAACTATTTTAACTGTGTACTGCACCTTCATATCTGAAAGGCGCATTAAAATAAAGTTTATTATTATTATTATTATTAACTGCATTTCCACAGTGCTGCAGGCATTTTTCCCACAGCTGCGGGATTTCTGGCTTCCTTTGTGAATCTTGCCCTGGGTCTCCAGATCTGCATGCAGTACTCAGATGTGGTCTCACCAACTGTCTGTACAGAGGGATAACAACTTCCTGTTTTGTACTGGGATGACTCTCCTTATACATCCCAGTATCCCCCAGCCATCCTTACTGCCTTCTCACATTGCTTGCTTACCTTTAGGTTATCTGATATGACTGCCCCAGGTGCCTTTCCATTTTAGTTGTTAATACCTCTTCCCCCATTGTGTACTCCTGGATTTTGTTTCCAAGTGCATTACTTTGCACTTCTTTGCATTGAAAATTAGCTGCCATACTTTTGACCATTCCACCAACCTTTCCAAGTCCCTTCTCATCCTTTCCACTCCCTTGTGTATCAACCCTGCTGCAGATCTTTATGTCATCTGCAAAGAGGCATACTTTCCTTCCAGTCCTCTGCAATCCCACTTGCACATCCTGTGTTTGTACAACCCACCCACTGGAGGTGTGGAAAGTCTCCAGATCTTACTACAACATGTGTCTCAATCTGTGAAACTGAACGAGTGTATCCTGTTGGGGACGCCAACTTAAACTGGCTAGGCCTGAATCAAGGTAACCTTGCATCTATGGTCCAAAAATATAACTTTCTACCAACTTGTCACAGAATGCACGAGAATGACTAACACGCAGACAGGAATGCTATTAGACTGGGTTTTCACCAACAGGCCTGACCATGTATCCAAAACCACTGTACTTCCGACTCTCTGACAGACCACTCTCCCATGGTCTGTCACTGGCTGCTCCTGTCAGCCGCCTGCGCCTCGGTCCCGCCTCATCACCCTTACCAACTTTGCAGCTTTGATGTACAAGCATTTCTCAATGACATATCTAATTTGGACTGGTCCGACATCTACAGTGCAACAAGTGCTGAGGCTGCCCTGGATGTGTTCCTCAGCAGGTTTGGGGAGGTGCAAAGGATGCATGTACCTAAGATAAAAGAAGGGTCAGGGGCAACAAACTAGGTGGCTGAGCAAAGATCTTCTCCACAAGCTCAAACTCAGGGACAAACTCTGAAACATTATAAATCCACCGGGCTGCCTGTGATCATCAGGCTTACAAACAGCATAGAAACAAATGTAAGAAACATATCAGGTTTGCAAGAGCAGATACTGCTAAGACCTTTTAACCAGCTCTGCTAATGATCCTCAAAGATTTTGGAATCATATAAAACCTTCCTCGAACCCTCAATCCTTCACCCCCAGGACATGCTACTACAAGGGTCCACTGCAATGACTCCTCACCATTGCCAATGCCTTCAACCAGCAATTCTCGGACCTATCTGCTATCACGTCCTCTTTAAAATCTCTGCCAGCTAACTCTCATCCATACTCTAACATGGTAAGCTCCAATCCACAACTTGCCTCTAAAAGATTGTTTTACTTTAAAAGGATTACTGAAATCAAGTCTTCAAACTACTGTCGGGGATATCTGAGAACACTAGCCCAGGCTCTGACACCCTGGAACCTCGACTCTTGAAAATAGCTGCCCTCCTCATATCCGCCCACTTGCCAGGATCTTCACCTTATCTCTCTCTACAGGTACTGTCCCCGAGATTTGGAAGGCTGCCATAATCACGCCAGTTTTCAAAAAAGGGAGCAAAAATGACTTGTCAAACTATAGACCCATTGCCATACTCTCGGTACTGAGTAAAATACTTGAAAAGATAGTAGCCACCCAGGTCACTGATTTTATTGACTCCACAAATGCACTCTGTGAAGCGCAACATGGCTTCAGGAAGCACCACAGTACTACAACTGCTCTGACTAAATTCACATCGGACGTTCTCTCAAACATGGACAGAGGGCAGCTAACAGGTGCTGTGTTCATTGACCTTACAGGGCCTTTGACCTTGTTGATCATCCACTACTGCTTGCTACCCTCAAAACCTATGCTTTCACCCCAGTAACGTCCTGGTTCAGTAGCTACCTCACCAACAGGTCTCAAGCTGTAAAGCTTAACTCAGCCATCTCTGACAGTACCACGATCAATATTGGCGTACCACAGGGCTCTATTCTCGGTCCACTCTCTTCTCATTATTTATCAACAACTTGCCCAACGTAATAACGTCAGGCAACTCACTACTCTATGCTGATGATCTTGTTATATATGCTCACTCTGACAACATCTCTCACCTGAATTCCACACTGTCATCAGCCTTCCACCTCTACGCAGCTGGCTTGAAGCTCATCGGCCTATACTCAATGCTAGCAAAACCAAGGCCATGCTCTTTGGATCAAATCATAAGCTAAGAGCCTGCACATCTCCACTGACAATTCCTGATATCAATGGATCCACCCTTGAGACTGTAAGTTCTTTCCGCTATCTTGGGATACAGCTTGACCAAAATCTTGACCTGAAGCAGCATATCCAGGAGTCATGTAAGAATGTCAACTGTAAGCTGGGTGCTGCCTACAGAACAAATTTTATGCTCACACCACCGCCAAACTTGCTATTGCCAGGGTATCCTATTACCTACTCTGTCTTATTGTGCACCTATCCTCACCTTGGCAAATAAAACCGCTCTACAGAAATGGGACACCACCTACAATAATGTCTGTAGATATGCAGCTAAAGCACCACGCCTGACCAGTTCTTGCCAACTTTACAAAGGGTTAGGCTGGCTATCCCCTTCCTCCACAAGGCTATACTACCTTGCAGCATATCAGACTCCATAATCACAGTGTCGAAACCTGTCACATTGTCCGAACTACTCCAACCTGTAATACCATCACGTGACCTGAGGTCGTCAGACAAGTCTTTTTATCAGTTCCCCACTGCCGTGCCTCCAGGGTGCTGGTGCCTTCAGGTGCACTGCCCTCTCGCCTGGAACTTACTGCCTATGGATCTGAGAAGTGCTCCATCACATCTAGCCTTCAAGTGGGGACTTCGCTCGTACTTCTACTCTATAGACCATTGCACTTGTTTTGATCCCACTTAAACTTTGTAACCTGTCTAAATCAATCCTCCTTGCCATATACTCACTTGTCTACCTCCCTTGATTGCTCTGTCACTTGGTTTGTCTGATTGCCTTTAATTGAACTGTCTACAAGACTGCCTGCACTTTCAATGTAATGCTTACGATCTTCTCATATGGACACTCTATTCCAATCATGATTGCTGCCTAATTGCCCTAATGTTGTAATATGTATATTATCCTGACCTTTTATACTGCATATCCAACATTGTTTACTCTCTTCTGACTTTGTGTATAATTATGACATAATCCTTCTTTGTTTTATCCTTCGTCAGTTCTACTGTGTAGTACTAAACCATAAGATGTATCTAATTGTTAATGGGTACTGGTCCCTCTTGCTTTCCCTCTGCCCTCTCACTCCTCTCCCCTCAGTCCTACCTGGTCTCAGTTCCATAACCGGGCCCTTTTGGCTTTCCTGCCAACCCTTATCTAGCCGTACTTTGGTCATGACGTCTCTATGCCCAGCGAGTTATAGTTCCATAGCCCGGGTCCTTTAGCTCTTTCCCACAAAAGCCGTGACTAGTACTGTCTGCTGCATGAGTCCCTTGAGCCCAGCTGAGTTTTAGTTCCACACCCTGGTCTTCTTAGTGCCTTTTCCTCTGCTAACATTATTGCGCTCGCTTCTTGTCGTACGTGCTTTCAGCCCAGCCGCCTCTCTGATCCTGCTCCATTGCTATTGGATCCCTTTGTACCTTTCCACTAATTGCTGCGCTTGAAATTGTGTCCCTCAGCTCCTCCTTGCTCTCACCTCTGGTTTCATCCTCTTGCTTTCTGCAAACTCTTCCCTCCTACCTATCGTTCATCCCCCCGCTCTGCCATCCCTTGGTTCCGCGAGCCCGGCTGTGTATCCCTGCCTCAGCACCGCAAGGCCATTAGCTGCTATCTTCCGATCCTTCTGATCTTTGCCCTCCACCTCTCATCAGTTTCACACCTCCTTGTCGTCCTACAATCCCCTTACCTTCCCTTTCCTCTCTCTCTCCCTAAATGTGATCTCCGCCAGTACCATCTGCCTATTGAAACCGTGAGTGCCTGACTTTGAAAATCATATGTCTGTACTTGTACCACTGTACCTTTGCCTGTATTATGTTAACTAAACTGACCTATTTTGTACTGTAATTGTGTCTCCTGGGTTGTGCCTGAAAATAGTCACCTGTTGGCTAGTGCACCTACCGGTTAATAAAAACTAAATAAATAAAAATAAATAATGTCACTTATAAAGACATTAAAAAGGGCCAAACCCAGTACTGAACCCTGTGGTACCCCACTATTAATCCCCTTTCTTCAAGTGGACTCCGTTTACTATTGCCCTCTGTGTCCTGTTGTCCAGCCATTTTTACCCAGGCTACCACCCTGGGACCCACCCTCAGACTGGCAAATTTGTTTGTTAATCTTTTATGTGGGACTTTGTTAAATGCCTTGCTAAAGTCTAGGTAGGCCATGTCCAAAGCCCATCCCTAGTCTGCTACTTTGATCATCAGTCAAAGAAATCTATTAGATTTGTCTGACATGACTGTCCACTGTGAATCCATGCTGCCTTGGGTCCTGTGCCCTCTGGTCTCTAGGTACTCAACAATTTTTTCTTTCAGAGTGATACCATCATTATCTCTACCACTGAGGTGAAACTAACAGGTCTGTAGTTTCCTGCCTCTGCTTTGCTAACACTTTTGTGAAGAAGAATCACATCCACCCTCCTCCAGTCCTCAGGTACCATACCATCCTCCCATGATTTGTTAGAAAGGGTAGTCATTGGTGTCACTAGTTCTCCCCTTGTTCTTTTAGAATTTGGGATGAATCCTGTCAGTGCCCCATTGCTTTGTCCACCTTCAATTTTATGAGTTCTTTCAGAACCCTTTCTTCTATAAAGGACTGTACTGACCCCTATCCAGAGTGCTTCTATTGACTGGATTAGGTACCAACCACCCCTCTTCTTCATTGGTGAATACTGAGCAGAGTATTCATTCAGTATCCCTGTTTTTCACTGTCCCTCTCTGCTCACCCACCCTCCCTTTATTAAGCCTCACTATCCCTCCCTTGGTCTTTCTTCACTCCCTAATGTACCTATAAAATGTTTATCCCCTTTTAACTGAGTTGGCTATCTTTTCCTCAGTTTGGGCCATTGTCTATTCTGACTGCTATCCCCCTTCCTTCTGTTTTAACTGATACAGTTCTCTGTCCTGCTCCTTCTGTGTTCCTTTTACTTTCTGAATGCTATCTTTTCTCCCTAACCCCCCACCACCTCTTTTGAGAATCATAATGTTTTTCTTTCATTTTGATATGTTTATTTGCTTCACACAAAGGCTTGTTGCCTCTGTGATGGCAGTTTTGATGTTCCCCATTGTTTCTCCACCAATCCTTCTTGCCTGTTTGCTAGTGCTTTTCTGAGGCACTCTCCCATTTTGACAAAGTCAGCCCTCCAAAGTCCAGTACCCTCATCTCTTTATAGCTTGACTCTGCTAGTGTTTATCGTGAACCACACTGTTTGGTGGTCACTTGTTCCCAGATGGCTTCCTACTTTTAGATCTGAGATCCTCTCTCCATCCCCATTTGAGAGTACCAGGTCTATGATTGCTCCTCCTGAGTGGGTTCCAACAGTATCTATCTGAGGCATGCCCTGTATGGCATCGAGAATGACCCTGCTCTTGCATATGGCTGCAGCAAAGGTGCTCCAGTTAACATCTGGCATATTCAGGTCCCCTATCAACAATATCTGCCCTTTCTCTGACATCCTAAGGATGCCTTCTATCATTTCCTTGTCCATTTCCTCCCTCTGAGACGGCGGTCTGTATACAAATCCCATGCAGACTGTGGTGCCATTTCCAGTCTCCAGGGTGACCCACAGTTCCTCCTCTCCTCCCTGTTTACCTTTCTGTTCTGATGCTTTGATCCCTTCCTTAGGTGAGAGCTACTACTCCTCCTCCTCTTCTACCCTCCCTGTCCCTCTGTAGATAGTGTACCCTGGTATGCTGACATCTCAGTCATGGTTCTCTGTGTACCATGCTTCTGTGACTGCCATGATAACCAGGTGTCCCTCTTCCATCAAGGCCACAGGTCAGGGGAGCTTGTTACTAGACTATGGGCACTGTTACTCATTACCGTCCATTTTGATGGCCATACCCTTTTGCCCCATCTCTGTCCTTACTGCCTATGTCTTTTCTCCATTTACCCTGCCCTTCTCCCTAATGACTTCTCTATCTTGGTGTTCATCACTAGCTACCCGAGTTTTTTTGCAGGGGCTAGGATTTCACTGCTCCTTTTCAGTGCCTCCCTATTGGCTAGATTAAATGCTTGCCAGTGAAGCATTTAAATTATCACGTAGGATCCTGGAACTTCTCCTATAGAGATGCAGACCATCATACCAGTATAGCCCTACATCCCTCCAGGTGGACCCCAGTCCCCAATGAAGCCAAAACCCTGAGTTCTGTACCAGTGTTTCAACCGTTGATTGAATCCCATGGTGTGGAGCACCCTAGCCACACCCATGCCATAGACAGGGAGCACCTCTGAGAAGGTTACCATGCATGCTACTTGTCTAAGGCCCTTTCCCAACTCTACAAACTCCTCCTGCACTGCTCCAATCCCTTTCCCAGTCAGGGCATTTGTCCCTAGGTGGACAATGACATCCAGCTCCTCTCCCATGCAACTGCCCCCATGATCCTGAGGATTCACCCTGTCCCTCAAGCCATGGCACCAGGCAGGCACCTTACCTCCCCCCCAGTTCTACCCTTCTAACAATGGGGCCACCCCCAGGAGTTATTTTCTTCCTCTGTGGGGTCCCATGCCACCCTCATGTGGGTCTCCTTTGTGGAGGTTCACAGCATCCTCCTTGGTCTCCAGTGCTGGTGCATCCATTGAGGAACCACACTCTGCCAGAGTGGCATACGAATTGTGGAGGTACAGCTGGAGGGATGCCTCTGTTCCACCAACCTCACCCTCCTGAGCCCACTGTGGTCCAACCACTCCTCTTTCTTGTAAACCTCTGAGGCACCAGTGGCAGCCCTGTTGGTCCCTGGGTGGGAGAGGAGGTCCTCCAAATCCTGGCCAACTCAGCCCAGAGAGGTGCCTGCAGATAGGACAATACTGCATCCTCCTCCAGAACATCTCCTGGAAGACTGCCACTCGGCAGCCACTGCACTGCACCACTCCCATCTAATCTTATTTGTGGCCCCATAACTGTTGTTTTGTATGCTTACTCTTTCTCTCTCTGTTTATTTATTTTTAATTTATTTTATTTTTTCTTCCCTAGTTTCCTACTACCTCTATGCTCTTAAAGCCTCTGCTTTTCCTGTTCTGGGACAGGAAGTTGCTGCATTCCTCAGTAGTCTCCTCCTTATTTGCTCAGAGTCAGACCTCCAGCAGCCCGGGGTGGAGAGCTACTCTTTTCCTTCTGGGATGGTGGAGTCTTTGTGCCTCAGTGATCACTCCTTCCTGCTCCCAAACAGGAAGTTCCTGTTGTCAGTCAAATCCTGTGCCTACAAAGTGGAACACGCTAAGGGTGGAAGGGAGGGAGGGAGGGCTATATCATCCAGTAAGTAGTAAGGTTCTAACAGCACCTCCTTCCTCTTGCTGTTCTCTGCCAAAAGCTATTTAGGCAGTTTTAAATCCAAACACCTAGCTTCCTGTTGCCTACAACTCCCTCTTATTCACAGTTCCCTTCCTCACCTAGATAACTGCAGCAGATAACAGTTCCTTCACCAACTCAGACAAACACACTAACTCTTGTTTTTTTTTTGTCTGTTTTTAACATAAATTGAAGGTCCCAGTAGTAGAGTTCTGTGTATGCTGCAATGTCTACATCGGTGATGCACATAACATTCAAGATATGTTTGCTAACATTCAGTGCCTTACGGTCCTGTGTGCACTGCAATGGCTGCCTGTGCAGTGGCACATAACCTTTAAACAATGTTTGCTAACATTCAAGGCACCGATGGTTCTGTGTGGCACTGCAGTAGCTGCATACACAGTGGTACATCAACCTTCAAGATATGTTTGCTAACATTCAAGGCAATACACAGTTCTTGGTGCAGTGCAATGGCTTTCTGTGAAGTGGCACATAACCTTCATGATATGTTTGCTGCTTTTCAGGCCTACACAACTTGGAACAGACTACTTTAAATATCTTCTAGTTCTTTAACACCTATATGTCTCATTAAGCTCTTCTGATGATCACATGTTGCCTATCCTCTGTCCTGGTGTGACAGCGTTCTGTGTTGCGTGCCTATCCTTTGGAATGCCTTGCCACTACGCATTAGATTTGTCCACACGTTAGAGGCTTTCAAGACTTCTTTAAAATGTATCTATTACATGAAGCATCTCCCTGATTGTTTTAAGTTATTACTGACATTTATGAATATTTTAACTGCTTTGTTGCTTTCTGTCTAATTTACTGTTAGTAGTTTTACAATTTACATCTCATGTGCACTCACTCTGAGCCCCTGTGAAAGGGTGCTCTATAAATAAAATTGCTTGCCGTGCCTTCCATTACATACACTAAAATATCTTGTTTATCTTTAATGTGTTTGTTATGCAGTGCTCTGAGCCCCTGGGAAAGAGTGCCTGTAAATAAAATTGCCATGCCGTGCCTTCCCTTACATAAACTGAAATATCTTGTGTTTGATCTTTAATGTGTTTATTGTGCTGCACTCTGAGCCCTTGGGAAAGAGTGATCTATAATTAGATTGCCTTGCTGTGCCTTCCTTACATACACTGAAATAGCCGTGTGGGATTTTTAATGTATTTATAGTGCAGCTGTATGAGCCCTTGGGAAGGGTGCTCTATAAATAAAATTGCCTTGCCATGCATTCCCTTACATACATTGAAATATCTTGTGTTGGATATTTAATGTATTTTTGCACAACATTTTGAGCCCCAGGGAAAGGTGCTCTATAAATAAAATTGTATGTGCCTTCCTTACATACACTGAAATATCTTGTGTTTTATCTTCAATGTATTTATTGTACTGTGATCTGAGCCTTTCGGAAAGGGTGATCTATAAATAAAATTCCCTTGCTGTGCCTTCCTTACACACACTGAAATATCTTGTGTTGGATCTTTAATGCATTTATTGTGCAGTGCTCTGAGTCTTTGGGAAAAGGTGATCTATAAAAAGATTGCATTGCCGTCCTTTCCCAAACATAAACTGAAGTATGTTGTATTGGATCTTTAGTGTAGTTATTGTGAAGTCCTCTGAGCCCCTGGGTAAGAGTGCTCTATAAATAAATTGCATTGCTGCTGCATCCTTACATACACTGAATTATCTTGTGTTGCAACTGTAATGTATTTATTGTGCTGCGTTCTGAGACCTTGAGAAAGTTTGCTGTATAAATAAAATTGTCTTGCTGTGCCTTCTCTTATGTACACTGAAATACTTTGTGTTGGAACTTTAATGTATATATTGTGTAGTGTTCTGAGCCCCTGGGAAGAGGTGCCTATAAATAAAATTGCCTTGCTGTGCCTTCCCTTAAATACACTGGAAATATCTTGTGTTGGATCTCTAATTCATTTATTGTGTAGTGCTCTGAAACCTTGGGAAAGGTCACTCTATAAATACAATTGCACTGCTGTGCCTTCCTTATATACATTGAAATATCTTCTGTTGGATCTTTATTTATTGTGCAGCACTCTGAGCCCCTAGCAAAGGTGATCTATAAATAAAATTGCCTTGCTGTGCCTCCTTACATTCACTGAAATAACACATTTTGGATATTTAATGTATTTCTTATGCTGTACCATGAGCCCTTGCGAAGGTGACCTATAAATTAGATTGACTTGCTGTGTCTTCCTTACATACACGAAATATCTTGTGTTGGATTTTAATGTACTTATTATGCTGCGCTCTGAGATCTGGAAAGGGTGATCTATAAATAAAATTGCCTTGCTGTGCCTTCCCATATACATTGAAATATCTTGTGTTGGATCTTTAATGTATTTATTGTGCAGTGCTCAGATCCCTGTGAAAGGGTGCTCTATTAAAAAACTGCATTGCTGTTGCATCCCTTAGATACAGGTAAATATATTGTGTTGGAACTGTAATGTATTTATTGTGCTGCACTCTGAGCCCTTGGGAAAGGTTGTTGTATAAATAAAATTGCCTTGCTCTGAACTCTCTTACATACACTGGAATATCTTGTGATGGAACTTTAATGTATATATTGTGTAGTGCTCTGGACCCCTGGGAAAAGGTGCCTATAAATAAAATTGCCTTGCTGTGCCTTCCTTACATACATTGAAATATCTTGTGTTGATCTTTATGCATTTATTGTGTAGTGCTCTGAGCCCTTGGGAAAGGTTACTCTATAATAAAATTGCTTGCTGTGTCTTCCTATATACATTGAAATATCTTGTGTTGGATCTTTAATGTATTTATTGTGCCTTACCTGGACGCTAAGAAAGGGTGATCTGTAAATAAATTGCCTTGCTGTGCCTTCACTTACATACACTGGAAATATCTTGTATTGGATCTTTAATGCATTTATTGGCACAGCACTCTGAGCCCTGGAAAGGGTGATCTATAAATATAATTGCTTTGCTGTGCCTTCCCTTACATACACTGAAATATTTTGTGTTTGATCTTTAATGTATTTATTGTGTAGTTCTCTGAACTCTTGGGAAAAGGTGATCTATAAATAAAATTACCTCGGTGTGATATCCATTACGTACACTGAAATATTTTGTGGGGATCTTTAATGTATTTATTGTGCTGCGCTCTGAGCCCTTGGGAAAGGGTGCTGTATAAATGAAATTGCCTTGCCATGCCTTCCCTTACAAGAACTGAAATATCTTGTGTTGGATCTTTGATGTATTTGTTGCTCAGTGCTCTTAGCCCTTGGGAAAGGGTGTTCTATAAATAAAATTGCCTTACCGTGCCTTGCCTTACAAGAACTGAAATATCTTGTGTTGGATCTTTGATGTATTTGTTGCTCAGTGCTCTTAGCCCTTGGGAAAGGGTGATCTATAAATAAAATTACCTTGCCGTTGCCTTCCCTTACATACACAGAAATATCTTGTATTGGATCTTTGATGTATTTATCATGCAGCTCTCTGAGTCCCTGAGAAGGGTGCTCTATAAATATAATTGCATTGCTGTGCATTAGAAACATAGAAACATAGACTTTGATGGCAGATAAGGACACGCTTGGCCCATCTAGTCTGCCCATTTCCTACCTACAGATAGGCGAGATCCTAGTTAACCAACAGCCTATTTCTTTCTACCCCCACAAGAATTGCCTTATGTCTGTTCCATGCATTCTTGAATTCTCCACAGTTTTAGACCCCACAACCTTCTCAGGAAGGCTGTTCCATGCATCCACTACCCTCTCTGTAAATAATACTTCCTCACATTGCCCTAGACACGTCCCCATCTTTTAAATTGTGTCCCTTGTTCTTGCCGTCTCTTTTCTGAAGATGGTACCCTCTTGGACTTTGTTGATTCCACTGAGGTACTTAAAAGTTTCCTATCATGTCCCCCCTCTCCTTCTTTCCTCAAGGGTATACATATTAAGCTCCTTTAGTCTCTCCTCATCACGGCTTCTCTTGCAGACCCTGTACCATTTTAGTTGCCCTCCTCTGGACTGCCTCTATCCTTGCAGAGATGGGGTCTCCAGATCTGGACACAGTACTCTAGATGGGGTCTCACCAACTGTCTGTACAGAGGATAACTTCCTGTTTTCTGCTGCTGATGCCTCTCCCTATGCATCCCAGTATACCCCAGCCTTCCCTACTGTCTTCTCACATTGCTTGCTAACCTTAAGGTCATCTGATATGATTACCCCTAGGTCCCTTTCTTTTTGTTGTTGTTACTACCTCCCCCACATTGTGTATTCTTCCCTGGGTTCTTGTTTCCCAGGTGCATTATTTGCATTTCTTTGCATTGAATCCTAGCAGCCATACTTCTGACCATTTCTCCAACCTTGCCAAGTCCCTTCTCATCCTTTCCATGCCTTCCCTTACATACACTGAAATATCTTATGTTGGATCTTTAATGCAGTTATTGTGTAGTCCTCTGAGCCCATGGAAAGGTCACTCTATAAATACAATTGCCATGCTGTGCCTTCCCACTTACACACTGGAATATCTTGTGATGGATTTTTAATGTATTAATTGTGCAGTGCTCTGACCCCTAGGAAAGGGGATCTATGCTTAAAATTTCCTTGCCATCCCTTCACTTACATACCCTGAAATATATTGTGTTAGATCTTTAATGTATTTATTGTGCAGCACTCCGAGCCATTAGGAAAATTTGCTGTATAAAAAAATTGCATTGCTGTGCCTTCACTTACATACGCTAAAAAAAAATCTTGTATTGGATCTTTAATGCATTTATTGTGCTGTGCTCTGAGCCTCTGGGAAAGGTGATCTGTAAATAAAATTGCCTTGCTGTGCCTTCCTTACATACACTGAAATATCTTGTATTGGATCTTTAATGCATTTATTGTACAGCATCTGAGCCCTGGGAAAGGGAACACTATAAATAAAATTGCCTTGCTCTGCTTCCCTTATATACACTGAAATATCTTGTGTTGGATCTTTAAGGTACTTATTGTATAGCACTCTGAACCATTGGGAAAGGTTGATCAGTACATAAATTGCCTTGATGTGCTCTCCTTAAATTCAATGAAATATTTTGTTTGGGATCTTTAATGAATTTATTGTGATGCGATCTGAGCCCTTGGGAAAGTGTGATCTGTAAACAAAATTGAATTGCAGTGCCTTCCCTTTCATACACTGAAATATCTTGTGTCGGATATTTAATGTATTAATTGTGCAGTGCTCTGACCACTGGGAAAGGGTGATCTATACATGAAATTGACTTGCGTGCCATATCTTACAAATATTGAAATATCTTGTGTTGGATCCTTAATGTATGTATTGTCCAGTGCTCTGAGCAATTGGGAAAGGGTGAGCTAAAAATAAATTCCCTTGCTGTGCCTTTCAATTAGATACACTGAAATATCTTCTGTTGTATCTTTAATGTATTTATTCTGCAGCACTCTGGGCCCTTGGGAAAGGGTGATCTATAAATGAAATTGCCTTGCCGTGCCTTCCCTTACATACACTGAAATATCTTGTGTTGGATCTTTAATGTTTTTATTGTGCAGCACTCTGAGCAATTGGGAAAGATTGCTGTATAAAAATTGCATTGCTGTGCCATCCCATACATACACTGTAACATTTTGTGTTGGAAATGTAATGTATTAATTGTGGTGCCCTCTGAAACCTTGGGAAAGGGTGATCTATAAATAAAAATTGCCTTGCTCTGTCTTCCCTTACATACACTGAAATATCTTGTGTTGGAACTTTGATGTATGTATTGTGTAGTGCTCTGAGCTCCTGGGAAAGGTGCTATAAATAAAATTGCATTACTGTGCCATCCTTATATACACTAAAATATATTGTGTTGGAAATGTAATGTATTAATTGTTGAGTGCTCTGAGTCATTGGGAAAGGGTGATCTATAAATACAATTCCCTTTCTGTGAATTTCCTTACATACACTGAAATATATTTATTGGAACTGTAAAGTATTAATTTTGCTGTGCTCTGAACCCTTGGGAAATGCCACTTTATAAGTACAATTGCCTTGCTGTGCCTTCCTTAAATACACTGAAATATCTTGTATTGCATCTTTAATCCATTTATGTGTAGTGCTCTAAGCCCTTGGGAAAGGACACTCTATAAATAAAATTGCCTTGCTGTGCCATCCTGACATACACTGAAATATTTTGTGTGGAATCTTTAATGTATTTATTGTGCTGTGCTCTGAGTCCCTGGGAAAGGGTGATCTGTAAATAAAATTGCCTTGCCGTGCCTTCCCTGACATACACTGAATTATCTTGTGTTGGATCTGTAATTTATTTATTGTGTAGTGCTCTGAGCTCTTGGGAAGGGTGATCTGTAAATAAAATTCCCTTACCGTGCCTTCCCTGACATACATTAAAATCCAGCACAAGATGTAGAGGAGGCATGAGCGATTGGTTACAAATCCTCCCAAACTCAGACTGCTGCACAATGAACACGATAAAGAACCAAGAAAAGATATTTCAGGTATCAAGGAAAGAGCACAACAAAAGGCCTGACATGAATCACCTTTCAAGGGCTCAGGTGAGTGCAGCATATTAAATACATTAAAAATTAAATACGCATATTCATGCATTTATTGTGCAGTGCTCTGACCCCGGGAAATGGTGATCTATAAATGAAATTGTGTTGCTGTGCTTCCTTGCATACACTGAAATATATTGTGCTGGAACTTTCTTGTATATTTCATGTAGTTGTCTGATCCCCTGGGAAGGGTGCCTATAAATAAAATTGCTTTGCTGTGCCTTCCCTTACATACACTGAAATATCTCGTGCGGGATCTTTAATGCATTGATGGTGTAGTGCTCTGAGCCCTTGGGAAAGGTGATCTGTAAATAAAATTGCCTTGTTGTGCCTTCCCTTACATACACTGAAATATCTTGTGTAGGATCTTTAATGTATTGATTGTGCAGTGCTATGAGCCCTGGGAAAGGTGCCTATAAATAAAATTGCTTTGCTGTGCCTCCCTTATACACTGAAATGTATTGTGTTGGATCTTCAAGGTTCTTATTGTGTTGTGCTCTGAGCCCTTGGGAAAGGGTGATCTATAAATAAAATCACCTTGCTGTGCCTTCCTTACATACACTGAAATATCTCTTGTTGGATCTTTAATGCATTTATTGTGCAGTGCTCCGAGTCCTTGGGAAAAGGTGCTCTCTAAATAAAATTGCCTTGCTGTACCTTCCCTTACATACACTGAAATATCTTGTCTTGGATCTTTAATACAGTTTTGATCTGTTGAGATGCTGTTGCATGTTATCTCAGTACACACACTGGAATATTTTGGGATACTGTTAGAAGAGTTCTCTGTACACAAACTGGAATATTTTGGGATGTTCTTAGAAATGTTATCTGTACAGAAACTGGTATATCATGGAATGCTGTTATTTATGTTCCCTGTATACATACTGGTATATCTTGTGGGTATCCTGTGATAGGGGCACGTGAGGAAGTGGGCACCTGCTGAAATGCAACCCACTTGGCTACTGCCCTGACTGCAAGGGGGTGTGGGGTTGGTGACCAGATGGGGTGGGTCATGAAAAGGTGACAGGATGTCACGTGCATGTATACATGCGTGGGGGTGAGGTGGAGCAAGCCTGAACATGGGGTGGGAGGGTATGAGTTGTGGTGCCATGGGTTGCCAGTGAGTGGCATCATGGCACAGTGGACTAGGCGCTGGCCTGTGGTGGCAGAGATGCAGGGTTCGGGATCAGGAGGCGGTATGTTTTTGTTGAACCCAGCCCGAGACAGTGTTTGTTTTTTCTGGTATACCCCCGACATGCATCCCCTGGAGTTGAGAATCCTAATTTAGGGGGTGTGGAGGGCACAGACCCTCAAATAAAAAAAAGTCATTAGCACCGCTTTTGCTTATGCGGATTCCACATCACCAAAATTGAATTTTGGAGATGTGGGCTTCTTGATCAAGGAATTCAGCGTTTATGGATCACCCTTATCACATGGAACCAATCTTGGGATGCTGTTAGAAGTTTTCCTGTACACAGACTGGAATATATTCATGATGCTGTTGGAAATGTTCCCGTAATAAACAGTGATGTCTTGGTATGTTGTTGGACATGTTCCATGTACACAAACTGGAATATCTTGGGATGCTGTCGAATTGTTTATTTTGTTTATTTTTTATTTATTGATGTCTTGGATTAAGACCTTTGAGTGCAGGTGCTCGTTTACAAAGGTTCCACGTCAGTGGGAAGGAAATACAAACAACTGGGGAGGACGAACAGAAAGAATTCATTATAAACATAATACAAGAAACAACAAGTTTACACTTATGTACAAGTACAGTCATGTTTAGGTAAACAACTAAGATTGTGAAGGAGGAGAAATAGGGTTAGAGGGAGGTTAGGTAGAGCAGGAGGAGAGAAGAAGGAAGGTAGAGGGTGCAGCCAGAGGCCTTGTCAGGTTAAGCTCCAGGAGAGGGAAAGTAGGCAGATGGAGGAGGGAGCACATGGGAACGTGGGGCAGGGATAGCAGCAAGGTGATGGTAGGGAGATAGTATATAGGGGCGAGGGATACAATGTATAAGACATACATGGCCAGTTACCTGAGAGACCTGGTAGGGGTATGCATGGCGGATGACTATACTGAAGCAGTCACAAGTGCTGTTAGAAACAAGAGACTGTTTAAGCTGCATCTTAAAAGGCCCAATTTTAGTGTGATAATGCTGTTAGGGACCAGGGAATTGGACCAAAGAGGAGCTCTGTATGTGAAAGATTGCTGGCCTTGAGTTGTATGGCATCTGGGGACAAGGAGAGTCTGGTTAACCGATGCAGGGTGAGCTTAGGGGTGCAGGAAGGGCTCAGCAATGCCGTAGTCCCAGGTAGCAGTAGGCCCAGGAATGCTTTTTGGCAATTAAGCAGATCTGGTACTTGATCCTGTTTCCAAGTTGTAGCCATCCTGTCTGTTTATATAGTTTACAGGTGTGGGTAAGGCAATCAGAGCCCATAAGGAGTCTGCAGGCCTTATTTAGAGCCACCGTCAGCCCACACAGTGAGAATTGGGAGGCTGATCCATAAATTGCTAGTCCATAGTAGATGGTTGAGACAATGAAACTGTGTACAGCTCCTTGTTCCCTGTACACCAACAGTATTGTCTTGGGATGTCTTGGGATGTTGTTGAAATGTCCATGTGCACAAACTGGAATATTCTGGCATACTTTTAGAAGTGTTCCCTGTACACAAACTGGAATAACTTGCAATGCTGATAGAAGTGTTCTCTGTACACACAGACTACAATATCAAGGTATGTTGTTGTGAATGTTCCCTGTACACAGACTGGAATATCCTGGGATGTTGTTGGAAGAGTTCCTGCACATAAACTTCAGTATCTTTGGATACCGTTTAAAGTGTTCCCCATTCACAAACTGGAATATCTTGGAATGTTGTTAGAAGTGTTCTCTGTACACAAACTGGATTATATTTGAGATGCTGTTGGAAATGTTCCTCTACAGAAACAGCAAAATCTTGGGATATTGTTGAAATGTTCCTGTACACAATCAGTAATGTCTTGGAATGTTTTGGGAAATGTCCATGTACACAAACTGGAACATTTTGGTACACTTTTAGAAGTGCTCTTTGTACACAAACTGGAATAACTTGGGATGCTGATAGAAGTGTTCCCTGTACACACAGACTGCAATATCAAGAGATGTTGTTGTAAATGTTCCCTATACACAAACTGGAATATCCTAGGATGTTGTTGGAAGAGTTCCTGTACACAAACTTCAATATCTTGGGATGTTCTTGTTGAGTTCTCCTGTATGCAAACTAGAATAACTTGGGATGCTGTTGGAAGTGTTCCCTGTCACAAACTGGAATAATTGGGGATGCTGCTGAAAGTGTTCCCTTTGCACAAACATTGATATTAAGGGATGTTGTTGGAAATGTTCCCAGTACACAAATGGTAATATCTTGGGATACTGTTGGAAGTGTTGCCTGTACACAAACTATAATATAGTGGGATTCTGTTGAAATGTTCCTGTACACAAACTGGAATATCTAGGGATACTGCTGGAAATGTTCCCTTTAAATTAACTGGAATATCTTGGGATGCTGTTGGAAATGTTCCCTGTTCACAAACTGGAATATCTTGGGATGCTACTGGATGCATTTACTTTATATAAACTAGATTATCTTGGGATTCTATAAAATGTTCCCTGTATACAGGTTCACATAGCTTGGGATGTTGACTGAAGTGTTCTGTGTAGCCAAAAAGTGGTATGGGTGAATGTGAAACCAAAGGGCATTAGTTGAACTGCTGAACATAAGCGGTATCTAGTTAGCTGCAGCTGGCCTGAAGATAGCCATCTTCACTTTGGCTCTTCAGTGCTTTGGTGGGCATGACACAGCTATAAATCAGTGATCATGTGCAAACACTATCTGGCATCCACCTGACCATGAGCAACCAGTCAGGGACGTGGAATCTCAGCAGAACTGAGCATATTTATTAATTTATTTATTTGAATTTTGTTGACTGGGTAGGCCCACTGAGACAGAATTGTCCCTTTTCAGTGGTGACCCAAGGAATAGAAGCATTCCTTATATAAGAAAAACATTGTTATACAATGGAGGAAACAAATTACACATACAGTATGTTGGTACAGAAAATTAAACATATGATGTACAGAATACGTTGTAACTTGTGGTTATACTTATATATCCGACAATAATATGTCAGGACAAAGATTATAAAATAGAGGGCTAAACAAATCTACACAAGTTGGAGTTCAGTTAGGTTTAGTAGTAGTTCTGAGTGCCATTGCAGCTCTGGTGTCAGGAGGAAAGACCTTGCTGTGTGTGCAGTCTTGTCTTTACAGTTTCTGTCAGAAAAGATTGCTAAAATCTAGCAATTTGTGAAGGAGCAGTTTCTTGGAATTAACAAGTTCCACTACAGTCCAGAAACTTTGTAAGGCAAGAAAAGAAAGTAAAGAAGAGCATTGTAAAGGCAAGCAGGGGTAGGGGCCTGGGGCTTGCCCTGCTGCAGTAGTCCAGTCAGTGATGTTACTGTTGTTGTACTTCAATCTTACAAAACAAAAGTTGTTGGTACTTTATCTTGACTGAGTGTATGCCTAAGCCCCATATCTTAACTTTAGAAAACTGTAATTTGTGTGATTGACTGTGGTGGCTCATTGCTGTGAGGATGGGTTTGAGTCAGGGACAGTGTACTGTGCCACCAGGCTCCAGCATGCAGTGTCCCCCAAAAACAAACTGTGAAACACCTTATTCAATGGCAACTTAGTCTTCATTGTGACAGTTGTTGCATGCCATCTGTCATGCCTGGCCTGCCAATGTGGGAGCTGGGCCCGCTCCCCAAAATAAAGCGTGTGAAACACTTTATCCAGTTGCATCTCAGTCTTTGTGACAGGCAGTGTTTGCCATCTGCCATGCCTGGTCTGCCAGTGTGGGAGCTGGAGCCACACCCATAAAAAATATCTTGTGAAATACTTTGTCCAATTGCATCTTAGTCTTCTTGACAGGTGGTATGTACTGTGCCTGACCTGCTAGTGTGTGGGAGCCAGAGCCGACCCCACCAGAGAAAATCTTGTGAAATACTATAACAATTGCAGCTTAGTCTTTGTGACAGGCAGTGTGTGCTGTGCCTGGCTTGCCAGTGTGGGGCCCACCTAAAAATCAAGTGAAACACTTTATCCATTTATAGCTTAGTCTTCTTGACAGGCAGTGTGTGCTGTGACTGGGCAGCCATTGTGGGAGCTGGGTCCCCTCCCTAAAAATCTTGTGAAACACGTTAACCAACTGTAGCTTACTCTTTGTGAGAGGCAGTGTGTACTGTGCTGTCTTTGTTCTTTTGTCAGAAAAGGCAGCCAAATTCAATTTGTGAAGAGCAGATTTTGGAGATAACTTACAAGCTACCTTTGTAGTTCCACAGATTTTTTGTGGGGGAGGAAGAGCATTGTGAAGGCAAGCGGGAGTTGAGCCTGCCCTGCTGCAGCAGTTCAGTTGTGCTGTTGTTGTACTCATATCTTCCAAACCAAAGTTGTTGGTACTTTTCTTGACTGGGTGGGTGATTAATTCCCAAATCTTACCTTTATCAGAGTGTAGTTTGGGTAATTGTTTGTGGGTAGCTCATGGCTGTGCTGCAGGGTCAGATCAGGGTGCCACCAGGCTCCAGCTTGCCTAACCCATCCCCCAAAATTTTGTGAAATACTTTATCCAATTGCAGCTCAGTCTTTGTGGAAGGCAGCATGTGCCATACCTGGTCTGCCTGTGGGAGCAGGAGCCCCCTGCCCAAAAAATCTTGTGAAACACTTTATCTCATTAAAGCTTAGCTTTTTGTGACAGGCAGTGTGCGTCATACCTGGCCTGCCTTAAAGATGAAGCAAGGACATCCTGAAAGGTAAGCAAGAAGGACTTGGAGAGGAGGAACCACAGGGAAGGTTCCACTATGGTACTAGTCTCCACAGCAAGTAGCAGTCGTAGTCATGTGGCCCATGGTGAGAGTGATGTACATGGTGAGGATGTTAGCTGGAGAAGGACAGAGACAGGGAGTGTTGTTGGTGCTGCTGCTGCTGGTGTTGGTGGATTTGAGACTGAGAAATGTATTAGAGTGGGTTATGTAATAGTGCACCCAAAGAAACCATGTTGATTTGATATTCTGCAGAGGTCAGCAGGGTGTATTCCCACTGTATGCAGGAGCTTTCCCAGTCAGCTACTGTCAGTGTCCAGTAGTGCATCTGTGGATGCTGAAACCAGTCATAGCAGAGTGGAAACACACAGGTCTTCCACTGTTCATGGTCCTCCTCCTTATTCTCCTCCTCCAAGTACCTTGCTTTCTCCTACTACACATGGTGGTGATGTAATGCCAAGGATCCTCCATCCCATTTCAATGATGAACAGTCAAGTCCTCCAACTCTGCATCTCATGCAAACTGCATAAAACAACTGGCAGTGCCAGTAGGGGTGCCAACTCAGCAACCAGTATGCATGCACTGTGGTGAGCACTATGGGAAACATCTAGTTAGCCGCCAACAGCTTGAGGAACTATTTCATGCTCCTTCTCCCAGTGTGCCCACAAACCACAAATGAGTGAGTGAGTTGGGGAGGGCTGACACCACTGTTATCCTGTCACCTGAGGAAAATGAATTGGTTGAGTACAAGGGTGAGAAGCTGCTTATCATATAGCAACCCTCTGTTTTATAAAAAGCAAGCCAGTAACATGTCCGCTACCAGCACAGCCAGTTGCAGTTGAGAGACTGCCACAGAGAAAAAGGATATGGCAGTGGAGGTGCAGAGGAGAGGTGTAAATGATTCAGAAAGGGAAGCAGTAGCACAGAAAAGGAGGCAGCAGCAGGAAAATGGCATGGGAAGGGTGAAGCATCAGATGAGAGTGAGGTGGAGATGGGTGGGGAGGAGAAGTTGCAGAGAAGCAGGCAACATTTGAGGATAAAAGCAGGAGGGGGAAAGAGGAAGTGGTGGCTGTGCTGTTTTATGAGCTTTTGACCCCAGATTTTCAAGACAGCTGAGCACAGCCGGCCGCAGGGTGCTCCCCAGCCTTCCCTCAAGAGCAAGATTCCAGGATTCCCTGAGGGGACTCCATCTTCTGCACTAGTGGTCTGGTGCTGAGAGCAGCTGGCGCAGGGTGCTCCCCAGCCTGCCCTCAAGAGCAAGATTCCAGGTACGCTTGGAAAGCAGCTCCAGTCCAGCTTCCTAGTCGTGAACTCAGTTGGTGGATGGTGCCTGAAATTGGGTCTACTATAGGCAGATTCAGTACTCCATTTCTCCCTGACTGGCTTCAGCTCCTGGAGATTTGAAGTCCCCTGGAACTCATCTCTCTGCTGTCTAAATTTTTTTTCTAACCTCTGCAACTAAATCTGTAATATGCCTTTGTGCCCACTGCTGAATTCTAATTGTTAGTGTAGGAACTATAACCCTGTTTGTATTGTTAAGAGTAGGAACCTATAGCATCTTTGGAGGTTTCAACTGCCTTAAGCTATTTAAGTATTAACAAAGTTTGAAGTTAAAACTGCTTTGTCTAACTGCTGAATTGCTGTTTTTCCCATCTGCACCCCCAAACCCCACTTGCCTTTTCCTCGGTATACTGGTGAGGCTGCTGGTGCTTATACCACCACTCCACAGCCATTCTCTCCCTCTTTGGCTAGCTTAGCACCTTAATTTCTCACCTTGTTATAGAATTCTTTTGTCTGCTTCCTTAGCCTGCCTCCCAAGCTCTGAAGCCTTTGTTTTGTTGGTACATATAAGCTGATTTCTCCTTTCTCTTCTTTTCTGCTCAGGATTCCCTGAGGGACTCCGTCTTCCGCACTAGTGATCTGGTGCTGGCGCAGCCAGCTGCAGGTGCACCCCAGCCTGCCCTCAAGAGCAAGATTCCAGGATTCCCTGAGGGGACTCCATCTTCTGCACTAGCGGTCTGGTGCTGAGCGCAGCTGGCCGCAGGGTGCTCCCCAGCCTGCCATCTAAAGCAAGGTTTTAGGTACACTTCAGGAAAGCAGCTTCAGTCCAGCTTGCTAGCCATGAACTCAGTTGGTGGATGGTGCCTGAAATTGGGGCTACTATAGGCAGATTCAGCCTCCATCTCTCCCTGACTGGCTTCAGCTCCTGGAGATTTGAAGTCCCTGGAACTCGCTTCTCTGCTGACTAAATTTTTTTTTTTGACTTATCGATAAGCAGATTATATCTTTTGCCCACTAGAGGGCCCAATTATAAGCACACTTACCTAATCCAATCTTTCAGTCTTCTCCACTGCTAAACCCAACTGTTTTTTCTTTTCCTTTTAGTACTCCCCAGACCATGTCTCTCCTCAACCACTTGCTCCTGCCTCTTCTTACTTCCTCTTTCCTTCCTCCCTTCAGCTACCTCCCTGGTGCCTGCCACCTCTCTTCACCCTACACCTACCTCCTACTCATCTCCTACCACCAACCTGGAACCCTGGCCCATGCACCTTGCCCTCCCTTGGGGCACCCCTATTAAGGTCTGGCCATACACAGATACACATGAGAATAGAACCTGGGCAAACCAACCCCGCTGCTATCCATTGCTCTGCCCTGGGACATACGGCACATCACGCTATATTCGGTCTTGCAATATACAGAGAAGCAACCTCACCTACTATGAACTACGACAGATTGCACTAAAACTCTTGCTCCTCATCCTACTGATGTCAGGAGTGTTCACCCAAACCCTAGCCGGTTACCTCCAGCCCAGCCAGAATTGGGAAATCAGATGGGGTCTCATCATTGCCACCCTCAACATATGCAGCCTCCTCCCAAAGCTTGCTGCCCTTCAAATCTTTGCTGACCAGCATGACCCTGATATCCTTACTGTTGTTGAAACTGGCTGATGCCCAATACTCCTGACCATGCTATTGCACTACAAAGCTATAACATTTTCAGACTTGATAGGAGGACAAAAAGGGTGTGTGTGTAATTTACATCAAAGACAACATCACCTGTCACCCCATCTCCACTACCCGCCGGACTCTTCTGTGCAATTCCTACCTATCAAACTACTCCTTGGGGCCCAAAATAAAGTGCTCACTGTAGTCTCAGTCTACATCCCACCAAAAGACCAAGGGATTGGTCTCTGTGCAGTCCTGGACTTTGTAAGATCCCAACCTCCCAGATCTGAGATCCTCCTCCTTGGCGATTTTAATATCAACTGGTTTGCACCTGATGTAGGAACCCACAAGGATGCTGTCTCTTCAGTTAACCTAACGGATGGTTGATTCCCTCACAAGGAAGAACTACAAGTCAGGTACCAGCACTCTCCTGGACTAGGTTCTTGCCAGCCACCCAACCAGTATCAACACCACTGTCCTCCCGGATTCTCTTAGCAACCATTCCTCTGTCATCTGCAACTGGTCAAATAAGTTTCATAAACCTCCTCCTAAAACCATTTCCAGCAGAGTCTACCCGTGGCCAACTGACCCATCTCAAATCCTGTCTTAGCAAGACTGGCCTCCCATAAACAATGCACTGGATGTTGATTCGGCCCTTGATTATTTCATCACCACATTCAACGCTGCCTCAAATTCCTACGCCCCAGTAAAAAGTGCAAAGTCAAGGCACTCTCAATCCTGGCTCGCAGTTGAGCTACTGGCTCAGTTAAAATCAAGGGACCACCTCTGGGCAATAGCTAGGGTCACAGGTGCTCAACTGGACATTCAAAACTACAAACAGACTCGAACAACTGCATAAAACAAATCGACAGATGGAAGTACCTACTACAAGGAAGCCCCGCCAACACCTGGGGAGATGGGAGAGCTTTTGGAACAATATTAGGAAGTCACAGGAAGCAGTCCAAATCCTCCCCAACCCTACTGATGGTTGATGGAGCCACCACCCTGGACCCAAGGTCATTGCCAACACTTTCAATGCAGCCTTCCGACCTTAGTGCTGTTCTCCCCGGACTTTTCTCTGAAACTGACTCCTGCTCCAAATTCCTACCTATCAAATCATCCGCCGTTCCACTTCAAAAAGTCAAGGCAAAGATGTCCGTAAATACATAACAAAGGCTATCTCAAGTCCAGAGCCAGTGGTGATTCACTGGACCTTAAACTGCTATCCCTCACCCTTGAAGAGGTATTGCGCCCGCTACCAGAATTCTCAACCTCTCCCTCAGCCTCAGTCAGTTCCCAAGCAAATGGAAAACTGCTATTGTCACTCTGGTCTTTGAAAGTGGCAACAAGTCCATACAGGGAAACTACCAGCCGATCTCTATATTACTCCCCTCTCCAAGGCCCTTGAATGCATTGTTGCTGACCAACTTACAGACTACCTGGACAAATATAACATCCTATGTGCAGCAACACAGGTTCAGGCAAGGGCACAGCACATCAACAGCCCTCCTGGAATTCACTGGAGTCCTTCACAATTTGTTGGACAAAGGCCATCTAACTGGAGCTGTATTCATCGATTTGACTAAGGCATTTGACACTGTTCACCATGGCCTGCTTACCAAACAGCTGCTGAATGCCAGGCTCTCCCAGGACTCCACTGCATGGTTTAACAGCTACTTGGACCAGTGCTCACAAAGGTAAAAATCTCAGAATTACTCTCTGACTCTAAACCTGTTCGCTCAGGCATCCCTCAGGGATCCATACTGGGCCCACTACTTTTCAGCCTTTTCCTGAACTCCCTTCCACTATCCGCCCAGAACAAATTATCCTCTATGCCAATGACACTGTGCTTCTCATCCCCCATAAGGACCCACAACCCTTACTTCACAACCTACAGCTTGCTTTCTCCACTATTGAAAACTGGTTCACAAAACATAAACTGGTTCTAAACCACAAAAGACTAAATCTATTCTTTTCTACAGCTTGCAAAACAAACACAGGCGATACCCCTTGATATCAATACAAGCGCTGGTAACACCCCGAACAAGCGTCATCTTTTAAATACCTTGCAATCTCACTTGACCCTTGCCTATCTTATGGGACTCACACTGATAGTGTTGCCAGAGTGGTAAACTCACGCATTGGAATTCTCTACCAAAATAGACAGCATCTTACCCAGGCAGCACTGAAGATTGCTATCCAGTGCTCAGTGGTCTCAGTCATAGACTATGGCCTCATAATCTATGGCTCTGCCTCTACTACCACCCTCAGGAGCATAATGACCGTCCCTAAACAAGGCCTGTTGACTGCTTACTGGATCCCACCGACTCACACATACATGTGAGCTTTCGCTCAAATGGAATGGCTTCAACTCGCTAACTGCATAAAGTACCTTATCTGCTTGATGGCGAAAAACTACTTTGGGCCTTACTCCACCTAGTGTCCAAGCCCTCCTGCGCCCAAACAGTAATCCTCATAACACCAGAGGGTCTGAATGTCAGCTTCTACAGGTCCCCGATGCCGCACCACTCTGGGCCAAAGATCCTAGGTGCACCCAGTTGGATGAATGCCCTCAGCACTCACATCACCTCCACCTCCTCACTGGGCATATTCAAAACAAGCCTTCATCATCATCTCACGGTCACCAGCTCATGTGACTGCCACCCCTAACTTCCCCTTCCCACTGAGAGATCAACCACCCCCACCGATGTTCTTTGACAATGCCGTGAGCTGCTCTAATCTCTTTTCGCCACCCCCCTATCCTCTCACCCTTCCTCCCTCATTTCTTCTAGGTTTCTGAAATGATTCCTTGTATGTGTTATTCATGTATCCTATTTACCGTGATGCTGTACCTGAACTGATGAATATGGTTGTATGCTCTCTTTAATGTTGTATGCCCTTGTTTAACATGTTTAACATATATGTACTCTCCTGACATGGAACCTTTGTAAAAGAGCCTTGGCTCAAAGGTAATTGTAATCCTAGATCTAGATAATAAACAAACATAGCCTTTTACCCCATCTCATGAATGTGAAAGCTGTCGCTTTTAGATCTCACCCAAAATGTGCTTCCATAATCATGCCCCAAACTGACATTTGGGCAGGATTTCATAAATGGCACCTGTCACGTTCATAAGGGAGTGTAATAGAAAGACATTTTGAAAAGCTAGGCCAAAATTAAAAAAAAAAAAATTATGAAGAAATATTGACATTTTCTTCAAGTTTATGCATTACATTGCAATTGCTTCTATACTTTGTGCCTACAGGCTCAATATTCAAAGGGTCAGGAATGGCGCAAGGTGTCTGCATCAAGAGACATGACACAAGGGCACACTGCACTGCACTGCACTGCACCTTGAGTCATTCTCGATTTCAAACAGTGCTTGCACCACTGGCAGGACCCACTGAAACAGACAGGTATCAAACCACCGATTTTATTCATAGTTTTTAAATTGTTAATTTTAACTGCTATGCTGTCTGTTATGGGAATGCAGTATAGCATGGTGGCTAACAGCACTGAGCTGCAGACCTGGAGAATTGGGTTTGAATCCCACAGCCACCACTTTCATACTGTGAGACCATGAGCAGGTCACTTAATGTCCGTGTCCTTCCAGCACACACCTGGTCATAATCCTCGGCTTAGTGTGTTTTTCTGAGCCAAGAACTGTAAAATTAATCAAAATAACATCTATGCCCCAAAAACTGCACAGCCAATACAAAAATGCAAACATGACTACAGCTGACCGTTAATATGGCGGTTGTTTATAAACAAATGTTCTCAGCTGGCAGGTGATGTGTTCAGGGAAGGACAATGGCAGCATGGGTTCACTGGGAAAGGTTGTGTCAAACTAATTTGACTGGGTCACCAGGGTACTGGATAGGGGGTCTGTGGACATTATGTACCTCGACTTCAAGAAGGCGTTTGATTCTGTGCTGCACAGGAGACATCTGCACAAAATGAGATGTCTTGGGCTGGAGCCAGTAGTGTTTGGTAGGTGCAGAACTGGCTGGGGACCGAGGCAGAGGGTAATTGTTAATGGGGGTACCTTCAAAGGAGTTTATAGCCACCAGTGGGGTACCTCAGGGTCGGTGCAGGGGCAACTCCTTATTAACATATTTATAGGGACATAGCAAGGGGCTGGAGGGAAGAGTAAGTCTATTCACAGATGACATGAAGGTCTGCAATAGAGTGGATACACGGGGGTTGAAAGTATGTGCAGTGATCTGGAGAAACTGGAGGAATGGTCCAGGAGTGGCAGTTGTCCTTCAATACAAAAAGTGCAAGATCTTGCACTTAGGCAGGAAAACCAGGGTGCAGAATACCGAATGGCAGGGCATGCCCAGGAGGTTACCGAGCTGGAAAGGGACCTTAATATTTTTATTTCATGGGACCTGAAGGTGATATGGTAATGTGAGAAAGTGATGGCAAGGGCCAGGAGGATGCTGGGTTGTATTGGTGGGGATAACTAGTAAGAAGAGGGAGGATATAACGCCCTGTACAGGCAGCTTGTCGGGCCACACCTTGAGTATGGGGTCCGGTTCTGGAGGCCGCTACCTCAAGAAGGATGTGGATAGAGTGGAACGTGCCCAGAGGAGGGCAACAAAGATGGTGACGGGCCTCAGTCAATTGTCATACAAGGAACGGTGAGGACCAAAACATGTACTCCCTAGAACAAAGAAGGGAAAAGGCACGACAGAGACTTTGAAACATATCAAGGATATTAACAGGGTGCCACTAAGGGACATCTTCCAGCAAAGGAGAAATTGAAAACAAGGGGCATGATATGCAGATAGTAGGTGGGAGGTTCAGAGGAAACATTAGAAAATTTCTAGTACACAGAGAGGGTTGGAAAACTGGAACACACTCAGAGCAGGTGGTTGGGGCAAGAACTGTGGGATTCAAGAGCATGTGGAATAAACACAGGGTCTTTTAGATCTGTGGGGGCTTTGGTAGGAAATAGCAAAGTCCTAGCAGCTATGACATATTGGGCAGACTGGGTAGGCCTGGCGGTCCTTTTCTGCCGTCACATTCTATGTTCTATGTTCTATGCCAAAGATAAGGGACAAGGGCATAAATGGTAGGAGGTGGACACAAGTCCTTTACAGAGGAGAAGTCCTCAAGGTACTTGCACAATTAAAAGTAGGCAAGACAATGGAACCTGATGGGTACATCCCTGGATACTGAGGAAACTCAAAGAGCTGCTGGCTGCACCTCTGTCAACTCTGTTCAACTTATCATGGAAATAGGAAGGTTCACAGGGACTGGAGGAGGGAGATGTTGTCCCACTTTACAAAACTGGGAACAGGGAGGAGACATAAAATTACAGACCAGTCAGCCTGAAGGAAAGGACAGTGGAATACCTTGTAACCAGTAGATTACAGGATCCAATGCAACATGGTTTCACAGAGGGTAGGTCTTGCCATACAAACCTGACTGAGTTCCTCAACTGGGTGACCAGGGTAGTGGATTGGGGGAGGACTAAATGTGACCTACCTGGATTTCAGTAAGGCCTTTGACACCATTCCATGTAGAAGACTGGTGAACATGCTGACCTGTCTGGGAATGGGTCACAAAGTTTTAAACTTGGTAAGAAGCTGGTTAAGCTACAGGGGTCAGAGAGTGGTGGTAAATGGTGTCCACTCTGGAGAAAGCCGTGACAAGCGGGGTGCCTCAGGGCTCAGTGCTAAGCCTGGTCCTCTTCAATGTCTTCATTAGTGACATTGTGGAAGGGTTAGAAGGCAAATTATGCCTGTTCGAGATTACACAAAAATCTGCTACAGAGTAGACATGGGGGGTTAAGGGACGATTTGAAAAGTTGGAAGAATGGTCAAGTTTTTGACAGCTGGGTATCAATGCAAAAAGTGCAGAATAGTGCACCTGAGGCTATGTACAAGTTGGGAGGGAGTACTGGCAACCACCAAAGAGGAAAGGGACCTGGGGATAATCATTTCTGATGACCTGAAGGTAACCAAGCAGTGTGAGAAGGCAGTGAGGATGGCTAACGGGATGCTCGGATGCATAAGAAGGGGTACCACCAATAGGAAGACGGAGGTAATATTACCTTTGTACAGATCAGTGGTAAGACTCCATCTGGACTACTGTTTTCAGTTCTGGAGGCCCCACCTACAGAAGGACATTAATAAGGTGGAGGCAACACAAAAGTGGGCTACGAAAGTGCGCATCACCTGCATCAAAATCCCTATGAGGAGAGACTCAAGGAACTGAATATGTACTCTCTGGTGGAGAGGAGGGAAGGTGGGATTTGACAGAAACATTCAAATACCTAACAGGTATTAATAAGTTGGAGGAAGGTAGCATTTTCCATACAAAAGAAGCTTGAGGACAAGGGGTCACACTATGAAGTAGGAGGGGAGGTTCACAGGAAATGTGAGGCAATACTTAATCACAAAGAGGATGGCGGATGCCTGGAACAACCTTCAGTGGAAGTAATGAGTGAAAACAAGCTGATGGGATTCAGCATTTATGGGACAGATACAAGGGGACCGTGGTAGGAAGGCAAGGGAGGAAACAACCAGAGATTGAGTAGGGTCTGCAGTGGCACAGTAGGCAGGAAAACTGGGCAAACAAGGTGGGCCAAGAGGTTCTTATCTGCTGACAACTTCTATTTACTATGTATGATGGTGTTGAGATAAGAGTGAGGGTGCCAGCCTGTCTCAACCAATTAGAGAACAGAATTTTCTTTACCCTTTTATAATGGGGGAATAATCACTTTTGAAACACACTGCTGGCAATCATACATCAGGATCTCTGTGCTTGTAATTAGCAGTAATGCATGACAGGGTGTGTGTCATTCAAAAACATCATGCTTTGGGTGGTTGGGCATGAGGCCACAGATCAAGTTCATCCAGCACCCAAGAAGTTACATTATCCAACACCGACACACATGCTGGAGTTAATTATTGGTTTTGTATAATGGTTCATTTGTTAGAAAAGACAGAAAAAGGTTAAAAAATAATTTAAAAGCAGACTTCAGACATGAGGAAAACTCAGTATTTACAATTTTGTCCAGTAGGTGGTGCTGTTGCTGCTCCAAAGGATCTTCCAGACTCCTTCCTTTGCTCTTACCCCGTTTTAACAGTGTGTTTTGTTCCCTCCCTTGCTGTTCAGTTATTTTATTTTGTAAGGCTGGGACAATGTGTTTTGTAGTTTTTAAAGTTCTTTATGTGAAGATACAGTCATGATTATGGAGCAGAGCGGTACAGGTAGGAGCAAAAGCCAACCATTACAGAAATATAGATGTGCTGTGTACATGCAGAATGCATGCCACATGTTATTGTGCAATGTTTGCATGTGGTTCACATACACAAAGTGAACCTATATGAACCAGGTCTAAAAGGCAAATCAGGTTCTTATGCTGCAAGCTTGACATGTGCACAGCAAGTAAGCTGGTGTGTACATCTTCTAAAAATTGTATTTATTTATTTAGTTTTTGTTGACTGGGTAAGTACACAGACAAATTCTGCCTGTTTTCAGGCACAATCCGGGGGTACAGATGAATGCCAACTGACAATGAACAAGATTAAGCTGTTGGGGTATTTTAATGAATGAAATATTCACGTCATGTTTGCGTGTTTGCACGCTTGATGATGAGAGCAGCAGTTAAGCTGGTGTGAACATCATTTAAACATCACATCAGGTTCACATGCTGCATGCTTGCCATGTGTGCAGCAGCTAAGCTGGTGCAAATGTCATCTAAAAACACATCAGTTTCTATTTCTCATACTGTTGCTAGCAATTAGAGTCATTAAACTACACTTTTATTTGAATTCCCATAAAAATGAGGTAAACTTATTAATTCTGATCCTTTTGCAAGTTGTTTAATGGCTTTTAATTATGCCATTAAATCACCATTCAGTTCTACAGTATTGTTTGCTTACTGCATTAAATGCCCAGGATATAACCAGTCAGCATCCCCCATTCCAGATGTACGGAGATGGGTCCTGTGTTGTGAAGCCTATCCTTTTTGTTTTGGATCCTGCAAATCCATTATGCATATTTACTGCTACAAATGTGTTTCTCCATGACTGTTTTATCTCACTTTCCCTTTGTCATTCTGTACTGAGCATATACACTATGGCCATGCTCAGCACTCTTTGTGCTGCAGGTGAGGATCTTGGAAGCATGCACCATACCTCACATTTTGTCACTGAAATGAGGACATGGACACTCAAAATGAGGGACAAAGAGGGCACCAACCCTCATGATGATCTGGACACATCCTGAAACACGGAGATATAGTACCTCAGAACACAGTGGAAACCATTGCATTAGCACCTGAAATTAATTTCTATAATTAAGCAGGGTGCCATTTACATAAGAGCAGAGAGGCAGCCCCCATATTTATTGCCTAGGTTGTTCTTATAGTTGTGGCAATAATGGCTTAAATTTGGATTGAATCTTTTGCACAATAAGTGCCTACCTGGCCTGTGTGCTGTCATGCTGCAGGTACTCTCAGACTCGACTGTGTCTGTATTGTGTTGTCCACTCTTTCCACCTGCTAGCAGCAGCACAATCAAATGTGATGTGGATGAGCTCCAGCCAAAGAAGTACATGAACCTTGCGAGATTGACATTGTCTTTCCTGCCACTGAGCAGACAGACTGCACATTACAGCCTGGATGAATTACTGTGCACCGAACTCTCAATAGCAGTGTTGTGGCAACATATTTTTGTTGTTCTGCTCTTTAGTGAGTCCCTGTCTCCCCTGGTGGCTAAAGGGCAGACGGTGAACTAGAAGCTAACTCAAGACTAGCTACCTGCTTACTGTACTATGCTCGCATTGCAAAAAAAAAAAACAGCACAGACCCCAAGGCAGCAAGTTAGGCTTAGCAGTGGTGACAGTGGTGTGGGTGGCCTTCATAGGCCTTGATCAGTGCAGTGCAGCAGCCACAGCAGCAACCAAGCAAGAAGCAAGCAATACAGTTTGGGTGGGTTCGGATGGCAGGTGACTTGGTTGTGGACCACAATGGGGACATGTTATTGTCGGTTCTAGCATTCAGCTTCTGGTGAAAGGAGAGAGGTGGAGCAGACTGAAAACTGGGCTGGTGGTACACTCTGCCAGGCTGCAGGTTCTGGCTATATGGCCAGGTAAATAAACGTATATAATTTGTTTTACAGGGGATTGTGGAAGGCGTAAGGACTGAAATATTGATGTGTTTTCATGTTTCTTCACCTTTGGGTGGCTTCATGCCCCATAGGGATGGGTATTAAATGGAATGGAGTCAGGAGAAAAATCAGTACAAAGTTCTTTTTATTTGGGGGTGGGAGGCAGAACTTCAACCAGGAAAAACATTGGTTAGTAACTGGGTGGGTTTAAGCCCAAATGTGATGTACTGCTCCGGGTATATACAGGTGAATCTTTTACATTTGAATTTTTCCTGATTTGCATGTCACTTTTCAGTCAAAACAAATAAGTTGTACCTTTTAGAGATGTTACAGATAGCTGTCTCTTGCATTCATGGACAGTTCAGCGGTATATGCACAGACTATTGGAGCCCTAATATAGTCAGGCTTATGCCCCCCAGTGAAGCTGACCTCGCATCCCCATGCAAAGGGGCTAAGGAGACTGCAGGGGTGTGCATCATTGAAATGAATGGGGGTATTTTTAAATTACTATTTTATACATTATTGATGAAGAGTTGGAGTTAATGAAGGCCACGCCGACCAACAAGTGCCTTGTTAGTAGAACATTGGCCTCATTATTCTCCAACTCACCATCGTAACGCATAAAATAGTAATAGAAAATAACTCCATTCATTTCAGGAGTACACCCCAGCACTGTACCCATGGACATCATCTCTTAAAGACTCCTGCTTGTGGCTCCTAGTACTCAAGTAAGAGACTTTTACTTAAATCTATACTTGGTGAGTTGACTATAGCAGCATGGCCATACCCACTACAGTGTGTGTGCATGGGGGGGACTGGCATGGGCATGTGTGTCGAGGTATTGTCACTTTTGTGTTTGCAACTTAAAGTCTGTTTGCATGGAAGGATTCAAAACTATGGAGAGAAAATAGTAGGAGTACAGGCCAGACAGAAATAATTAAGTGGTTTTATGGGAAGTTCGTGTATTGGGGTGGGAAAACACATGTGTTTGCATCGGAATGTGTGCTACAGTTCAACTGTGAAAATGAGATGGGGAGGAAGAAAACTGAAAAGCAGAACAGTGGCTACAATCATGCCACATGCATGCAGATGTGATCAGGTACAATATGTATTGAAGTACAAAGAAAGCCATATGTGTTCTGACAGTATAGCTAGTGGTAAAGGCACTAAACTACAAGTCAGGAGACTTGGAGGCATGAAGACCTCTGTTTGAATCTCATCAACCCCACTTGTGTATGGTGTGATCCTGAACAAGTTACTTAACTTTTACATGTGCAGTTATCAGTGACCACTTGCTTTTTGCATGCATGCCACATGCATGTAGTCTTTCCCAACTTCACATAAAATCGTGGTTTCCACACCTGCTTTCTGCATGCATGCCATATGCATGCGATGGTCAGTTTAACATTTAAATCATACTTGCAGCACGATATCACTTGGGTAGTTTTATGTGTGCAGCATGAAACATTTCATATAATTATTTATCTAAGTGAAGACTGATTGAAGTAGTGTGTGGTATTTCCTCTGTTGCCAGATATAAGGGAATGAAAGCAAGAAGGACAGTGGGGGTGTTAGGAGATGCAAAATATATATTGCATTGAAAGTGAAGTTGTTATCTTAATGTTTATGCAACAGCCTGAGCGCTGCATGGGGCATTCCTGACAAATGAGCAGTGGAGCACAAACCCCAAGAATCAAGGAGCATGAAAGTGGAATGTGAATCCACTCAGAACAATGTTTTTCTAAATGTTTGACAATTTGGGTTCTTGTGAGTTCCTCTCTTATTTTATTGAGTGATAATTTAATGAAGTGAGATTTCTGGCTGGGGTGATTGTGTGTGACGTGATGGGAGGCAGGAATGAAGGATGCTGAATAGTTGCTTACACTAGTGGGTCAATTCTGTGCCAGACCTTGATAAAGTGATGTGCTGGGATACCACTGTACAAGGTGACCACTGATTAATCAGAAGCCTAAAATTCGTATCTGTTATTATATAATTAATAAATAATACACATAGGGTGTGGTACATGTTTGATATCCAGCTGCTACCTGTACCTGCTCCCTGGGTGACTGTCATGTCTATTAACCACCGCTCTGTCCATATGTCTGTGCATTACCACTAGCTTACCAATGTCATCTTATTTCTAGTCACTCTGAGATATGTACATACACTGCTTAACCATGAGCTGGTCCTGGCTACACCTGTTTAGCTCAGTTGCCTACCACTGTACAGTTCTATTTCGCTTACTGGGATGTTCTCCAGTGCCCTGTTTTAGTATCTTCAGCAGTGTAACTTTGTACATAACTTGTTTGTTATACCTGTAGTTGCTGCTGTGTCTGCAGTTATCTAATGTATTTTGCACACTTTCTTTCTTGGACTACACTGTACAGAGATTTCCTTAGTTTTTTGTAGTTTCTACAGTGTTAGCAGTTGCCAAATGTACTTTTGTGCATCTCTTTCTGGAATACACGCTACAGAAATTCTTGTTGATGTACCACTGCTCAGTTTTGTTTTATCTTTGTGTTATCTTCATGGTCCGGGTCATGCCTGAAAATGATCTTTATGATCAGTGCACACACCTGGTGAACAAATAAATAAATGAATATCATTGGATATCTTCATGCCTCAGGTGCGTTGTGAAGCATGATGCCGTGGGACTCATGCACTCGAGATGTGGCTACCAGACTTCAACTTGACTTCAATAATCTTCAGTGCTGGCTCAGTTCTCATCAATTCTTTCTCATTGCTAAGAAGACAGTCTCCTTGACCTTTGCCACTAGGCAGAGACTCAGTTCTATGTCTTAATGGTGATCTGAAGAGCGATCACCATTAAGCGAATACATTGCTGAAAATCAGTTTGGCAATGTACATCTCTAACACACAACAAAGGGTGCCAGAGACTTTTCATTATGCAGGGAGCTGTGCACCCCACTGAAGGATTCTCAAATCCAGGCGGGTGCATGTCTGGGGGTGCAACCAAGGAAAAAAGAAATCATGGACGGGTGCAAGAAACAAATGCATGCCTGGAACCAAACATGGCACCTCACAACCCTAGCCTGCCACTAACCCACCATGACACAGGGAAAGCTCAGCAGCCCACCACCAAAGTATGCCCCACAAACCCTCCCTCCTTTCCATCCTTCACATGGCATGGTCCCTCCCCTTGCACCGTGTACATATAAGCGACATCCTGTTGCTATATTCTTGGACCCTCCATCTGGTCACCCTCCCTGCCCAGTAGCCCTGCACGAGGTGCCATGATTGGAGTTGCCTTTAAAACGCTCAGTCACGGTTGCCATAATTACAGGCTACCAGAGACTCTCTCAGCTGTCCTCCACCCTCCTTCCACACCCTTGACAGGGCAACTTAAGAGGATTCCACCTCTTTAAATATTTGGGTGTATGGCTTGACCAACAGCTTAACTTTTCTGATCATATTGATGCCATTCTGCAAAATTGTGCCCAAGCTTGGCACCCTTTACAGAAACCACAGTTCACTGCCACTGCAGGTTAGGCATGATCTTGTTCAGAATATGATATTCCGATTATCGACTTTGGTGACTTTGTCTACAGTGCTGCTCCCAAGTCTTCCCTTGCCAGACTGGATTCCCTCTTCAATGCCTTATGTCACTTTGCCCTTCACTCCCCCGCACTCATCACTGCATCCTGTACCACTCTCTAGCACTGCCTTCCTGGAATGTGGGCACCTCTCACACTGTGCTAAGTTCACTTCCAAATTCTGGTTTAGGTCCCTCCTTCTTCCTTCTACTCCTCTCTCTCTCTCTCTCTCCTCCCTCCTCCCGCCCTCTTAGGTTCTCTGACTCCTGTAATCTTATCATCCCATCACCACACCTCCATAGGCCAGGATGCTTTCTCCTTCCACTTTCCTAAACTCTGGAACTCACTTCCTCCTCCAATCCAACTCTTCTTCACCATCATCCTCTACCAAGCCCTACATAACTTCTACTCTGTAATTGCACCTGCCCTAGTTCCCCATCACTATCCTCCTGCACCCCACTCTATCTTCTTATCCTTCCTTCTGTCATCCCCTTCACTCCCCCAACTCTATTCACCCTCCTCCTCAATCACCCCTCCACCCTAGCTCCCTCCACCCCTTACCTGTTAAGTCTTCCACCTTGTTTTCCTTCCTCATATCCTTATTCAGCCTATCCTCCTATCCATCCCTAAACTCATCTCCCCAGCCCACGTTCCCACTTCCTCCCAGTACCCTTATACTGCACCCTAATTTCTGACCTGGCACTGATCCACTTACTTCTAGCCCATCTCAAGCATGTAATCAGTCCTCTATTGCTTATCTTTAAATCACCTACTGCCACTAATTATCTTGTCCTCAACTGTGATCTCTGCCACCTTCTGCCCCTCCTGTCCACCCTTCCCTCACTCCTCCTCTCCTCTCCTACTCTCCCATCCAACCTCTTCCTGTCTGGTCCTGCCCTCCTTGCAGGATTCTTTGCATCCTGAATGGGGGTTCTGGCCCTGTGACCCTTTCCTACCCCCTACCCCTCCCTCCCTACCCTTTCTCTCTCTCTCTGGTCTTTCACTACCACTTCCTAAGCCCAGCTCCCAACTCTTGGCATTTCACTGATTCTTTGGTTTTCTTGTTTTCCTCATGCTCTGGCCTCCTGGGGTACCATGTCATAAGGCGAATTTGGCATGCTGAACACCATTATGGCAACCCCACATTGGATAAATTCAATTTCAGCAGTGTATGATCCCAGCCAAACCAAATCCAGTGCACAAAAACATTTTATTTTGTTGTATACGGGTGCCTCACCGCTTAGGAGTCTCAACTCCAGGGGCCTGTATGTCGGGGTGCAAGTCGAATAAAAGTAAAATCACTGTCTTGTGATGAGCGCAACAAAAACCACCGCACCCGGCCCCAACCCCTGTAACACCACCACCCAAGCTGGCACCTATCCCACCATGCCATGACACCAACTCGCCAGAACCCTGCAGCACCACCCTCACATACCATCCTGTCCCATGTCCGTCGGGCTCACTCCTACCCTCCTGACACATGTATACCCTTGCAATATCCTGTTGTCTTTTCGTGACAACCCCATCCGTCACCTACCCCACACCCCTGCCTTCGAGGCACTAGCCAAAAGTGGGTCGCTGTTTTGGCAGGCACCCACTCACTAGTGCCCCATATCACAGGATACCATTCTGGTCTTTATGCCCTGGCTGCCCTATATAAGTTCTCCAATTAATTTGTTACTACTACTTTGGCCTCTGGCCCTAGTGTTATACTGTCGTGAGTTAACTACCTTGTATGTACTGTATATATTTGCTCTGCTTGTGTTTGACTTTGCTTGTTGGTTGCCTCTCCCAACCTTTGTACCCCACCCCAGGACATTTCTGGAAACAAGCTGTTCGTCAGCTCATGTTGCCTTTCCTGGTGAAACAGCTTTAAATAAAACAGTGACAATATCCCATGATACACCACACCCTGGAGTATATCATTACTAATATGAACTAGATTTGTTTGTATCTAATGAAGAACTAAAAAAAAATCTTTAATTTTGCAGTGAATGGGTACATAAAAAGAGTTCACACTTAGTCAATAGTGGTTTATGGGTGGGACAGATGTAGAACTGGAGATAACAAGTGCTTGTGTAGTACTGTAGATACTGTGGTTCTTTGTGTGCCTCCACTTTCACAGACATACTGTTACCTGTGATGTGTTGTAGTACTGGAGATAATAAGAACTTGCATATACTGTAGTTACTGTAGTTGATTGTGTGGCCCTGCCTTACACAGATATACTGTTACCTATGATGTGTGCTGTAATGCTAGAGATAACAAGTGCTTGCATATATTGTAGTTACTGTGGTTGTTTGTGTACCCCCCTTACAGATATACTGTTACCTATGGTTTGTGTTGTAATGCTGGGGATAATAAGTGTTTCCATATACTGTAGTTACTGTAGTTGTCTGGGTGCCCCCATTACATAGATATACAGTTACCTGTAATGTGTTTTGTAGAACTGGATATATCAAGTGATTACATATGCTGTTGTTACTGTAGTTGTGTGTGTGCTCCCTCTTTGACAGCTATACTGTTACCTATGCTGTATGTTGGAATACTGAGATAACAACTGCTTGCATATACTGTAGTTACTATAGTTATTTGTGTCCCCCAACTTAAACAGATATTCTGTTACCTGTGATTTGTGTTGTAATACTGGAGATAACAAGTGCTAGCATATACTGTAGTTACTGTAGTTGTTTGTGTGCTCCCTTACACAGATATACTGTTACCTATGATGTGTGTTGTAATGCTGGAGATAACAAGTGCTTGCATATACTGTAGTTACTGTAGTTGTTCATGTGCCCCCAAACCTTACCCATCTATACTGCTATCTGTGATGTATGTTGTGATACTGGAGATAATTGTTTGAGTAGTGCTGTAGTTACTGTACTTGGTTCCACCCCCACACAGATACTGTTATCGATGTTGTGGTGCTTGAAGCCCTGGATGAGAAAGGAAAATTATGCAATGGCAAGAAAGAATGCTGGCCTCTGACTGGTCAGTTCAGACTGGACCCATGATGTTATTCCAGAACAACATCACGGGTCTACTCTCAGCCCCACTGTGAACCTCCTGACTGATTCCATTAGATCATTGTTTGTCAATTTTCTTAAGAACAAAACTATGTTTCCACATCAACATAAACATTTTTAAAATGATTTGTTTTATTCTGTATAGCAACAAGCCATTGTATAATAGCAATAAAGCCCTCAGAGTATGTGTCATGCTGGAATAACTTCATGCCTCAGGTATTAAATGCACTCGGCCCGGCGCCTCATGCCCAACCACCTGAGGCATGATGTTATGCTAGCACGACACACACCCTGTCAGGCATCATTGCTTAATTGTCTTGCTGTAAGTTTGATAGGAGCAGGTGAGGTCGGTGACATTTTGTTGGTGCAGTCAGGGTAGTTGTGAGTCACAGCTGATGGCAAGTTGTGTCAGCCCTTTTACTTTTAGTCACAGCAGGATTAGAAACTGATAACCAATGGCAGGACTTGTTGAGTGTCTCTCAGCCAAGGAGGACTGTACCAGTCATCCCACTGCTGTCTGTTGTTGTGGTGGTACTTTTTTCCTTGTTTTGATCAGGGCTCGGATCCTCAGCAGCAGTTTTGTTGCCTGCAGCCATAATTATGATGCAGTGGGAGCCATACAGAGTCACAGTCTACATAATGTTGAAGTTTTATGTGTGTATGTGTGTGGGGGATAAATTAGGTATTTGTTATGGTATGTTGATGTGGATCACAGTGGGAGCAGCTGATGCTGTTCTTTCCAATTACTGGCATGGCAAATACTGTTGTTTGAACAGGACTGAAGAGGTGGATTACTATGCAGTGCTGTAAAATAATCATGCTTGCCACTTTTTATGTGAAAATGTGATGAGATTTAGTCATGGCCAAGATGATTTCTTATCCAATCAGAAAACTGGATATTTTCGCTCCCGCTCATAATGTTAGTTTTCTCTAGCTGACCATTAAAGCAGCAGTGCAACAAAACTAGGCAACTATTTGACCCTACCTTTTAATTTAAGAGATCCCAGGCATCTGACAGTTTTATTTGGTAGTGATGGTATCTAGTTCCTCTGACATCTGAGTATTTTTAAATGCTTTATTTTTTTCAAGAAAAAGATTGCCTCACATTTGGCTTAGAAACAGCATTTTAAAACTGGCAAGATTTAGGATCATGAAAATAACGACTCATGCGCATAGCTTTGGAGATACATAGTAAAGCAGATTTGACAGATATACTAATATTTCTATTAATTGTAACTAAAACTTGAGTTTTGGACAAAAAACTTTCTTTGTGCACTGCTACTTTAAGATTTGAAGAGGTACAGTACATTGTCTTACCTGCATGTATCCTCCACTCCACATGATGGCACTGTCATTTATTATTAACACTTGACTTGAATTTTCTTGCAGTTTATACCTGCCAACCATTATACTCTTCATGGACTCTTTGGAGCTCAGCTGCCAGTTAATTATATCATACAATTCGGGCACATCACCGTTTTCATCAAAATACACTTCCTGGTTGGCTTTGTTTCTGAAGTGCACTTTCTTAACATAATGGAAGCTAAGAAATCATAAAAGAATTAAACACACCGGCTGCAGTAATACTTTCACTGGTGAAAACAAATGTATTTCAATGAACTAAACAAGTAATAGTAGTAAAATGTAGTAAAATGTTTTATTCATATAAAGATTCATATGAATTAGGATAACCTCAACTGAGGTACAATGCATTGCACACAAGGTCCACGACATTTTAAAACTTCATTTTAAAACAACATTGTTCCATGCCAACAAAAGAAGAGCCACACTACAATATCATATGAAATAAAATACAGAAAGAACATAAGACAGTGTTCAATGTAAACTTTTTTCAACAAGTAGCTCTTGCTATCAGAGCAAGGAGGCAGCAGACTGAGGTAGCTAGACCATTTCAACTAGATGTCTAAGGGTTATTGTAAGGAGCAGTATAGGGATGAGGCTTAGCTGGGAGTGAGTCAGTTGCAGGGACTGTTGGTTGCTACTCTTTCCCAGGGTAATGTTCTGGAGGATGGGTGTCACTGTCCCTCTGCAGGACCTTTGTAGAGCTTCATGCTCAGCTGGTAGCAACAAGGCAAGAGATATCTCTCCCATAACACTGGTTCTGCTGGATCTGCAACCCCTCACCCCACTCCTTAAGAGGCACACTGGTCTAGTGGGGTGTAGAGTGTTGGGGAAGGGGTGAGGGAAGGGTGACAGGGTAGCCAAAAAGAGGTCAGGAAGACACCTTCCTGATGGCAGATTGCTTTGTAGTTTGCACTCCTGGAGGAAGTCAGGTACCTGACTAGACCAGGAGACTCTGGATCATTTGAGGAAATGGAAGTGATGACCTGGTAATAGCCATGGTTAAGAGTAATAAAATGCAGCTAGGAGAGCCCAGGTGGTGAGGAATTCCATGCACAGGGGAATAGAGAGAGAGTGGGATGTGTGGGAGGGGTTGGATAGCCAGATGCATTCTTAGGGATCTGCCATCCAAAACACAAAGAAAACGTGAAGGCAGCAGACAGGGAGGAGGGAGCTGGGATGCTGGTACACTTGGGTACTGTCAAAACGCACTCAGCAGGTCAGGCCCTCTGCTCCCACAGTACCAACCTCCGAGCACAATAGTGTGAACAGGTAACAGACAGGGTAACCCTCCTGTCTGTTTTGGATCCAATCACCTACAGTCTCAAGTTCTGGGGAATTCAAACTGTAAACCTTATGCTAGCATACCCAATGTACAGGCTCATATACATATGCTCTTCAGGGATTGCAGTACAATCTTTCACCAGAGGCACCAAGCCGGCTTCCAAAATGAACCCTTAAAACTCTATAAGAGACCTTAGGTATATTCTTACCTTTTCCCAGTTCAGTAACACCATCAGGCCCATCAAAACAGCTGTCAGACTTAACCACATCTACATCACATGCAAAAAGAACTTGGAAGACACACCCAGGCAGTATCTTGGAAAAAAGATTCTTTACTCAAAGATGATAAAAATATGAAAAATGTAAACACAGAATAATATATCAAAGAACTAACAATCACAAAAAAAAGAACAAGAAGATTACAACACAAAACTCTTACCACAATACAGTTAAATTTTGTTAAACAAGGTATTACCTCTGGAAGTGTGTTTAAAGTTTGATCAAGAGCTGTATCTCTTTAGAGTCCCAAGATGGTATATCAACATTTCAGACACAAGTATCAGTTTAAACTCTGTGTCTCCACACCCCTTCTGTGAGTCATCTAGCTCCTCCTTTTAGAATATAAAATTACTAAAAATGATTTCCTATCTGAGGTATTTTAAACAATGTGACTTCAGAAGAAAAAGACATTTCCTAAATTATGACAGTCTTTAATCAAGCCTTTCCTTTGAACTGGTGGCTGGTTCCTGTTTTCCAAGGAGATCAAAGGGTTTTACAATGTTTTAACACATTGCTGTTACCAATAGGTTCCTCTAGGAAATCATAAATGTTTATTAGGCTTATCCTCTGGCAGATGGCCAGAGCCTTAATTATGAACAGACAGGAAACTCTAGGTTTCCCCTTTACTGGTCAAGTTCACACATCCTCTGGTCAGTTTACATATCCTGTAGCTTCACTGAAACATGGGGTAGGGCACCCATGGAAGCACAGGCTATCTTATGAGACAATCACATACAATATTTTATATTACAAATATACAATAATCATAACCAGCTGGCTAAGCGTACACTAACAATCCAGTGAAACAGCCTGTGAACCAAGTGAAGCTGAACTTTCAGAGGCTGGGGACTGATTACAGGAACACTCAGTCTCCTGGCCTTTTCCAGGTCTTCTCTGTGTGGAGTGGGAGGAGGAGGAGGTGGGAGAAAGATACAGTAAATCAAAAAGAGAATTCAGTGGGTGGTTAAATGGATGGTATCAGGAAAGAGGTACCACTTTGTGGAGGACTTGGGGAACCTTTGGGACAGAAGGCTCTTCAAAGGTGATGGCCTTCACCTGAAAAGAGAGGGACCAGTGGGCTGGGATAGAAGATAACAGCTACATTAGACAATTAAACTGACTGTGTGGGACACTGAGGTTAAGGAGACCATGATAAAGAGAGGTCAGGGAAGGGTACCTAGGTAGTGCTCCTCCTATACAGTGGACTGGTAGCAGTAAGGTGGGTAAAAATAAGACTCAGGTTCAGAAAGGAGTAATGGAAGATGCAAAGGGAGCAGGCTGTCAGTGTCTACATGCAATAGGAAAATAAGAAGGTGAGATGAATAAAACATAGATCACAGGAACAAATCTGATAGCAGATAAGGGCGGCTTGTCCCAGCCAGTCTGCCCATTTTTCCGTGCCTACATTTCACCCACTACCTGATCTACAGTTCTTTATCCCTCTCCCTTTCTTTCCACTATGATTTCCTTATATCTATACCATACATTCTTGAAATCCATCACTGTTTCTCCCCACTACCTCTGCTGGAAGGCTGTTCCAGGAAACAAATTCTTTGTGTGAAGAATGCCTCCTCACATCTCTCCTGAAATAGGGAGCATGTGTCGCTAAACATGGTGGTTGGATAAATCAGAGCTCCTGGTTTCATCCACCCACTATTTGATGTATTTTCTACATTGTACTACATCATGACTCTGTAACTATTGGCAGTACTGTGAATCAGGTATCAGAATGGTGGTAGCACTTGAAAATCACAAACATTTTATTTCTTTTATTTAAATGTTTGGGGACTGGGAAAGACACACTGAGCAAAGACTCATTTCAGGTGTGACCTGGGGACCGGAGCATGGGATAAAGTACACAAGTACAGTAGTACCCAATAGAGTACATAATAAGATATATCACAAATAGCTAATACAGCATACAGGCACACAAACAGTTAATGTACAGGGTAGGCGGACGTGAATCCTAGGAATTACAAGGTACAGCCAGTTCAAGTGCTATGTGTTGTTGTAGGAACAGCTAGGGAATGGCAGCAGGCACTGCAGATATTTGAGAGAGGAATGAGAGGGAGAGTTGTATAGCTGAGGAGTTTGAGAGTTCCAAAGAGGGATAATGACAGGTGAAGACAGACTTACCCATGTTGGAAGATAGAGTTTGAAGTGAGAAATAACAGGATTCCCTCGAGCAAAGAGAGTATGTCAGGAATGAGGCAGGAGAGATGAGGGTGGAGATGTAAAGAAGAAATTATATAAGTATAAACATAATCCAACAACTCATAGTTGGATAAAATATGAAAAAACAGCAAATAAAACTAAACATGTAATTAGCATCAAAAGCCAAGGCAGAAAAAAAATGGTTGCATCAGTAAAAGATAACAAAAAGAGCTTCTTTAACTATGTAGGGTGCATAACAGGCAACCAAAGAATATTGGCCTCTTGGAAGTGAATGGTAAAATAATTAAAATGAACAAGACATAGTTAATAAATTGAATAATTACTTTCTAACAACTTTTCAGCCAAAAGAAATAATCAAAGATAGTCATTTAGATGGGAACAGACTTCAAAAGATAAAAATATAATATTCACCAAACAGGACATCTTGAGAAGTTAAGCAAAATTAAACCTTATAAATCTATGGGACCTGATCGATTGAGCCTGAGATTATTGAAGGAATTAGCAGAAGAATTATGTTGGCCAATTATAGAATTGTTTAATGCATCAATCAAACAAGGTATAACTCTTGAAGAATGGCAAGTAGCTAATGAGACACCAGTTTATAAGAAGGAGATAGAAAACAAGTCAGTAACTATAGATCTATAAGTCTGCCTTCAGTCTTGAGGAAAATTATGGAGGATAATACATGACCTAATTATAGAACATGTTAAAATAGAAGAACTACTTGACATAACACAGCATGGATTTGTAAGAGGAGATTGTGTTTTACAAATCAATTATATTTCTTTGAACCAGTCAGTGCTGCCCTTGATCAAGGCCTCCCAGTGGATATTATATTTTTAGATTATACTAAGACAGGGGAGGCATGGTTGGGGAAGGGCAGGGATCTCCACAGGGTTACACCAAGCACTGGGGCAGCGGCATAGGGAAAGGAGTGCAGGAGAAAACTCAGGGGTCACATAGGAACCCTGGCAGAGGGATCCAAAAGGACACTACCAAGGAAGCAGGCAGGTAACTGGGGACCCTCACAAAGGAGGGACAGAGGGACAACATTCTCAGGGAAGTAGGCAGATGGCCAGGGCTGGACAGAAGGAAGCAAGGCGGGAGGTGGATCAGACCTTACACTCAGTAACCGCTTCAATTCTCTTCTTCTGCTCGAGGATGGGGGTAATGTGGCCATGATAGGGGTGCTTGAGACGGAAGGAGTGGGGGGCAGGAGGCAGGGCCCAGATAGCAGGAAGAACAGGGGAGCCTGGAAGGCAGGAAAATGCGGGAGCAGTGAATCAGAGCAGGAGGGGCAGGGGATAGAGGGAGGAAAGGCAAGGAGAAGGACCAGTTGGGAGGAAAGGTAAAGGAAGGACCAGAAGTACAAGGAGGATTCAGTAAAGGGAGCTGAGGGTTTAGGCCAGGGATCACAACAAGCAAGGAGGGACTAAATGGAGACAGCAAGGAAGGAGGACGAGGCAGGCTGGTTTAGCAGATGGGGAGAAGGACCAGTTGCGAGCAGTGAGGGAGTTAGCAAGGTACAGAAGGATACTCAGGAGGAGGAGAGGCATAGGATTGGAGGAGGGGGTGGCCAGGGTAAATAAGGAGGGTGGCATGTGGCACCCAGATAGGGGAGGAACAAGGAGCTGGCTGAGTGGAGGGGCGGTGAAAGGATGAGGGACATAGAAGGGGAATGGAGGAAAAGGAGCAGTCAGAGTGCTCCTGTTGGGGATTCTATGATCAGGGGTATCAAATGGAATAGGGAGGAAGAAGCCTGGCCAGTTAGAACAAAATGCTTCCCTGGACTAACGGTGCACAGGGCTAAGCATGAGGTGTATCAGCTGGCAAAGGATTGTGGGGTTCCCCAGACATACTGGTCCACCTGGGTACAAATGACATTGAAGGAAATAGCGAGCTAGAGATACAGGCAAGATTCAGGGAGCTTGCCAGGGTCTGTCATGACATGGGATGCACAGTTTCCTTCTCAGAAATCCTGCGGTGCCAAGGGCTAGTGGGAGCACAAAAGAAGATTAGGGAGATAAACCAGTGGCTCAGGGAGTGATGTGAGGCCAGAGGGTATGGGTTGATGGGGGATTGGGGAGACCTGGGAGGATAAGGAGCTGTATGCTGAGATAGACTCCATCTCAATTTGGAGGAGGGAATCCTTAAGTTGAAAATAGAGGTTCATTGGTGAAAAGTGGGGTTTAAACTTGTGAAGGGGGAGGGATGGGAGAAAAGGCTGTCAAGGGGTGCCGATAAGGAGGGACTCTGTCTCCACCCCTGGGAGCTGGAGGATTGCGGGAAAGGCTGACTGGTAAAATGCAGACCAGGGAAAACAGAATCCCCATGGAACACGAGCTGGGGAAATGGAAGTATAGGGAAAGGGTGGAAGGCAGTCCTGCTAAATGCCAGGAGCTTGGGAATAAAATGCCTGAGCTCCAGGCAATACTAACTGAGGAGCAGTGGATGTGCAGCGGTCACTGAGACCTGGGCCACTGCAGGACACGACTGGGACCTGAACCTGGAGGGTTACACTATGTTCAGGAAGGACAGGGAGAGAGAGAGAAGGGAGGAGGGGTAGCAATTATAGTCAAAAACTGCATTGGCATAGGGGAGTAGAGGAGGCAGAGGAACCGTGGAAGCGATTTGGGTCACCTTGATAACAAGGGGGCAAGAGGTAAAAATAGGAGTGGTGTATAGACCCCTGCCCTAGCAGAGGAGCTGGAGGAGAGTCTGGTGGCAGATGTTGGGAGACACTGCAGACTGGGCAGAGGAACGGTGGTGGTGTTGGGGGACTTAAACATGCCAGGAACAGACTGGGAGATTGACATCTTCTGTGACCAGGAACAGAGGTTGTTGGATGTCTTTCAAGACGCTACTAACTCAGCAGGTGGGGAACCGACCAGGAGGCGTGGGTATTGGATGTGGTCCTGGCAGACAGTGACCAGATTAGGGGCCTGAGGGAAGGGACCCATTGGGGGAGTGACCATGCCACGGTCTGGTTCTGCCTGGACCTAGGAGGGCTAGAAGGCTGCAAGACAGAGGTAACTGAATTCAGGGAACGGATTTTAAGGAAATGGGAAGGATCCTTAGGAGCATTTGGATGTGATTGGGTCAGACATGGGCCTGATAGTAGGTGGGAAATTATCAGGAGAGGGGTGCAAGATGCTACCAGCACCTGTGCAAGAGAACAAAATGCGGTGGGCCGAAAACCCTGCTGGTGGACCAGGGAGGTCCAGGAGGTGGTGTGGGGAAAGAAAGCAGCCTATAGGCAATTCAAGTGCTCAAGGAGTGAAAGGGATCTAGGAGAGTATGAGCTGATGGCTAGAAGGGCCACTAGGGTGGTGAGGGTGGCTAAGGCAAGGAAGGAGCGAGAACCTGGGCAGGAAATTAGGAGAGGGAATAAGGGGTTCTTTAGATATATTGGGGAAAACAAGGGTGAAGGGCAGATTAGCAGGATTAAATCATGGGAGAGATGGGCACAAGACCGGGGAGCAGGCTGAGGTACTAAATGAGTACTTCACCTCAGTTTCACCAAGGAAAATGGGAGTGCTATCATACGTGGGAGGAGACAGAGGTACTGAGGAGGGAACCCTTACTGATCAGCGGGTCTGGGGAGATGGGGAGGCATCACTGGCAGGAGGGGAGGCTAAGCAGGGAGATGAGGTAGCAGAGTGGAAATCACAGCAGAGAGTGAGGGAAGCCCTCGCTCCCTTAAGATGGAGAAAGCACCGGGGCCGGATAAATTACATCCCAGAGTGCTGAAAGAACTTGTGGATGTCCTGGCAAACCCTGGCAGAGCTTTTCACCATCTCTCTGAGGACAGGGTGGGTGCCCCAGGACTGGAAGGTGGCACATATAGTGCCTATCCACAAGGGTGATCAAGGGGGTGGCAGGGAACTACAGGCCTGTCAGCCTGACATTGGTGGTGGGCAAGGTGATGGGGCATTGTCAGAGGAGGCTAGGGGGACCTGGAAATATCAAGGTGCCTGGACGATGAACAGCATGGATTTGTCCCGGGAAATCGTGTCAGACAAACCTTGTGGAGTTCTATGACTGAGTGACGAGTGCCTTGGACCTGGGAGACCAGTGGAAGTCCTCTTTCTAAACTTCAACAAGGCATTTGACTCTGTTCCTCACGTGGGCCTGTTGGATAAGCTGGGAGAAATGGGGGTGGGAACCAGTTGATCAGATGGATAGGCAATTGGCTCCAGGACCGGACCCAGAGGGTCGAGTTGGTGGGATAGTCTCATCCCCAAAGAGGGTCATTAGTGAGGTCCCACAGGGATCAGTCCTTGGGCCCCTCCTGTTCAACGCCTACATCTCTGACATAAGGACAGGAATCAGGAGTGAGATGAGTCTCTTTGCAGATGACTCAAAACTGGGGGTGGTGGTGGATGGGGAGGAGGGACGGGTGGCCCTACAGGGGACCTGGAGGCTCTGGAAAGATGGTCTAGAAAGTGGAAGCTGAGGTTCAATGCAGGAAATGCAAGGTACTCCACCTGGGTGCCAGAAACCCGGGCCAAGTGTACACCCTGGGGGATGCTACAAGTCTCGATGGCTGAGAGGGACCTGGGGTGGTGGTGGATGTCAAGATGAACAACTCGGAGACTTGTAGGAGGGCAGCAGCCAAAGCCAACAGGATGCTGGGATGCATCACTAGGGGATCACCTCCAGAAGGAGGAAGGATACCCCTCTGTATAACTGCTTGGTGAAGCCACACCTTGAGTACTGCGTGCAGTTTTGGAGGCCACACTTAAAGAGGGACATTAAACTCCTGGAGAGGTCAGAGGAGGAAACCAAAATGATTTGGGGCTTGGGGGACAGGACCTATGAGGAGAGGCTTGAAGAGCTAAATATGTACACATTGGAAGAGAGAAGGACGGGGCCATGATAGAGGTCTTCAAGTACATGAAGAGGGTAAATAGGGGAGGAACTGTCAGGGTGCTTGAAGGAAGGAGGAGGGGGCCACTAGAGGGCATGGGTGGAAGCTGGAGGGGGAAGATTCAGGGAGAAAGGAGGAGGTTCTACTTCACTGAGAGGGTGGTGGAGCCATGGAATGCACTGCCTAGGTGGCTGGTGGAGGCAGAGATGGTGGAGGGGTTCAAGAGGGGCTTGGACAGGTACAGGGTAAGGGTTCTGGAAGCAAAATCCAATGCAGCAAGAATATCCGGAACTGGGAAGGGAGAAGCCAGAGAAGGCGAGGGTAGCAAGGTCAGCACCAGGTGGAGCTGACCAATTGAGCAGACTCGGAAGACCCTGTTAGGGCCTATTCTGCTGGCATTTTAGTATGTTAGTATGTTAGTATTTGATTCTGTTTCACATAGAGTCTTGTTGGAGCAGTTAAATAATATTAATTTATACTACAGTATTGTGAGTTGGATATGTAGTTGGCTATAGAACAGAAAACAAAGAGTCGGGATGAGAGGTTATTATTCTTTTCATTTAATATGCTTTATTGTTTTGAGAGAGGTTATTATTCTGAGTGGGGAGATGTTACGAGTGGGGTCCCTCAAGGATCAGTATTGGGGTGACCTTGTTCAATATAATTATTACTAATATGCAAACTCTGAGAGAGTTTGATAGGAAAATATGCTGATGATAGTAAAATTGGGGCTGTGATAATAATAGGGCTGCAGCAGAAATCTGCAGAAGGAATTGACAAATATAGATAATTGGGCAATGCAAAACAAATTAGCCTTTAATGTAGAGAAGTGTAAGGTAATGCATTTGGGACACGAAACCAACTGTTTGCATATAAATTGGGGGGTAGTATATTGCAGGTGACTGACAGTGAGAAAGACTTGGGATTGATGATAACAAATACACTTACTTTTGATGTACATGCTAGGGCAATTGTTAAAAATGTAATAAACTCATGGCATGTATATTTAGTTGTATAAAGGTAGGAATGAAGCAATAATACTCCTGTATTCATCATTGGTGAGAACACAGCTGGAGTATTGTCTCCATTTTGTGCACCACAAAGTAAGAGTGGTGTACAATTAATGGAAAGAGTACAGAGAAGGGTAATAAGGAGAATTAAAATATGAAAAATAAGGATTATGATGATAGATTAATACAGCTGAACTTATACTCTTTACAGTATAGAAGGCTACGAGGAGATTTGTGTTTGGTTTATAGTGCAACAAGGAATGAAGAACTGTTCAAAACTATTGCCTTGGTTAAACATAACAATATTAAGAATACAAGATCACACTCGTTAAAATTAGTAAGAGCTGTTAGCAAAACTAATGAGACAGAAATGGTTTAGTCAGAGGGTTATTACTAGTTGGAATGCCTTACCAGTAAATATAGTTAGAAGTAGAAACAATGCGTGTTTAAAACATGGTTGGGCAATGGGTATGAAAAAGTACCAGGGATCCACTGATAAGTGACAGGACGATATGAGCCGGGCTCCTGTGCCCATATAAATCCACGAAAGAAGGAGCAGGTTGAACCAGAATTTAGAGATGAAGGAAGAGAGTGGATGAGACGTGAAGAGAGGGAGGGAGTTCCAGACAGGAGGTAGAGAACTGTGATGGGTTCTGTAGGGAGAGTTGGAGGCAAAGGAAGTTGCAGTGCTTGGAGGTATGGTGAGGAAGACACAGGGCTGATACTCTCTCGTGTGAGTTGGTGTGGGCTAATCCCACCATCCCATACTCTCAACCTCCTGCTTTATAAATCAGGGACAAGGCTTAAAATAATGAGGAGCAAAGTGCCAAAATCAGGGACGATCTTCAAAATTAGAGATATCCACCCAGAAAGCTGGCAGAATATGGGCTTAGTGCAAAATGCATTCTCTAAAGAAGAATAAGTCTGTAACTTTAATGATTGGCATTATTTTATGCTTACAGTCCCCACTGTTTATACAAAAACACAAATTTTAGGAGCGACAAAGTAAACTTCTGAGGCAAAATCAGGGACGTCCTGAAAATCAGGGACACTTGAGAGGTATGCCTATCCCTCCCTCCCTGAACACAGCACATTTATAGGGAACACCTGCCCTGCGATTGGAGGAAAGGACTTCAGATGCAATTCATGTAGATCCTATCCAATAGTGCAGTTACGGGTGGGGAAAAGCATAGGTTGGTCTCAAATAGATTACAGCATCCACAATGAATTGCTGATTGTTGTGATAGATGGATATTATCGGGGCTTCAACTAGGCAATATCAGGCACTAGTAGTGTTCAACTGGGAAGGGAGCAAGCAGGACTACAGTGTGTGGAAGGGTGAAGGAAATAGATCACATAGGAATTACAGGAGTGACAAGAGCAAACATGACCAACGTAGAAGAGAAGAGGCTAGCATGGAGGAAGGGTCGGGACAGAAGAGGGTCCAATCAATGGGAAGGGAGGAAGGGGATTGGCAGCCAACAAGGGCTAGGGAGGGTAGTTTGTTGCCAAGGATGCAGAGCAGCCATGTTCCTGGAGTAGCATGGAGGTCTGAGGGATGCTTGGTGAGCTGGCAGATGGGGTAAATGAGAGAAGAAAGTGGGTAGCTGAGGAGGGAGCTGCAGGCATGGGGAGGCCTAGGTTGGGAAGATTGGGGTCATAAGGGAACCTGTTGGGACACACAATACAGCCAGCAGCAGGCCAACACAAGGAAATTCCAGGGAATCAGGAGGTGGGCTACAAAATCCAGCACAGTCACATGCAAGACGTGGAGAAAGGGTTGGAGTAGTCAAGGAGACAAGACTACAACAGGGCCAGCACAAGGTCATAAGCCTAGGAAGGGGTTGGAAAAACAGGAAAGGGGATCGCCAGAGCAAATCAGGTCAATGGTATGGTTAACTGAGAGAAGCAGGAGGGAAGGTAGTGTAATCACTAAGAGGGTTAAATGGGGGTCGCTACAAGGAAGAAGGGATGCATCACAGAAGTGGCAGGCTCTACCTATAGCCCTAGAAACAAGAGGCAGAAGAAAGATGGTAAGGAAGCAAAACCAATGGAACAGGGAGGTGCAGCGATAGAAACAGGAGGCAGCAAGGAAAAGGATTGAACAAGGTTAAGGAAGGAACCTTGGGAGGGGCACATGCTACTCAAGGAAAACACAGGAAAACCATAGTGGGCAGGGTGGCAGAATGGGAGCAGAGGAAATGGCATGGGGAAGGTAAGGAAGGCACAAGGGAATGGTCTAGTAAGTGAAGCTGATGCACCAGCCATAGTTGGCATGGGGCTGAGAAGTCAGGACACAGAACGGAGGAGGCAGAACGGGGAATAGCTGGGAGGATAGAAACATAGACATTGATGGCAGATAAAGACCGCAGGCACATCTAGTCTGCCCATTTCTTTTCTGCCTTATGAATGTGCCATCATCATTTGCTCAGTCAATGGCCTATCTATTCATACTCATTGGTATTGCTCCCTTATGCCTATCAAATCCCTGTTTGAAGCCCTGCACTGTATTCATGTCTACCACTTCCTGAGGTAGGCCGTTCCATGCATCCACCACCCTTTCTGTGAAAAGAACTTCCTCACATTACCCCTTAATGGGCCTCCTCTAATCTCATGCTGTGTCCTCTTGTCCTGCTATTTTTCTTATATTGAAACATGTTATACTCTTTCACTTTGTTAATGCCCTTAAGGTGTTTGAAAGTTTCGATCATATCACCTCTCTCCCTCCTTTGCTCTAGAGTATACATATTGAGCTCCATTAATCTGTCCTCATATGTCTTCTGATGCAGTCCCTGTGCCATTTTAGTTGCCTTTCCTGGACTGCCTCAATTTGGTTAATGTCCTTGTGAAAGTGTGGCCTTCAGTACTGCACGCAGTACTCCAGATGTGGCCTAACCAGTGTCTTGTAAAGAGGGATTATTACCTCCTCTTACAACTTGTGATACCCTCTACTAATGCACCCTAACATCCCCTAGCCTTACCTACTGCTTTAGAGGTCTGCTTGGATGATTTCAGATCATCGGGTGATGATGATGCCCAAGTCTCTTTCTTCCTTTGTGACTGCCAGCAACTCCCTCCCAGCCTATAGGTGGCTTCAGGATTTCTCTTCCCTATGTGCATGATCTTGTACTTCTTTGCATTAAATCCCAGTTGCCACTCTTCCGACCATTTTGCTAGTTTATCCAGATCTCTTCTCATTCTGCCCACCCCATCTGGATCATCTACTCTGTTGCAGATCTTGGTGTCATCTGCAAACAGACAAGCCTTACCCTCTAGTCCATATGCAATGTCACTGATGAAGATATTGAATAGGACTGGCCCCAGGACTGATCCCTGAGGTACCCCACTTGTGACTTGCATCTCTTCTGACTGTATACCATTTACCACCACTCTGTTTTCTGCCCGTCAACCAGTTTGCCACCCAGTTGACCAACTTCTGACTCACCCTAGTCTACCCAGCTTATTTATCAATCTTCTATGTGGAACAGTGTCGAAAGCTTTGCTGAAGTCAAGGTAGGCGACATCAACTGCTCCCCTTGGTCCACCACTCTGGTTACCCAGTCAAAGAAATCTATGAGATTAGTTTGACAGGACCTTCCTTTGTAAACCCATGCTGTCTTGGATCCTGTGCCCTATAGATTCCAGGTGTTGCACTATCCTTTCCTTAAGGAGTGCCTCCATTATCTTGCCCACTACTGAGGCAAGACTGACTGGTCTGTAGTTCCCTGCCTCCTCCCTGCTACCGCTCTTGTGGAGCAGGATCACATGAGCCCTTCTCCAGTCTTCTGGGACCTCCTGTGCCTAGAGACTCACTAAACAGTTCTGCTAATGGCTCTGCTAGTTCCACCCTTAGCTCCTTAAGTACCCTGGGATGTATGCCATCAGGTCCCATTGCCTTGTCCACCCTGAGCTTAGCGAGCTCTTGTAGGACCTTTTCTTTTGTGAAGGGAGTACTGCTCACCTCCCTCCCTGTGTCCATGGTGCTGAGCTGTGGGCCCTGCCCTACCTTCTCTTCAGTAAATACTGAGCAAAAGTATCTATTTCAGATAAATGCTTTTACAGGGTCCTCCTCCTCACACGCCTCCTTTTCTCCTTTGAGCTTAGCAATACCCCTCTAGACTTTCTCCTTTCACTGTAGAAAGTCTTGTCACCTTCTTTTACTGTTCGTGCTAGTGTTTCCTCAGTTTGGGACTTTGCCTTCCTTACTGCCTTCCTGCTTCCCTTAGGGCAGTTTGGTATGCCTCCCTATCTTCATCCTGCTGTGTTCCCTTATAATTCCTGAAGGCCAGCCTTTGGCTCTGACCTTTTCTACTACTGTATTTGAGAACCAAAGTGGTTTCCTTCTTCTTTGCACTTCCTTTTCTGTCTAACACAATGGGATGTTGCTTCAAGTATTGCATCCTTAATGCTTGCCCACTTTGCCTGTACCCCTCACCTGTGTTTCTTTTGCCAGGGATAGCTTAACTCTGCTGGCCATCTTATCAAAGTCAGCTCCTCTGAAGTCCCATATTTTGCCTTGGAATGGGATGATTTAGATGTAGTGCCAAATTGAACCTATACCATGTGATGGTCACTGGCCCCCAGGTGACCTTGTACCTGGAGATCTGTGACCCCTTCCTGTTAGTCAGTACTAGATCTAGGACAACCCTGTCTCTTGTGGGTTGTTGTACCAGTTGTCTGAGCCCTTCCCTGCAGGGAATCCACCATGTGTCTAGTTGTGGCAGATGTTCCTGCTGGTATTGATCAATCTGTATCCGGCTATTGAAGTCTCCCATTATCAGAATCTCCCTTTAGCTGTCATGTTTTGTATATCTTTAACACTAATGTGTCTATCTCCACACCCTGGTCTGGGGGCCTGTAGACAACCCCAGTTCTTATGGCTGTCCCATTTCCATTTCCAGGGTGACCTACAGTTCTTCTGGCTCCTTATGTGTATTCTGAATTTCTGTAGCTTTGATATTTTCATTGACATACAGAGCCACTCCACCCTCTTTTGCTCCTCGGTCTCTTCTGAACAGTACATAGCCAGGTACTGAAGTCTCCCAAGTGAGGTTACTGGTAAACCACATCTCACTAATTGCTACTATGTCCAGTTTAGCCTCTCACATTATTGCCTGCAGGTGTGGGATCTTATTTCCCAGGCTGTGAGCATTTGTGACATGATTTTCCATTGGCCAGATTTCGTGTGTTAGTTGTTGGGTGAGGTTTGGCATTTCCCTTTGCTTCGTATGGGGAGACAGACCTTTTTCTTACCTGTTGATGCAAATGAACTGCAAACATGCTGAATCCCTGTTTGACCACTAGCTGAGGGGAGGGTGTTCTTCCCATTCGACGTATGGGTGCTGCACCCTCTCCCCATTTCTAGTTTAAATATTCTGCAAAGATGTCAACCTTCTGCCCCAATGCACTGACTCCTCCTTAGTCAGATGCAGTCCATCAAATTTAAAGGACTTTCGCTCCCAAAACTGTTGCCAGATCCCTACAAATCTGTGTCCTTTTCCTGGCACTAGCCCTTGAGCCACATGTTTAGCTCCCCTATCTCCTTCTCTGACCTTCCGTCCATCTGCCCCCTCTCCCGGACTGGCGGGATCTCAGAGAAGGAGATGTCGGATGAAATGGATGATAGTTTGTCACCCAGCCTGGTCTGGTGTTCCTTGGTTTCCTAACTGACCAGCTGGCAAGATTGTTAGTCCCTATGTGTACCAGGACATCAATGTTTTCTCCTGCTTTCTGAACAATTTTGTAATGCGGTCAGTGTCTCTCCACGCTGATGTACCTGGGAGACATCTGACCATTACCCTGGATGGAGATGGGTATCAACTCCCGAATCATGAAATCTCCTATGATCAGATGTTTTTGGATTTCCTTTTGCTTTTTGTTTTGGTTCCTGATTTGGGTGAGTTTTGTTGTGCTAGCTCTTTGCTGCAATGTCCTGCTCTGCAGTGTCCTCTGCCCCTTTGTTTGATTTCAGAGATAGAGGCAGATACCTGTTTGTAATGTTTATATGGTTTTGAGGTAATATGTTGAGAGTGATGGGGCACCCGATTTGCCCCTCCTAACCACCTGCCAACCTCCTGGACCAACTACTCTCATGGTCAAGGTTCTTCTGTTGGATGTTGGGGAAATGGCAGGTGGTTCTTATAATGTATTTCTCTTGAATATGAAATTTGAGGCACGCAATCTCTGCCCATGCTACCTGGAGCTGAGCCCTAAGATCTCCAATGGCCCAGCATGTAGGACAGTGTCCTAAATCCTGTAAGACTGTCCTTCTGAAAAGTGTTCCACAGTACCTGCAGTTAATGATATCCATTCCAGATAAGTTGCTGGGTTAATAACCTGGTCAGAGTAATTAGAAGGAAGACAATTCAAGTAATGGTTTGATTTTGTGTTTGTTTTCATATAACTTGTTATAGCAAGTTAAATTACTAGTGCCCCTGTAAATGAGCTCACCTTGTGGATGCCCACTGATCCACCCCTTCCTGCTTTGCCACAGGAAATGTCACAACTGTGGTACCCTATAAAAGGAGTGTAGTGTGGGGTGGTTGGGGATGGGGGTGGGTGGCTGGACCCTTCCCCGCCGAAAAGAAGAACCACGGATGAAAGAACAAGGAGGTAAGAGTAGAAACAATCAGTCAACAACAAATGCAGTAACCCTGAAAGCTTTCCTAATGTTAGATAAAACTGTAAAACCTGTAAAGCACCACCTGTAATAATTTCAGAGAGATATACCTTGTAAGAAACACTTTGCAACAGAGAAAATAAAGCAGTAACAGAAGATATACCTTGCAAAAGACAATTTGAATCAGAAGATTACAACAGTAATCTGTTAGCACACACCTGTAGGCACACCTTGTAATAATGCAGAGAAGAAGGTATACCAGCAACAACAATTTGAATCAGAGAAAATAAAGCAATGAAATGTTAGCAACAAACAGTAGCAATCCCTGTGAGTACAAAATAAAAATAACAACACACAGTAAATCTGCTTAGCCAAAAGAAGTCTTAATCCTTTCCCTTGCTCTGGTAGGGTCTCTGCTCTGTCCTTTCAAGCAATCTAGAAGGAAAGAGCTCAGGTAAAGCTAGGTGCCTTTGGGGTGTTAAAGCAGAGACTGAGGAATTTATCACCAAAAGCATAATTTAAACTTGCTGTGGGGGGTTGGGGAGGTGGAATGAATCAGGAGAGGAGGTCCAGAGGATCTCCCCAAAGTGGTGATAGGGCCTACTTTGTCTAGGATGGGGGAGGGAGAGTAAAGGGCAGCTGGGGAGAGTCAGGGTGGAGGATGGTATCACTAAATATTAGGAGCCTGGGGAATAAGATGGCAGAGCTGCAGGCATTACTGGCAGAAGGAGAGGTGGACATAGCAGCCATCACTGAGACGTGGGCAACCCAAAACCATGACTGGGACTTGGCCATCCCAGGATTTAAATTATTCATGAGGGACAGAGAAAAGGTAAGGGGAGTAGCCATTTACATAAGGGAAGGGATTGGATGCGTCAGGGAGGAGGGAAGGAAGGTAGGTCAAAAGTCATTTGGATACAACTGCATGCCCCAAAGGTGCTAGGGTCCAACTGGGGTTGTCTATAGACCCCAACCCAGAAAGAGGACATGGATAGGGAGCTAGGGGAGCAGCTAAGGAGACTCTGTGGCAAAGGGAGCACTGTGGTGGTGGGAGACTTCAATTTACCAGGGTGGATTGGAGCATCCCAGCCATCACATGCACCAGGGAGCAGATCATCCTGGAAGCAATCCAGGATGGCTTTCTGACCCAAAGGGTGACAGTGTCAACAAGGGAAGAACATTTTCTAGACCTGGTGCTGGAGGATGGAGAACAAGTCACAGATGTAAAGGTGGAGGAACCACTGGCTGATAGCGATCACCACACAGCGAGGTTCTCTATCAGTTTGGGTAGAGAGAGCCACAATACAAAACAAAGGTCCTGGACTTCAGAACAGCAGAGTTTGGCAGGATGGGGCAATTAATGAGAACACACATAGATGGCATCCACCCTGATATGGATGCAGAGCAGAAATGGGTGATCATAAAACTAAGCTGATTGAATCCACTAAAGCTTGTGTCAAGAGCCAGCAAAGAAATCAAGGACCAATCATCCAAGCTGGATGACCAGAGAGGTAACGGAGAAGGTGAAGGACAAGAGAAGGGCCTTCTGAACCTACAAGAGAACCAGTAGGGCAGAGGATAAGGAGAACTATATGAAGAAATCCAGGGAAGTGAGCAGAGCGGTCGGGACTGAAAAGCAGCCAGGAAAGGAAATTAGCACAGGGATTAAGGAAGGGAAAATGATTTCTTCGGTATATCGGGGAAAAGGAAGTGCAAGGATCAAATAGTTAGGATCAGGAAAGGCAGTGGTTGGGGTAGACACGGGTCCGAGAAGGCAGAAGTACTAATGAGTACTTCTGTTCAGTGTTCATAAGGGAAAAGGTTGGGCCTGCTCCTGCAGGGAAAGAGGCACAGGCATGGGTGAGACAACCACAGATGGAGTCATCACAGTGGAAAGGGTGCTGGAGGGCCTTAGGTCCTTGAGGCGGACAAGGCACCTGGGCCAGACGGGTACATCCCAGTGTGCTGAGGAAGCTGGTAGAGGTCCTGGCAGAGCCACTGGAGGATCTATTCAACACCTCGCTAAATACGGGATGTGTGCCCAGAGATTGGAAGGAGGGGCATGTGGTACCTCTCCACAAAAGTGGGCCCAAGGATGAACCAGGGGACTATACAACGGTGACCCTCATCGCAACTGTGTGGAAACTGATGAAATCTATCCTCAAAGAAAGGCTAGTGCAGTGTCTTGGGATAATGATCTGCAAGACAGCAGAGCATGGGTTCGTTGCTGGCAGATCCTTTCAGACAAACTTGGTTGATATTTTGACTGGGTCATGAGGGCACTGGGCGAGGACCATGCAGTAGATGTAGTCTACCTGGATTTCCAGCAAGGCCTTCGATTCAGTGCCACACAGAAGGTTGACCTGCAAGCTGAGGAGTCTTGGTATAGGGTGGAAGCTAGCCCGATGGGTAGAAAACTGGCTGAGGGACAGACAACAGAAGGTAGTTGTGGGGAGGCGGCGGCAGCCCAGCCCTCAGCGAAGTCTGAATACTATCTTTTGTCTTTTGCTAGTATTGTAATAGTAATTTCATGATAATTTTGGTTAGTATTCAGTAGTAGTAAAGTAGTCTGCCGACGAGCCAAAAAATTTAAATGAGCTATCTATCTGAAGACTAACTTAGTAATAATTAATTGGTTAGTAGTTAGGTAGTCATATGCAAATGTAGGCAAATTAAGGCAATGCTGTGAAGATTAGATGATTACTTAAATGATTACTTCTGAATTGTATAACAATACCAATGAAGACTCATAAAGACTAGTTGAATACTTCTCAATAGTGGTAAAGTAGTAGTATGTAGTACTTAATGAGTATTTATATAGTGCCATATATGTAATTTGTGCAGCAAGGCGCTCGCTTTTCTCCAGCTGTGCTTGCAGCTAACCCAGCTGCAGGTGCTGCTTTCCACAGGGATGGGTTTTGAGCAGCAGACATATGAGCCTGCATAGTGCCAGTGACATGGGGCACAGCTAGCCTGCCCCATGCACTGGGCACTGCATACAGGCCATATGCATGCTGGTCTACTCAAAAACCATCACCGTGAGCTGCACCTATAGCTGGGCTAGCTGGCAAGCACAGCTGCTGTAGACCATGCAGTCTATATGCCTGCAGGCTAGCCTGCTGTATGTGCCCCTCAAAGCATAGGATGTATCATGGCTTGAGGCATCCCAACTCCTGCTATTCCCACCACTTCACTAGTGTAAAGAAACAAATTTAAAGTGTGCATCTGTGAACACTGCAGGTGTGACTATACTCTATCCCTTGTGGCACACATTCTGTATGCTGCTTTTGTAATCTTCATGTGCCTAGGGTTTCATGTTGAGTGACACCTTTGGGCTGTGCCAATACCCGTGTTGCTCAAAATGCACCCATGCCACTGGCCGGTGGTGCTGAGGGTTGAGGTGCTGGATGCCACACCTCGCGCAATGCCAGTGACCTGGGTTCGGGAATGAGCCAGGGTCATCGGGAGGGCGGCATGGGTGGACTAGGATCGAGCGCCTGTAGACAGCTCTCCTAGTCCTGGGTGGCTGGGGAATCACACTGCTGCGGCGGCCCTGGGGATGACCGAGGCACTGCAAGTGTGATGTTACTGGAGGGAGCATGGAGGACGTCCGCACATTGTGCATAGATGTCATTGCATGTCCACGCTCCCAGCGGGAGAAAATCAGGAGGAAAATGGCTGGGCGCGACCGAGCAGCTTCATGGCCACACCCTGTGATGCCGGAAGACTGTCGTTGAATCACGCTTGGGGAGTCCAGAGCCAGCCTGGAATGATAGGGTAAGGGAGCCTCCGACAGGTTGATGACAGCCATACCAGTACCCCCTATCATGCAAGTGAGCCTGCTGCTCTCCGGTGAGCAGGGCCGGTGGCTGAATGCCCCACTGGTAGGATGCCGCAGCAGACGTATAAATAGGGATGTGATAAACAAAATGCACCCATGAGCACACTGGCAGTGTAAAGCAATACAGAAATGCTGTTGCCCACACCTCATTTTTCTGATGTATCTACCTCTGTTAGTGCTTCCATATGTATTGGTACTTTAACACGCTTTACTGTAAAATGTAATGGCACTTTTAAACACATCTCCTTAATGTAATGGTACACCAGTGCCCCAATCCCTGCTCTGCATGGTTCAGGAGATCCAGTCTGCTGGCAGAATGGGAATTCAACTGGATGCCTGCTGGCATCTTCCACTCACGTCTGGCTCCCTGTCCCCACTACACTTCTACATGCACAAGTGGGGAGAGGCAAGATAGGCAATATTTTATGGCACATAAAAGATGTTTGTCCAGCTTCAACTCCCAACATAAAAGTCTTTATCTATAAAATAAACTTATCTTTGCTGACATTCGACCAGTTTGAATAAGATTACACCAAATGGAGGGTCCAGATCTTTTGCTGTGCAGAACCACCTAAAGCGAAAAAATAATTATTGAAGCTACATAGGCATGTTACTTTATGGCCAAAATGAGTGATGTATAAACTTGAACATTAAAACACAGTTCCATACTACATTTTTTTATGTTCATTAGAAGAAAACTGCAATAAATGTACACTTTTTCTAAATCCAATCAAAATCATGCTTATAGGCCTAACAATACTTGAGTACATTCAATGGTACATGTCTGCACTTACACCTTAAAGCCAACAATTATGATGCTCTCCACCCACTACAGTTACAGATCAGTAAGCAAGTTATTACTGGATACACACAGATACAAAGATGTTGTCAGCAGATAAGGGCCCTGTGGCCCATCCAGTCTGCCCTATCCCTCTTCTAATGCTTAAGGTACCCTTGATGCTACAAGGTCCCCTTCACCTAGCTTGATAATTCCTTGTGTCTATCACACACATCTTGAATCCCTGCACCGTGGCCACCCCACCACTTCCTGTGGGAGACTGTTCCATCTCTCCACCACCCTGTCAGTGAAGTAGAATTTCCTCAAGTTCTCTATAGGTTTTCATCTTTAGTCTCATGCTGTGCCCCTTGTTCTGCTATTTCCCTTCATGTGAAAGATGCTCCCATCTGGTATCCTGTTGATACCCTTTAGATATTTGAAAGTCTCTATCATGTCTCCCTCTGGTACCTTGTTGAACCCCTTTAAATATTTGAAAGCCTCTATCATGCCCTCCTCCTTTCCTCCAGGAAGTACATACTTAAGAGCTCTGACTCTCTCCTCATATTACTTATGCCACATCCCAACACCATTTTGTTACCCTCCTCACACAGTCTCCATCCTGTCTTTTGGAGATGGGGCATCCACAACTGACCACAGTACTCCAGATGAGGCCATACTAGAGACTAGTACAATGGTACCACCACTTCCCTCCTTCTACTTGTTATACCCCTCTCTAGGCACCCTAGCATTCTGTCACTCTTTCCAACTGCTTTGTCGCACTGTTTAGCCACTTTGATGTTGTCTCTCGGACTACCCCTAGATCCCTTCCTCTGTAATAGCCTCCAGTATCCTTGTCTAGTTTGTACTCAGCCCTAGAATTCTCCCTCCCTAAGTGCATAATCTTTCACTTTTTGCATTGAAACCCAGCTGCCATTCCTGGACCATTTTTCTAGCCTCTTCTGATCCATCCTCATTATTTCTATACCTTCCTGTGAATCTACCATTACATAACTGTGTATCATCCACAAACAGGCTAACCCTCCCTTCTAGACCCTCTACAACTTCACTTATGAAGACATTGAAGATCATTGATCCCTGGGTATGCCACTTGTTACCGTCCTCCTGTGAGCTCACCCCATTTACCACCACTTTGTGTTCTGTTACTCAACCAGTTTCTAAACCATGTGACCACATCTGTCCCTACCCCCAGATTTGCCAGCTTGTGGATTAGTCTCCTGTGTGGAAATGTGTTGAATGCCTTCCTGAAGTCTAGATAGGTCACATCTACCACTCTGCCCTGGTCTATTTCCCTTTGTCACCCACTCAAAGAAATCAAGTTGGTCTGGCATGACCTCCTGCCTTAGGTCCAGCAGCCCCTTTGTCTCTAGGTAGTGTAGTCCACCAATCTTTTTTAGGTAGGGTTGCTATCATTTTACCTATTATCAAAGTCAAACTGACCGGGCAGTAATTTCCTGGCTCCTCCTTGCTACCACTTTTTGCAGTGTTACCACTTGTGCCCTCCTCCAGAACCATGCCTGTCCAAACCACAACTGTTTCTAGTAATCCACTGAACAGCGTAGCCAGAGGTTTAGCCAGTTCATCCCAGAGCTCCTTTAGAATCCTCAGGAGTATCCCATTGAGCCCCATAGCTTTATCCACCTAAGCTGTTCTGGTGCTCTTTTACTCTGTCCTCTGAAAAGGTCTAATGTCCACCCTCCTACCTGTTTGCCCTTCTCAATTAATGGGGACCATCCCCATTGTCATCTTCTGTGAATACGGAGCATTATTTGCTGAGGACAGTCACATAGCAGAAACAGACTACCTGGTCTTTGAAGTCTGCTGGTTGAGCTAGCACTTCTAGTTTGAAGCTGCCCCACCTACCCCCTTGTCATCCCACAGCTGCTGCCCACCTCCCCACCCTCACTGTCCCTATTCCTGTCCTATACCCTTTTAAAGCTGTTCACAGATTTACATGACACCATCCATTCTGGTAGTAGGTTACATTTTGCTATATCCCTCCTAAATCTTCCCCTTTATTCTTAGCCCATGCACCCTGGTGTCCCTCCTTAGCTTAAAGACCCTGCCTGCCCCATCCTTACTGATTCCCCAGATACTAGAATTTCTATCATGTCCCTTCTATCCTTCAGGGTGTACATATTCAGGTCTCCCAGCCTGCTCTCATAGTCTCCCTCCATTCCACATATCTTCATGTCCTCCTCTGCACCCCTCCAGTAGCCTAATATCATGCTTCAGGTATGGCCACCTAAACTACACACAGTATTCCAAGTGTGGCCTTATTGGTGACCTGTAGATGGGCAAGATCACCTCCTTTGCCTGGACGAAAACACCCTGGCTATACACCCCAGCATTGTGTTTGCTTTTGCCACTCTCCTGCACTGGGAAGTGTTGTTCATGGTCCCTGCTAAGATTACTCCTAGGTCCTGCTCCTCCTCAGTGATACCCAGCTTAACCCCTCTAAGCCAGTATTCTCTTTGGATTCTTCACCCTAAAGTGCATAATCTTACACTTCTTTGCATTGAACTGCAGCTGCCATTTCTCTGAGCACTCCTCTACCTTGCTTGGGTCCCCTGCAGCTGCTTCCATGTCTCCTCTCTATGTACCACTGCTCCCATTTTGGTGTTATCTGCGAGCAGCCTTACCTTGCTCACCACCCCATGCACAATGTCTGATATGAAGACCCAAATAACACTGGTCCCAACCCAGAGCCTTGTGGACCTATGTTCATCACTGGCTTTGGAGTTGAGAGCCCCTCCCATCACCACCCGTTGTAGCCTGCCACTCAGCCAGCTTGTAATCCAATTCATCATTTTGCCCCTACCCCTACAGAAGTCAGCTTCCCCAAGCCACCAATAAGGCACCAAATCAAGCCTTGCTGAAGTCCAAGTAAAGAACATCCACTGTATGACCCTTATCCAGATCACCTGTCACTTCATCATAATATTGTATCAGGTTGGTATGACAAGACTTCCTGAAATGAACCCATGCTGTCTCACATCCTGGAGGCCATTGTCTCCAGGTACAACACTCAGTCTTTACTTTGTATCATTTCCATAATTTTGCACACTATGGAGGTGAGACTTACCAGGCGATAATCACCCGGTCCATCCCTTGGTCTGCTCATGTAATGGTACTACATGTGCCATCCTCCAGTCTAGTAACACACATCCCAACTCCAGTGGGTGCTGTACAGATCTGCCAGTGACTCTCCAAGTCCTCCACCATCTCTCAGCACCCTGGGGTGGATACCATCCCGCCCTGGTTCCTTGTCTACCCCAGTCTCTAGGACTCTACCTCCCTCAATTCTTCCATCTGTCGCCTCCTTCCGCCCCCATCCCACCTCTTCCAGATCATGGTGGTAGCGCCCCCTTCTTTTGTGAACACTGAGCAAATGTATTCATTCAGTGATTCTGCATGTTCCTCACCCTTTTCTGTCCACTCTCCACCCCTTTTATCCTCACTATTGTCTTCTATCATTTCCTTTTCTCCTGATGTATCTGAAAAATCCCCACCCCGTTAATTCCCTGCACTACCTCAGCTCCATCTGGGCCTTGACTTCTCTCACTTTCTGGTCACCTCCTGGAACATCTTGCGACTCCTACCTGTCCCCTTCCTTCCCATTCTCCCTATACCTCTGGTTCATCTCTCATTTGCCGTCACTGCCTCCACTACTCGCTGTTCACCCAGCATGGTTTCCTTGCTCTGCTCCTCTTACTCCGTTTTTGGTGCAGACATCCATTGCTCTGTAATTCCCCATTTAATAATATCCCATTTCTGTTCTGCGTCCATCTCCTGATGCCTTCCAGTTTCCTTTCAGTACTACCCGCATCCTCACAACGTCCTGTTCCCTGAAGTTTACCACCCTGAAGTTTACCACCCGGTTACTGATTTTTCTGGCTTCACGCACATCATGATATTAAACCACACCGCTTGGTGATCACTGTCAGCTAGTGGGTCCTCCACCCTTATTTTCCATACTGCCTCCCATTAGTCAATACCAGATCTAAAGTTTTCTTTAGCCTAGTAGGTACACTGACCAACTGTGTCAGGAGTCCCTCTGGATCGCATCCAGGAGCACTTGTTCCTAGCACTGGAGGTGACCAGAATGCTCTAGTCAATCCCTGGCAAGTTGAAATCCCACAATGACCACCTTCCTTTTCTACATACCTTCTGATTTGTCCCGCTAATTCCTGGTCAAGAACTCTCAGACTGGGACAGCGGCTTGTATACAACCCCAGTCCTCAGTTTCCTACCCCTTGAGTCTAGGAGCTGCAGTCAGATTGCTTCTGTTCTCCTTTCTTTCCTTCCATCCCTTGTTCATTTGATCCCGTCCCTCACATAGACTGCCACCCCACCCCTCCTTACAGTCCTTCCTGTATAATTTGTATACTAGGATTGCCAGATCCCAGTCCCGGTGCTCACTTGCCTACATTTCCATGACAGCTGCAATATCCACCCTCCACACTGCCAAGAGTGCCTGTAGCTCAGCTGATTTGTTGCCTAAGCTTCTTCCATTCAGCGAGCACCCTTCATCGTGCCCCTTTCCTTCATCACCCTCCATCTCTTCCTTCTACTCCTCCCTTTTGACTGCCCTGAGTCCTTCCCTGCTAGCTTGAGGGGCAGGCTGTGACTCCACTCTATCGGATCCCTGCCTCACTGCTGTCCACTTGCCACCCCATTTAAATCCACCTTTATCACAATATACCTCTCCAGTCTTTGCTTTAATACTTCCTTCCCTCCTCACTCTGGTGCAGTCTATCTCTTGCAAACAGATTGTTATTCCTGGTACCACCCCAGCCACCCACAACCCCATACCCTTAGTTTGACACCATTCAACCAACCATTCATTCAACACCCTAATCCTGTCCTTTCTCACTGTGCTTATGCAGGGTACTGGGAGCCCTCTGAGAAGGTCACAGACTCCCCAGTCTCCTCACACAACCTTCCCACTTCCTCAAACCTCTCCCTTGTTACCTCAACTGTGTCCCCGCTAGGTTATTTGTCCCCACATACTACCCTCCTTAGCACCTTAGGATTGCCTGTCCTGTATTGTTTGCCTTTAATCCGGTATGGACTCCACCCATATCTGACTGTGCCTCCCGCTTGCTGCCCCATCCGATCCCTTTGAGTATGGAGTCCCCAACACCAGTACACCCCCTTCTTTCCTTGTGCCCATCACCACCCCACCCAGGTTCTCATTCCCAGGGCCACACAATATAGTGCTTTTTCCATTTTGCCCAATGTCTTCCCCTGCCCCTCTCAATTGAGAAACCTCCTCTTCCTGTTTGACTGCCAGCCTCCTTACCCATCTCTTCTCTCTGAGTATTGTCCCTCCCCCAGCCACCATGCTCAATCTCTCCACTAGCAATGCCCTCACCCCTCCTCTTCATGAATACTATCCTTGTGGAATCTCCTCCTGCATCCTCTTCCCCATGAGTCAGTAGTACAGCAAACATGTTCCTACTCTTTTTGCCTTACTTGTGTTTTCTCCAACCCCTGCCTACTGCTGCTGCTGCTCTTTGCTAGGCTCTACCTTCATCAAAACTGGCTTCCTGTCTAGTTTGCCCCTCCCTCACCCACTGTTCCTTCTCTGTGGTGCCCCCTGATACTCTCAGATGTCAGTCCTGCTACCAATGCAACCCTCCCTCACCCTCAACCTCCCCAGCTCCTAAGCCACTGAACCTCTTCTTTGAGCCTCCTTAGCCTGTGGCATATTTTGAAACTCCCTGCTCATATCATTATATATAATGAACCCACCCCATTGCAGAATGTTCTGGTAACCTCACAATTTGTGAGATTAGTGACATCCTGAGGGCACTTGAGCTTTGCTCTCATGCCCATTATGTCACTAACCTCAGTCAATGTGGCTTGTTCGCATGGTGGGGTTCATTATTCTCTGTATGTGCCTGCAGCCTTCTATCAAATCTCATAAGCAAAGCTGGGTCTGGTCAGTGGACCTCCAACAAATGCCAGGTAGGTTAGAGTCTGAAAATAGCTCTCATTACCAGGACAAAATAAATAAATATCCCCATGTCCTTTAACTGTTGCTCAGGCTAAACAGTTCCCATAGTTCACCTTCTGTATTCCTTTCAAGGGATTCCCTAGTGGGGGACAGTGAGGAAATGGGTCCAACACCACATGACCAAGAGGTGGTATGTTGCATCCCAGGGTGGAGGTTTTAAGCAGGGTCTGAAAACTTTATTCACTCATGCTTTGTGTGTAATCATCCCAACAGTGTTATGTACCCAACATGAGCCCCTCCCTCCAAAGCACCTGAAACTTTGTCACCTGCCTCCATAGTATCCAATCACTAGCCTCTTCTCCCTCCATGGCTCCAGACACTAGCCCCTCTGCAGCACCCCACATTAGCACACCCTCCTCAGTCACCACACCAGCTCACCTTCATCAACAGCACCCAACACCAGCCACCACTGTCCACAGCACCCACCACCAGCCACCACTGTCCACAGCACCCAACACCAGCCACTTCCTCCACACTCTCCACGATACTTGCCCCTCACCTCCACAGCACCTGACACTAGCATGTTTTCCATACAGCCCCCATGACAGTAGCCCCTTGACTGTACACCACATAGCCCCAACACTACCCTGGCTCACCAACCTGCCTCTACTTCCCAACTCAACCCCCAGAGACCACCCCTCCTTATCTTTCACCATAGTATCTTTGAACACTGTTCCTCTCTAGGCATCCCACTTTTCTAAACCCATGGATATCACCTCCCTCCTCCTGGGCCCCCTGACTCCCAGAAACCACCTCCTTCCTCCTCACCCATTTGAGAATCATATATACACTTGTTACCCACCTGCTCTGCAAGGCACCCTCTGGACACCACCTCCTCAGACACCTGAGGCACACACACCCTCTTCTACACTCCCTCCTTTCTGAAACTAGCCCCTCCCTCCTTCCACAACTCCCAACCCTAGCTGACCTATCTTCCAAAGTCCAAGACACTAGCATCTCACTCTCCAGACACTAGCCCCAGCCCCTGACAATAGCCCCACTTCCTTCCTTGATACACAACACCATCCTACCTCCTTCAATGGCATCACAATTATCACTGTTCCACTAGCTAAATGTAGCAGATTTTGTATCTAGCTAGTAATATTTTCCTTTAGCTAGCCAGTGGACTTGTACTGAGACGGTAACACTTCAGTAAGTGCACCAGCAGGCCCAGTGGAGAAGTCTGTGGGATTTTACCTGGTTACCAAACAAGAAAATCAATTTTCCCAGTCACTAGCCCTGCAGGCCAGTGGCTGCAAAACCAAATTTTGACCCTAAATTAAATATGACTTTCCTGCTCTGTTTGAATCACAGTGACCAGGGTTGGATTGGCTGGAGTTTGGGGTATTCTGGGTAGTATCTAAAAGGTAAGTACAGAGAAGGATGTGGAGACAAAATTGTCAGAGGTTCTAGAAGGAGATATGGGGTTAGAATTAAACAAGATATGTTAATATACTTATCTGAAGGTAGACAGTCAACATCTGGCCAGATCTGATAAAATAAAGGTATGAATGAGATGTATAGTAGCTTGAGTAGAGAGCAGCAGAGAGATACAAATAGTAATACAATATAGGAGTAAAGAAAGCAGAGTTCTAGTGGAAAAGACAGAGTTAAGAAAAACTGCTGTATCATAAGAGTTAAAAAACAGTAGTTTGCCCCACCTCGACCCACTGTTCCTTCTCTGTGGTGCACCCTGATACTCTCAGATGTCAGCCCTGCTACCAATGCAACCCTCCCCTCACCCTCAACCTCCCCAGCTCCCTGCCAAGCCACTGAACCTCTTCTTTGATCCTCCTTAGCCTGTGGCATATTGGGCAGCCTCCCAGACTCCACAGAACATTCATCCACACTGCTGCCCCACAACCACTGCACCCCACAATCCTACCCATGGTTCACACTACCTATACAGGACAGTGGAATGCAGTCTCTCTACACTGACTGCAGTTGTTTAAAACCCAATCACAAACCCACCAATAGCATTCCCAAGTCTGACAAACACATACAGTCCAGTGTGTGTCCAGTCCAGCTAACAGAGTGTGTATGCAGACATCACTTACCGTATGATGTCACACGCTACCAGTATAAAGGATGTAATGCACTAGGGTGGGGGAGGTTGGATCCCTCCTGAATACTAGAGACAGACAATCAGCTACCCCAGCAGACACTCACTGGAGACAGCTGCACCAGCAAAATCCCCAAACAGGTACCTTTTCCAACTTAAGTCACAAAGCCTCCTGGTACCACACTGTCAATGTCCTTCTCCACTACCCTGCCTCCTCTGCTCCAAGTCTCACAATCCTTCCCCTGTCTTCCTTCTCTCGCTAACATAACCAAAGAATGCTTTCCCACCTTCCTTCACCAATTTAGCTAGCTTTTCTAGGTTTTATCTTCGCTAGCCTTACTGCCTTGTTCACTTTCTTTGATTTTTCAAGTATTCTTTCCTGTCCTCCTTGCTTTGTGTTGCCTTGTACCTCAGAAATGACATCTTTTTCTCTGACTAGCTCTGTTGCTTCCTCGAGAACCACAGGAGGAGAGAGGTGATATGATCGAGACATTTAAACACCTTAAGGGCATAAACAAGGTGAAAGAGTCTAACATGTTTAAATATAAGAAAAATAGCAGGACAAGAGGACACAGCATGAGATTAGAGGAGGCCGATTAAGGGGAATGTGAGGAAATTCTTTTCACAGAAAGGGTGGTAGATGCATGGAATGGCTTACCACAAGAAGTGGTGGCTATGAATACAGTGCAGGGCTTCAAACAGGCATGGATAGGCATAAGGGAGCAATACAAATGACTATGAATAGATAGGTCACTGACAGAGCAAAGGCCAATGGCACATTTATAAGGTAGAAAGAAATGGGCAGACTGGATGGGCCTTATGGTCCTTATCTGCCATCAACTTCTATGTTTCTATGTTTCTATGTTTCTATGTTTCTCCTTCTTTGCTTTTGCTGCAGGGCCTGGCACAATGGTTTGCTACCAGGTGCAGGGCTTCCCTTATCTTATCCCACTGTTCCACTACTCTCCTTATGTCATCGTATCCTGCATGGCCTTCCTGAATTAGACCTTCATATTAAAGTCTGTCCTGCTGAAATCCAGGAGATAGAGATAGAAAGAGATATATTAGAAATTTGTTTTCTCAAAGTGGACTTTATACCACAAAAAACATGACCAATGTGTGCCTTAATTTCTCAGAAACTAGAAAGTATGGAAGAAGACTAGGTGGTACTGCATATGAATCTGCCAGCAGAAACAGGCCTTATGGTCTATTAAGTTAGTCTGCTCAAATGTGCAGCTAGCACCCTTATACTGCAGCTGCCCCACCCTCCTCTTTCCTCCACTACCATTAAAAATCTGTAAATATATCGACCATTACATGGGTGGATAGTGGCCCCAACACCCCACCTCCAATCCCCACCAAAGGTATCAGCTCCCCTGCTTCAGTCAACCCATGCCAACCTTCCTCACTCCAGCTCTCATAGCTCTGCCATGAGACAACACAAGCTTCCCCTGCCTTAGCACCAGGCTACCCTGGCCCACCTTGGCACTCTGCATTCCAATGGACCTTCATCTGGACCACACCAGCTCCCTTGTCCCAGGCTTACCTGTCCCTCCAGGCTAACATGGCTCTGCCCCATTCCAGCACCAACCTCTCCTGGCCCATGCTGTCCTCTTTAGTCACCCCAGTTCCCTTGGTCCTGCCTGTGGACCACCCCAGCCCTCTGCTATGCCCAAGCCACCTCCCTTCCTCCCTCAGCCCTAGCCCACCCATTGGCCCTATCCCAGCTCCACCCTGCACCATCCCTAGGATGTCCTAATTTGGCCTCCAGTTCCCATGGCCCTGCCCCAAACCACTACATTCCACCCTGCACTAGCCACCATCTGCCCTGGTTCTATCCATAGTCCACCCCAGCCCCTCTGCCTCTGACTTCCCTTGTCTACTTTGCTACCTAGCTCCCATAGCCTGCCCCAGGACAACCCCAGGTCTGGGCTGCTCTGGCCCACCCCAGTTCTGTTCCCATGGCCATACCCTTCAACTACTCTAGACCTCCTTACCTTGAATTAATGTGGCTCACTAGCTCCCATGGCCTTGCCTCTGTTCCACTGCAGCTCCCTCCCATCCCAAGCAAGGCTCTACAATCCTTCCCTGGTAGAAAGCAGTCCTTTGTATGTTCAAGCCTCCTCAAACCCTAATGACCCTCCAACAAACAGAGTTTGTCAGCCAGAATCCTACCACTGCAATGGAGGGAGGCAGAGTGGTATGTAAGTAATAATACCCAAAGGGTGGGCATTATTAGGATATAACGGACCACCAGGGTTGTAATGAGGCCCAACACTGCAGGCGGAGGGCCTTGTAGCCCCTGGAAGGTCCGTTATATCCCATAACACCCACACTGGAGAATATTATTACACTTAAAAATGGACATGTGTGTAAATGTTAAGTAATCAAATATTAGAGGAACTACCTCAGAAAACTCAAAAGTGTGATCAGTTTTTTTTGTAAAGTAGTCCCTGTGTTTGTGTGTTGTTCCATTTACTGTTGCTCCCACCAGGTAACTGAGTCATTCTGTCTAGTGTCCACCTCCAGCAGTAAAACAAGAGCATGATTGTTGTATCATGAGCTGTGTTAATCTGTTTGCACCAAGTCCCAAGAAGAAAAAAAGTCCATTTACTTCTGTGGGATCCTGCCATGGCTTCTTTTGGGTGGAACTGGACAGGCACGTGGCGTGCATGACTTAGAAGGATGGTCGGGAACATTACTTGGATGAAGATCGAGGGAGCCAGCATTACAGGAAAGTAAACTGTAAAGAGAAACAGTGCATTTTATTTATTGAGGGGTGTACAAGGTTAATTTATTGTAGCGCTGTGCTGGTGATAAAAATGTAACGTGAGCAGGACAGGAAGGAAGGTCAGGTGCTATCACTTTCAGGAGGTCGAGCGAGCTGACATTGGGAAATAAAGTAAGTTTGCAAATCAGGATTATTTCTTTTTGTCTGTGAGGAGTCGTGGAGGAACAGAAGCAGCATTGCACTGGGAGTTAATTACTTTTTGTAGAGAGTGGTGTCATGATGGGGTGTGAGTCAGTGAGTGAGGCAAAACAATGGCAGCTTGTCAGTGTGACAATTCGGTACCCAATAATATCGTAAGTAATTGGGCACCCCAAATTGGGACTTGTTTTTTTATCGGGCATTGTTAAAAAATAACACCTGTGGCAAGGGCCTTAGCAAATCAGCATGCAGGTTTTATGAGACCCATTTTCTAAATGTCATTCATGAAATGCAGAAATCAATCTTTCCTAACATTATCAGTGAGGCTTGTCACTCAAGGCACTCCTTCTCACTCGGTGCTTTCCTGCTGTATTGTGCAGCTGACAGAGAGCAGGTGGCCATGCTCAGGGTTGTGGGGGGTTGCAATTGAGCCATCCTGAATATCAGTGCAAAACCAGCTTCTGCAGCAGTTTCTAAACCCAGTAATCCACCTTTTAGAATGGGAGGCAGTATAACACAGTGGTTTAAGGCTCTGAGCTGCAAATCTGGTGACACCCAATAGACCAGACCTGGGTTTGAATCCCACAGCTTCCACTTGCATACTGTGTGACCCTGAGCAAGTTACTTAACTTCCTGTGCTCCCAGGTCACACCTGTAAAAAGCTTTCAGCTTAGTGTGCTACTCCTGGTTAAACAACTAAAAAAAAAGAACTCAGAGGAAATAATTCACCATTTAGAACATGAATCATTTCTCTGAACAGCTGCACAGTCACATTCATGCTCCAGAAACCAGACGCAAGGCCTGGAGAACAATTTGATTAGGGCAGTAAAACCCCTTCACAAGCACCAATTTCAAAATAGCGCCCAGTAAAAAAAAACAGTACCGGTGCTCTTTTAAACTCAGCACTTATGAGGGGCCTGTATGTTTTGAAACTCCCTGCTCATATCATTATATATCACTATATATAATGAACCCACCTCATTGCAGAATGCTTGGTAAACTCACAATTTGTGAGATTAGTGACATCCTGAGGACACTCGAGCTTTGCTTTCATACCCATTGTGTCACTAACCTCAGTCAATGTGGCTTGTTCTGCATGGTAGGGGTTCATTCTCTGTATGTGCCTGCAGCCTTCTATCAAATCTCATAAGCAAAGCTGGGTCTGGTCAGTAGACCTCCAACAAACGCCAGGTAGGTTTGAGTCTGAAAAAGCTCTCATTACCAGGACAAAATAAATAAATATCCCCATGTCCTTTAACTGTTGCACAGGCTAAACAGTTCCTCATAGTTCACCTTGTGTATTCCTTTCAAGGGATTCCCTAGTGAGGCGGACAGTGAGGGAAATGGGTCCATCATCACATGACCAAGAGGTGGCACGTTGCATCCCAGGGGTGGAGGCTTTAAGCAGCGTCTGAAAACTTTATTCACTCATGCTTTTGTGTGTAATCATCCCAACAGTGTTATGTACCCAACATGAGCCCCTCCTCCAAAGCACCTGAAACTATGTCACCTGCCTCCACAGTATCCAATACTAGCCTCTTCCTCCTCCATGACTCCAGACACTAGCCCCTCCCTCTACAGCACCCCACACTAGCACACCTGACTCCTCAGTACCCTACACCAGCTCACCTTCATCAACAGCACCCAATACCAGCCACCACTGTCCACAGCACCCAACACCTGGCACCTCCCTCCACAGTCTCCACGATACTTGCACCTCCCTCCACAGCACCTGACACTAGCATGTTTTCCTTACAGCCCCCATGGCAGTAGCCCCTTGACTGTACACCTTACATAGCCCCAACACTACCTGGCTCACCAACCTGCCTCTACTTCCCAACTCAACCCCGCACACCACCCTCCTTATCTTTCACCACAGTCTATTTTAACACTGTTCCTCTCTAGGCATCACACTTTTCTAAACCCATGGATATCACCTCCCTCCCTCCTTCCTGGGCCCCTGACTCCCAGAAACCACACCCCCTCCTCACCCATTTGAGAATCATATATACCTTGTTACCCACCTGCTCTGCAAGGCCCCTCTGACACCACCTCCTCAGACACCTGAGGCACACATACACCCTCCTCTACACTCTTCCTCCATTCTGAAACTAGCCCCTCCCTTCTTCCACAACTCCCAACCCTAGCTGACCTATCTTCCAAAAGCCCAAGACACTAGCATCCCACTTTCTACACACTAGTTCCAGCCCCTGACAACAGCCCACTTTCTTCCTTGGCACACAACACCAGCCCTATATCCTTCAATGGCATCACAATTATCACTGTTCCACTAGCTAAATGTAGCAGATTTTGTATCTAGCTTGTAGATTTTCCTTTAGCTAGCCAGTGGACTTGTACTGGAGTAGGTAACATTTGTAAGTGCACCAGCAGCTCCAGTGGAGAAGTCTGTGGGATTTTACCTGGTTACCAAACAAGAAAATCAATTTTCCCAGTCACTAGCCCTGCAGGCCAGTGGCTGCAAAACCAAATTTGACCCCAAATTAAATATGACTTTCCTGCTCTGTTTGAATCACAGTGACCAGGGTTGGATTGGCTGGAGTTTCGGGTATTCTGGGTAGTATCTAAAAGGTAAGTACAGAGAAGGATGTGGAGACAAAATTGTCAGAGGTTCTAGAGGAGAGATATGGGGTTATAATTAAACAAGATACGTTAATATACTTATCTGAAAGGTAGACAGTCAACATCTGGCCAGATCTGATAAAATAAAGGTATGAATGAGGAATGTATAGTAGCTTGAGTAGAGAGAGCAGCAGAGAGATACAAATAGTAATACAATATAGGAGTAAAGAAAGCAGAGTTCTAGTGGAAAAGACAGAGTTAAAGAAAACTACTGTATCATAAGAGTTAAAAACACTAGATTTTCACCAACTGTATTTTAGCTTTATTGTCTCTAGTTATTATTTCTTTTACTTCCCCATGCTGTTGATCTACTAAATATTGTAGGTAATGCAACACTTATTTCATTAAGTCTTTCAAAACCTAGAGTTCCTTCCCACTTTAAATTAGTGTCATTATGTAATTATTATACCCACGTAACCCATTACACCTAAATCAAACTGTACTTATCTAATAGGCAGCAGTATGGACCCTATATTCAAAGCCAGCCAGCTGCACGCTCACATGGGGTGCCACATGCAAAATGGGGACAACTGGCTCTCGCACCATATTCCAATGACTAGCATGATCTGAACTGACTGCACTATTCATCTGAATATCAGCCATGGTAGCGTGGTACCCAGCCAGTGTTCACCATACTTTGTGCTGTGCTACAAGGGTATGGGCTAAAGACCAACCATAGGGTAATGCACATCACACCCTGGTTAGTTCTGCAACCCTATGGGTGAATATTCAAAGATGCAGATTAACCCACTGCACTACAAGATCATTTGTATGCTCATCATGGACTCCATTACGTACCAGCAGTGGCTCAGTGTGCTGGACCATGTCCCCTCCCATGCCGATTCCCATCCTTGTTTAAAAGAAACACTCCTGGTGGTCCAGCGGTCTCTCACCAGTCCTGATCCCTATCCTTGTTTGGAAAATGAAAGAATTCCCTGGTGGTCCAGTGGTTTCCTCCCAACCCCCTACCTGCCCATAGCAGACAAACCTGCCCCTGGTGGTCTGATGGACCCCACTATGGCAGGTAGTGCCCGATCACCCCACTGGCCCCTCAACCCAGCACCAAGAGCCAGCAACCAGTACAGCTTTCTGATCACCTCCACATCCTGTCTTAGACCTAGTTCTCCTGGTACCTGTACTGTACAGTGTGCCCTATGAATGCAGTACAAAGCCACCACCCTTTCCTTCAGAAATTTACTTGGAAAAATGTAGTGGACAGGCAGAGTCATGGTATCATGGTATTTTATTTATTTATTTATTTATTAATCTAGATTTACCAGATAAGCATGCTGAGCGGAAGCCACTCTGCTTCAGATGCGACCTGGGTGTACATAACATAACATATCAGTGCCAAAATTAACATTTGAAATGCAGAAGGTAATCCCCATACTATTTCCATCCGCTGTGATACCTGGGTCACAAACTGTAGTCACTCCAAGAAAACTATAAAATTCACAGTATATAAAACATAACATTTATGTCAGATATTAGTGACCTAGTCTAGTTTTCTTTCACAAAATACTATGCCACAACAATTTCTTCAGCTAATATTAAATATTTTGTTAAGCCAGCTGTTCCTGATTTTTTTTTACCCCATTCCAATAAAAGAAAACATATTTATTCAGCTTAAATGGCACAGGGCTGAGACCTAAATTGCCTAGTAGCATTCCCTGGCTTGCAACATACTACAATATATAAACACAACAGCATTACAAATACTCCATTTAAATTCAAAGCCTAGAGGAGAAAGCCTTCTACTACACACAAAAACATATACATTCAAATAATGGCAACTGCACACATTTCTTAGTCTAAAACTCCAGTTTCTTTATGACAAAACTTTAAAATGAGGTAAAACAAAGAAAGTACTAATTAAACATATGCAGCAAGTCAAGATTTCAATTGCAATCTGATCTACCACAGCATTTGGAAATTTTGCAAAACTGCACTGTATTTAAGCTAAGAGACTCAGTAAAACTATTCTAGATTAAAATACACCTTTCTGAGTTAAACCTTTTACAAAACTAGAAAATAAATACCTGAAAAGACTCTGCACATCTTTTCTCACTGGTCTCACAGAGAAGCTGAACTGCCAGGATTGTTAAGGAACACAGAAGTGCTTCTTCTGGCAGTATCACATCCTGCCATAAAGCAAAAGAATCATTGGAAATTAAGTCTTTGCAGAATAGATTTTAAAGCAACATGTAAGTGCAAGCTGTCAGTTTTGCAAGATGTTCCAAATTATTTATACAAAAATGAGAGTCATAAGGACAATTGCACAAGGTTGTATCTGGCTTTATTTAACATTTACTTACCTAGGGTTGTCAAAAATGAAGGATATCTTTTCAGTGAAGTCCTGCACTTCTGCACAAGTCTTCATAATTGAATAGAGTCTTGGTAGGTCAACTAAGGTCATAGCTGATTCTGAACAAGAAGCTACTGTGGCAGGCTTGAAATATGTAATCAATAAGGAATGACCAGTGGTTTAATTAACCATACATAAATCACATCCTTGTGAGGTAATGTGGCATAAGATGAAGCTGAGTGCCATGTCAAAATCATGTGATTAAATTATTTGCAACCCTGTGAGTAGTCTATTTTTTTAATATAAATAAAAATCTTCAAACTAGCTGCTTACATTTTTTTTGTTAATTGTACCTGATTTTATATTCAAACAGTCCTTCCATCTGGTCATCAGTCCATCCACAGTCCATTTATGTTCCAGTTCAGCTTGCAGATGTTCATAGGACATGTGTACTTCTGCAGAGCTGTACAACACATCAAGAACATCTGCACAGTTGTAAAATAGTATGTCAGATTCTGACATCATGCAGATGTCAGCATTAGCTAGCCAGCAAGTTTGTCTGACTAAGAAAATGAAAAAAAATGCCAGTTTAGTGTGAATTTGTGTTTGTTTGTTTATTTATCTATTTATTTGTTTATTTATTGAATTGTTTCACCAGGAAAGGCACACTGAGCAAAAGATGCTCATCTCCTGCTATGACCTGGGAGGGTTACAGTGGGAGGATAACACACAGGTTATAAAGCAACAACATAGAACAGGTATACAGTGGACTGAGGTACATTTTGTTATACATTGGTTAACAGTCAATCACAGAGGCATACATACATAGTGTACAGCTAGCTGAGGCAAAGTTAAAACTTAACAATTGGTTCTGGACAGGACAGTAGAGAACAGGATTATCCGGGTAAGTGCTGTGGTTGTTAATATAAGCCAGCTTCCAGGCATGGAAGGTGCTGCTGGTCAGGCAGGGAATTCAGATGGGGACTTGGGAATCAAGTGCAGGAATAATTTACGAAGAGGTAATTTGCCAGAGCGGTAGATAGGGAGTTGGTGGTGGAGGAGTGGAAAATTTGAGGGGAGACCATTCTAGAGTTTCGGGAAGCAGTGTGAGAAGGCTGATTGGCTTGGGTTAATGGGTTAGATGCCAATCTTGATGCCTCTCCCTATGCATCCTAGTATCCCCAGCCTTCCTTACTGCCTTCTCACATTGCTTGCCCACCTTAAGGTCATCTGATATAATTACTCCGAGGTCCCTTTCGATTTTTGTTGTTTCTAATCCCACAACACTTCCTCCCTGTCTTAGCCAACTATCATCACCTGGAGTAGCATCCTAACACCCTCTCTGTAGCTGAATCAACACCCTACCTCAGCCACCTACACACCCCAAAAACTCTCTACCCAACTAGACCGCTCCAAAGTTCACCGTGCCCCCCAGCTGTCCACTCTATGTAACTGGGACACTTCCCTGGCTAACTACACTCCACACCACTGCATTCCCTTCCAGATCCCTGACCGGACTCCACTCAAACCTCTGTCAGTCAGTATCACTGGTGGCAAATTGCAGGCTGGTGGTAGAGGGGGAGACTGTGGAGACAGCAAATGTGTTGGGGAACTATGGGGTGATGAATCCTGGAAGAAGGAGGTAGTAAGGGGACTCAGAGTTGGGTTGTGGATGGAACAGTTACTGTGGAGGGAGCTGTGGGGATGTGGAGAGGGGAAGTGGTAGGGTGGCATGGAAAGAGGGAAAGGCTAGTATCTGTGGCTGTGTAAGAAGGCTTAGCTAGTATCAGGCAACAAATGGAAGGGAAGGGGCTAGTGTCTGGGCTGTGCAGGCCTGTGGAGGAAAAGATATCTTGATGGCCTGTAAGGGGTGGGTGGGTGTTTAATGGGTCTGGAAGGTGTCAGTGGGGGTCTATGCAGGGATGCAATGAGTCAAGGGTATGAGTGGGTGTCAGAGGACAGGAATGTAAAGGTTGCTGCAGCTGACAGGTGTTACTGGTTAGAAGAGGGGCTTGGGGAGTACTCGGGGTCTGTGAAAGGAGTACAAAGGGCATGAGAGAGGCTTTAGTGATCTGTAAAGTGAAAGGACATCAGGTGTTGGGGATAATGGGCCAGTCCCCCCACAGCTGGAATCCTTCACACAGACCAGCCAGCCCTAGAAGCTGGTCCCACTGAAGAACATACTGGCTGTGTGCCTCCATCCTCATTTCCTTTTCACAGAGGGGTTGGTGGGTGTAGTGAGTTTATGTTAAGGGTTAGGGGCAGTGGACTAGCAGTCTCTAGCATCCATTGGGTAACAACTCTCTCTCTCATGCCATATAAATTAAGTCATTGGCATCCAGTTGCACCTCTTCACTTTCCCCATCCCATATCAAAATGCAGTTTTTGCTGCCCAGGTATTCCTCATACCCCTGCTGTGTCACTCTATCAAAGGCAACTAGTAAAGCTCTCCAGCCCACATCTTCAGATGGATGCTGCTTAATGTGGGCCTTTAACCAACACTAATTACTGTGATTACAGAAATACATGAAGCACAATCAAATTTTTCACGCAGTGAGCTGAGTAATATGTATTTATGTAATTGTCATTTACGACAATGACCCATGATAGTGGTAGACAATACTTCTCAACTATCTGCCACTGGAATGAGGGACACAGACACTTTGAATTCTTGCTCTTTCTTCCCCATGACTTGCACATACCCCATGTGACAGAGTGAGCGTCTGTCATGGAAGGGTGCCCTGGTGTTTGAATCCCCAAGATGTAAGTACAAAACTTCTATTAAGAATACTGGTGTGTTGTTGAAGAGGGAGGTGTGGAGAAGTGTCCTACGCTCCCTAGAAATGAGGAATGCAGGTTGGCCAGAAAGAAGAAATCATTACCTGAGTTTTGTCGAAAAACAGTGCTGCTTCTCTGTGCAGGCTTTGGAGTAAAGGGATTATCCCAAAGGGTAGGGTACCCCTAATGTCCCTGTTTTATAAGACAGTCTGATTGATTACTGTCAGTCTTAGAGTAACTAAGGTAGCTACCTCAGAGTTGCTAGGCAATTAGTGACCTCATTATCGTATTTCTTCTAAATGTCCAGCTATACCCTAGTATGGTGGGAAGTTGGAGGTATAATAGGGAAGGTAGAAGGATTATCGTACTGAGGACATTTTTAAATGTCCTAAATCACTGCCTTGGAGTCAGAAACATACTTTACAGGTTAAAGGTCTGGGTCATGTGACCATGATCCAGGGTATAAATATCCCCTCTCCGGACATCAGTCAGTTGAGCCTGAGAAGTGACAAGGAGAGGTCAGCTGAGGAGTGGATACAGAAGTATTGAGAGTTGTAGCAGTTCTACTAATTTTAAGACTGTATTAAATAGTTGAAGTTGCAAGAAACCTCTGAAGGGACAAGTGGTTGTTATTTTGCTAAATATTTTGATTATCTGACTTGAAGGTTATTTATTTTGTTTTTCTTATTTTCTAGTTTAATTTCTTCCTTTCTGTAAATAAGTTTTGTAAATAAATATCACACAATATGTGTGTTTAAATCTTAAAACATTGTCCTGTCTCTTATTTCCCACCCTCTGTGACATATGGTGTTAGAAGTGGGACTGGGTACTGGTTATTTAAGGCCAAAAGGACAGACCAGTATTTGACAGCAGCCCTGGTGTCCAGACTATTGGGACAAACATTTAAGATGGCACACATGATAGACTCTGTGGATACAATGGAACTTAAGGAGGAAGAATGCATCACTGAGTGCAGACCATGGGAGATTCCATTATCAGGGCTGGAATTTGGAGGAACTGGAAGGAAAACCACAGAAACAGGATTGGACATGGCCTTGTCAGACCGACGTATATGGACCAGGATGGAAACAATGGCCTGGACGAGGCATTGTCGGATCAAAGGAGATGGACTCAGGATGGAAACAGTGGCCTGGATGAGGCACTGTCTGATTGGAGGATGAGTGGTGATGGTAGCCTGAGCGAGGTACCGCAGGATTGGAGGAACTTGATATGCTGGTTATACGACCATTGGATGGATGCAGAGTGTCGATGGAAAGATGCTGAGGGAGATGCCTTGAGATGAGGAACCAGAGGATAAAGCCAATGTGATACCAAGAAGGAAAAAGCCTGAGAAGTCAGAATCAGAGGAAACACTGGTGATGTGCTTCATGTTGGACTCACCGATTTTACCCATGTTTCCTAGTATGTGCTGGTTGGAGGAGATGGGTGAGAAAGAAAACCTCACAAAGTCTCCAGGTAAGGCTGTTTATAAACACTCAGGGATGAAGAGTGAGCCTACAAGCAACAAGGCAAAACGGAAGCGATTCATGCACCTGTCAATGATGTTTGTAATAAACCACCACTAGAATGTTATAACTCCAGCATAGCATGGGAGGTTACAGGTGGGAGACCCAGAAATTATGGAATTACAGACATCCTGAAACATCAGGAGGAAGTAGGGCTGCAGGTACACAAGGGATAAAACCTTTGTGGTGGGTAGAAAATAAGCAGGGACCCTCTACCATATTAAACCTCACCCCAAACAAAAGGTTATGTCAAGAATCATAGTACCACTAGCCTATAGAGAGGTGGTCATAGAAAATGTGTGTATGGGACATTCTGAACCTCTACAATCTGAGGAAATCTTAATAGAACTCACCTCGGCATTCTTTTGGCCAGGAATGTCCGTCAAGTTGCCAAATACCTAGAAAGAAGGTGTGTTAGCCGAAATGTAGCTGCTAGACTCATGAGAGGTGAAACCCGCAAATGGAAGGCCACAAAGAATGGCAACCATGGAAAAGGGAGGAACTGATACATGGTTGGAAGCACGTGGTAGAGAAAGCACACTAAAGCCACAGGCATGGATGAAAAAGGGATCACTGCAAAGCTATAGGGCTAAGGTTCAATAGCGTTATTTCAGGAAGAAACAAATAGTAGCAGTATTCTACTGTATATGGACCTGGGCACAGTAGTAGTAGTCATAGAGTAAAGAGATGATAGTGATGATCCAGTGTATATGTCTCAAGCCTGGTATGGGAAGAATGAGTACATGAAAGGATTGTACAAATGTACAGATGAACTGTGACAAATCAGCCCCAGGGTAAAGATGGATTAAAAAAGAGAAGTTTCAAATGATAACTTTTATGAGCTGTATCTAATTTAAGAGACCCTGGGGTGGAGCTTATGGATGAGGGTGCTATAGCTCCATCCACTTCCAGAAAGGTGGAAGGTGGTTAAAATGGCTGAAAGGGCCATAGTTCATAGCTCCATCCACTTCCAGAAAGGTGGGAAAGTGGATAAAATGGCTGAAAGGGCCACAGTTCATAGCTCCATCCACTTCCAGAAAGGTGGAAGGTGGATAAAACAGCTGAAAGGGCCACAGTTCATAGCTCCATCCACTTCCAGAAAAGTGGAAGGTGGATAAAACAACTGAAAGCCACAGTTCATAGCTCCATCCACTTCCAGAAAGGTGGGAAGGTGGATAAAATGGCTGAAAGGGCCATGGTTCATAGCTCCATCCACTTCCAGAAAGGTGGAAGGTGGTTAAAACAGCTGAAAGGGCCACAGTTCATAGCTCCATCCACTTCCAGAAAGGTGGGAAGGTGGTTAAAACAGCTGAAAGGGCCACAGTTCATAGCTCCATCCACTTCCAGAAAGGTGGAAGGTGGTTAAATGGCTGAAAGGGCCACAGTTCATAGCTCCATCCACTTCCGAAGGTATATGAAATGTACCAAATGTTTGCCTATGAACAAATTGCTTTTTTTTTATGGTTGTTCTATGAATTTCCTTCATGCAGTAGCATACTCTCTTTACTGTTGTTTTTAAAATAATTTCCCACATCCAATGCATTGGCCACTTCTTGGGCGATGTTTCTCTTTTCTATTTTGATCTATTGTCACTTTCTGATCTATGCCTAAGTTTTCTTTTTTTTCTTCTCAGTGTTCAATGATGAGGTTTATGACATGCCGATGATGCAGAGAGGATATAAAGAGTACCATAAAAGGGTGCAAGGTGTGTTTATGGAAAGAGTGTACAGAAAATGAAATGTACAGGTATACTATGGTGATGACAGTATGTACTTATGAAAAGGGGCACAGAAATATGTCTAAAGGCTACTGTTTTTGTTGGGATAGTACAAGTTAAATATATAGGTTACTATGTTTAACCCAAAGATAACAGGCCCAGGGTTAATGAATGGGTAGTGTTGAGATGCTTTGCATCCTGATTAAACATGATTTAAGGGACCCTGGGATGGAGCTCTACGTGAGTGGGCTGGAGCTCCACCATACCCTCGTGTGGGTTGGTATGGTACTCTTGGACAACCAATGGATGGTTGCCCTCTTAGAGTGGGAGATATGTGACAGAGTGACCTCTGTCATGGAAGGATGCCCTGGTATTTGATTCTCCCCCTACAAGATGTAAGTACACAACTGCTATTAAGAATACTGTGTGTTGTTGAAGAGGGAGTGTGTGGAGAAGTGTCCTACGCTCCTAGAAATAAAGAATGCAGGTTGGCCAGAAAGGAGAAATCATTACCTGAGTTTTGTAGAAAAACAGTGCTGGTTCTCTGTGCAGGCTTTGGAGTAAAGGATTTTCCCTAAGGGTGGGGCACCCCTAATGTCACTGTTTTATAAGACAGTCTGATTTATTACTGTCAATCTTAGAGTAACTAAGGTAGCTACCTCAGAGATGCTAGGCAATTAGTGACCTCATTATCTTATTTCTTCTAAAATGTCCAGCTATACTCTAGTATGGTGGGAAGTTGGAGGTATAATAGGGAAGGTAGAAGGATTAATGTACTGAGGACATTTTAAATGTCCTAAATCACTACCTTGGAGTAGGAAACATGCTTTACAGGTTCAAGGTCTGGGTCATGTGACCATGATCCAGGGGTATAAATATCCCCTCTCCTGGACATCAGTCAGTTGAGCGTGGAAAGTGACAAGGAGAGGTCAACTGAGTGAGTAGATTCAGAAGTATTGAGAGTTGTAGCAGTTCTACTAATTTTAAGACTGTATTGAATGGTTGAAGTTGCATGAAACCACTGAATGGACAAGTGGTCATTATATTGCTAAATATTTTGTTTACCTGACTTGAAGGTTATTTTTTGGCATGGGTCATTATATCGCGAAGACATGATGACGATGGCACTATTGCGCTTGGCGCGATTTATGCCATGAGGCATCATGTCTTTGTTCTAAGCATGCGACATTATGACCTGTACATTATTTATTTTATTTTTCTTATTTTCTGGTTTAATTTCTTCCTTTCTGTAAATAAGTTTTGTAAATAAATATCATATGAGCTGTGTGTTTAAATCTTAAACATTGTCCTGTCTGTTATTTCCACCATCTGTGACACCCCTGGATGGGAGAGGGAGATTTCAAGGACATTGCTTAGCTGGAGAATTGGTTGTGGGGCTGATAGTGGTCCTGGTTCATGAAGAATGGTCATGCAGGGGAGGTAGATTGGGGGATGCAGATTCAATAGTTGCTGAGATGCCGTCCTTCAGATGAGATGTTAAACCAAGATCCTTTTGCCTATTTCTGGTCTCCAGCCAGGTGGAAGTAAAAGTTCATATGCTAATTTTAAAAAAGAGCCACATAGGTTCCCAGTGCTATGTTTAACAAAGGTATCGTGTAGGAAAATCATCTTTAGCAAAAATCCTGCATAAGAATGCTTATATTCACAGAAATGCACAAAACAAGAACTTGGTAACTTTAAGATGGCTTACACCTTTGGTGCATGTGACAAGATGAAAATAAGTATAGTATAAGTGAGACTAAACACCCAATCCAGGTGAAGTAGGGTCACCCCCACCAAGCCAGGAGAAGTGGGCCACCCTCTGAGCCAGAAGAAGTAGGGCCTTACCTGCCCCCCATGCCAGAAGAAGCAGAGCCATCCCTCTTGAGCCAGGAGAAGCAGGGCCATCCAACCATGCGAGGAGAAGTAGAGCCATCCCACCCTTTCCAGCAACTATCAACCTCCCAAATTGGTCCCAATGGATTGCTCACCCACAGTGGCAGGGCTAGGAGATAGAGGCCCATGCACTCTCTCCCTTGAGTCCCTCCACACCCACAGTACAGGTACATTTTCAAATAAACACAGCCATGTACCTCAACAAAAAGGCACAAGAAGACAGGAGCCTGTCTCTAGTTCTGCAGACAGCTTCTCTTGGTTGTTGTTGCTGTTGTCTGAATTTTACTTGAGGAACTGACTCTGTGCTGCAGCAAATGGATGGAGCAGAATTGCTTCTTCTGCTACTCTATCCTATTACCAAACCAGACTGCGCTATAGTTCTTTGAAATAAAAGTACAACAGAGTCAGTACAGATCTTTAAGGTTGGCTTTACTACTGGGTCATGGGGGTCTATTCTGGCTATTCTGCAACACAAACTTATAGAAGAGCAACTGGCTAGACTTGGCTGAATGGGAGCCCATTGGACTGGTCATGAGTACTAGAAGGATCCACGGAAAGGCTTGGTGCAAAAAGGGCCTACTGAATTGTGTGTAGGTCCAGGTGAGGACACTGTGCTGGCCTGGGTGCATGAGAGGGACTCAGTGGGCTGGGCATGTGTGTAGGTGAGGAACCCAGCAGGCTGGGCTTGGGTGCAGTAGGAATTGGGTGGGCTGTGATGGGAGAAAGATAAGGATTCTCCATCAACACCAACAATGAGCTGTGAGGTATGTAGAAATTTACTGGGACTGTTACAAAACAGATAAAACAGTTATGCCTCTTTTGTTATCAAAAATAATTATTTATTGTGAATTTTCTAACTTAGCTGCTGCATGCCTGTCAAGCATAAATATGCAAACCTGATAAGCTCTATCAGGTTTGTTTAGGTTCACTTGGTGTGTGCTATCCACCTGCAGTCACTGAACAATTTTGTGTGTGGCATACATTCTGTAGCATGCTGCACACTTGTATTTCTGTAAGGGACTGAGAAATCAGGAGTCTGCCAACATGGCTATGTGTGCTGGGATGCCTGAGGCTGGGATGGGACTTGAAAGTTTTCTGCCAGAGCTAAGAAAGGGTGGAAAACAGAGCATGCCACCATGAGGGGCTGTGTGGTTTGTGTATGCCAAATGCAGGTATTGGTAGCAGTGCATACCTGGAGTAGATATAACATAAACAAGTTACATGTATTAAGCTAATATGACAGTAACATTTACTGTGAGATGGTGAAAGATAAAAAACTAACAAAAAATAGTTTAAATTGAACTAATCTAAAGAAATATGCATGAGGAAATGAACTCTCAAGCTCTGTTAGTGAAACCAGAACAACAAAAGCAATTTGAACATTTACAAGGCATTTCCATTATGTTACCAATAATTATTAACTATAATGTGGGGAAAAGTGTGTGAGAATTATCTAAAAATTTGCACTAAGCGTCGTGAAAGTTACCACAGTGCATCTAAAAATACCAAAAGTAATGCAGTCATAAAGAAGTGTACAAGAAAAACGTTATGTGTGCAGTGGTTCTACAGCATGCATCTAAAAATAACAAAAATAATGCAGTGATAAAGGAATGCAACAGAAAGTCAATGCAGTGTAGTTACATAGTGCAGTAAATAACAGCAGTGATACATGTTAACACTGAATTGGGACCCTAGATTGCAGTGTACACTCAGCTTCCTCTGGGTTATCTCTTTAGTTTTACGCCTCATATATAATGGAAAAATGCCTTATACACTTTGCTTCAGCCCGTCAGTCTACTTCTAGTCCCACCCTGGATTTGGTTTCACCCAACCATTGACTTTACTTAATGTTAATTGAGAAAAGCAGTAAATCAGCAACCACAACAACAAAAACCACATGTAATGGTTAAAATAATTTAATTGCTACAAGATGGGTAATTTCAAGGGTATTTGAATGGATACTGGGTGCAGTTTTGACAATGAAAGATACAAAATAGAAAATGAATGGTTCAGAATAATGCAAAATGGAAAATGAATTGTTCCGAATAAACTGCTCAAAAATATGGGTCATCTGAAGGGTATTTGAAGGGATATTGGGAGCAAAGAATGAAGTAAAGATAAAAATGGAAAATGAATGGTTGAATGGTACAAATACTGAGAAACGAAGGGACTCTGAGAATAAACAACTGGAAAGTCACCCTTCTTTCCTGTATGGGCTCCTTCTTTCTAGAGGTAATCCCTCTGGCAATGCATCCCAGCATCCTGTTTGCCCTTTCTGCAGCCTCCCATATTGTGTTGATACCTTCATGTCCCCTGTGACTATTACCCCAGATCCTTTCTGTAACTGCTATCTGCATTCCCCCAGTCAATAGCTGGTTCTTGGATTTCTGGCTCAGAGGTGCATGGCCTTGCACTTCTTTGCGTTAAACCCCATCTGCCACTCCTTAGACCAGTGTTCAAGTTTAGCTAGATACTCCCTGCGTGCCAGCCTCCCTTTTTCACTGTCCACTTTTGCACAGATCTTGGTGTCATCAGCGAACAGGCTGATCTTATTTTCAGTGAAGACATTAGACAAAACAGGGCCCTGCACTGAACCCTGCGACACCCACTAGCTACTGGCCTTGGCTTGGATGACCCCTCCATACAACCACCCTCTGTTGTTTGCCCTGTAGCCAGCTCTCAACCAACCCCACCAGTTTCTGCCATGCACCCAGGTCCCTCAGCTTGCTCAGTAACCTCCCTGTGGCACCACGTCAAATGCCTTGCTGAAATCCAGATACAGAACATCTACAGCTTGGCCTTTGTCAATCACCCTAGGGACCCAGTCAAAGAAGTTGATTAAGTTAGTTTGGCATGATCTTCCCAAAACAAACCCATGCTTTCTCTCATCCTGTAGACCATTACTAACAAGAAAGTTATAAAACTTTCCTTCAGAATGGTCTCCATTAACTTCTCCACTACAGAGGTCTAGCTCACTGGTCTGTAGTTGCCGGTTCATCCTTGGATCCACTCTTGTGGAGGGGCACCATATGAGCCATCCTCCAGTAACTGAGTGCATTCTCTATCTCCAAAGAGGTGTTAAACAGGTCTGTCAGAGGGTCTGCCAACCCCTCTGCCAGTTCCTTCAGGACACTTAGGTGTACACCATGCGGTCCTTGTGCTTTGTCCACCACAAGGGTTTAAGGCCCTTCAAGATGCTATCTTCCTGGATTAACCCATCTGTTATCTCTGCACCCCTCCACCCCTGCCCTCTTTACTATGTGGTATTAAACTATCTCTTTCTTTTGGAACACTAAGCAGAAGTACTCACTGAGTTCCTCTGCCTAGTCATCCTCTTTTCTGCCCGTCCACTCTCCCTTTTGATTCTAACAATGTCATTATGTGATGCAACCATTATGAAAATGGGCCCATACTCCATTAAAGTAATTGATGATGTTCCTGACACAGTACAGGGACATGTTTTGTAATTTTCTGTTTAAGATTCTTTTCAACAATGGGGATACTCTTGTCACTACTACTCAGGGAATGACCACTGGATAGCTAAATTATCTGAGAAGTTAAAAGCACATAAAGGGCTCAAGAAATAACTGTATAAAACTCTTCAACTGAGAAATTATGTATGCATGTGTGTATCTATGTATTTGACAGAGCAGTATTAATGTCTTTCTTAGCATTCTTGATAGAGCAAATCTTACTGTAAAAGAAGAGATCAGAAGGAAAATGAACAAGCTTGCATATAACACAAACAGAAGTATTGAAAAGTCTTCATTGATCATTCAAAGTATTCAAAATGTGTACTTTTTAAAATATGTATAGTATTCATTTAGTAATAATTTACTCTTCAAAAACAGTCACAGTGGAATACTTCTTAGAATTAATATTCTACAGGCAGTATTCTTCTTCTGATGATTACAGAAGATTAAAGATTACTAAACTTAGTCTTAAAAACAAATTAGTTACTGCTTTAAGACTAAATTTAGTATTCCACTTCGGTAAGGGAGGGCAGTGACAAGTGGTGTCCCACAAGGATCAGTACTGAGACCAGTCTTGTTTAACATTTTCATCGCAGACATGGCAGTTGGGAGAAAGAATAAGATCAGCCTCTTCACGATGACATCAAGATCAGTGCTGAGGTGGATGGGGAGGAGGGTGGCAAATTACTGCAGGAGGACTTGGCAAGACTCGAGGAGGTCTCACACCTGACTGCTTGGGCTCAATGCCAAGAAGTGCAAGGTGATGCATTTCAGACTCAAAAACCCAGGATACTGCTACTGGATGGATGGTATCAAACTGTCCACATCCAACAAGGAGAAGGATCTGAGGGGTGCTGGTGACCAGGGAATTAAACCACTCAGCCCAGTGTAGGAAGGCAGCGACTAAGGCTAACAGGATGCTAGGGAGCAGAGCAAGGGAGATTACATCCAGATGTAGTGAAGTCATATTGCCCTGTACAGGTCCCTGGAGAGGCTACACTTGGAGTACTGTGTGTAGTTCTGGCACCTGCATTTGAAAAGGGATATCAAACTACTGTAGGCAGTACAGCAAAGTGCAACAAACATGATCCCGGGTTGGGGATAGAACTTATGAGGAAAGACTAAAAGAAGCTCAGCATGTATACCCTGGAGAATAGAAAGAGAGAGGGCATGATCGAGACCTTCAGGTACCTGAAGGGGATGAACAGGTAGGCTTCAGGGTGGGTTCACTTTCCAGAGCCTTCTGGCTCAAATGAAAGATCATGACCACCTATGGCATAGGGCCAGAACCTCTGGCAGTCAACCTGACATACAGGCCTATAAGATGGCCAGGAAGGCATGTACTAAGGCTATCCAGGAGCACAACGTGCATCACTATATGGACATCCTTCCCAAGACCTGGGCAGACAGGAAAAATTCTGGGAAAACCTCTCAGAAATCACTGGAAAGCATCCAAGCAGGCTCCAACTATGTTAAATGTTGATCTGTCTATCACCCATGACCCCGTGTTAATTGCCAACACATTTAATTCATCTTTCACAAACCTTAGCCAAACCCTGCCTCCAAATTTCTTTGAACTGCCCAGCACAGCTCCTATGTCCACCAAATCAGAAGAGGCTTTTACCTTCCCATGTTTCTACTTCAAATCTATCTCAGAAAACGAGATGAAGACATACTTACGCAAAGTTCTAGGAGGAACTAGGACAAGCAGTGATTCCCTAGACCAAAATGTCTTACCCTAACTCTAGATGAAGTCCTATCCCCTCACCAAGCCTCTCAATCACTCCCTCATACTTTCGAATTCCCCAGATTTAGAAATCCACTCTGGTTACACAAGAGTATAAGAGTGGGAACAGATTACTACCTGGGAATTATAGGCCAATATCTATTCTTCCCCATTGTCTAAAGCACTTGAAAGAATTGTTGCTGACCAGTTTGTGGAGTACCTGGAAAATACAACCTACAATGTGTCCAACCACATGGTTTTCAAAAGGGCACAGCACATCTACGGCCCTACTGGAATTCACAGGTTTCATTCACCATACTCTTGATCAGGGTCAACTTGTTGGTGCAACCTTTATTGACCTGTCTAAAGCATTTGACATGGTCAGTCACCATTTGCTGACACATCAACTTGCTGGGCTTGGTATATCTTCAGAAGCCCTGAAGTGGTTCATCAGCTATCTAGCAAACCGCACACAACAGGTAAAAATAGGTCTGCCCTTTCTGCTAAACTGCCTTGTCTGCTCTGGGGTTCCTCAAGGATCGATACTGGGACCCTTCTATTTAGCACCTTCCTCAAAAATCTTCTGGCATCCTGTTCTGAACTAGTACCTCTATAAGGATGATGCGGTCATTTTCTCAAAGACTGCTGACCCTACCCTCCTTCAGGCCCAAGTTCAAGAAAAGTTTTACTGAAGCTGAGTCCTGGTTCATCTCTCATAAGTTGGTGCTTAATTGCAAAAAACAAAGGTCATGCTCTTCCATGGTACCCACAGCAATCACTAAGCCAAACAACTGGTGATTAAAAACAGTGCAGGTGTTGTCCTTGATCAGACTCAATCTTTTAAATTCTAGGGTTACTCTGGATAGTACGCTGTCCTACTCCAACCATGTTGAGAATGTTGCCAAGGCAGTTAACATTTGCCTAGGTCTTCTACACAGGCATAAACACTGCTTTACTACTGAAGCCCTCAGATTGGCTATCCAAAGTTCAAGTGTGTCTATTATTGATTATGGTTTGGTCATTTATGGTTCCACCACAGACACAACCCTACGCCGGTTCACCACAGCTCTGAATAAGGCATGCCATCTATGAACTGGTGCAGCATATCGTACTCACACTTGTGACCTTTATGAACAAGCAAACTTGACTTCAACTCTAGGCTCGCATTGAATATCAAGGCTACCTTCTGGTTAAGAAGGCAGATCTTGGTCTCCTACCACCAGGTTCCCTTCAGCTTTCAGTCCCTTCCGGGCACTCGTAGCACATGAAGTTCTGTGAGCCAAACTTTTACTGTCCCTCGCTGTCGAACCTCGCTCCGACAGCGATCCATTGCAGTTAGAGCTGCTAATATATTTAATTCCCTTCCTCCTGTGATTGCAATGACTGCAGCCTTGGGACCATTTAAGTGGAAGCTCGTCAATTCCTAGTTTCCAGAGCATTTTGTGACTGCTATACCCTAATCTCTGCTGACAGCTAAATGCACTGGGACCTCCCTCTTTACCATCTGCCCGTATAGCCCTATCCTGTTGCTGTGCTATTCCACTTACAGCACTTCCTACCTTATCCCTTTCCCTTCTTGCCCTCTTTTCATCCTACCTCATTCGTCCTTCCTTACCCCTCTACTCCCACTTCCCCCTACTCTGTTTCCTCACCTTGTTCTCTCCCTCTACCCCCCATGGGTCTTTCCTGCTTAAGCTTCATTGTGGATCTCCTTCTTGCTCTTATTTTGCTCCTTCCACCCCCAATTCACCCCTGTACTTTCTCCCTGTAATCCCTTTCACCCCTCTTCAGACAAGGCCACTGGCTGCACTTGACACAGTATGTATCTTGCCATATTGTTCTTTTGTTGGTGTAATTACTTTCCTCATGTTGTACTACTTACTGAAACCACTGTAATTTGCTATTCTTGCGACTTAACATGGAACCTCTGTAAAACAGCCCTTGGCTCAAAGGTCTTTCTGATTTGTTAAATAAATAAATAAATAAATAAATAAATAAATAAATAAATAAAAAAATAAAATATAACAGAAGAGATACCAGAGGACACTCCCTGAAATTAAAGAGGGCAGATTCAGGAGGGAAGGAGAAGGCACTATTTCACCGAAAGAGTGGTAACAGGGTGGAATGCACTACCTGAGCAACTCGTATCAGTGCAGACTCTGGAGCACTTCAAGAGGGAGGGGCAAATTCAAGGAACGTCATACCTGGGGGGCAGTTGGGGAGGATGAGTTAATAGGAGGGGGCAGCTGCAGTCTAATGGGCTGAAGTGCTGCACACTGTAGCAGACTAGATAGACCATATGGCCTGTATCTGCTGGCAATTTTGCATGTTCGAAATGACAGAAAGCATAATAGGCGGAGTTGAGTCGAGAGAGTGAGATGGAGGGGCAGTGCAGTGTACAATGTCAGCGTAGTCAAGGACTTGCATAATCATTTTTGTCAGGAGTTACCTACATATACGGAGGAAAGAGTCTCAGTTGTAATAAAGAATATCAAGTTTTGATTGAAGTTTGGTAACTATAAAGTCAATATAGGTTAAGAAATTTAGTTGTGTCCACGGCCGGTGGCATTGAGGGTTGAGGCACTGGACACCACACCTCGCGCCATGCAAGGGACCCATGTTCAGGAATAAGCATGGGCCACGGGGTCAGCAGGGGAGAGAGAGAGGATCAAACGTCCAATGACAGCTCTCCTGTCCCAGGGAAGGGTGGGTATGTTGTTCCGGCTCCTTGGCTGCCACCCAGTGGAGGCTGGGGGTAGTACCAGAGCTAGGGAGACACAGTAATGTGGCACTGTGAAGCGTGCATGCTTCATGCATGCACATTCATAGCCATGAGGGAGGGATGAAGGAAAAAATGGAAAAATCGCCTGCCAGTTCCAAGGAAGCCCTCCACTACTGTGATGCCATGGCCTCATGGAGCTCTCAGGTCTACTCCGGATAGTGCTTGGAGGGGAGGATAGCCCTCCTCCTTCCTCCATACCACAGAGGGTTATCCATTCGGGACACAGGACCTAAGGAGCGAGGGGGGCAATAACTGTAACCAGGAATAGAGGAGGAGAGTAGCCTGCCAGCAGGGTGAAAGGAGGAAAAACACATAATGGAAAAAAGAAGTCTAATTATGGGTCTAGCTAGACACCTAGATACTTGTAGAAAGTGACTACCTTTAGCAGGGTGCCGTCAAGAGAGGTGATTGGAGGGTGCTGAGATTTGGCTAGCCTTTGGGTGGTACAAAAAGTCATAGAGACTGTTTTAGTAGCCTTTAGTTTGAGTTGTTTCGATTTGAACCATGACTGAACTGAGTGGAAATCATGTTGCAGAGCAGATTGGATAGTGGCTGGGTCCAGGATGGAGGTGAACAGTATGGTATCATCTGCATACATATTGATGGGGATATAGAACAGGCAGATGGAAGGTTATTTACAAATATAGAAAACAGGATGGGTCCGGTATGGAGCACTGAGTGATGCCTGCAAGTATGGTGGGGGTGGCGATCTTAACGATTGACTTCTGTCAGTGAGGTATGAGTTTAACCACTGTATGGCAGGAGGGAGAGCCCTCACCCTTGAGTGTATTCAGAAGAAGAGGTTGGGATACTGAGTTAAAGATTTTAGCCATGTCGATTAATACTGTGGTAGTGAGGTTGCCTTGTCGGCAGCTGCTTGAATGTGACCAGTGACTCGGAGAAGGGAGGATATGGTGGAGTGTTTTTTCTGAAGCCGGACTGGTAAGGGGATAGGAAGTTGGTGGTGGTGAGAAACTCTGTCTGGATAGTACTAGGCATTCCTGTAGCTTGGACAAAGCAGGGAGGAGGGAGATAGGGCTGTAGTTTCTAGGTGAGGTGGGATCACCGCCTTTGTGGAGGGGTATAACTCAAGTTCAATTTCCAGGCTTTTGGAACTGAACCTGAGGAGAAGGACATGTTTAAAATGTAGGTGAGAGGGACAGTGATGGCGGGACTGAGAGGCACAAGAGACTAGGATGTCAGCCATCAGGGCTAGATTTAGATGTATTGAGGGATAGTAGGGCAAGCAGTACTTCATTCATGAAAGCAGGTGCTAGAAGAAATCTATTGTCTGATGAGTGCTGTGGCATATAGCAGTAGACAGGGCAGTGTGGTTGGGGTCAGAGGAGGTGCAAGTAATGAAGAAAGTGTTGAGGATATCTGCAACTTGGATGGGGCCTGTTGTTTCAATGCCATTGAGCTTAAGAGTTGGGGTGATTGATTGAGGGGCAGGTCTACAATGGAATGTAGTATGTTCTGGAAGGAGGAGAGGTGCTGCACTGAGCCAGTGCTTAAAGTAGTCAGCTTTAGCACGCCAAATGGCCTTAGTGCAGCATTTCTGTGGTGTTATACAATTGTCTAGAGTGTAGGGTAGGGGGGTTTTGAAGGTGGATCTAGGCCTTATCCCTGGCTTTACAAAGGGTGATAATAGGGGCAGTAATCTAGGGTGGTGGTATTTCCTGACCCTGACCTGGCTTTCTAAGAGGGGGCAGAAATCCCAGACACTGTTGAGAATGTTTGTGAAATGTGATAGGGGCAGTAACAACATTTACAGCAGAGTAAACTGGAGCCCAATTGATGTTACGAATGTCTGAGAGGAGGGAGTTTGTGTCAAGTGAGTTTAGACAGCAAATTTCTATGTATTTTGGTGTGGATTTGGGTAGGCGTGTTTTTCTCATGCAGTAGGTGATGCAGTGATCACTTAAGGTGGGTGAAGCACTCCAGCTGTGGATATTTGGTGGGATGGGATGACAGTACCCAGTCTATAAGGGAGTGGTTGGTGGAGTGGTGTTGTAGCTGGTTGGTTCCATGATTAGTTGTGTAAGATTTAGAGATTCTGTTTTGGAGGTTGTAGGCTTAGAAGATGGGGTCAGCCAATCGAGGTTATAGTCCCCAAGTTGTAGTAGTTCACCAGAATGTGCTAATGATGGAAGAGTAGAGATGCACACTGCAAGAGCATCCTGGCTGAGCCAAGGAGATGTACAGACTACTCCAATGAAGGTGGGAAGAGTGTGGGAAGGGAGAATTTGGTTAGAATTAGCTTGTGGGGCCCAAGGCAGGATTCTTTTTATTTTCTAGTAGGAGAGATGTTGTCTTATAATCATAGTGACACCACAACCTCACTTGCCCAGTCTTGCCAGATGATTTGGTAGCCTGGGAAGTAGAGAGATGAGTCAGGAGTTTTGGCAGATAGTCAGGTTTCAGTGAGGCATAGAATGTCGGGGGTGTTTAGGGTTATCCAGCAGTTTAAAAGGTCCAGTTTGGTGGAGACTTCTAATGTTGATGCCGTGCTCTTTAGATCTTTGTGGAAAACTGGTTGCTGTGCAGGTGTTGGGGCTCGGTTCCTGTCAGTGTCCCCAGTGATTAGCAATAGGAGAAAGAGGACAAAGAAAGTAGCCAGGATCTTCCATCCTCTGGTAGTATTGAGGGCATAGCGTTTGCGCCTGGAGCATCAAGTTGAGTAATGCAGCAGCTTATGTGGGGTAGTAAGAAGCTGGGAGAATTTATATGAAAGGATGGAGGGAGAGGGTTTCAAAGTTGATAGGGATTATGTGAGATGGTGTTGCAGGAGGAGGGGTGCAGAAGAAGCAGGAGGGTGGGATGGATAGGAGCAACCATGAGGTGGATGGGAGAGGAGGAAGAGGACAGGAGTAGGAGGGAGCATGAGGAGGATACATGAGGTAGGTGCATGCTAGCTGCAGAGGGAGCAACAGTCTGCTCAGGAAAGGCACCTTTGGTGGTGGACTAGGACACAGTGCAAGAAAGCAGGGCTTTAGCAGCTGGGTAGTCTTGAATAATTATTATTAGAAGTGTTACTGACTTACAGTCCTCAGCAGTAAGTGGGTATTTTCCTGGATAAGGGAGGGTTGAAGAAGTCATGAAAGTCTCTGCACTGATTTGCAAGTTAACCAAAGCTAGGAGTTTTGTAGGGGCGATTACGTTAAGTTCCGGGCCAGTAATCCCTCTAGATGTCGGTAGCCAAAAAAGTGGAGGAAATGGACACTTAGATATTTTTTGTGACCACCTCAGACTATAAATCACAAGTGCCAGGACAGGTGGGAGGGAGTGGGTGTGTAGCACTGGCAGGAAGAAGGCAGTTTGAGATAGTTGATACAGATACAGTACTTGCAGTAGCAGTCGAAACTGTATTGAAAGCAGAAAATCATCTGAAAACTTAAGCTTAATTAGATGTGGTAAAAAGTAGGATTCAAACTTAAGCTTATAAAATACAGTGCTATTTTTAATCAGTTGGCAAGAATATTTAACAGAGAAATGGATTAAACCTTAATTGGTTAGTACAGCAGTGGCAGTGGTCTTAAATTAATATAGCACGAGCACAGCAGTACTAATTGGGAGTAAAGAACAGCGCCAAAGCTGTAGTCAATTAAGAGGGTCCTCCTGAATAGGAGCATGACAGTAAAAACTGTTAAAGGTGTTTGTTTTTTTTTATGTATCAAAGTCAAACTGAGTGCACGGTGAACTATGCTGGCATCGTCTGGGAAACAGCCTGACCTCAAAAGGTAAACTCCAGAATCCTCGCTCTGCACACCAGTAACAATAATGCCAACAAAGAAGACATCAACCAGTCAAGGAAATGGCTGGCAGGTTTGAAAGTAGACATAGCAGAGGTAAAAGCATCAACAGAAGACCTTAGGGCTGATGGCTTTTGCTTGCTGATAAGGTGAAGGAAGCTAACATGCAAATACATGAATTAAACAACCAAACAGCTAAGGTCAGAGAATGCAATGACATTCAAACAAACAGATTGATTTTCTGCTGCACAAAATTGATGATCTGGAGAATAGGGCATAGTAACAATTTAATAAGTCTGTGTGTACCAGAGAGGTGGGAAGGAAATAGCATGGTGGGATTCCTGCAAAAGGTTTTCCTGAGCTTTTGAATTATTAGTGACCGTGGCCACTAGAAACTGAAAGGGCACAGGATGCTTGGCCCCAGAACTCAGAAAGAGACCAAGCCACGTCCTATTGTAGCATATTCTTCACTTTTCAGTTAAAGAAGAAGTTTTAAAACTGGCAAGGGACACAAACATGCTCTTATTTATTTTTAACTCTTTGTATGCTCCTATTCACCATCCTCTGACTACCCCTGGTGTGGTTACATGGCTCTGCTTTCTCCAGCCCTGCCTTAAGTCACCTGTAGCTACCTCCAGTGTGCCTCTCCACCACCTGGACTGCCCAAGCCCTGGCTCTGAGCCCCCTGGGTGGGATCGCCATCTCCTTACTCGTGCTCTATCTACAATCTAATTGAGCTGCCAGGTGAGCAAAGCACCAAAGGCAGGCATGGATGACCTGGCTGTGGAGTGGGCGAGAACCCTTGAACCCAACCTTGACTACCAAGGATATGGCCTTTTCCTTTCCCTCCACTCTGGCTCAGACATGCCATGGTGTCAGCATGTGGATGGGACACTTCCGCCCTTCCACAGATGCCCACTGCAGCCAGATCCCCATTGGCTATCCCCTGCTCTGTGGTGCAGTGCCTCCTGGCCACCGCCCGATGTTGCCACCAGATGGGAATCCTTCTGATCCCACCCCAGGAGAGGAGAGCAGTCCTCCAGATGCTCAATCATCTCCTTCCCACTGACCCCTGGCAGCCCAAGCTCATTCCTGAACCTGGATATCCGGCATGGCATGATGTGGCATCCAGCGCCTCAACCCTCAGCACCACTGGCCAGCTTCACACTCTTATTTAATGGTGAAAACATCCTTCTGTTTCACGACATTTCTCTGCTGCTCTTATGGACAGAAGGAGAGTTTTTGAGGCTAAACAAGACCTGCAGAACGCTGGTATTCAGTATTACTATTAGTATCCAGGTACTTTAGTCATCAGAGAGCCTAATGGGAGCTCCAGTTATGTGCTATGTGAGAATGTTTTCTGGGATTACGTACAACTTTCGAGTGGGCACTTTGTCTCTAATGAAAATGCTGCTTGGACAAAAAACAGGGCTTGAGGCTGCTGCTGGCAGGCACATCAAGGGAGGACTTAGCCTCTCCCAAGTGGGAAGGAGGGCTTAACGTGGGCACTCGAGCAGTGTGCAAGGGAGTGGGATTTGCAGTTACTTGGGGATCTCGAGTTGAGGGATGGAAGAGGGCAAGGGGCAGGGATTGAGGGCAATCCTGATCAATGCCAGGAGCATAGGAAACAAGATGCCTGAGCTTCATGCAGTTCTTACTGAAGGGACATGGATGTGATGGCAGTAACTGAAACTTGGGCCACTCTTGCATGATTGGGACCTAAACCTAATGGGGTACACTGTGTTCAGAAAGGACAGAGCTGTGGGCAGGGGAGGTGGGGTGGTATTCAACATCAGGAATGGCATCAATATATGCAGGGTGGAGGAGGCAGAGGTAATCTTGAGGCATTATGGGTTTCCTGCAGGAGCCTGGGGTTAAGAGGGTCAAACTGGGTGTGGTTTATAGGCTGCCCATGCAGGCTGAAGAACTCAAGTAGGGTCTGGTGGCAAATCTAATAGTGCACTGTGGTCAGGGGAGGGTAGAACTGTTGTGCGGGTGACCTTAACATGACAGGTGTTGATTGGGGCACCATGTCATCTTCATCGACTAGGAGCAGTGCTTGCTCGACATCTCTCAGGATGCATTCCTATCCCAACTGGTGGCTGACCAGACGCGGGACAGTGGCATCCTGGATGTGATCTAGTTAGGAACCTAGTTGTAGGGACCCACTGTTGGGGAGCAATCATGGCACAGTTTGGTTTTCCCTAGACCTGGGAGGAGGGATAACTGCTGCGAAAATGGTGATGGTTGGCTTTAGGGATCAGACTTTAAGGGTATGGAGGGATCCTCAAGAGGCATTTGGAGGATCAGACCAGACACCAACACAGAGAGCAGATGGGAAATTATAAAGGAGGGCTTCTGTCAGCTACCAAGGCCTGCATGCAGGTCCGCACGCATGTTTAGTAGGGCCAGGAGGCCAAGTTGGTGGACCAGGGAGGTTCAGGAGGTGGTGAGAAAGAAAAGAGCTGCTTATAGTAGATATAAGTGCTCATGAGGGAAGTGGAAAGGGGAGTACGATAGGATTTTCAAAAGGGTAACCAGGGTGGTGAGATCAGGCAATGCAAGGATGTAGCAGAGGTTGGCACAGGGGATCAGAAATGGGAAAAAGGTTCTTTAGGTATATCAGGATAGGAGGAAAGTAAAGGACAGATTAGTAAACTGAGGTCAGGGTATGGGTGGGCCGAGGAGGTCAAGGAGCAAGGCAGAGGTACTTAACAACTACTTTGCCTCAGTCTTCACAACAGACAATGAAGAGATAGCACCATAAGGGGAGGTGGGCTAGAAATGAGGAAGGGGACTCTCTGACATTGAAATTCCTGTTGGGAGGGTGAGGAGGCCTTAAGTCCCTGAAAATGGACAAGGCACCGGGTCCGATGGCCTTCATCCCAGGGTGCTGAAGGAGATGGCGGATGTCCTTGCTGCACCTGTGGCTGACCTTTCTAACTCCTCCTTCAGACGAGTTGTGTATCAGGACTGGAGGATGGCTTATATCATGCCTATTCACAACAGCATCTCATGGGAGGAGTCAGGTACCTACAGGCCTGTCAGTTTGACGTCAGTGGTAGGCAAGATGATGGAGGCCATCATGAAGGAGGGCCTGGAGGTGTTTCTGCGGACAGAAGACCACCTGGATGACCACCAGCATGGCTTAGTTTAGGCAGATCATGTCAGACTAACCTTGTGGAGTTGTACGACTGTGTGACAAAGGCATTGGACCAGGGAAGACCAGTGGATGTCCTCTTTCTAGAATTCAACAAGGCATCTGACTGTGTGCCACAACCAAGGCTGCTGAACAAGCTGAGAGAAATGGGGTGGGAAAAGGATGGTGAGGTGGATAGGGAACTAGCTAACTGGGCAGTTTCAGAGGGTGGTGGTCGAGGGGTATCAACTCCTAGGAGGGTCATTAGCGGGGTTCCACAAGGGTCGTTGTTGGGACCAGTACTGTTTAATGTTTACATCTCAGACATCAGGGAGGTATCAGGAGTGAGATGAGCCTCTTTGCTGATGACTTGAAGCTGGGGCAGTGGTGGACAGGGAGATGGGTAAAGGCCTACAGGGGGACCTGGAGACTTTGAAGAGCTGGTCACACACTTGAAACTGAGGTTCAATGCCAAGAAAAGCAGTGTTCTCCACTTGGGGATTAGGAACTCTGTTCATGAGTACTTCTTGGGTGTGGAGAAACTGCATTTTTGGGGGTCTTAGGGTGGTCGTGGATGCCAGAATGAATAACTCTGAGCAGTGTAGGAGGGTGGCGGCAAACGCAAATAAAATGCTCAGGTGCATTTCAAGGGATAACATCAAGGAGTGGAGGTGCTTCTCCTCTGTATAACTGCCTGGTTAGACCCCACCTAGAGTACTGTGTGTAGTTCTGGTGCCCATACTTGAAAAAAGGACATAGCACTCTGGAATTGTCCAGAGGAGGGTGCCCAGAATGATGCAAGGTCTGGGGAAAGATCCTATAAGGAAAAACTTGAGGAGCTAAACTTGTACTCCCAGGACGAGAGAGATAGAGTGGATATGATTGAGGTCTTTAAATGTCTAAAAGAAGTGAATAGGGTAAGCCTTAATAGGGTGTTCCAGCTCAGGGAGAAGGAGGCCACCAGGAGCATTCCTTAAGACTGGTTGGTGGGAGGCTCAGGAGGAGACTAGGAGATGCTACTTTACTGAGAGGGTGGTGGACACATGGAATGCACTGCCTGCAGAACTGGTGGCTGTTGATACAAAGGAGGGATTCAAGAGGGGCTGGGACAGGTATGAGGGAAGGTTAAACTGGGAAATGTCAGCTCTGGAGGTAAAATCCAAATGGGGATGGGGTCTGGGGACTTACTAGGGGAAGGGAGGGCAGCATCGCTGACATGACTGGGTGCTGATTTTGAGCAGACCCAATAGACCTTCGGGCCTACTCTGCTGGTGTCTAAGTATGTTAGCATAATTCAAATTGGGCACAAGCCCCACCAGACTTAGAGCCTTTTCACTCTATTACACATGAGGATGTAGTGCATGGCGGTGCAAGCACAGACCGGCTGATTCTAAATCTGACGTAGTTTGCAGTCCTGCTCCTAAATGCCATGCTCTCTCAACTACTCACCTGTACTCTTCAGCAATTAAACAGACAAGTGATCATGGCTGGTCAAAGGAACTACACAAAAGCCCAAGTCACCATGAGATACTCCCAGATTACAGAAGGCTGTCCAGCTGAACAGAATTCAAAAACGCAGCTTAGTAGGTACAGTCTTCACTTTCCTCTGGTGCCTCCTCCCATCAATCACCTGAGCCAGAAGTTGTGCAGATGATAACAAATAGTAATGACCCTAAGGAAATGCTTCCTACATTTTCAATTGAGGAGGCACCTGATTGAAGAGCTGTAGTTCTGTGTTGGGCACGTCCTGTGGTTGCACCAACCCCTGCTCAATACGCAAGCGGAGACATGAGATAATGTTCATTGTGGGGGTAACGAAAAGACAATGGAAGATGAAATGGACTCAGCTGGGAAAAGGTATTGATTTATTTTATGCTTGTCTCCTCCTGCTGTCTGGCTGTTTACTAATTACCTACTGAGGCTGTTCGAGCAGATAAAATGAGTGTGGCTTTTTCAAAGCAGCTCATAATGTAAGCGATCAAGTCTGCTGCTACCCACTTGTTTTCAGAGTATGCACATATAGAAATGCTGAATGTCAGATGCTGATGAGGGAGTTTGAAGTCTGGCGATGCACAGGGGTATTTTAATATTGTAATTGGGGGTTCTTTCTCTCCTTTTATGTTTGCTCATGGAGACTATCAGATCAAGGCCAGCACAGTAGCCAAAATCCTCCCTTTTCATCAGAAAGCAATCTCCTTTATAACAGAGAATTACTTGGATTGCTGCTCATTTTCATATATTGTATGTTGTCTTGATTATGGGAAGAGTGCCATGAGGGTTTGAAGAGTCAGACCATTCTTGGCAGACCCCTCAGAATAAATACTTGTCAGAGTTTGCCTGGTCCTGTGGGGAGGAGTGTCAAAGAGGTCCTGGGAGCAGGGTCTATACTGGCAGATCTCACAGACTATGGTGGTCTGTAACATGAGTTGCACAGTGGAACGTAGGTCAGAGAAACTCGAGGAGTCGGGGTCTCTCTGGCTGGCTTTGCTGTCGGTATACAGCTATCCTGCTATCATGCTCAGTACTGTCATGGAAAATCATTTGCTGCTCTGGATCTGAAAGGTGCTGACACCAGCACTCTGGTACCTTTGTTGCCTGTGAAATGGCTTCCTAATCACAAAATGCAGGGTGCAGGCACTTCCGCATATCTTGTTCGTTTTGTCTCTCTCACCTTTTCTTCCTTTTTTTCTCTATTGGCTCCCCCTTTCTCTCTCTTTTTTTTTAATGAGCACCATGCCCTCATGTCCATCCTTTAACCATCATACCCTTTCACCATCTGATGCCAAGTCCATATTTGAAAACAACTTTATATAGTGCAAACTAACCAATTATGCTCTTGCATACTGTCTCTCAATATGACTATTGTAAATTCTACCCCACGAATATGTTTATTGTCAGACAGGACTGAAATTTGGTCAGTTGATCTACCTATGTCATCAAACAATAAATAAGGTATCTCCTGCCTTGGATCCTATGATTCGGCAGATAGGAGGCCTAGTAGCAAAACAACCTACTTTCTGTGATAGATGTTGGCTACACCCCAGAATCTGGACTACTGGGCACTCTATTATCTTCTTTTCTTCTCACTACCCTTTGTAAAAAACGTATGTTGCAACAGTACCTCTGAAATGTCTTTATTTCCTTTTCTACTTTTCTAGGTAGGCCACCTAGGATAGTACTTTATTATCTCCTATAAACTCCAACTATACCTGATAAAATTACTTATTTCCTTACTTTTCATCCTGTTAGCCCCTAAAGAAATAGAATACAAGATAGCACCTCAAGAAAGTGTGCTAGTAATGGTGACTAGGTATGAATGCTATATGCCGTTGGGCATAGAAAGAAATGAACAAAGTCCCTTAAAGCTAAATGGGACTGAGGGAAAGAATATACCGATACTCGGGAAAAGAAATTAATGAGAAGGATCCTTAAAATTAAATTTGTAGATTATACGATGTTGTATAGGAGTGTATTAGGAATACCCCACATTGAAAACAGTAATGTGAGAAATGTTTAAAGGAAGTATAAAATATTCCCCTTTTAATAACATTATTTAGACTTCGGTGCAGCTCCTGAGACATATGCCGCCTGATCAACTTGCTCCGCTTCACCCTTCTCGAATCTAGAGAAAAAGTCGCCTATCACTTTTCTTTTCTACACAAAACCCAACCTAAAGATGTCTAGGATGGCTTCCAATAAAACTAAGGAGGGGAACTAACAGATACCAGCCGATTGCACCGCCGACTACCAATTCCGACCTCGAGCACTCAGGCGCCGAGGCTCGAAATCTCAGGCCACTGCCTTACCTTCATCGAGTAAATAAAATAAAGGTAAACCAGCCAAACCTGCTAAGACAGATCAGAAATTGGATTGCATACTCCAGGAGCTTAGGAGTTTAAATCTGATTTTGCAGCCTTTAAACAGACTCAAGAAGAATTACAAACGGAGCTTGCCAATACCAATGCCAGGGTCACTATTTTGGATCAGACATCACAGGACTCCTCAGAGGCAATACATCAAATAAAGGCCACAGTCTCCCAACTTTTAAACATTGAGGCTTCTATAGCTCAAGTAGTTAAGAGCAAGACATGGTATGCCAAGGTTCTGGGTTCGAGTCCCAGAGGGAGTCACACTTTTAAGCATAAGGAGCAATACAGATGAGTATGAATAGATTGGCCATTGACAGAGCAAAGGCTGATGGCACATTCATAAGGTAGAAAAAGAAATGGGCAGACTGGATAGGCCTTGCAGTCCTTATCTGCCATCAACTTCTATGTTTCTATGTTTCTAACTTACGGACCTGTGCCACATGATGGTTGAGAGGCAGAAAGATGCTGAAAATCATCATAGACAGAAAACATCCATATTTATGGAACCCCAGAAAATGCAGAGGAAATAACATCAGAGAATTTGTCACTACAACACTGTGCACTGCTCTCTCCATAGATGACACAGTCCCATTGAAATTGAAAGAGTTCACGAGCCTTGGACCCTAAACTCTCTCAACCGAATGCCAGACCCCACTCAATAATAATTCACTTTTGAGCTATCAAACCAAAGAGCATATTTTGAAACAAGCATGGACACAGGGTAAGGTGTTGTATGGTCAAGAACATATTTTTGTGGCTAATGACTACACCCCATTAACAATGCAGCACTGCAGAGCCTATATTCACCTCTTCCTAATCTTGCAATAGCACCAGCTTAAATTCAAAACCCTTACCCCCATGGGTTGCTAGTCCAATATCCAGATGGACAACAATCTTATGAGATTGTGGTGGACACTTTACAAGAACTGAAAACAAAAGGCTTCTCCCTTCCTCTTTGCTCTGCTCTTACTAGGACCTGCAGAGACCTCTGGATACCACTTCTGTAGTAGCACAAGACAAACAGAATCAACACGCAGCACTGGACAGTATAAAGGCCTTACTTAAGCAGTTCATCTGATCCTGAATGACTTGAGAGGCTCACAAATTAACCTACAGCTGAAGGGAGGACATATCTTACACACTACCCATACTTTATATGATTTTACCATGGGCCATACCTTCCTCCATTTAGCATGGAAGAATTGTGATGGGACTACCAAGATGTTAAGTTGTGACTCCCCAGAATATCATGGGAATGGGGCTCAGGATGATGTATTGCCTACAATGAACCAATTTACTGTAGCTGGCTCTCTAATGCAGAGATGGCGACAGGCGGTGACCCTTTCACCCATCTGAAAAAGGTAGGTGGCTGGCCGTGTTAGGCTGTGGGACTCTTGTCTCTGGTGGGGAGGGAGCTGGCTCCACAGGGGACCTGACTGGGCGCGGACGGGAGGGACCTGGGCCTGTGAGGCTATCCCTTGCTTCCCAGGCTGGTGGGAGGGATGTCCCTCCACCTGCACCATTAGACCCATGATATGGCTAAAGCAACATCGGGATAAATCAAGGGCTGGAGGTGACAGGAAAGCTGATGGGGACCTAAGGTCGCTCCTCTCTCCTCTCCTATAAAAAAAATTGGCTTGACTGAGACATTGGGTCTCTATGGAGGAAGATGTTAACCTAAAGATGTCCAGGAGCCCAGCCAAGTTGTATGCTGGGGTAGAGGTTTGACGGCCAATTCCATGACAATATGCAGGGAGACTGGAGAGAGTCTACCTTCTTAGGGTTGCCTAGCTACGGTAGCATGCAGCGAGGAGCAACGGTCATATATTTGGCATAGTGTATTGCCCCAGCCCACCTGAGATTTAAGTGACCAGGGTCTGAAGGAGTAGAGGAAAGATGCCCTAATGATGCCATTCTGGGGGTAACATCCCTTGCCTGTTCAGTACCCACCATGGGTCTGGCAGTTTTACTATGGGGGCCGGCCTCATCTCCTCTCCTTGTGAGGGGTGGGGACCTGGCAGTGGGTGGGTGACCGGCCACCTACTCTGGCAACTATAGTTCACATCAGGACCTTCCAGCTGCCCATGGGGCATTGGCCCCATCCTGCTTGAGATAACAGCTGCTTATTTAGACACAGTCCACTTCTAATTATTATTACTGGATTATATACCAAGTAACAGAGATAGGATATGTCTATAATATGGTCTATGAAATTGTTTTAATGTCGCTTACTGTTTAACTGATCATTAAGGAACACAGATTACTTTAAGCGACTTATCAGCTGGTTTAGCTTTTACTCCTGGAGGCAAATATTTGATTCTTCTGTTGGGCCCCTACTCTTTATACTTTGATTTCTGGGGGTATTGGAGTGATGGAGATACTGTCACATGATGGAAGCCTGCACTTTTACACCTCCTACCTCCTTCCCTTTTCCCATCAACATCCTTACGGATGCTACCCTGGCTCTTAATTTTAATTCTTTTATCCATCCCTTCTCGTGATCATACAGTTAGGGGAAAAGAATTCCCCAGGATGTCACTCCCCTTAATTAGAAGGGATGCTACCTCCACTTGGCATATTCTCCATCTGCCCACATCGGATCCACAAGATAGACTCCCGATGTTGGAAGTCAATCTGTTCTACAGTATGCAAAATATAGGCCTAGACAGTCATGCCCTGAAGTGGTTTGGGAGCTACTTATCAGGCAGGGCACAGAGGGTCTCATGGAAAGGGACCATGTCTGACCCACTAACCCTAAACCAGGGTGTACCTCAGGGCTCAATTCTAGGCCCCCTCCTGTTTTCCTTGTTTATCAATGACCTGCGTACCCACTGCGGGGAGGCTCGGTTGTGCAGTACACTGATGATACTGTCATCTTCCAACCCTTGTGTGGCGTGGTTGCCCTAGGCCCTCTACTCCCAAAAGGATCTCACTTCACTAGAGACTTGGCTATGTAAGAACAGAATGGTACTAAATACGACAAGACCAAGGCAATGCTATTTGGGCCAAGATCCCTGGGATTTGACAGGTCCTCATCTCTCTCTTAACTTCACTCTCTGGTAAAGCTATTAACGTAGTCCCATCCTTAAATACTTAGGCCTCACATTGGATCAGAATATCACATACAAGGAACACGTGGACCAGGTAACCAGGACCCTACATTGGAAACTTGGCATCCTGTACTGACTCAGGAACCAACTCATCCCTGAAGCCAGGCTCTCCATAGCTACCAGCGTCCTTCTACCCAACCTGACCTTTCGCCCCTATTATACAGGGCATGGCTAAACAAAGATTACCAGGATGCAAACCCTATATAATAAAATAGCTCATTTTGCAACCTTAGACCACCCGAGATGTCACCACAGTGACACTTTGGCCAATCTTCTGGCCCACATTGGTCACCAGCCTCCAACACCCCTTGGTTGTCCAGGCCTACAAGATTCTCAAACCCCATGCTTCGCCAAGCATTGCCGAGACCATAACCCTCAAACACAACCCAAGGAACCTAAGGACCTCAGATAGAATGCTATTAGAAGCCCCTAGGGTGAGGCAAATGCTAGCGGAAGATCCTTTTCCTCCCAAGCAGCCTGCCAATGGAACAAGATCCTCCCCAGGTCCAGGCCTCCTCCTCACTCCATGAACTTCCACACTAGGCTTAAGTCCCATCTGCTGACCTCAAGCGCATGCCACTGTCATGGCACTTAAAGCTCTAAGGTACTCCCTCCCTCCAACCCCGCCTCCCTAGCTTAACCTTCCTACTACCTGCCTTATACAGACCGAGTTTCAGAGGCCACGCAACCCTGAATAAACTATATGCAGTACTACCAATTGCTTACATGTCCGATGATAACCATGCCTGTACCCATGCCTGCATCCACTGCATTTCTTTACCATGCCTGTAAGCCATGCCTATATCCACTGCTTTTCTTTTACCATGCCTGTATCCACTATTTTTCTTTACTGTAACCACCTCATGATGTAACTCACAATGCCTCAAATGTTCCTTATGACCTTGTTCATTCTTATAACTTGCATTGTTATCCCGGGTAGGCCCCTGAAAAAGGGACCTTTTGGGCTCAGTGGGCCTACCGGTCACAAAATTTAATAAATAGATAAATATGTATATAGTTCAATTAACATTAATTAAGCCCAGTTGGCCTATTAAGTTAGGAAGAATCCCATATTCTCGTTTTCCCTTTTCCGTTGGAGAGAAAAAATTCAGCCATGTGGATACAGACTTTACAAGGGCTATTGGTTACCTTATATGTCAGCTTGGTGCGGGGAGTGGGGAAAGCGATAAATGCATATACAACTTTAACAAACTCTGTAATTACATCTTTATTTAAGGTTATATCACACAAAGTAAATGGCCTGATCGGACCTATAAAAGATACCACACTTCAATCCCTGAAAAAATTTAAACTAGATATATTGCTCCTCCAGGAGACTCACCTCTCCACTAATGAGCATCAAAACTGCTCTGATTTGGCTTTTCAATGATGGTGGAGTCGTCATACCAAAATGGCAGACGGCTGGGGGTGGTTTCATTCCCTAAAACCTCTCAGTTTAAACCGAGGAGCAATATTCTGACAAGGAAGGCAGACTTGCCTTGACTGTGGTTACTTTTCAAAACCAAGCGCTGATCATAGGTAGTGTATACATCCTTCCTAATGCAGATACTTCTTCCACACAGAAATTAATAGATATTATCCTGACAAATTAAAAGGATTCTTATTTTGGAAGCAACTTGAATTCTCAGTTCAACACCTCCTTAGACTCTTCAGCAGCTTGCCCTTTCCCCCAGACCTCGGGCCAAAACACCTTAATCAGTTATTTAAAGACTTAGGACTGATAGACACATGGAGGCAACTTCATCCCCAACAGCGCAAATTCACTTTCTACTCTCATGCCCATAAGCAGTACTCAAGGCTTGATTGTATTTGCATTAATATTTATTTATTTATTGCATATATTCAGAATTACAAACCTTTGAGTCAGAACTCATTTGCAAAAACTCACGTCGGTTACAGTGGTGGAGGAGATGGAGTACAAGGATACATACATAGTAAGGCAGTATACGGAGAACATACACACTCAAAATAATACACAAGACAGTTCTGAACAGTGCAGTCCAGGCTTTATCTTAATACAGCAGTGACTGTAGGGACATTCAGGGTATCATTTGTTAGACTAGGGGAGCGTTTTCAGTGGGATCCAGGAGACCCTGTGTCAGTTTTTAATGGGGTAGGTAGCATACTTAGGAAAGAAAGCTAGCCACAGACACAGGAATGGGAAGAATGTATTGAACTCCTTCATCACGCAGACATTCTGATTATAACACTCTCTGACCACGCACCCACTACATTGACTATACAGTTAGAGAGAAAGGAGGAAGGCCCTCTATGGAGGCTTAACCCTTCCTATTCCGTGACAAGGAATTTCAGGAATTAATAAAGGCAAAAATCCCAGAGATTATTAGAGATAACAAATCTCACACATTTCCCTCAGTTGCTCTGGGGATACGATTACTAACATACTAACATACTAAAACACCAGCAGAATAAGCCTAACTGTCTTCGCTTCTGCTCATTTGGTCAGCCCCCACCTGGGAGCGTGTGCTGCCCCTCGCCTTCTCTGGCTTCTCCCTTCCCAGTTCCGATATTCTCATTGCACTGATTTTTGCTCAGAACCTTCCTGTACCTGTCCCACTCCCTCTTGAACCCCTCCACCGTCTCTGCCTCCACCAGACCCCTAGGCAGCACATTCCATGGCTCCACCACCCTCTCAGAGAAGTAGCACCTCTTCCTTTCTCCCCTGAATCTTCCCCTCCAGCTTCCACCCATGCCCTCTAGTGGCCCCCTCCTCCTTCCTTTGAAGTATCCTGACTGTTCCTTCCCTATTTACCCCCCTTCATGTACCTGAGAGCCTCTATCATGTCCTCCCGGTCCTTCTCTCTTCCAATGTGTACATATTTTGCTCTTGAGCCTCTCCTCATAGGTCCTGTCCTCCAAGCCCCAAATCATTTTGGATTCCCTCCTCTGGACCCTCTCCAGGAGTTTAATGTCCCTCTTTAAGTGTGGCCTCCAAAACTACACGCGGTACTCGAGGTGCGGCCTCACCAAGCAGTTATACAGAGGGGTATCACTTCCCTCCTTCTGGAGTGATCCCCTAGCGATGCATCCCAGCATCCTGTTGGTCTTAGCTGCTGCCTCCTACAAGTCTCAGAGTTGTTCATCTTGACACCCACCACCAACCCAGGTCCTCTCAGCCGTGACTTGCATTCCCCCAGGGTGTACACTTGGCCGGGCTTCTGGCCCCCAGGTGCAGTACCTTGCATTTCCCTGCATTGAACCTCAGCTTCCACTTTCTAGACCATCTTTCCAGAGCCTCCAGGTCCCCCTGGTGCCACCCTCCCTCCTCCCCATCCACCACCCCCAGTTCTGAGTCATCTGCAGAGACTCATCTCCTCCTGATACCTGTCTTTATGTCAGAGATGTAGGCGTTGAACAGGAGGGCCCAGGACTGATCCCTGTGGGACCCCACTAATGACCCTCCTTGGGGATGAGGCTATCCCACAACCACGACCCTCTGGGTCTAGTCCTGAGCCAATTGCCTATCCATCTGATCATCTGGTTCCCCACCCCATTTCTTCCAGCTTACCCAACAGGCTCACGTGAGGAACAGAGTCAAATGCCTTGCTGAAGTCTAGAAAGAAGATGTCCACTGGTCTACCCAGGTCCAAGGCACTCGCCACCCAGTCATAGAACTCCACAAGGTTTGTCTGACACGATTTCCTGGGGCGAATCCATGCTGTCTATCGTCCAGGCACCCTGACTTTCCAGGTCCCCCAGCCTCTCCTTGACAATGCCCTCCATCACCTTGCCCACCACCGACGTCAGGCTGACAGGCCTGTAGTTCCCTGCCACCTCCTTGATCCCCCTTGTGGATGGGCACTATGCGCCACCTTCCAGTCCTGGGGCACCACCCTGTCCTCAGAGAGTGGTGAAAGCTCCGCCCAGGGTTTTGCCAGGACATCCATAGTTCCTTCAGCACTCTGGGATGTGATTTATCCAGCCCGGTGCTTTCTCTGTCTTAAGGGACCTGAGGGCTTCCCTCACTCTCTCTGCTGTGATTTCCACTTCTGCTACCTCTTCTCCCTGCTTAGCCTTCCCCTCCTGCCAGTGATGCCTCCCCCTCCCCAGACCGCCCGATCAGTGGGGTCTCCCCCTCCTCAGTATCACTGTCTCCTCCCATGTATGATGCAGCACTCCCATTTTCCTTGGTGAAACTGAGGTTGACGTACTCATTTAGTACCTCAGCCTGCCCCCGGTCTTGTGCCCATCTCTCCCCTGTTTTAATCCTGCTAATCTGCCCCTTCACCTTCGTTTTCCCCAATGTATCTAAAGAGCCCTTGTTCCCTCTCCCAATTCCCTGGCCAGGTTCTGCTCCTTCCTTGCCTTAGCGCCTCACCACCCTAATGGCCCTTCTAGCCATCAACAGCATACTCCCTCGATCCCTTTCACTCCTTGAGCACTTGATTGCCTATAGGCTGCCTTCTTTCCCGCACCACCTCCTGGACCTCCCTGGTCCACCAGCAGGATTTTGGGCCCTACCGCATTTTCGTCTTATTCTTGCACAGGTGCTGGTGAGCATCCTGCACCCCTCTCCTGATGATTTCCCACCTACTATCAGCATCCATGTCTGACCCAATCCCATCCATATGCTCCTTAAGAGGATCCTTCCCATTTCATAAAATCCGCCCCCCCAATTAAAGGTAGTCCTAAGGGGCTACATTATCTGCACACAGCACAGAGGAAAAACAACAGGATTCTCAACTAAATCTACTCAAAGAAAATTGAGATTCCTCCAAGAGGCCCATATGCAAGGAGATAATGAGGTATACCCCTACTCCTACAGACACAAGCATCTATCCAGAAACTGCTAACTGACAGGACCGAGCAGGCCTAATGTGGTTGAGGCAAAGATATTATATGGGGGTGAGAGCTCCAGACTGCTGGCCTATCGCCTCCATAAGCAAATGCAAATCTCTACCATCTCCAAGATAAAGGATCCTAACACAGAACTAACCTACTACTCCACAGATAAAATATTGACGTTTGCACCTTCTAATAAAACCTGTACTCATCCCCAACTAATAAAGACCCTCGCATTATAGAACATTTTTTATCTAAGGTTCAGCTGCCTTCACTGTAGAAGTCTCAACAAATTAAAATCCTGTCTCCTCTCACAGAACCAGAACTTCAACAAGCAATAACATCTCTAAAAATGGCAAAAGTCCTGGTCCAGACTGGTTTGGCAGAATTCTACCAAGAAACCTGGGAATTAATTCATGAACCCCTATTACTTGCCTTACATGCACACTTAAATGGCTACTTGCCCAATTTCTGGAGACAGGCCACAATCTCAGCAATACTGAAACTAACCCCCAAGCTTTGTGACTCCTACTGACCCATTTCAGTTCTAAATCAAGATTATAAAATCTAAACCAGCATTTTGGCACATAGACTGGACAATATTCTCCCCACCTTAATTCACATAGACCAATCTGGCTTCATTAAATCTAGAAGAACCACAGATAATATAAAACATACCTTATTCCTAATGAATCATGCTAATCTCACTAAAACCCCACTACTATTACTAAGTCTAGATGCTCAAAAGCCTTTGATATGGTAAATTGGAACTTTTATTAGTCACTTTGTCTAAATTTGCATTTCCTCCTCCTTCCTAGAAATAATTCAGGGAATGTATACAGCCAGGAAGCTACAGTTAAAGTAAATGGCTCACATTCACAAAATTTCAACTAATCAGACACGAGATAGGGTTGCCTTATCCCTGTATCTTTTTGCATTATTTGTTGAACCCATAACACAACTCCTTTGACAAACAGGACAACTATGAGGCTACCACATAGGAGGGTGGAACATAAAGTAGCATATTATGCTCGGCAAAGACATAGACAGGATGGAAGCTGTCCAGAGGAGGGCAACTAAAATGGTGCAGGGTCTGCACCGGAAGACATATGAAGAGAGACTTAAGGAGCTTAATATGTATAGCCTCGAGGAAAGGAGGGAGGGAGACATGATAGAAACTTTCAAGTACCTCAAGGGAATCAACAACGTGCAAGAAGGTAGCATCTTTCAAAAGAGGTGTGCAAGAACAAGGGGCACAATTTGAAGATAGAAGGGGGTGGCTCAGAGGTAATTTAAGGAAGTATTTCTTCACAGAGAGGTTGTGGATATATGGAACGGCCTTCCAGAGGGAGTTGTGGAGTCAAAAACAGTGGTGGAATTCAAGCATGCATGGGACAGTCATAAGGCAATTCTAGGGGGTGGGGGTAGGAAGAAGTAGGCTGCTGGTTAACTAGGACCTGCAGCTTATCCATCAGGTAGGGAAATGGGCAGACTGGGTGGGCCAAGCGGTCCTTATCTGCCGTCAAATTCTATGTTTCTATGATGACTTGTTACTCTACCTTACCCACCCAGAAGAATCCCTTCAAACATTATCTACACTTCTATCAGAAATATAAGTACTTACTGGATATACCATTAATCAAGGAAAATCAATAGCAATTCTAATACAAGGAACCCACCTCCGAAATAATATCTGAATACAATTATGAATGGAGTAAACCTACGTTACATACTTAGAATCTAGATCCCCCACCCGTCTTAAAGTTTATGTAGAGTTAACTATCAGACATTAACTAAACAAATCTACTCTGACTTAGATAGATGGCTCACTCTACCCTCTCCCTTCTCACATAGTACAATCTTTACAGATGACCGTATTACCCAAAATTCTTTATCTTATGCAAAATATCCCTCCCCCACCGGAAGGACCCACAGGCTGGAACAAAGCTATTAGTAAATACATCTGGGCTGACAAGAATCCAATGATAGCCCTCACTAAACTTTAACTCCTAAAGAAGAGGTGGACTGGCACTCCCATCATATATTTATATTGAATAGCTGCATTAATATCGCATTTGTGATGTGGGTTCTCCCCAGTTCAGAGGCCCCATTTTGGGCCCCTTTGGAGAAGTCTATGACCTTTCTCCACTTGGATATGTCTATAATCTCTCAACCCTCTTTAATTACTCAAACTAAAGACAGCTCAATCTTTACCAGAGCTATAATGGGTAGCTGGCATAGATTTTAACACTACCAGTAAATGCATTTCTAGTGAACTGGATTGAGATACGCACACAATCCAGTATTCACACCTGCATTGATGGACACCACCTTCCACAAATGGACCACCCTGGGCTAACACATGCCCATCAGTTTTACAAAGCAGGTGCATTTCTAACAATTGCACAACTTCAAGAAATATACCAACTCCACACCAAGATTTTTTTAGATACTTGCAGATCCGACACTATTTACAGCAAAAGCTTGGTCTGGCTGTCTTCAGAGAGACATTTCACCCTTAAATAATATAGTGAACAACCTCCCAGATTTTAACTCCCAGGGACACCTGATATCTAGGGCATATTCAGTCCTCCAGAGTTTGGTTCCACATCTGTTAGAGCTGGTACAGTTTCACTAGGAGGCAGAGCCTCAGCAGAATCACCGAGACTGGTTAAATATATGAGGCGACAACACAAAACTACAACTTCCTACACCTGCAGAGAATTCTCCTGGAAGGTGGCCATCAGATTCTTATATCGCCTCAAATCACGGCTAAGTATTCATCCTCAAGGACTCCTCCTGCTGAAGATTATGTGGCTGTGAAGTTTCCACACATTCGCATGTGTTCTGGTCCTGCCCAGTGCTTGCACCATTCTGGGCTTGGATTGGGAGCACTATGCAAGAACTGTTTCCCATCCTGGACCCTCACCCCAGAAATAGTCCTATTCCTTCACTACCCTAGGAAAATTAAACATAAATAACACAAATATCTCCTGGATATCTTCCTGACTGCAGCCAAGAAATGTATCACTAGGCGCTTGCTTACTCCAGTACCTCCTGATGCTACCACATGGGAAAACACTATTTATGAGATCTATAAGATGGAGAGTCTAGACTACAAGACAGGACTCAAGAGCCAATGACCTATTGAACTCCTGGCTTTATATATCACACAGTCAATGGAAGACATTGTTCCTGAGATGGAGATCGGATCCCTTTGCCATCTATGGTCTCCTTCTAGTCTCTCTCTTGGACCCGCTGTAACATTCAACTAGCAGCCAGGCCAGAACGATAATGGTTAAAAGTAGAAAGGCTCCCCCACCTTGTACACTATATATGTCTCCTCCAAATATCTAACCTATAATGTAAAAAATATATTAATATTACAGTTGAAGAGAGAATGGATATTAGGTTCTATGGACCTTATTTTTATTTGTCTGTACACTCTAACCTTAAGATTTATTCAGCTGTCTACTGTCATGCTCATTATATGTAATTCAACATGATAGAAGCTACTATTATGAACCTGTACTTCCTATGTGCTGAATGAAACATGGAAAAATAAAAAGTTAAAACAAAAAAAACTATTTAAATTGTATTCACTCTATTGTTATATAAGGCTGTGATACAATAAAGAAACCTGTCCCTGTGTTCCAATATTATGCGGTCTTGGGGCATGGCGATTTCTAAACTAGCCGCCATCACGGGACAAAAAGAGATACAAAATGGTTCTAAAAGTGCTTGGTTCATGTTGCTAAAGTGAGACCGAGCAAGATTTGAGAAGGAGGCTCCTTTTCTGTGCCTAGAGATAAAATATTGTCCCCAAGCTAAGCGAGCACTCAGCAAGAAGAGGTGGGCGGCAGTGTGTTCAGACACCATTCGGAATGGAAAGTTGTTATAAATTGCCCGTTCGCTGCAACTGAACTGGGCACTAAATGAACAAGGCATTCTGCCTTGCAATAATAGAGAGCTGCTTGTAGAAAGCAGAGAAGCCCAGAGTAATATAAACCCCTGGCTCTGTGAGTAAACAGCAAGAGAAAGGAGTCAGCGGCTGTACAGTAAGTCTGCAATTACAGCCACCACCCTAAACAGTATTCTCACTGCATGAGGATTCTCTGCCATATAACCCAGACATAGAGGGCAAGAGAGCGTCTTTTATGTTCTGTACCCTCAGAGAAAGGATTATGCTGCGCTAATAGAATTATTTAAGGAAGGTAATAAAGCCCATCTTCTTGAAGGTGAAACAAACTACTTTGAAACAACTGGGAGCTGTGGGAAGACCGGCAATCTGCAAGAAAGTGCATTCTTGCTCAAATCTGAGGAGGTCTACCTTACTTAACTGAATTTTAAACTTGGTATTGTTTTATGTTTTGTCTTTTTCCTTCTTTTTGAATCAAGAAGGAATTTGCAGAACTGCTAATCTTGTGAGTTTAACTTCAGAAGGATTGACATACTGCATAACTTGTTTTCCTTGTGTTTTAGCTGGATTATTTGTCTACTGGTATTTTGTAACAGGTTGCATCAAACTATTTTTGGTACAGTGAACTATTTACTAGTGGCAGAAGATGTTTTCTTTGTGAACTCTGTAGTTTGTGTATTCAACCACACAGGGCCTCAGGTTGGAAATTGGTTCCTCTGATTGTCTTCAGAGCACAGAACATCTGGTTATATTGGGTCGGGAGGCTTAAATTATAGGTATTGGGCCCAACAGCTTGATTTTCTCTGACTGTAATTGTTTTTGCTGGGTATATTCTCTGGTAGATTGTTGTGCTGGTTGTCTTGCTGAAAGGAAGGTCAATACTCACGGAGTGGTGGGTCAGAGTTTATAGCTGATTGTTTCCAGAGGCTCAACCCCCGCCCTCACCCACCCCCAAGGCTGTCAATTCCTTTATATCAGGGGTTCTGACATCACATCCCCAAGAGACACAGGGCATAAAACTGTCATATCCTTACCAGTTCAGCACACTGCATTGAGGGTAAGTGCACTCACGCCTAAAAAATTAAATAAACAGTAAGAAAGAGAGATATGTGAGTGTGGTGCAATGCAATAGCTGTAGGGCAGCAGTCTTCCAGAAAACATTCTGGAGGCTGAGATGTTGCCTTATTTGTAATGAACTCTCTGCTCTGAGAGAGGTGGTTGCCCATCTCCAGGCTGAATTGGACAGAGTGGAAACCTCCCCACCCAAGAAACACTAGGGCCACCACCGCTCCCTCAGAGGTTGCCAAGAAAGAGGACACATTAGACCATGGTGAGCTCAGGGAGGGTGAGGGTGGTATAACAGAGGCACATACCTCCAGTTGCACCTCTCCACAATCCTTATGCTGTAGTGGTGGAGCATAGTTTCCCTATGGAGCACCGCACTGGAGACCAAGGAGGTTCCTGGGAACCGCCACCAGGAAGTCACACAGGAGGGTGGCATGGGACACCACAGAGGAAGGAAGCAGCTCCTTGTGGGGGACTCAATTATTGGGGGGTAGAACTGGGGGAAAAAGTGGAAAAGGAAATAAGGTGCCTGCTTGGAGCCATTGCTTAGAGGGATGGGAGCGAATCCTCAGGATTGCAAGAGCATCTGCATGGAAGAGGAGCTGGACATCATTGTCCACCTAGGGACAAATGACTTAGCTGGGCATGGGATCAGAGCAGTGCAGGAGGAGTTTGTGGAGTTGGGGAGGGCCTTAGCCAAGTAGCACACATGGTAACCTTCTCTGAGGTACTGCCTATCTATGTCATGGATGAGGCTAGGGTACTAAGCACCATGCAATTCAATGAATAGTTGAAAAACTGGTGTGGTGCACAGGGTTATAGCTTCATTGGGGACTGGTGCTCCACCTGCAGGATACATGATTATACTGGCAAGATGGTCTGTATCTGTCCAGGAGGGAAGTAGGCTACTAGGTGGTAGGTTTAAATGCTTCATTGGCAAGCTTTTTAAACTAGCCAAGGGTAGGCACTGATGAGAAGCAGGGAATTCTCAGCTTTCCACACAAAAACTGGGTCATCAGTGAGGTAAACACCATGGTAGAGGGGTCAATAGGGAGAAGGCGTGGGTAAATGGAGAAAAAGCCAAAGCCAGTAAGGGCAGGGATGGAGCTAAAAAGCTAAGACCATAATACAATTGAGGCGATTGTACCATTGCCTGTAATTTGAGTAACAAGCTTTCTGATTTAGTGCCCTTGATGGTGAGGGGACACTGGATACTGTGGCAGTCACAGAAGCATGGTACACAGAGAATCATGACTGGGATGTAAACATACCAGGGTAAGCAATCTACAGGAGGGATGGCGAGGATACACGATGAGGAGGAGTAGCTCACTACATAAAATAAGGGATCAAAACAGCAGAGCAAAGGGCAAACAGGAAGAGAGGAGGCACTGTGGGTCACTTTGGAGATAGGTAATGACACCACAATCCCACAGGGGTTGTATACAGACCCCATCTCGGAGGAAATGGACAAAGAAATGTTAGAAGGCATCCTTAGAATGGCAGAAAAAAGGAGATTTTGTTGATTGGGGACCTGAGTATGCCAGATGTTAACTGGCGCACATGTGCTGCAGCCACATCCAACGAGGGTCATTCTCGATGCCCTGCAGAGCATTACTCAGACAACTAGTGTTGGAACCCACTTGGGAGGAGCAGTCTTAGACCTGGTACTCTCAAATGGAGATGGTAAGAGGATCACAGATTTGTAAGTGGGTAGCCATCTGGAACTAGCGACCACCCGAACAGTGTGGTTCATGATAAACACATCTGTGAGTCAAGCCATACAAGACAAAGTACAGGACTTTTGGAGGGCTGATTTTGGCAAAATGGGTGAGTGCCTAAAGAATGCACTAGCAAATGGGCAGGAAGGAGGGTAGAAGAACAATAGGAAAATCAAAACTGCCATCACAGATGCAACAGGTCTTTGTGTGAAGCAAATAAACAAAACAAAGTGAAGGAAAAAACACTATGGTTCTCAAAAGAGGTGGCAGAAAGGTTAGGAAGAAAAAGATAGCATTCAGGAAGTATAAGGAATCACAGAATGAGCAGGACAGAGAACTGTATCAGTTACAGCAGAAGGAAGTGGGGAATGCAGTCAGAATAGCAAAGTCCCAAACTGGGAACAGATAGCCAACTCTGTTTAGAAGGGATAAAACCTTTATAGGTACATCAGGGTGCGAAGGACGACCAAGGAAGGGATAGTGAGGCTTAACAAAGGGAGGGATGTGAGCAGAGGATGACGTGGAAAAGCAGAGATACTGAGTGAATACTTTTGCTCAGTATTCACAAAAAAAGAAGAAGGGAGGCACTAAACCAAGCAATAGAAGCACTCTGGACAGAAGAAAGGGTCCTGACAGAACTCCTAAAACTCAGGGTGGACAAAGCAATGGGGCCTGATGGGATTCACCCCAGAATTATAAAAGAACTAAGGAGAGACTAGTGACGTCACTGACTAACCTTTTAACAAATCATGGGAGGATGGTATGGTACCTGAGGATTGGAAGAGGGCAGATGTGATTCCCTTCACAAAAGTGGGAGCAGGGCAGAAGCAGGAAACTACAGACCTGTTAGTTTAACCTCAATGGTAGGAAAATGATGGAATCATTTCTGAAAGAAAGAATTATTGAGTACCTAGAGGCCAGCAGGGCACAGGACTCAGGCAGCATGGATCCACAGGGAAGGTCATGTCAGACAGAATCTAATAGCTTTCTTTGACTGGGTGACCAAAGTAGTCAACCAGGGAGGGGCTGTAGATATGGCCTACAGAGACTTTAGCAAGGCATTTGACACAGTCAGCACAAAGATTAACAAACAAGTTAGCCACCCTGTGAGTGGGTCCCAGGGTGATAGCTTGCATAAAAAATTGGCTAACCAACAGGACGCGAGGGTAATAGTAAATGGAGTACACTCTGAAGAAATGGTGGTTACTAGTGGAGATACCATGCAGGGTTCATTACTGGGACTGGTCCTCTTTAACATCTTTATAGGAGACATTGCAGAGGGGCTAGAAGAAAAGTATGCCTCTTTGCCAAGGATACAAGAAATCTGCAACAGGGTTGATACACAAAGGGGGTGGAAAGGATGAGAAGGAACTTGGCAAGGTTGGAGGAATGGTCAAAATTATGGCAGCTTAGATTCAGTGAAAAAAGTGCAAAGTAATGCATCTGGAAACAAAACCCAGGGAAGAGTACATAATGGGGGAGGCACTAACAACAACAAACATGGAAAGGGACCTTGGGAGTAGTCATGTCAGAAGACCTTAAGGTAGTCAAAGCTAAAGTGGGAAGGCAGTAAGGAGGGCTGGAGGAATACTGGGATGCATGGGAGAGGCATCACCAGAAGAAAGCAGGAAACTGTTATCCCTCTTTACAGACAGTTGGTGAGACCTCATTTGGAGTACGAATCCAGTCCTGGAGACCCCATCTCCTCAAGGACATAGACAGGATGGAGGTGGCCCAGAAGGGCAACTAAAATGGTGCAGAGTCTGCAACTTAAGCCATATGAGGAGAGACTGAAAGAGCTTAATATGTATACCATGGAGGAAAGGAGGAGAGTGGATACATGATAGAAACTTTCAAGTATCTCAAGAAATCAACAAAGTCCAAGACAGGGAGCATCTTTGAGAGAAGAGATGTTCAAGAACAAGCGGGAACAGTTTGAAGGTAGAGGAGGATGGCTCAGGGGCAATGTCAATGTCTTTTTTTTCATGGAGAGGTGGTGGACACATGGAACCACCTTCCTGAGGAGCTTATGGGTTCAAAACAGTGGGAGAATTCAAGAATGCAGGGGACAGACATAAGGCAATTATAGTAAAGATAGGAGGAAATAGGCCGTTGCTTAACTAGAATCTGCAGCTTATACAGTAGTAGAGAACTGGCAGACTAGGTGGGCCAAGCAGTAATTATCTGCCTTCAAAGTTGATGTTTCTATGTTTCTATAAGAGGGCTACCTACATTTTGAAACTAAGAGACTGCAAGACTATATGCACTTACAAATATGATATTCATTCTTTACAAAAAGTGTCAGGGTATTAAAATGAATGTTTCTGTATTATAGGAAATATTTTAAAGATGTCTCAGTAAGCAAATACAAAAAGACTTCAGTTCAAAATAAAACAAAGGGTTGAATGACTGCAAATACTTCCAAGGTATGATGCACCCTAAAGTAACAGTATCAAGGTTGCCGAGTATTGTATACACATATGAAGTGCTGAGAGGGTGCAGGCCCATATTCACAAATTAGCCAGGTACACCTTAAACATGGAACCTTCTCTTTACCTGACTGCTGATTTCTAAACAGGTTTTCTTAAGGAACAGTACCCTCTAAGCCCCTATTTTATAGTGAACCATCTGTCACTCATGTTGTAGCTAAGGAAACACCAGGTGTGTTACTAGATAATTAGCTGAGTAATTAATACAAAACTGGGAATAGCAACCCATGATTTACTGTTTAGTGGGTATTAATTACTAAGATGGCAAACTAAACTTTCAAGAGCACTCTCTGGTGGGTCACAAATATTAGCCTAACCAAGAGCTTTTATATTTAAGGTTAAGGCTTTAGTCAGGTGACCTCACCTAGTGGGTATATAAGCTCCTGCACAGATCTTCAGGCAGATCAGCCTTGGTTGGAGAGAGGCGGACTGATATTACAGAAGGTAAAGATTGCAATGATTCTACATATCTTAGACTTTATATTTGAGTTGTGCAAAGAAACCACTAAGGGGAGAAGTGGTCATTTATGTTGCACTATTTATTTGTTTTATTTTTATGATTTTGTAAATCTTGTAAATAAATGTCATGAAGTGTGTTTTAAATCCTGTCAGCTTGCCTCATCTGTGATTATTCCACACCGTGCCACTTTCTATGAATAGTTTTGGATTTTTCAAGTCTGGTAGTGTATTAAAACTACAGCAACTAAAGTATGAAATACAGTTTAGAATCCATTTGAGACAGCTGATTCTGAGTCTATATCCGTGTTAAGCTTGTGCCACTGCCAGAATAACCAAGTAGGCTCAATTATCCTTTTGAACAGATACTGTTTTTGAATACTCATACTTATCTCTTCGTATACTGTAGTCTAGCTAGATGCCTCTAAGGAGAAACTACTCCTGCCTGATTGTTGAATTAATTTATATATAGATAAGTGGTTATTGATATTTCATGATATATTTTGGTTTAGAGAAGGTGGTTAGTGGTTTTATATATAAATATTTATGTATATACATTGTTAATATACTAATTGTCATAGGTGTGGATTTCACATGAACATCGACATGATGTTAGATGGTATGGAAATAAGGTGCATAAATAATGCTCAGTAAGCGTTTATCATTTTATTACTCCAGCAAAATTCAAACAGAAATCAAAGAAAAGTAGTGTTAGCCATTTCCATGCTATTGTGAGACCAACTTCTCACGAGGTCTTACACCTCTGTTAGTCAGACTAGTTTAAAAGCATTCATTAGAAGAGTATTAATACAAGCCTCTATGGCTGCTGGCTCCCTATACAACCTATTCAGTCTAAAAGAGCTCTTCTACAAGCAGGTCAGGCTCTTTTATAATATTTCTAACACATTTTATTTGCTGTACCCAGTAAAACAAAAGCAAAACCTAATTGTTACTTTAAAAACACCAAACAGCAAAATAACAGAAAAACTGAAAAGCCAGATGCAATATCAAGTCGTTGGCTTGACTTTCATTTTGCTCAGTTGCATTATCCATTTTGTTCCTCTTTATATTTTCTTACTTTAGATGACACACCTTGTAATATTTAGGGACTACCCGCCCGTTTCTTATTTTCTTATTGTAGCATAATTTCATTTATTCAGGAGCTAGCATACTCCTGCACTTTGGAGACAGGCAGTGTATTTTACTTCACTGAGCACTCCTTTCAAAATGCAAAGCGAACAATGTCACGAGGGTGGCTAAAAACAAAGTTATATCCCCATTTAGAACTGCAATACAGCAGTTCACACAGAAGAGGAGAAAGTGTGAGAAGCAAATGTGCTCACCTGTTGTGTACATGTTAATCAGTTTCTCTCTCCTGTGTTAAACCCACAGAATCTTTACTTTCTATAGTCTCGGGTGGGCAGCTGCAATTTTCTATTTGGAACACCATTCTGCTCCAAACATTTCTGGTGCACTGCTCCAACCACTGTGCACCTATTGGGCTACAATTTAATTGTTTACTTTAACTTTCTTGAGTGGCTGACATATTCTGCTGGGATCCTGGCAGCTGCAACACAACAATATGAGAGAGAGAGAGAGAGAGAGAAGAGCTCAAGGGAGTGAACACTTCTAATTTAAAACTATTTTATCTCTCTCCCTTCTCTCCAAACAATTGGGGCACCAGTGTATTATTTAGAAGCATGACCAGTGCTTTTTCTTCACACTCCCGCTCAGAAGTTTACACAAAAGCGCAACATGCGCTCCTTCACAGATGCAGGGCATATTTTTTAAAATGTAAGACAGGGCGGAAACAACCACCAAGATGTTTTAGAGGAGCCACATTCATTTTGGTTACTAGCCACAGGACAGAATACAAGCAGGAAAGGGACACAGAACCAAAGAAAGAGTTGCTGCTCCTATCCTGTATAGCTGGCATACAGCATGCAAACATTTACATAGTCTCCTAAGTTAATCATAGCAGCACTTAGTTAGGCATTTAAATAAATCTGTGTTACCAATGGGGAGACCAGGGCACCCCTCCATGACAGGGTCACCCTGTCACATACCTCCCACCTAAGACAGCAACCATCCTATGGTTGTCCGATACAGATCTACCAACCTAAAAGGCTATGGTGGTGCTCCGTCCACCCTCACCATAGAGCTCCACCCTAGGGTCCCTTAAATCTATGTAAGCTGTCTCTGTAAGCATAATCATTATCCTAAACACTTTACAGACTTACAAACATTACCCTGGGGCTAGCATGCTTTCCTGCCATAACATCTACTTGTTAGCTTTCCTTTTCCAGCAAGACTAGGTCTTTGCATAAAACATAATCAACATTCCTCCAAATTTATAGAAACATCAGACACCCATTACCATTGTGTCCCCATAGATATTCCCTTGAAGTCCCTTCACTCTATAACCTCTGTATAATTATTTAAGAAAATATAAAAAAGATGAAAATAGATCAGAATATAATCTAACAGATGGCCAAACCTATCAGATGAAAATATAAAAGGAAAATGGACAAGATATATTGATAAGACTTAATAGAAACATTATCCCTTTCCCTCACCCGGAGGGATGGAGCTATGGCCCACCCTCATCCATCAGCTCCATCCCAGGATCCATAATCAAACACAAGATATCACCCTTTATACATTTACCATGTCCCGTATAGCAAACATCTTTGACAACATCCTGGGCTTTCACAATATTTTGACAGTCGCATAGTATTCATCTATGCACCTTACAAAACTAGATAACAGAATGTCATCAAAACAGAGAAAGAGAGAAAATATGACAGCAGTTTAATGCTGTCTGTGCTATCCCTATTATCATCGTGATCCTTCCTTTCAAGATAGGGCTCTTCTCTGCCTCTTCCTCCAAGGATACCACCTCCTGTTCTCATCTCTGTGGGATACCTTTCCTCTGCATTATCAGGGGTGTCCTTCCCATTGGTCTCTATTAAAGTTGCTTACCTGTTGGTACATACCCACCCAGTAGTAATAGGGGTTAGCCATGCCAATATCTCCCCATGACTAGAAGGACCAGGAGGACTGTTACATACAGCCTCCATAACTTTCTTACAGACCTCAGGCATCACTATCCTGGCATCAACCAACTTTGTTCAGGGATAGGCCTCATGTGATACAACACTCCTTCCCTAAGCTTGTAGCACCACAACCTTCTAGCTCCCTTTTCACCTTTTCCTGTTTACCTTCCTCTACTCTGATATGGGGTATTACTTTACTAATCACTGCATCTGCCAACTGCAGTTTTCCCCATTTTATAGCAGAATTATAAGGCATCACAGGTGGTGTTACCACACTTTTAAAAGTCCTTTCAGCTGTTATTGCCTCTTCTTACTTGAGGGTAGACTTCACCCCAATGGGCACAACGTCTACAATAGTTTTACCGAGGGACTTCTCCTGGTTCACCATTCCTTCATCTATAGTCCAATACAGCACAGAGAACTCCAGCAAGATAGATGCTTCCATCATCCCAGGAAACTCCTGCAAGGTAGGTTTTCATCATCCCAGGAAACTCCAGCAAGGTAGATGTTTCCATCATCCCAGGAAACTATGGCAAGGTAGGTGTTTCCATCTCTGACTCTCATCACTGTCCTGCTCTGGTTTCTCCCTCAAGCAGCTCCAGGATCTGCATTCTGCCTCCCTCCAGCAACGGTTGGCCTCCAGACATCTGTCACTCATCCAGTGGATCAGACGTATCAGGTCAGCCACTCAATCCTATATCTTGGGAACCTCACACAGGCACCACTGCCAGTGATCCACCTCCTTTCAGCAGTCACCATGCACCACTGCCTGGTCTCCCAAATAGTACCAGGGCTGGTACCACCTGGCTTAGATCTCCTGATATCTAGACATCTAGCCAGTATCCCACCACTGCCACCATATGTCAAAGGGTGTGGGATTTCACATGAACATCAAAATGATGTCAGACTCAGGCAGCCAATAAGGTGCAAAAAAAATGCTCAGTAAGCATTTATCATTTTATTACTCCAGCAAAATTCAAACAGAAATCAAAGAAAAGTAGTGTTAGCTATTTCCATGCTATTGTGAGAGCACCTTCTCACGAGGTCTTACACCTCTGTTAGTCAATTCCACACTGACACCCTCTCTAAATACTACCCTAGTGGTGGACTTTTTATATAATTATTCTGGTGACATCACTTCCTTGGGATCCACCACATTATGTCACTTAACTAAAAATATATCCTGTGAGGCTCATATCCAGGCCTATACAAAATGAAAAGGATATTTCTAAGCCTTGGTTAACAGGTGTCTTGCCTATATACAACAAACATTCCTTTGACCTGATCTTACAATTTTATAGTGGTGAGGCACTGAATTACATATTTATTATAGCTCCACCCACTGACTAGTTTAAAAGCATTCACTAGAAGAGTATAAATACAAGCCTCTAGGGGCTGCTGTCTTAATATGGGACCTATTCTGTCTAAAGGAGCTCTTCTACAAGCAGATCAGGCTGTTTCCATAATATTTCTAACAAATTATATTTGCTGTATCCCAGTAAAACAAAAGCAAAACCTAACTGTAACTCTACTACTTTAAAAACACCATACAGCAAAATCATAGAAAAAACTGAAAAGCCAGATGCAATATCAAGCCGTTGGCTTGACTTTCATTGCTCAGTTACGTTATCCATTTTGTTCCCTTTATATTTTCTTACTTTAGGCGACACACCATGCAACATTTGGGGACTACCCTGCATACACTTTGGAGACAGGCAGTGTATTTTGCTTCACTGAAGCATCATCTCAAAATGTGGGCGTACAGTGTCAGTAGTGTGGCTAAAAACAAAGTTATATCCCCATTTAGAACTGCAATACAGCAGTTGCACAGAGAAGGAGAGAGTGAGGAGCAAACGCGATCCCCTTTTGTATACATGTTTAATCAGTTTCTCTCTCTCCTTTAGAACCCACAGGATCTTTTCTTTCTATATTCTTGGGTGGGTGGCGCTCTTTTCTATTTGGAACACCATTCTGCTCTGAACATTTCTGGTGCACCGCTCCAACCACTGTCGCATATGTCGGGCCACAATTTACTTGTTTACTTTAACTTTCTTGGGGCTGACATATTCTACTGGGATCTGCCAGCCATGACACAGCAATGAAAGACAGAGAGAGAGAGAGAGAGAGAGAGAGAGAGAGAGAGAGATCAAGGAGAGAGGCACTCCTAATTTAAAACTATTTTATCACTCTGCTTTCTCTCCAAACAATTGGGGCACCAGTGGTATTATTTAGAAGTGTGACCTGTGCTTTTCTTTCACACTTCCATTCAGGGTTTACACAAAGCACGACATATGCTCCTACACAGAAGCAGGGCATATTTTTTTAAATGTAAGACAAGGTGGAAGAAAAACACCAAGAGATTTTAGAAGAGCCACATTCATTTTGGCTACTAGCCACAGGAAAAGAATACAAGTAGGAAAGAAGGTGCACAGAACCAAAGAAAGAGTTGCTGCTCCTATCCTGTATTCCTGAATTTCTGGCATACAGCATGCAAAATTTTACATTAGCCTCCCAAGTTAATCACAGCAGCACTTAGCTAGGCATTTAAATAAATCTGTGTTACCAATGGGGTGTAGGCGGGACCAGGGCACCCCTCCATGACAGGGGTCACCCTGTCACACTAATCTAATGCATTCTTGCTGTTGGGCTCCACAACTGAAAATATGGGGACAGCACATAATTGCATGTAGCTATTTAAAGATGGCTCTGAACAAAATAGATATCGGTTCATGGAATGAAAGGGTTGGGGTCTCCAATTAAATGGAAAAAAATATTGTCATATCTAGCAAAGAATAATTTTGACATTGCAGTAGCACACATTTTAAAGGATAGTGCCCTTTTGGACTAACCTCCTTCTCACACATATCATAGGGATGGTCCTCTCCAGAATTGACCTTTTTTCTTTCAGGATGGGTTCCATGTCACCAGGTCCTGATACTTCCTATTGAGACTTCTGATCTTTGTTTATTGAAGTTACACTTAGGTATTCCTAGGAATAAGCCTCAGTCACATAATCATTGGAAGATGAATGTTACAGTCTTAGAGGATGCCCAGAGCTGGCATGCCCTATCTTTGGTCCTTGAGGCATGACTTTCTGTTTTGAGTTATATGATAATCCACTTTTGTGGTAGTTAGACACTAAACTTGAAATTGGCCATTGTTGTAGATTGAAGTCAAAGCTTCAACATATGACAAATTATATACAATACCTAGATAAAAGAAGACATTTACTTAACTGCTTTCTTTGCAATCTGAATTTAGTTATGACTATTCAGTACAAATTGCTCATATTAAGAATGACATGTGTTCTTTTCAGTATAATAGGGCTAACTCCTTGTTTATGGAACAAAATATGGCATGATGGGAAAGGCCCAATCAGTGAAACCTTATGATTGTTGTGAACAACGGGTGGACATCAAATATATGCCTGGCCTTCAAAATGCAGCTGGGGTGGTTGTAACTTCTATTCCTGATATTTTGGATATTGTGGTTAAACGTACCTGCTCCATGTTGGCCAGGATGCTTCCAATTTTGGAGGATACAGGAATGTGTTTTAGGCAGTCTTACTCTCCCTAAATTGAAATCTAGATTTAGTAGTTGCCGTTGGTCCTTGCAAGAATAGATCCAGAAGCAAATGATTTGATACCTTTTAATGGACCAACATAGGCGTAACAACAAGAACAAAGTGCTTTAGCTTCGGACCAACCAGTCCTTCTTCAGAAGCTCATGGCAGTTGTTTAGAAAATACAATACTTATAACAGCTAGATAATGCAGAGAAAAGCAAAAAAATCCCATTGGTTTAAAATACTCATTTAAAAAAATCACTTAAAAAAAAAAAAAAGATGATGTCAGAGAAGTTTAACAGTACAATACTGCATTCACCAGAAAAAATCTTGGGTTCAGATGTGCTTGGTGGAACCCACATAGAAAGAATCCTACTGCATATAAATATAATTGACATAAGATAACACTGCTGAAGCAGATAACTCCTAAATCAAGCTATGAGTGTCACAGTTAGTATAAGAATGTGATTACTGAAAGGCAACCCCACCCAGATTAAAGACAAACTGAGATTGTTATAGGGCTCATGAAATTTCAATGTTAGCATTATAGACAAGAATTTACCAGTAAAGTTGTCTTAAAAACATCAGTGCACACTGTGTGATGTATAAACCTAGCTGGACATGTCACCAGCTGTATTATCAAGCTAGATAAAAGGCCCAAGAAATTTCAAAAACCTCAGAACTATATAAATGATAATTTAAATATATATAGATAATATTAGTGTCAAGCAAAAAACTCTAGTCGAGGAACCTCAAGGAATTAAGACCATGTAGCCTGATATGTACTGATGTCAATATATACTGAGAATGTAGCAACTTGATGTACCGCAAGTGTCTGAGGAATCTGAAAAAGAGATAAAAATGTAATTTCTCTCCTCCTCTTCATACAAACAATACATACTAACCACCCACATCACAATAATGTGGGTGGGAGAATCTATAACAAAGGAGATGTTGTCTCTCTCTCTCTCCTCCCACAGACACACACACACACACACACACAAACACACACACTCTCTCTAGTGAACCTATATTAACTACAGTCACTGCAATTGTTCCCAAAGGAATTCAACTTGTCATGAAATCCTGAGTAAAAGGGCTTATGTCTCTTAATATCTACAGAGTGAAATGTAACACTATTTAACCATACTACTATCTGCAAAGTAACATTTCCAAGGATACTAGATAAAACTACCATGAAATAAACCTGCCACCCTCCCCAGGATAAGGTAACTAGAATTAAATATAAAGTATGTGTAAGACCAGAGGTCTAACATGCCACATATCCACAAATTACTACAATATAAGCCTAATGTAAAAAGATCTGTGCAGGACCCCCATGCAAATGAGATCACACACCCAATTTGTACAGAGTTACAAAATTATATATAACATAATAAGATAACACTCCTGTATGTACACTATGAGCTAGGTAATCTGAATATGGTACAATGGAATCAATCCCCGGTAAAGATAAAAAGTAAGGAGGAATTAATATTCATTATGTGTGAAATAAAAATAGTAAACACTATAACTCCATATATCTAAATAGAGACTTACCTCAATGTGACAGCAAGCCCACATCTGTTATATCACATATCTCACAACACATACCCACACATACATACACACATGCATCCACATCCCACACATGCTGAAGTCCTATATGTCAGTTTGAAGAAGAAAAGGTCTGTGGATGTTAGTTTCTGTAGTGTCCCATAAAGCCAAGATCCACGTTCATCCCATATGCTACCATATTGAGATGTAAAATAAGTTTAATCTCAGGCTTCGTCTCTGTTGTGTGTTTTTGAGATTTCCTTTTAAGACCATTACTGACATATCTGAGACTGAGTGGTCAGGCTGGGAGAAGTGATGCCCCACTGGTTTTCAGTTTTCCTAGCTGTAATAGTATGTCTGTGTGAGTTCATCCTAGTCTTGGAGCTGTTGGCGTGTCTCTCCTACATAACCTGTTTGTGGACATCTCTTGCACTGAATGAAATAAACAACATGTCATAACATGCATGTATAACTCCATGCACCTGGAATTGTCTGTTTTGTGATGTAACCACACAGTCTGAGTGAGAAATGAGCCACAAGTCTTACAGGGGCATTGATTGAGGTCATGTGCCATTGTGTGACATGGTATTCTGTTCGGAGAAAGTTTGCTCCTAATAATTAGGCTGGATAAATTTGGTGGTTATTTAAAAGATAGTAGTGGGAGTTGCTTAAAACACAATTAAGGGTGTCATCCTCACTAAATATTGGGTGGAGAGCTTTTATAATCTTATGCAGGCGTTCAAGGTCTGGATGATATGTGACTACCAAGGGTATTCTGTCTGTAGCTGTCTTTTCTTTATATTGAAGTAGTTGTTGTCTTGGTACTTGCGTTGCCCGTTCTGTTATCCTGTCAATTTCCCTGGAAGAGTGTCCCTGCTCAATGAAGGTGTTTTCAATCTAGCCAAATGTGTATCTCTGTCATCCTCATTTGGACAAATCACGGTGACAAGTGTGACTGTATATGACATATTTTTTTGTATGGTTTGGGTGGTTACTTTTCTTGTGCAGGTATCTCTGTCTGTCTGTTGGCTTCCTGTAAATACATGTATGTAAGGTTCCATCCTTAATGATGACTGTGGTGTCCAGAAAGTTAACCTTGGTGGTAAGTACTCCAGGGTAAGCTTTATGGTAGAATTGGAAGATATTAAGTTTGTGATGAAAATCTTTGAGTGCATCTGTGCCTTCCGTCCAGATGATAAACAAATCATCAATGTAGCGGAAATAAGCTAGTGGTTTGTGGGGATACTAATTATTTACCACCTGATACCATTTTAGTGACAATGGATGCAACATCCTCTACACTAATATTCCCACACACAGATGGCATTTGCAGTATGCCTTAAATACATACATGAGAAAGGACGAGGACAAAACATCAACCCTGGATTGGTGGGGGAACTTATGATTCATTTTGACACATAACAACTTCAACTTCAATGGTAAACATTATGTTCAAACTATTGGAACAGCAATGGGCACCAAAATGGCTTCACAGTATGCTAACCTCTTTATGGCTGACTTGGAGGAGGATTTTGTAAGGCAGTACCCCACAAACCACTAGCTTATTTCCGTTACATTGATGATTTGTTTATCATCTGGATGGAAGGCACAGATGCACTCAAAAGATTTTCATGACAAACTTGACAATCTCCACCTACCATAAAACTTCCTGGGTACTCTACCACCAGGTTAACTTTCTGGACACCACAGTCATCATTAAGGATGGAACCTTACATACATGTATTTACAGGAAGCCAACAGACAGACAGAGATACCTGCACAAGAAAAGTAACCACCCAAACCATACAAAAAAATATAATATACAGATTAAGCACTTCGTTGTCACTGTATTTGTTCAAATGAGGATGACAGAGATACACATTTGGCTAGGTTGAGAAAACACCTTCATTGAGCAGGGACACTCTTCCAGGAAATTGACAGGATAACAAGAACAGAACAGCATGAAGTACCAAGACAACAACTACTTCAATATAAAGAAGAACAGCTACAGACAGAATACCCTTGGTAGTCACATATCATCAGACCTTGAACGTCTGCGTAAGATTATTAAAGATCTCACCCAATATTTAGTGAGGATGACACCCTTAATTGTATTTTAAGGAACTCCACTACTATCTTTTAAACAACCACCAAATTTATCAACTAATTATTAGGAGCAAACTTTCTCCGGAACAGAATACCATGTCACCATGGCATACAACCCTGTAATCAACGCCCCTATAAAGCTTGTGGGCTTATTCTACCTCGGACTGTGTGTGTCCATCACAAAACAGACAATTCCAGGTGCATGGGAGTTATATATGCATGTCATGACATGTTGTTTATTTCATTCAGTGCAAGAGATGTCCACAAACAGGTTATGTAGGAGAGACACTCAACAGCTCCGCACTGGGATGAACTCACACAGACATACTATTACAGCTAGGAAAACTGAGAAAAACCAGTGGGCATCACTTCTCCCAGCCTGACCACCAGTCTCAGATATGTCAGTAATGGTCTTAAAGGAAATCTCAAAACACACAACAGAGGCGAGCGTCTGAGATTAAACTTATTTTACATCTCAATATGGTAGCAGATGGAATGAACGTGGATCTTGGCTTTATGGGACACTACAAAACTAACATCCACAGACCTTTTCTTCTTCAAACTGACATATAGGACTTCAGCATGTGTGGGATGTGGATGCATGTGTGTGTATGTATGTGTCGTATGTGTTGTGAGATATGTGATATAACAGATGTGGGGCTTGCTGTCACATTGAGGTAAGTCTCTATTTAGATATATGGAGTTATAGTGTGTTACTATTTTATTTCACACACATAATGAATATTAATTCCTCCTTACTTTTTCTTTACGGAGGATTGATTCCATTGCACCATATTCAGATTACCCAGCCTGCTAGTGTACATGCAGAGTGTTATCTTATTATGTTATATATAATTTTGTAACTCTGTACACATTGGGTGTGTGATCTCATTTGCATGGGGTCCTGCAGATCTTTACAATAAGCTTATATTGTAGCAATTTTTGGATATGTAGTATGTTAGACCTCTGGTCTTACACATATACTTTATATTTAATTCTAGTTACCTTATCCTGGGGAGGTGCAGGTTTATTTCATGGTAGTTCTATCTAGTATCCTTGAAATGTTACTTTGCAGATAGTAGTATGGTTAAATAGTGTTACATTTCACTCTGTAGATATTAAGAGACATAAGCCCTTTACTCAGGTTTCATGACAAGTTGAATTCCTTTGGGGAACAATTGCAGTGACTGTAGTTAATTTAGGTTCACTAGGAGAGAGTGTGTGTTTGTGTGTGAGTATGTGTGTCTGTGGGGAGAGAGAGAGAGAGAAAGGAGGGGAGAGAGACACAGAGACAACATCTCCCTTTAACTATATCTCCCCACCACATTATTGTGATGTGGGGTGGGTGAGGATGTATTGTTTGTATGAAGAGGAGAGAAATTACATTTTATCTCTTTTCAGATTCCTCAAGACACTTGTGGTACATCAAGTTGCTACATTCTCAGTATATATTGATATCAGTACATATCAGACTACATGGTCTTAATTCCTTGAGGTTCCTCGACTATAGTTTTTGTTTGACACTAATATTATCTATTTATATTTAAATTATCATTTATATAGTCCTGAGTTTTGAAATTTCTTGGGCCTTTTATCTAGCTTGATAATACAGCTGGGTGACATGTCCAGCTGGGTTTTACATCACACAGTGTGCACTGATGTTTTAAGACAACTTTACTGGTAAATTCTTGTCTATAATGCTAACATTAAATTTCATGAGCCCTATAACAATCTCAGTTTGTCTTTAATCTGGGTGGGAGTTGCCTTTCAGTAATCACATCCTTATACTAACTGTGACACTCATAGCTTGATTTGGAGGTTATCTGCTTCAGCAGTGTTATCTTATGTCAGTTATATTTATATGCAGTAGGATTCTTTGTATGTGGGTTCCACCAAGCACATCAGCACCAAGGTTTTCTGGCTGAATGCAGTATTGTACTGTTAAACTTCTCTGACATCATCTTTTTTTTAAATGATTTTCTTTAAATGGTATTTTAAACCAATGAGGATTTTTCTGCTTATCTCTGCATTATCTAGCTGTTATAAGTATTGTATTTTCTAAACAACTGCCATGAGCTTCTGAAGAAGGACTGGTTGGTCCAAGTTAACACTTTGTTCTTGTTGTTACATCTATGTTGGTCCATTAAAAGGTATCAAATCATTTGCTTCTGGATCTCCTAAATTGTCAGACACAGATAATAGTGATTTGACTAGTCTTTTGGTTGCCTCGAAGTGAATTTTTTGATACGACAATTGAAAACTGAGGTTTTCGAGCCCTGATGGCATCCTGAAGAATTCTATAAGAAAAGTATTGATATTTTTGTCAACCATTGGCTATTGTTTTAATGCTAATCTACGGATACTATCCTATTCCATCTTCTTTGGTGGATAGTTTATTGATTTCTTTACATAAAAAGATGCAAAGCAGGTTATCGCAAATTGGAGACCCATTAGCCTGATTAATACTGATTGAAAATTGCTCAGTAAGCTTCTTTGTGTCAGACTGTCCCGCGTTGCTGGTGACCTGATTCATCCCTTCAGACCTGTGCCAGCTGGAATAGCTTGGCAGAAGACATCAGGAGAAGGACTGCTGTGACTGAACTTCTCTGCTGGGACTAAAGTAGAAGAACTTTTGTATTTGGACCTTTAATTTAGGGTAAAAAACTAGCATACAAAACAAAACAAAAAGTGTGTGTTTGGGTTAACTGAACTGAATGGGTAACTGAAAAGTCATCAGGTGTAAATTTCAGGTGACTGAAAGGACTTAACTGCTGTGAGGTTTAAATTACTTGTAGAAAGATCTGGTAAGTAGGGGGTAGGCTAGCTAGAAGAAGCTACATTTAAAGACTGCCTTAGAAAGATTCTGCTAATAGCTTGGCAGAAGACATCAGGAGAAAGGACTGCTGTGTGACTGAACTTCTCTGCTGGGACTATATTGCCCTCCTTCCCTCCCTCCATCCCCCACCCAAAGCTAGTTCTATTTTTATAGGCTGGGATTTTACTGACAGCAGGAACTTCCTGTTTAGGGCAGAAGTGAGTGATCACAGAACCACCAAGGACCCACCATCCTAGAAGGGCAAGAAGTAGCTCTCCGACCCCCTGTAGCTGCTGGAGGTCTGCCTCTGAACAAGTAAGTGGTCTACTAGAAATATAGGATATTCTTGTCTCAGAACAGGACAATCAGGAGCTTAAAGGGCACACAGGCAGAAAGTAAGGAGAGAGAGAAAAAAAAACAGAGAAAGAATAAGGATTGCAAACAGTTGAGGGGCCAGAAATAAAACATGATTGGGTGGTGCAGTGCAGTGGCTGTGGGCAACAGTCTTCCAGGAGATGTTCTGGAGGATGCAGTGTTGTCCCATCTGCAGGCAGCTCTCTGGGCTGAGGAGGAGGTTGCTCATCTCCAGGCTGAGTTGGCCAGAGTTGTGGGACCTCCTCTTATATCAAGGACCACCAGTGCCACTGCTGTTGACTCAGGGTTGCCAAGAAAGTGGGCGGTTGGACCTGATGGGCTCAGGGAGGTGAGGTGGTGGAACAGAGGCACATCCCTCCAGTTGTACCTCTCCACAATTCTCGCCATTCTGGCAAAGTGTGGTTCCTCTATGGAGGCACCCACAGTGGAGACCAAGGAGGATGCTGAGAACCTCCACAAAGGAAACCCACAGGAGGTGGCAGGGGACCCTGCAGGGAAGGAAACCACTCCTGGTGGGGACTCCATTAGGAAGGTAGAACTGGGCAAGGAAGGAGAGGAGGTAGGTGCCTGCCTGGCACCATGGCTTGGAGGTACAGGGGCGAATCCTCAGGATTGCCAGAGCAGCTGCACAGGGGAGGGGCTGGATGTCATTGTCCACCTAGAGACAAATGACCTGGCTAAGAAAGGTATAGAAGTGCAGGAAGAGTTTGTGGAATTGGGGAGGGCCTTAGTCAAGTAGCACATACGGTAACCTTCTCAGAGTTGCTACCCATCTATGGCATAGGAGGCTAGGGTGTTCCGTCCATAGATTCAATCAGTGGTTGAAAAACTGGTGTGGAGCTCAGGGATTTGGCTTCTTTGGGGACTGGGGTCCACCTGGGTGATGCAGGCCTATACTGGCATGATGGGCTGCATCTGTCCGGGAGGGAACCAGGATCCTAGGTGATAGGTTTAAATGCTTCATTGGGAAGCTTTTAAACTAGCCAAGGGAGGCACTGGAAAGGGCAGGAAAATCCTAGCCCCCAAAGCAATCACAGTAGTAAGTGTGGCAAACACCAACATGGAGATGTCGATAGGGAGAAGGGCAGGGGTAAGCGGAGAAAGTGACAAAGGCAAGAAGGACAGGGATGGGGCAAAGGGGTAAGGCCATCAGGAAATGGAGGGTAATGGTACCAATGCCTGTAGTCTGGGCAACAAGCTCCCTGAGCTGGTGGCCTTAATGGAAGAGGGATGCCTGGATATCATTAGCAGTCCAGAAACATAATTTTGAAAACCATGACTGGGATGTTAACATACAGGGTACATAACCTACAGGAGAGACAGGCAGGGAGAAGAGGGAGGGTAGCTCTCTATGTAAGGAAGGGATAAAAGCAACTGAACAAAGAGTAAACAGGGAGGAGAGAGGCACTTGTGGGTCACCTTGGAGACTGGAAAGGCACCACAATCTGCACAGGGTTGTGTACAGACCCCCATGTCAGGGAAGGAATGGACAAGGATATGATGGAAGGCATTCTTAGAATGGCAGAGAAAGGAGATACTGTTGATGGGAGACCTGAATATGCCAGATGTTAACTGGAGCATTTGCTGCAGCCACATCCAAAACAGGGCCATTCTTGTTGCCCTACAGGTGGCAGGCATTAGACAGCTAGTTCGGAACCCACTCGTGAGGAGCAATCTTAGACCTCATACTCTCAAGCGAGGGGGCAGTGAGAGGATCTCAGACCTAGAAGTGGGTTGCCATCTGAGGACAAGTGACCATCAAACAGTGTGGTTCACATTAAACTCAGCTACAGAGTCAAGCCATACAAAAGTGAGGTACTGGACTTTAGGGAGGGCTGATTTGGCAAGAATGGAGAGTGCCTCAGAAAGCACTAGCAAACAGGCTAGAAGGAGGTGTGGAGCAACAATGGGGAATTATCAAAACTGCCATCACAGAGGCAACAAGCCTTTGTGTAAGCAAATAAACAAATCAAAATGAAAGAAAAAGCCACTATGGTTCTCAAGAGGCTGGCTGTGAAAGTCAGGAAGAAAAGATAGCATTCGGAGTATAAGGAAACACAGAAGGAGCAGGACAGAGAGCTGTACCAGTTAAGGCAGAAAAGAAGCAGAGAAGTCAGAATAGCAAAGGCCCAAACTGAGAAAAGATAGCCAACTCAGTTAAGAGGGATAAAACCTTTTATAGGTTCATCAGCAGGCGTGAAAGACAAAGGAGGGATAGTGAGGCTGAATAGAATGAGCGATTGGGTGGGCAGAGGGACAGTGAAAAAGCAGGAATACTGAACGAATATTTCTGCTCAGTATTCTAAAGAGGAGGGAAGTGCCTAATCCAATTAACAGAAGCACTCTTGATAGGGGTCGATCCCAGTCTTTTCACAGAAGAAAGGGTTCGCAGAACTCCTAAAACTGAAGGTGGACAAAGCAATGGGTCCTGATGGAATTCACCCCAGAATTCTAAAAAATTAAGGAAGGAACTAGTGAAACCACTGGCTACTCTTTTAATAAATCATGGGAGGATGGTGTGGTACCGAGGACTGGAGGAAGGCAGATGTGATTCCCTTCACAAAAGTGGGACCAAGACAGAGGCAGGAACTACAGACCTGTCAGTCTGACCTCTGTGGTAGGGAAAGTGATGGAGTCACTTCTGAAGGAAAGAATAGTTGAGTACCTAGAGGTCAGTGGAGCACAGGATCCAAGGCAGCATGGGTTCACAGCGGGAAGGTCATGTCAGGCAGATCTAATAGATTTCTTTGACTGGGTGACCAAAATAGTAGACCAGGGAGGGGCTGTGGACATGGCCTAACTAGACTTTAGCAAGGCATTTGACACAGTCCCACACAAAGATTATTAGTCAAATTAACAGCCTGGGAGTGGGTCCCAGGGTGGTAGCCTAGGTAAAACTTTGGCTGGACAACAGGACACAGAAGGTGATGTAAGTAAGTCCTCTGAAGAAAGAGGCGGTTACTGAGTGGGGTACCGTAGGGTTCAGTATTGGGTCCAGTCCTTTTAAAGTCTTCATCAGTGACATTGCAGGGGACTGGAATGAAAAGTATGCCTTTTGCAGATGACACAAAGATCTGCAACAGGGTTGATACACAGGAGGTGTGGAAAGGATGAAAAGGGACTTGGCAGGTTGGAGAATGGTCAGGACGTATGGCAGCTAGGATTCAATGCAAAAAGTGCAAAATAATGCACCTGGGAAACAAGACCCAGGGAAGAATACACAATGGGTGGGGGTAGTAACAACAACAAAACAGGAAAGGGACCTGGGGTAATCATATCAGATGACCTTAAGGTTAGCAAGCAATGTGAGAAGGCAGTAGGGAGGGTCAGGGTTATACTGGGATGTATAGGGAGGCATCAGCTGCAGAAAACAGGAAGTTGTTATCCCTCTGTACAGACAGTTGGTGAGACCCCATCTGAATACTGTGTCCAGTTCTGGAGACCCCATCTCCATAAGGACATAGACAGGATAGAGGCAGTCCAGAGAGACAACTAAAATGGTGCAGGGTCTGCAAGAGAAGCCGTATGAGGAGAGACTAAAGAGGGCTTAATATGTATACCCTTGAGGAAAGAAGGAGAGGGGACATGATAGAAACTTTCAAGTACCTCAAGGGAATCAACAAAGTCCAAGAGGTAGCATCTTTCAGAAAAGAGACTTGCAAGAACAAGGGACACAATTTAAAGATAGAAGGAGGGCGGTTCAGGGGCAATGTGAGGAAGTATTATTTCATAGAGGGTAGTGGATGCATGGAACAGCCTTCCTGAGGAAGTTGTGGGGTCTAAAACTGTGGGAGAATTCAAGAATGCATGGGACAGGCGTAAGGCAATTCTTGTGGGGGCAGGAAGATATAGGCTGTTGGTTAACTAGGATCTGCGGCCTATCCTGTAGGTAGGGAAATGGGCAGACTAGATGGGCCTAGCGGACCTTATCTGCCGCCAAAGTCTATGTTTCTATGTTTCTATTCCGCAGAGGTCTCTGTTGAATAATTTAAAGCTTATAAGAGAAGTTTTGATTGTACTACTGCAGGAGGTTATGTTCTTAGTCTTGATCAGATGAAAGCCTTTAATTTAGTTCCTCATTCTTATTTATTTTCAGTCTTACTACAGTATGGTTTACCACAGGTTTTTGTTCAATGGATCCAGACTTTATATTATTCTGCTTTTGACTCCTTTGTTAATGACTGTTTGGGACCTCATATTCTGATTCGAGAGGAGTCCGACAGAGTGCCCACTGAGCCCTTTATTGTATGTTTTCACAATAGACCCTATACTGAGACTTTTGAACTCTGACCCCCATATTAGCCATGTGCTGAGTCCTGCAGGTTTACCATTCCCATGTACTGTGGCCTATGCTGATGATGTATGCCGTTTGGTAGCTGATCATAATTCTGGTGCTCATGATCTAGGGTAATTCAGTCCTTTCAGCTATTCTGGGTCACTCATTAATAAACAAAATGTAAAGGAGTAGCTATAGCCATTCGGCCTGAACTACAGGTCGCTGACATAGCAGAAGTTCAGATGCATGCTAATTCTATATACTTATTGGGAATTTCTTTTGGGGGCTGGATGCAGCTGAAAGGAAATGGATGGGTAAATTGGAAGATGCGGAGGGGAAAGTTAGTAAATGGAAATCTTATCTGATAACTAGATTTAAGAGAATCTATATGCTGAAAACCTTTATTATTCCTATTTTTTAACACTGAGTTATGTATTTCCCTCCCTCTGAAGTTAGAAGCTCATCTTAATAATATTTGTTTTCAATTATTGTGGGAGCTGTTTGAACCCTGTTTGGAGGTCAGTGACTTACTGGCCTGTTAAACCAGGAGGTTTGAATATGCTTAATCCCGTGTTATTTCTTTCTCTATTTTGTTTACTCTCATATTCGTCTTCTAATGGGGAATCAGATGGATTGGGCATTGACTTTACATGCTAGATGTTCTTATTTTTTCAGTAAGCGGGAAGTGCCTCAATGAGGATCTTTTCAATTGATTCGGATGGTACCTCTCTTTACTTGATTGAGGTGTTCAAGAAAATTAAACAATGGAATGTGACCACCCAACTCTGCCAAGAATGAATAGGGAAGCTTTTATGTTCATGTTCTGGGAACACATTTTTACAGGGCCTTGTTTTACCTGTCCTCTACCACTGAGACTAAGTGGTTGCTTGCACAAGCTTACGGAGGCTAGGATGCTGAGTAAGCTTTGGGATACTGTTTGGATGTGTTGCCATGGCAAGCTGAATATGAAGGGTAATCATACTCATAAAGCAGTTGAGGATAGAATGTGTTAGAGAATCATGCATTTTGCAACTGAAATGATGCAGCATCTGTTTTGAATGTTCTTCTATTGTTTCATTTTGGGATCAATTAGCGAATACTGGCATTTGCCTCTTTTTCTACTATGTCTTATTCCGTTTTGGTTTAAGGTACATTTGGGCCTGCATGGGATATGTTTTACCTGGGACTTTACGGGTGTTTTGCAATCATAAAGTGGTGTATTTGGCAAAATAAAGTAGGTGCAAATATGTCTTACTACAATCCTTTATACCTTTACTTGGTCTTATTGCTACTATTACAAAAGAAGTTGCAGTCCTTTATTTGAAAGAACGTTCAGCACTGCCTCCTCCTATGGTTGAGAATTGGTGGAGAGCTCTTCCAATAATTTTATTTGAAGGAATGATGTGAAGTTGGACTCAGTATGGGCCTATGGGGTGTATTTTGATGATTTGTTTTTCATGCTTTTGCCATGTATCTCACTAATTTCCTTTTTATTTTTCAGATGCCTGACATGTTTTTGTTTCTGTTTTCCTCTGTTTTTCAATGTTTATGCAATTGTGTTTTTTCTAGGATGTTCTTTTTGTTATATTTCTTCTAATAACAAATTCCCTTACTCTTTTCGATAAGTGCCATGGGATCTTTAGCATCCACCTGAACTACCACCAATCCAGGCAGATGGGACCTCAGTTTAATGTCTCATCCGAAAGGCGGCACCTCAGAAGTGCAGCACCCCCTCATGCTGCACTACAGTGTCAGTATTGGGATATTAACCAAGTGCCAGATGTGGGAACTGAACCCACAGCCCTCTGATCTCCCAGCCTCAGAAGCAAGGTGTGCTACCACTGAGCCACTGATATTTTAAGCCTGGTATTTTAGCCTGAGCCTGGTATTTCGAGGTTAATGACAATGGAGAGGTATCCTTTGCATGCTTTGGGGATGCCTCTAGGCCTTCATCAGAGTTAGAATAATTAATTTCTCATCTTTAGGAAAAAGAGGTGCAAAAGACCTAACAGAGAAGGAGAAGGAGTTGCGTGTTCTAGAACAGGATTTTAAATCTCAAAAGGCTTGAATGCCCAGTTGTTTTTAAATCACCAGCTTGAGTAGGATATAAACAGGATATACTTGGTTAAGGCACAGTATGCATTGTTCAGAAGGAGGAAGACATACTGGAAATGGGAGAAAAAGCCAGCAAACTGTTAGCATGCAGACTGTGAGGCAAGCAAAATCAGAGTACCATAAGGGGCATCCGCAATAAACCCAATTCTGTCATGGTTCCCAATAAAAGAAATCAATGCAGAATTTAGTGACTTTTATAAACAATTTATACCAGAGTGCCAGGAATCCGGTGGATAAGAACAGAGAAAATATCTAGAAACAGTCAAAATCCAGCCTAACAGACTAAGAGAGGGTGACTTGAGCAGATCTATATCTTTTGAAGAAGCAGCTACGCCATTGAGGAACAACCCTCTAACAAAGCCCCAGGCCCTGACAGGTTTCAGCAGAATTTTGTAAACACTGAAATGATCAGGCATGTAGATATCTATTAGAAATGTATAAAGAAATCCCAGACTGTGAATTTCTGCCTGAATCCATGCAAGGCACATATTATCCTTATTCTGAAAAGGATAAAGATCAATGTTATACAAAACTCAGACCTATTTCCTTGCTAAACGTATGGTAGATTATAAGATTCTTGCTAAGATTTTTGCAACCAGGCTTAAAAAGCAGTAACCAAGCTAATAGGAAAAGAACAAGTGGGTTTTGTTCAGGGAGGTTGGTTGCAGAAAATATACACAGCTTGCTTATTGTTAGATGGGTCGCCGTCAAGCAGGTCTCACTCTCAGCAGTTATAGCTATAGACGTCTGCAAGGCATCTGATTCTTTACTATAGAAATTCTTATATGATGTGCTAGCAAGAATGAATATTGGTAAACAGTTTATTTTCTGGGTTAGGATGTTATATAGCAAGCCATCTGCTAAGGTGATAACAAATGATCTAGTTTCAGAGCCTTTCAGATTATTTAGAGGAACCAGGCAGGGTTGCACACTTTCCCCATACCTAATCATTCAAGCAACAGAGCCTTTAACCAGAAACATATCAGATGGGAAGGTAATTTGTGTTGTAAAAATGAATAAGGTGTCTAACAAGGTGTTTGCTTACACAGATGACTTGTTAATACGTACACATAATAATGGTAGGACTTTTAGTGACTTAAGCAAACTCTTGGACAACTTTTCCCAGGTATCCAGTCTATGCATAAACTGGAGCAAAACCAAATCTACCTATAGGTCCACACTCTAATTTAATGTGAGGTTGAGAGGGTTTAGACCCAAAGACACAATGCAAAAAGCACATAAAATAACATGGATTCACAATATCAAAGATATTGACAATGTTTTGGACTTAAATATTACCCCATTATTAAAAAGCTTGGTATGTGACCCCATAAAATGGCAAGGTTTAAATTTATCTTCATGGAGGAAGGTCAATGCTAAAAAAGTGATTGCTGCACCAATAATCTTGTACCTTTTCAAAAGATCCCTGTTAGAATGCATAACAATGTATTTAAGCGTATAGACAAGCTGGTGAGAAACTTTTTATGGGAGATAAACCACCGAGACCGTTCCTCATTAAACTAAGGAGCTCATGACTAGCGTTTTGTCCTTCCAGACTAAAAAAGTGCCATATTTCTTTTTTATTCATACATGCTGTCAAATATATTGCTGCAGACAAGGCTGCTGAAGTACTACTATCGTTTACAGTCAAAAAAGCACTAGTCTTTCTCTTTAAATCTTCTGACCTGCTGTTTGTTCCTATCCCAAATCTGTTAGATAACACCTGTATTATTTCAGCTGTTAAAACCTATACACATTCAGATATTATTTGGATGCTTTAACAGATCCACTTTAAAGAAACTTTATACTAAGCATAGATGGGAACTTTTAAAAACAATATTCTTAAAGCTAGATATGACAAAAATAGCAATACCAAAGCAAGAACCTGTGCTTGTAACTTTAAAGAAAGGAAGATTTATACCATGTAATTGTTTTCCTGTTGTTGGTATAATATTCCTAGAGCCAGATGGCTTTTTCCCATTGTGGGCAGAAATTGTTACATCTGACAAATCATTCCTGCTTATTATTATGTTTTCAACTGAGGATGTATATATAAATAACATTGCTGCACAGTATCTTAGAGCCATTGCACTTATTCGTATGAAATATGATTAATATTTATTTGTAATCTGCTGCAAGGAGAAAATGTTATATGATATGCATGTTCTTATTTGTATGCTGTAATGTATCATGATGTGGGTTTATTGTCTGTTTGCACCTTGTAAAAGTCTATGACCGAACAAATAAACTATTCATTTGGATTGTCTGTTAGAACCATTAAGGAAATTAAAAACATTCTTGGGTTTGCAAAATACCCTATAAATTTAACAACCATTTGAAATTACACAGAAATTGGATATGGTGGCAAACCCTTAGTGGACACGGGTGGTTAATGTCTGCGATATCACATGTAGGAGATCTAGTTAATTAGCAAAGCAGGACACTGCTGTCATTTACTGAGATCAGGAAAGAGTATGGTGCACAAGTTTCAATCTGCAAAATTTCTGCAAGTTAGAAGGGCCTTGCAGGACTTACTTTTATCTCCAGAGTTCAGTTTGCCTGAGCACACTGAGTTGGTACAGATGGTCATAGAAACATAGAAACATAGAATTTGACATCAGATAAGGACCGCTTGGCCACCCAGTCTGCCCATTTCCCTACCTAATGGATAAGCTGCAGATCCTAGTTAACCAGCAGCCTACTTCTTCCTACCCCACCCTAGAATTGCCTTATGACTGTCCCATGCATGTTTGAATTCCACCACTGTTTTTGACTCCACAACCTCCTCTGGAAGGCCGTTCCATGCATCCACAACCCTCTCTGTGAAAAAAATGCTTCCTTAAATTACCTCTGAGCCGCCTCCCTCTATCTTCAAATTGTCCCCTTGTTCTTGCACACCTCTTTTTTTGAAAGATGCTACCCTCTTGGACTTTGTTGATTCCTTGAGGTACTTGAAAGTTTCTATCATGTCCCCCCTCCTTTCCTCGAGGCTATACATATTAAGCTCCTTCAGTCTCTCTTCACATGTCTTCTGGTGTAGACCCTGCACCATTTAGTTGCCCTCCTCTGGACAGCATCCATCCTGTCTATGTCTTTGCGAGACTGGGACTCCAGAACTGCATGCAGTACTCCAGATGGAGGTCTCACCAGCTGTCTGTACAGAGGGATAATAAGTTATTGTTTTCTACTGGTGATGCCTCTCCTATGCATCCCAGTATCCCCAACCCTCCTTGCTGTCCTCTCACATTGCTTGCCCCCTTTAGGTCATCTGATATGACTACCCCAGGTCCCTTTCCGTTTTTGTTGTTGTTAGTATCTCACCCCCATTGTGTACTCTTACCCTGGGTTTTGTTTCCGAGGTGCATTACCTTGCACTTCTTAGCACTGAATCTAAGCTGCCATACATTTGACCGTTCCTCTAACCTTGCCAAGTCCCTTCTCATCCTTTCCACCCCACCTTGTGCATCAACTCTGTTGCAGATCTTTGTGTCATCTGCAAAGAGACATACTTTCCTTCCAGTCCCTCTGTAATGTCACTTTTAAAGACATTGAAGAGGACCGATCCTAATACTGAACCTTGCGGTGCCCCACTAACCCCCTTTCTTCAGAGTGGACTCCATTTACTATTACTCTCTGTGTCCTATTCTCCAGCCAATTCTTTACCCAGGCTGTCATCTTGGGACCCACTCCCAGGCTGGCTAACTTGTATATTAATCTTTTGTGTGGGACTGTGTCAAATGCCTTGCTAAAGTCTAGGTAGGCCATGTCCACAGCCCCTCTCTGGTCTACTACTTAACATTTTCTGTTGCCGCTGACAATATTCGCGATCACAAAAAAGTAACCTCGACAACATTTTTCTGTGCATGACAACATTCCCATTATTGACATAGAGTGCCATGAACACATTAAAGTAATCAAGATAGCACTGCATGAACACATTTCTAATGTGTTGTTTTCTTCATCACTTCATCGTGCCGTGGTGGATTGTGCTTTTTGTCTGAAATGTGCAGGGTGGCAAGCCCTGGTCCCACAGATGTGCCTTTTGGTGCTTTGGTACCAAAACATTCAACAGACAAAGTTACTGTGTTCCAAAGTTGAGACATTTCCCATAAGATAACACAGCAGCACCCATGAGACCTTTCGGCTCCATATTTTGAAAGCAGAGCGAAATGGATTTTCACTACCCTAGCTTAGATCACTTTTAGATGAACTGAGCCACAAAACAAGTTTGGAAGTCATAGATTACACCTGCAGTGGAATTTTTCCTACTTACTATGGTTATGGAGATATTGGCAAAATGTGTTACAAAGGGTTCCTTTGGAGTACTTTGGTGCTGCTGTATGGCTCCGTACTAATGTGTAAGTGGGGCGCGGGGCCTGGTGGGCCTGCACTCATACTGTCCCATATCATTATGCACAAATGGGTAGTTTGGTGGGAACACAAGGCCAAAGAGCCCACAGTCCCACCAACACTTACCAGTTACCAGGTGCATTACACTGTAAATGAAGGGTTTGGTCTTTTGGCTTGAAATTTGCAGGGTATAAAGGGGTGCCCAGAGATGTGAATTATGCTGTTCAGGCATAAACAAAAATATCAATTCCATAGATATGCCATAACGAAGTTGAGATTTTCCCATAGGATAACACTGCATTGCCCACAGCACTTTTGGTGCTTGTATCTCAGAAATGATGTGACATACGGATATAGTCAACCCTATCCCGTGGAGGTCTCGCTGTCATGATTACAACAGCACTGGAATTTGTTTCATAGCTGCTACGGTTGCTGAGATATTAGCAAATTAGTGTTAAAACTGTTCCTTGCCTTATAGGGCTGCTGTATGGTTCTGTAGTTATGTGTAGAGTGGGAGTGCAAGGCCTGGAGATTCGCTCCCACAGACAAATATCATTATGCACAAATAAGCTGTTTGGTGGCCCCACCACCACATACCATTTACTGGTTACATTACACTTTTCACAAAGTAAGGAAATTCTTTGCAAAAACTTCATTAGTGCATCAGTTAGGGTTGATGTCACAGTGACAAAAGTTTGGAAATTCGATGTAGGGTTATCCCCTACTACCCCCCACCCCCACATCCTCCACACCAACAGACATTGGGTGTGCCATGAAGATCACCAGTCTAACTCTTACCCATTCTCCTATACTGTAGCATGTCAGCTTGTTTACACTGGAATGGGATGAAAGTTGGGCCAGATGACACAATAGGGTGAGAATTAGTAGAGAGGTAACAAGCATCAATTTCCAAACTTTATTGCTGTGACATCAGCCTAACTGATGTATTAACAGATTTTTTGCTAGACCTATCTCATGGGAGGACTTGCTGTCATGATTACAATGGCACTGGAATGTTTTCATAGCTGCTACAGTTGCTGAGATATTGGCAACTTAATGTTACAAGTGTTCCTTGCCCTATAGGGCTACGGTTTGGCTCCATAGTTATGCGTAAGTGGGGCACAGGGATAAGACTGCCAATGTTCCCACAGACACACATCGTTATGCACAAATGGGCAGTGGTGGGAGCCTTCAGCACTCATGAATATCCAGAGCTCACTCTGCAGAAGTGAGAATATTTTCCATATCGCAATCTGGCCCATCATGTATCCTCTTTCTCTCTCTCTCTCTTTTCCTCTCTTTCTCTCTCTCTCTCTATGTATATATATATATATATATATATATATATATATATATATATGTACACAAAGCAGTGCAGCTATAGTTAGGGTTGCCTGGCCACTTCTATTAAACCCAAAATTTTGCCTTAATAACTTTGCAGTCGTACAATGGATTTGCCAGACATTTTGCATGGCTGGAGTGGAACCATAGGTCTCTGGATGTGGCAAGCTGTGTTATGGTCGGATGAGTGGCCATGGAGCTGTTGAGCACCAACAAACACCACAAACATTTGGTTTTGCATGTTTCTTTTCTCTGGGCTTCAGCACAAATGATTTGTCTGTCTGGTCTGAAATCTTCAGGGAGGATACAGTCTGGGTCACTGATGGGCCTTTGAAGATTTGGTGAAAAGTATTAATCCATTCAAAAGTTCTTCAAATATTAATTTTGCATTATAGTCAATGGAAAAATATGTCCTCTTGAAAGCACCCATTACTGTCACAAAAGCACATTTTACTGTCACAAATCCACTCAGTAGTGTCATGCTGCCACCATCTTGTTTCAGTTAGCGGTGGAAAAACTACTGGAATTCAAATTGTACTGCCCTAGGTAAACACTGCCAGTTGTGTTTACCTATTTGTGTACCTGAGGAACACAATGGTGCCATCAGATTTTTCTAGGACCCTAAATTGCCTTTTGCAAGATTGAGTACCTGTAGTGTTGCAAATCATGAAAGAACAGATGCAACACTTTCACATGACACTCTTGATCTGTACTGTAGCAATGTGAACACTACTACCAAAACATATCATTTATTTGCCACACCACTGCACCTAAATGGTTGGGGCATTTGGGCTGAAATTGCAGGGTGAAAGCCCTGGCCCAGCAGATTTGCTTTTGGTGGTTTGAGTAACAAAATCTAAAACTGTTCCAAAGCTACAGCTCTCTGAAGTTGAGAAATTCCACTAGGCTAACATTGTGGTGCCCGTGGAGCCTTTCAGCTCCCATATCTTGAACGAGTCGAGATACAGATTTTTACGCTACGGCAGCTTAGTCACCTTTTGCGTAGGGGTTTCAAAGTCATGATTACAACTGGGTGGAATTTTTTATACTTAGTTGCTATGGTTACTGAGATATTGCCAAATTAGTGTTGCAAGGGTTCCTTTTCAGTACTATGGGGATGCTGTTGGATTCATACTTATGTATAAGTTGGGCGCAGCACTCAGATGGCCCTCACTCCCATATATGCATATCATTATGCAAAAATGGGCAACGTGCAGGGTCGCATGTTCCGGAGGGCCTGCACTCCTACAAACACATACCAGTTACCAATTACATTACATTTTCTCAAAAGAATGGAAATTCATTGCAAAATCTTTATTAATGCATCAGTTAGGGTTGATACAGTGACAAAAGTATGGAAATTTGAAGTTGGGTTAATACCCTACCACCAAACCCCCCCCTTCACCCTCCACACACCAACAGATATTGGTGTGCGATGGTCATCAGGCTTAACTATCAACCCATGCTCCTATACTGTAGCATGTCAGCTTGTTTACACATGGAATGGGGTGAGAGCTGGGCCTGACAAACCCATGGCACACCTCAATGTCTGGTGGTGCATGGGGTGGAGGGGTGGTGGGGTGGTGGGGTGTTAACCCCTAACATCACATTCCATACTTTTGTCACTGTGCTATCAACCTAACTGAAGAATTAACAAGTTTTTGCAATGGATATATATATATATATATATATATATATATATATATATATATATATATATATATATAAATATACTATGCAAAAACTTAGTTAATGCCTCAGTTAGGGTTATTCTACAGTGAAAAAGTGAGGAAATTCAATTTTAGGGTTCCCACCCTTTGCACCCCACCCCACTCTGCCCCCACCCTGCCCCACATCAGGCATCGGGGTGTGCGTTGAGGTCATTGGCTAACTCTCACCCCATCCATGTGTAAACAAGCTGAGGTGTGCGGTGTAGGAGAATGGGGTTAGAGTTAGAGACCAATAACCCTAACAAACCTGATGCCTGTTGGTGGGGTGGGTAGGAGTTAGAGCAAGGGGTGGGAACCCTAAAATTGAAGTTCCCCACTTTTTTTCACTGCAGAAGAATCCTAACTGATGCATTAATGACATCTTTGCATAGAATTTCATACTTTTAAGAACAGAAAAGCAGAAAGTTCAGCATGTTTGTGGGGCCCCACACTTCCACCAACTTGTAAGTGCCAAGCCACATACACACCAATGACTAAAAAGTGCATTCACAACAGCAAAGCCAGCCACCAAACAAATGTTAATAGATACATAGATAGATAGATACATAGACAGTGTCGGCAGATAAGGGCCTATGGCCCACCTAGTCTGCCCATTTGAGCTGTAAGTTCAGTTTGTTTTCCTAGAAGTCTATTTCCTTACCCCTGACCTCTAGAATTCCTTTATGTCTATCCCATGCATTCTTAAATCCCGTGATTGTTTCAGCCCCATCACTTCCTCTGGCAGGGTGTTCCACTTGTCCACCACCCGTTCTGTGAAGAAATTCTTTCTCATGTTACCTCTGAATCGTCCTCCCTCAACTTCATCCCATGCCCTCTAGTCCTGAAACATCTTTTTCGCTTAAAAATGGTGTTTTCCTGCACCCTGTTCCTCCTGTAAGATACTTGTATGTCTCTATCATATCACCTCTCTTCCTCCTCTCCTCCAGGAGTACATGTTCAGTTCCTTCAACCTGTCTTCATGGGACTTGTGATGCAATCCATGCACCATCTTTGTTGCCCTCCTCTGAACCTTCTCTACCCTGTCTATGTCCTTACGTAGGTATGGTCTCCAGAACTGTACACTGTACTCCAGGTGGGGCCTCACTAGTGTCTTGTATAGCGGAATTATGACCTCCTTTTCCTGCTGGTGATGCCCTGCCTATACATCCCAGCATCCTATTTGAATTACCTGCTGCCTTGTCACACTGTTTCTACCTTGAGGTCATCAGAGATGACAACCCCAAGATCCCTTTCCTGCTTGGTGCATGCTATATCCTCACCCCCAACTGATATATTGTGCCTGGGTTTTGTGCCCCATATGCATTATCTTGCACTTCTTTGCATTGAATTTCAACTGCCAAACCCTTGACCATTCTTCAAGTTTCTGCAGGTCCCTTCTCATTCTGTCTACACCCTCTGGTGTGTCTACTCTGTTACAGAGCTTTGTGTCATCAACGAACAGTGAAATTCTGCCTTCTAGATCCTGTGCAATGTCACTGATGAAGATGTTGAATAGGACCGGTCCCAGCACTGATCCCTGTGGTACCCACTGGTCACTCTTCCCTCTGTGGGTGACAGCCATTTACCACCACCCTCTGTGTCCTGCCACCCAGCCAGTTACCTACCCACCACACTAATGTCCTGCCCACACCCATATTCCCCAGTTTGTGTAATAGTCTTCTATGTGGCACAGTGTCAAAGGCCTTGCTGAAGTCCAGATAGGCCATGTCCACTGCCCTCCCTGATCCACCTCCTAGTCACCCAGTCAAAAATTCAATGAGGTTGGTCTGACACTGACCTCCCCTGGTGAAACCATGCTGCCTTGGGTCCTGTAGTCCATTGACAACCAGATGTTCCAACAATCTCTCCTTCAGTAGTGCTTCCATGATCTTTCCCACTACCGAGGTGAGGCTGACTGGTCTGTAGTTCCCTGCTTCTTTTTGTTCCCACTTTTGTATAAGGGGACTACATCTGCTGTCCTCCAGTCTTGGGTACCTCCCTGTTTCCAGTGATTGGCTGAACAGGATAGCCAGAGGTTCAGCCACCACCTCTCTTAGTTCTTTAAGGACCCTGGGTGCACCCCATCTGGCCCCATTGCTTTATCAGCTCTTATTACTTCCAGTTCCTTCAGGACCCTTTCTCATGTAAAGGGACTTGTGTCCATTTCTGCACCATTCTCACCCTTGTACTCCTTCAGACCCATTACCCCCCTCTTCCTTAGTAAAGACTGAGCAGAAATACCTGTTCAATATGTCAGCTTTACTGTTGTCATCCTCCACGTGGCTCCCATCCTCCCCTTCAGTCTCACTATCCCTCCCTTTGTCTTTCTTTTTCACTTATGTACCTGTAAAATGTTTTGTCCCTTTACCCACTGGTTTTGCAATGTGTTCTTCTGTCTGAGCTTTGTCTTCCCTTACTGACTTCCTGCCTCCCTTTGTTTCTCCTGGTACTTCTCCCTATCCCTTCTGCCTGTGTCTTTTGTATTGCCTGAATGCAATCTTTTTGGCTTTCACTTTCTTTGCTACCTCTTTGGAAAACCATAATGGTCTCCTCTTCCTTTTCCTCTTGCTAACCTGCTTAATGCATAATTCTGTTGTTCTTATAATCCCCATTTTAAATACTGCCCACTGTTCCTCAACCCCTGATTCCTGTCCCATTCCCTTAATGCCTCTTTCAAGTATCTCCCCATTTTCCCAAAGTCTGCCCCCTAAAATCCAGGATCGTGTTTTTGTGTGGTTTGGTTCTGCTCTTTCTGTGATTTCAAACCACAATGACTGGTGGTCACTGTTACCCAGGTGCTCCCCCACTGTTACCCCCATCACACTGTCCCTGTTTGTGAGCACAAGGTCCAGTATTGCCTTCTGCCGAGTTGGTTCCATGACCAGTTGCTTGAGGAAGGCACCTGAAGAGTCCAGGATAAATCTGCTCCTAGTTGATGCTGCTGCTGGGATGCTCCAGTCCACGTCTGGTATATTGAAGTCTCCAACCAGTACTACCTCACCCTTGTCTGCCATCCTTTGGATGGCTAGCATCAACTCCTATCTGTTTCTTCCTCCTGGGCTGGTGGTCTATAGACCACACCTGTGCAGATGGCTGGCCCATTTTCCTTTCAACTTAACCCACAGTATCTCTCCCCATTTTGTTCCTCCTGGATCTGTGACCCTTATGTCATTTTCACATACAGTGCCACTCCTCCTCCCTTCCTGCCTGCTCTGTCTCTTCTGAATATGTTGTAGCCAGGTATGGCCATCTCCCAGTCATGGTTATCATTATACCAGGTTTCAGTGATGGCCACAATGTCCAGGTCTGACTGTACCATGACAGCCTCCAGATCTTCCATCTTGTTGCTAAGGCTCCTGGCATTTTCACATAGCTTTCCATGATTTGACCTCCCTAGACTGCTTCACTGTTCTACTCCAGCCCCTTCCTTGGTTGTCATTTATCCCTGGTTCTCCTTGCTGTCTGCCCTTCTGCTGAATTTTGCCCCTTTTCTGCTTATCCACCTTTTGGACACTAATCTCCATCTTTTTCACACTGCTTTGCAGAGATAGCCACTCCTCTGGTTCACTGGTTCCACTGCTAGCTGTGGGGGTGAGTAAGTGGTACTGTCCTTGTTACTTCCATCCTTTCATAGTTTAAAATGCTTGTCAATGTAGCATTTAAACTTATCATTGAGTGCTTGGATTCCTCCAGGATGGATGCAGGCCGTCAGGCTTGAACAAACCTCCATCCCTCCAGGTGGGTCCCCAGTCACCAATGAATCCAAACCCTTCCTCACAGCACCAGTTCTTCAACCATGAGTTAAAGTTCCTGGTGCATGCACTCCTATGCTCTCCCTTGCCTCTCACAGGTAGTACTTCTGAGAAAGTGACAAAGTAGCTACTTGTTGAGACCCTCCCAGTTTCCTAAACTCTTCCTGAACTTCCTTTGGCTCCCCATTTGCCAAGTCATTAGTACCTAGGTGGATAATGACATCCAGCTCACCCTCCGTCTTGCCTTCCCAGTGATCCCCAGTATCTTCCTTCCATCCTCCATGCCGTGGCACCTGGTAGGCACCTCACCTCCCTGTCCTCCTCCTCCTGTGTTCCTAGCTGGATTCCTCTTATGATGGAGTCCCCACCAGGATTCGCTTCCTCCTCCTCTGGGGTCCACTGCTTTCCCCACTGAGGTCACCTCCTTGGCTAACCTCCACATCCTTTCCTTCCACTTCTCTGGGTACCTCTATTTGGTTGTCCTCATTTGCCAGTGTGGCATATGAGTTCTTGAGAGGAATAGGATCTGGGATGTGCCTCTGCCTGACTGCTCTAACCCTCCCTGAGCCCACTGTCATCCAAGTGCTCCTCGTTCTCGGCATCCTTTGAGGCAGCTGCATTGGACTGGGTGGTCCCTGAATAGGGTGATGGTACTCCTGACCCAGTTTACTTCTGCTCCTGAGTCTGGCTACCTCATCTCGCAGTCAGAGATGCATGCAGATAGGGCAGCACCTCAGTGTCCAGAAGGTCTGCCTGAATATGGCTGCCCCACAGCCACTGCATTGCACCACTCCCACATTATACTGCAATTCCACTACTTCTCTGCTAAGGCTCTCTTAGTTCTCTTTTTATTTATTTACAGTACTAAAAATCCTGTAACTGATCCTCAGATATATACTTTTTTAAGGAAAAGAAACCAATAAATAAATAAATGAGTCAAAACACTTGTCGTGCTGAGGGTGGTCTTCTTCCCCTATGCCCCTCCTACTTCACACCCTTACTATACCCTGTGTTTAACTCCTGTCAATCAGATTTAACAGGGCATATAATTAAGAATTGGGAAAGAGGAGGGGCAAAATTGCAGCAATTAAAGACAGCACAGAATTACACCACCACTATGTTTTAAATTTTCAACAGCCCAAAACAATTATAAGTAAAGACAACACAGAAAGAAAGTATAGTGTCACTACAAGCCTACAATCTAAATTTAAAAGAAAATACCATTTACCAGTTACTCTAAAGCACTGAATTGAATATGTTTCCTTCCTTCACCTTCTGGCTTCTTCTGAGAAGATGAACCTCTGTTTGCTGCTTTAACTGTGACTAAGCCCACCTCCAGTTATCACGTAGCTGAGGTCAGAGCCAGACAATTAACACCCTTCACCCAGCTGAGGACAGTCAGACAAGCCAAGATAAAATTTGCAGCAATTAAAGACAGCACAGAATTACACCACCACTATGTTTTAAATTTTCAACAGCCAAAAACAATTATAAGTAAAGACAACACAGAAAGAAAGTATAGTGTCACTACAAGCCTACAATCTAAGTTTAAAGAAAAATACCATTTACCAGTTACTCTAAAGCACTGAATTGAATATGTCTCCTTCCTTCACCTTCTGGCTTCTTCTTTTTATTTTCAAAGCCCATTTGTCTAGCGTGTTTCCTCCCTGTCCCTCCTCTCTACTGCAGGTTCGGACCGCTGCAGCTGCTTATATTACGGGAACCGCCCGCCCTTAGATCAATCGAGCCTGTTTCTCATGGGAAGAGGTTGTACTGTGGCTGGGTTTTCCTCTCTGTGATTTGAACTCTCCTCTTCGGTCTCGGAAGGAATATCTAATCTAGTAGAACAATAAAAGCGCTTCCACAAAGCGTAAACTGCACCACACAATATCACCACAAAAATATTTTGTCTGACACGTTAGCACCTCTAGTAACATGTATAGGACATACCGTCAACACCCTCCAAATTTCAAGTAAAAGATCAAACCGTGTCCAAGATATGTCATGTCAAAATTTGAAATTTTCATTCGTCAGAGTGGCACAGTTCTGCACCTGTTGACATTTAACACATACAATGACTGAAAACAACATCCATGACACTAAGGCTAGGTATCCTATCAATTTCAAGCCACCACCACAAGCAAAACACTGTCCACAACCACGTAAAGTACGTCACTCAATATCTCCACAAAGACATTTTTCTCTGACATGACAAACACCATAGATCACATCTACAGGACATGCCATAAACAGCCTCCAAATTACAAGTAAAAAGACCTAACCATTTCTGAGATATTCAATGTTAAAGATTGGTAAAATTCCCTATCTATTCCATTATAAAAATCTGGCCATCTTGCCCTGCCCTCCGATCAAAGATGGCGATCAAAGAATCTTGCGATCAAAGAATTTGCAGGCTCACGAACAAAGAGTTTAAAATGTTATAAATCAAAAATTGATGGAATTGCGGTATACCACTGCCATGGTTCGACAAAACAAAGCCCCCTGAGTAAAACCCACCCTCATTTGTTTTCCTAGGACACCCTGGCTGAGACAATTGATTTTTAATCTGCCCCATCTTGTCCCTCACTCGTGATGCACAACCGTGATTGAAGAATCTAGCAATCAAAGAATTTGCAGGCTTGCGATCAAAGAAATTGCTTTCTTGTGAACAAAAGCGAGGGACGAGATGGCCATATTTTTAAATAGATTTCTATAGCCTTCAGGTGCCCTAGAAAGTTATATGGGGTGGGTTCTGCTCAGGGGCTTTTGTTCTGCAAGATAAAAACTTAAGTTTTCATTATCCTGGTAGTCTAGTGCCCCCCATATGATGGTGGGTTTTGGGCAGGGAGTTTCGTTCTGCCCCATGTGAATAAAAACACATGCATTTTCATTATCCCTGGTAGTCTAGTGGCCCCTCCCCAATCATGATAATATACATAAAGATGTTTCCCTGGTAGTCTAGTGCCCCCATGTATATTTTATTAATATCTCATTATTTTATCCCTGGTACTCTAGTGTCCCCCATTATGTCTGTTTATTTATATTTGTTGTTTATATCCCTGGTAGTCTAGTGGCCCCCAATCTGTATTTTATTATTATTTTTACTATTCATATCACTGGTAGTCTAGCGGCCCCCTCCATCATAATGAAAAAATAAGCATTTGCTACTTCCTGGTAGTCTAGTGGCTCCCCACCCCTCCACCCAGCCATGCCAGCCCACCCAGTACCCCCCACCTTCCCCAGCCAGCGACTGGCACAGCCTACCTCTCACCTTCACAGCCAACCACCGACTGTGTGTAGTACGAGGATAAATCAAACAGGTTGCTCAGTTAAGAGCACCCTGTTTGAATTAGCACTCATACTACACACAAATTGGGGGCCACCTAGACTACCAATGAAACAGAGATTTTTATGTATTTTATCATGATTGGAGGAGGGGCCGCTAGACTACCTGGGATAATGAAAACTTGTGTGTTTTATTCACATGTGGAGAAGCCCCTGACCAAAACCCACCCTCATATAACTGTGTAGGGCACCTCAACACAGAAAACAATTTAAAATCTGCCATCCGCCCCTCGCCGGTGATGCATGATCGTGATCAAAGAATCTTGCAATCAAAGATTTTCAGGCTCATGATCAAAGATCATTAGCGAGCCGCGAACAAAGATTTCAAAAGCTCAAAACTCTATTTTTGGACCAATGGTCGATAGATTGGCATCCCTGAGTAAAAACCCATCCAAGTTTTATTTCAGAAGTGACCCTGAGCTGAGATATTTGTGTTTTCTCGATCGGAGATGAAAACAAGATGGCAGACCTTGCGATCAAAGAATTTTTAAAATCCTAGCAGAAAAGATTCTTGAACCGAGGCTGCAAATTCTTTAATCGCCAGCTGGGACCAGATGGCCAGAACCCCATTCTTTGTTCATAAAACATACATATAAATTTTCCCATTGACTTATAATAGGGAATTAAAAGTGGCATAACTTTTGAATGTCTTAATAATTTTCACCAAATGAAAAGCAGCATGTTCAGCCACCAAAGCTCTTTCAAACGAGCCATCTCACAGAGCAGCATGCCACACAGCACCGTGCAGAGCCGTCCAAAATCCCAAAGCTGCCTCCAAAACTGATAATTTTGCATTTTCAGCACTTTCACATGCAAAGACCATAAGTCAATTGAAATGCAATTTGGCAGATCAAGGGATCTACCATGCCCTACCATTTCCAAATTTCAGGCAAATCCGTTGAATGGGTCCAAAGTTATTAAGCCAAACATTTAACTTTAGTATGTAAGTGACCACTGAACCTAACTATAGTGGTGTGACCGCGCCACTATAATATATATAAGTATGATGGCACAGTAGTGCCACCACAGTTAGGGTTGGTACCCCATTTAAGGTTAAAGTGTGAAATTTTGCAACTTAATAACTTTGCCACCATTTGACAGATTTGCCTGAAATTTGCAGGACTATGGAGTGGTAGCATAGGTCTTAGGATCTGCCATGTTTTGTGCACGATCGGATATGGTTCAGTTATTAAGCAACATTCGTAGTGCATTTACACTTTTGCATTCTTTGCTCATGCCTATAGGTCGCATGGTTTGTGTGACTGGTCCAAAACTTCAGCGAACTTGCAGCCACGGTCCCCAATGTGCCTTTTGAAGATTTCATGAAAAATATTGAACAGTTCAAAAGTTATTAAAAACAAGTTTCCATTATAGTCAATGGGAAAAAGTTTACAAAAGTTTGACAGTGTCCAAATGACCCCAGTAGTGTCGCACATCTGCCATTTTTTTCAGTTACTTATCACAGAAATGTTTGGCATTTAAAATTGTGACCCTCTAGGGACACAATTATTTTGTGTTTACCTAGTCGAGCCCTGAGGATGCTAGGCATGTCTTTTTGGGGGGAGGGTTAAACACCCCAGAAATATGTTTTGAAACTTTTGGAGAAGTAGTGTCACAAAGTAGTGTCAGACCTATGACACTTTCGTGATTTATTTTGTGAAAGTGCCGTGATTTGCAACACTACTATTTGACAATATGGGAAATAACAGAATTCTTTGCCACCCTGCTGCAAACACTGGTTTGGTATTTTGGGCTGAAATTTGGAGGGAAAGCCAGCATCACACAGATGTAGCTAGTGGTTTGGTGACAAAATATTGCATGGTTGGAAAGTTGTAAGTGCTCCAAAGTTGACACTTTTCCCTTAGATTAACATTACAGCATCCGCATCTCAAGCGCTTCGAGATACAGACTTTTCATCGCAAAATGTTTAGACCCCCACTAGGAGGCTAAGTACAAAACTAGCCAGGAAATCATAAATAATATGAAATTTTAATTTTTTGTCTATGTCAATACGGTTCCTGAGATATAAGCAATTTAGTATTCCAGTTACTCATTTTCTGGTCTGAGGGCCATTATTATGCATACATTCTTTGTACTCACTGTGTTTCTCTGTACAGCTGTTGAGAATATCCAGGTGCGGCGCTTTCATTACTGTTACCCTAGCGTTGCCACTTGTGTTTCTGTACCTATTTGCGTTAGAGTTCCCATGTACACCACCATGTGTGTTACTATTTGTGTTTTCATTTGAGCTTGTGTTTGCGTTACTGTTACCATATGCATTTCACTACTGTTTGTGTTTGTGTTTGATTTGCATTGCCGTGCATATTTTCATTTGCGTTTGTGGCCACCCTTCTGTTTGCATTTCTCTTTCATTTGGCATCATCGTTGCTGTTACGTTATTGCATTTCAATTGTGTTACCATGACCATTAGCTGTGTTCACGGTCGGCGTTTCCAGAGACGTGCTTGTGTTTCGTTTCTCTTTTCTTTGGCGTTATTGTTGCTGTTACCATCACCATTTGCATTTCAATTGCGTTACTGTGACTGTGTGTGTTATGGTTTGCATTTCCCAGCACTTGTGTTTGTGTTCTTTTTCCTTTGGTGTTATTGTTGCTGTTACCATTACCATTTGCATTTCAATTGCGTTACCCTGACCGTCGTGTTATGGTTTGCGTTTCAGTATGCAATTGCATTTGCGTTCCATTTCTGTTTCCTTTGGCATTATTGTGCTGTTACCATTACCATTTGCATTTCCAATTGCGTTACTGTGACCATGTGTGTTACTGTTTGCGTTTCATTAATATTGCGTTTGCGTTTCTGTTTCCTTTGGCATTATTCTTGCTGTTACCATTACCATTTACATTTCCAATTGCAATACAGTCACTGTGCATATTAACAGTTGTGTTTCCATAGCGCTTGCATTTGCAAGTCTGTTTAGCGTTACTGTTAGCTTTTGGCGACACTTTGCGATTGCGTTTCTATTACTGTTTGCGTTACCATTTCGTTTGCGTCACCATGTGCATTGCCATTTGTGCTTGTGTTTGCATTGCAGTCACCGTTACTATGTGACAAAATCATCTGGTGGGAAGCGGGGCCGAAGGACCGGTGCTCCATCACCACATTCATTCACTATTTATAGTCCTCATTCTCAAAGAAGGAAATTCATGGCAAAAAACTCTGTTTAATGCATCAGTTAGGGTTGTCCCACAGTGGCAAAAGCGAAGAAATTCAGTGTTAGGGTTGCCACCTTGCCCCAAGCCACCCCATCCCCCACCAACAGGCATCGGGGTGGCGTTAGGGTCATTGATCTAACTACCCCAATTCTCCTATACTGCAACACCTCAGCTTGTTTACACATGGGATGGGGTGGTAGTTGGACCGACAACCAACGCAAACCCTGATGCTGGTTGGGGGTGGGGCGGGGTGGGCGGGGGTGGAAGGTGGGTTTTCAACCCCTAACATTGAATTTTGCTTTTTGTCACTGTGGAACACCTCTAACTGATGCATTAAATGGAGTTTTTGCCATGAATAAATATATATATATACACACACACACACACACACACACAAAATGGGGTGAAAGAAATATCAGTGTGATAACCTCAGTTATTTCCACTGCAGTGAGATATCTGATGATGACATCACTGGAGATAAAATACTGTATCTAACAAATATATGTACTCTGTTGATGTCACCACTCACTCACTACAGCCTGCATTTTAAATCGAACTGCTTCACAAATCTGTTTCACACTGCTACCTGCAAGTAACTCAATTAACATTGCAAAGAACACTCAGTTGTTTCCCACAGTGTTTCTGAAAATCCCAGCCCATTACTATGTTACTTGTAGCTTCACTACAGCCTGCATTCTAAATGACACTGCTTCACAAAACAGTTTCTTTCTCACTGCTACCTGTAAGTAACTCAATTAACATTGCAAAGGACACTCAGCTGTTTCCACAGTGTTTCTGAAACTCCCAGCCCATTCAAAAACACACACCTCAGACCCCACACACAGAGCAGACAGCACACAGGAACAGGAAAACAAAACAGGAAAACATAACAATACTTCTAAAACTCCTAGTAGGTTTGCTAGCAAAGGCAGCAAGCTTCACTGAGCTTTTTCTTCTAGGTTTACTTGTAAGGACAGAGCAAGGAACATTATCAGACAGAGCAAGAAAAAGATTAAGGCTTGTTTTGGCTAGGCACATTTACTGTGTTTCTATTTTCTTTCATACTCACAAGGTATGTTACTGTTGTTTGCTAACATTTTACTTCTTTATTGTTCTCTGATTCAAATTGCTGTTGCATGGTATACTTTCTGCTGAATTATTACATGGGTGTGCCTACAGATTTGTTACTGTTTTGTGCTTACAGATTACTGCTGTAATCTTCTCTGATTCAAATTGATTTTGCAAGGTATATCTTCTGCTACTGCTTTATTTTCTCTCTAGCAAAGTATTTTTGCAGGGTATATCTTCTGTGAAATTATTACAGGTGGTGCTTTACTGATTTAACAGTTTTATCTATCATTAAGCTAAGCTTTCAGGGCTACTGCATTTGTTGTTGGTTGATTGTTTCTGCTCTTACTTCCTTGTTTCTTTCATCTATGGTTCTTCTTTTTCAGCAGGAGAGGCCCAAGCCACCCACCCATCCCCAACCACCCTATGCTACACTCCTTTAAAAGGTAGCACAATCGACATTCCTGTAACAAAACAGGAAGGGAGGATCAAGAGGTATCCACTCAGTGACCTCACTTACAGGGGCACAAGTAATTTAACTTGTTATAATACGTTATACAAAACAAAACAAAATATTAAACTTTTGCTTTCATTTTCCCCTTCTAATTACTCGTACCAGGTTATAAACCCAGCAACTCATCCAGAATGGATATTATTAACTGCAGGTACTGCAGGACACTTTTCAAAGGGCAGTTATACAGGATTTAGGATGATGTCACTCATGCTGGACCATTGGAGATCTAAGGGCTCAGCTCCAAGCAGCATGGGCAGAGACTGTATGCCTCAAATCACATATTCAGGAGGAAATATATTATAAGAGCCACCCGCCATTTCCCCAACATCCAACTGAAGTACCTTGACCACAGAAGATAGTTGGTCCTGGAGGTTGGCAGGTGGTTAGGAGAGCAAATCAGGTACCCCATCACTCAGTGCTCTCCAACATATCACCTCCACAAACCATAGAAAAACTACAAACAGGTCTCTGCCTCTATCTCCAAAATCAAAAAAAGGTACAGAGGACACTGCAGAGCAGGACACTGCAAGCACAGGAGCTAGAGCAACAAAACTTGCCAAACAGGGACCAAAACAAAAAAAAAAGGAAATCAAAACACTTCTGATCATAGGAGACTCCATGATTTAGGAGTTGATACCTGTGTCCAGCCAGGGGTAATGGTCAGATGTCTCCCAGGTATAGCAACATGGATAGACACTGACCACATTGCTAAAATCATGCAGGAAGCAGGAGAAAACATTGATGTTCTGGTACACATAGGGTTTGATGATCCCACCATCCGATCAGTTGTGGAGGCCAATAAACACATGACCAGGATGGGTGACAAACTGTCATCCATTTCATTCGACATCTCCATTTCTGAGATCCTGCCAGCCTGGGAAGAGGTGCAGACAGATGGAAGGTCAGAGAAGAGGAGATGAGGAGCTAAACATGTGGCTCAAGGGCTGGTGCCAGGAAAAAGCTCACAAATTTGTAGGTAACTGGCAACAGTTTTGGGAGCAAACGTTCTTTAAATTTGATGGACTGCATGTGACTAAGAAGGGTCAGTGCATTGGGGCAGAAGTTTGACATCTTTGCAGAATATTTAAACTAGCAAATGGGGAGAGGAATGCAGCACCGATACACTGAATGGGAAGAACACCTCTCCCCCTCAGCTAGTGATCAAATAGGAGATCAACATGTTTGTAGTTCATTTGCATCATCAGGTAAGGATAAGATCTGGCTCCCCATACAACACACAGGGAATCGCTGGACCTTGCCCAACAACTAACACACCAAAATCTGGCCAATAGAAAATCATGTACACAAATGCCTGAAGTTTGGGAAATAAGATCCCAGACATGTACTCAACAATGACAGAGGCTAAACTGGACTTAGTAGCCATTAACGAGATATGGTTCACCAGTAACCATACTTGGGAGACTTCAGTACCTGGCTATTTACTGTTCAGAAGAGACTGAGGTGCAATAACGGGTGGGGAGAGTGGCCTTTATGTCAATGAAAATATCAATGCTACAGAAATTCAGAATACCGTAAGGAGCCAGAAGAACTGTGGGTCACCCTGGAAACAGGAAATGGGACAGGCATATGAACTGGGGTTGTCTGCAGGCCTCCAGACCGGGGAGGACATATACACATACTGTTAGAAGATACACAAATCATGACAGCTAAGCAGGAGGTTCTGATAATGGGAGACTTCAACATGTCAGATACAGATTTGTCAATACCAGCAGGAACATCTGCAAGAACTAGACACATAGTGGATTCCCTTGCAGGGGAAGAGCCTCAAACAACTGGTAGAACAATCTATGAGAGGCTATCCTAGAACTAGTACTGACCAATGAGGAAAGGATCACAGATCTCCATGTAGAAGGTCACATGGGGCCAGTGACCATCAAGTGGTATGGTTGAATTGGCCACTAGAACTAAATCATCCCATTCCAAGGCAAAAATATGGGACTTCAGAGGAGCTGACTTTGATATGATGGCCAACAGAGTTAAGCTAGCCCTGGCAAGAAGAAATAGAGGTGAGGGGTACAGGCAAAGTTGGCAAACATTAAGGATGCAATACCTGACTCAACATCTCACTCTGTTAGAGAGAAAAGCAAGAGCAAAGAAGGAGAAACCACTTTGGTTCTCAAAAACAGTAGCAGAAAAGGTCAGAGCCAAAAGGCTGGTCTTGGAAATATAAGGAACGCAGTGGGACTAAAATAAGGAGGCATACCAAACTTCCCTAAGGAAGCAGGGAAGGCAGTAAAGCAGGCAAAGGCCCAAACCAAGGAAACACTAGCACAAACAGTAGAAGAAGGGACAAGACTTTTGTATAGATACATTAGTGAAAGGAGAAAGTCAGAGGGAGCATTGCCAAGATCAAAGGAGATAAGAGAGAGTGTGTGGAGGACCAAGGAAAGCATCTATCCTAAACAGATATTTCTGCTCAGTATTTACTGAGGAGAAGGTACAGAGCCCACAGCTCAGCACCATGGACATACGGGGAGGAGGGTGTGCACTAGTCCCTTCACAAAGAAAGGGTCCTACAAGAGCTCACTAAGCTCAGAATAGACAAGACAATGGGACCTGATGGCATACATCCCAGGGTAATAAAGGTGCTAAGGATGAAACTAGCAGAGCCATTATCAGAACTGTTTAGTGAGTATCTGAGGCACAGCAGAGAGGTCCCAGAAGACTGAAGAAGGGTCCATGGATCCCTCCACAAGAGTGGTAGCAGAGAGGGCAAGGAACTACGGACCAGTCAGTCTTACCTCAGTAGTGGGCAAGATTATAGAAGCACTCCTTAAGGAAAGGATAGTGCAACACCTAGAATCCATAGGAGCACAGGATCCAAGACAGCATGGGTTTACAAGAGGAAGGCCCTGTCAAACAAATCTCATAGATTTCTTTGACTGGGTAACCAAGTGGTGGACCAAGGAGGTGCAGTTGAACAGAAAGAAGGGTTAAAGGTCAGGTTAGTTGATATCTTGGAGGTGGAAGACTAGGTTTGCTGGCCAAGGCACCTAGCTTCACCTGAGCTCTTTCCTTCTAGGTTGCTTGAAAGGACAGAGCAAAGAACCTTACCAGAGCAAGGGAAAGGATTAAGACTTGTTTTGGCTAAGCAGATTTACTGTGTGTTGTTATTTTTATTTTGTATTCACAGGGACTGTTACTGTTTGTTGCTAACATTTTATTGCTTTATTTTCTATGATTCAAATTGTTGTTGCTGGGTATATCCTTCTGCTGCATTATTACAAAGTGCACCTACAGGTGTGTGCTAACAGATTACTGCTGTAATCTTCTGATTCAAATTGTCTTTTACAAGGTATACCTTCAGTTACTGCTTATTTTTCTCTGTAGCAAATTGTTTCTTACAGGTATATCTTCTGTGAAATTATTACAGACAGTGCTTTACAGGTTTTACAGGTTTAGCTATCATTAGGATAAGCTTTCAGGATTACTGCATTTGTTGCTTATGATTGTTTCTGCTCTTACCTCCTTGTTTCTTTCGTCTGTGGTTCTTCTTTTTGGCGGGGAAGGGCCTAGCCACCCACCCCATCTCAACCATACCACACTACACTCCTTTTATAGAGTAGCACAGTCGTGACATTTCCTGTAGCAAAGCAGGGAGATGTGGATCAGTGAGAATCCACACGGTGACCTCATTTATAGATGCCTAGTAATTTTACATGTTATAACAAGTTATACAAAAACAAACAAACAAAACACAAAATCAAAGTTTTGCTTTCATTTCTTCCTTCTAATTACTCTGACCAGGTTATAAAACCAGCAAATTATCTAGAATGGATATCATTAACTGCAGGTACTGTGGAACACTTTTCAGAAAGGCATTTTACAGGATTTAGACACTGTCCTACATGCTGGGCCATTGGAGATCTTAGGGCTCAGCTCCAGGCAGCATGGGCGAGATTGCGTGCCTCAAATTTCATATTCAGAGAAATATATTATAAGAACTACCGCCATTTCCCACAACATCCAAATGAAGCACTCGACCAGAGAGGGTAGTTGGTCCCGTAGTTGGTGGTGTGGTTAGAAGGGGCAAATCGGGTGCCCCATCACTCAGTGCTCTCCAACATATTACCTCCACAAACCATATAAAAACTACAAACAGGTCTCTGCCTCTATCTCCAAAATCAAACAAAAGGGCAGAGGACACTGCAAAGCAGGACACTGCAGCACAGGAACTAGCACAACATAACTCGCCCAAAACAAGAAAACAAAAAAAAGCAAAAGAAATCAAAAACTTTTGATCATAGGAGACTCCATGATTCAGGAGTTGATACCTCTCTCCTGCCAGGGGTATTAGTCAGTTGTCTCCCAGGTACATCAGCATGGAGAGACACTGACCGCGATTACTAAATTGTTCAGGAACCAGGAGAAAACATTGACGCCCTGGTACACATAGGGACTAATGATCTCACCAGCCGGTCAGTTGTGGAGACCAAGGAACACCTGATCAGTCTGGGTGACAAACTATCATCCATTTCATCTGGCATCTCCTTCTCTGAGATCCTGCCAGTCTAGGAGGGGGCAGATGGACGCAAGGTCAGAGAAGGGAGATAGGGGAGCTAAACATGTGGCTCAAGGGCTGATGCCAGGAAAAGGGCACAAATTTGTAGGTAACTGGCAACAGTTTTAGAGCGAAAGTTCTTTAAATATGACGGATTGCATCTGACTAAGGAGGGAGTCAGTGCATTGGGGCAGAAGATTGACATCTTTGCAGAATATTTAAACTAGCAAATGGGGAGAGGGTGCAGCACCGCATATGTCGAATGGGAAGAACACTCCTCTCCCTCAGCTAGTGGTCAAACAGGAGTTTAGCATGTTTGCTGTTTATTTGCATCACCAGGTAAGGAAAAAGGTCCGGCTCCCCATACTACACACAGGGAAATGCCAGACCTCACAACAACAACACACTGAAATCTGGCCAGTGGAAAATCATGTACACAAATGCTGCTGAGTCTGGAAACAAGATCCCAGACCTGCAGGCAATAATGTCAGAGGCTAAAATGGACATAGTAGCAATTAATGAGACGTGGTTTACCAGTAACCACACTTGAGGAAACTTCAGTACCTGGCTATGTACTGTTCAGAAGAGACCGAGTGCAAAAGGGGGCTGGAGTGGTCCTGTATGTCATGAAAATATAAAACCTACAGAAATTCAGAATACACATAAGGAGCCAGAAGAACTGTGGGTCACCCTGGAAACAGGAAATGGGACAGCCATAAAACTGGGTTTTCTACAGGCCCCTGACCAGGGGAGGGCATGGAGCACATTACTGTTAGAAGATATACAAAACATGACAGCTAAAGGGGAGGTTCTGATAATAGGGTCTTCAACATGCCAGATGCAGATTGGTCAATACCAGCAGGAACATCTGCCACAACTAGACACAGGTGGATTCCCTGCAGGAGGGCCTCAAACACCTGGTACAACAACCCACAAGAGACAGGGCTATCCTAGATCTAGTACTGACTAACAGGGAAAGGATCACAGATCTCCAGGTAGAAGGTCACTTGGGGGCCAGTGACCATCACATGGTATGGTTCAATTTGGCCACTACAACTAAATCATCCCATTCCAAGGCAAAAATATGGAACTTCAGAGGAGCTGAGTTTGATAAGATGGTCAACAGAGTTAAGCTAGCCCAGCAAAAATAATTACAGGTGAGGAGGTACAGGGAAAGTGGTCAAGCATTAAGGATGCAATACTTGAAGCAACATCCCATTGTGTTAGAGAGAAAAAAAGTGCAAAAAGAAGGAAACCACTTTGGTTCTCAAAACAGTAGCAGAAAGGTCAGAGCCAAAAGGCTGGCCTTCAGAAAATATAAGAGAACACAGCTGGATGAAGATGGAGGCATACCAAACTTCCCTAACAGAAGCAGGGAAGGCAGTAAGGCAGAGCAAGGCCCAAATGGAGGAACACTAGCAAAACAGTAAAGAAGGTGACAAGACTTTCTATAGATACATTAGTGAAATGAGAAAGTTCAGAGGGGTATTACTAGCTCAAAGGAGATAGGGGGCATGTGAGGGAGGACTATGTAAAAGCATCTATCCTAAATAGATACTTCTGCTCAGTATTTACTGAAGAGAAGGTAAACAGGTTCCACAGCTCAGCACCATGGACACAGGGGAGGGAGGGAAGGAGGTGAGTACTAGTGCCTTCACAAAAGAAAGGTCCTACAAGAGCTTGATAAGCTCAGGGTGGCCAAGGCAATGGAACCTGATGGCATACATCCCAGGGTACTAAAGGAGCTAAGGAATGGAACTAGCAGAGCCATTATCAAATGTTTAGTGAGTCTCTGCTGGGGAGAGGTCCCAGAAGACTGGAGAAGGGCTCATGTGATCCTGCTCACAACAGTGGAGCAGGGAGAAGAAGGGAACTACAGACCAGTCAGTCTTACCTCAGTAGTGGGCAAGATTATGGAGGGACTCCTTAAGGAAAGGATAGTGCAACACCTGGAATCCATAGGAGTGCAGGATCCAAGACAGCATGGGTTTACAAAGGAAGGTCCTGTCAAACTAATCTTATAGATTTCTTCGACTGGGTAACCAGAGTGGTGGACCAAGGGGAGCAGTTGATGTCGCCACCTTGACTTCAGCAAAGCTTTCGATACTGTTCCAAATGAAGATTGATTAATAAGCTGGGTAGGCTCAGGGTGGGTCAAGTTGGTCAACTGGGTGGCAAACTGGTTGACGGGCAGAAAACAGAGAATGGTGGTAAGCGGTATATGGTCAGAAGAGATGCAAGTCACAAGTGGGGTACCTCAGGGATCAGTCCTGGGCCAGTCCTCTTCAATATCTTCATCAGTGACATTGCAGATGGACTGGAGGGTAGGTTTGTCTGTTTACAGATAACACAAGATCTGCAACAGAGCAAATGATCCAGTCGGGGTGGGCAGAATGAGAAGAGATCTGGATAAACCAGTAAAATGGTTGAAAGAGTGGCAACTGGGTTTAATGGGAAGGCAGTCAGAATAGCAAAAGCCCAAACCGAGGAAAGGATAGCCAATTCTGTTAAGAAGGGGATAAGACCTTTATAGGTACATTAGAGATGAAGAAAGACCAAAGGAGGGATACATGAAGCTTAATAAAGGGAGGAATGTGGGTGAGGGTGACAGTGAAAAAGCAGGGATACTGAATGAATATTTCTGCTCAGTATTCACAAAGGAAGAGGAGGGTTACCTAAACCAAACAAGAGAAACACTCTGAAGGGGGGTCGATACCAGTCCATTTACAGAAGAAAGGGTTCTGAAAGAACTAATAAAATTGAAGGTGGACAAAAGCAATGGGGCCTGATGGGATTCACCAAGAATTCTAAAAGAACTAAGGATAGAACTAGTGACACGCTGACTACTCTCTTTAACAAATCATGGGAGGATGGGGTGGTACCGAGGACTGGAGGAGGGCAGATGTGATTCCTCTTCACAAAGTGGGAGCAGGACAGAGGCAGGAAACTACAGACCAGTTAGTTTGACCTCAGTGGTAGGGAAAATGATGGAATCACTTCTGAAGGAAATAATTATTGAGTACCTAGAGGCCAGTGGGGCACAGGACCCAAGGCAGCATGGATTCACGATGGGAAGGTCGTGTCAGACGATCTAATAGATTTCTTTGACTGGGTGACCAAAGTAGTAGACAGGAGGGCCGTGGACATGGCCTACCTAGATTTTAGCAAGGCATTTGATACAGTCCCACACAAAAGATTAATACACAAGATAACCAGCTTTGGAATGGGTCCCAAGGTGGTAGCCTGGATAAAAATTGGCTGGACAACAGGACGCAAAGGGTAGTAGTAAATGGAGTACACAGTGAAGAAAGGAGGGTTACTAGCGGGGTACGCAGGGTTCAGGCTGGGACCGGTCCTTTTAATGTCTTTATAAGTGACATTGCAGAGGAACTGGAAGGAAAATATGTCTCTTTGCAGATGACACAAAGATCTGCAACAGGGTTGATACACAAGATGGAGTGGAAAGGATGAGAAGGGACTTGGCAAGGTTGGGAATGGTCAAATGTATGGCAGCTCAGATTCAATGCAAAGAAGTGTAAGGTAATGCACATGGAAACAAAACCCAGGGAAGCGTACACAATGGGGGTGAGACTGACAGCAGTAAAAATAGAAAGGGACCTGGGGATAATTATATCAGATGACCTAAAGGTGGGCAAGCAATGGAGAAGGCAGTAAGGAAGGCTGGAGGGATACTGGGATGCATTGGAAGAGGCATCAATAGTAGAAAACAGGAAGTTGTTATCCCTCTGTACAGACAGTTGGTGAGACCCCATCTGGAGTACTGTGTGCAGTTCTGGAGACCCCATCTCAGCAAAGACATAGACAGAGTGGAGGCTGTCCGGAGGAGGGCACCAAAATGGTGCAGGGTCTGCACCAGAAGACATACAAAGACTAAAGGAGCTTAATATGTATACCCTTGAGGAAAGAAGGAGAGAGGGGACATGATAGAAACTTTCAAGTACCTCAAGGAATCAACAAAGTCCAAGAGGGTAGCATTTTTCAGAAAAAGATGTGCAAGAACAAGGGGCACAATTTGAAGATAGAGGGACAGCTCAGAGGTAATGTGAGGAAGTATTTTTCACAGAGAGTGTTGTGGATACATGGAACAGCCTCCTGAGGAGGTTGTGAAGTCAAGAACAGTGGGGAACTCAAGAACGCATGGGACAGGCATAAGGCAGTCCTAGTGGGGGTAGGAGGAAATAAGCTGTTGGTTAACTAGGATCTGCAGCTTATCTGTTAGGTAGGAAAATGGGCAGACTAGGGGTGGGCCAAACAGTCCTTATCTGCCATCAAATTCTATGTTTCTATGTTTCTATGTAATGCAAAGAAGTGCAAGATCATGCACATAGGGAACAGAAACCCTGAATCTACCTATAGATTGGGAGGAGTTGCTGGCAATCACAAGGAAGAAAGAGACTTGGGCATCATCATCACAGATTACCTGAAATCATCCAAGCAAACCACTAAAGCAGTAGTTAAGGCTAGAAGATGTTGGGGTGTATTGAGTGGTATCTCAAGTCATAAGAGGGAGGTAATAATCCCTCTTTACAAGACACTGGTTAGGCCACATCTGGAGTATTGTGTGCAGTACTGGGCGCACCTGCATGAGGACATTAACAAATTGGAGGCAATTCAGAGAAGGACAACCAAAATGGTGCAGGGACTGTATCAGAAAACATAAGAGGACAGATTAATGGGGCTTAATATGTATACCTTAGAACAAAGGAGGAGAGAGTGATATGATCGAAACATTCAAACATCTTAAGGGCATTAACAAGGTGAAAGAGTCTAACATGTTTCAACATAAGAAAAATAGTAGGGCAAGAGGAGATAGAGATTAGAGGAGGCCGATTAAGGGGTAATGTGAGGATGTTCTTTTTACAGAAAGGGTGATGAATGCATGGAACAGCCTACCTCAAGAAGTGGTGGATATGAATACAGTGCAGAGCTTCAAATAGGCATGGGATAGGCATAAGGGAGCAATGAGTATGAATAGATAGGTCATTGACAGAGTTCATTCCTATGGCACATTCTATAAGGTAGACAAAATGGGCAGACTGGATGGGCCTTAGTCCTTATCTGCCATTAACTACTATATTCTATGTTTCTATCCCCAATGTGTAAATAGCAAACATGATGAGCAGTTCATGGAATATTGAAAATATTCTCAGTCCTGTAGAGTGAGCTCTGCATTCTCATGTGTGCCTTCAGTAATCGTGAGAATACAGAGCTCACTCTGCACAAGTGAAGTATTTCCCATATCCCACTCCTGTCCATCATGTATCACCTATATATTATACTGGTATGGTTGTGCCAGTATAGTTTGGATTGAGTAAGCAGTTTAAGATCAACCCCAAATTTTGCACGTTAATATTTTTGCAACTGTTCAATGGATTTGCATGAAATTTGGAATGCGTGGTTTGGTATGGTGGATCTCTTGATTTGCCATGTCGTGTTTTGGTTGGGCGTATGATTTTTGCACTGTAAAGCACTGAAAACATGGTTTTCACATCTTTTGACACTTTATTGCCCATTGCACTGCAACCACACTGTTTGGTCTTTTGGTCTGAAAGTTGGACTGTAGAAAGTGTTTGGGCAGAGAATAATCCAGCATTGTTTTGGTGAAAAATATTAATTCTTTCCAAAGTTATTCAATTTTTAATTTTTGGGTTCTGTGGATGCTCAGTTCACTTGAAGATTTATATGTATGTTTTGCGAAAGGGATTGGGCTCACGATCAAGATTTTGTCACCTTGCGAATGGGGATTTAAAAATCCCTTCATGAGAAACATTCCTCATTTCGAGCCACCATTTTGTTTTAATTTTTCCCCAAACAAAATGTCATAGCTGCCTCCATGGGTAACTTTTTGTTGCAATAAGGCATGGGTTTTGTTCAGGGTGATGCCCTCTACAAACCTATAGTTTTGGTTTGCTTTCTTTTGGCCAAATAATGGGCATTTTAAATTTTGAAATTCTTTGTTCATGACTAGCTTCTGATTCTCGTTCGAGGTGACAAAATCCTGTTAGGAGCTGATCCCCTTTTGAGAGGTAACAAAGTCCTTGATCGTGACTTGGGACCAGATGGCCATTCTCGTGAACAAGGATTTTGTCAGCTCGCAAAAGGGGATCAGCTAGCAAACAGGGATTTTGTTACCACATGAAAGGGACTGGGTTTTTGAATCCCTTTCGAGAGCTGACAAAATCCTTGATTGTCATTTTCCAACCAGATGGCCATTCTTGAGAACGAGGATTGGCTTATGAAGTGGGATTTTGACAGCTCACAAAAGTGGATCTGCTTGAGAATGGGGATTTTGTCAACTTGAGAAAGAGGATTGTTTTTCAATTCCTCATTAGCAAACTGTCAGAATTCCCATTTGTGAGCTGTCAAGCCGTATAATGGTGGTCAATGTCATTTTAAAATTATGTTGATATCTTGGCCATTTTCATGATGTTTTACCACATTTTCCACTTGAAACTGCACCTCATGAACACTTTCACTGTCATCTCATTAATTGGACCTGAAAGGTGATTTTTGGTCACTGCATGGATTCACCTGTTGAGACTGATTAATGAAATGACAGTGCCAGTGTTCATGAGTGGGAATCAAAAGCCCATGTTGAAAATTTGGTGCATAAATTCCTAAAATTGGCTGTGTTACATGCATGCATTGCAGTTCCTATGCACACCTGTAACTTCACCAGTTTTATTATTTCCACTCCAGATTTTCAACATTGCCATTTTTCCCATCGCCTTATGAGCAGTACAACTGCCATTTTTCACATGCTGCCCAGAACATGTTTTCACACCTGCAGTGAAAAATTTATTTATTTATTGATATGTTTTACCAGGAAGGCACACTGAGCAACAGGTTGTTCATCCCCTGGTGCAACCTGGGGAAGGGCTCCAAGAGGGTGATACATTTTACCTTCAAGTTACATAGATCAACATAGCATACAATTAACTAAGGCAGTTGTTACAGTGTTGCATACATATGTAATTTGTGAGAACAATTATTAAGTGCAATGGTAATAAGTGAAGAAGTGCTAATGTGAAGAAAGGTGAAGGAGAGAGAGAGAGAGGATGAGATGACAGATAGTGCAGAGTTGTGTCCTGGAGAGACCTCTTCAGGATGCGGGGAACCACTGAGGGACAGGGACTGGAGTAGGGATTAGAGAGGGAGGGAGATAGAGAGGAAGTAAGTGTGATTAACACCTAGGAGGGAAATAAGGCCTTATCCAAACAGAGAACCCTTCAGGATGCGATGAACCCTGCAAGGAAGCAGGAAGTTCAGACAATTATAATCCTCCTGCAGTTCGGTGTTGTAATTATAGAGGGATAGTGAGAGGAAGGGAATGAGAAATAATACCTGGGAGGGAAGAGGCCTGATCCAAGGATTCCTCCAGGATGCTGGGGACCCTGCAAGGGAGTTTGAAGGCTAGGGAAGAAGGGTGAGAGAGTAGGAGGGAGAAAGGAATGAGAACTAGCACCTAGGAGGGCTAAGGTCAGTAGAGACAGTATAGTCAATATAGGCATTGGGTAAATCCTGAAGGGGGACAAACTGTAAGGATCAAGATGAAGGAAATTAAGACAGGCCATAACAAGAACAGTTAGGTGCAAGATAGTTGGAGAGGGCAGTGTTGACAGAATAGGGAGGAGGAGGAGGAGGAGGAGGTGTTGGATTTGGGAGGTAGAGAGTTCCATATTTTACAGAAATGGTGAGATTACCTGACTGGCTGGAGATGGTGGAGTGGTGGGGACAGTTTGTGTGCAGTGTCGGTAGATCTGAGGGAGTGGGAAGGAGGAGGGTGTTATAAATTAGGGAGAGGTAGGAAGGGAGTTCATCCAGCCAGCAGTGAATTCAATGCAGTGTGAGAGGTGTGTATTTGTAATGGAGAGGAAGAAGGGCTCGATGGAGGTCACAGTGGTGGGTGCGATGAAAGCATCAAGGGCAAAGTGGGAGAAGAAGTTAAAGATAGTGTCCAATCTGGTCAGGGAGGACCTAGGAGCAGCACCACAGACTATACCACAGTAGTCAAAATGGGAGGATCTTCTTCTGGATAAGCCCATGCCTAGCCGAGGAGGGATGCAACTGTGGTTCCTGAACAAGGCACCAAGCTTGGGGCACAATTGGTTCTGGATGTCATTGATGTGTCCAGAGAAGTTGAGGTGTTGGTCTAACCAAACCCCAAGGTATGTGGTGATGAGGTGTCCTCAAATAAAGTCCTGTCAAGAGTGTGGAAAGTGGGCAGAGAGGGAAGCCTGAGTCTCTGCCTTGTGCCAAGGTCATGGAGACTGTCTTCTTGGCATTGAGAAATAATGGATGGTTTGCAAACCAGAGCTGGACCTTGTTGAAGTTGTGCTGCAAGCTGGATGTAACCTCAGCTGGGCATGAGCCAGATGCATACAGGACAGTATCATTGGCGTACATATGTATGGCAGAGGAGGAGCAGACAGATGACAGGTCATTAGGAAGATGGAGAATAAAGGGGACCAAGTACTGAGCCCTGAGGGCGCCAGTGCAGATCCAGGAGGGTGGGTGAGATGGCATCTGTGATCTTAACTGATTGGGTTCTACAGTAAGATAGGCTTTAAACCAATTAGTGGCAGTAGGGGTTAGACCAGCAGATGAGAGGAACCAAGGAGAAAGGAGGGAAACAGTGTCAAAAGCCTTGGCAATTTTGACAAATATGACTGACGTGATCTGCTATTGTCCATCCTGGACAGGATATAGTCAGTCAGCTGCAGTAGGGAGGTGGTGGTAGAGTGTTTTCTTGAAACTGGATTGGAATGGGGTGAAGAAGGAGGTATGGATAGAAAGAGGTGAGTTGAGGGAGGACTAGATGTTCTTGTAGTTTGACCAGGGTAGGGAGTAGCGAGATGGGGCAATAGTTGCCAGGGGATGAGTGGTAGTGGTCTCCACCTTTAGGTGAGGAGGACTACTGCATGCTTCCATGTGGTAGGGAATTTGGAGGTTAAGAATGAGAAATTTAAGGTTAAGGAGAGGGGAGCAATGGCCGGGGCTGAGACAGGGAGAGTTTAGGGTCAAGGTCATCTGGGAAGATCCTTTAGAGGGGTTGATGGTGAGGAGGGTATTTAGAGTATTGGTGAGGGAGACTGAAGAGACTGAGAAGGATGGGTGTGGGAAATAGGAAGTGGAGGTTTTTGGGGAGGATAGAGGGGCAGCTGTGACATTTGAGGGGAGAGGAGTAATTGTGGGGACTTCAGCAATTCAGCTGCACAGGAGGTATAATAGGAGTTAAATTCCACAAATACAGCATGTGAGTTGGCTACAAGATTTCCATTTACCTTTAGCACTGGGGAAGGGGGTGAGACTGAGGATAAGAGGGCATGAACCACCTTCCGAACTTGGAAGGGAATTTGTGTTAGTGTTGAAAGCATTTTGAAGTAATCATACTTGGCTAGCCTTGTTGCCCTGGTAAAAGCATTTCAGAGCTTACGTGACGCCCTCGAGGTTGCTAGGAAGCTGGGTGGATTTGTGCCTTCTCTGGCCCTAAGACAGGCTAAGAATTCTGGAATAATCCACGATGAGATGGTTATCCTTAACCCTGGTTTGTTTGGGGGGCAAAGGTATTCCAATTTGCAAGGAATATTTATTTGAACTAGGCTAGAGCCTTATCAACTGAGAGGGAGGAGACTAAGGAAGACCTGTCAGAAAGAGATAGGTTATGCAAGGAGGTTCAAGTTCTAGGTTTGAAGGATCTAAGTTGTAAGGTTTATGTGGAGATTTTGGTTAGTGGATTTTCTTGACAGTGAATATTGAGCTGTGGTTGCTGACAGCATATGGAGGATGCCAGAGCTAATTACTCTATGGGGTGGGTGGTAAAAGCCCAATCAATCAGGGAGTAATTTTGTGTCTTATTGTTAGAGCGGATGGGTTCTGAGATCAATTCTGAGAGGTTCAGGGTACCAAGATCATTACATATTTTGGATGCCTTGGGAGACAGCCAGTTTAGGTTAAGATCACCTAAGATGTGAGTTCACCAGAGCGTGAAAGGACTGCAATGGAGGTTATGAGGTGAAGAGCAATAGAGGCTGGACATTTGGGTGACAGCAAATGCCGCTATAAAGATGAGATGGTTAAGGGCAGAGTTAAATGAATAACTAGTGTGTCATGGGATGCTGGGCTAGCTGCTGTGCCACTGTTCATGAGGGAGGTCCAAAAGCCAATGTTGAAAGTTTGGTGAAAAATTCCAAAATATGACTCATGTTGTGAGCGTGCATTGCGCAGTTGCACGCACGCTCATAACTTCGCCAGTTCTTCATATTTTCACTTCAGATTCTCAATATTGCCATTTTTCACACCTCCTCATGAACAGTACAGCTGTCATTTTTCACATCCTGCCGGGAATGTGTTTTTGTACCTGAGCTGCAGAATGGCACGTTGTTGTGTGAAATCAACTTTCGGGATGGAGTAATGAAATCACAGTGCCAGTGTTCATGAGGAGAGGTCCCAAAAGCCCATGTTGAAAATTTGTTTAAAAATTCCAAAAATCACTGTGTTACGAGCCTCGTTTGTGCAGTTTCTTGCAAAATTTCCATAGGATAACACTGTGGCATCCATGGCACTTTTAACGCCTGTAGCTTGAAAACAGTTTGACATGTGGCTTTTCACTGCTCACAGCTTGCATGCTTGGAGATTTCAAGGTCATAAATATAACCACAGTGGAATTTTTCTCAGTTGCTATAGTTACGGTACAATATTGGCAAATTAGTGTTCCAAGGGTTCAATTTTATAAATCTAGGCCTGTGTTATGTCCCTGCACTTATGTGCAAGTGGGAGCCAAGAGGGTCCAGAGGGGCCCAAGACTCCTCACATTTGCATAGCATTACAAAAAAGCTGCACCATTAGGAGCTGAGGCCCACTCACCATTTACATTACACTTTTTAAAAGAAGGGACATTCATTGCAAAAACTCCATTATTATATAAGTTAGGGTTGATAGTACAGTGACAAAAGCTTGGAAATTCGGTATTAGGGTCACCAACCCCTTACCCCACCCATCCTCACCTCCACACACCAACAGGCATTGGGATGTGCATTGGGGTCATTGGGCTTAACTCTTACCCCATTCCCATACTATACCACCTCAGCTGGTTTACACATGGAATGGGGTGAGAGGCCCGACAACTAAGCCTGCCTAGCTGTTGGTGTGTGGAGAAAATGGTAGGGGTTAGTAGCCTAACAGTGAATTTTGTACTCTATCAACCCTAACTGATGCATTAATGGAGGTTTTTTGCAATATATATATATATATATATATATATATATTGCAAAAAAATTCAATGCCACTAGGGTTGATGCGTATAAAGCAGAGAAATCCATCTTAGGGTTCCCAAGCATAAGACCCTTCTCACCCTCAGCTTCCAACTCAAACACCCCACTCACCATCGGCTTCCAACCCTAAGGCCCACCTCCACCCTGCAAGCAGGAACAGGTGTGATGGGTGTGCCTTGGGGTTATGAACCCTAATGCTCACTCCATTGTTTTATTTTGTACCCATGTCAGATTATTAACTGTTACAACCCAAGGCACACCCTCACACTGTTCCTGCATACAGGGTGGAGGTGCATCTTAGGGTTGGAAGCTGAGGGTGAGGGTGGGTCGTTTGGGTTGGAAGCCAAAGGTGGGGAATGGTTTTATGCTTGGGAACCCCAATCGCATTTCCTGCTTTTTACTCATCAACCCTAATGGTGCATTAACAAAGTTTTTAGCAATGAATTTCTTACTTTTTCAGATGGTGTATTAGTATTCTTATTTTACAGTGTGAGTGCAGGGACCTTCGGACCCTGCACTCCAGTCCCTCCATTGAGATAGTATATCAGTATCCTTGAGACACTAGAACAGTATTTTTACTTTACAGAGGGAGCTGAGGGTCCTTTGGACCCTGTGATACCATCTCTCCATTGAGACAGTATAACAGTATTCTTATGTGATGGTGGAAGTGTGACAGAAATGGACAGGAAAGAGTTGATGGTTTGGATTCTGTAGGTGCCTTTATTTTTAGCAGTTTGAAAAAATCCACTCTGGCTGAAATCCTCTGTCCAGCAGCATCCAGCTTGTGGAATTCCTAGCTGCTAGATAAGAGCTGGGTCATAAATCTTGAGTGAACATCTCCATACCTACACAGACCTGCAGACATGTATACAGGGCAGTTTGAATGGATTGGATCATTCAAATATAAACTTAAGGTGTAAAGGGAATATAATTGGTCAGTGATAGGTGTTCACTCTGATTGGGACAATTAAATACATACATGTTAGTTGGTTGGTGCATTCAAGGGAGAATAGGAATGACCTATTCTCCACAGAGTATATAACCTTCTGAAAGACAGAGAAGGGTCTCTTGTGCTTTGGAAGCTGGGAGGGAAACATAAGTTTGGAGCCTACCTTGTATCTATGTCCATGGGAGCTGGCAGTTACAACAGGGTCCAGTGTCTCTTGTAAGGACAGGGAAGGATAAGTTTAGTGATAGCATATTTCAGTAATAGCCTTCTTCTTTTGCCATCTGTTATTTAAAACATTTGTTTACTTTTCCTGTATGAGTGTTATTCTCTTGTGTTGTAAATATATATCCTGTAAATGCTCAGTGCATTTTCTGTTAAGGTTCAACAGTTGTGACTGTGATGTCATTTTCTAAGGTAATATTTGGTTTCCACTGGCTGAGGTAAACTCTGTGTAGCATCCGCTACCCGAGAGCACACTACCAGACTTTAACTTGTGCAATTGCACGTTTAATTATTCAAGTTTGTACACTTGAAAGAGGTGCCGGAAGGAAAGTCCAGCTGGTGGCAGTGAATACCGAGGACAGACACCTCTCTAAAAGCTGTTTCAGCCCAGAAGGAGAGGTGGGTTGTCACAGGGGCACAGGACATTTTGAACCCTGCCCTTCCATATGCAGACATTACACAACTTGCACAAAATACAACAGTATCTTGTGAAAGTTATGTAACTTGTGCAAATTACAACTTTTGTGCCTGTCAGTATCTTGCTAAGTTATGTAACTTGGCAAATTACAACTTTCGTGCCTGATAGTATCTTGCACAGGTTATGTACCTTGTGCAAATTACAACCTTCCTGCCTGATATATATAAATTTTCCCACAGGAAATAATGGGCAATTAAAAGTTTAATAAATTCTGAAAGGATTAATATGTTTCCCAAACTTTTGAAAGGCAAATCTTTTGGACAAAGGCTCTACCCTGAATGTTTCAGCCCACTACTTAAAGCTGTTTCAGACAAAAGGTGGACAAATAAATGTAAACAACTGGTACATTTAGGATTTTCTGATGCTCTGTATCTCAAAACTGAGTCACAAGAAGTTTGGCATATCAGGAGATCTTCCCTAGAGATTACACATGTCAACCTTTGTGCAAATCTATGAAACGGTAACAAAGTTATTAAGGTTCATAAATTCAGATTAGCATGTATTTTGCACAAATTACATAACTTGTACAAGATACTGTTGTATTTTGTGCAAATTACATAATTTGTACAAAATACAATAGAATCTTATGCAAGTTATATAACTTGCATAAATTACCACTGTCGTGGCATGACATATAAATGTTTCCATAGGAAATAATGAGAAATTAAAAGTTCAATAACTTTTGAATGCACCAAACCTGCAAATGCACATCTGAGAGGCAATGGCTTTCTACACTGAAAATATCAGATCACTACCTAAAGCCGTTTCTGAGATACAGCTGGACAAAGAAATGTAAAAAAAAGTGAATGTATATTTTTTTTTTTTTTTTTTTTTATTTTAGTCTTTGTAGCCAAGTAAGATCCACTAGGCACAAGTGCCTGTTTTCAGGGGTGACCTGGGAGCACTTGGCAGTTAAGTGATTTGCTCAGAGTCACACAGTATGCAAGTGGAGGTTGTGAGATTCAAACTCAGGTCTGGTCTGCTGGATGTGTCAAGCTTGTTCACACCTTGTTCCTCTAACCTCTGGGCTATACTGTCAACCCACTCTGGATCAGATATTCAAAACTTTGCCCCGAGGCTAAATTAGCATTGCCCAGCGTGCTAAATTAGCCCAGACCCAATAGCCCACTATATTCAAAAGGATAGCCCGATGCTAAACCTGCTGAATATAGCATGCTAATTAAACCTGGGCAAACTGGGCTGGAAGTACAGTGCAAATATAACCCAGGAATAAGACAGCTCTGAATATAGTGACCAGGAAGTGCACACCACAACAGCAGCCAAGTGCACAGCAACGTGCAGGAAGGTAGAGGTGAACTATGTGGCCAATGTGTGCCAGCAAATGCATGGACTCAGTACAGCTGCAAGTAGCAGTGATGGTGAAATTACATTGTGCAAAACTATACAATATTTCTGAAACATTTAGTGGTGTTAATACGTTTGCATGGGTTTAGCGCGAGCTAAGGTTTAGCTCAGTGCAATCACGCTTTCCGGGCTAAGCTTTGCTATATTGAAAAGTGGCATGCAAATGAGCCTGCTTAGGTTGTCTCTGGGCAAACATCCAGATTAGCATCTCATTATGATCTGATTTGCATGCAGCTTTCCCAGCATTACTGCAGGGTCCCACAGCTTCATCTGTATGTCTGTCTGGAAGTGCATGGTGGTAGCGGCAGGTTACATTTGTACAGTACAGCATAGCATATTGTGCCCCAGGGGACTACACAGCACAGGCATAGGTGGTGGTGCTGCATGCAACTGTCAAACTGTAGGTCATGCTATAGTGCCCAGCAGACACTACAGTAGGAAGGGGCCAGTAGTGTGAGGGACACAGCAATGCCTATGATGTGTAGGGCAGTTATGACCACTGCACTGTACAGAGTGACAGGCCCAACTTGCTGGTGTGTACTGACAGTGGACATTACTGTTCTTCTGTTGTGTGACCCACAGATGCTGCACCACTGGCATGGGATGCTCACAGTGACACATACATGGTGGCTGTGTGTGCTGTGGCATCTGTACAGATGTGCAGTATGTGACTGGGAAGGCACATTCGATCAAACAGCCACACTGGTGTTGGAGTGTTCCCAACACTGGCCCATGTGCACAGCGTGGCTTGTCCCAGCCTTGTGGCCACATCCAGTCTGTGGTGCAGCCTGGCCACTTGTACAACCTCTCCTCAATTCCCTCCATGCCCACAGTGCTGCATGTGTGTGCTGGCATCTGTTGGTGTCCACCAGGTAGGTCTGCAGGTGTGTGCTGTATGGCTGCACTGCCATGGTGTCCACTGGGAGCTGGGCCACCACTTATTGCCTGGCATGGCTGTGACTAGTGGCAGATGATGGCATCTTTGTGATGCCATCAGTGGGCAACATGTTTCCTCTATGTTTGGCTTTTTGTTATCGTCATACTTATTGGATAGGTCACGCAAAGCCGCACAAAAGCAGTGCAAATGTCATGCAAAGCCACAATGTCATGCAAAGCTAGTTTGCCCAGGGTTAAGACTACCTTTCCTGGTGGTAATTTATGTAGTGCAAAGTGTTGCACTAAGTTGCTCAAAATCACTTTGCATTGTGCTATTCACTGAATAGCGATTGCGCTGACACGCCCCTCAGTTGGCCCTGCATACATTATGATTTTTCCCAGTGCTAATACAGTTTGTGCACACTATTTGGTCTTTTGAATATAGCGGACCCACGCAAACCCAGCGCTAAACCTGTGCAAATGGTTTGTGCCCAGTGCAAAGTTTTGAATATCTGGCCCCTGTATCTCAAAATCACAAATCTGATTCACAACACATTTGGCACATCACGAGACCTACCCCAGAGAATAAACATGCCAAATGTCTTGCAAATCCATTTAAGGGTTGCAAAGTTATTAAGTGTAAATTATGCATAACTGGATGACAGTGTGCGAACAGTACTATATTTTCCCATAGGAAATAATGTCAAATTTAAAATTTAATAACTTTAGAACTGATTAATATTTTCTCACCAAACCTTCAAAAGGCAGATCTGAACCCAAAGGTGTTCCACCTTGAAAATTTCAGACCACAACACAAAGGCATTTCTGAGATACAAGTGGACAAATACATGTAAAAAATGGTAAATTTAGGATTGTTTTCACAGTTTCATCTCACAAACCACATTATGGATATGCATGTAATTCTGCCTGTCAAGGGACCTACCCCTGGAGATTATGCATGCCAAATGTTGGGCAAATCTGTTGAGTGGTTCCAAAGTTATTAAGGTTCATAATTTTGGGTTTAAAATAGAAGTTTGCACTCAATCCTAATTTACTGGTGCTAATGCAGTAGTATAATATGTATATTATATATATATATATATATATATATATATATATATATATAATTTTCACAAAGTTCCACATGTAAAACAATGGTACTTTTGCAAAGTCCATGGTTCTTTTATGAAGGTCTTTGAACTTTCCCGAAAGTCCCGCACTTAAACTAGTAGTAGTTTTGCAAAACTCCAGTACTGTTTTGCAAAGCCTTTAGTACTTTTGTGAAAGTTCCACATGTAAAACAATAGTATTTTCATGAAACTCTGCAGTTCTTTCATGCATGTCTGCAGAACGTTTGTGAAAGTCCTTCATGTAAACGAATGGTAGTTTCACAAAATGTGGAGGTGGCTAGGTCATGAATACAACTGCAAATTAATATTTCCAAAGTTGCTAGGGTTACTGATATATTGCCACATTTGCAGTACAAGGGTTACTTGAAATGCCTCTACACCTGCACTAGGTGTCTGTATTTCTAGGCAGTTGGGAGCGCAGAGCCCAGACGGCCCACGCTCCGACCTATGCATATCATTTTGCTTAACTGGGAGCACTGAGCCCTCCTATGCTATACACTCATGGGTGGGTGGGAGCATAGGTCAGGGGCCCATGATGCTCCCACCTATGGAATATATATATTGTTTGCAAAATAACTAAATTAATTCATCAATTAGGGTTGCTGTCAGGCTATGAGAAGGAGGCAATATAACCTAATATTCTATCCTCACCCAGCACACAGCAACAGGCATCAGGAGTGCATCTTGAGGTCATCAGCCCCAATGCTCACCCCACTCCAAAAGTAAATAAGCTAAGATGGGTTCAGTATAGGAGAATGGGAGAGCATAAGGGCTGACAACCCCAAGTACATTCCCAGTGCCTGTTGTCATGTGTAGTGTTAGTGTTAGGGTTTGAAACCCTAACATGGTATTTCCCTCCTTTTTACAGTTTGATATCAACCCTGATTAAAGCATTAACATAGTTTTTCACCAAATCATTTCCTTCCTTTTTTAAGTTTTTTTTTAACCAACTAATTATTTTACCAGGTGAGACACACTAAGCTGAAAGCTTGTTTGCAGGTGCAACCTGGGAGCACAGGAAGTTAAGTGACTTGCTCAGGGTCACACAGTATGCACCTAGGGGCTGTGGATTCAAACCCAGGTCTCCAGATTTGCAGCTCAGAGCCTTAACCCACTGCGCCATACTGCCTCCTGTGAAAGTAGTTTAAGTAGTGTAATTATAGCCTTATTTGCCTGTGTGAGTGCATGGTCCTCTGGGCCCTTTGCTCCCACCCATCTATAATTTTTGAGATAGAGCTTGTATCCTTATGTACCTGTGGGAGCACAGTGCCCTCTATAGATGTGTATACGTATGTCACTGTGGAAGGAGCTGTGCTTCATTATGGGACAACAGTGACCAAATTGGCTGCATAACCATCTTATTACCCCACCTCATGTACCTGGTACAGAAAATGTTTGAATGCCCACCAAAACATAATTCTGTGCAACTACAATGCCATTCTGTGCTACAGATGTGAAAACATATTGTCAACGAAACTGACAGCATAGTCTTGTTATTACCCAACCTCATGAATGCTGTGTTGAGAATTTTCAAATCCCCACAGAAACATAATTTCATGTCACCACAACATCATTCTGTGCCAGAGGTGACAAAACACGTTTTGACCAGGATTTGAGATATGACAGCTGTTATGTTCATGCAGTGATTTAAAAAATGGCTATGGTGAAAAGTTGGGGTGTAAATATTTAACATTTTTGAAGTTATGAGTGAGCGTAGTTAAATGTAAATGCATGCTCATAACTTTTCTAATTTTATGTATTTTGGAAGCTAAAATTCAATATCAAAAGGGTGCCATAATGCAGCTGAGGCACAAAAACCCAGGAGCTGGATACAAGCTAGGAGGGAGGACATCAGGGTTACAGAAGAGAAGGATTTGGGAGTAATAGTATCTAGTAACCTCAAGAAGGAAACCAATGCAGCAGGGCAGTGAGAAAACAAATAAGATGTTGCCATGTCATAGCAGGGGCATCACTAGAAGACGGATGGAGGTACTGGTGCCCCTCTACTAAAACCATGGTGAGACTGCACCTGGAGTATGCAGTCCAGTTCTGAAGGCCACATCTAGTAGACATACAAACATGGTGGGGGGTCTAGAGAAGGTGATCTAAGATGGTGCAGGATATGAAGATAGACTATACAAGCAGAGATGTAGTGAACTGGGGCTGTACTACTTGGAAACTAGAAGGAACAGAGGGACATGATAGAAACTTTCAAATCTGTCAAGGAGACAACAAGGTGAAGGCTGGGAATCTACTAGAAAGGAAGGATGGTGTGGTAACTAGGGGCATGGCTTGAGATTGCAGGGGAGATTCAGAGGCAATGTGAGGGACAGTTCTTCACAGAGAGGGTGGTTGAGGCATGGAACAGACTTCCGGAGGATGTGGTAGGAGCCGGAATGGTGGCAGAGTTCAAGATTGCATGGAACAGGCATAAGGCAATTCTAGTGGGGGTAGGAGGAAGTAAGCTGTTTAACTAGAATCTGCAGTTTATCCATCAGGTAGGGAAATGGGGTGACTGGGTTGGCCAAGTGGTCCTTATCTGCCATCAAATTCTATGTTTATATGTTTCTAAGGACTGTGTGGAAGAGGAAAGGGTCACCAGTAGGGGTGGAATAAATGAATGGGTGAAGAGGGCAGCCTTCTTATGGCCCCACCTCTTGAACAAAGGCAGTGAACATTTTCAATACACATCCAAAAGGTGATTTCAATAAGCAACAGAGAAATCACCTTCAGGACAGATTTACAAAATACCAGTGACATTGTCCATGAGGTGGGGTCTCCATAAAGCCATGTTGAAAATTTGGTGTCAGAATATGCAAAATGGCCAAGTTATGTATCAGAATTTAAAAACCTTGAAATACATTGAACCTTACCTTATCTTAGTTTCATATTTTAGTTGCTGATTCCAGCAACAAGATGTGTCTTTGATTGGAGAGTGGATATTAAACCTGGGGCCTGTTCAGGTAAGTGAAGGTGTATGGGGATGTACTGGGTGGTGTGGAGTGATGTGGTCAGTCGGAGGTGGGGTGGGTGGCAGATCAGTGAGGGACCATTTTACTGGCATGTTTTATAAAAACATTGAGGATTGTTTTCTTTATTTCAGGTACTGGGGCAGCATTGGTGAGTGGGGGGCACCACTAGAAACCAGGAAAACGGATAAAATGGTGACAGCAATTGGAGGGTTGGGGTGCCACTAGACACCAGGAAACACAGAGATAAAATGTGGACAATGATCGGAGGGTGGGGGTTCTATTCCTAGAATAAAACTACTCATCCCCTGTTGCTATCTGATCTTCTAAGAGTGGGTAGCTGGTTTCTAGTTATGCCATTTTCAGCAAAGCACATTTATTTATTTTTTATTTATTTAGTTTTTGTTGACCGGTAGTGCACTAGACAAATCCTGCCTATTTTTAGGCATGACCACTGGGAGGATACAGATGAATGCTAACTGACCTTGAACCAGATTTAGCTGTTGGTGGTATTTTTAGTGAATGAGGGAAATTTGGCCAGGACACCAGGAAAATTCGCCTACTCTTTTCGATAAGTGCCATGGGATCTTTAACATCCACCTGAACTACCACCAATCCAGGCAGATGGGACCTCAGTTTAACATCCTGTCTTGATCCTGGAGCCCTATTAATTTATTTTAATAATTGACCATCATTTTTTTCAGTGGGTGACTTGCAACACGTGGCTGCTCAATGTAAAATAAAACATACCCATTTTTAGTGATGCTTCTCTCTGCCTTTTGTAAGTTGACAGTTTGAAAGCTTCTGCTCTGTCCCCAGGACTGGAATCTAAATAGACTGCAACTTACGATCAGTGGCTGTGCCTCACCTGACACCCCCAGATCTGAGACTGCTTTGTCAGTTTTTCTCATGGGGGGACACACATACAGGTCATGATCAGAGTCCCTCCAACCCCTTCACCTGATTGGTGGCCAAGGGACTGCAGGGCTGCTTTTCTTTCATACAGTGCTTATATGCAATGTAGAAAATAACATGATATGGGGTTCACAGCAGTTTGTAATAAAGAGAAAATGGCTTTTGGTAGGGACTATATTGAACCTTCAACTTTTGAATTATGCTGAATGGAAAAGATAAATCATTAACAAGGACCAGTCCTGTGTTTCCCAAGGAAAGAAAAAAGCTTTTTGAAGGAAATGGGAACAACCAGGTAAGACACTTGAACAGAAAGAGATGGATGTGCAATTGTGCATACCTAACACTGCATTATATTCCAAGAACAAAGCTATCCATCGCCTGCTGCTGTCTGAACTTCTAACAGTGGTTTGCCAGTTCTCAGGTTTGCCATTTCTCAGCGTCGCACATATGAAGTCCTGTCTTGGTTCCAGAGCCCTATTAATTGATTGTAATAATTTACCATCTCTTTTTCAGTGGATAACTCGCATCATGCGGCTATGCACTATATAATAAAACATACCCATTTTTAGTGATGCTTCTTCTACCTTTTGTAGGTTGGCGGTTTGAAAGCTTCTCCTCTATCCCTAGTATCGGCAGCTAAATGGATTGCAACTTATGATCAGTGGCTGTGCCTCACCTAACGCCTCCTCTCTCCAGATCCATGGCTGCTTGTCGGTTACTTCTCATGGGGTGGGGGACATATATAGCTATAATCAAAGTTCACATTTCCATTTAATTTAGACATTTGGATTTGATTTATCACTCCTAAGTATTGCAACAAGCAATAAAGGATTTTCCTTCACAAAAGATTTTTTTCATGACTCATGATACAAAAAGTTTCTTTTGTATCTTGCAGTCATGAAAAGGATTTAAAAGCTAGCAACAAACACATTCAAGGGACATTTTTCCAACATTTAAGCACAGAATCCACCTAAGCAGGGTACCAACGGGCCACATAGATGTGTTGTGTTCTCTCCATGATGTTATTTTGTGGCTTTTAGAAATTAAAAATGAAAAAATGGAAACAAGACGGTGGCAAATGAAAAAGGAATATTCCAATATGAAACAGGACTCTTTTTCTGTTTCATACAGCTATCTTGAACAGCTTACTGAGCATGCTCAGAAATTATTTTTTCAAAATTAAAAATTCAATAACTTTGAAATGGCTTATTATTTTTCACCAGTCTAGCAAATCTGTGGACTAGTCCTTTTCTGCCCTGAAAATTTCAGAACAAGATTCTAAACTGTCTGGGCTGTAGACAAGTTCAAAGAAAAACCCAGCAAAGTCAATGACCAAAAGTCATTTTTCACCTTTCTGTAACTCGAAACCACACATCCAATTGGAACGTAACTTGGCACATCCAGGGATCTACCATGCGACAGTGTATACAAATTTCATGCAAATCCGTTGAAAAATTACAAAGTTATTAAAGTCAAAATTTGGGATTTAACATTGAAAAGTGCATACTCCACCCTAACTATAGGGATGAGACCATGCCCCTATAATACATTATTTGCAAAACTGCAATGCACCAGCTAGGGTAACTTATCACCACAAAAGTGGGGAAATATGGTGTTAGAGTTTCTCACCCTAATGCCCCCTAAGCAGCAAAAGGAACAAACATTAGGGTTTTGGGTCTCTGGAGTCTTGGTGAAGCAGTGGTGGGTTCTTCCTTGGGGTTTGTCTTCCTAATGCTCTCCCTCCTCGTGGGCCCTGCGTGAAGAAAGGAGATCGTGTGATGTTGTTTGCTCATGGAATGTGGTGGCATTAGGACTTACAACCCCAAGAAAGACTCCACTACTGATTTGCCAAGACCCAGAGACCCCAAACCCAAATAATTGTTCCTTTTGCTGCTTGGGGGTTGGGGTCATTAGGTGAGAAACCTTATGCCACATTTCCCTACTTTTGTGGAGTTAATGTAAGTTGCCCTAACTGGTGCATTAATGCAGTCTTTTACAAAGAATTTCCTTACTTTTTAGATAGTATGATTGACTCCTCATTTGCCTAGAGTAGACAACTAATTCCCTTTCTTTTTAAAATATATACATGAATGGTCAGCTGGCCTTATTAGCATAATAAAACCACAATCAGCCATTGAAGCATATACTGCAGAGTACCCAGGGTTCCAACATGATCATATGCCATACTTTCAATTACCAGTTACAGTTTTAAACACACACACACTATAACAGAATGAACAACAGAATATCTCACCTCTCGATACTGCAACTTCAGATACAAGGTTGGGAGAAGGCAGAAATGAAGGAAACAACGGTTTTACAAAGTAGTAGTTCATGAGCCTATATCCATAGCAAGCACTTGGAGTAGTTCGAGTTCCATATGGAGGAAAATGGAAGTCTGAGTCTTGTTAAACAAGAGAGGCAGTTCTGTTAACTGACAAATTCAAACTCACTCATTTGTTCCGTTGTTTTTGTATTTGTTTTATTGTGAGAATATTTGTATCTTCTCAAATGATACACAAACACACACACACACACACACACACACACACACACACAATATGCAAACCAAGTACTGTAATCTTTTCAGCTCCCTTTCATGTCATCATAGAAACTCCAAAACATTGATCAACTTTCATACAATGTTTGAAATGCAAGTATCCCTAAATCCATCATTATGGTTGCACAGAACACACACCTTAAAGGGTTGCCAACTGTTAAACATGAGAAGTCCGCATTTGCTGTTGCCAAAGTACAATGGAATCCTATGCAGTTCAAGTGAGTCAATTTATTTCTAAGCCTTACCTTTAACCTGCACATCATACTCTGCTATAATCTCTTTATCCTTTTAACCTGATTAGTGTTGACATGTTTCTAGTCCTTTTCAGTCTGTCATAAATCAAGTCAAAAGTGATGATTTCAAGGAGATTTATCAGTAGCGACTCCAGCAAAGCAAGGGATTCGAGCAGGAACCAGACACTAAACCATGCTCAACAAAGAGATGAATGAAGCTGGTGCTAAGAAAGTCCGCTTCTTCCTCACTTAATGCCCAGTTCAAGACTTCAGTAATGGTCATGCTGCCATTTTCATCATCCTATACATGGCTACTGTGGTCTAAAAATAAAGAATGATCTAACACCCCGAAGCTAGAGGCTCTTGATTGCTTCTCAGCAGCATTTAGCAGACAGATCCCATTCCTAACCTGACTGTTAGACAGCAGTGTTGACTGACTTCAGGCACCAGCACTTGAGCCCTAAATTCATAACTGAGCAGCCCCACCACTATCTCAGAACAGACACAGCCCAGAGGGCTGCTGTTTTCTATCAACAAGTGCAGGGGATTTTCTACCCAGCTGATTACATCTGAGTTCTTGCCATTGTAGCTAAAACCTCAGAAAAGTTTCCCCTCAATTGCGCAGAGGACACCTTCTGCAGAACATTCCCTGGCAGCTGAGTCCCTGAGTCCAACACGTGCATACCAGCTTTCCACCACTGATTTTCAAGCAGTGCAATGTTCCAATGGTAAATCCCAGTGGGGTAGCAAGCTCAGCTGGCATTTCCTCAGAAGATGCAAAACTCACCTTGTGTCTCAAACCAAGGGAGTGATGGAAGTGACAGTATGTTGTATATTGCAGTACACAAGGGAGCATGTGATGCTGCTCTTTGTTCAAATGACGGTCAGTAATTCTGGGATATATTAACATCTCTAGCAACCCATTGGTGTGGTACAACTCAGTTTGGGAGGCTATATTTCTATGACTACTCTCTTTAACAAATCATGGGAAGATAGGGTGGTACCTGAGGACTGGAGGAGGGCAGATGTGATTCCTCTTCACAAAAGTGGGAGCAGGGCAGGCAGGAAACTACAGACCAGTTAGTTTGACCTCAGTGGTAGGGAAAATGATGGAATCACTTCTGAAGGAAAGCATTGTTGAGTACCTAGAGGCCAGTGGGGCACAGGACCCAAGGCAGCATGGATTCACGATGGGAAGGTCATGTCAGATGAATCTAATAGATTTCTTTGAGTGGTGACCAAAGTAGTAGACCAGGAGGTACTGTGGACATGGCCTACCTAGATTTTAGCAAGGCATTTGATACAGTCCCACACAAAAGATTAATAAACAAGTTAGTCAGTCTTGGAGTGGGTCCCAAGGTGGTAGCCTGGATAAAATTGGTTGGACAACAGGATGCAAAGGTTAGTAGTAAACGGAGTCCACAGTGAAGAAAGGAGAGTTACTAGCGGGGTACCGCAGGGTTCAGTACTGGGCGGTCCTTTTAATGTCTTTATAAGTGACATTGCAGAGGAACCGGAAGAAAAGTATGTCTCTTTGCAGACGACACAAATATCTGCAACAGGGTTGAGACACAAGATGGAGTGGAAAGGATGAGAAAGGACGTGGCAAGGTTGGAGGAATGGTCAAATGTATGGCAGCTTAGATTCAATGCAAGAGTGCAAGGTAATGCACCTGGGAAACAAAAACCCAGGAAGAGTACACAATGGGGGTGAGATACTGACAACAATAAAAATGGAAAGGGACCTAGGGGTAATTATATCTGATGACCTAAAGGTGGGCAAGCAATGTGAGAAGGCAGTAAGGAAGGCTGGGGGATACTGGGATGCATAGGAGAGGCATCAACAGTAGAAAACAGGAATTTGTTATCCCTCTGTACAGACAGTTGGTGAGACCCCATCTGAGTACTGTGTGCATTCTGGATACCCCATCTCCACAAAGACATAGACAGAGTGGAGGCTGTCCACAGAGGGCAACCAGAATGGTGCAGGGCCTGCACCAGAAGACATATGAAGAAAGGCTAAAGAGGTTTAATATGTATATCCTTGAGGAAAGAAGGGAGAGGGGGACATGATAGAAAACTTTCAGGTACCTCAAGGGAATCAACAAAGTCCAAGAGGGTAGTATCTTTCAGAACAAGAGATGTGCAAGAACAAGGGCACAATTCAAGATAGAGGGGGACGGCTCAGAGGTAATGTGAGGAAGTATTTTTCATGGAGAGGTTGTGGATGCATGGAACAGCCTTCCTGAGGAGGTTGTGAAGTCAAGAACAGTGGGAATTCAAGAATGCATGGGACAGGCATAAGGCAGTCCTAGTGGGGGTAGGAGGAAGTAGGTTGTTGGTTAACTAGGGATCTGCAGCTTATCCGTTAGGTAGGAAAATGGGCAGACTAGGTGGGCCAAGCAGTTCTAATCTGTCGTCAAATTCTATGTTTCTATGTTGCAGTATTTCAAGCTCCCATTTTGCAGTTGATCTGGTGATAAACACAATGCATGTCATACAGTACGCCATCCAAATATTGAGGAAAATATTCCATTCACATAGATGGGAAGTGTCTTTGTTTAACAGCCACAGCAGCAAGTTTCTCATGAAAAGAATACTGTTTAACAGGGACATTGGTGCCAGAACAGTTTGAAAAGTGGTCAGGCCAAAGATATAAGAGGTAAATTATCCCTATTAAATACATTAACATGATTGCAAAATTAGTGAGCCACTTATGAAAGTGGTAGGGCCATGGACCTAGTGGCCCCCCATGTTCCGGGCACCTATAAACAGGGATGCAATGGAGGAGTGGGGCACCCACAAGACACCATGAGAAGCAGGCTCACTTCCTCTCACTGCAGCCCTTGGCACGAGTTCCAGCTGTGGCTGCAGAAGTCAAGAAAGTCCCGCTGTTCTCATACAGAGAATGTGGTTCAACAGCTCCTTTAATTAATCTGGGCAGCCTGGGTCATGAGCTGCCCAGAAATTTATTTTTGCATTGTTTTTTAAAATAACTCCAGAATCTAGCAATATGGATCCCATTTAGCTAGATTCAGGTGTTTGTTTTTAAAAAGACACACATTTTTTATGTATTTTGTAAGTTTTTTAGTTTTAGGAAGGAAAAACAAGATGGAGGTCTCATGGCACAAAACAATGCTTCTCGGGTTAGAGCAAGTGGTGCAAAATAAAAAGTTCCTGATATCACCTTTTCATTTCACACCAACACATCATCTCAAACCCTACTGCACATGTGCAGAATGGAAAACTTAAACTTTAAAGCCTTATAGCTCAGGAAACATTTAATGCCCCACTTAGCACACCAACTATCCTAGCCTATCCTGTCCACCCTTTCCTTTTCCTTTCCCTGCCCTACCCCTTTCTCCTGTCCAGGCCTGCCCACCCTGTTTTCTCAGTCTTCACTCTGCCTTATATTCCATAGGCATGCCCCACTCCAAGCGATACCTAGGCCTACTTCCTGTTCAACCAACCCTCTCTGGTTCTTCCTCCTAACTGACAAAAATGACCTCTGGTTTGCCCATCTCTTGCCGGCAGAGCCAACCTCCGGTTGCTCACTCCAGCATTCTGCTCCAGTCAGTCTGACTTATCAATGTAATGGTGACATCTATTTTGCGCCTATTACTGTTATCCTCCTTAACTATTGTTTACTGTCTAACTCCCCAATCGGAACTAGTAGCTTGCAATCAATGTTATTTGAACTCTTTATTGTATCTCCTCTCTGTGATTATTGTATTGTACTGTGGTGTACTTATTAAGATGTGGAACCCGTAAAGACTCTCTGATTCATAGGTACTTGTAATCCGAGATTTCAATACATAAATAAAACAAATAAATATTTTTTCACCAGACCTATCAAAGGCACTACCTTAGGGCATGATACATGTCCCCTGCATGTTTAGGAAAAAGTCCATTCCATGTAGGCTGTAGGTGAGAGAAAAAACATGTTAAGTATAGTAAAAAGGTAGAATTGATTAGAAATTGCCATATGCAGATCTCAGAAACCACATAAGGTGCCATCACAAAACTTTTCGGATCTCAAGACCTTGCCTGCTACACTACACATGGAAACTGTCAGCTAATTTTGTCAAATGGTGCCAAAGATATTAATGTGCAAAGTTTGGGGTTTAACACTGAACAGACTACTCAACCCTAACTATAGTGGCACTATGGTGGCATTAGATAGATAGATAGGTAGGTGAGTAGTAGATAGACAGACAGATGTGTGCATGCATGCATGTCTGTGTATATGCAGTATCAGAGAGGAAACTCTGGCAAATATATGTGTTATCTAGAGGGTGTCAGACCTAGAGTGAGGATATTGCATTTATCTTCACAATAGGTCAAAAGTGCTGGAACTTATTCAGATGGTAGATGGGGATCTGCTGGAGTTGCAGTGTGAGCAGCACAATTAGAATTTGGCTGCTCAGTTGTGCACTTCCCACTCAGCAGTTTCATTGCTTTTCTGCAGCATACTGAATCCTTTCACTTTCTACCCAACTTATATTAAAAAGTCGTTGCTCATTTAATCAAAAGGAAAACAAAGTGGAAAGGAAGGGAGGGAGAAAGCTGTAGCTCAATTAGTGTCTATGGTGATAATGTTGAAGGAAAATGGGCAGAGTGGGCTGGTCAAGCAGTCATCATCTGCCGTCAAATTCTGTGAATGTTTCTATGTTTCTGTGTTACATACATTATTTGTTCAATGTCTGTTATTAGTGTAGTACTTGTGTATACTGTAAAATATTGGTCTTTCTCTGTTCCATGCTTGGTAGATACACTGGGTGGAGTGTAGGAATAGAGGCCTTGCACCAAGGGTGAGTAGAGTGCCTGAGGAGGAGGAGGAAGGGATGATGGTGGTTGCTTTAAAACATTTTAAGCAACAACTGCAAGAAGAGTCTGCCTTTTATTCGAATGTGGAGGAGCAATCCCCACATTGAACCTTGAGCTTCAGTCCTCCAGTTCAATGTTTATTGAATAGAGTAGTGCTTGTGTATACTGTAAAATGTTGGCCTTTCTCTATTCCCATCCTTGGTAGATAAGCAGGGTAGCATGTAGGAAACAGAAGGCCCAACAGATTCTCTCCTCCTATGCATGGAGAGTGGCATCAGTAGCATGGAGAAGAGGAAAAAACCCTCTGGAGGAAACCTCTACGGACCCATGACTATTGACTTGACCATCCTCAGGACAGCCTAAAGGAGATGATCCTAAATGCCTGAAATGTATTCTGATTCTGGTCTAGGATGTAGCATTCACAGTGATGAAGTTCATCTTCCAAATCTTTGACAATGTGTGCAGGAAAGTCATTTCTTGAGGCTGAAGAAGCTGATCCAGTCCAGAAGAAGGTCTTGATAATGAATATGGTTTAAGTCCAGCCATTGAAGAAAAGGTTCAGACATAATCCAGGAACTATTTGTGGTCATAGGTAATTGTTTTTTGAGATTAAACAGAGGATGTGAGGGATCCGAACATGAGGAAGTGCATGCAGATGAGCTACTGAATTCCAATAATTACAGGACCGATTATAAGTTATGTGCATTCTTAACATAAACTGTCAGTCTTTGAAGAAGATAACAGCCTGATATACTGATCAGCCCCTTTTGTAAATTGGTGATTTTAAGGACAATGGCAATGAAGGATGATGAGATAATGAATCCACCGGTGCAGGAATGTAAAGAAGGCTAGACAAAATAAGAATTATGTTTCATTATGGAGGCATCCACAGGAGAAGAGGTCCAGGATTCACAAAGCTTTGTCTGGGGCAAACTGGGCTTTATGAATAGCTGGTATTCACAAAGCTCAGTTTGCACCTAGTCAAAAGTAGATGAGGAGGGCTGAAATGCAAATGAGGGAGGGACCTGCATATTCCAGCAACTCATTAACTAAGGATTTGTTCCATGCAAGGGCCTTTGCAAAGGCATTTGCATGAAGCAATTACCACTGAAAAGAACCTTGTGGTAATCTGTGCAACCCTAGTAGTGTGCAGAGATACTGTGCCCCCCCACCAGCCTCCCTGGTCCCTGATCGCCCACCCCATCTAGTATATATACTGTTACATAGTGTAGTGGTCCCTCCCAGTCCCCATCTCCTGATCTCCCACCGTTAATAATAAAATAGTTTTCCATAGTGTAGGGTCCTTCCATTGCCCGATCACCTACCTGATATGAAATATAATGTCGTTCCATAGTGTAAGAACCAATGGGCTTGTAGTGCATACTGTGCGCTGTCATTGGCAGTTCAGATGACTGGCAGCCCGTGAAGATGTGAGGAGGGCTGTGCTGCTCACCAACCAGCAGCCTTGTTGGGGCAGGGGAGAGGTATGTAGTTACTGGAGTGGTGGAGGTTGGGGGCAGGGGAGAGGCAGTATGTAGTTACTGGAGTGGGTGGAGGGTTGGGGAACACTACACTACAGAAATGATGTTGAAAAATATTATGTGGGAGATTGGGCACCGAGGTGGAACACTGCACTATAGAAGCATTTTCTTTATTATGGGATTGGGGAGGGACAAGGGACCACTACACTATGGAAAGACATTATATTTCATATTGAGTGGGAGATCTGGCAATGGGTGGGACCCTACAATAAAAAATATTTTTATTATTAATAGGTGGAGATCAGGGACCGGAGGGACCCTACACTATGGCAAATGTTTGGTACATTACGGAAGGAGATCGGGGACCGGGGAGGAACTATACAGTATGGAATATTATTTGTTCTTACTGTTGGGTCCATGGTAGGGGTGGGGAGGCACCACTGGACTACAGGAGAATGGGGTTGCATGGGGCTTGGGCTGCTGAGGGACCCACCCTGCCACACTAATGGAATGCAATGAGCTCATAATGGGCATGCTAATGGCCACGAGTGGCTTGTATGCCCAATGCACTGATTGCATGGCTTCTTTCATGAACTGCACTTCAGCACCTGAGCGCTATTGACTGCAGGGCCATTTTCCTGGATGGCTGTGGGGTAGTGCCACTGGGTATTCTACAGCTATTCCTGGTGCACTATCTGACTGTGAATAGCTCCATTGCCCACCAGCACAGCAGCAAAGTGCAGTGCAAACTTTTACACCCACTTTGCGTTCTTTTTGTGAATCCTGGCAGAGGAGTTTAAATGATTGAAGCTCTTGGATACCGAGCTGAAGAGCGTAAGTGAATGACTGAAGAATAGAGACCACGAGGACGGAGTATGCTGTGTGGATGAGAACAGGACACCTGACAGGTGCAGCTTAATTGTTCCATACAGTACTTTGAGGCTGGATAACAAGACAGAAATGCTAGCATATTTTAAAGTCGGCAGAAATATTCATGAAGGACTTCAATGTGCAGAATGAGGATACTTTTCATGCTGTAGTATAAGTAGCTCAGGTGGCAGAAGCTAAGGTGGCCCACATGTGGCATTGACTCGGTAGTGATTAAATTCTAACAGTTTGGGATTGCAATAAAGGAGAAGTCTTAACTGAGTATGCTGAATGATGGGCAAAGAAATGGCTGACATTGGAAACAAGAAAACACACTGGCTGCATTATTTGAATACTCTGATATGGGACCATTTCGTGTGAAATTGTGATTTAAGATGACCAAGTCATTTGTGCATGAACTGCATGATGGAAAAGAATAAGAACCTGCCTTTGTTTATAGTATCCACTGTGGACTGATATGAGGAAAGCTGAATACTGTCTGAAAGGACCAGTGATGATCCCAAGGAAGGAGACTGACATGACTGGGTAAACTTGAAGAGGAGAGATGACTTCAAAAAGTAACATACTAAGAAGCCAGCAGAGTAGGCTTTATGGTCTATCAAGTCTCGTCTGGGATCAGTGCCCATTCAGGGCACCTTTGCTGCCTCCCTCCCCATGAGGTTCTCCACCCCTTCTCCTGACTGGGCCCCCAATGCTGACCCTGCTAAAATGCACCCTCCCATACCTATCCCAGCCCTTCTTGAACCCCTTCAGAGTATCTACAGCCACCAATTCCACAGGCAGAGCATTCCAGGGTTCCACCACCCTCTCAGTGAAGTAGCGCCTCCTGGTCTTCCCCTGAGTCTCCCACCTGACAGCCTGATTGGGTGCCCCTGAGTGGCCCTTCCTCCTTCAGAAGGAAACCCTATTCTGGCTTACCTATTAATCCCCAAAGATATCTGAAGACCTCAATCATATTCCCTCTGTTCTCCTCTCCTCCAGGGAGTACAAGTTGAGCTCCTCAAGTCACTCCTCATGGGACTTCTCCCCAGACACTGTATCCTGGTTGCCTCCTCTGGACCCTCTCCAGGAGTGCAACATCACTTTTTAAGCACAGATGCCAACACTGCACACAGTATTCAAGATGCGGTCTAACCAGGCAATTGTATAGCAGCAGGAGCACCTCCCATCTTCTCGAGGTTATCTCCTGGCTATGCACCCCAGGATTTTATTCACTCTAGCCACAGCCCATGCACACTGCTCTGAGTTGTTCATTTTGGCATCCACTACCACCCTGAGGTCCCTCTCCCACTCAAAGACTGCAGTGTCACCCTCTCAAGGTGTACACATGAGCTGAGGTCTTGGCCTCCAGGTGAAGACCCTGCACTTCTCAATATTAAATCTCAGTTTCCAGGTGCACGAAAACACCTCCAATACCTCCAGGTCCCCTGCAGGGCTAACCTACCCTCCTCCCCATCCACCACCACCCCAGCTTTGAGTTATCAGCAAAGAGGCTCATCTCACTTTGTTATCATTTCTGATATCTGAGATATAAATGTTAAACAGGAGTGGTCCCAGCACCGATCTCTGTGTGATTCTGCTAATGAACCTCCTGGGAGATGAAACCTTCCCTTGAGCAATACCTTCTAAAATTGCCCCCAGCCAATTCCCAATCCACCTGACCATCTGCTCCCCACCCCCATACCCCTCAGCTTCTCCGGCAGCCCAGGATGTGCACAGTTAAATGCCTTGCTGAAGTCTAGAAAGTGGACATCCACCGACCTGCCCTGGTCCAACGCTGTCGTCACCAATTGTAGAACTCCACAAGGCTGATCTGACATAATCTGCCCTGAACAAAGTCATAGTGGCTATCATCCAGGTAGCCCTTGCCCAGAAATACCTCCAGCATCTCCTTCAAGATGACCGCCATCACCTTACCCACCACCGGTGTCAGGTTTACTGGTTCTGTAGCTTCCTGGCTCCTTTCACAGCCACCCTTGTGAATAGGCATGATGTGGGCCATCCTCCAGTCCTGAGGCACCCATCCCCACTGAGGAGGAGGAGTTAAAGAGGTTGAACCAGAGGTGCAGGACATCCACCGGCTCCTTCAGCATCCTGGGATGAAGTCAAAATGGGACCGGTGCCAGCTCCACTCTTAGGGACTTGAGAGCTTCCACACTCTACCGATGGGAGTTCATCATCCATGGCATCCCCACCAGCAGGACCCCAGCCCAACCCCATGCAATGCCACCCCACCATCCTCCCTAGTGAAGACCGAGGCAAAGTAGTCATTTAGTCTCTGCCTGCTCCCTGCCTCCTCCACCGACCACTCCTGATCTCAATCTACTAGTCTGCCCTTCCCTTTCTTCCCTTTTCTCTCCTGATATACTTGAAGAATCTTTTCATCTCTGCTAATTCCCTGAGCAAGCCTTCATTCCCTCCTCATTTTGCCAACCTCACCACCCTGATGACCTTCCTTGTGATTTCATCATACTCCCTTGTCTATAACCTGACATGAACACCTGTATCGGCTATAGGCTTATTTTCCCTTACCACCTCCTGGATCTCCCTTATCCACCAGCTTAGCTTCCTGGCTCTACCAAACTTGCGTCTCTCCTTTGTGCATGCCTTGGTAGCTTCCAGGATCCCCTTAATAACTTCCCACTGACTCTCTGTGTCCACGCCAGGCCTGATCCCATCTAAGTAGCCACTAAGGATCCACTCCATACCCTTGAAGTCCACACCCCTAAAGTTGACTACCATCATTTTCATGTGATCCACTCCCCCATGTCCAGAAAAAACAGACAGTGGTGTGATCACTACCCGCCAGTGGGGCCCCAACCACAAGGTCCTTGATGAGGTCACAATTGACAGGACCACATCTAGGATGCTACCTCCCTCATTGGGTCAGTCACCAGCTGGGTAAGGAATGCATCCTGGAAGACAGCTAGCAGATGCAATGTCTGGAGGCTAGGGAGCAGTGATCCATGAGTGTGCAAAGTTAGTAGGATATCCATGTGTTAGAGATATATTGTTGTATATTTTTGAAATGCAAGACAAAGAAGGATCTTTGAAGAATATCAGACAGATATTCCAAGGAGGTACAATTGGGACCATGAAGCTAGATATGATTTGCCTTTTGCTGTGAAATGGATATAGAGGTGCAAGTCTGCAACCGATGATGCCAGTGCCAATAGAAACGACATAGAAGGACCGACCTTGAGGAATCATTGTCATTGAGAAGCTGAGATATCCCAAGGAGGAAGTAAGTTCACATTTTTGAGTGGAGGATCGGTTCAAAGGTGACTCTAGTAAATCTTGGGTCCTGTGGAGCTTATCGGAGTATGGTTACATACACTCTGAATCCAATAAGATGCAGAGTAATGATCCTGTGGAGTTTATCCAGAGGTAATGGCTTCCATACAGTCTGAATCCATTAAGATCATGCTGAATTTCTTGAAAAGAAAGGTTGCCATGCAGTCTGGATCCTATAAGATGCTGAGGAATGATCTTGTAGAATTTATCGAGAGGAAATGGCTGTCATGCCATCCAAATCCATAGATGCCAAGGAACGATCATATGGAGATTCTCTGGAGGAATGGGACTTCCATATTGTAAGTTCTGAATCCAATGAGATGCTGAGCAATTTGAGGAGTATCACTAGACCAAGTTTTGCTCATCAGTCTGAGGACTAATTGGCCATAGGACGGCTGGACAGGAGCAGTAGCACCAGCTGCAGGAGGAAAATCTAGCAGATCAGCAGGAGAAGTAATGAAGCAGATGATTGAGTGCTGGATGGAGATAAATGCTTGAGTAATGCCCAAAAGAAAGACAGGAAATCAAATACATGAAGCCCTGGGCTGCTGAAGTAGCAGGACGACATATAGCATGACTGGAGGAGTCCATCCAAGACATGCCAGACACCAGAGAATGGAAGCAGGAGGGCCATTTTGGCTTTCAACAGGGGTGCAACAACTGGTCAGAGGGGCTATGGAGGTGGATCCAGGTGCTGAAAAACAAGAAAAAACAATGACTCCTGCGGTGAGGGGGCGACTGCCTCTCTGCCCCCAAATGGCACCCTGGATGGAAGAAACAGGAATCAGCCAAAATGTGTCCATGAAAGCAGCTGATGAGAGCCAAGAGTTGGGGTCAAAATTTCCAGAGATTGACAGTGCAGAACAGTCTTGAATTAAGCAATGACGCAATACGAAATCCATGGGAGAAGCAACATAACAGATAGGGAGGCAATGCCTCACAGCTGAAGAAAATTGAAACAGATCCAGTTGCAGAATAGGCAGGAAGTTGGGATGAAAGCAGATACAGATGAGTAATCAGGAGTCTAGGAGCTTCAGACAACAATGCAGAAATTACACCTGCAGGAGACAAAGCATGGTGTGAGGCACAGAGCAGAGATGGCTCCAATGTGAATGGAGTAGAGACATGGATGAGAGCTCAGAAGAGCAGGAATGTCCAGAGCACTGCTGATGGAAAAGATGGCAGCAGGAGCTAATGAGTCAAAGACTGGAGTACGGGGCTAGGAAGAGAGTTACGAGGGCTGATAAGCAGGAGAGTAGGATTGAAGCTGGAAGGAAAGCCGAGCCAGGAATTTCAGAATTTCAGACAATGAAAGAGCTGGTTGGATCCACTACCCAGAACAGGATAATGCTGGGAATCTAGGACAAATCATTCAAGTCCGGGGTGTGAGCAGAAGCCAAGTAATGGAGAGCCTGTCTGTTGGAGGTTGGCAACTAGGTGAGAAGAGCCCCATCTTCAGTGGTGTAGTTCAGTTAGAAGCCCACAGATGGGCTGGAGGAGCCAAGGAATAAGTCAGAGGACCTTGCAGGACTTTTTTGAACTGAAGCATAAAAGCAGGAGATGAGGAGAATGCCATGATGCCAGTATGCTGTCGAACTGCTGGTAGAGAATGGATTTGATAGAGTGTAGTTGGAAGACACAGACTCCATTCCCAGCAGACAGAGTAAGTCCACCTAATACTTGAGGTAGTATAGCACAGTGGTTTAAGGCTCTGAGCTGCAAACCTGGAGACTTGGGTTTGAACTCACAGCCCCCACTTGCAATACTGTGTGACCCTAAGCAAGTCACTTAACTTCCTTGTGCTCCCAGGTTACACCTGTAAATAAGCTTCAGCTTAGTGTGCCTCTCCTGGTTAAAAAAAAAAAGAAGGCAGAGCTAGTGACGGAGACAGTCAAATTGCTGATGTAGAAGTGTAACTGATAGAGAATGTTATTGGAAGACACAGACTCCCATCCCTAGCAGACAGGGTAAGTCCACCATCACTCAATACCTCAGAAGGTAGAGTTAGGGATGGAGATTGTCAAAGTGTTGGTAGAGAATGGATTTGGTAGAGAATGGAGTTGGAAGACATGGACTCCCATACTGGCAGACTGGATAAGCTCACCATCACTCAATACCTCTGAAGACAGAGTTAGGGATGGACACTGTTGCAGTGCTGGCATAGAAGCATAATAGGCAGTAATTGGAAGACAGCAACTCTTATCCCTGCAGGAGGGCAAGTCCGCCTTCACTTGATACCTCAGAAGGCAGAGATAGGAATGGAGACTGTCAATTTGCTAGTATAGAGGTGTAATTGGTTGAGAATGTATTTGGAAGACATGGACTCCCATCCCCAGTTGATGGGGAAGCCCACTTTCACTCAGTACCTCACAAGGTAGAGGTAGGAATGGAGACTGTCGATTTGCTAGCATAGAAGCACAATTGGAAGAGAATGTAATTGGAAGACATGGACTCCAATCCCCAGTTGACAGGGCAAGCCCACCTTCACTCGATACTTCATAGGGACGGAGACTGTCAAACTGCTGGTATGGGCTTAGCAAGGACAACAGGTGTCTGCTGTAGGAGTTAAGAAAAATAAACTGGACAGGGCAGGATAGTTATCTGGAGGAAGGGTTTAAGGAGGAGGAGGAAAGGGACTAAGAACAACAAAGTAAGTCAAATCTACTCTGCAGTTAAACTGGACAAACTGAAGACATATCAAGGCAGAAGTGCTAGTATGACACAAACTGGTGAGTATAGCTTTAAGGAGGCTGTCAGCTGTGGAAGTGGAGTTAAAACCCATTACTGATAGGCGTGATACTGATACTGATAGCTCTCTGATTGGTACTTTCTGTCCTGACATGCTAGTAATCAGTGCTCTTTTTCCATCATCTGTTTAGGCAGTGCCTGCTCACTCCATCACCATGAATGTCTGATCATGTGGACAGTACCACACAGCTCATCCTGTAAACTCTGAAATGAACTGGATGCACAACAAAGTGATGTATTGATGCACACAAGCCTCCCAAGTGTCACAATATGGAAAACCCCGCTCGCTCATCCTCAACAGTGTTTGCCAATCTAAAAAGAAAATAAGTCATTGAAATGAAAAAAGGACTAAAACACCAAGAAATAATGTCCTTGCATAAACTGAATATGCCATGGCCCCCATTAAAATATCCGTATAGTTTCCCTCATGGCTTTAGCCGTACTGTAGGTAGGGATTCATTGGCACTAACACCCACTCAGTAGTTTCATTGCTCTGCTGCTGCACCAACAGTTTAATTTTCTCCCTCTGTCTCATATTAAAAGTTCTTGCTCAGTTAATTAAAAGTCTGCCTGAAAGCATTACTTACATTATGTGTTCTCTTTTACCTCTGAAACTAAGATCACCAGCTCAGATCCCACCCTCTTACCTCCCTCCACATCCCTGACACATACTGCATCTCTGACAGTCACTTTTGTCCTGATAATGCTGCCAGCCAATGTCCTTTCTCTGGCTTCTCTTTAGGCCACATCGGCCGCCCACCATCATGAATGCCTGATCACTTGTTCAGTGCCACCCAGCTCATCTTGTAAACTCCCCACATGAATCGCAAAGCACAACACAGTGATGCATTTACTTATGCAAGTGCCCCAAGCTTCACAACATGGAGAACCCCACTCAGTCATCCTCAACAGTGCTCAGCCATCTGGAAACAAAGAAAATAAGCTACAGAAAAGAACAAGCATTTACCAAATGCTGAATGTTCACCATTGGTTTTGCTGTTGTACCTGATCTTGCTCGAATGCATTTTTTACTATATTTAAAGTAATGAGGACAGAGAAGAGATACAGTACCTCATTTTTGTGGTGTCCCGCTTTGACACGTTATTAGGTTATAAGTGAGTGAGGACTACGGACTCCTAAAGGCCACTGGACCCCATCCTCCACACAGCATGACAGCAGCCTAACTACAGTCCAGTGAGGACCACAGACCTTTAAAGGCTGGGACCCCATCCCTCCACACAGCCTGACAGTGGCCAAACTATGGGACAATGAGGACCACAGACCCCTAAAGGCCACGGGACCCTATCCCTCAACACAGCCTGACAGAAGCCAAACTACAGGACAGTGAGGACCATGGACCCTAAAGGCCATGGGACCCTATCCTTCCACACAGCCTGACAGCAGCTGAACTACAGGACAGTGAAGACCGGGAACCCTAAAGGTAAGTTGTTCTGCCTCCTGTGCAGCTCCTGCTGTAGGAGTATTTTACCAGCTGCATCATTTTCTGACCTCCAGAAGTGACTGACTGATTGTGATACCACTGTTTCACTCCTCCCAATGCCGGGGCTTCCTACAGTTCCCTTTGGGGGCTTAAGACTATCCTGGCTGTTTGCACTGCTATGCTGCACCTAACACAGCACCTGGTATGCTGCTAGTCTTAGCCTCTTACCTATATGTCTCTGCTTGGCCTATTTTACCAAGTTTTGCAGCCCTGTGTTAGCCACTCTGTGTCTGTAAGCTCATCTGGGTTCTAGCTATGGTTTCAGGCACTGAGCATGTGAAGTGTGTTAGCAACCATTAGACTAGAGTATTTGTGTACCCGGACCCAGCTGTATTGTACTGTTTGATAGCCTGCTCTTCGTTATTTATATATATATTGTGTTGTACTAGTGTTTTACTCAGGTAGCTACTGCCGTTTCCTGTATCTGCCTGTTAGTTTGGAATTACCAGGGCCCACAGCATGTTCGTGGTGTCCTGCTGGCTCTTTCTCCAGGCCCATTGTTCTCCAGCAGACTGCTCCAGGTCATCTCGTCTGCCTCCTGACTCATGCATGCACACTAGGTTGCAGTGCTAGGCCTCTCCTGATCTCTTGTCCTTCCTCCATGACTAATTAGGTCTTTGTTCTCTTCCTCCTTATTACTGGCCGCGGGCCCCATCCCTTCCACACAGCCTGACAGCAGCCAACCACGGGACAGTGAGAACCGGGGACCACTAAAGGTAAGCTGCTCTGCCTCCTGAGCAACTTCTGCTGTAGGGGTGTCAGCCCATCGGCACTTCGAGTCAACTGTCCGCCCCAGGGCATCCCTTAATTTATAGGTAACTTCCTGTCACATGACCCCGCTCAGAGTCAAGTGTCCACTTTTCCCTTAGCAGCTTATCTTCCTCTGCCACTAGGCGATGGCACACATCTTCATCCTTCTCACTCACTACTTTCTTACTCCATCTCACTCCTCTTCCACTCCACCAGGAGGCAGTGTTTCCCATTCCTCTACCCCTGTTTTTCTTATCTTTCAATACTCCTGCCCTATCTTTTCACCCTGACACCATTGTCTTCCCCTCCATCTTCCCTGGTTTTGAACTGATCTCTCAGTCCTCCCACCCCTAGCATTGAACCCTGTACCTTCTGCACCAAGGCTGGGCACCCTACTGCTGTGGTACTGTAGCTCCCTACTAGTGTACGATCTTTTTACCCTTTCTGTTATGATGTCATTCTGTCCGCTAAGTATGCCCCCATTTCCACTCACTCCTCTCACCCGCTTCTTATGGCATACCTCCTCTGGTCCCCCCACAGCCCAACCCCTGACAGGATACTCACCCCCTCCCTACACACCCACCCCACCATCACCCTCACCTACTCACCTCCTCCCACCCCCCATCAAGGCCCCTCACCCTCTCACCCCATAATCAAATGGACACTCCATGGTTTCACCTCTACCTCTCCATACTCCACATCCAGTCATTATCAATCCCTATCAGCATCCACCTGCCCTCCTCGTACTCTCCGCACAGGTCCTCAGGCCTGCTACCTACCCCATTACCCTCTCATTACTCCTCTTTATGTCTGGTAACATACACACCATAACCCTGGACCCCCAGATCTGCTAACCCTGACCTCCCTGTGGGCTATGTATAGCCTTCATGAACATTTGCAGCCTTCCAAAAATATATGATTGCCTCCACGCCTGGATAGTACAACACCAGCCCAATATACTCTATTTGGTGGAGACCTGGCTATCCAGATCCACCCTGACTCTGAAATCTCTGTCCCTGGCTACACATTGCACCTGTCTGACAGAGTTGGGAAATGGGAGTTGTGCGCCAACCTCCAGGAATACCTCCAAGTGCATGATCTCCCCCAAAGGCTGGAGCACAAGCTCTATCCTCAATGACATGCTGGCTCCTCCAGGGCCTATCTGATCATCACCACAGTCTACATTACCCCCGAGACCAGAATACTGAGTTCGATCAACACTGGACTACCTCCTCCCCCCAAGACTGAACAACTAATCCTTGGGGACTTCAACACAAACTGGCTCTCACAAACTGACTCCTTATATAAAGATGCCATAGCAGCCTCGATCTCACACAGCTTGTTACCCACCCAAGGTGCATCAACCCAACCATGAGCACCGCCACCCTGTTGGAACTCATATTCTCCAATCGTCTCTACAAAATAAGTCATACTACAGTATTCCTAATGCACTCAGTGACCACTCATCTGTCCTATGCACCGGTCCTGCAAGACTGAGAAAACTGCCTCCAAAATGGTTTTCCACTGGCTCCTCAAACCTGTCAGGTTAGGCCCTCTCAAAACTTCCTTGCAAATGGGACTGGTCACCTATTACCCTGGTCAGAGACATTGATAGAGCCCTCGACTATTTCACCCACTCATTCAACTATGCCTGCGATATTTATGCCCCTCACCAACGCAACCTGTAAGAGCCCTAACACCCCTGGCTATCACAGGCTCTATTAAACATGATGCAGCTCAGAGACAACCTGTGGCAAAAAGCCATTGACTCGGAAAGCCTGCTGACAGGCAAAGTTACGCAGCATTACACAGCAAATGTACCTGGGCAATACACAAAGCAAAATCTGACTACTTCAAAACCTCCTTACTGACAAATGGGGCTCCGTCGCATAGTTCTGGATAACACGAAGGTCATCATCGGTAAATCCGCCACCCCTCCCCCAATGCAAATAAACATCAATGGCTCCATAACCTCTGACCCCAAAAGCATTGCCAACGGTCTAAATTACTCCTTCTTGGACCTTAGCGGTCCTGCTTCCCAGCTTCTTTGACCCCACAGAGCCCTCCTTGCCCTTACCCCAACCCCTTTTCTGCTTTAAGCCATCACTCCCCTTGAAGCCAGACCATACTTTCTGAAAGCCCTAAATGGCTTCTGTCACAGCAGCAACTCCTGAACCTTAAACTGCTAAGCTTAGTACTAGACGTGGTCTTCTCCCTCTCATCTGTCTGCTCAGTTTCCTTCTCTGTCTTAATAAATTCCTCTCAGTCTGGAAGACTGCCATCATCACCCCATCCACAAGAGTGGTGACTGTCTCCTCCCAGGGAACTACTACTCAATATCCACTCCCCAAGGCCCTCGAAGAATTGTATCCGACCAACTCACCAACCACCTTGCCAGATACGACCCTCAGGAAAAAGCAACATGGTTTGGGTGGGTAATAGCACGCTCACTGCCCTCCTGGGGTTTACTAGCTTACACATGACTCCTTGACAATGGTCGGCTAGCTGGCACCACAATTCCTTAACCTGTCAAAGGCTTTGACACCATCAATCATGCCCTCCTGCTATCTGTCCTCTCCCACCTGGGCCTCCCAAGATATCACTACCTGGTTTAAGGACTGCCTATCCAACCATACCCAATGGGTCAGAATCTGTAACACCATCTGCAGCCCACTCCCAGTGCTCTCTGGTGTTCCTCTTGGCTCCATTTTGGGACCCTCCTTTTCAGCTCTTTCCTTAATTCCCTTCCTAAGTCATGCTCGGTAAAATCTCTTATACGCTGATGATGCGGTGCTCTACTCTGCTCATTCTGAAGCTCCTCCTCCAAATATCTTTCCAGAACTCCTTCACAGTGGCAGAATCCTGTTTTTCAACCACAAGCTCATATTAAATCAAAAGAAACCAAGGTAATGCTGTTTTCCCACCCTCAGAACAAGCACAGTGAGTCCTCCTTGTTATACTGTACATACCAGCCTCTCCCAACCTCTTGAGCAAGTGAATGCTTTTAGTACCTAGGGATCACCCGTGACTCTGCCCTCACCTTCCATAATCACATTTACCTCCTTAGTACAGCAGTCAACTCGTATTGGCTTGCTCTACCGCCACAAGAGCTGCCTCCCCTTGAAGCCCTCCACCTTGCTATCTCATCCTCGATCCTATTTCTTATTGACTACGTGATTATAGTCTATGGGGCAGCTGATAACACTGCACTGCAAAGAATTAAAATCTCTAAGCAAGGCATGCCAGTTAGCCACAGGCTGTCCTAGAATAACCAACACCTGCACACTTTATAACATGGTCTTCTGGCTAAACTTGAGGAATAGCTCAGGTACCAGACCTGTCTACTTACCAGTAAAATCACCAATGGTCTGGCCTCTGGACTCTCCCTCCTCATCAAACACTCTCCCAACCCCATTGCCACATGCAGCTTGACCAAATCCAACCTCTAGTCCCACACTGTAGGACCTCCCAGGCCCAGTGCTCTTTTTCCTACAGAGCCCTCACTTGGTTCAACTCTCCCAAGTCCCATCTTCCTCGAACCCAAACTTGGGCATTTCAAGTCCCTCCTCAGGGATTACTTTCCTGCCTCCTGCTCCTGCAACTTCCCTGGTTAACTCATCTCCCTGCAACTTGCCCTCAACAAAGGACCCCTGTCCTGCCTACCTCTCCACTGCTTCACCTCAGGCAATAGTGTGTCAACACCCCACCTACACTCCCTTCTCCCTTGTACCCAATCCTGGGCATCTCAATTCCTCCTTAAGGACTACTTTCTCACCTCTTGATCCTGCATCTCCTTGTTAACTCTTTTCCCTGCAACCTGCCCTGGACAAAGGACTTATATCCTGCTTACCCCTCCCCTGCATTAACCCTGGCAATAGTGTATCATAACCCCAACCGCAACTATGTACCAGTGACTAACCTTGTTCTTTCCCTTTCATGAATGCATTCCTCACCAACTGAATGTACCAACAACATTTTGTGATTATCTAATTGTACTTCCCCGCACTAGTATGAATTTACCTCTCCTAATGTCTGTTCCAGCAGTATTGTATAATGTAAGCTGTACATGCCTGTTTTGTACCTCTATGACATGGAGCCTTTGTAAACGAGTCTCCGACTCAAAGGATTGTAATTCTGATACTGTTCAATAAATAAAATAAATAAAATAATTACCCAGGATACAGCAGCTGAGAGGCAATATCTACTTTTATGTGGGCTCCCAACACATTTTAACCCAAAATGTCTAACAATCTTTTGTGACCTGACATTATGCTCAATAGAGGTGGATTTTACAATCCCATCTGAAAGGTGATTTGCTATGTGACTGTTGAAACAGACTTCAGAGGGATTTGAAAATGACACCTGCCATGTTCAGGAGCAGGGTAACACAAGGAATATGTTCAACTTTAGGGCCAAAATGCAAAAATAAAGTTATGATCAAATCCTGGAACAATTAGTTTCCTCATAACTTAGTTGGTTTTCCACATTTTATCCAAAATTTTCAATGTAATCTTTTATGACCACTCCTGAGCATGACAGGTGTCATTTCAGGGTTTTAAATAATTGATTAGCAGTTTTTTCTTGGGACTATACCAACTGTACAGAAAGTACTTATATATATTTTCTAGAAGTGCTGTGTTTGTTAAACACAGTGAGGCAAGAACTATCCATTTTCACAAAGATTTAGCACTTTTTGAGCAAAACGCTAATCAATTTTAGAGTTAAATAAATCCCTGCATTTTTAAAACAATGACTGAAACTCCATTTTATGCCACACGTGTTAAATACATTTTGGGGCTGGCTCATCAGCACAGAAGAAGGCGCCCATCTGCAATGCTGACAACCCTGGTTCGGGAACGGACTTGGACATCAGAAAGCCAGTAGGAGGAGAAGGTTGAGCATCCTGGGGACTGCTTTCCTTCACCTGGGGTGAGGTTGTGTGTCCAGTATGCTGTGGACCCCTAGTAGAGACTGGGCAGCCTAGTGCTAACGCAATATCAACTGGGGGCGGTGGATAATGGTTATCCTTGCACGCCCCCACACCGATACAGTACACAAAATGCCAACCCAAAGCATGAAGCTCTGCTCCACCATCCCCACTGTCTACCATGCCCTAGGTGGGGACCCGCTCCCATGGCCCCACCCTGGGGGTAAGCCAGAGCCAGCTACTGTGAATCTTGTGGAGGGTGACTGCCCAGTGGGCCAACCTGGTAGAGATGCAGCCAAGTAAAATTCCACCCATAGAAGTGGACTGAGAAGTGGCCACTTCTCATTAGTGTTCTGCTATGCAATGTGCCCATTTTAAACCCTCACTTCACCACTTTACACTGTAATTATGACTTTGAGTTGTGCACTCCACCTTATTCTGCCTTAAGGCAGAGTGAGAATTCACAGGCAACCAACACACATCACATGGCTTACACAGTGTAGGTCACATGTTTCAGGCAGGCAGGAGGTTACAGGCAGAAACACTCTCCAACATGGGCTGACTTATATGTTTTGCATGGGTGTGACAAATGACTCAGCTATGCAAATGGCTGGGGTGGGGTGTGGATGTGTGATGAAGAGGGATGCAAGTGACAAGTCCACAAATTAAGTTATTTTCCCCATGTTACGTACAGGGTTGATGTACCACTGCACTAGACATACTGCATTGACCACCACCACTGCAACCCTGACCACCATTTGACAAGATTTCTAAATCATAATCCTCCCTCATTATGCTTGTAGTAATCCTCTGCTGTTATTTCATCACTACTGCAGACATTCCTACTTGGTCTTAAACTCATGGAAGGGATAACATGCTCAGTAAGGTTGATGACGAGGGTGAATGCCCCACTATGGCATTAGCTGCCATCTAGTGCTGGGTCCACAGTGCCATGTCTCTGTTCTTGTGATGTGTGATGGCCCCTGTGCCCAGATGACTCCCATTTTACCTCGACCACATGCGCATGGCAAAGCTGGCAGATTGCAACTGACTCATCATTTGCATCTTGGACAAAATCCCAAACAAGGGACTGTGATCCCTACTTTTAACAAGTCCCTGATGCTGCTTATTGGACTCTATTTTTCTAACCCCTGAAATGGGGGTGATACATGATTTTCAGGCTGAACACAGTTGGACTCCAACTGACCTCCATGACTACCTATGATTATTACTGGGTCATCATCATTATCATCAACAGGAACCACTAAATCACAACGTTTTTGAGGAGGGGATTTAACACCAACAGTCCCAGACACTACCACCTTGGCTTTTCTTTTTTCTAGTTCCCAACAGGGGTCACTGACATTATCATCATATTCATCAACATTATCCGCATCCACATTTTAGCTTGGATGCTGTTGTCTGGAGAATATGTTCCAACCAACATCATCATCATCATCACCTGATATTTTTGTGCCACACTTTGAATCATTGGATGGCAAAGGCATGACATCAACAGTGCTGGAAGAAATGTGACATTGTGAGTTATCATCGCCAGGAGCAGAATCAAGTTCAACTTTCATGGGGATGTTAATGGGGAGTATGACATCATTTACATGGTCAGTGACAGCTTTAGACTCAACTATATTTTTGGAAATGGTTAAGTGGTCAGAAGTGGAACTTAAGGCAGCAATACTCATGCCATCAGAAACTGCACTAACACCACCAGCTGGAACATCATCTCCTCCAACTATGAAGCTACTGGCAGCAGTACCATGGCCAGAAACAGCTTTGCTTGCATGTCTCGTGCAGGCATTTTGGGGATCACCAAGAAAATTCTAAACAAATTTAGATTTCTGAATTTTCAGTCTGGGCCAGTGGATGTGAAGCCAGAAAAACAAGTGTGGCTTGCAGATGAAGATTGGGCACTAAACATATACAGAAGCACAGACAGAGTAAGATTGCACTGTGCAATCAAGAAGAGATGCAGATGCAAAGTCACAACATCTTAACCAGTGCTCACAATTCACAATCCAATCTGGAAAAGAATGCCTTTTGCTGGTTTTGGTGGGGAGGTGCAGTGCACTGCAGTAACAGTCCATAATCAAGATACCACAAAGCAGTTCAAAATTACGCAGGTGCAATGGATAGCAGATTCACACTGCTGCAATTACTTTGTGGCACAATAAAATGTGTGATTTGATGGCATGCATCACGTCGCACACACACTACAACTAATGCACAGCAAATTGAAAATTTCAGTAATAACAAATTTTTAAACAAACTGAAATTATGTACTGCTGCACCACAATAATCAGCAAATAAAATCAAGAATTACTGAAAATATTACTGTGTGCACATTTACAGTACAGGTTATCTACCTCCACCACTTATCGCCCCTCCTCTAAAGCCCACTTCAAGTGTCTGTCAGTACACAGATTGAATGTACTAAATTAACATTCAAAATCCAAACACAAACAATAAACACTTGATGATATAAGCACAGGCAGGTTTCCTACAATCGATGTAGCTAAATTCTGAGCAAAAAAAAAATGGTTAAAAAGGCTTTTGTAACAGCTTTTAGAGGGTTTGAATTGCAGAGCTCTGAGATGAAACTGTCTCCATCTTCCACTACACACACACACTACACGTACTTAGGCTGTGCTGAACAGTCTAGAGCCCATGTGACCTGCAGCCCCATGAATCTCTGGAAAATTCACCTGGAGCTCAATAACAATATGAAGTGATGCTAAGTACATTTATTTCTATGTACTTTGCATTAAAATTGCAGAAGTGGTTGGGGGAAGGCAGCATTATGTGGCTATTGTTATCAATGGACAGTGAGTTCTTCATTATGACATGAAGTACTCCGCTTCCTGTTTGGATTACTTCATGGATTCCTCATTACTCTGTGAATTGCTTCTTGAAGTGAATTTTGGCCACTTTGCCCACCTCTACCACCCAGTGGGGTAAGCTTGGGCATGGGGAGGTGGTGGGAGCAGGAGCTGAGCCCCTGTGGGCGGGGATCGGGGCCTGAAAAAAATATTTGAGTAGGATTTGAGAGATGACAGCTGTCACAATCATGAGGTGGTGGAAAAATTGCAACATTAAGAAGTTGTTCAAAATATTGTAAGTACCACAGTTAAGAATGTCATTGAAAAATTGCAATATAGACTCATAAATGTGTTGTTTTCTCAGATTTTTATCCCAGATTTTCAATATAGCCTTCTTATTATCCCACATAGCTTTCTTTTATTTGTAGTTTCTGTTTTTTCTGTTTTTCCCAGTCCCACTCCTGCATGTCCCCAAGATGACATACGTGCGGAGGCACGCGCACGCACATCTTGTAGGATGCCCCACCCTACTGGTCACCTCGTACTGTCTGCGCTTGTCACCGAACCTCCATCTGGTGATGGTGGGACGACAGGTGAACAACCCCACTACCACAGTACAGGAGAGCAATTTCTTAATCCTGCTTCCACCCACCCCGTGCTGGCACCCTGTGACCCGAGGTTGTTCCCGAACCCAGGTTGATGGCACAGTGGGAGGTAAGGAGTCCAGCACCATAGTCCTCAGTGCCACTGAGCTGGCCCCACATAGCTTTTATGAGCCCACTTCATGAAAAAGGCAGAGAACATTTTCAAATCCTGCCCAAAATATGATTTTGCACCCCAAGTGGGAAAACACATTTTGGGCAGGATTTGAAAATGACAGCTTTCCCATTCGTGAGGTGCAGAGAAGAAATGGCTATGTTGACAATTTGGGGTCAAAATATTGAAAATTACCAAAGATACAAGCCTATGTTCACAGATTTCAACATCGCTCATAACTTTGTTTGTTTTTAATATTTTATGCCAGATTTTTAACATATCCTTCTTATTATCCTACCTCATGAACAAAGATGGAGAAAATTTTCAAATCCTCCCTGAAAGGCGATTTCAAGTAGCAATTGCAAAAATCAACTTTTAGGACATATTTAAAATTTCACTGTGATTGTTCATTAGGTGGGTCCCAAAAAGGCACGTTGAAAGTCTGGTGCAAAAATATTCAAAATGTCAGAGTCATGTCACTAAGTTCAAAACCAGATTGAAATACATTAAACCCATACCTGATTTCCTCAGTCGAATGTCCAGCTTTGAAGAGTGAAGACATGTCTCTGATCCATATAGGATTATGATGTTGAAATCCTGGTGAGTAAGCAAGTGCTTGGGGGTGGTGGTGGGTGCTGAGTCTGGGTCAGGTGGGGATTAATAGTGCAACAGACATCAGTGGACTTTTTTTTTCAGGGTTTAAACCAAAATAAAACCGGTGAGGAATGGTTTCTTTATTTCAGGTGGTGACACTGTGGGATTGGGTACCTCCAGTGTCAGTGTTCTGTATGTTGGGGTGGGGTGGTGGGTGCTGAGTGGGAGGGCCAGGTGAGTGGACACTAAAGGGTGGCTGAAACAGACTTCAGTGGATGGTTTCCTTTTACAGGATGGATATATATATATATATATATATATATATATGTATGTATATATATTCATGTCAAAAAACTCTCTATTTAATGCATCAGTTAGGGTTGTTCCACAGTGACAAAGTGAGGAAATTCGATGTTAGGGTTGAAACCCCGGACCCACTCACCCGCCCCCAGCCAGCATCTGGGTGTGCATTGGGGTTGTCGGTCTAACTCTCACCCCATTCTCCCATACTTCACCACCTCAGCTTGTTTATGCATGTGATGGGGTGAGAGTGAGCCAATGACCCTAACGCACACCCCAATGCCGCTTGGGGGCAGGGTGGTGGGTCCAAGGGGGGTTCAACCATAACATTGAATTTCTCACTTTTGTCGCGTGAAACAACCCTAATTATGCATTAAATGGAGTTTTGTTTGCCTATGATATATATATACACATACATATACATGTAAAGACATAGAGATCTTATTGGCCATTTCAGAAGCTCCCACCGACCCCTCAATAGAGGCTGCCGAGAAATATTATCAGGAACATAAAAGCATTTGTTAACAGTGAAATTGTCTGATTAACAATAGTGCACAATGTTACACATACATTTAATTAACTTCTTACACAAACCAAAATTAGATAGCATATTTTAACAGGTACTGAATACATCAGTGAAAACCATCTAAGCTATAATCAATATTCATAATGAAATAATTAAGTATCTCGTAACTAAAACTTTTAGTTAATAATAAGCAATGGTTGCAGTCAATGCTATAAATAAAACATTAGTTATCTACAATTCAGAAAATGTTACCTCTTAGTCATCAACAAATATGTACCACAATACTCTATATTACTGTTAATGATACCTATATGAAATTACTATAAACTGGAAAAGTTCTAGTAAATATTAATATTATATTAATAAATTCATATCAAAAAAATCCTTTTAATGCATCAGTTAGGGTTGTTCCACAGCAACAAAAACAAAGAATTTGGTGTTAGTTTGCCACTTACACCCCAAACCCATCCCACCAACAGGCATCGAAGTGCGTTAGGTCATCAGTCCTAACTCTCACTCCATCCCATGTGTAAACAAGCTGAGGTATGCAGTTTAGGAGAATGGGGGAGAGTTAGGACCGAAGAATCCAACGCCCAGCCCAATGCCTGTTGGTGGGGATGGGTGGACTTAGTGCAAGGTGGAAACCCTACCACCGAATTTATTCGCTTTGTTGCTGTAGGACAACCCTAACTGATGCATTAACAGAGTTTTTTTCCATGAATTTCCTTCTTTTGAGAATGAGCACTATAAATAGTGAATGGAATGTGGTGGTGGGAGCACAGGGCCTCCACCATGTGATTTTTATTACATAGTGATCGCTTAACGGTAATGCAAACGCAAGCACAAATGTAACGCACGTGGTGATGCAAACATAAATGGTAACGCAAATGGTAAGAGAACACAAGTGCAAACATTAAAGAAATCAGAAATGGTAACGCAACGGTAACTCAAAGTGAAGGCAACAGAAATGCAAACATTAATGAAAACAGTAACATAAACGTTAACACCAATGGAAACACAAAAGGTAAGAAAAATGCAAATGCTAGCAGAAACACAATCAAATGCAAGCGGTTAAGGCAATGGTGCTGAGAAGGAAACGCAGTAACACATTCGACAACATAAGCGCAAACTCTAATGGCAACAGAAATGCAAACTGTGACGAAGACGCAAACAGTAATGGTAATACAATTGGAAATGCAAACAGTTACAGTAACAGCAACGATGACACCAAGTGAACAGTAACACACAGGAAATGTAAACGTAGTGTAATGGAAACGCAAAATGGTAATGCATGGTCATGGTAATCTAAATCGGAAAACACAAATACTAATGGTAAGAGCATCAATAACACCAAAGGAAACAAATGCAAATGCAAACTGAAGTGCATATGCAAAAGCAAATGGAACAGTAATGCAAACGCAAGTGCAAATGAAAACACAAAGGGTAATGCACACGGTATGCAGACTTGTAACGGTAACACAAATGGTTATGGAAACACAAGTGGGAATGCTAACTGGTGACAGTAACGGAAGCAACAATCGTGTTTTTCACCAACAGGTAAAGAGAACACAGTGAATACAAAGAATGTATGCATAATAATGGGCATCGGAGCAGAAAATGAGCACTTGGAATACTAAAATGCTTATATCTTAGGAACCGTGATATGTAGAAAAAAACAAATTCAAATAAATTATGACTTTCCTGGCTAGTTTTGCATTAGTCCCTAGTGGGGGCTAGACACTTTAGATGAAAAGTCTGTATCTTGAAGCGTTTCTAGATACGGGCCTCAAAAGCCACAGGATGCCTTAATGTTAGTCTATGTGAAAATGTCAACTTTGGAGTACCGTAACTTTGCATCCCTGTAATATTTTGTCACCAAACCACCAAAAGGCACATCTGTGGGATGTTGGTATTCCTCCCTCCAAATTTCAGCCCAAAAGACCAAACCATTCTTTTGTAGCAGGGTGGCAAAGAATTCCTGTTATTTTGGCCATAGTGTGCTAAAGTAGTGTCGTGATTTGCGACACTGTCAAAAAGCACAAAGAAAGTGTTTAATGTGTGACACTACTTTGCGACACTATAGTTTCCAAAAATGTCAAAAATATATTTCTGGGGTGTTTAACCCCAAAAAGACATGGCTAGCATCATCAGGGCTCAACTAGGTGAACACAAAAATAATTGTGTCCTTAGAAGGTCCCAAATTTAAATGCCAAGCATTTCTGTGACCACTAACTGATAAAAACAGCTGACTCATGACACTACAGGGTCATTTGCGACACTATCAAACTTTTTGTCAACTTTTCCTGTTGACTATAATAGGAAACTTGTTTTTGAATAACTTTTGAACCATTTAATATTTTTCATGAAATCTTCAAAAGGCACGCCAGGGGACACTGAATGCATATTTCCCTATTTTGGACCAGTAGTACAAACTTCTGCATGACCTGTAGGTAATGAGCAAAGAATGCACAAAAAGTGTAAATTCAACATGGAATGGCGCATTATAGCTCCACAACTGTATATCCGACCAGTACAAAACTTGGCAGTTTCAGAGATCTTTGAGACCACTCCATGCCTGGCAAATTTCAGGCAATTACACAATGGCAAAGTTATTAACCTGACAAATTTCACACTTTAACCTTTAACCTCTACCTCCCACGCTATTTAAAAAAAAAAAGGAACACTTATCTTACTTTTCTATGGATAACAGTGTTGTGGCTTGCATCCCTGTAACATGACTGTACCTTATTGTTGAACTGTGTTGCTGATTGCTTGCCTTATATGTACCCGACTGTGCCCTATTGCTGTACTGTATTGCTTATTGTCTCTTATATGTATGTCTTTGTCCTCTTCTTGATGAGGTACCGTTGTAAATGAGCCTCTGGCTCAAAGGTTGTTAACCTGATGTTAAAATAAATAAATAAAATGGGGTACTCAGCCTTAACTATAGTATGTATCTATATATATATATATATATATATATATATATATATATATATATAGTCATGGCAAAAAACTCAGTTTAATGCATCAGTTGAGGTTGTTCCACAGTGACAAAAGCAAAGAAAATTCGATGTTGGGGTTCCTGCCCCCTTGCATTGGGGTCGTTAGTAACTCTCACCCCATCCCATGTGCAAACAAGCAGAGGTGGTGCAGTATAGGAGAATGAGGTGAGAGTTAGGACCAACGACTCAACAGCACACCCGATGCCTGTTGGTGGGGTGGGGTGGAGATGGGGTGCAGGGGTGGGGAACCTAACATCAATTTCCTCACTTTTGTCACTGTGGAACAACCTAACTGATACGTAAACTGAGTTTTTGCTGTAATTTCCCTTTTCTTTTAGAGATTGTGCACTATAAATAGTGGCGGTAACTGCAATGCAAGTGCAAATGCTAACACACATAGTGATGCAAACATAAATGATAACACAAATGGTAATGCAAACACAAGCGCAAATGTTAATGAAAACAGAAGCGCAAGCAAGCTACGTACGAAATGCAAACCGTAATGCATACAGGCACGTAACAATTGGAAACACAGACAGTTATGGTAGCACGCAATGATGACACCAAAGTAAACACAAACAGAAACCCAAATGCAAGATGGAAGTCGTACATAAACCCAATGGAAATGCACACAGTGACACAAAAGGAAATGCAAACAAAAACAGTAATGGAAATGCAAATGTTAACAGTTACAAAGCATGCAGTGCAAGCGAAATGCAAAGTGTAATGCACGGTGGCATAGGACGGAATGGTAATGCAAACACATGCGTATATGGAAATGTAAATGGTAATGTGCATGGTCACGATATAATAGGAAACACAAATGCTAACGGTAACAGCAACGATGACACCAAAGGAAATGCAAATGGAATTGTGTACACAAATGCAAATGGTAATGCACACGTGACACAAGCGAAACTCAAACAAAACCAGTACTGGAAACACAAATGTTAATAGTAATGCAAATACAAGTCAAATTGAAAATGCAAAGGGTAATGCGATGGTGAAGTTAGACAGGAACGGTAATGCAAACGGAAACAGAAATGCAAGCGGATACGGATATGCAACTGGTAATGTGCATGATCACGAGTACAACAATAAGAAATGCAAATGCTAATGGTAACAGCAATGATGACGCAAAAAAATGCAAACGCAAATAGAAGTGCATACACAAATGCAAATGGAAATGCACATGGTGATGCAAAACAAAACACAAACAAAACAGTAATGGAATGCAAATGTTAACAGTAAAAGTAACCAAGTACAAGAAAAGCATAAAGTAACACACACGGTAAGCGTAGATGGGAACAGTAACACAACGGCAAGTTACGGAAAGCAAAGTGGGAATACTAACTGTGACAGTAATGGAAGAGTACACTGTGTTTTTCTACCAACAGTGCATAGAGAAACACAGTGAATACAAAGAATGTATGCATAATAATGGGCGTCGGAGCAGAAAATGAGCACTTGGAATACTAAATTGCTTATATCTCAGGAACTGTATGACATAGAAAAAAATCAAATTTCATATAAATTATGACTTACCTGGCTAGTTTTGCACTTAGCCCCTTAGTGGGGGCTAAGCACTTTTCCTGACAAAAGTCTGTATCTCGAAGCATTTCCGAGATCACGGGCCCCAGCCATGCGTCAGAACACTGTAATATTAGTCTATGGGAAAAAATGTCAACTTTGGAGTACTGTAACTTTGCATCCCTGTAATATTTTGTCACCAAAAGGCACATCTGAGGATGCTGGCTTTCTTCCTCAAATTTCAGCCTAAAAGACCAAACCATTGTTCTGCAGCAGGGTGGCAAACATTCCTATTATTTTGGCCATAGTGTCATAAAGTATTGTCGTGATATCGACACTTTCGAAAAGAAAACAATCATGAAAGTGTTGAATATGCGACACTACTTTGTGACACTACAGTTTACAAAATTTCAAAAACATATTTCTGGGGTGTTTAACCACCCAAAAAGACATAGCTAGCATCCTCAGGGCTCGACTAGGTGAACACAAAAGAATTGTGTCCATAGAGGGCCCCAAATTTAAATAGCAAGCATTTCTGTGACCACTAACTGAAAAAAAAATGGCCGACTCAGGACACTACAGGGTCATTTACTACACTAAAAACTGCATTTGTGACACTGTTGAACTTTTTGTTAACTTTTCCATTGACTATAGCGGGAAACTTGTTTTTGAATAACTTTTGAACTGTTTAATATTTTTCAGAAATCTTCAAAAGGCACATAGGGACCCTGGCCTCATGTTTCCAGGTGTTTTCAGAGCAGTCACCCAAACTATGCGACCTGTAGGTGTGAGCAAAGGATGCGCAAAAAGTGTAAATCGACATGGAATGGCACTTTATAGCTCCTCAACCATATATCTGACTAGTACAAAGCTCAGCAAATCCAGAGATCTATGGCACTGCTCCATGCCTCCAAATTTCAGGTATATCCATCTTACAGTGGCAAAGTTATTTACCTGACAAATTTCACATTAAGCTTAAATGGGGTACTCAACCTAACTATAGTATGTATACATATATATATATATATATATATATATATATATATATATATATTTAGATGGCAAAAAACTCTGTTTAATGCATCAGTTAGGGTTGTTCACAGTGACAAAAAGTGAGGAATTCGATGTTAGGGTTGAAACCCCCTTGGACCTGCCCCACCCTGCACCCCCAGCGGCACGAGTATGCGTTGGGGTCATCAGTCCACTCTCACCCAATCAATGTGTAAACAAGCTGAGGTGGTGAACCATGGGAGATGGGGTGAGGAAGTTGGGACCCGACTGTTCTTGCCTGTGTTGGCTGGGGGCAGACTGGGGGCGGGTCAGAAATCAACAACATCGAGTTTACTTGTCACTGTGGTATCTAAAACTGATGCATTAAACAGAGTTCTTTTGCCATAAATTTCCTTCTTTTTGAGAATGAGGACTATAAATAGTGAATGAAATGTGGTTGTGGGGCGCAGGCCCTTGGGCCTCATGCTCCCACCACGTGATTGTACTGAAATAGTAACAGTAAACTGAAACACAAAGACAAACAGTAGTGGAGATGCAAATGGTAACAGTAATGCAAACACAAGTGCAACAGAAACACAAAGGTAGCGCAGATGGTGGCTTACACGGGAGCAGCTAACACACACTGGCATGGAAGAGAAGTGTAAAGCCTACGTGTAACAGTAACTGGAGCACGCACTTATTTTCCCCAAAAGTTCCATTGAGAAACACAGTGAAAACAAAGAATGTATGCATAATAATGGGCCTCGGAAGAGAAAACAAGCAGTTGTAATACTAAATTGCTAATATCTCAGTAACATTACAAGCGTAGAAAAAATTAAAATTTCACATGATTCATGACTTTCCTGGCTAGGATTTCACTGACTGTGTAGCCATAGTGCTATGCATTTTCATGATGAAAATTCCATACCTCGCACCGTTTCGAGATATGAGCCCTGAAATGCGTGGCGAGCGCCACCATGTTAGTCTGGGAAAAACATCAATGTTGGAGTATCGTAACTTGCTCTGTGCAATATTGTTTAACCAAACCACAAAAGGCACATCTGTGAGATGTTGGCTGCCTTCCTCAAATTTCAGCCTAAAAGACCAACCATTCTTTTGCAGCAGTGTGGCAAAGAATTCCTGTCATTTGGCCATAGTCTAGAAAAGAAGTGTCATGATTTGTGACACTTTTCACAACATTTGTGAAAGTGTCGCACATGAGACACTACTTTATGAAACTACTTTTCCCAAAATTTGAAAACATATTTCTGTGGTGTTTAACCCCAAAATAAAGAACATGGCTAGCATCCTGAGGGTCTGACTAGGTGAACACAAAAATAATTGTGTTCCTAGAAGGTCCCAATTTTAAATGCCAAGCATTTTTCTGATCAGTAACTGAAAACAAAATGATGGATTTGCGACACTACTAGGGTTATTTGTGACACTGAAAAGTGCATTTGCGAAAGTGTCAAATTTTTGTTAACTTTTCCCATTGACATATAATGGGAACTTGTTTTTGAATAACTTTTGAACTGTTCAATATTGTTTTATGAAATCTTAAAAGGACACATTGGGATGCCGGCTGCACGATCCCTGAAGTTTTGGACCAGTCGCATAAACCGCGTGACCTGTAGGCACAAGCAAAGAATGTGCAAAAACCATAATTGCATCCCAGAATGTTGCTTATAACTCCAGAGCCGTATATCCGATTAGTACAACACTTGTCGCTGTGGAACAACCCTAACTGATGCATTAAACAGGGTTTTTGCCATGAATTTCCTTCTTTTGAGAATGAGGACTATAAATAGTGATAATGCATGCGGTGGCATAGGCGGAACGCTAACGCAAACAGGTACGAAACACAAGTGGGAACACTAAGTGTAACAGTAACAGAAGTGCACAACCTGTTTTGCCCAACAGCTGCATAGGAAACACAGTGAGTACAAAAATGTATGCATAATAATGGGTTTTGACGATAAAATGAGGAGTTGGAATACTAAATTGCTTATTTCTAAGGAACCGTATGCGTAGAAAAAATTGAAATTTCACGATTCATGAGTTTCCTGGCTACATTTCATTGAATGCTTAGCCCCAAAAACATATCTCACAATTTCTGGAGATACAGGCCCAAAGGCGCGACGTATGCCACAATATTAGTCTATGGGACAAATCATCAACTTCAGAGTACCATAACTTTGCATCCCTGCAATATTTTGTCAATAAACCACCAAAAGGCACATCTGTGGATGTTGGCTGTCTTCCCTCAAATTTCAGCCCCAAAACAAACTACTGTTTTGCAGTGGGGTGGCAAAGAATTCCTGTCATTTTGGCCATAGTGTTGAAAAGTAGTATCGTGATTTGCAACACCTTTTGCAAAATTGCGACAGTGTCGCAAGTGCAACTTACTACTTTTCCCAGAAATTTGAAAAACATATTTCTGGGGTATTTAACCACAAAATAAAGACATGAATAGCATCCTCAAGGCTCGACTAGGTAAACACAAAAGAATTGTGTCCCTAGATGGTTCCAATTTTAAATGCCAAGCATTTCTGTGATCAGTAACTAAAAAACAAAATGGCAGATTGAGACACTACTGGGGCCATTTAGGCACTCAAAACAACATTTGCGACACTGTCTACTTTTTGTTAACTTTTCCATTGACTATAATAGAAATCTGTTTTTAAATAACTTTTGAACAGCTCAATATTTTTTACAAAATCTTCAATAAGCACATGAGGGACCCGACCGTTCCTGAAGTTTTGGACCAGTCGCACAAACCATGTGACCTGTAGGTGTGAGCAAAGAATGCGCAACAAACTTAAATGTGTCCTGGAATGTCGCGAATAACTCCACAGCCATTTTCTGACCAGCACGAAAGTTGGCAGATCCCAATATCTATGGTTATGCCCCGTGCCTGCCAAATTTCAGGCAAATCCATTAAGCGGTGGAAAAGTTATTAAAGGTGCAAAGTTTCACCTAACATTAAATGGTGTACTCAACCTAACTATTTTAGCACTACCGTGCTACCATAGTATGTGTGTAATATATATATATATATGTATATATATATATATATATATATATATATATATATATATATATATATATATATATATATATTAATTTTCATTTGGTGGACAATGGGATTGGGCACCCCAAGTGTTAATGTCATGTTTGTGGGTGGGGGTGCTGAGAGGGAGACAGTTATATATTATAGTGGCACTATATATTACAGCGGCAGTTACATATTGTTGTGGTAGCACCACTATAGTTAGGTTGGTATAGCTCTTTAATGTTAAATTCAAAATTTTGCACCTTAATAACTTCAGTTTACTTCTAAAATAGCCCAAAGTTGGCATGTAGTTATGCTGCCAGAGTCTCAAGACGTGAATAGTTTCATGACAGCACCTTGTATGGTTTTGAGATATAAAGTGGTAAAACCAGAGAAAGAAAAACTTTTTCAATTGGTCAACATGGGATTTTTGCCATCATCTACAGACCAGACTGAATGAAATTTCAGGGATGATTTGAATTATAACGATTTTGTGATAGCCATAAGACAGGCAGTTAAATGAAAACAGTTTGAACTGTAAATTTACTGTTCGAACTGCAAATTTACTGTTGGTGCTCAGAGAAATCCTTCTAGCCATCCGTGAGCCAGTCGAGTAGCCCATTAACATGGTGCCAAAATCCCCAAATTGCCACCCTTTCCTCGAGGTCCATCCCCTGGAGTTAGAACTGCAACATGGAAACCTGGTGCTCTAATGGCCAGGCGCAATCTGACAGGTGCCTTCTGATGGTGGAACCTAGAGAAATACTGTTCATTATGCCAGTCATCTTGTTTTTCTAACAATTTACAAAATAGTGTTATGAGCAACTACTGCATGGTAAGGACAGCACACCACCTGTATTTATGTCTTAACGATATGTTTAGTTCCATGTTTGTCTAAACAGCTAATATGTGTTTCACACTGAAAATCATGTCCCCTCTCATTTGCTAAATAATTACCCTTCAGTCTGTTAACTGTCTCAACTTACTATTCAAACTTGACAATTCACATTCAGAGTTCTGCTATTCCAGTGGTTGCTCCCTTCCCTGTTCTCCGATCGCTGTCCCCGTAATATAAATGAAATCCCTGGTAGTCTAGTGGTCCCTCTGCCCTCACCTGTTCTCTGATCACTGTTCAGGTAATGTAAATTAAATCCATGGTAATCTAGTGGTACCTCCCTCCTCTTTCTCTGATCACCATTCCAGGTAATATAAATGAAAGCACTGTAGTCTAGTGGTCCTGCCACCCTCCCCTATTCTCCGGTCACCTTCCCCAGTAATGCAAATGAAAACCCAAGTAGTCTAGTGGTCTCTCCCTGTTTTCTGATCAACATCCCCAGTAATATAAATCAAATCCCTGGTAGTATAGTGGTCCCTCCCTATTCTCCGATCACCATCACCAGTAATACAAATCAAATCCCAGGTAGTCTTGTGGTCTTCTTCCCTCCCCTCTTCTCCAATTGCTGTCCCTGGTAATACAAATCAAATCCCTAGAAGTCTAGTGGTCCTTCCCTCCTACTCTATTTTCTGATCACGTCCCCAGTAATGCAAATCAAATCCCTGTAGTCTAGTGGTCCCTACCCCTCCCTGTTCTCTGACAACTGTCCTATGTAGTATAAAGCAATTCCCTGGTTGTCTAGTGGTACCACACCTCCCTGTTCTTCAGTCATCACCCTCAGTATCATAAATCATTTCATTGGTAGTCCAGTAGTTCCTTTCCCTCCCTCATTGTCCAGTCACCATCCCCATGCTGCCATTTATGTCCCTGGTGTCCAGTGGCACCCCCATGTCTGTCCATCCCTGAAAAAGAAACCATCCCTTGATGTTTTGTTTCCTGAAATAAAAGGTCTTGTCAATCAGCCCCCCACACCTACCTACCACTCAGCACCCACCAAACCAGACCCCAGTACACCCCTTCCCCTTACTCACCTGAATAGGTCCCAGGTTCGAGATTCACTTTCTGATTAAGGACACGTCCTTGTTGCTGAAACTGAAGACTGCACTATGAGAAATTAAGGTAAATGTGATTCAATGTATTTCAATGTGGTTTTCAACTTTATGCATAACTCAGCTATTTGTTCACATTTGGACCCCAAATTTTCAACTTGGCCTTTTAGGGATCCCACCTAATGAACAATATAACTGGCATTATGCAACTCCTGCCTGAAAAATGATTTTGCGGTTGGTTGGTGAATTCACCTTTTGGATGGATTTGACAATTTTTCTGACCTTGTTCATGAGGTGGGGTCATAAGAAGGCTATGATGAAAATCTGAGGTCAAACTATGCAAAAATGGCAGAGTTATGATCATTTCTTGCAATTTTGCTACATGCTCGTAATCTTAGAAATTTTAAATATTTTGACCACAACGTTTAAACATAGACTACTTATTACACCACCATGTGTATATCACTACTGTCATTCTTTGTATCTTGCCAGACAAACCTAATAGATTTCTTCAATTGGATAATAAAGGCAGTAGATCAGGGCAGTGCTTTGGATGTAATATACCTAGATTTCAGCAAAGCCTTTGACTCGGTCCAACATAGAAGACTATTGAACAAACCTGCCAGTACAGGAGTTGGGCACAAAGTGGTAAACTGGATACGACTGGCTTAGTCAAAGACTCAGAGGGTACTGGTAAACAGCCAACTATCAGAAGAGAGAGAGGTAACTAGTGGTGTGCCACAGCGATTGGTGCTGGGGCCTATCCTCTTCCATATTTATATCAGTGACATAGTCATGGTGTGTTTATTCACAGATGACACTAAGATATGTAACAGGGTAGACACTCCGATGGGAGTGGAAAGGATGAGGGCTGATCTTCAAAGACTAGAATGGTGGACAAAACTTGGCAATTAAATCTCAATGCCAAAAGGCCAAGGTCATGCACCTAGAGAAGAAAATCCTTTGAGGAATACCTCCTGTGTGGAGTGAAATTGGAAGCCACAAAGCAGGAAAGGGACCTGGGGTGATTATAACAGATGACCTAAAACATCCAAGCAGTGTGAAAAATCAGCGTTACAGGTGAACAGTATGTTAGGCTGCATAGGAAGAGGAATTACAAGTAGAAAGTGGGAGGTGATTATGTCACTGTACAGAACAATGGTAAGGCCTCACCTGGAGTACAGTGTGCAGTTCTGGAGACCTCACCTCAGAAAGGACATGGACAGATTGGGGACAGTGCAAAGGACAGCTACAAAACTGATACTTGGACTCTACAAGAAAACACAACAGGAACATCTGCATGACCTAAACATGTACTCCCTGGAACAATGCAGAAAAGGTGGGACATGATTGAAACATTCAAGTATTTGAAGGGAATAAATAAGGTTCAGGTTCAGAACCTATTTCAGATCAAGAATCATGGAAGAATGAGGGGCATGACATGAAGCTGGAAGGAGGCAAATTCAAGGTAACACAAGAAAGTTCTTTCTTGAGAGGGTGGTTGATACTTGGAATGGCCTTCCACCACAGGTTGTGAAGACTAGGTCAGTCAGATCATTCAAGAAGGCATCAGATAGGCACAAAGGTATTATAACACTGAATAGCAGTTAAGGGAGGGGCTTGGCTTATGGGCAGACTAGATGGATCATGCATTCTGTGTCAGAGATAGGCTACACCCTTGTGTGCTGGACTGTTGGACACCTTTCCTATCTCCTTTTCTTCTAATTTAAACAAACTTCTGTTGCACAACAGTACCGCTAATGCTTTACTTTTATTCTGTTCTACTACCCTAGGCAGGCCACCTAAGTGTAGTACTATTCTAGCTTGTTTATTTTTCCTACTATTCCTTATACCTAATTAGGAAAAAAAAGATATGGTGAACAGTTGCAACTGGAATAAAGTGCCTTTGGGCATATAAAGAAGAACATGTTTTGTGGTGCCCCTAAGTAAACTGGGGTTGCAATTCAGTTTTATACCCACTGAATGTATAGTAGTAAATGAATTTAAGTATCCTGAACATTTATTAATTTTGTGGTAAATAGAAAGAGCTGTGTTTGCTATGCCAGTATTGAACTATGGCAAAGAACTGTTGGTCGTTACTAGTGTTGTGATACTGAGATGCTTTGGGAGTTGGTCGATAATACAGCTTTAAGCTCTACCATAATCATTCCCTCAAGGTCCTGTATGAAGTTCACTCCAGGAGTGAACTCATTGAATAAAGAAAGTTTGTTTTCTTTTATTATCCCGGTCTGTGCTGTTACCTTGCTGGGAAGAGCACAGCCAGCAGAGAGGGAGAATACTTGCATCATATAATAATATGTACTGAGGCAAGGCGGCATTTGTCAATTTCAGCTGCCTGCACAACATGGAGGATCTGGAGGCTGCTATGGTGTAGCTGGACCTGGACATTGTGGTCATCACAGAGACCTGATGTAATGATAACCATGACTGGGAGATGGCCATACCCAGCTACAACATATTCAGAAAAGATGGGGCAGGCAGGAAGGGAGGTGGAGTGGCATGTTATGTGAAATTATAGTGCAGTGGTTTTAAGGCTCTGAGCTGCAAATCTGGAACCTTAGTTTTAAATCAAATAGCCCCCTCTTGCATACTGTGTGACTCTGAACAAGTCACTTAACTTCCTGTGCTCCCAGGCTGCACCTGTAAACAAGCTTTCAGCTTAGTGTGTCTCTCCTGGTTAAACAACTGAACAAAAAAAGATAGCATAAAGATCACAGAAATCCAGGAGGAACAAAATGGGGGAGAGATACTGTAGGTTAAGCTGGAAAGGAAAGCAGGGTCAGCCATCTGCACAGGGGTAGTCTATAGACCACCAGCCCAGGAGGAAGAAATAGACAGGGAGTTGATGCTAGCCATCCACAGGATGGCAGACAAGGGGAGGTGGTGCTGGTTGGAGACTTCAATATTCCAGATATGGACCGGAGCTTCCAGCAGCAGCATCAACCAGGAGCAGATTTTCATGGACTGTCTTCAAGGTGTTTTCCTTAAGCAACTGGTCATTGAACCAAATTAGCGAGGGAATACTGGACCTCGTGCTCTCAAAAGGGGAACAGTGTGATATGGGTAACAGAGAGGAGCACCTGGGGAACAGTGACCACTGGTCAGTGTAGTTTAAAATCACAGAAGGAGCAGAACAAAACTGCACAAAACACGTATCCTGGATTTTAGGAGGGCAGACATTGAGAAAATGGATATATGCTTGAAAAAGAGGCACTAATTGGAATGGGGAGGGATCAGGGGTGGAGGAACAGTGGGTAATATTTAAAAAGGGATTACAAAAGCAATAGAATTATGCATTAAGCAGGTTAGCAAGGGAAAAGGAAGAGGAGGCCATTATAGATTTCCAAGAGGTAGGAGAAAGTGAAAGCCAAAAAGTTTGCATTCAGGCAATACAAAAAGACACAGGCAGAAGGGGATCTGTGAGAAGTACCAGGCGAAGCAATGGAAGCAGGAAGATCAAAGCTCAGACAGAAAAGTGCATTGCAAAATCAGTGGGTAGAGGGTACACAACCTTTTACAAGTACATAAGGAAAATAGAAGGGCAAAGGTAGGGATAGGAGGCTGAAGGGAGGACGGGGTTATGTGAGGATGACAGTAAAGCTGACATACTGAACAGATATTTCTGCTCAGTCTTTACTGAGGAAGAGGAGGTAATGAGTCTGAAGGGTACAAGAGGTGGGGACAGTGCAGAAATGGACACAAGTCCCTTTACATGGGAAAGGATCCTAAAGGACCTGGAAAGAATAAGAGTTGACAAAGCTATGGGGCCAGATGGGGTGCACTTTGCCACTGTATGACAGATTTGCCTGAAATTTGGCAGGGTCAGAGCAGTACCATAGATCTCTAGAGTTGTCAAGTTTTGTACAATTCAGATATACGGGTTGCAGAGTTATAAAGCATCATTCTGTAGCACATTTATGCTTTTTGCACATTCTTTGCTCATGCCTACAGGTTGCACAGTTTGTGTGACCAGTCCAAAACCTTCAGGAAACATGCATCCAGGGTCCCGATGTGCCTTTCAAAGATTTCATGACAAAATATTAATCGCTTAAAAGTTATTCAAAAACAAGTTTCCTATCATTGTCAATGGGAAAAATTAACAAACTATTCGACAGTGTCGCAAAATGTAGTTTTAGTGGCAAATGACCCTGTAGTGTCGTGAGTCAGACATTTTTTTTTCAGTTACTAGTCACAGGAAATGCTTGCTATTTAAATTTAGGACCATCTAGGGACACAATTCTTTTGTGTACACCTAGTCGAGCCCTGAGGACGCTAACACCCAGAAATATGTTTTGAAATTTTGTAAACTGTTGTGTCGCAAAGTAGGGTCAAACTTGTGACACTTTCTGGATTTTTTGTGAAAGTGTCGCAAATCACGACACTACTTTGTGACACTGTGGCCAAAATAACAGGAATTCTTTGCTACCCTGCTGCAAAAGAACAGTTTAGTCTTTGGGCTGAAATTTGAGAGAAGAAAGCCAACATCCCACAGATGTGTTATTTGGTAGTTTGGCTACAAAATATTACAGGGATGCAAAGTTGTAGTACTCAAAGTTGACAATTTTTCAATAGACTACCATTGTGGCATCCGCCTCCTTTCAGGGCCCATATCTCGAAATGCTTCGAGATTCGACTTTTCATTAGAAAAATGCTTAGACCCCAACTAAGGGGCTATGTGCAAAACTAGCTAGGAAAGTCATAAATCATATGAAATGTTAATTTTTTCCTATGTAGTACAGTTCCTGAGATATAAGCAATTTAGTATTCCAAGTGCTCATTTTCTGCTGTGAGGCCCATTATTATGCATACATTGTTTGTACTCACTGTGTTTCTCAATGCAGCTGTTGGGGAAAAACAGTGTGTACTTCATTACTGATATAGTTAGTGTTTCCACTTGTGTTTCCTTCCCGTTTGTGTTTACATTAAGCGTTCCCTGCATGACACCATGTGCGTTACCCTTTGTGTTTGTGTATGTGCTTCCGTTTGTGTTTGTCTTTCCTTTGGTACCATCATTGCTGTTACCTTTACCATTTGCATTTCCAACTGCATTACCATGACCATGTGTGTTACCGTTATGCTTCCATAAGCACTTGCATTTGCATTTCTGTTTATGTTTAGTTTGCGTCATTGTTGCTGTTACTGTTAGCATTTGCATTTCCAATTGCGATATCCGTAAGGCGCATTACCATTTGCATTTCTGTATGAACTTGTATTTGCATTACTGTTGACTTTGGCATCATCATTGCTGTAACTGTAACTGTTTGCATTTCCAATTGTGTTACCATTGCTGTTTGCGTCTTTCATCACCGTTTGCGTTTCTGTGCCCTTAACGTTTGCATTTTTGGTTGTGTTTCCATTGTCGATTGGATTACTGTTTCCTTCTGTGGCACTGTTGCCTTAACCGTTTGCATTTCTGTTTGTGTTTCGTTGGTGTCACCATGTGCGTAACCATTTGCGCTTGCATTTGTTTTGCCATTACTTTGCTATTTATACTGCACATTCTCGGTCCTAATCTCACCCCATTCTCCTATACTGCACCACCTCCACTTGTTTATGAATTGGATGGGGTGAGAGTTAGGACCGATGACCCTAACGCACACCCTGAAACCTGTTGGTGGGGGAGAAAACCTAACATCAAATTACCTCACTTTTGTCACTGTGGAACAACCTAACTGATGCATTAAACAGAGTTTTCTGCCATGAAAAATAAATATATATATATATATCTACATATCTATCTATCTATCTATCTATCTATCTATCTATCTATCTATCTATCTATCTATTATATATAATACTGGCACAGTCACGCCAGTATAGTTAGGTTGAGTAAGCAGTTTAATATTAAACCCCAAAACTGCATGTTAATAACTTTGCAGCCGTTTAACAGACTTGCATGAAATTTGGAATGTGCTGTCTGGGGCCAGAAACCCAGGCCAGTGTACACCCTGGGGGATTTTACAAGTCTCGGTGGCTGAGAGAGACCTGGGGTGGTGGTGGATGTCAAGATGAACAACTCGGAGACTTGTAGGAGGGCAGCAGCCAAGACCAACAGGATGCTGGGATGCATCCACTGGGATCACCTCCAGAAGGAGGAAGTGATACTCCCTCTGTATAGTGCTTGTGAGGCCACACCTTCAGTACTGCGTGTAGTTTTGGAGGCCACACTTAAAGAGGGACATTAAACTCCTGGAGAGGTCCAGAGGAGTACAACCAAATGATTTGGGGCTTGGGGGACAGGACCTATGAGGAGAGGCTCAAGAGCTAAATATGACACATTGGAAGAGAGAAGGAACGGGGGACATGATAGAGGTCTTCAGTACATGAATAGGGTAAATAGGGGAGGAACAGTCAGGGTGCTGAAGAAAGAAGGAAGGGCCACTAGAGGCATGGGTGGAAGCTGGAGGGGAAGATTCAGGGAGAAAGGAGGAGGTGCTACTTCACTGAGAGGGTGGTGGAGCCATGGAATGCACTGTCTAGGGGCTGGTGGAGGCAGAGACGGTGGAGGGGTTCAAGAGGGGTGAGACAGGTACAGGAAAGGGTTCTGGAAGCAAAATCCAATGCAGCAAGAATATCCGAACTGGAAAGGAGAAGCCAGAGAAGGCGAGAGGGGGCAGCAAGGTCAGCACTCAGGGTGGGGCTGACCAATCGAGCAGACTTGAAAGACCGTTAGGCCTATTCTGCTGGCATTTTAGTATGTTAGTATGGTATAGTAGGTCTCTTTATTTGTCAAATTTTGTTTTGGTCTGGTATATGATTTCTGTGCAACAAAGAGCAAAACATTTTATTTTTTGCCACTTTTGACACTTTTTGCCCATCGTATCAGATCACACCATTTAGTCTTTTGGTCTGAAATGGCAGGGTAGAAAGAGTGTGGATCCAAGAACAATCTAGCATTGGTTTGGTGAACAAATATGAATCCATTCCAAAGCTATTTCATTAAAGTTTGGGTTCTGAGCATGCTCAGTTCCTCCAAGATTTATATGTATTTTTTGAAAGGGAATTTGGGTCACAGAAAAGGATTTTGTCAGCTCACGAACAGGGATCTTGTTTTCATTTTGTCCCAAACAAAATGTCATAGCTTCCTCCATGGGTGACTTTCTGTTGTATTGCTCAGGGTGACGCCCTCTACAAACCTGTACCTTTGGTTTGATTTGTTTTAGCCAAAAAACGTCTGTTTAAATTTTGAAATTCTTTGTTGTGACTCACTTCTAATCCCTTTCATGGTGACAAAATCTCCATCTGTGAGCCAATCCCCTTTCACGAGGTAGCAAAATCCTTGATCGTGAGTTACATACCAGATGGTCATTCTCATGGAGAAGGAGTGACTCATTGTCAAGGATTTTGCTACCTTGCAAAAGAGGATCAGCTTGAAAACAGGGATTTTGTCACCTCATGATGGGAGACTGGGTTTTGAATCCCCTTTGTGAGCTGACAGATTCCTCTTCATGAGCTGACAAAACTCCCATCCACGAGCTGATCCCTTTTCACGAGGTAGCAAAATCCTTGACCATGAGTTAGGGACCAGATGGCCATTTTGCGATGAGGATTGACTCACCATCAAGGTTTTGCTGCTTCATGAAATGAGATCAGATCAACCATGGGGATTTTGTCAGGTCGCGAAAGGAGATTGGGTTTTGAATCACCTTTCTTGAGCTAACAAAATTGCCTTTTGTGAGCTGTCAAAATCCCTGTCCATGAGCTAATCCCTTTTGCAAGGTAGCAAATCCTTGACCGTGAGATAAGGACCAGATGGCCAAAATCTGATAGTCACGGATTTCTCGTGGATGGCTATTTTGACAGTTCGAGAATGGGGAGTAACCTCACAGTTTGGGAGTTTTGATACCTTGCAAAGTAGGATTTTAAAGACTTTGCCACTGCACTGTAAATAAACAGTTTGGTCTTTTGACTTGAAATTTGCAAGGTATTAAGGGTGTCTCCCAGAGAAGTGAATTATGCTATTTAGGTGCTGAAAGGTAATCTGTTCCATAGATATGCTATCACAAAGTTTTGATTTTTCCTATAGGGTAACATTGTGGCGCTCATAGCACTTCAGCACATGGATCTCAAAAACAAAGTGAGATATGGATTTTTGCTACCGACAGCTTAGATCAGCTTAGGGATCTAAACTAAAAAACAAGTATGGTTATAGATTACACCTGCGGTGGAATTTGTTTCCTACTTATGCTTACAGAGATACTGGCAAAATGTGTTGCAAGGATTTCTTTGGAGTACTTTGGCACCTCTATGGCTCCGTATTTATGTGTAAGTGGGAGCACAGGGCCCAGAGGGCCTACACTCTCACACATAATATCATTGTGCACAATGGGAAGTTTGGTGGGAGCGCAGTGCCACAAAGGGCCCTGCAGCCCCACTAACACATACCATTTACTAGTTATATTACACTTTTCAAAAGTAAGGAAATTCATTGCAAAAAACTTCATTAATGCATCAGTTAGGGTTAAAGAGACAAAAGCAGGAAATGAGATACAGTATTAGGGTTGGGCCCTAACCCCCACCACCCCACCCCATCCTCCACAGATCGACAGGATGCCAGGGTATGCCATGGGGTCATGGGGCTAACTCTCACCCATTCTCCTTTACTGTAGCATGTTAACCTGCTTACACATGGAATGAGTGAGAGTTGGGCCTCACGATCCCATGGCACACCATGTCTGTTGGTCTGTGGAGGATGGAGGGTGGGGGTTAGGGGCTCAACCCTAACATCTCATTTCCCACTTTTGTTGCTTTAACCATAACTGATACATTAATGAAGTTTTTGAATGAATATATATATATATATACAATATATATATATATATAGCACGATAGCAGCCCTATAATTACTGGTAGGGTTGAGTAGCCTGATCAATGTTAAACTTAAATTTTGCACTGTAATAACTTTGCAACTGTCCAACTGATTTGCACGAATTTAGTATGCACCTTTTGTTGGGAAGATCTCTTGATCTGGTAAGATTCGTTCAGTCGAATGTGCAGTCTTTGAGTTATGGAGAGGTGAAAACATTTTTACCCCTGACTTTGACAGATTTTTTTGAACTTGCCTACTGCTCTGAGGGTTTGGTTGCTTGGCCTGAAATGTGCAGGGTAGAAAGAGACTAACCCACAGATGTGCTTTTTGCCAGTCTGGTGTAAAAAGAATAAGTAGTTTTTAAGTTATTGCAATTTAAAATTTGAAAAAATGTTTCTGAGCATGCTGAATAGGCACATCAAAATAGCTATATGAAACTAAAGTAGGAATCCTGCTCCATATGGAGAAATTCCTACTTCATATGACCGACATCTTGTTTTCAGTTTTAACAAAAATGTTGAAACCTCCTAAATGATATTCTTGGGAGGAACCAACACATGTAGCTTGCTTACTGGGACCCTCTTTGGTGCATTCTGCACTTTACGGGATGAAATATACTCATAATGTGTTTATTTTATCATTTAAATCCTACTTTCATCTGTGTAATATGACCTAGGATCCTAGTTCATATGTATGAGATACGACCTAGGATCCTAGGTCATGACCTGAAAATAGAAAAAATGATAAAAACACTTTTGCTGACATGGGCTGCCCAATCCCCATGTCAACACTAGAGCCTCTCCAACAGTATGGAACACTGGGAGCCCACTCCCAGTGTCCCCAAAGAAAGAACAATGGCCGACAATGGGATGCCCAATCCCAGTCAGCAGTAGCCATAGAAAAAAATCATGTCGGACAATGAGGTGCCCAATCCACATGTCAGCAGTAGCCCCCACCAAATTTTCAACATGGGCTTTTTGGGACCTTCCTTCATTAACACTGGCACTGTCATTTCGTTAATCGGGTCCCGAAGGTGATTCCATGGGTGACCACAAAATCACTTTTGGGACCAAGTAACGAGATGACAGTGACATTGTTCATGAAGTGGGGTCCCAAAACCTCATGTTGAAAATTTAGTTCACAAATCTCAAAAATGGCTGAGATATCTACGTAGTTGAAAATCCTTTGACAGCCATTATATGGCACTACCTGCATTCCTGTTTGTAGTTCACCTTGAAAGTGCAGACGTGTCCCGGTCCAGAGAAGATCACAGCCGCTGACCTCCAAGGTAAGTATGGGGTAAGGGGAGTGCATGGAGCTGGATGCACAAAGGGAGGGTGAGGATGGGGTGGAGGGACAGGAGACGATGAGGGACCGTTTTCTTTTTACAGGATTAAAAATAAAAAGACTTTGGAGGACTGTTTTCTTTTTGCAGGATAGTTATTAAAATATTTTTGACACTGGGAGTGGGCTCCCAGTGTCAGTACTGTGATGGGGGTATAATATTACTGGGGATACTGGAATGGGCTCACAGTGCCCATCTTGGGAGGACTGCTGAAGCGTGGATTTGGCACTGTTGTCAGAAATTTAAGAGAGGGGCAGGAGACACTGGGAGTGGACTTCCATGCACCAATAGGTGTTGGGATGTGCCTTGGGTAGTCAGCCTAACTCTCACCTCATTCCATGTGTAAGGAAGCTAAGATGGTACAGTATAGAAGAATGGGGTGAGAGTTAGGCCTGATGAACCCTAAGCACACTCCAACACCTGTTAGTGTGTGAGGGGGTGAAGAGGAGTGGTAGGGTTGGGAACCTAACACCAAAGTTACATACTTTTCGTTGTAATGTCAACCTTACTGATACATTAATGGAGTTTATTTGCAATAAATGTCCTTACTTTTTGTGGCAGTATCACCATAGCTGTAGTTATTTATGGGAGGCAGGGTCATCCAGGCCATGTGCACCATCTATCCATAAGCCAGAGATGTTGTAATTAACCTTCATCTCCCAGTTGGAGCGCAGGGCCCTGTATGAGCTGTAATGTCTCTTATTTTAATGTGAGAGTGCAGGGTTCTTCAGACCCTGCACATCCATCCTCTGTAGATGCATGAGCAAATTATCACCATAACCATCTGATTACCCCAGGACATAGAAACAGAAACATAGAAGTTGATGGCAGATAAGGAATGCAAAGCCCATCCAGTCTGCTAATTTTTTCTACTGTATGAATGTGCCACAGGCCTTACTCTGTCAATGGTCTATTTATTCATACTCATCTGTATTGCTCCCATATGCCTGTCCCATGCTGATTTGAGCCCTGCACTGCACTCAGATCCATCACTTCCTGAAGTAGTCCGTGCATGCAGCGCCACCCATTATGTGAAAAGAACTTCTCACAATACCCTTAATCAGCCTCCTCTAATCACATGCTGTGTGCCTTGTACTGCTATTTTTCTTATATTGAAACATGTTAGATTCTTTCTGTTAATGCCCTTAAGGTGTTTGAATGTTTCGATCATATCACCTCTCCCTCCTGTGCTCTTAGGGTATACATATTGAGCTCCATTAATCTGTCCTCATATGTTTTCTGATGTAGACCCTGCTCCATTTTGGTTGCCCTCTCTGGAATGCCTCCATTTCATTAATATCCTTATGCAGGTGTGGCCTCCAGTACTGCACACAATACTCCAGATGGGGCCTAACCAGTGTCTTGTATAGAGGATTATTACTTCCTATTATGAGTTATGTTACCCCTACTAATACACCCAACATCCCTCTAGCCTTACCTACTGCTTTAGTGGTCTGCTTGGATGATTTCAGGTAATCTGTGATGATGATTCCCAAGTGTCTTTCTTCTCTTGTGATTGCCAGCAACTCCCTCCCAACCTATAGGTAGCTTCAGGGTTTCTCTTCCTATGTGCACGATCTTGCACTTCTTTGCATTAAACCCCAGTTGTCACTTTTCAGACCATTTTGCTAGTTTATCCAGATCTCTTCTCATTCTGCCCACCCCATCTGGATCATCTACTCCGGTGCAGATCTTGGTGTCATCTGCAAACAGGCAAACCATACCCTCCAGTCCATCTGCATTGTCACTGATGAAGATATTGAAGAGACTGGCCCTAGGACTAATCCCTGTGGTATCCCACTTGTAACTTGCATCTCTTCTGACTGTATATGGTTTACCACCACTCTCTGTTTTCTGCCCGTCAACCAGTTTGCCACTCAGTTGACCAATCTCTGACCCACTCTGAGCCTACCCAGTTTATTAATCAATCTTCTATGTGGAACAGTATCGAAGCTTTTCTGAAGTCAAGGTAGGTGACATCAACTGATCCCCTTGGTCCACCACTCTGGTTATGCAGTCAAAGAAATCTATGAGATTTTTTGACATGGCCTTCCTGTTGTAAAACCATGCTACCTAGGATCCTGTGCTCCTATGGATTCCAGGTGTTGCACCATCCTTTCCTTAGGAATACCTCCATGATCTTGCCCACTACTGAGGTAAGACTGACTGGTCTGTAGTTCCCTGCCTCCTCCTGCTGCTACTCTTGCAGAGTGGGATCACATGAGCCCTTCTCCCATCTTCTGGGACCTCTCCTGTGCTCAGAGACTCACTGAACAGTTCTGCTAATGGCTCTGTTAGTTCCACCTTTAGCTCCTTTAGTACCCAGGATGTATGCCATCAGGTCCCATTGCCTTGTCCATCCTAAGCTTAGCGAGCTCTTGTAGGACCCCTTCTTTTGTGAAGGACTTGTACCACCCTCCTCCCTCCTCTGTGTCCATGATGCTGAACTGTGGGCCTGACATATCTTCTCCTCAGTAAATACTGAGCAGAAGTATCTTTTAGGATCGATGCTTTCCTTGGTCTTCCTCCTCCACACACCCTTTATCCACTTTGATTTTAGCAATACTCCTCTGGACTTTGTCATTTCACTAATGTATCTATAGAAAGTCTTGTCCCATTCTGAAACTGTTTGTGCTAGTGTTTCCTTGGTTTGGTCCTTTGTCTGCCTTACTGTCTTCCTTACTTCCCTTAGAAAGTTCGATATGCCTCCCTATCTACGACCACTGTGTTGCCTTATACTGTACTTCCTGAAGGCCAACATTTTGTCTCTGATCTTTTCTGCTACTGTTTTTGGGAACCAAAGTTGCTTCCTCCTTCTTTGCACTTGCTTTTCTCCTTAACACAATGTTATGCTGCTTCAAGTATTGCATCCTTAATGCTTGCCCACTTTGCCTGTATCCCTCACCTCTATTTCTTCTTGCCAGGGCTAGCTTAACTCTGTTGGCCATCTTATCAAAGTCAGCACCTCTGAAGTCCCATATTTTTGCCTTGGAATGGGATGATTTAGTTTTAGTGGCCAAATTGAACCATACCATGTGATGGTCACTGACCCCAGGTGACCTTCTACCTGGAGATCTGTGATCCTTTCCCCATTAGTCAGTACTAGATCCAGGATAGCCCTGTCTCTTATGGGTTGTGGTACCAATTGCTTGAGGCCCGTCTCCTGCAGGAATCCACTATGTGTCTAGTTCTGGCAGATGTTCCTGCAGGTATTTACCAATCTGTATGTTGAAGTCTCCCATTATCAGAACCTCCCTTTACTTATTATACTTGAAATGGTTCACCAGGAGGGCACACTGAACAATAAGTTGCTCATCTCAAAAAGCAATCTGGAGGGTGGGGTACAATGAGGATTTGGCATACAGAATAACAAATAATAAAGGTAAGAACAGATGTAATATAAGCACATGGGTGATACAATTGCAGATCTGCCCTTAACCGGGCATCCATTGTCTCTGACTGGAGCAGCAGTGGCTCTGCAGCCAGCTGCCCTTGCCGCCTTCAGAACCTACCAGCACCGCATCTTCCTAAGTTCTGCCCAATTCTGCCCTTGACTGGGCATCCATTTCCTCTGACTGGAGTGGCCGCTGCTCCTAGCCAGCCCGCCCTTGCCACCTTCCAGCACCATTTCCTCTGAAGTTTGCCCAATTCTGCCCTTGACCAGGCATCCGTTGTCTCCAACTGGAGTGGCCATGGTTCCTGTACCAGAGGCCTTTCAGCTTCCAGCATCGCCTCCTCCGAGTTCTGCCTGGTAAGCTTCTGGCCAGCCTGGGATTGCAGTGAAGCAGCTCAATTGGACTTTGCTCACTGCTGCCTTCCAATTGGACTTTGTATCTACACTTCTCCTCTTGATTGATCCTCTGTTTCTCTCTGATTTTTCTGGGCTACAAGCGCCATTGATTTTCACTGTAAACTGCCTAAAATTTGTGCTTTTTACCGCAAACCAATAATGTTTCTATCCACCTGGTTCAATTTACTGCTTAGCCAAACTATTTAGAGTGTTAGTATTTTGTGCCTGTACCAGTTCTGATTGTCCTTCTAGTCCTACAGTTCTCCCTGCTGCTCTAATTGCTGTTAAGACCTTGCCTTTTTTTCCTTTGTCTTTCTAAATCTCCCTATCTCCTGCTTTCTCTCCATGGTGCCGACACAAGTTTAATTACCTTTTCTTGTATCTGGCCGCCTCCCCCACCACTTGCACTCTGTGTCTTGCTCTTTCTATTCTCGGCTTCTCCTGCTGTCCCCACCACTCGATTTTAGTACTGCATTTTGTTCTAATCCCCATATAGCTAATTTACCCTCTCAAATTTCTCCCACAGATTTGCCCTTGACTGGGCAACCGTTGCTCTGACCTGAGTGGCTGTGGCTCCTGTAGCCAGCTGCCTTGCCAACTTCCAGCACCGCTTCCTCTGAAGTTCTGCTCACTAAGCTTCTAGCCAGCCTGGGATTGCAGGAAGCAGCTCTGATTGGACTTTTGCTTGCTGCTACCCTCCTGATTTTACTCTGTACCTACGCTTCTCCTCTTGTTTGCCCCTCTGTTTCTCTCTCGACTTTTCTGGGCTACAGCGCCACTGAGTTTCACTATAAACTTCCAAAATGTGCCGCCTCTCCCCACCCGACCTTAATTAAATAGCCCGTTGCCCAGCCCACTGGGCCAGGCACCTCCCTAGCAGCATACCCATTCGCTGCTCTCTCTGCCTCTCCTCCCAGCTACCCACTCGCTCTCTCTCTCAGTACTCGCCCTGCATGACACTGTCTTCTTGGGCTATCCTCTAGTTTTCTCCTCCCCTCCTCCCCTAAACTCATAGAAACATAGAAACATAGAATTTGATGGCAGATAAGGACCACTTGGTCCACCCAGTCTGCTCATTTCCTGCCTACTGGATAAGCTGCAGATCCTAGTTAACCAGCAGCATACTTCCTACCCCACCCCTAGAATTGCCTTTATGACTGTCCCATGCATGCATGCTTGAATTCCACCACTGTTTTGGACTCCACAACCTCTCCTCCGAAGGCCGTTCCATGCATCCACAGCCCCTCTGTGAAAAAATACTTCCTTTAAATTACCTCTGAGCTGCCCCCATCTTCAAATTGTGCCCACTTGTTCTTGCACTCCTCTTTGAAAGATGCTACCCTCTTGGACTTTGTTGATTCCTTGAGGTACTTGAAAGTTTCTATCATGTCCCCCTCTCCCTCCTTTCCTCAAGGCTATACATATTAAGCTCCTAAGTCTCTCTTCATATGTCTTCTGGTGCAGACCCTGCACCATTTTAGTTGCCCCCCTCTGGACAGCTTCCATCCTGTCTATGTCTTTATGAAGACTGGGTTCCAGAACTGCACGCAGTACTCCAGATGGGTCTGACCAGCTGTCTGTACAGAGGATAATAACTTCCTGTTTCCTACTGGTGATGCCTCTCCCTATGCATCCCAGTATCCCCCAGCCCTCCTTGCTGCCCTCTCACATTGCTTGCCCACCTTTAGGTCATCTGATATGACTACCCCCAGGTCCCTTTCCATTTTTGTTGTTGTTAGTATCTCACCCCCATTGTGTACTCTTCCCTGGGTTTTTGTTTCCCAGGTGCATTACCTGCACTTCTTAGCATTGAATCTAAGCTGCCATACATTTGACCATTCCTCTAACCTTGCCAGTCCCTTTTCATCCTTTCCACCTACCTTGTGCATCAACTCTGTTGCAGATGTTTGTGTCATCTGCAAAGAGACATACTTTTCCTGCCAGTCCCTCTGCAATGTCGCTATAAAGACATTGAAGAGGACAGTCTAATACTGAACCCTGTGGTACCCCACTAGTAATCCCCTTTCTTCAGAGTGGACTCCATTTACTATTACTCTCTGTGTCCTATTCTCCAGCCAATTTTTACCCAGGCTGTCATCTTGGGATCCACTCCCAGGCTAGCTAACTTGTATATTAATCTTTTGTGTGGGACTGTGTCAAATGCCTTGCTAAAGTCTAGGTAGGCCATGTCCACAGCCCTCCCTGATCTAATACTTTGGTCACCCAGTCAAAGAAATCTAACAGATTTGTCTGGCATGACCTTCCTGCTGTGAATCCATGCTGCCTTGGGTCCTGTGCCCTCTGGCCTCTAGATACTCGACAATTCTTTCCTTCAGAGTGATTCCATAATTTTCCTACCACTGAGATTAAACTAACAGGTCTGTAGTTTCCTGCTTCTGCCTTGCTCCCACTTTTGTGAAGGGAATCACATCTGCCCTCCTCCAGTCCTCGGGTACCAACCCATCCTCTCATGATTTGTTAAACAGGGTAGTCAGTGGTGTCACTAATTCCACCCTTAGTTCTTTTAGAATTCTGGGATGAATCCCATCAGGCCCCATTGCTTTGTCCACCTTCAGTTTTAAGAGTTCTTTCAGAACCCTTTCTTCTATAAAATGGGCTGGTATCAACTTCTGCATCCAGAGTGTTTCTACTGTTTGTTTTAGGTACCTCCCCTCTTCCTTTGTAAATACTGAGCAAAAATATCTGTTTAGTATCTCTGCCTTTTCACAATCATCCTCTGCCCACCCCCTTTATTAAGCCTCACTATCCCTCCTTGGTCTTCCTTCGCTCCCTGATGTACCTATAAAGGTTTATCCCCTTCTTAACTGGGTTGGCTATCTTTTCCTCAGTTTGGGCCTTTGCTGCTCTGACTGCCTTCCCAGCTTCCTTTTGCTTTAACTGATACAGTTCTCTGTCCTGCTCCTTATGTGATTCCTTGTACTTCCTGAAAGCTTTCTTTTCTCTTGAACCTTCCTGCCACTTCCTTTGAGAACCATAGTGGTTTCTTACATCGTTTAGTTTTGTTTATTTGCTTCACACAAAGGCTTGTTACCTCTGTGATGGCTACTCACTACTGTTACTGCTCTATCTCCTTGGGCTCCTGCTCCCACCCTTGTCTACCACTCTCTTTCCCCTGCTCCCTTTACATGACCTGCACAACCTATCCCTCCTTGAGTGGCATATGGCTCTTTCCAGTATGCTTCTTAGATTGCTCATCCTCTTCCCCTTCTACCCCTTTTCTACCTTCATGCTGCTCTCTACCCCTCTCTCACTCAGCTACCTACTGGACCAAATATACTGCCCCATGGAACTCTACCTGTGCCTTGCCCCTGCAAGCACCCAGTACTATAAATGTGGCCACTTCACAGTACCCTTGATGGGGCTCAGGACTCACTCATCCCCTATACCGACCTTGGCTCACCTGACATCCCTCTGGAACCAACATGAGGAACTCTCCTCCCAACACTGCAAGAAGAATAAACGTCAACTTACCCTCATGGAATTATCCTGTTGCTCCTTGAAGCATCTGCTCCTGCTGCTGCTTCTGTTGGGCAATGTTCATGCTAATCCTGGCCAGAAAACGTCTATTGCTACCAGACAAAACATCACACTGGGACACTCACCCTTGCAACACTTAACATTTATAACCTGCTCGCAGAAGATTGATGCCCTCCACATTTTTTAACCAATACAAACCTGACATTCTCACAGTCGTTGAGACATGGCTTTCATTAAAGTGCCTGACATGGCTATCCTGCTGCCTGGTTGTAAATCTACAGACTGGATTGGAAGTCTAAAGGGGGCTGTGCTATTTACTTCAAAGACTCTCTCTGGGGTCATCCCATAACTACTCTTTGCTCTGACTGCTCCGCTAGCTCCTTTCCATTAAAATCCTTCTAGCTGCCCACAACAAAGCCGTTACAGTTGTTGCTGTGTACATCCCTCCAAAAGGGCAAGTGAATGGTCTCACTTCTGTCCTGGACTTTGTTTGATACCAACCTCATGGCACTGAGTCAGTCCTGCTTGGTGACTTTAATATAAACTGGCTGGCACCTGAGTCATCCAGCTTCAAGGATGCTTTATCATTGGCAAACCTTACCTAACTGGTCGACTTGGCAACCAGGCAAAACAAAACTGGCACTAGCACCTCCTTGATTGGGTCCTGACTAGTCATCCTAATCGATCACTAAAGTCTCTGTCCTCCGAACTCACTAAGTGACCACTCCCTGTCACCTGCCAATGGTCCAACAAATTCTGCAAGCCACCAACTAAAATCATCTACAGTAGAGTCCTGTCATGTGGCCATCTGTCACACCTCAAATCCCACCTCAGATGGCAAGATTGGACCCCAGTTTACACAACAGAGGATGTAAACTTGGCCCTGGATCACTTCATTTCCATTTTCAATACTGTTTGAGGCTCCATACTCCTTTCAAAAACATAAGTAAAATGCATGTACAACCCTTGGCTCTCTGCAGATCTAATCACCCAGCTGAAATCCAGGGATTCGGCTCTTGCAACAGAGCGAGGCATCTGGCTTGCTATCCACCATTCAAAACTACAGATGTGCCCATAATGACTGCACAAAATCAATCCGTCTTTACAAAAGTAACTACTATAAAGAAATCCTCACCATACGTGGGCAACAGGAAGGCCTTCTGGAATAATATCAAGAAGTCACTGAAACAACCAAAACCTCCCCACTATGCTCGTCATTGATGGGACAACGCGTGACTCTACTACTATCGCCAATACCTTCAACTCTGCATTTACTGACCTCAGCAGTGTTCTCCTCCTGACTTTTTGATGAAGATGATACTGCAGCCCACCACCCCAGCCCCCCTGCCTTCGTCTACCTACCCACCTTTCTACTTTAAAGCCCTTTGAATGCATGAAACCCACAAATGTATTAGAAAGCAATCAACAATTCCAGAAGTAATGCTGACTCACTGGACCACAAAATACTGTCCCTCACCCTCAGTGATGTGATTGGACCACTCACTAAGATATTCAACCTCTTCCTCTGTCTTGGACAGTTCCTGACATCTGGAAATCTGCAACTGTGACTCCTGTCCACAAAGTGGCAATAAGTCCCTCCATGTGAACTACCATCCAATCTCCATTTTACCCCTGCTCTCCAAGGCTATTGAGCGTATAGTAGCTGACCAGCCTACTGACTATCTGGATAAGCATAATATACTATGCTCACAAAACATGGTTTCAAAAGGGAATAGCATTACCTCTGCCCTCCTTGAATTCACTGGTGCAACCCGCAGTTCAATGGACAATGGTCTCCTTGCTGGGTCTGTTTTTATAGATCTAGCAAAGGCCTTTGACACTGTCCATCATGGTCTTCTACTAGAGTAGCTCCAATTAGCTGGTCTCTCCTCTGTTTCTACAGTTTGGTTCAAAGCTACCTGGAAAACTGCTCTCAGAGAGTCAAAATTGCTGATGTCTTCTCTGATACAAGACCCATCTGATCAGGAGTCCCAGGGATCCATTCTGGGGCCTTCTATTCAGCCTCTTTCTGAACAGCCTTCCACAGTCCTGCCCAGAACAAATCATCCTCTATACTGATGATGCCATCATCCATGCCACCCATAAGGATCTCTTACCTCCAAAACAAACTTCAGAAGGCTTTGCCTCAATTGAAAGCTGGTTTAGCAAGCATAAATTGCTACAATACTATAAAAACAAGTCTATGCTTTTCTGCATCACACACAACAAATACAAGCTACAACCTTTAACTATCACAAACTGCCATGGAGCTGCCCTAGAGCAGGTTTACTCCTTTAAAATCTTGGGATCTCTTTAGACAGTCACCTCTTATGAAACCCACATCAACAGTGTTGCCAAAGCTGCAAATACCCGCCTTGGTCTCCTCTACAGGCACAGACAGCACCTTACACCAGAAGCCTTAGGGTCACTGTTCGAACTCCGTTGTCTCAATTATAAACTATGGCCTGATCATCTATGGCTCTGCCTCATAAATGGTTCTTAGGCGCATATCCACGACGCTCAACAAAGCCTGCCGCTCATTACTGGCTCCCACTGACTCACATATCGTGTGACTTATATGCACAATCTGGCTGGCTTCAACTCTCAAACCACATAAAATACCAAACCTACATTATGGCAAAGAAAATCACTATGAGTCTTGCGCCACCTGGAGTCCAAGCTCTCCTTTGCCCTAGCAGCAAGATTAGACCCACAAGAGGCTCCCCTCTGCCATACTTCTCAGGGTCAAAGATCTTTTGCCTACAGGGCCCCTGCTAGTTGAATATGCTCAGCAGTGACCTCTTTTCTGTGCCAATGCTTGGATCATTCAAATCAAACTCTGCCTACACCTCACTGCCTCCAGCACCTGTGACTGCCCTAGCAATAGCCTACCCCCACTCTCAGCCGCCTCTGTAGCCTACCTCACTCCCTCTAAGCTGCCTCTCTAGTCCCCACCTTGCGCTTCTGCTATCCACTACCCTTCTTCTTTTTCTAATTTTTTCTTTATTTTTCTCCTTTTGATGCCAGCACTTCTATTTGTATTATGACAATGCCTGTGGCTACACCTTCAGTTAGTTCCCCCTTGTTCTGTTCTCTCTCTGCTGCTGTGTAGTGCTCTAGTGCTAGTTCAGCCCTGAATGTTAGTAATCACATACTTGTATTTGCTGTTATGCTGTTTAGTATGCCTATTTAATGGATTACTTTTCTCCTCTATCTTGTACCTCCTTGACATGGAACCTTTGTAAAGAGCCTTGGTTCAAAGGTACTTGTAATCCTAGATTCAAATAAAGAAATTAATTAAATAAATAAATAATAAATAAATACAATTGTGATACAATTTTGAGCAGAACAGACAATTACAGCTTGAGAAAATTGGTACAACCAGTGGGTGGACACAGAGACCTGATACAGTAGATCAGACAGATAGTGATGCAACAATAGCTGTCCTGTTTTGTACATCTTCTAACAGTAATGTGTCCATGCCTCCCCTGGTCTGAAGGCCTGTAGACAATCCCAGTTCATATGGCTGCCCCATTTCCTGTTTCCAGGGTGGCCCACAGTTCTTCTGGTTCCTTATGTGTATTCTGTTTTTTGCTACGGGTATCCCTAGCCCAGCAAACAGGCTCGCTAGGCTCCAGCAACCTGCCCCTTATACTCTGGGCTTGCCCCACCAACTGGGGCCGCCAGTGGCAAACTTAGGTGGCCAGAGGGATGGCACCAGAACCAACTCATTAGCAGGGGCTGTCATTATTGATGTTGTGATTCCCCGGGGTGGGGACGTGCAATGATGGCTCATCTTGCCATCCCCACATGCTGGTGCCAATTGCTGAGGTACCCTGGTCTCCACTAAGGTCCATAGTGTGTCAGACACTCAACCCACCTCCCCAGAATAGGAGAGTAGTCCAGCGGATGGTCTAGTCTACTCCCCATAGGCCCTCAGACTCCTAGATCCATTCCTGAACCCGGTCATTGGCGTCAGACAACAGCCATGCCTCTGCACCAACAGGCCGGTCCTCCTTATGAGTATTCTGAATTTTTCTAGCTTTGATATTTTCATTGACATAAAGGCCAATCCACCCCACACACACCTCAGTCTCTTCTGAATAGTACACAACTGGGTACTGAAGTCTCCCAAGAGTGGTTACTGGTGAACCAAGTCTCACTAATGGCTATTATGTCCACTTTACTCTGTCATGTTGCCTGCAGGTCTGGGGTCTTGTTTCACACAATCAAAATACTTTGTGCATTACAAGTTTGAGGGTGCAAAGGTCCAGTGTGGCACATCAAAGGACAGTTCCAAACAAATAAGTATGGCCATGCACTCCAGAGGTGAAATAAGTGAAATGAAGCAATAATGTAGCAGAATAAATTCAGGTTTAATTCACCGCAGCTCCAGGAAGGACTACAACATGTTTCCCAGACTGTGGGCATTTGTGTACCTGATTTTCCATTGATCAGATTTCAGTGCGTTAGTTGTGGGTGAGGTCCAGCTTTTCCCCAGCATGTGGAAGCTGGACCTTTTTCCTTACTGGTAATGTAAATGAACTACAAACAAGCTGAACTCCTGTTTGGTCACTGGCTGAGGGGAGGGGTGTTATTCTCACCGATATATATGATGCTGCACCTCTCCCATTTGCTAGTTTAAATATTTTGCAAAGACATCAAATGTCTGCCCCAATGCACTAACTCCTTCCTTAGTCAAATGTAGTCCATCAAATTTAAAGAACAGTCGCTTTCCCAAACTGTTGCCAGTTACCTACAAATTTGTGTCCTTTTTCTTGCACCAGCCCTTGAGCCACATGTTTAGCTCCTCAATCTCCCTCTCTGACCTTCTGTCCATCTGCCCTCCTCTCCCAGACTGGCAGGATTTCAAAGAATGAGATGCTGGATGAAATAGATGACAGTTGGTCTCCCAGCCTGGTCAGATGTTCCTTGGTCTCCACAACTGACTGCCTGGCAAGATCGTTAGTCCCTATGTGTACCAGGACATTGGTGATTTCTCCTGCTTCCTGCATGATTTCATAGGAATCATAGGAACAATACTGAGCCAAATGGACTTTCATCCTATATGCTCGCCACTTTCTCCTAATTTCTAATCTGTCTATATACCTGTCCCATTGAGATTTAAACTCAGTAATAGACTGACTGGCCACAACCTCCAATGGTAATGTGTTCCAATCATGCACCACTCTTTGATTAAACCACCATGTACTTCGTACTTTCTTTCTTTTAGATGCTGTTAACTGCATTGGGTGAGACCTAGTATAATACATACTACTGTTAAATTCTAACCCAGTGATATCCCTAAGATCATCACTTTGCCAAGTCTTGTAAACTAAGCACATATCACCTCGCTTTTGCTCCTCAAAGGAGTACATATTCAACTCTCATCAATCTGGTTGCATAATTTTTTTTCCTACCATATTGTGGATAGCTCTGTTGCCTTCTGGACCCGCCTCCAACATGCTTGAGTCCTGTTTTTAAGGTGACCACACCTGTGCTCCATATTCCATAATGGGCCTCACCAAGGATATATACAGAGGCATAAGAACAGTCCTACTTCTGGATGATATGTGCCTCAGTATATAATTTAAAATTCTATTACCTTTTTGGGCTATATTTTGACAGTGTGATGAGAAGGACATATTACTGGATACTATTATGCCCAAATCTCTTTCCTCATCTATTATTTTTAATGGTATATTTCTAATTTATAGGGTAATTTAGGATTTCTATTGCCCAGATGCATAATAAAACATTTATCTATATTTAATGTCAATTTGAATTTATTTGACCATGTGTCGATATTGTCTATTGTATCCTGTAGATTTGATGTGTTTAGTCTAATATTTACTTCTGCACCAATCCTACAGTCATCAGCGAACTTTGTATCCATACAGATTTTTGTATTATTTGAAGTGATGATGCATAAGATTAAATAGACATGGGCCCAGCACCGATCCCGAGGCACCCCACTAGTTTCTCCCAAGCCATCGGACTGTTCTCCCTAATGCTCACACATTGATTTCTATCGTGTAACCAGTTTTGAACCCAGTTTATAATATAAGGGTTTATAATCAGATTTCTCATTTGTTGTATTAATTCAAGGTGAGAGAGCCTGTCAAACGCCTTCAAAAATCAAGAAACAGCACATCGAAGGGATTCCCATCCAATATATCTATAACGAGGTTATAGAAAGCCAACATATTCATCTGACACAACCTACCCTTTACAAAGCCATGCTGAAATTCATCTGTGAGATGATTTGTTTCTAAATGTTCATATATTCTATCCTTTAATACCCTTCTAAAATCTTGGAGGGTATGGCAGTAAGGCTAATAGGTCTGTAGTTTGCAGGATCCATCTTATTTCCTTCTTATAAATTGGGACAACAAGATCTTGGATTTTAGCAATGTGGCCAAGCGTTTCTCACGTTGATGTACCTGGGGAGACTGACCATTACCCCAGCTGGAGGTAGGTATCAACTCCCTGAATCATGAAGTCTCCTATGATCAGAAGTGTTGTTGGTTTCCTTTTGCTTTTTTGTTTTGGTCCCTGTTTTTGGTGGGTTTTGTATTGCTAGCTCTGTTGCTGCAGTGTCATGTTCTACAGTGTCCTCTGCTACTTTGTTTGTGATTAGGAGATAGAGGCAGATACTGTTTGTAGTTTTATATGGTTTGTGGAGGTGATATATTGGTGAGCATTGAGAGATGGGGCACACGATTGTCCTCCTAACCACCTGCCAACCTCCTGGACCAACTACCCTCTGCAGTCGAGGTGCTTCAGTTGGATGCTCGGGAAATGGCGGGTGGTTCTTGTAATATATTTCCTCCTGAACATGCGATTTGAGGTGCACAATCTCTGCCCATACTGCCCAGAGCTGAGCCCTTAGATCTCCAGGTCCAACATGTAGGACAGTGTCCTAAATCCTGTATAACTGCCCTTTTGAAAGTGTCCCGCAGTACCTGCGGTTAATAATATCCATTCCACTTGAATTGCTGAGTTTATAATCTGATACAAGTAATTAGAAGGAAAATGAAAGCAAAAGTTTGATTTTTTTTGTTTGTTTTGTTTGTTTCTGTGTAACTTTTATAACATGTTAAATTAATTGTGTCCCTGTAAGAGAGGTCACTCTGTGGCTATCCCACTGATCTTCCCCTTCTGCTTTGCTACAGGAAATGTCATGACTGTGCTACTTTATAAAGGAGTGTAGCAGGGGTGGTTGGGGATGGGGAGGTGGTTGGGCCCTAGCCCTGCCGAAAAAGAAGAACCACGGATGAAAGAAACAGGAGGTAAGAGCAGAAACAATCAACCAACCACAAATGCAGTCGCTATTGCTCAGTCTTTGTCTCATGTGCTCCTGTAATTATTTCTGAAAGCTTAGTCTAATGATAGACAAAACTGTAAAACCTGTAAGCACCACCTGTAATGATTTCACAGAAGATATACTCTGCAAAAACACTTTTCTACAGAGAAAAATAAAGCAGTAAAAAGTAACAAAATCTGTAAGCACAACAAGTGGACAAGTGGAACACCCTGCCAGAGGAAGTGGTGGGGCTGAAACAATCACGGATTTAAGAATGCATGGGATAGACATAAAGGAATTCAGAGGTCAGGGTAAGGGAAATAGACTTCTAGGAAAACAAACTGAACTTACAAGCTCAAATGGAGACTAGGTGGGCCATAGGCCCTTATCTGCCCGACACTGTCTATGTATCTATGTAACCTACAGAACACTTTAACAGAAGATATACCTTGCAAAAGCAATTTGAATCAGAGAAGATTACAGCAGTAATCTGTGTACACAAAACAGTAACAAACCTGTGAGCACACCCACTGACAATGCACCAGAAACTATACCCTGCAACAGCAATTTGAATCAAAGAACAATAAAGCAGTAAAATGTAAAAAATAACACAGTAAATCTGTTCTAGCCAAAAGAAGCCTTAATTTTTTCCTTGCTCTGATGCTGTTCTTCCTTGTTCTTTCCTTACAAGCAAACCTAGAAGAAAAGAGCTCAGGTGAAGCTAGGTGCCTTTGCCAACAAACCTAGTCTTCCACCTCATGTACCTTGTACAGAAATCTTTCAAATCCTGCCAAAACATAGTTCTGCCCAACTGCAATGCCATTCTGTGCCACAGGTATGCAAACCCATTTTGGCCAGGATTTGAAAAATGACAGCTGTGACATACATGAGGTGGGGTAATGAGAAGCTACATTGTAAATCTGGGGTTAAAATAATGAAAATGACTGTAGTAACGAATGGGTATAGTGAAATTGCAACAAAGGATCATAACTTCACAGTTTTTTCATATTTTGACCCCAAATTTCCAACATACTCTTCTTGTCACCCTACCTCATAAAACCCCATAGGTGAAAATGTTTGAGTGCATGGCAAATGCCATTCTGTGCAACAGATGCAAAAACAAGTTTAGGGCAGAAATGACCACTATACTGTTCATGAGGTGGTGAAAAATGGCTAGGCTGAAAATTTTAAGTGAAAATACAAACATACTAACATACTGAAACTACCAGCAGAAACAGGCCTCATGGTCTATCGAGTCTGCAGTTGCCCTTATCCCCACCCCTTACCTCGGAAACTGCTCAGTGTTGCTTACCCAGCCCCTTGCCCTGTCCCATGCTGTTTTGAAACTGCCCACCATCCTGCATGCTGCCACCTCCTCTGGTAGAACATTTGATTTCAGTACCACCCTCTCAGTAAAATAATGCCTCCTCATCTCCCTCCCAAATCTGACACCATCCAGTCTTAGCCCATGCCCCTCATGTCCCTTTGCTTCCTCAGTTTCAACAAACCTCCTTGCCAAATCTGTTGATCCTCCTCAAGTATTTGAAAGTTTCAATCATAGCCCCTGATCTCTTCTCTCCTCCAGGGTGTACAAACTCAAGCATCTCAGCCTTTTTCATAGGTTCTGCCTTCCATTCCTGTGTTATTTTTGTTGACCTACAGTATGCTGCACTGCCTCGAATAGCCTGATATCCTTCATCAGGTACAGATGCCAGTACTGCATACAGTACCCCAAATGCAGCCTGACAAGAACCTGTAGGACCACATCCTTGTAGCTAGATGAGAACCCCACACAATGCTACCCCAGCATCATACTGTCCTTAGCAGGAGCCTTTCTGCACCAAGCAGAGTTGTTCATGCTCCCGTTACTATAGAACCCTACATCCTACTCCTCCTCAGTGACACTCAACTGCACCTCACCCAACAAATATTCCCTCCTCATATTCTTCACTCTGAGGTGCATACCTTGAACTTTTTGTATTAATACCCAATTGCCACCTTGATGACCATTCCTCAAGTCTGGTTAGGTCATCCAGTAGCTTCTCCCACCCTCTGTCACTCACAACAACACCCATCTTGGTGTCATCAGTGAACCAGCTGATCTTGCTTCCAATCCCATGTGCAGTATTCAATATGAACAGACCAAACAACACCGGCTCCAGCATAGAGCCATGTGGCACACTGCTGGTCACTGGCCTAGAAGATGAGAGTTCCCTTCCCTACAACCACCCACTGCAGGCTATCTTCCAGCTAATTCTTGAGCCAGTTAGCCATCTTAGCCCTCACCCTAGATATTTCAGCTTTGCCCTCAGCCACCAGTGATGGACTGAATCAAAGGCCTTGCTGAAATCCAAATATAGGACATGCATTGCATGGCCCTTGTCCAACTCCTTGTGACCTAGTCATAATATTCTGTTAGGCTGGCCTGGTATGATCTCCCAGAGATGAACCCATGCTGCTGCCCATCCTGGAGCTCATTTACTTTCAGGAAGGTTACCAGTCTCTCCTTCAAGATTGCTTCCATAAGTTTACCCACTATGGAAGTGAGACTGACAAGTCTGTAATTACTGGCTCATCCTTTGGGCAGCTCTTGTGGATAAGCTCCTCTGGCATGCACCCATGTCCTGGGAACTGTTGAACAGGTCATCCAGCGGCCCGATAACACCTCCACCTCTCCTCAACACCCTTAGGTGAATGCCATCTGGACCAGCTGTCTTATCCACCCTTAGTGTCTTCAGACCTTCCAGTACCTTGCTTTCCAAAATCGCCCCATCAGTCACTTTCTACTCTCTCATCCCCACCATCCCAGTCTATGGATGTAGCAGACCTCCTACCTCCCTCATGAACACAGAGCAGAAGTATTCATTCAGTACTTCTGCCTGTTCCTCCTCCTTCTCCACCCAGCCCCTGTCCTTCTTGATCCAAACTATCTGGTCCTTGCAGTTCCTTTTCTCCCTTACATACCTGTAGAATTCCTTCTCCCTTCCTGATGCCCTGAGCCAGCCTTAACTCCTTGGTGGCCTTAGCCTCTATTACTAACTTGATTACCTCCTTGGACCTCCTTGCGTACATCTCCCTGTCCTTCTCCCTTCTGGTTATTTTCAGTCTCCTAAAAGCTGCTCTCTTGGCTCTCACCCTCCATCACATTCCTTGTCATCCAGCATGGCACCTTAGCACTGTAATTCTTGCTCAGTGTCCAGGTACATGCCTCAGTAGCCTCCTTCAGCCCAGACTTTATGATATCTCACTTCTGTTGTGTGTCCATCTCCAACCCAATCCCCTCAAGGTGCCCCTCAGTATTTCTCTCATCCTCCCAAAGTCCACCCATCTGATGTCCAATACCCTTGTTGCTGACCCTGCAGCAAATATTAAAAATTGCTGAGTTACGTGATAAAGCGTAGAAAAATTTCAATGACTGCACATTACTCAGGCATTTTTGGTATTTTTGCAAAATTTTCAACATGGGCTTTTTGGGACACCAGCTCACGAACACTGGCACTATCAGTCTGTTATTCAGTCCAGAAAGGTGATTTCATGCAGCAACTGTGTCATTCCATGCCACAGGTGTGAAAACATTGTTTCAGGCAGGATGTGAAAATGACAGCTGTACTGTTAATGAGGGGCAAGAAAAATACTATGTTGAAAATTTGAGTGAAAATATAAAAAATTGCCAAAGTTATGAACGTGCATAGAAAAATTTCAATGACTGTGCTAACTCGGGTGTTTTTGGAATTTGTGTCCCAAATTTTCAACATAGTCTTTTGGGACCCCACCTCATGAACAGTGGTGGTGAAATGGCCCAATTCATTCTGCAGAGAGTGATTCATGAGGATGTGATTTGTGAGTGCTCTGCAACGTGAAGCAGAGTACTTCGCTTTATAATGGGTAACGTAAAAGTCCATTGAAAAAAATGACTTCACATTACTCCGCCTTCCCAAACCACTACTCTACTAATTCTTAAGGTGAAGTACATTGAAAACAATGTACTCCACCTCACTTCACCTTTGTTTCTAAGCTCCAAAGGCGAATTTTGTAGTGATTCATGGGATTTCAGGTCACATGGGGTTCTAGATTGTTCTGCACAGCCTCAGTTTAGGGTAGTTGTGCAGGAAGCTGGGAAGCTGTAGGAGACAATCTGCTCTGAGAACTCTCTGTGATTCAAACCTTCTAAAAGCTGTTAAAAACCTTTTGAGTCTTTGTTTTTGTTGAAACTTTAGTTCATCGATTATAAGAAACCCTCCTGTGCTCATATCATCTAGTGTTTATTGTTTGTGTGTGGATTTTGAATGTTAATGTACAACATTCAGTCTGTGTACTGAGATACAGTGGAAGTGTGCTTTGGGGAGGGACGATCTGTGGTGTAGATAGATTAACTTGGAGAAAAGTGCTTTTGTTTTGGTGATATTTTTCTTGTATAACTGTTAATGTACACACAGTAATATTTTCAATAATTCTTGCCATTTTTTTTGTTGATTGTTGTGGGCAGTGCATAATTTTAGTTTGTTTGAAATATGTGGTTATATTACTGAAGTTTTCAATTTGCTATGCATTACTTAGTGTGTGTGTGTGAGTATGTGTGTGACGCGTCATCAAATCAGACATCTTTTATTGTGCCATATAATTTCAGCAATGTGAACCTGCTATCCACTGCAGCTGTGTAATTTTGGTACTTCTTTGTGGTATCTTTACTGGTACTAGTACTAGTGACTGTTACTGCAGCAGTGCAGTACATTGCCCCCTCCGCGCCTGCCCCAACCGGCAAAGGTATTCTTTCCAGATTTGAATTTCTGATGGTGAGCACTAGTTAGGTGTTGTTGTGCCTGTGCGTCTGCATCTCTTCAGTGTGCAGCTAATCTTAATCTGTCGTGCATTTGCATCTCTTTAGGGCCCAATCTTCATCTCTAACTTAAGTCACAGCTGTTTCTTTGGCTTCTCTTCAGAGTACTGGACAGGTGTGGTATAAGTCTGCATGAAAATTGTACTCATTAATATGTGTTTTAAGTCAGGACCATCATTACGAATCACTCGTGATACAAATCATGTTCTTCATCGACACGGTCACAAATGCAGTCACAAACCACTATTCATGATCATGTCACGAATCACAGCACTAATTTTTTTCTAGTTACTTGGATGTATTGTAAGCCTGTTTTGTAGTATCTCTCCAGGCTTCACCACCCCACCACTGAACTCATTAATGAGGCTTTTTCAGTTGGGGAGCTTGTGCTACAGCTCATTGGGAAGTACATTCGTAGGCATTTATGCCCTCCCAATGCAGTTCTATATTGTTTATCTTACACTATCGACACCGAATCACATTCTTCATCATCACAGTCACAAATGTAGTCATAAATCATGATTCACGATCACATCATGAATCACAACAGTAGTTTTTGACTAGTTACTTGATGTATTGTAAGCATGTTTTGTAGCATCTCTCCAGGCTTCACCACTCCACCATTGTACTCATTAATGAGGTTTCTAAGTCATGGAGTTTGTGCTTACAGCTCATCAGGGAAGTACAGCCGTAGGCATCCGCATTCCCAGTACAGTTTTCAAATTGGTTATCTCACACCATTGACACTGAATCACGCTCTTCATCATCATGGTCACAAATTACGATTCACGATCATGTCACAAATCACAACATAGGCATTTGTGTTCCTTCCCGCACAGCATGTGAGTTACAGTACTATAAGTAGTGGTGGGCAAAGTGGTTCCAATTTGTCTGTGAAGTGATTCACTGAGTAACATGGAATCCATGGAGAACTCCACAATGTGAAGCGGAGTACTTTGCTTCATTATGAGGAATGCAAAGTCCATTGAAACCAATGACTTTGTGTTATTCCGCCTTCCATAAAACAACTTCTCCACCAATTTTAAGGTGAAGTACATTGAAATCAATGTAATTTGCCTCACTTCACCCTGTAATTGAGCTCAAATGAAATTCTGCTGTGATTCATGGGATTGCAGGTCACATGGGCTCTGGATTGTTCAGCATAGCCTCAGTTCTGGCCTGAGTAGTGTGTGTGCAGTAGTAGCTGGAGACAGTTTGCTCTCAGAGCGCTGCAATTCAAAACCTCTAAAGCTGTTTAAAATGCCTTTTGATCTATTTTTTGCTCAAAATTTATTACATCGATTGTAGGAAACCCTTCTGTGCTCATATCATCGAGTGTTTATTGTTGTGTGTGGATTTTGAATGTTAATTTAGAACAGTCAGTCTGTACTGAGAAGTGTGCTTTGGGGAGGGGCATATTTGTGGTGTAGGTAGATTAACTTAAAGAAAATGCAGTCTTTCTGTTTTGGTTATTTTTCTTGTATAACAGTGTTAATGTACACAGTATTGTTTTCAGTAATTCTTGACATTTTTCACTGGTTGCTGTGGTGCAGCAGTGTACAATTTGTTTAAAACATTTGGTTATATTACTAAAGGTTTTCAATTTGCTATGCATTACTTGTGTGTGCATGGGTGTGTGTGTGATGCATGCCATTAAATCAGACACCTTTTATTGTGTTACAGAGTAATTGCAGCAGTGTGAACCTGCTATCCACTGCACCCGCATGAATTTTTATACTGCTTTGTGGTATCTTTACTGGTAGTGGATTGTTATTGTCATGCACTAATCCCCCAACTGGCAAAATGTATTCCTCTCCAGATTTGGATTTGTGACTTGTGAGCACTAGTTAGGTGGTGGTGCCTTTTTATGCATCCCTTGAGTGTGCAGCACAATCTTAATCTGTCTGTGTGTTTGCATGGCACCATTAATTCTGGAAGACTGCATTTCTTGTTATGCTCTCATTTCACTTTGTCAGCACTGGGAATTTTCTGGACACAAGACAGTAGCATTTTGGGATGCACATTAATTCTGGTGACTCTGTGTGTGACTTGACCACTGCATGCATGACTGAGTGCAGCATTAATTCTGGGAGACTTTGCATTTCTTGTTACACTCTCATTTCACTTCATCAGCACTGGGCAGTTTTCTGGACACAAGACAGTAGCACTTTGGGATGCACATTCATTGTGGTGACTGTGTGGGTGGATGCTGCCAATATTGTTGTCACCTTTCCGCGCCTTGTTCAAGGCAGAATGGCAACGTGAAGTAATAATAACAGGGCAAAATGAGCCTTCCTATGGGGCACTCCATGTAGTGAAGTGCCAACGTGAAGTGGCCACTTCACGCTCACTTCGCTGGCAAGTTTTAAATATGTTGTTCTATTTCATGAATACTGGCACTGTCATTTCATTATTCATTCCTGAAAGGTGATTCTGCACCGTGACTGCAAAATCACTTTATGGGGTCTGACTAATGAAACAACAGTGACAGTGTTCATGAGGTGGGTCCCAAAAGCTCATGTTGAAAATTTTGGGAAAATAGCATAAAATGGCCAAGATATCAACATAAGTTCAAAACGCCATTGACTGCCATTATACGGCACTTACCTGATTCTTCACTTCATCGCTTCGCTTTGAAGAGTGCAGACGCAGGACCGATCCACAGGAAGATGACATCTAATGATCTTCGGTGGTAAGCACAGGGCGGCGCGGTGTGGTGTAGTTTGTTGCCCAGTGGGCAGGTTGGGATAGGAGAGGGCAGAGTGGTAGATAACGAGGGACAGTTTTTTTTTCAGGAAAAAGACATCAGAGGATTATTTTAATTTTTACATGGTTACACTGTAGCATCTTGGAGACCTTGATATCTGGTGACACTGGAGTAGGCTCCCAGTGTCCCACACTGGCAGGGAGGGTGAGCTTGCAGTGCCGACAGGGGATTGGGCACTGCCTCTCAGCAAATATATAAAGAACATGCTTCAGTGCACTGGGAGTGGGCTCCCCAGTGTCCACACTGGCAGGGGACTTACAGTGCCAACAGGGGATTGGGCACCCGCCCATTGGCAAATAAAGAAAACAATATGTTTTGGGACACTGAGAAGGCTATCCAGTGTCCAACACTGGGTAGGGGAGCTTCTACCAAGACACAGGTATTGGACACCCTGATGTTGGCAACAAACTTTTTAAATATAAACATGCCTCAGCCCTCTTGGAGGCACTTAAAGGATAAAATAATCTTATTTAGGTAAACACCAATAGGTGTTTACCTAAACAGGAGCTGAGGAATCAGATTCTGCTGTTAGTTTAAAAAATTATTGGTCAGAAAAGGTTTTGCCCTTTTACAGTGCCTAAGGTTTTTGTGGGTCTAAATAGTGTTTGCAAATTTGTGCACTCTTGCTAGTTTTGTAAAGCTTTGGTGAAAGTGTTGCTAATTTAAGCACTACAGTTGTAGAAATTGTCACAGTTTTGGCAGTTTTCACAAGCGTAGTGTCACACATTTGTGATACTTTCAACAGCCAAATTAAAATACATATTTATGGCCATTATTTTTAAAATCTAATGCCAGGATTGTGTTTCTTGGACCCCGATTAGGTAAACACAACTGTTGGTCTTTACAAAGGGCAGGAGTTTTTGAATTACATTTTTACTCATTGCTAACTGAAAACAACATGGTAGCAATATGATGGTATTAAACCCATTTTCGGCAGTCAAAGTGCTTTCGTGAAAGCAGAATGTGACTTCGAGGCACACATACAATGGAGTTCGCCATGATGAAATGCAACAATTTGCAGTAATGGCATGTCACAAAATCCTGCATGACAAAGAGCTTAACTGCCATTGACTAACTATGGCCCCTGCAGTAAACTGCAGCATTCTGTGATATTCGCAGCATTTTCTGCATTCCATTCTGCTGTCACATCTGAGAAGTGACAGCCAGAATGCATGCAGAAATGTTTACTACAGTTATTGCAGTTTACTGCAGGGACCATTGAAAGTCAATGGCAATTAAACCCTTTGTTATGAAGGATGTTGTGATGTCATTACTGCAAGTTACTGCACCTCATCATGGCTGACTCCACTGAATATGTAAACACTACGAGGGATGGTTTACTTTGTTTCAGGTGGATGCTGCGGGATTGGGCAGTCCTAGTGTCAGTGTTATGCATGTTAGGTGGGGTGGGGTGGTGGGTGCTGAGAGGAGGGTCAGGCAATGGGGACAGTTACACTGGTACCAGCATAGCAGCAGACATTGATAGACAGTTTACTTTGTTACAGGGTGTTAATTCCTCTTCAGGCTGATCTTAACAGATCAGCTGTGCTTGTTGGTTTATTGATCAAAGGAAAGAGCTAACTTATGATTGGGTTAGCTTTGAAATACACTAGTTTTCACCCAGTGTCAGAATACTGTCATGATCAGCCTGGCTGATGATTGGTGTAGCTCTGAGTAATGAGCCCCTTGCAGACCACTCTGCATTGGACTGACAGTGCCACATCCTCAAAAGTCACTCTCCTAAAAAATGTTTGCTGCATGTGAGTGCAACACATACTTGAAAAGAACCAAAACACTAAATCAGAATGGCTTTGCGTAAATTGAATATACCACAGCCCCCATTTCCCTTGTGAAGCTTAGTCTTCACCACTCATGATGTCATAATGTCAAACTGCGTTCAGGAAAATATCACTGATCTTTTCAATTTGGCCTTGGCATGTGTGTTAACATATATTGGGAAGAACCCACTTTATTTCTCCTGGTATGAACTATATCTCCTTATTATACTGACATTACGTGGCCCAAGATGGTGGGGACCTAAGAGTTAATTAAATGTCATATGTGGGTCTATTGAATGCCCATATAGACACTTTATTAACATTTATTATGGCTGTCTGGATGATTTGTATGTTATACCACTAGGTGGCAGCAGTGTTTCTTGCTTGTTACAGTTAAGCTCATATGATGCAATGACGTGATAACTGTATTTCAGTGAAGACAGATAGCAATAGGACACTTGTTGTGTCATTCCTGCTGTTGTTATTTTTGCTATGTTTAAAATGCTAGTTATTACTTAATATGGTTTCACAGGGGTTGGTGGAGGTGGTAAGTAGAGGACGTCATATACTGTGTACTGTTTAAGCAAGGTTATATTAAGTAGTAGTGATCATAGTGACTTTATTTCTATTGTGCCTTTCCCTAAGGCTTGAGGCACCTTACAAACCAAACAAATGTATAGACTATAGAAACATACACAATGACAGGGATGGCAAGAAAAGACCAATGGTCCACCCAGTCTTCGTAAGTTCCTTTTAGCCCATGGATCTACTGTTCTTCCAGGGTCCTAGACCTTCCCATCCTCCATCCTCCTCATCCTCCATCCTCTTTCTCATTCCACTTTCTTCTTCCCTGAGCAAATGCCGCACCCTTCATTATCTCCCAACCAGGCTTGAAACCACCAACCATTTTCACACCCACCACAATGTCTGGTAAACGGTTCCATAGCTCCACCATCATTTATACAACAGACCACAAGCTACTATTCATGCTAAATAGTTCCCTGCAGTCCACTTTGATAATTTCTTTTAGGAACTTAAAGCTCTGTGTCACGCCTCCCTTCTCCCTTCTGGTTTCCGTGAGTAGATATTCAGTGCATCCTTACAATACCTGCCCTGTTGGCCTTCAATCATTTTTTACCCTGTGCTGCACTGTCTCCACCCTATCCCTATCTTTTCTGAGGTGGGGCGCTAGAATTGGGCACAGTACTTCAGGTGTGACCTCACTAAGGATCTACAGAGGTGAAGTATTACCTCACCTTCTATTATCAATACCCTTCCTAGTACATCCCAGCATCCTACCCACATTGCTATATGACTTGTTGCATTAACTTGATAGTTTGTGGAGTCACTGATGATAATGCCAAGACCTCGTTCCTCAGCCAAAGGCTAAGTCTCACCCCACCTGTCCAGTAATCTGTCCTAGGGCTTTTGTTCCCTATGTGCATTACCTTGCTCTTTTGGTGTTGAATTTCAACTCCCAACCCTTGAAACCCATCTATCTTTGGTAAATCATTCTGCATTTCCCTGATTCCCTCATCACTCTCCACCCTTTCATCAAAGCGTAGTGCCATTTGTGAGAGACACAACCTTCCTGGATTCCCTCACCATTGTCACAGAAGAGCACATTAAAGAGGACTGGATCCAGTGCAAATCTCTGTGGTATCCTGTTTATAAGGTAAGGTCAATTTATTTCTATGGCGGCCAGTCCTAAAGGCTCTGAGGACCTTACAAAATCACAAACAGGCAGGGTAAACAGTAACAATAAAAAAATAAAAGCTGTAAGGGTTATACAGATACCTTTAAAAATTGAAGCATAAATAAACATTTATAAATAGTTAATGAATACAGTTAAAATAACTGTAGTTAGTCCGGAATGCCTATTTAAAAGAAGAGTCTTCAGATCCTTCTTATATGCCTTCACCAACGGGGCCTCCTTACAGAGCTGGGAAACAAGTTCCAGAGGGCCGGGCTGCCACCCAAATGCTTGATCAGCCTGACCTCAGAACCACAAGGAGTTCCACTGGGAGGAGGCGGAGGGAGGGACGACAATGCAGGGGTAAGGAGATCAGTCAGATAGCCTAGGCCCAATCAGTATAGGGCCTTATAGGTGATCAAGCCTAACTTGAAGATGATCCTCTATGTGACAGGCAGCCAGTGCAGATAAGGCTGAAAATTAACTTTAAAACTGTATTTTGGCAAATATTTAAAATTAAAATGAAATGGTAGCACATTTCGGAGGTGTGACAGTGTTGGTCAATGCAGGGGATGTTTTAGTGGATGTGTCCTCAGCTGCCAATCACTGAGCCTGCTGTCAATGACAGCAGTTTTGGAGAGAGCCAAAGAGTTTAAATGAATCTTCTGCTGCAATCAGGGACAGGCTTGTCATTGCAGTAGCAGATAACACGCCCATTACGTGTTTTTCCTGGTGAAACATTTCAATAAATGTGGCGGCTCCTGCCGTCACACACCCCAGAAAGTCAACACATTGGGGTGCCCACCTTGTGTCGGTATGTCCCCTCACATCATGTGGCACACTGTGCATGGTGGCTCTTGCCACTGCCACACACTCCCGGAAAGCTGACATTGGGGTGACCAATCCCCATGTTGGCATCCCCCTCTTAGTGTGTCTTTCCTGATTAAACAGTTTCCCTTTCCTTCTGACACTGGGATGCCCACTCCTGGTGTCATATGCACAGCCCACCCAACCTGTCTACACACCTTGCCGACATCAGGGTTCCCAATCCTCATGTCGGCATCCCTTGAATTGTTGCACACTGGGAGCCCACCCCAGTGTGCATATTTTTTTGTGTAACCTGCAAATGAAGAAAGCCTTCCTTGTGGTCATTTTTTTCCACCTGCAAAGAAGAAAACAGTTCACTGTTGTCTCTCTTGTCCCCTCCCATCCCCACCGTCCCTCTTGCACCACCTCCCACACCCCTCACCCATACTTACCATCCGAAGGTTGGGAGATGTGATCTTCTCTGAATCAGGATACGTCTGCAATCTTCAAAGCCAAACTGCGAACTGGAGAAATGATGGTAAGCTTTATAATGGGAGGCAATGGGGTTCTACTTAGGTTGCTATCTCAGCCATTTTTTGGAATTTGAGCCCAAAATTTTCAACTTAGGGTTCTAGAACCCCACCTTGTGAACATGTCTTTGTCATTTAGTTTCTCAGTCTTGAATGGTGATTTTGTGAGTCGCTGCTGCTGAATCACCTTTGGGACCAATTAATGAAACAACAGTGCCATTGTTAAGGAAGGTTTCAAAAGTCCATGTTGCAAATTTGGTGAAAAAATTCCAAAAATGACTGCGATCAAGAGTGCATTCAGTTCTCTTGTACATGCATAACTTCACCAATTTTTTGTTTTCTATCTAGATTTTCAACATTGCCATTTTGCACTCCTGCTAATGAACAGTATAGCTGTCATTTTCACATCCTTCCTGAAATGTGGTTTCATACCTGTGGTGCAGAATGGTGTGGTCGCTGTGGAAATCAACTTTATGGATAAATTAACCAAATCACAGTGCCACTGTTCATAAGGACAGGTTCACAAATTACTAAGTTGAAAATTTGGTGAAAAAATTCCAAAAATGATTGAGTTACAGGTGTGCATTGCGAGTTTCTATGCACGTTTGTAACTTTGTCAATTTTTCATATTTTCATTCCAGATTTTCAACTTTGCCATTTTTTACACCACCACATGAACAGTACAGCTGCCATTTTTCATATCCTGCCAGAAATTTGTTTTCACATCTGTGGTGCCAAATGGCACAGTCACTGTGCAAATCCACCTTTCAGGATTGAGTAATGAAATGTTAGTGCCACTCTTCATGAGGTGGGTCACAAAATCCAATTTAAAATTTGGAGCAAAATACTAACAAGCGGCTGGGGCATATGGGTTTCCAACCATACGCCTTCATCTGTAGAGACTGACGGGTGTCAGGGTAGTGACTTGGATCATGCGGCCATAATGCTCAATCCATTCCATCCCCACCTTGCAGCCAGTAGACAGTCATCAAGGTGTGCTTTGGGGTCTTCAGCCCCAATGTTCACCCTATTCTCCCATACCACACCCATCTCAGCATATTTCCTATGGAATGGGGTGAGTATAAGGCCCAAAGACCCCAAGGCACACCGAGATGCCTGTCAGTGTCTGCAGGATAGGGTGAGATTAAATGGCGTGAGTATTATGGCTGATGACCCAAAGGTACACCTCCAACACCTGTCTGTCTCTGCATTGTGGAGATGGGTTGGCATCAGTTACGTATGTGCGTAGAAAATTTCAATGACTGCACATTACTCAGGCATTTTTGGTATTTTTGCACAAAATTTTCAACATGGGCTTTTTGGGACACCAGCTCACGAACACTGGCACTATCAGTCTGTTATTCAGTCCAGAAAGGTGATTTCATGCAGCAACTGTGTCATTCCATGCCACAGGTGTGAAAACATTGTTTCAGGCAGGATGTGAAAAATGACAGCTGTACTGTTAATGAGGGGCAAGAAAAAATACTATGTTGAAAATTTGAGTGAAAATATAAAAATTGCCAAAGTTATGAACGTGCATAGAAAAATTTCAATGACTGTGCTAACTCGGTGTTTTTGGAATTTGTGTCCCAAATTTTCAACATAGTCTTTTGGGACCCCACCTCATGAACAGTGGTGGTGAAATGGCCCAATTCATTCTGCAGAGAGTGATTCGTGAGTGAGTGAATTTGTGGAGTGCTCTAGCAACGTGAAGCAGAGTACTTCGCTTTATAATGGGTAACGTAAAAGTCCATTGAAAACAATGACTTCACATTACTCCGCCTTCCCAAACCACTACTCCACCAATTCTTAAGGTGAAGTACCTTGAAAATAATGTACTCCACCTCACTTCACCTTTGTTTCTAAGCTCCAAAGCGAATTTTGTAGTGATTCATGGATTTCAGGTCACATGGGGTCTAGATTGTTCTGCACAGCCTCAGTTTAGGGTAGTTGTGCAGAAGCTGGGAAGCTGTAGGAGACAATCTGCTCTGAGAACTCTCTGTGATTCAAACCTTCTAAAAGCTGTTAAAAAACCTTTTTGAGTCTTTGTTTTTGGCTGAAACTTTAGTTCATCGATTATAAGAAACCTCCTGTGCTCATATCATCTAGTGTTTATTGTTTGTGTGTGGATTTTGAATGTTAATGTACAACATTCAGTCTGTGTACTGAGATACAGTGGAAGTGTGCTTTGGGGAGGGACTTATCTGTGGTGTAGGTAGATTAACTTGGAGAAAAGTGCTTTCTGTTTTGGTGATATTTTTCTTGTATAACTGTTAATGTACACACAGTAATATTTTCAATAATTTTGCCATTTTTTTTTGATTGTTGTGGTGCAGCAGTGCATAATTTTAGTTTGTTTGAAATATGTGGTTATATTACTGAAGTTTTCAATTTGCTATGCATTACTTAGTGTGTGTGTGAGTATGTGTGTGACGTCATCAAATCAGACATCTTTTATTGTGCCATATAATTTCAGCAATGTGAACCTGCTATCCACTGCAGCTGTGTAATTTTAGTACTTCTTTGTGGTATCTTTACTGGTACTAGTACTAGTGACTGTTACTGCAGCAGTGCAGTACATTGCCCCCTCAGCGGCCTGCCCCAACCGGCAAAGGTATTCTTTTCCAGATTTGAATTTCTGATGGTGAGCACTAGTTAGGTGTTGTGCCTGTGCATCTGCATCTCTTCAGTGTGCAGCGTAATCTTAATCTGTCTGTGCATTTGCATCTCTTTAGGGCCCAATCTTCATCTCTAACTTAAGTCACAGCTGTTTCTTTGGCTTCTCTTCAGAGTACTGGACAGGTGTGGTGCATAAGTCTGCATGAAATTGTACTCATTAATATGTGTTTTTAAGTCAGGACCATCATTACGAATCACTCGTGATACAAATCATGTTCTTCATCGTCACGGTCACAAATGCAGTCACAAACCACTGTTCATGATCATGTCACGAATCACAGCACTAATTTTTTCTAGTTACTTGGATGTATTGTAAGCCTGTTTTGTAGTATCTCTCCAGGCTTCACCACCCACCACTGAACTCATTAATGGGCGTTTTTCAGTTGGGGAGCTTGTGCTACAGCTCATGGGGAAGTACATTCGTAGGCATTTATGTTCCTCCCAATGCAGTTCTATATTGTTTATCTTACACTATCGACACCGAATCACATTCTTCATCATCACAGTCACAAATGTAGTCACAAAATCATGATTCACGATCACATCATGAATCACAACAGTAGTTTTTGACTAGTTACTTGGATGTATTGTAAGCATGTTTTGTAGCATCTCTCCAGGCTTCACCACTCCACCATTGTACTCATTAATGAGCGTTTTCTAAGTCATGGAGTTTGTGCTACAGCTCATCGGGAAGTACAGCCGTAGGCATCCGCATTCCAGTACAGTTTTCAAATTGGTTATCTCACACCATTGACACTGAATCACGTCTTCATCATCATGGTCACAAATTACGATTCACGATCATGTCACAAATCACAACATAGGCATTTGTGTTCCTTCCCGTACAGCATGTGAGTTACAGTACTATAAGTAGTGGTGGGCAAAGTGGCCCCAATTTGCTCCGTGAAGTGATTCACTGAGTAACATGAAATCCATGGAGAACTCCACAATGTGAGCAGAGTACTTTGCTTCATTATGAGGAATGCAAAGTCCATTGAAACCAATGACTTTGTGTTATTCCCTTCCATAAAACAACTTCTCCACCAATTTTAAGGTGAAGTACATTGAAATCAATGTAATTTGCCTCACTTCACCCTGTAATTGAGCCCAAATGAAATTCTGCTGTGATTCATGGGATTGCAGGTCACATGGGCTCTGGATTGTTCAGCATAGCCTCAGTTCTGGCCTGAGTAGTGTGTGTGCAGTAGTAGCTGGAGACAGTTTGCTCTCAGGCGCTGCAATTCAAAACCTCTAAAAGCTGTTTAAAATGCCTTTTTGATCTATTTTTTGCTCAAAATTTATTACATCGATTGTAGGAAACCCTTCTGTGCTCATATCATCGAGTGTTTATTGTTGTGTGTGATTTTGAATGTTAATTTAGAACAGTCAGTCTGTACTGTAGAAGTGTGCTTTGGGGAGGGGCATATTTGTGGTGTAGGTAGATTAACTAAAGAAAAATGCAGTCTTTCTGTTTTGGTTATTTTTCTTGTATAACAGTGTTAATGTACACACAGTATTGTTTTCAGTAATTCTTGACATTTTTTCACTGGTTGCTGTGGTGCAGCAGTGTACAATTTGTTTAAAACATTTGGTTATATTACTAAAGGTTTTCAATTTGCTATGCATTACTTGTGTGTGCATGTGGTGTGTGTGTGATGCATGCCATTAAATCAGACACCTTTTATTGTGTTACAGAGTAATTGCAGCAGTGTGAACCTGCTATCCACTGCCCCGCATGAATTTTTATACTGCTTTGTGGTATCTTTACTGGTAGTGGTTGTTATTGTCGTGCACTAATCCCCAACTGGCAAAATGTATTCCTCTCCAGATTTGGATTTGTGACTTGTGAGCACTAGTTAGGGTGGTGGTGCCTTTTTATGCATCCCTTGGGTGCAGCACAATCTTAATCTGTCTGTGTGTTTGCATGGCACCATTAATTCTGGAAGACTGCATTTCTTGTTATGCTCTCATTTCACTTTGTCAGCACTGGGAATTTTCTGGACACAAGACAGTAGCATTTTGGGATGCACATTAATTCTGGTGACTCTGTGTGTGACTTGACCACTGCATGCATGACTGAGTGCAGCATTAATTCTGGAGACTTTGCATTTCTTGTTACACTCTCATTTCACTTCATCAGCACTGGGCAGTTTTCTGGACACAAGACAGTAGCACTTTGGGATGCACATTCATTGTGGTGACTGTGTGGGTGGGATGCTGCCAATATTGTTGTCACTCCGCCTTCGTCTTGTTCAAAGCAGAATGGCAGCGTGAATGTAATAATAACAGGGCAAATGAGCCTTCCTAGGGGCACTCCACGTAGTGAAGTGCCAACGTGAAGTGGCCACTTCACGCTCACTCGCTGGCAAGTTTTAAATATGCTGCCTCTCTACTCATGAACACTGGCACAGTCATTTCATTATTCATTCCTGAAAGGTGATTCTGCACCGTGACTGTCAAATCACTTTATGGGGTCTGACTAATGAAACAACAGTGACAGTGTTCATGAGTGAGTCCCAAAAAGCTCATGTTGAAAATTTTGGGAAAAATAGCATAAAATGGCCAAGATATCAACATAAGTTCAAAACGCCATTGACTGCCATTATACGGCACTTACCTTGATTCTTCACTTCATCGTTCGCTTTGAAGAGTGCAGACGCGTACCGATCCACAGAAGATGACATCTAATGATCTTCGGTGGTAAGCACAGGGCAGTGCGGTGTGGTGTAGTTTGTTGCTCAGTGGGCAGGTTGGGATAGGAGAGGGCAGAGTGGTAGATAACGAGGGACAGTTTTTTTTCAGGAAAAAGACATCAGAGGATTATTTTAATTTTTACATGGTTACACTGTAGCATCTTTGGAGACCTTGATATCTGGTGACACTGGGAGTAGGCCCCAGTGTCCCACACTAACAGGGAGGGTGAGCTTGCAGTGCCGACAGGGGATTGGGCACTCCTCTCAGCAAATATATAAAGAACATGCTTCAGTGCACTGGGAGTGGGCTCCCCAGTGTCCCACACTGGCAGGGGACTTACAGTGCCAACAGGGGATTGGGCACCGCCCATTGGCAAATAAAGAAAACAACATGTTTTGGGACACTGGGAGTAGGCTATCCAGTGTCCAACACTGGGTAGGGGAGCTTCTACCAAGACACAGGTATTGGACACCCGATGTTGGCAACAAACTTTTTAAATATAAACATGCCTCAGCCCTCTTGGAGGCACTTAAAGGATAAAACAACCTTTATTTAGGTAAACACCAATAGGTGTTTACCTAAACAGGAGCTGAGGAATCAGATTCTGCTGTTAGTTTAAAAATAATTGGTCAGTAAAGGTTTTGCCCTTTTACAGTGCCTAAGGGTTTTGTGGGTCTAAATAGTGTTGCAAATTTGTGACACTCTTGCTAGTTTTGTAAAAGCTTTGGTGAAAGTGTTGCTAATTTGCGGCACTACAGTTGTGAATTGTCACAGTTTTTGGCAGTTTCACAAGCGTAGTGTCACACATTTGTGATACTTTCAACAGCCAAATTAAAAATACATATTTATGGCCATTATTTTTAAAATCTAATGCCAGGATTGTGTTTCTTGGACCCGATTAGGTAAACACAACTGTTGGTCTTTACAAAGGGGCAGGAGTTTTTGAATTACAACATTTTTACTCATTGCTAACTTGAAACAACATGGTAGCAATATGATGGTATTAAACCCATTTTCGGCAGTCAAAGTGCTTTCGTGAAAGCAGAATGTGCTTCGAGCACACATACAATGGAGTTAAGCCATGATGAAATGCAACAATTTGCAGTAATGGCATGTCACAAAATCCTGCATGACAAAGAGCTTAACTGCCATTGACTAACTATGGCCCCTGCAGTAAACTGCAGCATTCTGTGATATTCTGCAGCATTTCTGCATTCCATTCTGCTGTCACATCTGAGAAGTGACAGCCAGAATGCATGCAGAAATGTTTACCAGTTATTGCAGTTTACTGCAGGGACCATTGAAAGTCAATGGCAATTAAACCCTTTGTTATGAAGGATGTTGTGATGTCATTACTGCAAGTTACTGCACCTCATCATGGCTGACTCACTGAATATGTAAACACTACGAGGGATGGTTTACTTTGTTTCAGGTGGATGCTGCGGGATTGGGCAGTCCTAGTGTCAGTGTTATGCATGTTAGGTGGGGTGGGGTGGTGGGTGCTGAGAGGAGGGTCAGGCAATGGGGACAGTTACACTGGTACCAGCATAGCAACAGACATTGATAGACAGTTTACTTTGTTACAGGGTGTTAGTTCCTCTTCAGGCTGATCTTGACAGATCAGCTGTGCTTCTAGGTTTCATTGATCAAAGGAAAGAGCTAACTTATGATTGGGTTAGCTTTGAAATACACTAAGTTTTCACCCAGTGTCAGAATACTGTCATGATCAGCCTGGCTGATGATTGGTGTAGCTCTGAGTAACGAGCCCCTTGCAGACCACTCTGCATTGGACTGACAGTGCCACATCCTCAAAAGTCACTCTCCTAAAAATGTTTGCTGCATGTGAGTGCAACACATACTTGAAAAGAACCAAAACACTAAATCAGAATGGCTTTGCGTAAATTGAATATACCACAGCCCCCATTTCCCTTGTGAAGCTTAGTCTTCACCACTCATGATGTCATAATGTCAAACTGCGTTCAGGAAAAATATCACTGATCTTTTCAATTTGGCCTTGGCATATGTGTTACACATATATTGGGAAGAACCCACTTTATTTCTCCTGGTATGAACTATATCTCCTTATTATACTGACATTACGTGGCCCAAGATGGTGGGGACCTAAGAGTTAATTAAATGTCATATGTGGGTCTATTGAATGCCCATATAGACACTTTATTAACATTTATTATGGCTGTCTGGATGATTTGTATGTTATACCACTAGGTGGCAGCAGTGTTTCTTGCTTGTTACAGTTAAGCTCATATGATGCAATGACGTGATAACTGTATTTCAGTGAAGACAGATAGCAATAGGACACTTGTTGTGTCATTCCTGCTGTTGTTATTTTTGCTATGTTTAAAAATGCTAGTTATTACTTAATATGGTTTCACAGGGGTTGGTGGAGGTGGTAAGTAGGAGGCGTCATATACTGTGTACTGTTTAAGCAAGGTTATATTAAGTAGTAGTGATCATAGTGACTTTATTTCTATTGTGCCTTTCCCTAAGGCTTGAGGCACCTACAAACCAAACAAATGTATAGACTATAGAAACATACACAATGACAGGGATGGCAAGAAAAAGACCAATGGTCCACCCAGTCTTCGCAAGTTCCTTTTTAGCCCATGGATCTACTGTTCTTCCAGGGTCCTAGACCTTCCATCCTCCATCCTCCTCATCCTCCATCCTCTTTCTCATTCCACTTTCTTCTTCCCTGAGCAAATGCCGCACCCTTCATTATCTCCCAACCAGGCTTGAACTACCAACCATTTTCACACCACCACAATGTCTGGTAAACGGTTCCATAGCTCCACCATCATTTATACAACAGACCACAAGCTACTATTCATGCTAAATAGTTCCCTGCAGTCCACTTTGATAATTTCTTTTAGGAACTTAAAGCTCTGTGTCACGCCTCCTTCTCCCTTCTGGTTTCCGTGAGTAGATATTCAGTGCATCCTTACAATACCTGCCCTGTTGGCCTTCAATCATTTTTTACCCTGTGCTGCACTGTCTCCACCCTATCCCTATCTTTTCTGAGGTGGGGCGCTAGAATTGGGCACAGTACTTCAGGTGTGACCTCACTAAGGATCTACAGAGGTGAAGTATTACCTCTTACCTTCTATTATCAATACCCTTCCTAGTACATCCCAGCATCCTACCCACATTGCTATATGACTTGTTGCATTAACTTGATAGTTTGTGGAGTCACTGATGATAATGCCAAGACCTCGTTCCTCAGCCAAAGGGCTAAGTCTCACCCCACCTGTCCAGTAATCTGTCCTAGGGCTTTTGTTCCTATGTGCATTACCTTGCTCTTTTTGGTGTTGAATTTCAACTCCCAACCCTTAAAAACCATCTATCTTTGGTAAATCATTCTGCATTTCCTGATTCCCTCATCACTCTCCACCCTTTCATCAAAGCGTAGTGCCATTTGTGAGACACAACCTTCCCTGGATTCCCTCACCATTGTCACAGAAGAGCACATTAAAGAGGACTGGATCCAGTGCAAATCTCTGTGGTATCCTGTTTATAAGGTAAGGTCAAATTTATTTCTATGGCGGCCAGTCGCAAAAGGCTCTGAGGACCTTACAAAATCACAAACAGGCAGGTAAACAGTAACAATAAAAAAATAAAAGCTGTAAGGGTTATACAGATACCTTTAAAAATTGAAGCATAAATAAACATTTATAAATAGTTAATGAATAAGTTAAAAATAACTGTAGTTAGTCAGGAATGCCTGTTTAAAAGAGAGTCTTCAGATCCTTCTTATATGCCTTCTGCTAGGGGCCTCCCTTACAGAGCTGGAAACAAGTTCCAGAGGGCGGGCAGCCACCCAAATGCTTGATCAGCCTGACCCTCAGAACCACAAGGAGTTCCACTGGAGGAGGAGGAGGGAGTGGACGACAATGCAGGGTAAGGAGATCAGTCAGATAGCCTAAGCCCAATCAGTATAGGGCCTTATAGGTGATCAAGCCTAACTTGAAGATGATCCTCTATGTGACAGGCAGCCAGTGCAGATAAGGCTGAGAAATTAACTTTAAAACTGTATTTTGGCAAATATTTAAAATTAAAATGAAATGGTAGCACATTTCAGAGGTGTGACAGTGTTGGTCAATGCAGGGGATGTTTTAGTGGATGTGTCCCTCAGCTGCCAATCACTGAGCCTGCTGTCAATGACAGCAGTTTTGGAAGAGCAAAGAGTTTAAATGAATCTTCTGCTGCAATCAGGGACAGGCTTGTCATTGCAGTAGCAGATAACTACGCCTCCATTCGTGTTTTCCTGGTGAAACATTTCAATAAATGTGGCGGCTCCTGCCGTTCGCCATAATTCCGAAAGCCAACATTGGGGTGCCCAATTCTTGTGTCGGTATGTCCCCTCACATCATGTGGCACACTGTAGCATGGTGGCTCTTGCCACTGCCACACACTCCCGGAAAGCTGACATTGGGGTGACCAATCCCATGTTGGCATCCCCCTCTTAGTGTGTCTTTCCTGATTAAACAGTTTCCCCTTTCCTTTCTGACACTGGGATGCCCACTCCTGGTGTCATATGCACAACCCACCCAACCTGTCTACACACCTTGCCGACATCAGGGTTCCCAATCCTCATGTCGGCATCCCCTAATTGTGTTGCACACTGGGAGCCCACCCCAGTGTGCATATTTTGTGTAACCTGCAAATGAAGAAAGCCTTCCCTTGTGGTCATTTTTTTCCACCTGCAAAGAAGAAAACAGTTCACTGTTGTCTCTCTTGTCCCCTCCCATCCCACCGTCCCTCTGTGCACCCACCTCCCACCCCCTCACCCATACTTACCATCCGGAGGTTGGGAGATGTGATCTTCTCTGAATCAGGATACGTCTGCAATCTTCAAAGCCAAACTGCGAACTGGAGAAATGATGGTAAGCTTTATAATGGGAGGCAATGGGGGAGCTTCTATGAGTTGCTATCTCAGCCATTTTTGGAATTTGAGCCCAAAATTTTCAACTTAGGGTTCTTAGAACCCCACCTTGTGAACATGTCATTGTCATTTAGTTTCTCAGTCTTGAATGGTGATTTTGTGGTCGCTCTGTGAATCACCTTTGGGACCAATTAATGAAACAACAGTGCCACTGTTAAGGAAGGTTTCAAAAGTCCATGTTGCAAATTTGGTGAAAAAATTCAAAAAATGACTGCATTCAAAAGTGCATTACGTAGTTTCTGCACATGCATAACTTCACCAATTTTTTGTTTTCTATCTAGATTTTCAACATTGCCATTTTGCACTCCTGCTAATGAACAGTATAGCTGTCATTTTCACATCCTTCCTGAAATGTGGTTTCATACCTGTGGTGCAGAATGGTGTGGTCGCTGTGGAAATCAACTTTATGGATAAATTAACCAAATCACAGTGCCACTGTTCATAAGGACAGGTTCACAAATTACTAAGTTGAAAATTTGGTGAAAAAATTCCAAAAAATGATTGAGTTACAGGTGTGCATTGCATGCAGTTTCTATGCACGTTTGTAACTTTGTCAATTTTCATATTTTCATTCCAGATTTTCAACTTTGCCATTTTTCACACCACCACAGAACAGTACAGCTGCCATTTTTCATATCCTGCCAGAAATTTGTTTTCACATCTGTGGTGCCAAATGGCACAGTCACTGGGCAAATCCACCTTTCAGGATTGAGTAATGAAATGTTAGTGCCACTCTTCATGAGGTGGGGTCACAAAATCCAATTTTAAAAATTTGGAGCAAAATACTAACAAACGGCTGGGGCATATGGGTTTCCAACCATAACGCCCTACTCTGTGAGACTGACGGTGTCAGGGTAGTGACTTGGGATCGTCGGCCATAATGCTCAATCCATTCCATCCCCACCTTGCAGCCAGTGACAGTCATCGAGGTGTGCTTTGGGGTCTTCAGCCCCAATGTTCACCTATTCTCTATACCACACCCATCTCAGCATATTTCCTTATGGAATGGGGTGAGTATAAGGCCCAAAGACCCCAAGGCACACCGAGATGCCTGTCAGTGTCTGCAGGGTAGGTGAGATTAATTGGCATGAGTATTATGGCTGATGACCCAAAGGTACACCTCCAACAGCTGTCTGTCTCTGCATTGTGGAGATGGGGTTGGCATCAGTCCAATATTTCACTGCCATTCCTATTAAGCATCTCTCCAACTCCTGCACTGCCAATGCCAGCAAGCTCAACATTCAGCATTGAAAAATGCTTGTTTACTAGGTGATAGTAACGTCAATGTTTCTATATTGAGCATTTTATGCTGTTTGACATGCAATTAGCATGTTGGACAATGATACAATCATTGATTAATTATTTAATTGTCTATGTAATATATTTAAACACTGTGTAAAGTTTGGTGACTCCTCCCCCATGAAAAGGGATTGTACCTCGAAGCACCAGAGATAGTTCTGTATGTCAAGAAATAAAGCACTTTAAATTTCATCCTTGACTCCATCCTGAGTGTATCACTGTAAAATTTGCTTTCCCAGATTCAATGGACCGGGTCACATGACATGACCTGGGCAGGCATGTCAGTAACCTGACACTGTGTTCTGCACCAGATGCAGTTGGTGGGGAGTCCCTCCACTGACTCTGAACTAACAGTATTACAGTAGTCATTCCTGGATGTAAGAAAAGCATGTACCAGTGATGACAGGTCTTCAGGGGAACTGGGGTTTAATCTCAGTGACATTCCTTAAGTGGTAGAAACCACTTTGGATAACTGATTACACCTGAGCATCAAGTGTCAACCTGTCATCCAGGAAGATGCCCAGATTTCTCACCCTAGAGGAAGCCGTCACTGGTGTGGTTACCAGGACCAATCCTGTTGCCACCCTGGAGGCACTCCCATCACATCCTTGAATAGGCTTGATCACTAGAACCTCTGTCTTGTTGGGATTCAGCCTCAGCTAGTTAGAGGACATCCAGTCCTGGATCTTGGCCAGGCAGTTATTTAGAAGTTTTATGGCATCATTTTGTTCCGGGGCAAAGGACATACACAGCTGAGTGTCATCTGCATAGCAGTGAAAGCCCAGACTGTAGAGTCCTATGAGCTCCCCAGAGGTGACATGTACACCACGAACAACATCAGTGACAGGATCAAACCTTGAGCGACTCCACATGGCAGAAGCTTGAGAGAAGGAGAAATTCCCCATCGCCACACATTGCTTTCTGCCGAGAGATAGGATTCAAACCAGTTGATGATAGTACTGATGAGTCCACAATAGTCTCTAAGGCAGTCCAGAAGCACAATCAATCAATCAATCAATCAGTTTTATTTAAAAAATGCATTTCTTGAAATCAAGGCACTTGTACAACATGATTGATAAAATGCATCAATAAATATACTCAACAGATTAAGACAATAAAACCGCAGCAGCTTTAAAATCAGAATAGGCTAAGTTAAATAGGAAGGTTTTAAAAGCAGCTTTAAAACTTTCAATGGTCAGGCAATCTCACATCCGAAAAGACAGAGAGTTCCACAGGGTCGGGCTATAAAACTAAATGACCTGGCCCCAGATGTCTTTAAATGGACCAGGGAATCTTTGTCAATCCCTTGCCAGTTGATCGGAGGAGAGGGAGGCAGAGTAGGGATGAAGGGAGATCTTACAGGTAACTAGGTCCCAGTTCATGTAGTGTATTGGTCAGAAGACCAACCTAGAAGGTGATCCGTCACTGTACTGGCAGCCAGTGCAGTCCATGAACACAGGCGTTATATGATTGGTCCTTGAAGCACCTGTCAATTGCCTGACCACCACATTCTGCACCAACTGCAAGTGGTGGATATCAACCCTGGTAGCCCTAGGTAAAGGGTATTGAGTAGTCAAGGCAGGAGGTAAGCGAGGCGTGGACCAAAGTTGGAAGATCATCGGAAGGAACCAGATGCTTCACCTGGGTGATATTCCTCAGATGGTAAAACAAAGTTTTGATGACAGTCATCAAAATAACACCCAAGTTCCTCACTCCGCCTGAGGTAGTCAGCTGAACACCTCCAAGCCATAATCCTGAAGGTAATCCTGCTGACAAACCCACCTCCCAATGAACTTGATCCACAACCAACATCTCAGTTTTTCTGGGTTTTACCACTGCCAATTCACACTCATCCAGTCCTGGATCTCAGTGAGACAGTTGTTAAAGACCGAAACAGCATCATCCTGACCAGGCACAAAGGACATATACAGCTGAGTATCATCTGCATCAGTGAAAACTCAAGCTGTACCACCTAATAATCACTCCTAACAGCAGCATATACACCTCAAACAAAATGGGCACCAAATGGAACCCAACAGCACCCCACAGGATAGGGGAGTGGTGCCGAGGAAAAAATCCCAAAAACAATCTTTGGGTCCTACTCTAGGAATGATCAAAACCATCTGAGGACCGTACCAGACAATCAACAGATAAACCACTAAGTATTCCAGTAGCACACCATGGCCCACAGTGTCAAATGCTGCAGAGATCTGAAAGGACCAAGATGGACCAGGTCTTTTGATCTCTCACTATTAGGAGGTAATTTAGTACCGGACAAGGGCCATCTCAGTACTATGTCTCTTCCTAAACCGCACTGAGAGAATCATAGACATTGTGGCTGATCAAATGAACAAGTCACCAAAAGAATCTCACTCAACCCAGATAAAAACAAAACTTTTGTTGAGCACTATAAAGTGCTATAGTTTTATTTCCAAATGTAGTAAATTTATCTGTTGCTCCAAAATATTCAAATTACTTCACTGTTGCTCCAATAAATTGTAACGTTTCATAACTTGCATATTAGTTCCTTCCTTCCTCAGACATGGCAGCATAATACAGATTCTTTAAACAGAACCTTCACTTCTAAAACAAAAAGAAAACTGATTGAGCAACTTATATCCATTTCTTGTATTTCATTCATAATTCAAAACAACATGTGTTACATAATACAAAAGGTGGTACAAACCTTATTTCAAATCATTACATTTCTCAAACCCAAATTAGAGGGTGGGGTCGTGCTGCCGACAGAACAGTTCTCTAGAAAGAGAAACCTTTTTACTTCTATGTAAACAAATGTATATAAATGTATGTTTTTACCAATCTGGTTATTTAATTTATACAGCCTAATGTGCCATTCTTATCTTAATTATTATTACTTCTGTCCAAAAGTGCAATACTTATTAAATCTACATCTGCCAGTCTCATTCTTAATGTTTTACCTTCTATCCACAAGTGCAATACTTGTTAAAGTCTCTCCATAAATCCTTCTGATATCACAATTGCTCCAGAGACCTGCAGCAAACCAAATTTCTCCAGTGAAAACTACTTCTTTATATCTCGAGTGTGCTGAGAGTTGCATGGTTATTCCACAAAAATATAGCATAAACGCACAAAATTTAAAAGGTTTTACCTTAAATAAAAAGACGGTGGATGAAAGATTATCTTTCTCATTCATCAAACTCTTTTTTATATATAGAGACTTGTAGTTACAGCATACTGCAGCACTTCACCAGTTATGAATCCCCAGCCATTAGTTCAGATGCCAATCTAACTTGACTCACAAAGTCTCAAAGGATAAAGAAGGGCCAGGCCAAGGGTGTACACTCTAGGTGTGTTTACATCACTAATGACGTCACCCTATGTGCCCGGTCAGAAGAAACCTCTTAAGTTTACAACACCTATTAGCGGACCCCTTCTGTTAAATGTAATAAATATCAATTGCTACTGAATATACAGTTAGGTGTCATTTCTTTTCCTGGATAACAAGTGACAAAAATACTCATTGCAAACCATTTTTCTGCATAGTTGTTATGTTACAAAAGGATATAGACATACAAAACCTATTACTTTAAACATTAAAACATTTAACTATTTAACTGGATGAAAAGGGTTTTCTTCAGAAGAGCAAAAAATAGAGGAAGTCAAGGAGGGAAGAGGGAAGGTTTCAGATAGAGTAACTATTTTAATATTGAGAACTGATTTGGAAAACAATTTTTGGGAAAATGCAAATTATAGAGGGGAATGCAACATGAAAAAGGCACATATACAGACTGTACTGCTTAATCAAATGTGATGCATGTAGGGTTTTCAGACTATTAGAAAATATGTTTGTATAAACACAGAAACATAGACTTTGACGGCAGATAAGGACCACTTGGCCCATCTAGTCTGCCCATTTCCCTACCTACAGGATAGGCCGCAGATCCAAGTTAACCACCAGCCTATTTCTTCCTAACCCCACAAGAATTGCCTGATGTCTGTCCCATGCATTCTTGAATTCTCCCACAGTTTTAGACCCCACAACCTCCTCAGGAAGGCTGCTCCATGCATTCACTACCTTCTCTGAAATAATACTTCCTCACATTGCCCCTGAACTGCCCCCTCTATCTTTAAATTGTGTCCCCTTGTTCTTGCACTGTCTTTTTCTGAAAGATGCTACCCTCTTGGACTTTATTTAGTCCACTGGGTACTTAAGTTTCTATCATGTCCCCCTCTCCCTTCTTTCCTCAAGGGTATACATATTAAGCTCCTTTAATCTCTCCTCATATGGCTTCTCTTGGAGACCCTGCACCATTTTAGTTGCCCTCCTCTGGACTGCCTCTATCCTGTCTATGTCCTTGCGGAGATGGGGTCTCCAGAACTGGACTCAACACTCCAGATGGGGTCTCACCAACTGTCTGTACAAACTTCTTCCTTATATTTAATCACATGTGGTCCATATAAGATTTTCATTTTAAACCATATATGCTATGATAGGTTTTTAAAGTACAAATCCACCTAGCTCCTTCTTAATAAATTAGTTTCTCTATCATTTCCCTGACTAGCGTGTTGTACCCTCTGTAACCCAAAAACTTTAGAGAGGATGCTTGATGTTTATGTTCCATAAAATGTCAGCTAATGGGGATCTTATATCTCCTCACCTTATATTACTTTTATGTTCTGTGATTATTAACTTTAAAGGTCTGGTGGTTTGTCCAATATAATACAGTGAACAAGGACAGATGATACAGTATACCACAAAGTCAGAGTTACAGGTAATGAAATCATTTATATAATATATTTTATCATACCATTGACTTGTTATAGATTTTCTTTTAACACCACTATTAGAGTGTGTGCAGTTGCTGCAGGTATAAAAACCCTTTATATCTCTATGTAACCAAGTGGTTGGTGGTGGTTCAGGTTCCAATGTTGGGTCCTTACTACTTTATTCCTAACTGTGGTTGTTTTTTCACATAACCCATGTTTTTGTTTAAAAATATGATTCCCTGTTTCACTTGCCAGTAGAATTTTCCAGTTCGTAAAACTGTATGTTTGATTTTTCAAAATATTCTGAGTATTGTGTCAACATAGTTATTCTATTACCAGTTTCTGACTGTACTGTATCTTTATCCCGTAATAATGTTTTCCTTTCTATGGAATACACTTTTTCTAGCTGTCTGTAACACATTATTATTAAAACCCTAGCTATAAATCTTTGGTTAACTGGCACAAATTCATATCACATCTTTCTTTGTTTCCTGTATTTCTTTGGTTCTGAGCATTTGACTAAAAGGAATACTATTCTTAAGATTTTGGGATGAAAACTCTTTGCATGTAACAAAGTATTCTTGGCTATTTCTTTCCTATATAAATCAGTAGTAATTTTGCCTTTTTCTTTATAATTTTCAAATCAAGAAAATAAATTGCATTTCGATCATATTCCATTGTAAAAGACAAATTCTCAGTAACTCCTTCCACATATTCATAAAATTCCTTTAACAAAGATTCAGAACCATTCTAAAGTATTATTATATCATCAATAAACCATTTGTACAGTATAAGATTATATTTATACTTATTCAGATCCGATTGTATATACATGATTTCAAAATGTGCCATATATAAATTAGCATATGTTGGTGCCAATGTGCTCCCTTAAGTATCCGTTTTCCATAAATAATGTTTACCTCAAAATCAAAATAGTTGTTTTTCTATACCATTTCAGTTAATTGCAAAATGAATTCCTTTTCTGGCCTATTCTCTGATCTCGAGACAGAAAAAATCAAGTGTCTCAAACCACCATCTTGTGGTATGCTGGTATATAATCTCTTTACAGCTAATGTTAGTAACAAACAATCATCAACATTCAAATTTTTCTCATTTAATTGTTCCAAAATCTGGATACAATGTTTAGTATCCCTAAGATATGACCACACTTCAGGTACCAATATTTTGCAATAATGGTCTACAAAAATATATAATGGTTCTGTAATTGAGCCAATTCCTGATATTATTGGTCTTCCTGGTGGATTTTCTAGATCTTTATGAATTTTAGGTAAACAGTAAAAAGGGGGTGGTAGGTTTAGATTTTATTAATTCTCACCCTACCCATTTCTCAATAATACCTCTGTCTACTGCATTTAAAACAATCTCAGAAATCATTATTTTAAGTTGTTGAAATGGTATGATTTGTACTTCTTCATATGTAGTTATGTCCTGTAGTTGTCTTCACATTCTGTCTGATAATGTACCCTATTCATAATGACCACTCCTCCCTCCTTGTCTGCTGGTTTAATAATAATGGAAGTGCCTTTACTCAAGTTATCTAATGCTTCCTTTTCTTGTCTAGTTATATTAAAACTAGGTTGTTTCTTGTCATTTTCCATCAGAATTTTGTCGATGTCCTGATTTTAACTTGTCTATACATGTGACAATATTAGGTGGTGTCATGCCTAAGGGATCAAAATATGATTTTGTACCAAGGGCTTGTTTAAGACTAAATGTCTCTTTTTGTTTTGTAGTGTCAACATTTGATGTTTACCTAGTACAAAGAATTGTCTCCATCTAATTTTTCTATAAAATTTCTCCAGGTCTAATTTTAATTCAAAAGGATTAAGTTTTTCAGTTAAACTGAAAGATAGACCTTTATTCAGTACCTCAATCTCTGTTGTTGTTAAAAGTTTGTTAGAAAGATTAAATACTGACAATTCTGTTGGGAATTCAATCTCAATTTGTGTATTTTGTCTTTCCTTTGTCTTTTTCTGAATCTTTTCCTGCCCTCCTGGATCTCTTTCCTTTCTTCTTCCATCTGAAGTCCCTACCTCTTGGGATTCTTTCTGAAAATCTCTGTATGTATATCTTCCCATCCTATTACCTCCATACCTATATGGTTTATAATATTCTGGATTTTGATAATCCCATTACTCTGTGTGTAAAGTACATAATTCCTTCTATATGCTCTGTTGAAAAGTGACATCTATTCCTTCTATAATTAGTTCTCTTGTAAGAATCCCTTGTATACCTTTTGTTCATTTTGTTCAGAGTCAGATGTTCCTGAAGAAGTCCCTGTATCATCTAGATTATAGACACTGGTTTGAAAATCCATGAATATACTTTTTATTCTTATAATCATTTATATCATGTCTAAATTTGTTCAATTTTATGCTTCTTATATGATTGTCATAATCAGTGAGAGATTTCTTTTGTCTAGGTCCAAAGAGGGTTTTTAAGGAGGGCTGAACCACAACCTCCTTTGGGGATCTGGAAGATCCCTCTCCAAAGACATCCAGACTATCTCAGCAAGAACCGGGCTGATTTTATCCACATGACCTACTAAGAGGCGTGTGGGGCCGGATGTAAACTACAGTTAGTTGGTTGGTTGCATTGACTGGATGACCATCACAATGTCGGTGACTGTGGGCAGGCTGAAGTCAGACCACACAAACTGGGTGCCTGATGTCTCCTGCTGACCACCACAATAACCATTAGAGAGGGTCAAGCAAACACCGATCTGATTGTGGCAACCTTATCAGTGAAGAATCGAGCAAACTCTCACACTGCTCTTGTGAAAAGCACTTCCAGGCTGGAGACAGATTGGATTGCACAAGCTGTCCACAATCCAGAAGAGCTGAGCCAGTCAATTCTGCACTGCATTAATTTCCCTGGACAGGAATTCTGCCTTCTTACGGGTAATTGCTGATTGACAGACCCCATAATGATCCATCACTCTAAGTCAGTCACACTCCAGGCCTGACCTCTGCCAACACCTCTCTAACCTTCAGCCCTCTCACCTCAACTCCATTAAGGTCTCATCAAACCAAGGAGACCTGGGGCGAAGAGTGAGGATGAACACAAACAGGAGCAATGGAATCCAGGGCCCCTACCACCACCCTTATCATAGGCAAGTACCAGATCCCCAGGATCAAAGCATTCACTCAGTAAACTCGATAGGTCCAGCACCACCATCAGGCCATCAGGAGACACACCCCTCAAAGGGCGATACCGGACCATTTCCATAGGTGCTGGCCTCCTAGGGGAGCTACAAACTGAACCCAATGGTATGACGGTAAGATTACCCAACTGGTTCCACCACCAAGTCAGGGATTTCCATCCCAGGAGAAACACTAAGTCCAATGAATGACCACCAATATAGGTTGAGGAGGAAATAACCCGTGTGAAGCCCAGTGAATTCATTAACTGGAGGAAGTCTTGACCAAACTCGAGAGATATCGTCAACCAGGCATTGAAATCCCCAGGATCAACCATCTGGGGAACCCAATGTCAGGTCAACAATGAAATCCATGACTTCCCACAGGAAAACATTCCCATCTCCTGGTGGATGGTAGATGAGAAGAATCCTGTACCCCACACCTCTCCCATGATGCAGTCAAAGAGTTGGTGGTCCCCACTGGTACCTCCAGCAGGTTCAGTTCCGATCTAAAACAGATGGCAACTCCCCACCCATACAATCCATCCTCGGATGTGTATCACTGAGTACCCAGCTGGAATTGCTGAGGCCAAAATTGGACCAACATTCTCATTCATCCAGGTCTCGGTGATGCAAGCAAAGTCAGATGACCCAACATGATCTGCTATTAAAGCAGTCTTGTTCTTAATAGACCTGGCATTACATACCACCACCTGAGTAGGATGAGTAACTGAGGAAGGCCGTGTTACCTGCTTGCTACAAGCAGAGCCCTTGGATATGGGAACCAGACAAGGAGGACCCTTTCCTGGACTCATTTCACCCCAGGGCATCTCCTTGTCCTCACTATCCCAATTTGCTTACTCCTTTCCATTCCCTCTCCAGGCCTAGCCCTGTCCTCCTCCTCCGGCAATCCCAGAGCCCAGCACCTCTATAAACCTCTGGGGACAGTGAAGGACAAGAACAAGAATGGAGATCCCTAAGCCTGGAGGAGGAATAATGCCTGACCATCACTACACCTTCTCAACACATCTTTATCACACTCTGCAGACACCTAAAATAATCAACCACAAAATTACAAATATAATTCACACTCAAGCTCCCACCACCCAAACACTCTACTATTCAATCAACCTCTAAAACTCACACCATCACTCAAACTTATTAAATAATGCAAAAAACATCAACAATTATAAATAAAATTAAAACCTAAACAAACAACTAATGATACAGTGTAAAGATTAAATTACAATCAAGAGTAGTCACAACTCTCTTCATAAGAACTAGCTATAATTTCTGGGAGACTCTCATCTCCAGAAAACAGGATACTAAAGAACTGAATCCCCAACCTATACTCTCCCACCTAGGTCAGGGTACAGTAAACAGAATTAGCACAAAATATCAGAAAATGTCCAAAACAAACGGGCACTCTCACTGCCCAACCGATTAAAACAAAAACAGAATACAATAAGCAAAATTATTAAATGTCCAAATCAGATTGTCCAAATCAAAATAGGGTGCTCTCACTGCCCAACAGGTTCAGAAAATAAGCAAAGAAAAGTCAATCCATCTGGCTGGTGTAGTCCTTGTCGAAATCTCAGAAGACCTCAGACTATTATCCACAATAGCTGACTTTGCAGGAATCCTCCTGCTCCAAACAGACTTGAAGAGACTTCTCAGACACTCCTCCAGCATTAGGCAGAAAGTCCACCCACTACATCATGCTGCCCAGCCATTCCCCAAGGAGGTACCGCTGGGAAAGAAGGACATAACAAGGCTACACCAAGGGACGGCTCTACAGTCCGACCCCAGAAACCCAGAAAAGCCAGTCACCACAATGTGCATCTTTCAGCACACGGCCCAGTCTTCTGTGTGGTCAACAACCCCAGAAGATCCCACCCTGGTTTCAGACAGGGCCCACTTGGCAGATACAGGCCCAAACACCAATGCCCCAATATCCAAGTCTTTACACAACACAGTCACTACATACACCGTGACAACAGTCAAGATCTTAATCCAAACACTAATCCATCCAAGAAGCCATGAACACCCCTGCAGACTGACGCGAAGTTCTGATCGTCCATTCCTCAGCTCCTGCAACAGTACGATAATCCACTCGCTCACTGCTGCAGCATGAACCAAAGCTGCACCAAATCTCCCAGACTCCCATACAGTCAACTTCAGATTTATTTCAGTCTCTGAATCTGACCCATAAACAAGGGTCCATGAAGATGGAAAATCTTCCCAAAACAAGAAACAAATTTTATACTTTGCACCTGGACAGCAAATGTTAGCCATTCAGGGCACAAAACCAATGTGACTGATGTAACTGTGGATAGAACTATATCAAAAACATGAAACAAATGGCAAAGCCTGAAAAAATGCCTTACCACTACAAACTTCACTGCTTCAACCCTAACTCACTATCTCTGAAACAGGAATAAATCGAAATAGACAAAATAAACCAAATAAAACAAAAATGAGTAAATAAAGAGTAAATGAAACTAAGTAAAATAAAATAAAATAAATCCTAATGTTGCAGAGCAAGTGATAGCTAGCCCAGCATGGTCACTATCTTGATAGCTTATTGATCCACAGTGTCAAATGCTGAGGAGAGATCAAGGAGAATGACAACTGACCGGTCTTCTATCTCATGCCCTGAAGCTATTATTTTGCACCCTGACCAATGCTGTTTCAGTGCCATGCATAGCCCCAAAACTGGTCTGGAATGGCTCATTGATGTCAGAGGCCATGAGGTGCCCTTGAGCTGCAGCACCTCTATTTTCTCAACACCCTTTCCTTAAAATGGGAGGTTGGAGATAGGTTGATAATTTGCTAGGACATCAGGGTCGAGTGATAGTTTCTTCAGGATGGACTCTCACAAGCACCTCCTTCAAGGCATCAGAAAGACCCCACTAAGAAAAATGACCACCGATTATCCTGGTGAACACTCGACCAACAGCCTCGGTGCATCCAACTAAGAGATGGGTCTGGGCCACGTCCAGTTCACAAAAAGTGGGCTGCAGCTCGAGATCACCCCAGCCACCTTCATTATCCTAAACTCCTCCCAGACAAAAGAAGTGCCCATGTTCCTACAGGTCAACCACCATGGGGCTGACCTTGCCTCATTTGGGAGATCTCTGACCAGATAGAGGACACCCTGTCAGAGAAGAACTGAGCAAACTCATCTCACAATGTGATTGAAAATTTTTTTCAGCTGCAGACAGTCCGGATGAAGTACTCTTTCCACAGTCTGAAAAAACTGAGCTGGACTGTTCCCTCTGCAGCAATCTTCTAGACAGGAACTCTTCCTTTCTATGGTCGACTGCCTCTTGGTATTCATGATAGTGAGCTCACAAGGCCAGTTTGTCATCTTCAGACCAGTTCCCCTGCCAGCAACACTACAACTTCCAACCCGTGATCTTCATCTCCTTGAAAGCTTCATCAAACCATGGGGGTCTCAAGCAAGAAGAACTGTGTCATGTATGAACTGGTGAAATGGCATCAAGTGTGCCGAGATGGACTTATTATAGGAAGCCACTACCTCACCCACACCAATCACAGCATGCAGTACTCACACCAGAAAAATCTACTACTACCAGAAGTCCCTCTGGAGTCAATCCCTTAAAGGTTGATAGCTCACCATCTTAACTGGGGAGGGACTATCAGAAGGTGCCCAAATGAGAACTCTACCATGCAATCATTGGACCAAATGACCCAATCAGTCTTTAGGGTTCATGACCTCAAGCCCAGTGAGAACACCAGGTCCAAAGTGTGACCGTGGTTATGGGTCACAGAAGCAATTGTTTGTGCTAAGCCCAGTGATGTCATCAACTGGAGAAGGTTGTGACCTCCTTCTTCTGATCTAACCCCATTGAACACAACCTTCTGCTGCCTCCCCATTAGCCAGTCACCACCCAGTTTACTATGACCCTAGCTGCACCCAGATCCACCATCTTCTTCAGAAAGTGCCTGTGGGGTATCGATTCAAAAGCCTTGGTGAAGTCAAAGTAGAGCAACTCCACAGCATTTCCCCATCCAGTTCCCTCATCATTCAAAGGAAAACTATCACATTAGTCTGACAAGACCTCCTTGCCATGAATCCTTGCTGTTTACTATCCTGGAGACCATTACTTCCATCTCTGTTCAATCTTGTTGTTACCCTTCATGGAATAATCCCATACTGCATGACACGGATCAAACATCTCTACCTGTTCAATCTTGTTAACTTTTCATGGAATGGTTCCATGTTCTTTGCTGGATATCAGATCAAACATCTCTGCCTTTTCAATCTTGTTAACCTTTCATGGAATGGTTCCATGTTCTGCTGCAGGACACCAGATCAAACATCTCAGCCTGTTCAGTCTTGTTGTTAATACACTCGATGGAATGGTGCTATGCCCTGCTGCATGACACCAGATCAAACATCTGTCTGTTAAATCTTATTTTTAACACCCCTCATGACATGGTCCCATGTTCTGCTTCAGGACACCAGATAAAACATTTCTGCCTTTTCAATCTTGTTAATACCCTTTATGGAATGGTCCCATATCCTGCTGCAGGATAACAGATCAAGCATCTCTGCCAGTTCAATCTTGTTACAAATACCATTCATGGAATGGTCCAATCTCCTGCTGCAGGACACCAGATCAAATATCTCTCTGCCTGTCAATCTCTGCTGGTTCAATATTGTTAATACCCTTCATAGAAAGGTCCTGTGTCCTGCTGCTGGACACCAGATCAAACATCTCAGTCTGTTCAGTCTTGTTAATACCTTCCATGGAATGGTGCTATGTCCTGCTCCATGACACTGGATCAAAAATCTTGCCTGTTCAGTCTTGTTAATATCCTTCATGTAATGGTCCTGTTTCCTGCTGCAAGACACAGGATCAGACACCCTGCCTGTTCAATCATGTTAACCATTCATGGAGTGATCCCATGTCCTGCTGCAGAACACTGTATCAAAAATATCTGCCTGTTCAACCTTGTCAATGCCTTCATGGAATGGTCCTGCGGCCTGCTGTATGACATTTAAGCCAGTTCAGTCTTGTTAACCCATCCTGAATGGTTCTGTATCTTGCTGCAGGACACCAGATCAAACATCTCTGCCTGTTCAATCTTGTTATAAATACCATTCATGGAATGGTCCAATCTCTGCTGCAGGGCACCAGATCAAACATCTCTGCCTGGACTGGGTAGCAAGGGAAATAGATCAATGGAGGTAGTGGACATGGCCCACCTGGACTTCAGCAAGGCCTTCAACAGAATGCCACACACACAAGACTGATCAAAATTGAGCAGCCAAGGGTGGAATCTAAAGTGGTGAATTATGAACTGTGTTAGAAACTGGTTAACAGAGAGGCATCAGGGTATGGTAGTTAACATCACCACTCTACTAATGGGAGAGTGACCAGAGTCATTCCTCAAGGCTCTGCACTGGCCCAACTGTCATCAATGTCTTCATAAGTAACATTGATTAAGAACTAGAGGAAAGTATGTATTTTTGCAGATGATAAAAATATGTAGTAGGATGAACACTGGAAGTAGGGGAATGTGCAGGGATCTTGGGAAACTCATGGAGTGGTCAAGAGCATGAAGTGGGGGTTCAATGCCAAAAGTAGAAAATGATGCACCTAGGGCACAGAAACCCATGAGCAGAATATGGGATGGGGGCTACTGACAGACAATAAGCAGGAAAGGGACATTTGGGTTATAAGTACATTAAATGATGACTGTAAAGTGGCAGGGCTGTGAGAGGTTCAGTGGTGGGAACAGTTTCTGGCGGTGGTATATCATGAGATGCTGAATCTTGAGTGTCATCCAGGGCAGCATTACCTCCAGGTAAAGGGATGGTGATGGGGGCTATGTTTGCCCCACCTATGCTAACCAACACCTGGGACTTTGGGAGTTGGGCCACATTTATGACAGTGATTGTAACCCTTTCTAAAACCATATAGATTTATGGCCTAGATATTTATTTCATTTATTAAATTTTGTTAACTGGGTAAGCCCACTGAGCCCTGAAGGTCCCTTTTTCAGGAGTGACCCAGAATTAGTTACATAAAGCAAGGCAAACACTACAAGTTGTACAGTGCAGGACATAGCATATTGGATTACAATGACAGTATATAGTTTTCTCAGTAGAGCAAAGTTATCTTGCAAACCAGTAACAGAGTTTAGCTTGCAGACAAGGCATTGTACATCAAGGAATTATACAATACAGTTAGATGATATATGACACTATCACATTTGCCTAGACTCCTGTCTGGTGTGGTAATAGTACAATTACAACACACTATAACTCATCAGGTAGTCTAACTAAGAACCTACTGCCCAGTAGATAGGTTTGGAGAGAGCTAGGTTATGTTCAAGTCCAGGAGCATATGCTAATGTCCATCTGATGCATCCAGATCCCTTGTGGAAGGCCCCCAAGGGGTTACTTCTTTCAGATTGGCAGGAAGCTTATTCCAGAGTACAAGGGTGGCATGGGCAAAGGATTTACCACCAGCTATAATCCTAACTCTTGTTTCCTCAAGAAGATGTTTCCTGTGGTGCAGAGCGGTCTACCTAAGTGCTTAGGAGCCAGCAGACCAGCAAGACTGTCTGGAGGTGGTCTTTCATGAATTTGTAAGTTTTGCACAGTAAAGGTTGCTGTAGTTGGCAGTTTAGGGATGGACAGTTTGGGAGGTGAGTACTTCCCAGTGATGTCTCTCTGGTGAGACATTATGGCAAAGTGAGGCTATCATTGTTTAGGGTGTGCATCCTGTTCAGCTCGTGTTTTTATTTGACTGTGTTAACAAAACAGCATATGTTAAGGTTGGTAGGAGAAGCTTTGAGCTATGGTAATCCTGGTTTCAGGAGTCAATTGCCCGTTCAGCTGATACATCAGACCTAACTTCTGGTGGATCATTTTGGTTAGCTGGTCCATGTAGGATTTCAGCGTGAATCCTTGGTCAAGTGTCAGACAAAGGTACTTGAAGGTGCCTACTACCTCAGTTGGGGAGGCTGAGGCTGTGACCAGTGGAAGGAGATGGCTTCTGTCATGGCCTAGTGTTTGGGGTCCAAACAGAATGGCTTTGTCTTTTAGCATTGAGTAACAATCTGTTGTTTAGTAGCCATTTTTAAGTTTACCAAAATCACACTGCATCTGTTGACCAAGGTCAGCTATGCTTTTGAAGCTCTGTAAAGTATGGCATTGTCTACATACTGGACCATGGAGCTGCTTTCACAATGCATGTTCAGATCATTTACAAACAGTGAAAACTGGAGGGTCCCAGCATAGAGCTCTAAGGTACACCCTCCTTGATGGGGAGTGATTCTGATATGGCACCGCTCAATTGACCTGCTGGGAGGGATTTGACAGGTAGTTGTTGAAACAGTTAAAGAATGCTGATTTAGGCTGAATTGACTCTGTTTGTCTAGTATAAGATTGTGGTTCACCAGGTCAAAGGCCTTGGTCAGATCAATAGAATATGGCCCCAGTAAGTTTCCGTCACCGATGGCCTTGAGGATATCTGTAGAGAACTGGATTAAAGCTGTATTAGTCCTATGCTGTGTGTTTGCCAGCAGCTGGTGTGCCTCCAAGTAGGCACAGAGTTGATTGTAGACTAGCCACTCTTGCAGCTTAGCTAGTATGCAGACGAGGGAGATTAGTCTGTCATTACCAATGTGTTCCCAAGGGCCTCCCTTGTGGATAAGCACCACATAAGCCTTCTTCCATGTGCTAGGTACAACTCCTTCCATCAATGATCTATTAATAAGCCATGATGGTAAGGTAATGGCAGGAGCAGCAGCCCTGAACAATCTATGATTGTGGCCATCTGATCCCCTTGCCTTAACGTTCATAAGTAGTGGGAGTACTTCTTAGAATGTACGATCCACAGGTGAAATTGTAGGCCGAGGGTTCTGTTTCTGGTGCCCAGAAGGTCAGAGCTTGAGGGGAGGCCTACCTTATAGTTTTTCAGGTCTGTAAAGAACCTGTTGAAGGCAATGGTTGTCTCCTGGCCTTCACTTAGTGTTTCGCCATCGCAGACTATCGTACCTTGGGGGTGTTACCACTCCCTTCACCAGAGGCATTAATCTGAGACCCAGAAGGACCATAGATCAGTTAAGTTTGCCGCTACGGTTCTTAATGTATGCTTTCTTTACTGCCTTTGTTGTGTGCTTGCACAGTTTCTTAGGAGCCTATAGGTATTCTGGTCTTCAGGAGGGAGACTTCCTGTCTAAACCAGGCTTACATTTTAGCTCAGATGTAATCCATTTGTAGCAGTGTCCCTTTGCTTTAAGTTTCCTAAATGGAGCGTGCCCATTTACAGCCGAGTTGAAGGTATTTTGTAAATATTGCAAAGCTTCATCAATGTTAGGAGCAGCCAGACAGGGTTCCAGTCCAGTCTGGCTAGATGCTCTTGGAAGACCCCAGAGAATTGGAGAAGTGTCTGGCTGTGGATTCTGGGGGGACCTGGGAAGGCAGTTCTTCCATATGCAGAATATTGGAGAACAGTCACTCAAGGCATCTGCCAGAGTACACGTTGCTTGGATATTTAGAGGGTTGGAAGCCAGTACCCAGTCTAGGGTGGAATGGTTCCCTGTCTTGGCATTATGCCTTGCAGTCTCTGTAATAACCTCGTCAGACTGGCATCCAGGAGTGTGGCCCTCAGTCTGTACTGTGTCAGGGGCCCAGTTCAGGATTAAGTCCCTAGGATTATCGTCTTTGAGGAGGCAAGTTCTGCTTGGAAACTGACTAGCGCCTCCAGGGCTTTGAGGGCTACCTTGGGAGAGTTGTATATGCACCCCGTTAGATACTTGGTCCGTCTATGTGTTATCTAATGAATATTGACTGCATCCGTGCATCCAATAGGTGGAAGGGAGGCTAGTGATGCCTCAGGCAGTCTTTTACATAAATAAATCCCCACCCCATTTTCTGTTCTCTATCTTTTCTGAATGTACTATAGTTAATGAGATCATCCCATGGGTTAAGATGTGGGGTTTCAAACCACGTCTCAGATATTGCCAATATATTGATGATGTGCTGATGGTGTGGTGAGGTAGTGGAACAGCTGTATGCCTTTGTGGCATACATGGAAGAATCAGATCCTAATCTAAGATTCACTGTACACTATTCTTTGTATTATGCCAGCTACCTGGATTTAAATATTTCTAAGAATGTGGATGGCACTATATCTTCTAATCTTTTTGTAAAGCTACTGATCATAATGCTTTATTGTTGTCCAGTAGTTGCCATCCCCACCACACCATCAGCAACATTCCAGAGTCACAGTTCCTAAGGGTAAGGCATAACTGTTCAAACAAAATGTGCATGACCGTAGGAGTATGGAACTTTTAATGCTTTTGATAGGGGATATTCTACTGCATTGTTACAAGATGTACGAACACAAGTTTCAGAAGTCCCTAGGGACCAGGTTCTACAATCTAGGATCAAAGAAAGGGCCAGTCTGGGTGAGATTTTGTTTATCACAAAATATGGTAGGGACAGCCATCTGGTCAGAGAAACCATTAATAAGCACTGATATTTTATCAACAGAGGAACTTTTGAGGGTGTGACTAGTACACCAGCAAAGATTGTGTACAAAAGGGGTATGAATCATAGAGACTCACTTGTACACAGCTATTTACCAGTCCCTGAAAAGTAAGGTGCTTACTTGGTCCTCAACATGGCTGTTTTAATTGTGGTAGGTGTGCTCAGTGTAGGGTTATAGAGAAGTCCAAAATGTTTACATCTAGTAACAGCTTAAAACCTTTGACATTCTGCATTTTATTAATTGTAGTACAAGTTATGCTATCTATTTGGCTGCATCTGCTTGTAAATCTTTTATGCTGGCAAGACTGGCCACCCATTTAAAACCAGGGTCTGTGAACATCTCAGTTCAATCAGGTTAAAGGATGAAAAAAGTGCTCTCAGCACTCATATTTTGAGACAGGGAGACCCAAATAACCACCACGTATACCTTTTGTGGGGTTGACTATGCTTTTGTGGGGCCTAGAAGTGGCAATATTAAACAAATTCTGGCAGAAAAGGAATCCTTTTGGATTTATGAACTTGGTGCATTATATTCATGAAATTGATCTATCTGTTTACATGCATAAATAAATATTTGGAGTTTTATCTAAGACTGGACTTTAGAATTTATGATGTGGGATACATTTTCACTGTGGTAGTGGTTTGTACCTCACTTGCTTTGTATTTTATAGGCATACTCTATTTTGACAAGCTGGTATGAGTATACATGTATATGTACGTAAACAGATATACATATATATACATATAGATAGTTTATAATGGAAATTCTCATTAGCATTTTGAATATACTGACTGAGTTCATTTTGCCAACAGGGGAGCCCAATCCCCATTGGGCTCCCCTGTTGGCAAATGAACTGGATGGGGACATACTGTCCCTACTTCTTTAATTTGTGTGCTGAAGGTGCCTAATCCCCCGCATCATGTGTCCCCTCAAACACAGACATGTTTTGTATGCTGATGGGGCCTAATCCTGTTGGCTTCAGTCCTCTTGCAAAACACAGGTGGCACACTGGGAGCCTACCTCTGTGTGCCCAAACGTACTGTGCTTGTAAAAACAAAAATCCTACGATCTCTTTTGTTTTATTTTACCTGTAAAAGAGAAATGGTCCTCATTGTCTCCGATGCCCCTACCCCAACCTGTGCCCACTCTCTGAGTACCCCACCTCCTGCACCACCTTCACACCATACTTACCTCTGGAGCTTAGTGCAATGATCTTCAGTAGAGTGGGAACATGTCTTCACTCTTCAAAGATGACTGCGAACTGAAGAAATGCCGTAAGCTGTATAATGGCATCAATAGGGCAGTGAGGTTCAACTTTGTGGATATCTCAGCCATATCCATCTAGTGTCAGTGGCTCAGCAGGTAGCACACTCACCCTCTGAGGCTGGGAGATCAGTAGGCTGTGGGTTCTATCCCCACACAAGGCACTTGGATTAATATCCCAATACTGACACTGTAGTGCAGCATGAGGGGGTGCTGCACTCCTGAGGTGCCGTCTTTCAGATGAGACATTAAACCGAGGTCCGATGTGGTAGTTCAGATGGATGTTAAAGATCCCATGGCACTTCTTGAAAAGAGCAGGGAATTTCCTGTGCAATGGCCAAATTTCCTCCATTCACGAAAATACCACCAACAGCTTAATCTGGTTCAAGGTCAGTTCGCATTCATCTGTATCCCCTCCCCTGGGTTGTGCCTGAAAATAGGCAGGATTTGTCTAGTGCACTTACCAGGTCAACACAAACTAAATAAATATTTTTGTGATTTTGGCTCCAAATTTTCAACATGGGATCTTGGGACCCCATCTCATGAACTCAGTCACTGTCATGTCATTATTCGGTCCTGAAAGATGATTTCACAGTCACTGCATGGAATCACCTTTCAGGATCTGATTAATGAAATGACAGTGTCACTACTGTTCCTGAGGTGAGCTCCCAGAAAGCCTATGTTGCAAATTTGGTGAAAAATTCCAAACAAGCATTTATCAATGCCAAATGTTTGCTTGCTGGCATTGGCATTGGTAGTGTAGAAGTTACAGAGCTGCATAATAGGAATGGCAGTGAAGTATTGAACTGAAGCCAACACCACCACCACCCTGCAGAGAGTGACAGGCATTGGGATGTGCCTTTGGGTTGCCAGGCATAATGGCCATGCCATTTCCACCACACACCCCCCTGCAGACACGGACAAGTGTCACGGTGTATAGGGTCTTTGGCCCTTATCGCACCCCATTCCATCAGGAAATACGGTGAGATGGGTGTAGTATAGAGAATGGGGTGAACTTTGGGGCTGAAGAGTCCAAGGCATACCTCGATGCCTCTCACTGGCTGCAGGGTGTGGAATGGTATGAGCATTACAGGCAAGAATCCCAAGTCACACACCTGATGCCTGTCATTCTCTACAAGGTTAGGCGTTATGGTTGGAAACCCTAACACCTCAGGCATTCGTTGGTATTTTCATTCCAAATTTTCAACATGTTTTTTGTGACCCCACCTCATGAACAGTGGCAATATCAGTTTGTTAGCCAAAAGCTGCTTATGCACAGCGACTATAGCATTTAGCACCACAGGTGCAAAACACATTCCAAACAGGATGTGAAAATGACAGCTGTACTGTTCATGGGGAGGTGTAAAATGGCAATGTTGCAAATCTGCAGTAAAATATAAAAAAAACTGGTGAAGTCATGAGCGCAGCATAGAAACTGTGCAACGCACACCCGTAATATAATTAGTTTGGGGATTTTTACAGCAAATTGTCAACACAGGCATTTGGGGACCTCTGATCATGAACAGTGTCACTGTGATTTTCTTTATCTGTCCCAACAATGATTTCCACAGCGACCACACATCTCTGCTCTGAAAGTGTGAAAACACATTTTGGCCATGTTATGAAAAATGACAGCTGTACTGTTCAAAAGGAAGTGTGGAAAATTCCACTGGTGAAAATCTGAACTTGCGAGGTGCGTGGAAACTGCGCAATGCTCACTCGTAACATAGTCATTTTATGGACTTTGTCACCAAATTTTCAACATAGCAATTTTAAGACCTCTGCTCATGAACAGTGTAACTGTGATTTTCTTAATCTGACCCAAACATTGCTTTGGCTGTGGAGCAGCAGTCTTCCGGGAGATATTCTGGAGGATGCGGTGTTGTCCCATCTGCAGGCACCTCTCTGGGCTGAGGGAGGAGGTTGCTCATCTCCAGGCTGAGTTGGCCGGGATTTGTGGGACCTCCTCTTCCATCCAGGGACCACCAGTGCCACTGCCGCTGCCTCGGAGGTTGCCAAGAAAGAGGAGCGGTTGGACCACAGTGGGCCCAGGAGGGTGAGGGTGGTGGAACAGAGGCACCTCCCTCCAGTTGTACCTCTCCACAATTCCTATGCCATTCTGGCAAAGTGTGGTTCCTCTATGGAGGCACCTACAGTGGAGACCAAGGAGGATGCTGGGAACCTGCACAAAGGAGACCCACAGGAGGGTGGCAGAGGACCCTGCAGGGAAGGAAACAACTCCTGGTGGGGACTCCATTGTTAGGAAGGTAGAACTGGGCAAGGAAGGGAGAGGGAGGTAAGGTGCCTGCCTGGCGCCATGGCTTGAGGGACAGGGAGCGAATCCTCAGGATTGCCGGAGCAGCTGCACAGGGAGGGAGCTGGATGTCATTGTCCACCTAGGGACAAATGACCTGGCTAAGAAAGGGATTAGAGAAGTGCAGGAAGAGTTTGTGGAATTGGGGAGGGCCTTAGTCAAGTACGCACGGTAACCTTCTCAGAGGTGCTACCTATCTATGGCATAGGAGAGGATAGGTGTTTTGTACCATTGGATTCAATCAGTGGTTGAAAACTGGTTTGGAGCTCAGGATTTGGCTTCACTGGGGACTGGGGTCCACCTGGAGTGATGCAAGCCTATACTGGCATGATGGGCTGCATCTGTCCGGGAGGGGAACCAGGATCCTAGGTGATAGGTTTAAATGCTTCATTGGCAAGCTTTTAAACTAGCCAAGGGGAGGCACTGGAAAGGAACAGGAAAACTCTTTCCCCAAACAATCACAGTAGTAAGTGTGGCAAACACCAACATGGAGGTGTCGATAGGGAGAAGGGCAGGGGTAAATGGAGAAAGTGACAAAGGCAAGAAGGACAGGGATGGGGCAAAGTGGGTAAGGCCATCAGGAAATGGAGGGTAATGAGTACCAATGCCCATAGTCTGGGCAACAAGCTCCCTGAGCGGTGGCCTTAATGGAAGAGGGATGCCTGGATATCATAGCAGTCACGGAAAAATGGTACACAGAGAACCATGACTGGGATGTTAACATACCAGGTACATAATCTACAGGAGAAACAGGCAGGGAGAAGGGGGAGGAGTAGCTCTCTATGTAAAGGAAGGGATAAAAGCAACTGAACAAAAGAGTAAACACGGAGGAGAGGAGGCAGTGTGGGTCACCTTGGAGACTGGAAAGGCACCACCATCTGCACAGGGTTGTGTACAGACCCCATGTCAGGGGAAGGAATGGACAAGGATATGATGGAAGGCATTCTTAGAATGGCAGAGAAAGGGAGATACTGTTGATGGGAGACCTGAATATGCCAGATGTTAATTGAGCACATTTGCTGCAGCCACACCCAAGAGCAGGGCCATTCTTGACGCCCTACAGGTGGCAGGCATTAGACAGCTAGTTTTGGAACCCACTCATGAGGGAGCAATCTTAGACCTTGTACTCATAAATGGGGCAGTGAGAGGATCTCAGATCTAGAAGTAGGTTGCCATCTGGGGACAAGTGAACATCAGTGTGGTTCACGTTAAACTCAGCTACAGAGTCAAGCCATACAAAAGTGAGGGTACTGGACTTTAGGAGGGCTGACTTTGGCAAGATGGGAGAGTGCCTCAGAAAAGCACTAGCAAACAGGCTAGGAGGTGGAGCAACAATAGGGAATTATCAAAACTGCCATCACAGAGGCAACAAGCCTTGTGTGAAGCAACAACCAAATCAAATGAAAGAAAAAGCCACTATGGTTCTCAAGAGAGATGGCTGTGAAAGTCAGGAAGAAAAGATAGCATTTCGGAAGTATAAGGAAACACAGAAGGAGCAGGACAGAGAGCTGTACCAGTTAAGGCAGAAAGAAGCAGAGAGGAAGTCAGAATAGCAAAGGCCCAAACTAAGGAAAAGATAGCCAACTCAGTTAAGAAGAGGATAAAACCTTTATAGGTACATCAGCGAGCGTAGAAAGACAAAGGAGGATAGTGAGGCAGGAATAGAATGAACGGTGGGTGGGCAGAGGGGACAGTGAAAAGCAGGAATACTGAACGAATATTTCTGCTCAGTATTCACAAAAGAGGAGGGAAGTGCCTAATCCATTAACAGAAGCACTTTGATGGGGGTCGATCCCAGTCCTTTCACAGAAGAAAGGGTTCTGCAAGAACCCTAAAACTGAAGGTGGACAAAGCAATGGGTCCTGATGGAATTCACCCCAGAATTCTAAATGAATTAAGGAAGGAACTAGTGAAACCACTGGCTACTCTTTTAATAAATCATGGAGGATGGTATGGTACCCGAGGACTGGAGGAAGGCGGATGTGATTCCCTTCACAAAGTGGGACCAAGACAGAGGCAGGAAACTACAGACCTGTCAGTCTGACCTCTGTGGTAGGGAAAGTGATGGAGTCACTTCTGAAGGAAAGAATAGTTGAGTACCTAAAGGTCAGTGGAGCACAGGATCCAAGGCAGCATGGGTTCACAGCGGAAGGTCATGTCAGATGAATCTAATAGATTTATTTGACTGGGTGACCAAAGTAGTAGACCAGGGAGGGGCTGTGGACATGGCCTACCTAGACTTTAGCAAGGCATTTGACACAGTCCCACACAAAATATTGATAGTCAAATTAACCAGCTTGGGAGTGGGTCCCAGGGTGGTAGCCTGGGTAAAACATTGGCTGGACAACAGGACACAGAAGATAATTGTAAATAGAGTCCACTCTGATGAAAGGGCGGTTACTAGCGGGCACCGTGAGGGTTCAGATTGGGCCCAGTCCTTTTAATGTCTTCATCAGTGACATTGCAGAGGGACTGGAGGAAAAGTATGCCTTTTGCAGATGACACAAAGATCTGCAACAGGGTTGCTACACAAGGAGGAGTGGAAAGGATGAAAAGGGACTTGGCAAGGTTGGAGGAATGGTCAGACGTATGGCAGCTAGGTTCAATGCAAAAGTGCAAAATAATGCACCTGGGAAACAAGAACCCAGGGAAGAATACACAATGGGTGGGAGGTAGTAACAACAACAAAACAGGAAAGGGACCTGGGGTAATCATATCAGATGACCTTAAGGTTAGCAAGCAATGTGAGAAGGCAGTAGGGAGGGCCGGGGTATACTGGGATGTATAGGGAGAGGCATCATCAGCAGCAGAAAACAGAAAGTTGTTATCCCTCTGTACAGACAGTTGGTGAGACCCCATCTGGAATACTGTGTCCAGTTCTGGAGACCCCATCTCTGCAAGGACATAGACAGGATAGAGGCAGTCCAGAGGAGAGCAACTAAAATGGTGCAGGGTCTGCAAGAGAAGCCGTATGAGGAGAGACTAAAGGAGCTTAATATGTATACCCTTGAGGAAAGAAGGAAGGGGGGGCATGATAGAAACTTTCAAGTACCTCAGGGAATCAACAAAGTCCAAGAGGGTAGCATCTTTCAGAAAAAGATTGCAAGAACAAGGGGACACAATTTAAAGATAGAAGGAGGGCGGTTCAGGGGCAATGTGAGGAAGTATTATTTCACAGAGAGGGTAGTGGATGCATGGAACAGTCTTCCTGAGGAAGTTGTGGGGTCTAAAACTGTGGGAGAATTCAAGAATGCATGGGACAGACATAAGGCAATTCTTGTGGGGGCAGGAAGATATAGGCTGTTGGTTAACTAGGATCTACGGCCTATCCTGTAGGTAGAAATGGGCAGACTAGATGGGCCTAGCGGTCCTTATCTGTCGTCAAAGTCTATATTTCTATGTTTTATGTTTTCTCGCACACCGACTGCACCATTGTGCGCTACATGCGGAAGCACATTTTGGGTGACATGTGAAAATGGCAGCTCTTCTGTTCATAAGGAAGTGTAATAAAATGGTGATGTTGAAAATCTGGGTGAAAATATTGAAAATTCATGCAAACTTACGCGTGCATGGGGCTGCATAGCACGCGCTCATAAAATAGTCAATTTTAGGATTTTTTTCACCAAATTTTCAACATTACCATTTTAAGACCTCTGCTCATGAACAGTGTCACTGTGATTTTTTTAATGTGTCCCATACATGGATTTTGCATAATCGCGCCATTGTGCTAGCATGGGCGGAAACACGTTTTGGGCAAGATGTGAAAATGACAGCTGTACTGCTCATAAGGAGGTGTGGCAAAATGGCAATGTTGAAATTCTGGAGTGAGAATATTGAAAATTTGCAAACTTACGAGCGTGCGTAGGAACTGCACAATGCCCATCAGAAATAAAGATAGGAATTTTTCCACTAAATTTTCAACATAGGCTTTTGAGAGCCCACCTTATGAACAGTGGCAGTGTCATTTCATTACTTGGTCCTGAAAGGTGATTTCACGCAGTTACTGAAAATCACCCTCCGGCCCGATTAATGCTATGACAGTGAGAGCACTCATGAGAAGGGTCCCAAAATCCCATGTTGAAAAATTTGCTGCAAAATTCCAAAAATGCCTGAGATATGCAGCAAAGTTGAAAAACCCTATCTATCCCATTATACAGCTTACCGTATTTCCTCAGTTAGCGGTTGGCTTTGAAGAGTGCAGGCGTGTTCCCAGTCCACGAAGATCGTCGCGCCAGAGTCCGGAGCTAAGTATGGGGTGGGGCGTGTGTGGAGGCAGGGTGTGCAGTGGGTGGGCGCGGGTGGGCTGGGTGAACCCGAGGAATGTTTTCTTGTTTACAGGTTTTTTTTTAACAGGAAGACTACGAGGACGTTTGCCACGCTGGGGTGGGCTCCCAGCGTGGCAGCTAGAAGGCTGTTTAGGGGTCTGGAGCCGATAGGGATTGGGCACCCCATCAGCCATACAGACTTGTGCCACACTGGGGTGGGCTCTGGCGTGGCAGCTGTAAGGCTGTTTGGGAATGTGGAGCTGACGGGGATTGGGCACCCGTCACCTGTATGGATGTGTTGCCACGCTGGGGTGGGCACCCAGCATAGCATCTGGAACTCTGTTTTGGGGAGTGCAGCACAGCTGATGGGGATTGGGCACCCCATCGGCCATACAGTGTGTGCGTGGGGACGAGCACACAGTATGCAGTATATCTTATCGCTGCTCACTGAAGCGTAGCTCCTTCTTTCAACTGTATGCCACTGCATTTTCAACTGCTGTCATAGACAGCTCCAGCAATGATTGAGAACTGCGACTGTGCCTGCAAACACACTAACTGAATTGGAAGACTCTGACACACCTCTGAAAAACTCTGATGATGCACTATGTTTCTTGCACATGCGTAAGCAAACATAAAAATGACTGTGTTATGGGCATGCATTATGCAGTTTCCATGCACGCTCAGAGGGTTTGAGAATTTTTAATATTTTAACTCTAGATTTTCGCCATTGCCATTTTTTCACACCTCTTTATAGACAGTACAGCTGTCATTTCACATCCTGCCCAAAATGTGTTTCACACATCTGGTGCACAATGGCGCAGTTGTTGGGAAATCAATGTTTAGGACAGATTTAGTGACAGTGTTTATGAGCAGAGGTCCCAAATTGCCTATTTTGTAAATTTGGTGACAAAATTCCACAAAATGACTATGTTACAGGTGTGCATTGGGCAGTTTCCTCACATCTCGTAACTGAGGATTTTATTATTTTACTCCAGATGTTCAACATTGCCATTTTGCACACCTCCTTAAGAACAATGCAGCTGTAATTTTTCACATCCTGCCCACAATGTGTTTTCACACATCTGGCATGCAATGGTGTGGTCGTGTGGAAATCAACATTCGGACAGATTAACAAAATCACAGTGCCACTGTTCATGAGCAGAGGTCCCAAATGCTTTCATGAGGTGAGTCACAAAGACCATGTTGAAAATTTGGAGTGCAACTGGGATGTTAGGCTTTCTAACCATAACGTCCACCCGTAGAGACTGACTGGCATCAGGGGTGTGCCTTTGGATTGTCGGTTGTAATGCTTATGCCATTTCACCCCTGCCTGCAGCCAGTGACAGGTATCAAGGTGTACCTTGGACTCTGGGCCCCAGTCTTCACCCCATTCTCCTATACTGCATCCATCTCAATGTACTTCCTTATTGAAAGGGGTGAGCGTGAAGGTCTCGATGACCCAAGGCACAACTAACACTTGTCAGAGTCTGCAGGGTAGGGCAGTGAAATGGCATGAGCATTATGGCCAACGCACTCCAAAGGTACACCTCAGTGCCTGTCAGTCTCTACAGGGTGGGTGCGGTTGACATCTGGGTTCCATACTTCACTGCCATTCCTATTATGCATCTCTAATTCCTGCACTACCAATGCCAAAGCCAGCAAGACAACATTTGGCATTGACAAATGCTTGTTCTATCTTCCTTTGAGTATACTGAGGTTATGTAAACATTTTACTATTCTGCTGATTCACTCCAACAGTGGATATAGAATTGAAATAGGAGTTTATGATCTGTTATTTAATTATTTATTAGGTAATTTATCCTAGTGCATCTATAGTGTTTTATAGTAAATGGTCATTGTTTAGTTCTATGTTCATGTCATGTGTTGTATTCTGTTGTTCTTTTATTTATATGAGCACTGTCTCTTTAAGAACATAGATTAAATGTGTCAGTGTATGTGGGTGTGGACACTTCCTGAGGAAGCCTAAGGGCGAAACCAGTTGAAGTTTCTGAGGGCCTGCCTGTTATTCTTGAATTTGGTGCATTTGCACTTGGTGAGCCTATCACTCGTTTTTGCCTTTTTACATATTCTGCCTCAATAAATGCTTTGTATTTTACAAGCTTGTGTGTTTTACTTGTGGTGGGTGGTGCAGGATTGTGATTTGAAGAATCAAAAATGCCATCCAAGAAGCAACAAGCCTTGTGAAGCAAATAAACAAAACAAAGGAAGGAAAAAACACTGTGGTTCTCAAAATAGGTGGTGGGGAAGGTTAGGGAGAAAAGATGAGCATTCTGAAGTACAAGGAATCACAGTCAGAATAGCAAAGGCCCAAGCTAAGAAAAGATAGCCAACTCAGTTAAGAAGGGGATAAAACCTTTATAGGTACATTAGTGACTGAAAAAGACCAAGGGAAGGATTGTGAGACTTAATAAAGGGAGGTCGGTGGGCAGAGGGTGACAGCGAAAAGGCAGGGATACTGAATGAATACTTTTGTTCAATATTCACAAAGAGGAAGACAAGGTACCCTAAACCAAACAATAGAAGCACTCTGGATGGGGGTTTATACCAGTCCATTCTCAGAAGAAAGGGTCCTGAAAGAACTTTTAAAACTCATGGTGGATGACTGGGATGAGGCAGTGGGGCTGGATGGGATTTACCCCAATTCTAAAAGGACTAAGGGAGAACTAGTGCACCACTGACTACTCTTTTAGGAAATCATGAGAGGATGGTGTGTCACCTGAGAAACATAGAAACATAGAAACATAGACTTTGACAGCAGATAAGGACCACTTGGCCCTCCCAGTCTGCTCATTTCCTACCTATTGGATAAGCTGCAGATTCTAGTTAACCAACAGCCTACTTCCTGCAACCCCTCACTATAATTGCCTTATGTCTGTCCCATGCATGTTTGAATTTCCCCACTGTTTTAGACCCCACAACCTTCCAGGAAGGCGGTTCCATGCATCCACCACTCTCTCCGTGAAAAAGAATTTCCTCACATTACCCCTGAGCCATCCCCTCAAACTTTAAATTGTGCCCTTGTTCTTACACATCTTTTTCTGAAAGATGCTACCCTCCTGGACTTTGCTGATTCCCTTGAGGAACTTAAAAGTTTCTATCATGTCCCCGTCCCTCCTTTCATCATGGGTATACATATTAAGCTCTCTCAGTCTCTCTTCATATGGTTTCTGATGTAGACCTTGCACCATTTTAGTTGCCCTCCTCTGGACTGCTTCCATCCTGTCTATGTCCTTGCATAGATGAGGTCTCCAAAACTACGCACAGTACTCCAGATGGGGTCTCACCAACTGTCTGTACAGAGAGATAACCACTTCCTTTTTCTACTTGTGATGCCTCTCCCTATGCATCCCAGTATCCCCTGGCTCTTCTTACTGACTTCTCACATTGCTTACCCACCTTTAAGTCATCGGATATGACTACACCCAGATCCCTTTCCATTATTGTTGTTGTTAGTACCTCCCTGCTATTGTGTACTCTTCTCCTGGATTTTATTTCCCAGGACTGGAAGAAGGCAGATGTGTTTCCTCTTCACAAATGTGCGAGCAAGGCAGAGGCAGGTAACTACAGACCAGTTAGTTTGACCTCACTTTATAAGTTCACAGGTTCATAGGAGGAATACAAATTCAGTAGGCTGGATAGCCCTTTATTGAACTCGCCACCCATGGGTGTCATGGACGGAAGTCATATTGTCTTTCACCCATGTAGTCATCTAGTCTACTCTTGAATACAGTTATGTTCTGGCTTTCAACAATGTGTTGTGGTAGTCTGTTCCACATTGTTACAACCCTTTGTGCAAGAAAATGTATCTTGTTTTGTTGTTTAACTTCCTCTTTGAGACTACTACTCCTAGTTGTTTTGTGCCCTCTTGTCTCTCTCTAATCCCACAGTTTCCTACACAGTATACTCCACTTTTAACAAACTCGGTTGTAACTGACATTTGGTTGTAAAGGACAGATTCATCTTTCCAAATGCCATTTCCTATTAATCGCTGTTAAAAAGTAATGGTTTAAACTGACCTGTAATTCTGCTTGAAACGTCTGTCTGAAGCAGCCCTAGACCAGTTAGCACCTTATCTAATCAAGTCCATTAAGAACTCCACAGGGCAATCAAACAATCATTCTTCCCTACTTAAACACCCTCTCTGCCACAGTCTAGTTCTGTCTGTCTTTTGCTGTGCAGCTGTGCCTTGTTGTTGGAGAAATGTGGCTTGATGCAGAATCAGAGGAGGAATTAGTTCAAGAAGAGGAAGAAGAGGTTATCCAAGTGACACCGGCTGATGTCAGAAGTGTTTTGCTCACTCTGTGTCATGCAATCAAACAGAGGGATGACATCGTTCTGAAATGGAACCAGCTTTCATTGACGGAGTCCATGTGGAAGAGGTACACTAAAGCAGGTGCAAAGCAAATGAGCTTTGTAGATTACTTTAGCCCTTTTCAGTAATCACAGGTAGAGCACTTTGAACAACTTGAACACTAGATAACTGCACAGCCTAAAGAGCCACCAAGAGCATGGTACAGAGGCACAGCATTTCTTATTTTTATTGGGTTTTATTTCTTTCTTTCATTGTTTGATTTGTGTTTTGCTTAAATAAAGTATACACTGGTGTTGTTTGCCAGAAAAAAAGCTAACACTCAAGTTTAAAAGAACTGTAATCACTACTTGCCTTATGTTTATGCTGACTCGTCAGAGATGAATGCAAATATCGTGTTATGGGTAAATGAATGTAGCAGACACCATTTGTAATGGATGAATTGCTATTGGACAAAGTAGTCCGTACAAGTGGCATATACTGTATAAACATTATGTACAGCTTTATATGTTAGACAAAAATCTCCTCTGACTTGTCTATATTTTGATGAAAATAAATTTCTTTTTCCCAATCTCTTTCCATAACTCAAATTTTGTAATGATTTGATTTTTGGGTGACCTTCCTTTGCACTCCTTCACTAATTGTTGACCTCTTTTAGTATGTGACATAATGAACTGGGAGCAATACTCCAAATGCGGCGCACCAGACTTGTATAAAGTGGGACTATTACCTCTGGTTCCCTACTTTTTATGCAGGCGAGTATACAGCCCATAATTTTGTGACATTTTTTGACCTTTACCATACTATTTCTATCAAGGTTAGATTATCCATTATTATTGTTCCTATGTCCTTTTCCTCAGTCGTTATTTGTAGTGTAGGATTGTATAGTGTGTAACTTATAAGTGGATCATTCTTCCCCAAGTGCATGACTTTAATTTTTGTGTGTTAAACCTCATTTTATGGGTCATAGCCCATTCAGTCAACTCATCTAGTTGTTTTACAGTTGTTCCCCATTTGTAGCTGTAGTCATCAGTCCACCCGGTTTAACATCATCAGCATATTGACATATCCATGCTTTTCCTGTAACTTTCATAGTGTTACCATTATGTTAAACAGGGTGGGACCTAACACAGACCCTCGTGGTACACCACTTGTAACAGTTCCCCAATCAGACAAATACCCCTTAACAGAGACCCCTGCTGTCTTTCTGCCAAACAGGATTGTATCCATCTGATGATGTTTGAATTCAATTTCCTCTAATTCCTTCAATAATATTTTATGGGCTACTTTGTCGAAAGGTTTGGCAAAGTGTAAGTAAATAACATCACATGATATTCCTTTATCCAGGCAGCGCTCACGGTTAAAAAAAATTGGATCTAGTTAGTAGAACAAGATCTGCCTGTAATAAATTTGTGTTGTGTAGTGTCTTCTGTTCCTATTTCATTAATATGATCTAATATATCATTTGCAATAATTTTTCCATTATTTTCCTATCACTGATGTTAGGCTTATAGGCCGATAATTTTGGGTCCCCTTGTTTCCTCCCTTGTGAATAGGTATCACTATTGCTATCCTCCATTCCTGTATGGTTTTGCCTTCTTGAATGGACTTATTAAATAACATAGTCAATGGTCCCACAATTTCACCAATTAATTCCTGTAATAATCTTGGTGTAATACCATCTGGTCCAGCTGAGCTACTAGAGTTCAAGGATTTTATTATTTCTCCACATAACTTGTTCTAAACCCTATTGTATTATTTTGGTTACTTCCACTGGTTCATAGTCAGTTTTATCTGTCTCAAAGACTCTCAGGAAATAATTATTTAGCTCTCAGGCTATCTCTTCTTCTTCTGAGATTATCCCATTTTCAGACATTGAGGGTCCAACTATGCTGTTTTCCTTTTAGTGTCTCTATATAATTGCAGAATTGTTTCTTGTTACCTCTGACATTGTTCACTAAGATAATTTCAAGTTTACGTTTGGCTTTTGTGATCATATTTTTTGCATTTTTGTTACAGTGTTTAAATGTATTCCATGCTAAAGTTGTCGGTTTTTTATATTTTCGTACAGTTTTTTTTTTTTTTATTTGTTTCCTAATACTGTTATTCCACCATGGTGGCACACTGTGTTTTTTTTTGTATTTTATTCTGAGTGTAACATATTTGTCTATACAATAATGTAATTATTTATTTATTTGTTCCCATGTATTATCTACGTTTTAATTTTTTAGTTCTTCTTGCTACTTCCATTGCGCTAAACTGTTTTTCATTTTACCATAATCAGATGTATTGAAATCTTTTATGATTGTATTGCCTTTAATATATTTTGTACCATTATTATAGTCTAAGTTTACCGTGTTATGATCAGAGTCTCCTAGGGGGCAATATCTTGATATTATCAATTCTACCCTCATTGTTTGTCAATTCTAGGTCAAGTATATTTTTACCCTTATAGGATAAGTTACCATCTGTTCTAAATTTTGCTGAATGGTTATATCAATTCATTTTAATTCCATGGGTGTTGTACTACTAAGTGCACACTCCAATTAATATTAGGCATGTTGAAATTCCCCATTATATGTAGTCACCTGTTATATCATTTCTTTCTATATCAGAGAATAGTTTTCATTTTCTTCAGTGGTCAGGTTGGGTGAGCAGTAAACTAAACCTATAGTAAGCTGATTTAATGGGAGTTCAATCATTGCACTGATACCTTCAGTGTTATTGTTGCTGTCCACATTCATTTCATATGACATAAGATCTTCACTAATATAGAGTGCTGCCACCCCCACACACGTTCATTCCTTTTATATAACCTATTACAACCTGGGATGTCTGTATTCCATTCAGTATCTTAATTCCAAGTTTCAGTTACTCCACATATTGCAATGCTCCTATCTTTCAGTATATATGCTAGTTCATCCATCTTACTGCATAAGCTCCAGGCATTTAGCAATAGTATATCTAGTTGTTTACCAGCTCTGCAATTTACCTGTGATATCTTTTATGTATGGTGTGGGCATTATGGGGCTGTGCATTGTCCTATCTCAAGAGGGATATTTAGTAGGTACCCGTCCCCAGGATTCTAGTTTAAAATGTATCTACAGTATTTCCATTATGTTCCCTGAGTCATCTGCTACCTCTTCTACTTAGATTTAGCCCATCCCAGAAGTAAAGGTTTGCATTCCCATAGAATTCTCCCAGTGTGTAATGCATTGGATGCTTTGACTCAGACACCATTTCCTTAGCCAGTTGTTAGAATCCTTATTTTTATTTGCTGGTTTCTAGATGCCCTGAGTATTGGGAGTATTTCTGATAAAATTATTTCACACCCTTTTCGAGTATTTTATTTGCAAGAGCCACATAATCTTCTATTATTGATTGTATAGTCTCAGAGAAGGAATTGTCTGCCCTGCATGTATGATGATTAATGAGTTGTCACCAGTACCCTTAAATATATTGTCTGCCATACATGAGATATCTTCAATCCTTGTCCCACTGAAACTGAATACAGTCCTTTTGAATTTATCAAGGTTGCACATTGCCCTATCAATGTGCTTTATGATGAAGTCCCCAGGAGTACCACCTCCCTTGGTACGACCTCAGACTCCATCTACGTTACCTCATTGGTCTGGGGAGTGTCTTCTTCAGGTTTATCAGCGACTCTGGCACATCAGAAGATCTGACTTTGATAAGATGACTAACAGAGTTAAGCTAGAACCGCAAGAAGAAATACGGGTGAGGGTACAGGCAAAGTGAACAAGCATTAAGGATGCAATACTTGAAGCAACATTCCATTGTGTTAGGAGAAAAGCATGAGCAAAAGAAGGAGGAAGCAACTTTGATTCTCAAAATCAGTAGCAGAAAAGACTACAGCCAAAAGGTTGGCCTTCAGGAAATATACGGGAACACAGTGGATGAAGATAGGGAGCCATACCAAACTTCCCTAAGTGAAGCAGGAAGGGAGTAAGGGAAGCAAAGGCCCAAACTAAGGAAACACTAGCATGAACAGTAAAAAAGGGGACAAAAGAGTACCTGTTACAAAAAAGACTTTCTACAGATACATTAGTAAAGGAGAAAGTCCAGAGGGAGTAGCTAAGATCAATGGGGATAAGGTGGAGTGTGTGGAGGAGGTCCAAGGAAAGCATCTATCCTAAATAGATACTTCTGCTCAGCATTTACTGAAGAGAAGGTATGGCAGGGCCCACAGCTCAGCACCATAGACACAGGTGGGAAGGAGGTGTGCACAAGCCTTTTTACAAAAGAAAAGATCCTACAAGAGCTCACTAAGCTCAGGGTGGACAAGTCAATAGGACCTGATGGCATACATCCCAGGGTACTGAAGGAGCTAAGGATGGAACTTGCAGAACCATTATCAAAACTGTTAAGTGAGTCTCTGAGCACAGAAGATGTCCCAATAGACTGGAGAAGGGCTCATGTGATCCCACTCCACAAGAGTGGCAGCAGGAAAGAGACAGGAAATTACTGACCAGTTACTCTTACTTCTGTAGTGTTCAAGAGTATGGAGGCACTCCTTAAGGAAAGGATAGTGCAACACCTGGAATCCATAGGAGCACAGAATCCAAGACAGCATGGGTTTACAACAGTAAGGTCATGTCAAACTAATCTCATAGATTTCTTTGACTGGTTAACCAGAGTGGTGCACCAAGGGATGCAGTTGATGTCGCCTTCCTTGACTTCAGAAAAGCTAATACTGTTCCACATAGACGATTGATTAATAAGCTGGGTAGGCTCAGGGTGGGTCAGAGGTTGGTCAACTGGGTGACAAAATGGTTGTCAGGTAGAAAACAGAGAGTAGTGGTAAACCGTATGCAGTCAGAAGAGATGCAAGTCACAAGTGGGGTACCTCAGGGATCAGTACTGAAGCCAGTCCTCTTCGACAATTTCATCAGTGACATTGCAGATGGACTGGAGGGAAGGTTTGTCTGTTTGCAGATGACACCAAGATTTGCAACAAAGCAGATGATCCAGATTGGGTGGGCAGAATGAGAAGAGATCTGGATAAACTGGCAAAATGGTCTGAAAAGTGGCAACTTGGGTTTAACATAAAGAAGTGCGATATCATGCACATAGGGAAGAGAAACCCAAAGCTACCTATAGGTTGGGAGGGAGTTGCTGGCAATTACAAAGGAAGAAAAGACTTGGGCATCATCATCACAGATGACCTGAAAGCATCCAAGCAGACCACTAAAGCAGTAGGTAAGGCTAGAGGGATGTTGAGGGTGTATTAGTAGGGTATCACCAGTCATTAGAGGGAAGTAATAATCCCTCTTTACAAGATACTGGTTAGACCTATCTGGAGTACTGCATGCAGTACTGGAGGCCACACCTTCACAAGGACATTAACAAAATGGAGGCAGTCCAGAAAGGGCAACTAAAATGGTGCAGGGATTGCATCAGAAGACATATGAGGACAGATTAATGGTGCTCAATATGTACACCCTAGAGCAAAGGAGGGAGAGAGGTGATATGATCAAACATTCAAACATCTTAAGGGCATTAACAAGGTGAAAGAGTCTAACATATTTTGATATAAGAAAAGTAGCAGGACAAGAGGACAGAGCATGAGATTAGAGGGGCCAATTAAGGGGTAATGTGAGAAGTTCTTTTTCACTGAAAGGGTGGCGGATGCATGGAACAACCTACCTCAGGAAGGGGTGGATATGAATACAGTGCAGGGCTTCACACAGGCATGGAATATGCATAAGGAGCAATATAGATGTATGAATAGATAGGCCATTGACAGAGTACAGGCCTATATCACATTCAGTAGGTAGAAAAAATGGGCAGACTGGATGGGCCTTGCAGTCTTTATCTGCCGTCAGCTGTATGTTTCCATGTTTCTCATTTTCTAAAGTTTGGTTGCCTTCTAGCCTATTATTGTTTTAATTGATAATTGTTTCTGGTCTCAGCTCTCCTGTTGCTGCTTGTGGGTTTGTTCTTGGTCACTTTCAGCCTCTATAGTTATATTATTGGTGTGAGTGTCATTACACTGTAATAGTGGATCAGAGTGATTTAGTAAGGGAATAGTGTATTGTTCTGCCTTTCTCCCTCTTTTAGCAGTTTTTGTACTTGCACACTGTACCAGTCGTTGGTTACCTCTGACGATTCTTCTTCCATTTTCCTTTTTTGTTTTGTTTTTATTGTTGCTTTTGATGTAGCTATACTTGAACTAGCTCGGTCATTTTCCATATTTTCAGTTGTTTTATGAGTAGTTGTTTTATTTATTAACTCCAGGCCACCTGTGTTATTTGTTGCTGCTACTTTTGTGCTTGCTTCATTATTTGCTGCGTTTAGTTTTTAGCCACTGATTTTGTTTATTTTACAGGGCTTGAGTCTCAGTGTAAACATGTTTAAGTCAGTTGAAAGTTCCACATTTTGCCTGCATTTCTCACAGGTGAAGGAGGTACTCATATTGATAGTATTTGTCACCAAGTACATGATGTCTGAGTGACACATTATCCCATTACTTCCATTCATATTTACTATTGTATTGGCCATTTTCTTTAGTATAAGAGTTGGACGTACTACTATACTTTTATTTATTAGTTTGTACAATGTAGTTCTTCTTTTTACAACAGTCTGTCTTCAGCTTGAGTTTGGTCCTTGGGTAGGTATTTCCTTTTCTAGGTGTTAGAAGCTTCTTGCAATGGATGATGCTGACCTCCATCCTCTATTCCACTAGACATGCAAGACATGCACACGACATGCGTGTCTTTGGCAACATCTTGCGGGCAGAGACTGCACACTCACACTCGCTCATGCTTGCCCCACTCACACTGGGGTGAGATATGTAGGGGCAAGAATGTGGAACTAAGGTCATGTGGCCACTACTCCACTTGCCCAACAGAGTGTCCCTTTAAAGTATATGGCACCAATGTGCCCAGAATAAACTCCACTAGTTGGGCTTAAATGCCCCAGTTATAGCACCAGTGGTAGGGAAAATGATTGAATCACTTCTAAAAGAAAAGAAATTGTTGAGTACACAGAGGCCAGCGGGGCACAGGGCCACAGCAGCACAGATTCACAGAGGGACGGTCATATCAGATGAATCTAATAGATTTCTTTGACTGGGTGACCAAAGTAGTGAACAAGAGGGGCTGTGGATGTGGCCTACCTAGACTTTAGCAAGGCATTTGATGCAGTCCACACAAAGGATTACTAAACAAACTAGCCAGCCTGGGAGCGGTCCCATGGTGGTGGCTTGTGTACAAAATTGGCTGGACAACAGGATGCAGAGGGGTAATAGTAAATGGAGTCCACTCCAATGAAAGGGGTTCCTAGTGGGTTATCACAGGGTTCAGTACTGGGTCTGTTCTTCTTCAGTGTCTTTATAAGTGACATTGCAGAGAGACTGGAAGGAAAATTATGCCTTTTGCAGATGACACACAGATCTGGAACAGACTTGATACACGGGGGGTAGAGAGGATAGATGGGACTTGGCAAGGTTGGATTAATGGTCAAAAGCATGGCAGCTTAGATTCAATGTAAAGAAATGCAAAGTAATGCACCTGGGAAACAAAACCCAGGAAGAGGAGTACACAATGGGGTGGGGATACTAACAACAAAAAAAATGGAAAGGGGCCTGGGGGTAGTCATATCAGATGACCTAAAGGTAGGCAAGCAATGTGAAAAGGCACAAGGAGGGCTAAGGGATACTGGTATGCATAGTGAGAGGCATCACCAGTAAAAACGGAAGTTGTTATCCCTCTGTACAGACAGTCAGTGAGATCCCATCTGTAGTATTGCATGCAGTTCTGGAGACTGGATCTCCACAAGGACATACTGTAGACAGGATGAAGGCAGCTGAGAGAGGGTATTAAAATGGTGCAGGGTCTGCACCAGAAATCATATGAAGAGAGTCTAAAGGAGCTTAATATGTATACCAACAAGCAAAGGAGGATGTGGGACATGATATAAACTTTCAAGTACCTCAAGGGGATCAACAAAGTACAAGAGGGTAGCATCTTTCAGAAAAAGAGATATTTAAGAACAAGGGGTACAGTTTGAAGATAGAGGGGAATGGCTCAGGGACAACACGGGAAGTATTTTTCATGGCGAGGTGGTGGACACATGGAACAGCCTTCCGAGGTGGTTGTGGGCAAAAACAGTGGAGGAATTCAAGAATGTAGAGGAGAAAGCAGCTAACTAAAAGAACAAAGAACCTCCTAGCGCTAAACACTGAGGCAAGGGTTACCCCAAAGGGCATTTGGCAGGCCAAGTTTCAAGAAAATACAAAATCACATGCCCACACAATGCAAAGCATCATGGGCTGCATATGCAAATCACCACAGAATGTTATGCTGGTCCAACTTTAAGCAGAATTGCATGATGTCGAAGGCCTCTCACACAGTTTCCAGTAACGGGTGTGGTGATTTGCATTATGCAGCCCATGATGCTTTGCATTGGTGTGGGCATGTGTGATTTTGTATTAACTAAAAGAAGCTTCATTTTATTATTAATTTAAAACATATCTCAGCAGGAGTCAGTGTCTGTTGAGATTAAGTAGACAGATACTTTATTAGAAGTAGAAGGGGTCATATTTAGAGTTAAAAAAGAAAGAAAAGAAAGAAAGTCAGTGTGTGTTCTGTGCTGGGAAGGTACTGTATCAGCTGACTTTGCTAAACCAGTAGGAGGAGAGACAGCTTAATTGGGGTGTGGCTTAGACACTATAAAAGCAGGTGACTCAAATTACAACTTCCTGTTGCTAGCCTTGTTTGCAGAGCAAGAAAGCAGCTAACTAAAATAAGCTACAATTTTATTAATTTAAACTTATATCTCAGCAGTAGTCAGTGTCTGTTGAGATTAAGTAGACAGATACTTTATTAGAAGTATAAGGGTCTTATTCAGGGTTAAAAAGAAAGAAAAGAAAGAAAGTCAGTGTGTTCTTGTGCTGGGAAGGGTACTGTATCAGCTGACTTTGCTAAACCAGTAGGAGGAGAGAGAGCTAATTTGGGGTGTGGCTTAGACACTATAAAAGCAGGTGACTCAAATTACAACTTCCTGTTGCTAGCCTTTTTCATATTAATTGCCTCCATCCCACCCACCCTAAGACAGTTCTACTTTTATAGCCACTGGATTTGACAGTCAACAGGAACTTCCTTTTGGCAGTAGGGAGGAAGGATCATAGAGAAACATTGGTTTGTCAACCCTAAAGGAAAAAGTATCTCACCCCCAGCTGCTGGTGGTTTGACATTTAGCAAGGAAGAAGGAGGCTACTGAAGAAAATAGGGAAGTTGCTGTCCCAGAACAGGAAGGGTGAAAGTTGTGAGGAGAAGAGAGTAAGCATACAGAGAAACAGGAGAGGGACACAAATAAGACATGATAGGAGTGGTGCAGTGCAATGGCTGTGGGGCAGCAGTGTTCGCTGCCCAATTTGCAGGCACCTCTGGTCTGAGAGAGGAGGTTGCTTGTCTCCAGGCTGACCTGGCTAGGATCTGAAACCTGTCCCCACCCAGGGACCACCAGGGCCAATGCCACTACCTCAGAGGTTGCCAAGAAAGAGGAGACTGGACCAGGGTGGGCTCAGAGAGGAGATGGTGGTGGAACAAGTTGCATCCCTCCAGCTGTACTTCTCCACAATTCATTCTCTCTTTGGTGGATAGTGGTTCCTCTATGGAGGCACCTGCAGTGGAGACCAAGGAGGATGCTGGGAACCTTCACAAAGAAGACTCCACAGGAGAGTGGTATGGGAGCCCACAGGGAAGGAAACAACCCTGGTGGGGACCCAATCATTAGGGGTAGAAATGGGGGAGGAAGAGGAGAGGAGGTAAGGTGCCTTACTGGCGCCATGACTTGGAAGGACAGGAAGTGAATCTCAGGATCGTGGGAGGAGCTGCACGAGGGAGGGAGCTGGATGTCATTGTTCATCTAGGGACAAATGACCTCGCTAGGAATGGGATCAGAGCAGTGCAAGAGAAGTTTGTAGAGTTGGGAGGGGCCTTAGACTAGTAGCACATATGGTAGCCTTCTCAGAGGTGTTGCATGTCTATGGCAAGGGTGATGCTGTGGCACTCCTCACCAGGGAATTCAATGAGTGGTTGAAAAACTGGTGTGGAGCTCAGGGTTTTGGCTTTATTTGGGACTGGGGAGCCACTTGGAGGATGCAGACTCATACTGGTGCGATGGTCTGCATCTGTCCTGGGGCAATCAGGATCCTAGGTGAGAGGTTTAAATGCTTCATTGGCAAGCATTTAAACAAGCCAAGGGGAGGCACCGAAAAGGAGCAGGGAACCCCAGCCTCCCCCACAAAACATGGCAATTAGTGAGGTAAACACCAAGGTAGAGAAGTTAGGGAGCAAGACAGAGGTAAATGCAAAAAAGACAAAGGCAGTAAGGACAGGAATGGGGCTAAAAGCGGTAGGCTATCAAAAGTGGAGGGTGATGAGTACCAATGCCCATAGTCTGTGTAACAAGCTCCCTGAAGTAGTGGCCTTGATGGAAGAGGGTTGCCTGGATAGTGTGGCAGTCACAGAAACATGGTACACAGAGAACCATGACTGGGATGTCAACATACCAGGATGCATAATCTACAGGAGGGACACGGAGGGTAAAAGAGGAGGAGGAGTAGCTCTATGTAAATGAAAGGATCAAAGCAACAGAACTAAAGAGTAAACAGGGAGCAGATGAGGCACTCTGGGTCACCCTGGAGACAGGAAATGGCACTACAGTCCACATAGGTTGTATACAGACCCCCCATCTCAGGGGAGGAATGGACAAGGAAATGATAGAAGGCTTCCTTAGAATGGCAGAAAAAGGGAGATATTGTTGATGGGGACCTGAATATGCCAGATGTTAACTGGAACACCTTTCTGGAGGCACATCCAAGAGCAGGGTCATTCTTGATGCCCTACAGGGGCATGCCTCAGACAGTTAGTATTGGAACCCACCGGGAGGGAGTAATATTAGACCTGGTACTCTCAAATGGGGACGGAGAAAGAATCTCAGATTTAGAAGTGGGTATCCATCTGGGAACAAGCGACCACCAAACAGTGTGGTTCACTTATAATCCCAGCCATACAGTCAAGCCATACAAAAGCAAGAGTATTGGACTTAGGAGCTTGACTTTGGAAAATGAGAGAGTGCCTCAGAAAAGCACTAGCAAACAGGCAAGAAGGAGGGGTGGAGGAACAATGGGGAGTAATCAAAACAGCCATCACAGAGGCAACAAGCCTTTGTGTAAAGCAAATCAATAAAACACAACAAAGGAAAAAACTACTATGGTTCTCAAAAGAGGTGGCAGGTAAGTTAAGTAGAAAAGGAAAGCATTCAGGAAATATAAGGAAACACAGAAGGAGCAGGAGAGAGAACTTTATCAGTTAAAGCAGAAAGAGGCTGGGAAGGCAGTCAGAATAGCAATGGCCCAAACCGAGGAAAGGATAGCCAATTCTGTTAAGAAGGGGATAAGACCTTTATAGGTACATTAGGGAGCGAAAAAAGACCAAAGGAGGGATACTGAAACTTAATAAAGAGAAGGAATGTGGGTAGAGGGTGATAGTGAAAAGCAGGGATACTGAATGAATATTTCTGCTCAGTATTCACAAAGGAAGAGGAGGGAGGTACTTAAACCAAACCAGAGAAACAATCTGAAGACGGGGTTGATACCAGTCCATTTACAGAAGAAAAGGTTCTGAAAGAACTAATAAAATTGAGGGTGGACAAAGCAATGGGGCATGATGGATTCGCCTAATAATTTAAAAAGAACTAAGGGTAGAACTAGTGACACCGCTTGACTACTCTGTTTAACATATCATGGGAGGGTGGGGTGGTACCTGAGGACTGGAGGAGGGCAGATGTGATTCCTCTTCACAACAGTGGGAGCAGGACAGAGGCAGGAAACTACAGACCAGTTAGTTTGACCTCAGTGGTAGGGGAAAATGATGGAATCACTTCTGAAGGAAAGAATTGTTGAGTACCTAGAGGCCAGTGGGCACAGGACTCAAGGCAGCATGGATTCACGATGGAAAGGTTGTGTCAGACAATCTAATAGATTTCTTTAACTGGGTGATCAAAGTAGTTGACCAAGAAGGGCTATGGACATGGCCTACATAGATTTTAGCAAGGCATTTGATACAGTCCCACACAAAAGATTAATACACAAGTTAGCCAGCCTTGAGTAGGTCCCAAGGTGGTAGCCTGATAAAAATTGGCTAGACAACAGGGCTAAAGGGTAGTAGTAAATGTACTGGGACTGGTCCTTTTTAATGTCTTTATAAGTGACATTGCAGAGGAACTGGAAGGAAAATATGTCTCTTGCAGACGACACAAAGATCTGCAACAGGGTTGATACACAAGATGGAGTGGAAAGGATGAGAAGGGACTTGGCAAGGTTGGAGGAATGGTCTAATCTATGGCAGTTCAGATTCAATGCAAAGAAGTGCAAGGTAATGCATGGAAACAAAACCCAAGGAAGAGTACATAATAGGGGGTGAAAATTGACAACAGTAAAATGGAAAGGGACCTGGGGTTAATTATATCAGATGACCTAAAGGTGGGCAAGCAATATGAGAAGGCAATAAGGAAGGCTGGGGGATACTGGGATGCATAGGAAGAGGCATCAATAGTAGAAAACAGGAAGTTGTTATTCCTCTGTACAAACAGTTGGTGAGACCCCATCTGAGTACTGTGTGCAGTTCTGGAGACACCATCTCTGCAAAGACATAGACAGAGTGGAGGCTGTCCAGAGGAGGGCAACCAAAATGGTGCAGGGTCTGCCCAGAAGACATACTAAGAAAGACTAAAGGGCTTAATATGTATACCCTTGAGGAAAGAAGGGAGAGAAGGGACATGATAGAAACTTTCAAGTACCTCAAGGGAATCAACAAAGTCCAAGAGGGTAGCATCTTTCAGAAAAGAGATGTGCAAGAACAAGGGACACAATTTGAAGATAGAGGGAGACGGCTCAGAGGTAATGTGTAGAAGTATTTTTCACACAGAGGGTTGTGGATGCATGGAACAGCCTCCCTGAGGAGGTCGGGAGTCAAGAACAGTAGGGAATTCAAGAATGCATGGGACAGACATAGGGCAGTCCTAGTGGGGGTAGGAGGAAGTAACCTGCTGGTTAACTAGGATCTGCAGCTTAACTGTTAGGTAGGAAATGGACAGACTACGTGGCCAAGTGGTCCTTATCTGCCATCAAATTCTATGTTTCTAAGGCAATTATAGTGGGTGTTGGAGAGAAATAGACTGTTGGTTAACTAGGATCTGCAGCTTATCCAACAGGTAGGAAATGGGCAGACTCGGTGGGCCAAGCGGTCCTTATCTGCCATCAGAGTTTATGTTTCTATGTTACTGGAGAGCACCAGGATGACAGGGCTGGGGAGGCAGATGAATGGGAGCCAGTCTATATTGGGGGACTGTAACATACTCAATTATGGGGAGGACTGGGATCATGTCCCTCTCATCCTCGTTTTCTCCATCATGAACCTGTTATGGGCTGCCAGTCTCTCTTCACCCTTGTGCCTTACACACCTGATCATTTCGTGTTGTTCTGTACACCCTTTTAAGTGTCTAAAGATCCTTTTGTACTAAGAAGCCAAGAACTGCAAACAGTGCTCCATAGGGCCAATTCAAGGCCCTGCAAAGGCCAGTTTATTCCCCCATCCTGCTGGTCACCACTCCCTTATTACATGTCAGCATTCTGTCAGCTCTCCTGACAAAAGCTGGACACAACTTGTTGCTCTTCAGCTACATGTCAATTACAACCCAGATCCTCCTCTCCCTCCTCCTCCTCCTCCTCCTCATTTGTAACCAGAAGAGCCCAACATGATGTGTAGTTCTTACCTCTGTTTCATACCCAGGTGTGCATCTTGCATTTGGTTACACTGACTCTCAGACTCCAGGAGTCCAGCTGATCACTTTGTTTGTTCAAGTACATCCTCAGGAGAGTCCACCACCCTGTCCAGCTTATTCTCATCAGTAAATGTTAGCAACCTGCTTGAGAACCCAGCTTTCAGATCATTGATGAAAAGGTTGAATAGGACTAATATCTTTCCTTCAGAGACAGTGCTGAGTGCCCCGAGTTCCCTGGCCCACCATAACCCTTCAGTTCCTTTTATTATATTACGATTATTTTTGAAAATCAGTGATACTTACTTGCCATGGCAGAAAAAGATTCCTGTCTGCACATGTTCTGTTACTGAATGGTCCTTCTCCAGGTTTGCATGACTGCAGGTCACGTAATGCATGTGCTGGGAGTACACTGCATTAAACATAGTGTAGGTATATCGGAAATCGCGACCGGATATATGGTCTGCTCAAGTGTCTCCAGTTTCTCTTCCCCAGTACAAAACTGCAGTTCAGCAATTTTGCCTTCTTTTGTGCATTTTTAATGATTTCATTATCTGTCCACTTACAGCTGAATACAGCCTCCCAGAATGGCTTTATATAGATATCATGTGGATATTTAGAAGGGTGAATACTGTAAAGGAAGTCTTTAAACCCTGAATATTTTCACTGGGATCTGTAAACCCTATTGTGCCAATTAATGTTTTCCAGAGTTCCTTCTTTGAAAAATAGAATCTGTTGACCAATTTGAAGATGCTATCCAGACTTTTCCTGTTATATTCTGTGCAATTATCTCCTCCATGATTAAGGCTATCTGTGGTGCATAGGCATAAATCAGGACAACAATTATGGATGAAGTCATAGTTATTTCCACAAGAGAAAGAATTCTCTTTCTTTTGAGGTCTGTTGGAAGGATTTCGTAAAATGCCACACAGACACCAGCCCCAAATAATGTTTTCTTCAGCTGCTGACTTCCTTGTACACTGTAGTCATTATCTGCATAGATAATCCCTACCCAGGTCCAACCAAAGTGCTTAACGAACTCTGTAAGGCCTGATGGTTGAGAGTAGGAACTCCCACGGTGCGAAGGAATGATGGAAACTGATGTTTATCACTCAGTAATGGAAGTCCAGCAGCATGGCTGATCTACAAATCAACGGCACAGTTTAATTTACTAACAAAAATAACATTAGGTAATCAGGGCTCCAAAGCATTCACAAGCACCACTCTGTGATACATTTCTAACGCAGTCACTTTGTGCTGTACACAAACATGGAAACATAGAATTTGATGGCAAATAAGGACCTTGACTCTCCCAGTCTGCCCATTTTTCCTACCTATGGTATCACCTCAGACTCTCATCGATCTCTCTCTCTCTCTCTCTCTTACTTTCTCCCTCCCAAACTTTCCTTTCTACTAAGATTTCTTGATGCCTATCCCATTCATTATTGAACCCCACCACTGTTTTTTCCCTCACCATCTTAGCTAGAAGGCTGTTCCAGTAATCCATCACTTTCTGTGAAGAGTGCTTCCTCACATCTCTCCTGAATTTACCCCCGCTCACAGTATATCCCTTGTTCTTGAGCACCTTTTTTTCTGAAAATACTGCCCTCCTGTTCCTTATTTACTCCTGTGAGGTATTTAAGGGTCCTTGTCATACCCCCTTCAAGCATGTGTACATATTGAGGTCCTTTAGTCTCTCCTCATAGGGCTTTTGATGCAGACCCTGCACCATTTTAGTTGCCCTCCTGTGGACCACCACGACTCTATGTTTTCTGGAGATATGGTTTCAGAACTGGACATAGTACTCTACATGGGTTATACTAGTAATTTATTGAGAGACAATACCACCTTCCTGTTTCTGCTCATGATACCCCTACATCTGCACCTCAGTATCCCACTTGCCCATCTGTTACCTTGATACACTGCCTGGCCACCTTTAGGTCATCCAATATGATTATCCCCAAGTCTCTTTTCTGCTTGGTGGTTGTCAACACCACTCTACCCATTTTTGTATTCCTCCCTGGGTTTTTTTTTAAGTTAAATGTTTTATTAGATTTAACATAGAATAAGTATCTAAAAACAGGTCTATGAGACCACTATGGTTCACAGCTATGGTCAGGGACATGGTTAGGGCAAAATAATGCCTTCTATAAATACAAGGAAAAGCAGGGGAGGCAGAAAGGGAGGATTATGTACAAAACATAGTGTGGCAAAGAGGGTCATTAGGGAGGTGAAAGCAGACAAAAAGCTGCATATCACGGATGGGGTAAAGCACCTTTTTAGATATATCCTGTGAAGAAGGGGCATCCACAGTTCGTTGAAGGTGGTAGAGTTATAGAGGAGGATGATCAAAAGGCTGCAATCCTGAATGAAACATAGAAACATAGAATTTGACAGCAGATAAGGACCACTTGGCTCACCTAATCTATCTATTTCCCTACCTAATGGACAAGCTGCAGATCCTAGTTAAACAACAGCCTACTTCCTCCTACCCCCACTAGAATTGCCTTATGTCTGTCCCATGCATTCTTGAATTCCCCCACTGTTTTTGACTCTACCACCTCCTCAGAAAGGCTGTTTCATGCATCTACAACCCTCTCTGTGAAAAAGTACTTCCTCACATTACCTCTGAGCCATCCCCTCTATCTTCTAAATTATGCCCCTTGTTCTTGTACATCTCTTTTCTGAAAGATGCTACCTCTTGGACTTTGTTGATTCCTTGAGTACTTTTTTTTTTTTTTTTTTTTTTTTTTAATTTTCTTTATCCTCCTCCCTACTTGCAGCCCCCTCCTCTTCGGAGACACCTATGGGCTTATCAGCCTTCGCTCACCTACCTGGAGCGGTGCAGTCCATGCCCCATGGAGCCGTGGCTATACCCCCAGGCTGGTGACGCAGGCGGACACCCTTCCACCCCCACGCCCGCTAATCTTTGTCGGCATGCTGTCTCCGGGCAGGTAGGGGCATTGAAGGTCGGGCCCTGGTGCTCCGTCTACCAGGAGGCTGCAAGGGTTTCCTGGTGTTTCTCGGCGTGCCAGGTCCGATGGCGTCAAGGCGGAGCGCCGACGTCTGGCACGTCGCTCCCCTCTGTTAGCATCGGGCTTGCTGTACCTCAGGTCTCCACCTGGGGTCAGACAAGCACCGAGCTCAGGTACCCCTCCCCGGAGAGGACGAGCAGTCCTTGGGACGCTCAGTCCTCCTCCGGCTTGACCTCCAGCTCCGGGCTGTTCCGAACCCGGTCGCTGGGCGTCATGCGGAATCCAACTCACAGCTGCGGCGGGCCGGCCAGCCTGAGGTGTACTTTTAAAGTTTCTATTGTGTCCCTCTACCTCCTTTCCTTGATGGTATACATATTAAGCTCCTTTAGTCTCTCTTCATTTGTCTTTTGGGGCAGACCTTGCACCATTTTTGTTGCCTCCTCTGACAGCCTCCACCCTATCTATGTATTTGAGGAGAAGGGGCCTCCAGAACTTCACACACATACTCCAGATGGAGTCTCACCAACTGTCTGTACAGAGATAACAACTTGTTTTCTACTTGTGTTGACTCTCCCTGTGCATCCCAGTATCCCCACAGTTCTCCTTACTGCCTTCTCACATTACGTGCCCACATTTAGGTCATCTGATTTAACTACCCCTGGGTCCCTTTCCATTTTGTTGCTGTCAGTATCTCACCCCCATTGTGTACTCTTCCCCTGGGTTTTTGTTTCCCAGGTCATTATTTTGCACTTCTTTGCATTTAATCTAAGTTGTCATACATTTGACCATTCCTCCAACCTTGCCAAGTCCTTTATCATCCTTTCCACCACACCTTGTGTATCAACCCTGTTTCAGATCTTTGTGTCATCTGCAAAGAGACATACTTTTCTTTCCAGTCCATCCACAATGTCACTTAAAGACATTCAAAAGGCTGGATCCAGTACTGAACCCTGTGGTACCCATTAGTAACCCTCTTTCTTCACTGTGAACTCTATTTATTATTACCCTCTGTGTTCTGTTGTCCAGCTATTGTTTTATTTCAGGCTACCACCCTGGGATCCACTCCAGTCTGGTTAATTTGTTTATTAATCTTTGCACGGTACTGTGTCAAATGCCTTGCTAAAGTCTAGGTAGACCATGTTCTCAGCCCCTCTCTGGTCTACTATTTTAGTCACCCAGTCAATGAAATTGATTAGATTCATCTGACATGACCTTCCTTGCTAGAATCCTTGGTGACCAAGGAAGTAGACCAAGAGCCAAACTGTGGATCTGCTGTACTTTGAGTTCAGCAAGGCTTTGATTTGGTACTACACACAAGGTTGCTCAAAAGATAGAAGACCTGGGTGTGGCTAAAACTGTAGTGAATTTGGTGGATAATTGGCTAAAAGGGTGGCAGCTGAGGGTGGTGGTAAATGGGGTTAAATTAGAGGAAATGAAGATTATGAGTGGGTCCCTCAGGATCTGTTCTGGATCCAGTCCTCTTCAACATGTCCATTAGTAACATTGGTGAGGGATTCCAGGGCAGGCTGTATCTCTTCTCAGATGACACAAAACTTTGTGGGAGGTGGATAGTGATGAGTGATTAAGTAATCTACAGAGGATTTACAAAAGCTAGAGGGGTGGTCAAAGGTCTGGCAGTTAAAATTCAAGGCCAAAAGGGTAAGCTAAAGGACCTTAATATGTATACCTTGAGGAAGGGGGCATGACATAAACATTTAAGTACCTCAAGGGAATCAACAAAGTCCAAGAGGGTAGCATCTTTCAGAAAAGAGATGCACAAGAACAAGGGGACACAATCTGAAGACAGTGGGAGGAACAGCTCAGGGGCAATGTGAGGAAGTATTTTTCACAGAAAGTGTGGTGGACACATGGAATGGCCTTTCTGAGGAGGTTGTTACATGAGATCCCTGCACTTTATTGGTACCCTCAGAGGTACATCAGACAGCTAGTGCTTAGGCATATGTTATACTAACATATAGGGCTAAGGGCATCTACCGTATAAGAGCAGATGTCAGGATATGTACGCATATTGTTGTATTACACTTTGCTTGCTATTACACATACTGTATATTCTTCTATGTATTTTCTGTGCATTTCTTACTTATAAGATGCTAGGACACCTGTGTCCTTGGAATAATTATGATATATAAGTCGGCATTGCCACCTTTGGTGATTTGTACTACTACATTGAGTTATGTAAGACTCTGTATAAGAACTCTTTTGTTTCACAAACTGATGACTACTACAAAATTGCATAATGTTATCTTGGACCATGGAGCCTCCTCTAATTTAGCCAATAGGGCTCATCTCTGTAACTAGAAATGTTTCTATCTTACAGTAACCATAGTAATTATCATAGGTATATAATGTGATACACTAGTCTTGTACCGGAGATCCCAAGAGACTCAAAGAAACCTCGAGGTATAGGGAATGCTTAGCACTGGCTCCAGTTCGTATTGGTAAGAACTGCTTAGGGCAACTATGATTTTATCCTTTTTGGTAGTAATAAACAAGTTTATTACTCTAATGCAACGTGTCTGTGATTACTTGCATTCCCAATATTGCCAACAACCTGAAAGTGAGGTTTAAACCTCCTGACAATTGGTGACCGTGTGCAGACGATATTTGGTGTTAGTAAGTTTTCACTAGTTGCTTTAACTTTTCCCTTTCCCAGGGACAGTAGGTGTACATTTCTGTACCACTCTCCCATTTACAACCATTTTGTAGTCACTTGCGAAGTCTGGCTGTTTTCTTTTCGGTGTGGTCGATGCTGACTCGACTCACTCCATTACAGCTTTGAATTTTAAGCCTACAAATCTTACAGTAGCCGACTGTGTATGAAGTACTCCTGCTGTGGATTAATACATAGCACGGCTCTTTTCACAGTTTTATTTTTCATTCCTCCCACAATGGCCACCATATCAAATATCTGTGCAGAACTGAGACTCGATGTCTCGAACTTCCTTGCCTCCCATGGAGGATGGGCTGACTTGGCAGTGGGACGCAAGTCACCCGACAACCCTGTACTGGGATTTCAATCCAGTACACAGAGAAGAGACAATCAACCAATAAGCGTCAAGCTAAAGGGCTGATGGTCACTACTCTCTGCTGCTCTGGAAGCCTCTGAATTGAGGTTTCAACCTTGATCTGCAAATTTCGTCTCTTAAGCAACAGATGGGTTTGCAGGAAACTGAATGTGTTAGACTGCAGCAGAATTTGGAGTCTGAACTCCAAACTCTGTGGAATGAAAAGGATTCACTTTTGCATCATTCAGCTCAAGCTGGAGAACAGAAACTTTGTATGTAAGAAGGAGTGGAAAGTTTGAGACAGGATAAGGGACAGACATTGCATATGAATGACTTGTTAAGTACTGTGAATGCTCAGTTGAGTGAGGAGATGGGAGAGCTACAGGACGAGATAAACCAAGTACGTAATGACTTAGAAGTGGCTACTAGGGACAATTGCTAATTGAGAACCACGTATAGAGAGTTGCAGAAGCAAATGCAGGATGAGGTTGATATGGATGTTGCAACTGTGAGTCATGCTGAATGTAAAACTAAGATGGTGAAACTGTGCCATCAGCAGGAGGATCTGGCTGGACATGTTAAGGCGGTGGGAGGCGTAGCCCTGCCTTACACACATCATCTGAGGGAGGTATCAGATGATGACATCTCTCAGTACAAAGTCACACCCCTACTATGGCCCAGAAACCCAACCCAGCCATCCACAACATGGAGGGTCCCCACCCACCCACACCATGTCATACGCCGTCAACATCATGACGCCCATCATGGAAGACGCTAACATGGTGGCCCCCATGATGGGGGAGCAGGCCCAGGCCTGGTCCTGACGGCACCACCAATAGCCTTTATTAATGTGGAAGACAGGCAAGAGATAGAAATGATGATTGAAACTGCAATAGGTAATGTACCTCTTCCTGAGAGGAGTAAACGGGCCATTAAAACTCAAATTAGGCAGCTTCTAGAAGAGGCTGGCACTCTGGATGGTATTGTTTGTACTGTGGCTGAGGCTGCAGCTCAGGCCACCCTAGACAGCACCCGAGACAATATACCTCTGCCTGATTGAACCAATAATCCCTACAAATGGCCTACTTTTTCAACAAATAGCTGACAGTATCGGTCAGATGAACCCGTCCGACAATCCCAGCTGTCACTTAGAGAAGGTGCATTCTAAATGCGAGATGCTCAGCCTCACTGCAGAATATCAGGTCCAGATACTACGCCAAACCATCGATCCTAGTTTGTGGGCCAAACTTCCTGATGCCATCCGCCAGGATGGGAACGCAGCTTTGATGAGGTTGCAGCTGAGCTAATTTCTGCTCACAGCCCAGGTGTAGTAGGAGTGATGCTTGCATACTCTGTAAACAGAATGCAAGAAAAGTCCAGCATCTTATCACCAGAGACTTTGGATGGCCTACCGAGCAGTAAAGCACCTGGCACAAGAAGCTGCAGATGTAGATCTTATTGAGTATAAGACCCTGTTCCTTAGGAACATGATTCCTGCATACGAGAAAGGAAGAGCCAACCCCATACCACAACATGGACAGCTTTCCAACATCCTTTGGAAAACCGAGAGAGTTTACCAACTCTAAATCCATGATCTGGGCTCCGGTTCCAAGAAAGTAGCTGCAGTGGAGCTATTTCAGAGGCTGTGATGCACTACACTGTGGAAGGAGCAGGCCCAACACCAACAGGCCCAACACCAACAGACCCTCCCAGCTGATAACCAACACCCCCAACAGGCCCAACACCAATAACAACAACCACAACAGCAACAGGCAATGGGGTGGGAACCGAATTGGCATAAGAATAAAAAGCACAAGAATAAGGGTAAACAACAACAAAGAATGGGCCCTTCATATAGGAGATAACCAAAGAAAATCTGAAATTTCAGAGCTCCTGGGACAAGTGCACTCTGTGGCAGATGCTTTTCCTGCTCAGGCCCTTGCGCCTGTACAACCCCGAGCCCAGACCCAGCAGGCCATGGTGATACTGGAGTGCAGGCCTTCAGGCCTACACAGGCCTGAACCTGGAAGCTCCTCCCTATATAGCATCGATGCAGCATGGTGAAGTGATTCAAAGAAGCCAGGCCCAACCTCTCCATGCTCCCAGCAGTACAGATTGACAATTACAGGCCCCAGTCTGGATTGTAAACAAGCTGACCTTGGATACAAATGGAAGGCCCTGCACAGGGCCGAGGTCGGGGATGCCTACTTGTAGTACTGCTAGATACAGGTGCGGCTGTGTCTGTATTACATGATGAACACCCAGACACGTCTCCTTGGTCCACCAGATGGAGGATCAACATGTCAGGAGTAGATGGCACTAGGTTACCTGCATACCTATCTCTACCCCTGCCGGTAGAGCTAGGCCATTTAAAGGCTCACACATCTTCCAACTGATGGTAATGCATGATCATCCTAGTATCATAGGAATTGATTTTTCTTGCACCACGTGGCTGTGTGGTAGATCTAGCTAGCATGCTACTGATACAGATTCAGGGTCAATACCACACCATTTTGATCCCTGATTCACACATTGTGGCGACAATTTCTGCTAACAACAAAGAGTATGACGTCATAGATTTGTTCAAAGACCAAAAGCTTTTCTAAAGCTTCTCCCCATTTTGCAGTGACATTTGGAAGTGTTTGCAATCAGCAAACATGACTGTGGCAGAATGCACACTGTCACAGAAGTACCAGGCCCAGCACATGAGAGGCAAAGGCAATACCCTTTTCCAACTGAGGCCTTGTTTTCTCTCAGAGAAACAATCAAGTCACTTCTCAAGCAAGGAGTAATCAGAACATGCATTTCTACTGCTAACTACCCAGTGTAGACAGTGAAAACCACCGGTGCCTGGAGACTTACTATTGACTACAGGAAACTGAATCAGGTCACCCCAGTTGTTCCCCAACTGTGGCATCAGCACCTGATGTTCTATGACTTTTGACCCTGATCTAAAATGATTCAGTGCCCTGGATATCTCCAGTGGATTTTGGTCATTACCATTGGCCCCAAGAGTCAATATATAAGTTTGCCTTCACCTTTGAAGGAAGACAGTATCGTGGACTTGCTTACCACAGGATTCCATAACAGCCCGTCCCTGTTCCATCTGCATATGATGGACACCCTTGAGGTTTATCTACTCCCCAATGTCTCTTGCAGTATGTGGACGACCTGTTGCTGGCAACTGCCACACAGGAACAACATCTGGATCTCTTGGATGAACTACTGACTCTCATTCAGAGAGCAGGCCTGAAATGTAATCCAGCAAAAGCACAACTATGTCAGAAAGAAGTACTCTTTCTGGGTCTAAAATAACTGATTAAGGTCAAAGCCCTACCTGGGAGAAGATACAAGGATTGCAAGACTTGCCATTGCCCACCAGCATGGCAACTCTTCAACGGTTTCTAGGTATGGTAAACTATTCGAGAGATTTCATCTGTGATTTTGCTCAGAAAGCTGCTCCTCTGTATGACCTACTGAGAAAGGACATCCCATGGACTGGGGCCCTATACATACCCAGGCTGTGATGACACTGAAGCAGGCCTTGGCCTGCCCCAGCTCTGGCTAACCCCAATCCAGCACCATAATTCCATTTGAATGCCACCTCTGACATTGCCATGTCAGCAGTACTGGCCCAGAAGGTCCATGGCACCCTAAGACCTATTGCATATGCATCACATCTCTTGACCCCAGTGGAACAGAAGTACAGCCTTTGTGAAAGGAACCTTCTGGCCACCTACTGGGCGTCAAGCACTTTCTGTATATCATTGGGTACTCTCCACTGATCATCAACACTAACCACACACCAACTACCTTTTGCTTTCAGATAGAGTGAAGGATGGGTCAGTCTCAACACCAGGCTGACACACTGGTCACTTCTTCTCTAGGATAGAGACATACAGGTACACCCCAAAAATTCCATCTATGCTGGCTCATGGACTCCTTTTCAAGGAGAGCCCATGACTGTACACTGCAGTCACTTGATCTTCCAGATCCAGGTCCTTTCCTCCCTGCCACGCCACAAGTACTTGACAAACACCTCTTTGTGTTGCATCTTTACTGATTGTTCAGCATCTTACTATCAGGAGAACAAGTTGCAGGGATGGGTATTCTAGTGATTTACCCTTATGAGAACACTGTTAAAATATCTAAGCATTGCAGTGTAGCATCATCACAGTATGCAGAGATGACAGCGTGGCCTGTGCCCTTGAGTTCATCCAGCATGGGACCAAGGATACCATCATTTTCACAGACTCTAATTGGGTTTGTTGTTCTCTTACAGAATTCCTTCCTTTCTGGCAGAAGAACTCCATCCTCTGTTCTGATGGCAGCCCAGGAAGTACAAGGAATTGGTAATATACATACATTCACTGGCACAAAAATCTGCACACAAACTCTATGTACACAAAGTTAAAGCTCACTCTCTCCATGATCCCTATCATGCCTTCAATGATACAGCAGACACTCTTGCCAAGGAAGGGGCCCGAGGGGGACACCTGGATGATGGACCATCAGAGGACAATGCGGCCTTACATATTGCAGCATTCAGGAAAAAGCCTGAGCCCTTTTCCCCTTGGGCCTCTCCAGCAGCCCATCATGCTGATACTGAACTCAAAGAAGTGTTCAGAATCCTTGACAAGAGTACCAAAGAGAAACTCCCACACACAATCCCTACCAAGGCATGAAGGTAAGTTACACTTGTCACCAGATGACAAGCTCATCTGGTACCAGCCAGATGATTCCACCACTAAGTTGTGGGTGGTCCCCAGACACCTCAGGTCTGAAGTTTTGCAACCAGTGCATGATACACCCACTGGTGGACACCAGGAGTGGAAAACACCCTCCAAAGGCTTAAGACCACCGCCTGGTGGCCTGGTGTCACCAAAGATGTTAAGTAGTAACATAGAAACATAGAAACATAGAATTTGACGGCAGATAAGGACCGCTTGGCCCACCAGTCTGCCCATTTCCTACCTACTGGATAAGCTGCAGATCCTAGTTAACCAGCAGCCTACTTCTTCCTACCCCACCCCCAGAATTGCCTTATGACTATCCCATGCATGCTTTAATTCCACCACTGATTTTGACTCCACAACCTCCTCGGAAGGCCATTCCATGCATCCACAACCCTCTCTCTGTGAAAAATACTTCCTTAAATTACCTCTGAGCGCCCCTCTATCTTCAAATTGTGCCCTCTTGTTCTTGCACACCTTTTTGAAAGATGCTACCCTCTTGGACTTTGTTGATTCCCTTGAGGTACTTGAAAGTTTCTATCATGTCCCCCTCTCCCTCCTTTCCTTAAGGCTATACATATTAAGCTTCTTAAGTCTCTCTTCATATGTCCTCGGTGCAGACCCTGCATCATTTTAGTTGCCCTCCTCTGGACAGCTTCCATCCTGTCTATGTCTTTGGAGATTGGGTCTCCAGAACTGCACACAGTACTCCAGATGGGGTCTCACCAGCTATCTGTACAGAGGGATAATAACTTCCTGTTTTCTACTGGTGATGCCTCCCCTATGCATCCCAGTATCCCCCAGCCCTCCTTGCTGCCTTCTCACATTGCTTGCCCACCTTTAGGTCATCTTATATGACTACCCCCAGGTCCCTTTCCATTTTTGTTGTTGTTAGTATCTCACCCCCATTGTGTACTCTTCCCTGGGTTTGTTTCCCAGGTGCATTACCTTGCACTTCTTAGCATTGAATCTAAGCTGCCATACATTTGACCACTCCTCTAACCTTGCCAAGTCCCTTCTCATCCTTTCCACCCCACCCTGTGCATCAACTCTGTTGCAGATCTTAGTGTCATCTGCAAAGAGACATTTTTCTTCCAGTCCTTCTGCAATGTCGCTTATAAAGACATTGAAGAGGACTGGTCCTATACTGAACCCTGCGGTGCCCGCTAGTAACCCTCCTTTCTTCTGAGTGGACTCCATTTACTATTACTCTCTGTGTCCTATTCTCCAGCCAATTCTTTACCCAGGCTGTCATCTTGGGACCCACTCCCAGGCTGGCTAACTTATATATTAATCTTTTGTGTGGGACTGTGTCAAATGCCTTGCTAAAAGTCTAGGTAGGCCATGTCCACAGCCCCTCCCTGATCTACTACTTTGGTCACCCAGTCAAAGAAATCTATCAGATTCATCTGGCATGACCTTCCGCTGTGAATCCATGCTGCCTAGGGTCCTGTGCCCTTCTGGCCTCTAGATAGCGACAATTCTTTCCTTTAGAAGTGATTCCATCATTTTCCCTATCACTGAGGTTAAACTAACAGGTCTATAGTTTCCTGCTTCTGCCTTGCTCCCACTTTTGTGAAGGGAATCACATCTGCCCTCCTCCAGTCCTCGGGTACCACCCCATCCTCCAGTACATAGACAACTGCCTTGTTTTTGCACAAACAACCCCTTCCCTACCAAATGAAATGACAAGCTTTACCACAATGACACTCTGGCCCTGGCATGCCATACAGATGATTTTATTGGTCCTCTGACCAACACCAGAAGAAATAACAAGAATGCTCTTGTGGTAACTGACTCTTCTCTAAGTGGATTGAAGCTTTCCCACTAAAAATTGCACTGCTAAAACCACTGCCAAAATCCTGGTGGAACAAATTTTCTCCAGGTGGGGCCTACCTCTTAAGGCAGACTCTGACAAAGAACCAGTTTTACAGGTGAGTAATGAAAGAATCTTTGAACTCCTTGGAGTTCAACAAAAGTTCCACATACCCTACCACCCCAATCTTCAGGTCAAGTAGAGAGAGCCAACAGATGGATTAAGCAAATGCTTTCCAAATTCATTGAGGACAATCCCAAAACCTGGGAATCCCTACTGCCATTACTCCTTATGGTAATTAGGGGCACACCTCAGCCACCACCCAGCTCACACCCTTTGAGGTGATGACTAGAAGACAGATGAAATTACCTGAACACCTGCTGTTTGACCTGCACACTCCCACTGCAGACCGTGTGTCTGTAGATTAATATGTGGAAAAACTCAGAAAGACCTTATACGCACTTGTATGCTGCTAACTGCATGGGTAAGGCCCAGCAACAATCCAAAATACAGTTTGACAAGCACACACAAGAAGTGGATTGGCAGGTTGGAGATCAGGTAATGGTACTCAATTTGCATATCCACCTATTCCTTCTCCAATAAATGGGAAGGCCCATACCCCATTGTCAACAAGCTCCAGTCCGGCAGTCTATCAAGTTAGACTCCTACACAAAAATAAACTGACTGACAAATGGTTACATGCAAACCAACTGAAACTGTATAAAGGAGCTTTATTACTTTTCCTCACCCCATCGGGCAGACTAGTACTGACTTACTAATGTTTGATTTTGCTTTTCAGATACACTGACAAGATGGCTATCTTGTTCCATTATCTCATCATCTCAGGAGTTATCCGCTGCATCCAAGGCATGGTACCAAACTTCCTACCACACCTTGATCATCCAGCATTTCCTTCAGAGGGAGTATCCATCAAAATACCGATAGTCTGATTACTGTCCAGGAAGGTTCCGATGCTTACCTCACTGCCTTGGTTGTTGCTCCTGATAAATCTACCCTACAAATTGAGTGTCAAACCACATCACAAGAACACATTCTCCCTGTGCCCAAACTCTCCAAAGGAACTTTCCAGGGTTGGCCCAATGCTAAATTATCCCCAAATGGTTCTCTATCCTTGCTACAAACTGCTCCCAAACATTCTGGTTTGTACAATATTACTGCCTTAATTGATCCTTTATACTGTAATTCTTTGCCTAAGGTTCTGCTAGAAAATGTGGTGCTGTACACCTCATGGCTTCTGCTGCCATGTATCTCTCTGTGTTACCACCCACTGATAAACAGCTTTTGTAATGTCCAAAGCACACCCCTGGTCCCGTAGTGGTCTAACAGCCACTGCCCTCCTAGTTCATTGATTAATAACTTACAATTTATGCATATACCTGTTTTGTTTAATCTTACTTACTGAATATGAAAGAATTTGGTATGTCACAATACTAATATGTCAGCATTTTATAGTACGCTATTGCTTGATAGTTTAGCTGCATTTCAGATTCTACTCAAGACCCTATTACCGGGTCCATTCTACTGAACATAGAGGCAACTTCAGGAGAAACCCAATCCTGATAATCAAAGTCATAAACATAATACACGTGAAGTTGACAGTTCTGATGTCACAGATGCAACAGGAACTGTCACAGGCCTTTTGGTATGGCTATATCTATTTGGAACAAAGCAGATATTGCTGCTATCAAATCTCATACTGCCAAATTTTTGACTAGTTGTTAATAATATACTACCCCATTATTGCATGGTGTGGATGGCCTTAGTCAGGAAGAAAAATACACTGTATACAACATGCACGACATTGCTAAGGCATTTACAGACTCTAAAGACAAGATTAACGCACTCATTGCACAGAACAACAAAGAAGCAGATAAACAATGCATTGCAAGAGAAATCCTCTGCTCTGTCTATGACTCATACATTATCACTACCATCAACAATCTCTTCCATGATCTAGAATCTGGAAGAATCCTGATATCATACATGATAGATGCATTTCCAAATGGTATTGTCCGATATGTAAACCCTAGCTGTATTGCAATGTGTATGCAACAATCTCTAACCATTCCTTTTTCCACAGCTAGAACCTGAGGTTTGTGACCAGACACCTAACACTGGTCCTTGTTTCATTGCTAAGAAATGTTCCATAAGAGATACTATATTTATTTCTTTTACTGTCAGTTTACCACGTTTTGATCCCACTACAGCCTTGTTCGACAAGCTTGCACTGGTACATTCCATTGGACACCTGGATGAAGACATCTACAGAGAACACCTGGATCTACTGCCTCTACTGGTTTTCCATTCTTTCCTGGATGCCTGGGTGGCTCCGATATGGACTGCTGTGCGAAGAAGCAATACATTTACTTGTGCCGATGTGATGTATTTGATGTTATTCAACCTGTTTGTGGTTATTCTCCAGATAACATTGATTGGACTTTTACCATGGATGATAACATCACCAGTAATGGCATGGATTTCTCGGATTCTACTTTGGCTCTGAATAAACTCTATCAATCATTTTGTGAGGAGGTTCATAGCCTGTCAACATGGATTTGAAGACGACCTATACCTGCTGAGTACAGTTGCAAAAGTGGGACTCCCTACTGTTCGTTCTCAGTATAATTCTGATGGGGAGTACTGTGTGGTAACTAACTTTAAAAGCTATACTTATGGATCTGTGACATGTGTTATTGAAGCCACCAGTTTCTGTTTTGTCTCCACCAGAAAACTGTTATTGGACATACCGTTATAACCCTGTTCCCTTTGGATGCTGACATCATTGATGGTAACCCCAATTGTCTGCTCACACTTTCTGAATATTTATCATATTTTAATGTGCACATAGACCCACTCACACTTACATTAAAATCACTTTTAGACAGGAAGGACACACACCTCATCCACATCAGCAATAATATAACCAATGCCAATGATGCTATTCTTTTGTTGATTAATGATGGTGACATGAATGATGCATTGACTAACACCTGTTTAGAGATTACTTTTAAAGGTTTTGTTATTATACAAGCATTTTTGATATTTTTTGGTTATCATGCTATGCTGCCTATAGGCGCACATTGTGCCAACACAGTGAGCAACTTGAGTTCCTTTACAGCTTGCACGTCGGGTTTGTAAATGGCCACTGCTCCCTGACCTTTCCCTAAATTTGTCTGTGTTGCCCTTGGGAGGTAACAAGGGGATGTTACACCGAGGTCCCTGCACCCTTATTGAAAGGGTACCCTCAAAGTTTTACCGTGAACAGCTAGTGCTTAGGCATATGTTATACTAACATATAGGGCTAAGGGCATCTCACCGTACAAGAGTAGATATCAGGATATGTATGTATATTGTTGTAATACACTTTGCTTGCTAATACACATATTCTTCTATGTATTTTCTGTGTATTTCTTACTTATAAGATGCTAGGACACCGTGTCCTTGGAATAATTATGATATATAAGTCAACATTGCCACCTTTTGGTGATTTGTACTACTACATTGAGTTATGTAAGACTCTGTATAAGAACTCTTTTGTTTCACAAACTGATGACTACTACAAAATTGTATAATGTTATCTTGGACCATGGAGCCTCCTCTAATTTAGCCAATTGGGCTCATCTCTGTAACTAGAAATGTTTCTATCTTACAGTAACCATAGTAATTATCATAGGAATATCATGTGATACACTATTCTTGTACCTCGGAGATCCCAAGAGACACAAAGAAACCTAGAGGTACAGGGAATGCTTAGCACTGGCTCCGGTTCGTATTGGTAAGAACTGCTTAGGGCAACTGTGATTTTATCCTTTTGGTAGTAATAAACAAGTTTATTACTCTAATGCAACATGTACATGATTACTTGCATTCCCAATATTGCCAAGAACCTGAAAGTGAGGTTTAGACCTCCTGACAAGGTACTGTGGTCAAAAACAGTGGGGAATTCAAGAATACATGGAACAGACATAAGGCAATTCTGGTGGGGGTAGGAAGTTCAAGTTCAAGTTCAAGTTTATTGCAGGAAAACTCCATTGAGCAAGCTCATTCACAAGGAGGTCATGTGACATAAACACTTAAAGTACAAACACAGATGGTAATAACAGTATATACATGAAATACATGTTACATGATGCAGGCTGGATATACATACAAGGGTACCACATAGGGTGACCGCGGTGGTAAACATTGATATGAGACAGGGGAGACTTATAGGTGCATACTGATAAATGAAACATGATGACTGGTGTGATTTGATTTAATCAAATCAAATCAAATCAAATCAAATATACAGTATTTTGGCAGCTAGGACAAAGTCTACAACTGATATGGGAGGAGGAGATTTGATAGAGTAGCAGTGGGCGTAAGCAAAGATAAAGCCAGGAGTAGAAGGGAAGGAAAGCAGTTAATATGACAAATCAATTATACCTTACCAGTGGATAAATATGGCACACATGGGGAAGGAAGAGACTTAATGACAGTTACAGGTGTCTTTTATTTTGGCTGAACTAGTAGGCTGTTGGTTAACTAGGATCTGTAGCTTATCCAGTAGGTAGGAAATGGGAGACTAGGTGTGTCAAGTGGTCCTTATCTGCCATCAAAGTCTATGTTTCTATGCTTTAATGAACCTAGGAAAAGGAACCTCAAGACCGTGTACTAGATGGGTGGTGAGACTTAGCACTACAGAAAAGGAATGTGATCTAGGAGTTATCTCTTAAACAAACAAACAAGCCAGTACAAGGCCTATAGCAAGGCTAACAGGATGTTGGGATGTATCAGGAGGGTAGTGATAGCAGAAGAGAAGAGATAATACTTCCCAACACAGATCCCTGGTGAGATCTCACCTGGAGTACTGCATCCAGTTCTTGAGCCTCATCTCAGAAAGGACAGGGATAGGTTGGAAACAGTGCAGCAGAGAGTAACACAAATGATTTAGAGGCAGCAGGCAGAGCCTATGAGGAGTGCCTCAAGGCACTAAATATGTATTCACTGGAAACCATAAGGGAGAGGAGATATGTTAGAGATCTTCAAGTTCCTTAAAGGAATTAATGAGGTAAGCTGTAGGGAATTATTTACCATGAATACCAACTCGAGGTCATGCGGTCACAAGTGGAAATTAACAGGAGTGAGGTCCAGGAGGGACATGAGGAAGTACTTCTTTATGGAAAGAGTGGTGGAACTTTGGAACAGTCTGTTGCTGAGGTGGTGGGTGCAAACACAGTCAGGGTATTCAAGCAGGCATGGGATACATATGGGTCACAATATGAGGCTGGAGGAAGGAAGACTCTAGGGCCAACATAAGGAAGTATTTTTCACAGAAAGAGTGGGGTGCATGGAACAGCCTCCCAGAGGAGGTTGTGAGGCAAAAACAGTTGTTGAATTCAAGAATGCATGAGACAGGCAGGAGACAAAACTAGTGGTAGGCCGCAGATCAAATAGCATCTGGAGATTATACAGTAGGCAGGGAAATGGACAGACTAGGTGGGCCAGGCAGCCCTTATCTGCCATCAAGTTTTATGTTTTATTTTTGAAAGATAGAATGAAGGGAATAGTGGTTGCCTCAGCTGGGGTGACAATACCAGGGAGGAGAATGGGAAGGACAGAGAGGGTTAGTACCTTGGAGGAACAATAGGTTCCAAGTAAGATTCCAGGGATTATGTGAATATGGCAGATTGGATGGACCCTGGTCTTCTTCTTTGCCATGGTCTATGTTTCTATGTATAAGTACAGATTTTATTACATGACAAACAACAGCTCATTATGTTGGTACAAGGCACAATATAAGAGACTTTAACAGTTGCTCAGTCATTACATATAGGGTAATATAATCTACTTAGAGCACATACAAAGTAGACAGTATGCTATGAAGTTCTAACTAGTAGTAATGCACAAGCTTTTGTGATTTAGGTCAAAATAACATCAGATGTGTAGGCCTAAGATTGTCTTCTTGAGAAAGGTTGCAGCAATTAGTCCATGATAAGAACCCATATATTTATTTAGCTTTTTTGACTGGGAAAGGAGGACTAAAACAATTCTGCCAATTTTCAGCCTTGTCCCAGAGGAGGGGAATATAGATGGATGTCAGCTGGGCAGCAGTTTGGATGAACATATTGTGGAAACTAGGAGGATGTCCAATCTGTCACAGGGATGAGAAGTGTTGAGGAAGAATTGCTTTGGCTTGGGAGGGAATTGAGAGGATGTGGGAGGGGAGAGAAATCTAGAGCAGGAGGGAATCCCAGGCAGTATCATGAGAATACAACATGGGAGGTGCATCGGATCATGGGAGGGGTTGGAAAGGTGGTGTGGGAGCAAAACAAACAAAGTGGCCTAGCACTGGAGGAAGGCTCAGAGTCAGGAGGGAGGAACAAAGGCACAGCAATGCAGAGGGGCAGGTAAAACGTTTAGGTGCTGTCGACATTGGTGGAGGAGGAGGAGGAAGTGTGGATACCCAGGAGGGGTAAGAGAGGGAAAGGGAGGGAATGCACAAGGGACAGTAGCCAGTCTAAGGGGGTGGCAGGGGTGAAGGGGTGAGGGCACATTTGGAGGGACAGTCAAAGGAGCAGGGACCTGGGGAGTGATGCATGGTGGATAGAAAAGACGTCAGGGCATAGCAGCTGTGGCAGTGGAGAATACTGATGGGGGAAAGACATCAGGGACAGACAGGGGGAATTGTGCACAGGAGAAGGAGTCGGTAGGAGATGAACAGCAACAAGGACAGATGGGGAGAATTACCTGCAGGAGGAAGAATCCAGGAGAGGAAAGGCTGGAGGGACTGGCAGGGGAATTATGTGCTGGGGAGGAGTCAGGCAAGACAGGAACAGAGGAGGGAAGCAGGTGGATGGAAATATGGGATAATACTAGTACTGGGGATTCAATACTAAAGGGATAAGGTGGGGTAGCAAGCGGAGAGGCATAGTCATATATGGGTGAAGGATATGCCAGGGATGACAGCTGAAAGAGTTGGACAATAGATCCTGAAATATGCTAGAAGGGAAAGAGAGAAACCTCATTTAATTGTACATCTGGGGACATATGACCTGGCTGGCAGTACATTAGAGGTAGTCCAAAAGAGGTTTGAGGAGCTAGGAACTTTATGCGAGGGGAAGGGTAGATCAGTAACTTTTTCTGAGGTATTACCAGTGCCTAAGGTGAGCACAGCTAGAAAACAAAGTATCAAAGGATTTAATTAATGGTTAGGCAAATAGCGTCACACTAAAAGGTATGGGTTAGTGGGAGGGTGGGGAAAGACCTGGGAGGACAGTAGTCTATACGTGAAGGACAGACTTCACCTAACTGAAAAGGGCAAGAAGGTGTTGAAACAGAAGCTTGGGGAGTATATTCAGGTAGCTGGAAATTTAAATTAGATGGGGGTGGCAGGTGGATGGAGGGCATACAGTTGTCACGAGATGGGAAGCAGAGCAAGCTTATCTCCCTCAACAAGGGCAATGAACTAGGTAGTTGCAATAGAGGAGATGCTGGAAGTGGAGGCAGAGGGATGTTGGAGGGACAGTAAAGGGATGGAAGGTGGTCACCATGAATGCTAGAAGCCTGAAGGATAAAATGAATGATTTACAGGCCCTCATGGTGGAGAGGAGGTGGACATGGAAGCCATCACGAAACATGGGCCACCCAATACCATGACAGGGACCTGGCAGTCCCAGGGTACAGAATATTCTGTAGGGATAGGGAAAGCAGGAGTGTGGGTGGCATTGTAAGGTGAGGGAGGGCCAAAGTGCATTACGGAGGGGAGGGAGGACAGAGAAACAGTCACTGTGGCTGTTAATCCAGGATTCCAAGAAAAGTACTCTCGGATGGGAGTGGTGTACAGGCCACCCTCCCAGACAGAGGAGTTGGACAGGAAACTTGAGGCAGATTACAAGGGCATGGGGAAGGGAGTGTGGTGGTTGTGGGGACTTCAACCTGCTGGAGGTAGATCGGGCAATCCAGCCACCAGCAATAAAAGGGAACAGGTATTGCTGGACACCTTTCAGGAAAGCTTTCTGACACAAGTGGTCAGCGAACCACCGGGGGTAACACCCTTGACCTAGTGCTTACAAATGTGAAGTTTGTGAGGATATCAAGGTGAATGAACCACTTGGGGAGTGACCATCACTCAATATGATTCAGGTTGATTATGGGCAAAATGGGGTGGCATCCAAAACAAAGGTGCTGGATTTCAAGCAGGTGGATTTTGCAAAGATGGGGAGGTAGTGAGCAGGTACCTGGCCAGAATCCAGCCTAGTATGGACACAGACCAGAGATTGGAGCTCTTTAAGAAGGGAATACTAAAGGCTAAGAGTTCCTGTAGCAGGACTCTGAGTAAAAGGCCAGGGCAAAAGGCTAAGCTGGATGAGCAGGGGTTGTGGAAAAGTTGAGGTGGAAATGGGTGGCCTTTAGAGATACAGGAAATCATGTTGGGGAGGGGATTAGGAGGAGTACCTGCAGGAGGCATAAGAGGTGACAAGGGCAGTAAGAACAGCAAAGCCGCCAACAGAAGGTGTGATAGGGTGGCCTCAGGTACAAGGACTGGTGTATTCCTGATTTCTGTGCCACTGAAGGCCTATGCTAGGGTGCACAATCTTGACATTATCCTCAACAGCAGTCTGATATTTGAAGCCCAGGTGTCATCCATTGTCAGGACCAGCTTTTTCATCTGAAGAATATTGCCAGGATCCAGCCCTAGTTCTGCCATAGAACTCCCCACCTTAATGCACACATTCATGATGTCCAGGCTTGATTACTGTAATGCGCCTCTAACTTAGGTCTCTGGAGGTATCTCCGCTGGCTACAGCTGGTGCAAAAATGGGCTGCCAGGCTGTTGATGTGATAGTCGAACACTGCCACATCACCCCGTGCTGTGTGAACTGCACTGGCTGCCAGTCAGGTGGAGGATCTTCTTTAAGGTGGGCTTAAACACCTTTAAGGCCATACATGGACTGGGCCACGGCTACCTGTTGGACCGTCTTACACTTGCCACCTCAGTCTGCTCACCCTATCCTCCTTGAGTGGCCTCTCATGATTCCCAGGACGAGGTTAAAATTGCCGTGGCAGAGCATTTAGTGTTGCCAGACCCATCCTATGGAATTAGCTTCCACCAGCTGTTTGGGAGGCCCCTTCAGTCAAGGTTTTTAAGACCTGCCTCAAGACTTTCTTTGTTCAGCCAGGCTTTCCCAGACACACGGTTTTAAGATAAGTGGCTCATGAAGGTCTTAGTACCTGTTTTAGTCCAGCCACCATATTTGGGGGTCTGTTTTTATAAGATTGCTGGAATTTATTTATTGTTATATGTATTTTACTGTGTTTATTTACTTGATGTGTTTGCTATGTTTTAATTGTATGGCACCCAGACCCTCTGGAATTGGGTACCATAGAACTAAAATTTGCCTTGCCTTACCTTGCCAAAGAGCTCAGGCTGACACAAGGCATTAAAGAGGGAAGAAGAGCTTCTTCAGGTACATCAGGGAGAAAAGGAGCTGTAAAGAAGATAGTAAGGATTAAGAAGATGAGCAATGGCTAGAGAAGGGGAGAAAAGGCAGAAGCACTCCATGACTACTTCTGTTCAGTATTTATGAAAGAGAGAGAGGGGAGTGCTACCCAAGGGGTAGGGGGCAGCAAGGCTGGGGAGGTAATGGATGGGGTGATCACAGAAGGTACAGTGCTGGAGAGCTTGAGAACACTGAGGGTGGACAAGGCACCTGGGCCAAATAGCATTCACTCCAGGGAATTGAAAGAGCTAGCAGAGATCCTGGCAGGCCTTTGGCAGGCTCTATATCAATGCCCTCACTGAATTCGGGATGTGTACTCAAAGATTATAGGTTGACTTACATGGTTCCCTGCATAAGAGCAACCTCAAAGATGAACCAGAGAACTATAGACCAGTAAGCCTCATGTCCATCATGGGGAAGTTAATGAAATGATCCTGAAGGAGAGGCTGGTATCTCTGCTGGAGTTCAGTAGGCTGCAGGACAGTGGACAACATGGCTTTGTCACAGGCAGATACTGCCAAGCAAACCTGGTAGATCACTATGACTGGATAGCAAGGCAGATGGACAAGGCCATGCAGTGGATGTCCTGTACCTGGATTTCAGCAAGGCATTTGATTCGGTGCCACATGGGAGACTTGGAATAAAACTTGAAGACATGGGGAGCAAAATTGTTGAATGGGTGACACACTGGCTGCAGGGAAGGCAGCAGAGGGTACTGGTGGAAGGGGAACTCTCATTCAAGGACAGTAATGAGTGTAGTTCCACAGGGCTCAGTGCTGGGACCAGTTTTATTTTGATATTTATTGTGACATTTCCATGGCTATCAAGAGCAGAATCAGCCTGTTTGCTGATGACACCAAGGTATTTTTTCATTTATTAAATTTTGGTGACCGGTAGGCCCACTGAGCCCTGAAGGTCCCTTTTCAGGGGCAACCTGGGATAACAATGCAAGTTATAAGAATGAACAAGGACATAAGGAACATTTGAGGCATTGTGAGTTACATCATGAAGTGGTTACAGTAAAGAAACATAGTGGGTACAGGCATGGTTACAGGCATGGTAAAAGAAAACAGTGGATATAGGCATGGTTTACAGGCACGGTAAAAGAAAAGCAGTGGATGCAGGCATGGGTACAGGCATGGTTATAATCATGACATGTAAGCAATTGGTAGTACTTTGCATATAGTTTATTCAGGGGTTACACGTGGCCTCTGGTGAGCAGTCTGTATGAGGCAGGTAGCAGGAAGGTTAAGCTAGGAGATGGGAGTTGGAGAGGAGGAGAGTACCTTAGGAGCTTTAAGTGCCATGACAGTGGCATGTGCTTGGGGTCAGCAGATGGGACTTAGCCTGTTGAAGTTCATGAGTGAGGAGGAGGTCTGGACCAGGGAGGGAGCTTGTTCCATTGGCAGGCTTCTTGGGAGGAAAAGGATCTTCTGCCAGGTCTGTCCTTACCCTAGGGACTTCTAATAGCATTCTATATGAGGTCCTTAGGTTCCTTGGGTTGTGTTTGAGGGTTATGGTCCTGGCAATGCTTGGTGGAGAGTGTGGTTTGAGAAGCTTGTAAGCCTGGACAAGCAAGGGTGTTAGAGGCGGCAATAAATGTGGGCCAACGAAGATTGGCCAAAGTGTCACAGTGGTGATGTCTCGGTGGTCTAAGATTGCGAAATGAGCTATTTTATTATATAGGGTTTGCATCCTGGTAATCTCTTGTCTAGCCATGCCCTGTATAATAGGGTCTGCAAAGGTCAGGTTTGGTAGAAGGATGCTGGTAGCTATGGAGAGCCTGGCTTCAGGGATGAGTTGGTCCCTGAGTCGGTACAGGGTGCCAAGTTTCCGTGTAGGGTCCTGGTGACCTGGTCCACGTGTTCCCTGTATGTGATATTCTGATCCAACGTGAGGCCTAAGTATTTTAGGGAGGGGACTACGTTAATGGCTTTACCAGAGAGTGAGGTTAAGGAGAGGATGAGGACCTGTCAAATCCCAGGGATCTTGGCCTAATAGCATTGCCTTGGTCTTGTAAGCATTTATTACCGCTCTGTTCTTACATAGCCAAGTCTCTAATGAGTGAGATCCTTTTGGAGTGAGGGCTCGGCAACCACATCATGCAGGGGTCCGGAAGATGACAGTATCATCAGTGTGCTGCACAACTGAGCTCTCCCGCAGTGGGTAATGCAGGTCGCTGGTAAATAAGGAAAACAGGAGGGGCCTAGAATTGAGCCCTGAGGTACACCCCTGGTTTAGGGGTAGTGGGTCAGACATGGCCCTTTCCATGAGACTCTCTGTGTGCTGCCTGATAAGTAGCTCCCAAACCACTTCAGGGCATGATTGTCTAGGCCTCATATTTTGCAGCTTCTGTCGCAGCAAGTTGTGGTCAACGAGGTCAAACACCTTGGATAAGTCTATAAAGACTGCACCAGTGGGTATCCCTTGTCCAATGCCCTGCGAACTCATCCGTGAAGTTAATGAAGGCAGTGTCAGTACCATGGTTTGTTCTAAATCCATGTTGGAGGGGGGCAAGGAGCTGATGAGCTTCCAGGTGGTCCCTGAGTTGATTGTAGATGACTCTTTCTTGCACCTTAGCAAGTGAGCAGAGGAGGAGATGGGCCTGTAGTTGTTGAGTTTTTCCCTGAGCCCCCTTTGTGAATAGGGACAACATTGTCATGTTTCCACGGGTCAGGGACTACTCCTTCCCTCAGTGATCAATTGAGGAGCATGGTTATAAGCCAGGCTAAGGAGGTAGCTCCTGCCTTGAGTAACCGAGGTTGATACTGTCGGGGTCCCTCTGACCCTTTCAGTTTCCTGTTCCTAGGAGGTTTAGTACTTCAGTGCATTTAGCCAGTCTCAGGTGAAATGGGGTCTTTCCATGTGAGGTGGTTCATCTGAGGTAAGGGAAGAGTCTGGGAAGACAGGCAGGTCTTGTAGGCCTCGAGGTCTGAGAAGTGCCTGTTAAGGGCAGCTGATATTTGAGAAGGGTCAGTGTGAGCTGACCATTAATCTCAGGGACAGGACTCAGGCTTTTTGCCAGCCTTGATCAGGTCATTGATATGATTCTAGAATTGCTTGGGGTTGCCCAGGCTGGTTTTCTGGAGTTGTGTTAAGTAATCTCTCTTAGAGAATTTTATTGCTCTCTTAGCTTTGTTCCTCAGGGCTTTGTATTCAGCGAGATCAGCAAGGTAGGGGTGGTGGTGATGAAATAGAGGGTGGTAGAGATTGCAAGAAGATCTGAAAAAACTGGAGACCTGGTCATACATTTGGCAGCTGGTGTTTAATGCCAAAAAGTGTAAGGTACTGCATTTTGGTGCAAAAATCCAAGAAGAAATTACCAACTGGGGGTGCAGCTGGCAGAGATTGAGGAGGAGAAGGATCTGGGGGTGGTCATCACAGAATCAATGAACAATTTGGCACAGTTGAGGAAGGCAACAGCAAGGTCAACAAATGCTGGGTTGCATCTAAGGGGAATAATGTCAAGGAGGGGGAAGTGATTCTGCCACTGCACAGATCATTAGTCAGACCTCATCTCAAATACTGCATACAGTACTGGTGCCCATATCTGAAAAGGGACATTAAATTACTGGAAGGGTGCAGCACAAAGCAACTAAGATGATCCATGGACTGGGTAACTTACCATATGACAGTAGGCTAAAGAAGTGGAACGTGTTCTCACTGGAGTAAAGGCAGGAAAGAGGGATATGATCGAGACATTCAAGTACATGAGAGGGATAAAGAAGACTGGTATGGAGGGCTATTCAGGGTAAGGGTGGGAGGGACATTCGAGGACATGACATTAGATTGGCTAGAGGAAGGTTCAGAAGGAAAATAAAGAGATGCTTTTTACAGAGAGGGTGGTTGCAGGGTGGAACACGATTACCAACAGAGGTGGCAGCCTGTAAAACCATGGGCTGCTTCAAAAGGGCTGGGACAGGAGTAAGAGGAGGAGGATAAAAGGAGGTGCAGCTTCAGAATAGGGCTCCTAGCTGCACAACTGAGCAGACTCGATAGACCAAATGGCCGCTTTCTGCTGGAAGTTTCGTATGTTTGTAACTGTCATTGAACACGGTTAAGCTATGGTGGTATTTTGTTTTAGTGAATGATGGAATTTGGCCAGGACACCAGAAATTACCCTGCTCTTTTCAAGATGTATAATCCAATCTAAGTGTATAGGCTGTCACCTTGTGCAAATATTCAATAGATAATTGAAGTATTACAGTCAGTATTGAAGAGAAAGGAGGTAAGAGGAGAGAAAGTCAGTTGATAAGCAGATATTAAGAGGGCCATAAGGGTCTGTAAGTCTGTATGACGGGAAAGAGTACAAAAATCAGCAGGAAGGCAGAATAGATGGGGAGAGATCTTGCCTTATGGAACAGTCTTAATATTTGTCTGATTCAGTATACTGTATGACCCATTTACGCCACTTGATTTCAATGGAAGAGATGAGATTCATAATCCGGGCAGATATCCTCTCCAGTGTGTATAAATCTATAGTAAGTCCCCTCCAGATGGTGCAGGTGGAATTCTCTCAGTGTGCCACAGTCTGGTGATGGCTTTTGGCTGCTAAAATCAATAGATTGGCACATTTTATGGAAGTTTTATTCAGGGTGAAGAGTAATTTATTTAACCAGGAAAGGCACACTAAGCTGAAGCTTGTTTCCAGGTGTGACCTGGGAGCACAAGGAAGTTAAGTGACTTGCTCAAGATCACACAGTTTGCAAGTGGGGGCTGATGAGATTCAAACCCAGGTCTCCAGATTTGCAGCTCTGTGCCCTGAACCACTACGCTACACTGCCTCCTTTAATACAATTTTTCTGGGGGAATGGCTGCCAGGACAAAGGAAGGTGTAATCATATCAGGGCAATCAAAGATGCTCTCTGTGTCATGGATCACATCTTGCCAGTAAGATTGAAGTGGTGGGCATGCCCAAAGGATATGTGATTGGTTGGCCTATTTGGTGCCACAGTTGTGCCAGCAGGAACTGGCATGATAGCCTATAAATTTGGTAGTCACTGCTGGTGTGAAGAAGTATCTCAGGTGGCACTTCCAGGTATATTCACTCCAGTAGGTAGCAGCTATAGCCCTGGTGAGTGGTGGTACAGTTAAGACATTGATCTATGGAGTAGGCAGTGTCCATTTCCAAGTTCCATCTGTGTGGGATGGAGTTAGTAGATTCATTAGAAAAGGCTTGTAGAGCTTGTAGAGCTTTATAGAAGAGACTGATGAGGTAAGCCCATGTGTTACCTAGCAGGTAGGATTTGAGAAGGTGAAAGAGCAGGGGCAGTTTTCTGTGACCTACAGTAGGTCAAGTCTCTTCCCAAACCCGTAACTAGGAAATGTAGTTGAAATACTTGTGGAAATCTGTTGATGGAAGATGAAATGAGGCCTGCAGGGTTACAAATGGTAAAATCCCCTTAGAGTGACCAGTTGGAGTAAATAATGGATGCCATATTCTTGTCATGCCAGGAAGGCTTTGTCTAATTTGCTGGGAAGAAAGGCCAACAGTATCATGTGCAAGAGTCTGAGGTATAACTGATCAGTAGGGGTGCAAAATGTTTACGATGAGTAACCATTGATGGTGGGTTTCATGGTGTATCTATAAAACTTACAACAGGGTGTGCATGCAGGTGGATTACCAAAGAGGTATTTGGTATGATCACGGGTGTCATTTAGTGTGTCTTCATCAATTTCCAGTAAGAATGGTATGACAAAGTGAGCCGGAGGCATACTTTTGGAGGTGAGATACTAAGGAATATTAAATTAACTTAGGAAGGTTGATTCCTCCCTTATCTGTAGGGAGCTGCAGGATGGAGTAGTAGATCTGGGAGGTATTGGTCTACCCTGCCATATGAAATTGAAATTAGTTTGTTCCAGGCCCAAGTAAGTTTTATCTGGCATGATGGGTAGGGTTTGAAGAAACTATAGAAACAGAGGAAGGATGTTTTGTCATATTCACTTGATGTGAATAAAGAACCCAAGGTGAGAGTTGTCCAGTAAGAGGGTCTGCAATGATTTGCTGGGTTACAGGTTCATAGTTAAGAAGTATCGGGGTCAAGGCAGGATCTTTCCTGATGGCAAAACACAACACAGGAGCAGGTGTAGTGGAACAAAAGGTTTATTACCCAAAATGTATAAAAGAACAGCTTACCATAGCTGGGAGTCCAGAACCTCCGAACACCTAGTGTCATTACAAGAAAACTCAAAGAAAAACGGTGTTACACAAAATTATATACCCAGAGATAACAAGATCCATTACCTGGTAATGGGCCCATCTGCATAGTAAAAAGCTAAATAAAGAATTTTTATCGGTGGGTGAGGTGGGCAGCTTGCACCCAAGGCTGTTACATTTTGCACGTACACAGCAAAAAGCAATTCTGCTGACTAACAGTACTTTTTGTTACAATGGACTGATTCATATAATATGCTGATCTTAGCATTATGGCTAATGGCTGTAGGTGGTGTGCTAAGGCCACAAATATAACACTGCATAGTACATCATAGTAAGCATGAGTAAATACTAATATCACTTATACTGTAAGATGATGGTCCACATTAGGGACTGTAAGTCAAGCAGGTGTACATATCACCCCCATTTCCTGAATAATGAGGCAACACACCAAAGGTAAAAAGTTGGTAACAATTTCTCTCCTGGTAAAAAAAATAAATAAATAAAAATGTTATTTACAGTCCAGCTGAATGAGCAGTGTAGAGAAACTTCAGTTGTGCACAATGTTGTTTGAAAGTGCATCTTAAACTGCATAAAGTAATAATCTTAAAAATATCTGAAAAACTTAAATAATAAAGAAGCCTTTAAAAGTAATTTCCAACCATAGGAACATAAGAACATAAGAATTTGTCTGGCAGAAGGGGACCTCTTGATCCATCTAGTCTGCCCAGAATACCTACCCCTCCTCCTAGACTAGTTCCTTTCTTGTGGGTAGTGTTTATCCCACGGAAGTTTGAATTCTCTTACATTTTTGAGTCTACTAGCTGTTGCAGTAGGCTAGTCCAAAGATGACCACCATCTTGGAAAAACTACTTCCTGATGTTCCCTAAATTTACTGCCTGCTAGTCATAGATTGTGGCCTCTTGTACGACTGACTGATTCGATCTGAAACAGGTTTTCATTTTGGGCTATGTTAATTCCCCTTCATATACTTATATGTTTCAATCATACCCCTGTCTCTTCTCTGTTCAAGTGAGTACAGCTGTAAGTCAGAGAGTCTGGTTTCATATGGCTCCAGGTGCAAACCCTGCACAATCTTTTTAGGTTCTTCTCTGCACCACCTCCAGTCTGTTGCTATCCTTCTTCAGGTGCGCTCTCCAAACCAGATGCAATTTTCCATGTGCGGCTTGACCAATGATCTGCAGAGTGCCATTATCACCGCTTTTTTTCTGCAAGTTATAGTCCTTACCCCTTCCAATGCATCTTAGGATGTAATTTGCTTTCTGCAATGCCCATTCACATTGTTTGTTCATTCTAAGGTCATCTGTAATGATTATGCCACAATCCCTCTCCTCCTGTATTATTCAAGCTGGTGTCCTAGCAGCATATATTCCTTCCTTGGGTCCTTTTCCCAGATGCATGACCTTGCATTTTTGGCATTAATCTTGATTGCTAATTTTGAACCATCCTTCAAGTCTATTCAGATTCTTTTCCATATTCAAAACTCACTCTTAGGAGTCCACCTAGTTGCAGAATTTTGTATCATCCAAAACAGCATACTTTCCTCAGCTCATCACAGATGTCGCTGATGAAAATGCTGAAGAGCATGTGGGCTAATACTGACCTCTGTGGCACTCCACTGGTCACTTTACCTTCCCTGACTGAGCTCCATTAACTAAGACCTGTCCTGTCCTTGAGCCAGTTTGCAATCCGGTTGACTGTCTTCTGACAAAGTCCTGTATTCTCTAGCTTATTCATAAGCCTTCTATGAGTCACGGTGTCGAGAAGGCCTTGCTGAAGTCTAGGTACATCACGTCCACCACCCCTCCTGATCCACTCTTCTGGTCAACCAGTCGAGGAATTCTGTCAAGCATGTTAGGCATGATTTTTCTGCTGTAAATCCATGCTTGCTTGGGGTCAAGCTTTCCGGATTCTTTTAGATGATCCACTATTCTGTCTTTCAGCAAGGTTTCCGTGTTTGCCTACCACTGAGATCAGACTGACTGTCGCGAGTTCCCAGGCTCTTCCCTGCTTCCAGTTTTATGTAAGGGTACCACCACAGCCTTTTCTAGTCTAGTGGTATTGTGCCACTTTCTAGTGACTTATTTAAGAGTCAGTGAGTGGTGTTGCAATTTCTTCTCATAACTCCTTTAGAATCCTAGGGTGGATTCCATCGGGTGCTGTTGCTTTGCCTACTTTTAGTTTGCTAAGCTCTTCTAGGACTCTTTCTCTTGAGAAATAGAAGTTGTCTGCTGTTCTACTGTTGCACACTGCCTTTCCCATGGTATGGCCACTGCCTTGGTCTTCAGTGGTGAAGACTGAGTAGAAGAATTTGTTCAGCACTTCTGCCTTGTCTTCATCCTTTCTGCTATCTCAGTCTGATTTCAGTCTGATTATCCCACCCTTACTCATTTTTCTTTGCGTTTGTACCTAAAACATGTTTTGTCCCCTTTGTTACTCCTTGTGCTATTTTCTTCTCTGCCTGGTCTTTGGCTATCCTAATAACCTTTCCGATTATCTCAGCTTTGATATGTAATGCTGCCTGTCTGCTTCTTTCTTTGTCTGCTTATACTACTTGAAGGATCTTTTTGTTTTACTATTTTTGTGATTTCTTTGAGAGACATAGCCACTTTTTTCTTTTTGACTTGCTGATGTGCTTTGTGCACTGTTCAGTAACTGAAGTAAAACTATCTTCAAGGTTCCCAGCTTCTCCCTGCGTCTCATCATTTGTTGATTTTCAGCAAATTCTTAACTGAGCTTTATGATGTGAAGTCAGCCTTGCAAAAATAAAGTATTTTTAGCTTTCGTGACTTGATTCTGTTACCCTTTCCACTGTTAACCAGACTGACCTGTGGTCACTGGTTCCTAGATTTACCTCTGGTTACATCTGAGATTTTGGTGCTGTTTGTTAGCACCAGGTCCAGGATAGTTTGTTCCTGGTGGGGACTGCACCAGCTGATTATGTCCTGCCTCTTCAGGGCATGTAGGAACTCTCTGCTGTGTTCAGACGATGCCGTGAATGAGGATTAATCTACATCAGGTAGGTTGAAATCTCCTACTAATAATAAGTCTCCTTGTTAGCTACTAACATACTAATTGCCAGCAGATTAGGCCTTACAGTCTATCGGGTCTGCTCAAATCTCAGAACCCTAGTCCGAGGCCCTCCCCTTGCTTCAGAAACCCCTATCATCCATCCCCACCCCTGGGCAGGCCATCATCTGATACATCTGCTTTCTGTGTCTGTCCCCCTCTCTTGAAGCCCTCCACTGTGGATCTCTGCACCAGCTCACCAGGCAGCGCGTTCAAGGATCCACCACCCTCTTAGTGAAAAACCTCCTCCTCTTCCCCCTCACCCTTCCACCTTCCAACTTCAAACCATGCCTCTGGTGATACCTCCCTGCTTTAGTCTAAAGATCCCTCCGTGTTTACCCTATTTATTCCCTTGAGGTGCTTGAAGACCTCAGTTATGTCCCTCTGTCTCTCCTCTCCTCCAGTGAAAACAGGCAGAACTCCTCAAGTCTGTCCTCATACGTCAAACCCCTAGTCCCTCGTATCATCTTAGTTGCCCTCCTCTGTACCCTCTCCAGGAACTATATGTCCCTCTTCAAGTGTGGTCTCCAGTACTGTACACAGTGCTCAAGGTGTGGTCTAACCAGTCCATTGTACAGGCAGAATCACTTCCTGCTTCTAGAGGTGATCCCCTTACGATGCATCCCAACATCCTGTTTGCTTTGCTAGCCTCCTGCACTGCTCAGGATTATTTATACATGCATCCACCATGACCCCTAGGTCTTTTTCCCTTTGAGGCCTCCAGCCTCCCTTCCCAGGGTGTACCTGTGTTTAGGTTTCCCTCCCAAGATGTAACACCTTGCACTTGGTGATATTGAAATTTAATTTCCAGGTGTGAGACCACCTTCCAGGGTGTCCAGGTCCTTGCAGGCCAACCTCCCTCTTCCCCTCAACTACTGCTCCCATCTTGGAGTCATCAGTGAAGAGACTCATTTCACACCCTATACCCTCCCAATGTCCAATATGTATGCATTAAACAGGATCGGACCCAGGACCGAGCCCTGCGGTACCACTACAGACCTCTCTAGGGTTCGAGAGCTCCCACTGACCACTACTCTCTGAGTTCATCCAGCTAGCCAGTTTTCAATCCATCTGACCATCAAAGGGCCTACTCCCAACCCCATCAGTTTCTCCACCAGACCATTGTGGGGTACAGAGTCAAACGCCTTGCTGAAGTCCAAGAATAATGCATCCACAGGCTTTCCCTGTCCGGTTCTAATGTTACCCATTTGTAGAACTCCACAAGATTGGTTTGACATGATCTACCTGGCACAAACCCATGTTGCCAAATATCCAGACCTCCCACCTCTCCAAGTACACCCCAATCGTTCCTTTAGTATACTCTCCATTAATTTTCTCACCACCAAGGTCAAACTGATGGGTCTATAGTTACCTGGTACTTCCCTCTACTCCCTTATGGATTGGCACCATGTGCCTCTCGCCAATCCCTAGGTACCTCCCTGTCTCAAGCGACCTGTTGAAGAGCTCTGCCAGGGATGCAGCCAGTATGTCTACCAATTCCCATAGTACTCTTGGATGAATGCCATCTGGCCCAGGAGATTTATCTTTCTTTAGGGCCTTAAGGGCTAACCACACCCTTTCGATGGAGATAGCATCATCCATCTCCTCCACCTTACTGGCCTTTTATCCTTATCCTGATGTAACACCTCTGGGGTACCTCTCCTCCCTCTTGCTCCATTTCTGTTGCTCCCTGATGCCACTCACTACCGCTTCTATCTCCATCGTGCTTTGCTTTGTAGATATCCCATCCCCTCCTAGTGAATACAGAGGCAAAGTACTTATTTAATACCTCTGCCTGGTCCTCACCTCTTCCACCCACCCTCCTTCTGATCTCAATCTGCCGAGATGACCATAGTTTTCTCCGCTCCCCAATGTACCGAAGAACCCTTTCCCTCCCCATATCCTGTGCCAGCCGGCTGCTCTTTACTGGACTTCTGCCCCCTCACCATCCGGGTGACTTTTCTAGATGCAAGATGGTACATTTCCTTTTCCCTATCCCTCTCATTGTTTTATATTTTTGTAGGTAGCCTTCTTTCTCTGACCGCTACCTGAACCTCACTGGACCACCAGCATGGTTTATGTGACCTTGTTCCTTACACTTCACCTTAAGCGCAGGTCCTGACTGCCTCATGAAGTCCCCGTTTATGACCTCCCAGCTCTTTCCACATTTGTCATTGTTGTAATCCCTTCAAGTGATCCTTGAGAATATTTCCCATGCCCACAAAGTCTGCCCCTGAAGTCCACTGCCAGTGTCCTAGATCTCTCACCACCTCCCCATGCTTATTTGAAACCAGTCAGTATTGTGGTTGCTCCCAGTCAGGGGTCCTCTACAATCAGGTCCCTTACCAGATCCCCATCTGCCAGAGCCACATCCAGGACATGTCCCTCCCTTGTGGGCTCTATTACGTGCTGTGTTAAGAACATATCCTGAAAGACGTCCAGCAGCCTCTGTTCCTTGGCCACCTAAGATGACATGGTTCCCCTATTTGTACCTGGCATATTAAGGTCCCTCATCAACACCACTCCCTCACCTTTTGGTCTGCACTGGGCAATGATGTTGTCCAGCAAACCATCCTCCAGAACATCACCCATCCCAGGGGACCTATACACTACACCCAGCTTGACCTTACCTCCTGCCAGGGTTCATAAGGTGACCCATAAGGCCTCCACATTTCCTCTGCCTCTTCTACCTAGCAATTTCTATGTCATCTCTAATGAATATAGCCACTCCACCCGTCTGCCCTCCATTCTATCCTTCCTAAGCATAGTGTACCCCACATTTTAGGTCCCAGTCATGATTTTGTTGGCCCACATTTCCGTGACCGCTGCCACATCCACCCCAGAACAGCATGGCCTGGAACTCTGGCAACTTGTTTCTCAAGCTCCTGGCATTTATAACACCACTCCCCACCCTTATCCCTGACCCCTTTGTCGAACCCCACCCAGGTTCCTTATACTTCCATCCCCTCTGCTCCTCCTGAAACCCCTCCCCAGTCTGTTTCCCCTCCCTTGGGTTTGAAGACTACTCTCATCTGGAGGAGAGGGCTTCTGGTCAGCCTCTCCTTATCCCTCCTCCCCTCACAAGTTTAAACCCCACCTTTCTTGAATGTAGTCAGCCCCCTGTTTTAGGACTTCCTTCCCTAACGGGCAAGATGAAGCCTGTCCTTGGCATACAGTCCTTATCCTCCCAAACTCCTTTCCAGTTCCCTAACACCCCGACCCACTTTCTTCACCCACTTCCTGAGCCAGTCATTAACCTCTGTCATCTTCATTTTGTTCTCCACTGAGGCCTTTGGTACCGCTATATCTCCAAAAGGAAATGTTGCATTCATTATCCTGACAGACTCTGGCAAGTTCTCGGAACCTTGCTGGATTTCCAAAATACTATTTCCTCTAGATCGTTAGTTCCCATATGCACCAGGAATCCGGTTTCCATCCACAATCCTAACCATTTCATACACCATGAACTTTGCTCTGTGCAATCACAGCCCAGAGATACTCACTACCTTCACTTGGCTATGGCATCCACCCCTGTCCTCCCAATGGATACCCTAATCATCGAGTCTCCCAATAACAGAACCTTAACACTGCCATCATCCTTATGGTTACCTCCTATATGCGCTCTTCTGACCCCCATCCCTCTTTATTCATGATCTCAATTCCATGGGAGTCTTTCCCTTTTATTAGAGACCCCTGTCACTCTTCCCTTTCTGCCTGCCTTGTTATTTTGCCCACTTAACTCAGACCCTCCCGAATAGGTATCCCTTAACCTCTCTTATCCGAGCCATTTATCCTGGCCCTGATGGTTCCCCTTCCCCACACCACCATCCTCCCCCTTTTAAAGTACCTCTACCTCAGAGGCCTCCTGTGGGTCCCCATTACCTAGGGCCCCAATTGGCACAACTTCTGAGATCAGAACTTACAAATTCGATGGTCTGCACCTAAACAAACAAGGAACTACCAAGAAGATGTTTTCCGAGCTCCTTGTCAATGTCAGAGTCCTGGAGGGAGATCTATATATGACTCCCACTTGGATGGGTGCTTTGTCTCCTGCCACTAGGGTGACCTATACACCTTCTGGTCTTCCCTGTTTTGCTTGGACTTCTTTTGCCAAGATTCCTTGTCTTACATATAATTCCATGCCCCCTTTTTTCCAATGTGGTCCTTCCTAAAGTGTATAACCTGGTATAGTGACATCCCAGGTATGGTTCTCAGTAAACTAGATTTCCATGACTGCTACCCAGTCTAATTTGGCTTCAATCATTAAAGCGGATTTGACAGACTGTGTGCACTGACACACATGGCCTCCATTAGGGCTGTGCGAATAACGAATATTATTTCCTGAATACCATGAATAATGAGCTATTGGTTATTCGATTCGAATAATGAATAGTGCACTATTCATCCGGTATGGGAAACACTTCAAAAAAGCTAAAATCTCCCCACCCCTCCTCCTAGCCAGATCTGGCAAAATAAGAAAGAACCCTTTCCCCCCACCTCATATAGCACCCAAACTCCCTCCCCAACCAAGTCATAATAAAAAAAGAAAGATTTAAAATCAATGGGCAACTGGCACAACACCCACCGCCTCCACGGTGGCCGCCAAGTTTAATACTGGCCCCCCACACACACACACACATATCCCACCCAGTAGCCAGTGGTGAGCATGCAACCCGCACCCTGCAGTTAAGCGAGGTAAAAAAAAGGCTGCTGGCACACCTCCTCCTCCTCCTCGGCCAGTTGCCTTCTTTTAGATGAAATCATTCACTTGCTTGCAATTATAGTGTAGAATGAGCTGATTATCCGTGATCAGCATTCTATTATATAGCACAAGCAAGTGAATGATTTCATTCTAAAGTAGGCAACGCACGAGGAGGAGGCGCGGCTCGTTGGCTACGCCTTTTTTACTTTGCTTTAACTGCAGACTGCGGGATGATGCCACTACTGGCTACTGGGGTGTGTGTGTATGTCTGTGTGTGTGACATGTGTGGATGGGTGGGGGGCACAGTATTAAAACTTGGCTGACGGTCGGCCGTGAGAGGCAGGTGGGGTTGTGCCGGTCGCCCATTGGATTCTTTTCTTCTTTTTTTTTATTCTTTACTTGGTTGGAGTGGGAGAGGTTTGGGTCTACCTGAGTGTGGGGGAAGGGGTCTTTCTTATCTTGCCAGATCTGGGTAAGGGAGGAGGAGGGTGAGGCGATGTTAACTTTTTTTACTGTAAAGTGGCAAAAGTGCATGAATACTAATGACCATTTGAATATTTGGGCGCATGAGTTTCGAATACGAATATTCAGCGAATATCGAAAAAGGTATTCGCATAGCCCTACCCTCCATCCCTGTTTTGTGCGGGGTGAAGTAGTAGAATCATTATGCTGTATATCAGTGTTGCTTCTCTTGTGCCTATATTCTTTCCTTTGCCTGTTATGGAAGTGTCTTGATAACTCCCATTGCTGAGACCAATAAAAAAGACCTGTATCAAACTAGCTGTTTTTGTTGGAGGTGCTCCTGACGCCCTTCTTGCCATGAGGTATCATTGCTGTTCCTCTTCATTCACTATTTTAAATGGTCTATGTGCACATTGAATTTTTGTCTGAGTGCCGAGTTCTTGTTTGTTTAGGTGCAGACCATCGAATCTGTAGAAGTCCTGCTCCCAGAAGTTGTGCCAATTGCCGATAAAGCCATGTCCATTTTCCTGGCATTATTATTTAAGCCAGGCGTTGAGTTCAGAGATGTCGCTCTCTTTGATCCTGTGCCTGATTCTACTCTTTTCCTATACAGGCAGGATCACTGAGAAAGAGAGATCAATAAAAGAGAATTAATTCTGCTGGCCAGATTTGTTATGTTTTGTTTAGTTTCTTCTATAGTGTGAGAAGCTATGTCATTGGTGCCTATCTGGAGGATAACATACAGTTTATGGTCCACGTTGTGTATGCTATTTAGAATGCAGTCAGTGTCCCTCCACACAGACTTACCTGGGAGTTACCTAACAGCAACTTTTGTATGGCCGGATTGCTGAAGGTGAGACTCTACACCTCAAATAATGAAGTCTCCAACTATTATTACTTGTTTTTGGTGGTTGGTTTGTTTGTTTGCTCTTTTGGTGAAGTTTTCAATATTTTGCTGTATTGAATCCACCTGTTTCTGCCTCTCCAACATCTCTGAACTAGTTGTCAGTGGAAAGTATCTGTTTGTTGTGTGCACAGGTGTGACTGTTCCAGTAGCTGTAGGCTTTGGATCCTTGTGGTTTTGACCAGTTTCCAGCCTCCTGGTCTGTTTGTACTTTGGGATAATGGGATCTATTTGGTAAAGGACTGTTTGTTGGTGATGTTCTGTTGTGTATAATGGAGAATTGTTCTTAGATAGTTTATCTTGGTCCTTGCTGCTTAGAGCTGAGTTCTTAGTTCCCTTAGGGCAGAGCATATTGGCTGTATCTAACTCTTAGGATGTATGCTCTCGTGAAGAGTGTGCCACAGGTGTTACAGTTTATGAGCTCCATTTGAGTACAGACAGAAGTAGTATGAGGACAGAAGAAGTGTTGCAGAGAGCAGTACTAAGATCACCACCATGAAAAAGATCTTTCAAGGACTCACCTGCCTTGGAAATGTTGTTACTAAAATGAATAAGGTGTTTATCTTTTCGTTCTAACAAGGCATGAGAGGATCAATATGCACATTAAATACTGGTAAGTACTGTGCAATAGCATTCATATAGTCTGGGCCACTATCTATGTACTCTGGTTCAGGGGTAGGAACAGGGTGAAAACCATATGACTAATGGCAGTGCACTGCTGAGGTACGGTTCCATGTAATAACAGTGAAAAAAAAAACAGTGATCATCATTATAGCAAATGTATAATGGCGATCGCCTAATTAGCGACTAGCTATAACAATGAAACACAAAATAAGCTGCCTAATGCTAACATTGGAATATACTGAGAATATCTAAGCTCTCCCAAATGCTGTGACACTGAATACCTGATACACTGCTTATATCCCAATCAGGTACTCTGTCTAACTTACTTACAGTTGCAACCCAATGATGCCAAGCCAACCCCAATCATCACCTCCATCCTCTTACCAAAGTACAAATTCCCTAATACAACCACGAGAGGAGCCGTCTTGGTCTTGGTTTTCTTGCTGGTCTTTTTGGGAGTGCGTTATGGTGTGTGGCATGGTAGAACTGATCGCATTTCAGCTTCCATTCTTCAGGTCTACAGGCTTTTCTGCACTCAGCAAGGATCTGCAGCACTTTAAATAATTTAAGATTTAAAAGGAGGGGTAGTGGGAGCACACTTTCTCGATCAGTAATGGGGCATCACCTAGCAGGGTTAATTGGCACTGCTTATATCCCAATCCAGCCAGTAAATACCACTGCTGTTATCCCAATCCAGCCTTTCAGTGCCACTGCTCTTACCCCAATTCAGCCTTTTAGTGCTACAGCCGTTATCCCAATGCAGACTTTCAGTGCCAATGCTCTTATTTCAATCACCTACAAGATCACTTTGCTCTTCATTTTTAGAGCTTCGCTGTTTTGTCATGGTAACAGGTGCCATTAATGTTAGTCACTAGGTTGTAGCAGTGGGTATTGTTGGTTTTGGCATTATTTAGTCACTATTTTTTCCGCCTATTTTGTTGTTGCTATAATCACGGGATACCCTGAGGTATGAAACAGAAGTTGGGCATAGTGATGTTACCCACCAAACATCCATAGGAGAAGGTCTTGTAGTTGGTCACAACACAATATTGTCCATCAGAACTGTAGGAAACTTGAGTCATAGGAGTCGCCACTTGGTGAGCTCTGGAGTAGGGTAGAAAAGGAGGTATTCATCATTCTGCTGCTGAGTCATCAAATTTCTTCTCTTGAGGCAAAAGTGACATTTGCTTGTCAAAAGGAGATGTGACATTAATAGTATCACTAGCAAAGAGGTCATTATCAAATGTATATAACCAATCCATAGAGTTCAGAGAGTAACTGCACACAGGCTTGATTACATCAAAGATATCACATCTGCACAAATAATACTAGCCCTGTTTGACACAACAGTCAGTATGTGGGGTAATCCAGATGTCAAGTTGAGGATGAAAAATTGGCAAAGGAGGCAAGTTGATCCCTTCTCAATTGATGCTGCCCGCTAGATGACCCATGAAGTGGACATTCGCCAGCTTGTCGAAGGCTGAGGAATCTTTGTCGAAAAGTGGAAGGGATACTGTAAACGTCACATACATAGTATCAAGCATACTACATTGGTGTGTATTGTAGCAGTGTCCATGATTTGGGTGTCATGTCACATAGGCCATTTTAAAATCAGTGGCCAAAGGAAAGGACATAGTCCTAGCCATGCACCTGGTCATGCATAATAGGGTTCTACAATAGGTGTCAGACCTTCTTATACCTGCTGCATCGGTTTCGGTCCCTCTGACCATCCTCTAGGAGCCTCCTGGCAATCCCCAGGACGAGGCTTAAAATGGCCAAGTGACAAAGCATTTAGTGTAGCCAGCCCCATCCTGTGAAATTTGTTACCACCAGCTGTACAGGAGGCCCCTTCTGCTGAGGTTTTCAAGGCCAGCCTCAAGGCCTTCCTATTTAGACAGGCCTTCCTGGACTAAGTCCATTAATCTCTTAGGGCCCTTCCCTTCATGTCTGACTTTAGCTGTGTCTTGTGTCACCACAGGACACATTTGTTTCATGCTGATATTATTGTTAAATTCATTTTTAGTTTTATTTATGATATGGATAGTATATTTCAATGTACAGTGTCAGAGCCTCTGGGATTGGGCACCTGGAAAGTAAAATTTTCTTTTCCTTGCCATTTAGCCTACTTCTATCATGGATCAAATCCAAGATCTGCCCTGATTCCATATTGCAGAAGACTTTGGTAACACAATGCAAGCCGTTTAAGTGGGACATCCAGGTGGATTTTGATTTGTTCTATTTATGCAGTCTTCTCGCATAAACGAACATTGACTTTACATCTGTCAGGTGTCATCAGGCACTGTCTCCTCATTTAGTACAGCACTGTACTGTCCATGTGTATAAAGAGGGTGATGCTATACTGCATCTAATCAGCAGGTGGCAGTTGTGATTTGTGTATCTCAGGCTCGTGGGTTTTAAAACTTTATTTATTCTTTATTCAATTAAAATCAATGGTATATGTGATGTTTGTTTTGTTAGTGCTTGAACTACAAAACTTAATAAACAATTATTGAATGTTGTCATCGGCGACAGCATCACCCAGTGCTCTGAAAAATCATTAATTTTCCCTTGTTTCATTTCCTGAATCGCTTGTCTTCTTATCACAGTTTCGACATCTATCAGTTTATCCCAGCTTGTGACATGTCATTTCTGTTGGAACCACTGCATCACAGTCTGAAGACCAGTAAGTGCATCAGCAGTGGGGACTACAGTTTACTCTGAGGGACAGCCCCTCTTTGCATTCCCCTCCATGTCACTAGCCAGCGTTCTTTCTAGGAAGACGGTACAGGTGGTCAAATGACCCACTGGCCACTGAAAAGGTGGGTCATTTCATGAAAAATGTGGGTCATATTTTTTTTTTTCAAATTTAAGAATGTTATTAACGTGGAAATGTGATAATATTGAAAAATGGGTTTAGCATGCCATACTGTAACCATCATTAAAAGAATTGATGTACTGTATTACAACAAGGGCATCATATGGGGGAGTCCAGTGGCTGCTATGAAATTTTCACACATGGATAAATGAAATTATAGGCATATTTATTAGCCTCACAGTGTACTGGATATACTTTTATAAGGAAGAAATCCATCAGGGAGGTCTTAAGTGTTCACATTGGAAAACTGAGCATTTTTTTCATCAAAAAGTAACCTTCTGAGTTTAACTTTATAAGATTAATTTAAATCATTTTTGCAGAAAGAGGCACTCAGATGGAAAAAGAAAACAGCCAAGTTACTAGAGACATCCTAGGTCAGCAGATCTTAATGGAACAGAAAGGGATAATGAAGAACATAAGGTTTAACTTTAGGCATATCAAGCAGTTGGAGAAATAAAACTATTGACATTTTTGACATTATTTTGTCTTCTGGTGATCTTTACAGTAGTAAGCTGCAGTTAATGAGCTGAAATGTCAGTCAATCAGTCCAAAGTCACAGGCTGGAATTGTCTCCTTCAGTTTACGTAGGATGTTTGACTTGTGCTCTGTAAAGTTTTGCAACAATTGTAAGACTGCTCTAACCTGTTTGTATTCTTGCTGTTACTTCTATGCTTTGCTTTTATGCTGTTTGTATAGGTAATTCTTACTGTTATCTCATCCTTGTACATCATTGTTGTCATTGTTGTCTTTGCTGCATTTACTGTAACTGTACTTTCCCGGGTCATGCCTGAAAAATAGGCAGGGTTCTTGCCTAAGCACACTTACCTGGTCACCAAAAGCTAATAAATAACCCTCCTTTGCTTTTTTTCCTACAGATATTGATTGCAGAAAGGAAATCAAATTCAGCCTGGCATGGACCCTCAATAGCAATAGTCAGCAAATCATTGAATCTAGTGGCAGACAGCTTATTTCTCATGCTAGTTTTCCTAGTTCTGGGCACTGAAGTGCCTTTCACAATCAGCTGTGTGGATTGGGGTAGTTAGTGCCAATGCAGCCAATGTCAAAAGATTTGTGAAGTCTGACTTGTTATATTTGTTAAGGAGACCCCAAAGTCCTTGCATGTTGCCCCTTGGATACCCCTCCCTCACTACAAGTGACTTCAGCAGTTCCCATTCTGCTTTGGTGTGGTCTGCATCCACTAGTGGTGGTGCCACTTTTGGAAACTGTTAGCGTCTCCTCCTTGACTGTAATGACCAAGCAGCACCTGAATTTGTTCATTTCCCCAGGTTTCAAGTTCATCCCTGGAAAGACTGCTGACTGGCCTAAGACAAAGTAATCCAAAAGAGCCAACTTGTTTCTATCGTAACCTGGGAATCTGTCTTTCAAATGGCAGTTAACTGATCAATGAAACTATCCTTGATAGAAATATTTTTCCCTCCCTCAGAATGTCCAGACTTTACGCTCAACCTGTTGTAGTTTGGATCTGGGTTCTAACCCCTTTATGTGGGGTGTGTAGATGTTATCTGCCCAATCCTAGCTGAAATTGTATGAGATCCTTGAGAGGAATCTTTCCAGATCCCAAAGGAGGCAATCATTAGACCGCCCTTAAAAACCCTGCTTGGATCCCGGTACATCCAGCTAACAACCGACCTGTCTCTAACCTGCCCTTTGTGGGAAGGTTATTGAGAAGGTGGTTGCATTGCAACTGGACGATCACCTTGTAACTCATAATGTCTATGAAGCTCTTCAGTCTGGTTTCAGAAAGAGGCATAGCATAGAGACTGCCCTTGTTCAGGTATTAAATTATCTTCTAATGGCCTAGAGATCCAAAAGGCTCGTACCATCCTGGTCCTTGTCAATCTCTCAGCAGCTTTTGACACTGTGGACCATGAGGTGCTTCTGGAGACCCTGAGGTTCCTTTGTGGAATGTCTAGTACAGTCCTCAAATAGTTTTGATCATTTCTTGCAGGCAGGTCTCAGAGGGTGGTCACCAGAATTTATTCTCTCTGATGCCCTCCTCCTATCTTGCAGAGTGCCGCGGGGCTCCATATTGGTGCCCATGTTGTTACGTAGTGTATATGCTGCCACTGGGAGATATCATTTTTTATTTTATTGTAGTCTTTGGTAACCAGGTAAGGCCCACTAGGCACAAGTGCCTGTTTTCAGGGGCGACCTGGGAGCACTGGGTGGTTAAGTGACTTGCTCAGAGTCACACAGTATGCAAAGTGGAGGTTGTGAGAATCAAACTCAGGTCAGGTCTGCTGGATGTATCAAGCTCATTCACACCTCATTCCTATAACCTCTAGGCTATACTACCAGCCAGATCAGGTGTTATGGCTTGAGTTTTCACTGCTATGCAGATGATAGTCAGCTGTATATGTCCTTTGTGCCTGGACAGATTGATGCGATCTCTATGCTAAATAGCTGCCTCTCTGAGATCAAAGACTGGATGAGCTTGAGTTGGCTGAAACTAAATCTGGATAAGACTGAGGTGTTGGTTGTGGACCTGGGTCACCCAGGGGTGGGTTTGGGGCTGGGCACATGTCAAGCCTATGGCTTGATGGTGTCCAGCTCACATCCTCAGATCGGTGCATAACCTGGATGTTATTTTGATGACGGCTTGACCCTGAAATATCAGGCGTCAGCTGTGGTTAAATCCTCATTTTACCATCTGAGGAATATCACCCTGGTGAAACATCTGATTCCACTGGGCGACCTTCCAACATTGGTCCATGCCTTCATTACTACCCATCTTGACTACTGCAATGCCTCTACCTAGGGCTTTCTGGAATTGATATCTGCCACTTGCAGCTAGTGCAGAACGCTGCAGCCAGGCTGCTGACTGGTACTTCTAGGACCAGCCATATTATGCCTGTGCAGGGGAACTGCACTGGCTGCCAGTTCAGTGGTGGATCACCTAAGGTAGGCTTGCTTACCTTTAAAGTGCTACACGAACAGGGGAGCTAGAGATTCCCAGGGTTCAATTAAAACTTTGGAGCTCAGGCTTTTTCATTTGCAGCACCAACACTGTGGAATTCTTCGTTTCTCATCGGTTAAGAGAATACTCATCACAGCAGTTTTAAATCTATGTTAAAAACTTATGTATTCTCTTTGGTTTTCCAGACTGATTTTAAATAATTTATATTATTGCCTGTTTTAATATTCTGTTCATACTGTATACAGTCAGCACAGCACCTTGATTTTGGAAGGCATTATATAAATAAAGTTTTGATTGATTGATTGATGTGATGGCCCTGAAACACAAGCCTATGCTCGTCATCTGCCTGGATATCCTTATCCACATTGTGTAGATACATTGTATCCTTGGTACCAGATTTATTTTCTTTAAATCAGAGAAGCACTTCTCTAAACTCACTTGGACCATTGAGAAGTCCAGATCACTTTTTGAAACACTACACATGGCTGAGTAATTACGAAAGAACATCCATTACTATATAGGTTATCATTATAAAGTCATATTTTGACATTTTAAGGGATAACCTTTCTCCAACATCAGTTTCATTGCAAAAAAGCTAGAAGAGGGTCCAGGGTGTGATGTACAGTCTCAACAGCTTTGTAAACTGCTATCCACCTGACATCATAGACCTCCTTCACTTTTAGTGTAGGCTCTTCCAGCATTCCTTGTATTTGTTTAGTTTGTCAGCTCTCTTTGGCTGATCTTTAAAGCGTGGAAAATACCAGTTAGAACCTCCTGGTATTCTTTCAGGTAGGGACTGAGTCTGCTGTTTGTGAATTGCATAGTGCAAGTAACCCTATGAGCAACACAGTGTATAACTACTAGCACTGGGTTTTCATGTAGGATGTGCCCAATTATCCCCTCATCTGTCCCTGTCATGACCTTTGCTCCATCACTTCCCAATCCCATCACTTTTGGCTTACAAATTTTTTGTCAACTAAGAATTTCTGTAATTCGTGTAGATCCCTGCTCCAGTGGTGTTAGAGATTTGTAAGTTTTCTAGGAAATGAGTAGATGCAACAACACGTTCAGGATCAAGCACTCTAGCATACAGAACTAGTGTTTTGGGTATAGTGATGTCAGTACTCTCATCACATATTAAAGTGATGTATGGGCTACTTTCTAGTTCTTTTAATATCTCTTGCTGGATTAACAAGACTATGCATTCCAGGATGTCATTGGCTGTAGTTTCAGATGAATAAGATGTATTTTTGCTACACTCAGTTTGTCAACAGAAGGACAATCTAAACACAGAAACATAGAAAAACTCATCCTAGTGGTGGGTCAGAGCTTGTAGCTGATTGTTCCTGAAGGCACAAGCTTAGGCCCAAACCCACCTTCCCCCGGTATCATTTCATTATAGCAGGAGTTGTGACATCATTTTCTCAAGGAGGAAGGTGCATAGAGCTCATATCCTTACCAGCACAGCACATTGCACTGAAGGTAATAGCATACTCACTAACTATATATAACCAAAAATTAAAAGAAGGCTTAATGCAAGAGAAACAGGAAAGAAAACCAACACGTGGGGAATAGTGCAATGCACTGGCTGTGGGCAGCAGTCTTCTGAGAGACTTTCTGGAGGCTGCGATGCTGCCCATTTGTAGGCACTCTCTGGTCTGAGGAGGAGGTTGCTCATCTCTGGGCTACTTGGCTAGGATTTGTGAAACCTCTTCTCCCACCCAGGGACCACCAGGGCCACTGCTTCTACAACAGAGGTTGCCAAGAAGAGGAGCAGTTGGACCAAGGTGGGCTCAGGCAGGAAGAGGGTGGTGGAACAGAGGCACATTCCTCCAGTTGTACCACTTCACAATTCATCGCTCTTCTGGTGGAGAGTGGTTCCTCTATGGAGACACCTGCAGGAGACCAAGGAGGATGCTGGGAGCCTCACCAAGGAGTTCCACAGGAGGGTGGCATGGGATTCCACAGGGAAGGAAACAACTCCTGGTGGGAACTCAATCATTAGGGGTATATCTGGGGAATGAGGGGAGATGGTGGTAAGATGCCTGCCTGGCACCACGGCTTGTAGGGATAGGGAGCGAATCCTCTGGATTGCGAAGCAGCAGCATGAGGGACGGAACTGGATATCATTGTCCACCTAGGGACAAATGACCTGGCTGTGAATGGGATCAGAGCAGTGTAAGAGGAGTTTAAAGAGTTGGGGAGGGGCCTTTACCAAGTAGCACATACAGTATCCTTCTCAGAGGTGCTGCCTGCCTATGGCAAGGATGATGCTAGAGTACTCCACACTATGGGATTCAATGAATGGTTGAAAACTGGTGCAGAGCTCAGGGTTTTGCTTCATTGGGGACTGGGGTCCACCTGAGGGATACAGGCCTATACTGGCATGATGGTCTGCATCTGTCCAGGAGGAACCAGAATCCTAGGTGATAGATGTAAATACATAATTGGTAAACATTTAAACTAGCCAAGGAGGAAGCACTGAAAAGAAGCAGGAAAACCTAGTCTCCCCAGAAAACACTGTAGTTATAGAGGTAAACACCAAGGTAGAGAAGTTAATGGGAGCAGGACAGTGGTAACTGCAGAAAAGGCAGTAAGGACAGAGATGGGGCTAAAAGGGTAAGGCCATCAAAAAATGGAGGGTGATGGCACCAATGCCTGTAGTCTGTGTAACAAGCTCCCTAAACCAGTGGCCTTGATGGAAGAGGGCATCTGGATATTGTGCAGTCACAGAAACATGGTACACTGAGAACCATGGCTGGGATGTCAACATACCAGGGTACACCATCTACAGGAGGGACAGGGAGGATAAAGAGGAGGAGGAATGGCTATCCATGTAAAGGGAAGGGATCAAAGCAATGGAACTAAAGATACACATAGCATAAAGGAGGCACTGTGGGTTACCCTGGATACAGGTTATGGCACCTCAAGTTGCACAGAGGTGGTATACAGACCCCATCTCAAGAAGAGGCAATGGACAAGGAAATGATAGAAGGCATCCTTAGAATGGCAGAAAATGGGAGATATTGTTAGTGGGGAACCTGAATATGCCAGACGTTAGCTGGAGCACCCTAGCTGCAGCCACATCTAAAAGCAGGTTTATTCTCGATGCCTACCGAGGGCATGCCTCAGACAGTTAGTGGTGGTACCCACTAGGCAGGGAGCAATCTTAGACCAGGTACTGTCAAATGGGGTTGGAGAAAGATTTAGAAGTGGGTAGCCATCTGGAACAAGTGACCACCAAACTGTGGTTCATGATAAACACAGCCATAAAGTCGAGCCATATAAAAGCAAGACATTAGGAAAATGGGACAGTGCCTCAGAAAACATTAGCAAACTAGCAAGAAGCAGGGTGGAGGAACAACAGGAAAAAATCAAAACAGCCATTACAGAGGCAACAAGCCTTTGTGTGAAGCAAATCAACAAAGCAAAATGAAGAGAAAGACCACTATGGTTCTCAAAAGAGGTGGCAGGAAGGTTAAGGAGAAAAAAGTAGCATTCAGAAGTATAAGGAAGCACAGCAGAGCAGGACAGAGAACTGTACCAGTTAAAGCAGAAGGATGTGGGGAAGGAGTTAGACTAGCAAAAAGCCCAAACTGATTATAAGATAGCCAGCTCAGTTAAGAAGGGATAAAACCTTTTATAGGTACATCAGGGAGTGAAGAAGAAAGATGAAGGAAGGAAGAGTAAAGCTTACTAAAGGGAAGGGATGGTGGGCAGAGGATGACAGTGAAAAAGCAGGGATACTGAATGACTACTTCTGTTCAGCATTCACAAAAAGAAGATGAGGGAAGATACCTAAATCAAAGAATAGAAGCACTCTGGATAGGGAGGTCAATACCAGTCCATTCACAGAAGGAAGGGTTCTGAAAGAACTTAAAACTGAAGGTGGACAAAGCAATGGGGCCTGATTGGAGTCACCCAATAATTCTAAAAGAACTAAGGGTAGAAATAGGGCACCACTGACTACCCTTTTATCAAATCATGAGAGGATGGTGTGGTACGGAGGACTGAGAAGGGCAAATGTAATTCCCTTCACAAAAGTGGGAGCAAGACAGAGGCAGAAAACTACAGACCTGTTAGTTTGACCTCAGTGGTAGGGAATATGATGGAATCACTTCTAAAGGAAAGAATTGTTGAGTTCCTAGAGGCCAGTGAGGCACAGGACCCAAGACAGCATGGATTCACAGCAGGAAGGTCATGTCAGACAAATCTAATAGATTTTGTTTTGACTGGGTGCCCAATGCAGTAGACCAATGAGGAGCTGTGAACATGGCCTACCTAGACTTTGTAGGGCATTTGACACAGTCCCACACAAAAGACTAATATACAAGTTAGCCAGCCTTGAGTGGGTCCAGGTGGTACGCTGTAAAAAAATTGGCTGGACAACAGGATGCAGAGGGTAATATTAAACAGTTTACTCTGAAGAAAGGGGGGATTACTAGTTGGGTACCACAGGGTTCAGTACTGGGACCGGTCCCTTAATGTCTTTATAAGTGACATTGCAGAGGGACTAGAAGAAAAGTATGTCTCTTTGCAGACGACACAAAGATCTGCAACAGGGTTGGTACTGAAGGTGGGGTGGAGAGGATGCAAAGGGACTTGGGAAGGTTGGAAGAATGGTCAAATGTATGGCAGCTTAGATTCAATGCAAAGGAAGTGCAAGTAATGCACCTGGAAAACAAAAATCCAGGGAAGAGTATACAATGGGGGTGAGATAATAACAACAACAAATGGAAAGGGACCTGGAGGTAATCATATCAGATGAACTTAAGTGGGCAAGCAATGTGAGAAGGTGGTAAGGAGGGCTGGTGGGATACTGGAATGCAGAAGAGGCATCACCAGTAGAAAACAGGAAGTTGTTATCCTCTGTACAGACAGTTGGTGAGACCCCATCTGGTGTTCTGCATCCAGTTCTGGAGACCCCATTTCATATGACATAGACAGGATGGAACCTGTCCAGAGAAGGGCACTAGAATGGCAGGGTCTGCACCAGAAGACATAAGAAGAGCGTAGATAAAGAAGTTTAATATGTGTACACTCGAGGAGAGGAGCAAGAGGTGGGACATGATAGAAACTTCAAGTACATCAAGGAATCAACAGAGTCCAAGATGGTAGCATCTTTCATAAAAGAGATGTGCAAGAACAAGGAGGCACAATTTGAAGATAGAGGTGGACAGCTCAGAGTTGTGCATGCATGGAACAGCCTTCCTGAGGAGGTGATGGAGTTAAAAAGTGCTGGAATTCAAGAATGCATGAGACAGACATAAAGCAATTTTAGTGGAGGGTAGGAGAAAGTAGGCTGTTGGTTAACTAGGATCTGCAGCCTATGCATTAGGTAGGGAAATGGGCAGACTAGGTGGGCCAAGCGTCCTTATCTGTCGTCAAATTTATGTTTCTATGTTACAGTCAAAACTGGACAGAAATTCCATTAAACTAGTGCATTAATGCATTGGCAAGTTTTCTATAGCCATCCAATAAACACTTTTCATGGCCACTGGAACAGCTTGCTCCTTTTCAGAAATAGCTTTTCTGACACTTGCTGCAAGTCTCCTGCATATTTTCTGCAGCCAGAATATCCCTGAGGTCTGCTGAGTCAGCATGCCTAGTTAGGGTACTTGTTCTGAAATTTTCAATGCCAGCAGGCAGTGTGTTTCTTTCTTTCTACTGATGCACACAGCAAAGGCACTACATTTTTCTCTGAATTTATTTATTTATTTATTTATATTGCAATCAGTTTACAACCTTTGAGCCAGAGGCTCATTTCAAAGGTACCTAGTCAATAGAAGGGAAGATAATACAGATACAAAGACATCCTATAAGCGAGCATAAGCATAAAGAGACAAGCATAACTGGATCAAGGATACAGTATACATCGGTAGTATTATACAGTGCAGGTACAGGTACAATAGATAGGAATTATATCTCAACCACCTGTACATGGTGACCAAGCGGCCTGAAAATCATGTGCACTAGCTACGACAGTCTGGGAGGAACTTGGTTGTTCACAAGCAGCAGACTCAGAATCCATTTGTGACTGGCTGGCACTGTCATGAATAGTAACACTAGTGTTTATGCCCAATTGTTTGACAACACAGGCTCCTCCTCCTAAGACTGAACCCGCAGCTGTTAGCATTCACTAGCTGTGGTATTTTTGTTAGAAGACCCTGATGCAATACAGAGTCACTTAGGTGCAGGTGTAAACACATGTTTTATTTGCACTTGTTTCTACGCCATGATCTGATTTAAAAATGATGAACTGTCCTTATTTATAGCAGTCTGTAAATCAGTTTCAATAAAGGAGAACTTCCTTCAAATTAAGTGTCTGTCACTTTAACTTAAGATGACTGATGTTATGTAGTGATTTACTAATAAAAATAAGTCAACATCTGTGTCTGTGTCTTTTCTTTTTATACAGACATCCGTCTATGACAATGCAAACAAATATGTCAGTAGTTACTTTTTCAGTCTGGACAAGAAAGTGTAGTCCACAGATAGAGTCTGGCCCTCATACATCACTCTCCACTTAGTGATGAACAATAGACAGTCAGAGCCCTCAGTTTCTGCACTCGGCCTCACACTTTTAGACTTTTATTCCTTTTCTTGCTGTTTATGTATTTTTCTTATCTTTTTAGTCAACACTGACTTGTACAGTCTCATCTCCCTGACTTCTTGCCCAGTCTGCTATTTGAGCAATAGAGACAGTCATCCCTTCAGTTTCTGCACATCTGTCTCACACTCTCTCGATTGCTTTCCCTGCTAGATATTTATTAATTTTTAGGGCTGTGGGTGGAGCCTACAGGCTCTATTGGGATTGCTTAGTGGCTTTAAAATGGCCGATCATGGAATTTCATTGGACTTTTGGTATCCTTCCAAAAGTCCAGCTGAGCTAAAACCCTCCACCACGACTGGCCACTATGGAATAACAGACACACTATTTCAACTGTTACTTCCACATTCCATGGCACAGTTCTGCTGTCACCATCATGCTGTGAATGGCAAAATGCCATTCACCACAACTCTTGCATGTGCAAGTGCCCCATGCATAGTTGTGTTGCCACTACCTTCTCCGAACATTCTGTGCCTCCCCTCAACTAATGTGACACATTGGAGCCCACACCAGTGTGCCAAAATAAAAATAATTTTATCCCTCACCACCAGCTCTGCAGCATTCTGTGCCCCCACAACTTATGTGGCATACTAGAGCCCACCCCAGAGTGCCCAAAGAATAATCATTTTACCTGCCAACATTAGGGTGCCCAAGCCCCGTGTCGGCAATATGTGGAACCCCCAACACCACCCATGTGGCACACTGGAAGCCCACCCCAATATGCTTAACTCTTTCTTTCTTCTCCTGCCAACACTGGGATGCCTAATCCCCATGTTGGCATCATATACCACCCCATCACATGGCACACTGGGAGCTCACCCCAGTGTGCCCAAATGTTTTTTTTCTGTAAAAAAGAAAACAGTCCCTTGTCATTGTGTTTTTTTCCTGAAAAAGGAAATGGACCCTTTTTATTGCTGCAGTCCCCTCCTCCTTCCCGATCTCCCACTGAGCACCCACCTCCGTGCCCCCCTTACCCTATACCTACCTTTGGAGGTCAGCTCTTCCTTCTTCTCTGGACTGGGACACTTCTGTTCTCTTCAAAGCCAAACTGTGAACTGAAGAGTCAAAGGTAAGTACTATAGTGCTATAATGCCATTCTGTGTGATTTTCAATGTATGCTGACAAATCAGCCATTTTTAAGGAATTCTTGACCCCAAATTTTCATCATGGGGTTCTTTGGGCCACCTCATGAAAACTGTCACTGTCATTTTGTTACTCTGTCCTGAAAGAGTGATTTTGTGATCAATACACAAAGTCACCTTTGGGACTGATTCGTGAAATGACAGTGCCACTGTTCATGAGGTGGGGTCCCAACAAGTCCATGTTGCAAATTTGGTGAAAAAATTTTAAAAATGACTGCATTATACTAAGACTCATACTAAGAATCAACAGGTTGTAGAAGGTCAACAGACCCATAAAGCCCCTAAACTACATATGGCTTAAGGCACTCGGGTTTGACAACAAGTACATATCAAGCCTATTTTCAAATGTGTTTTATTTGTACTAACAACAGTTTCAAAGTAAACTGTTCCACAGTTTGATCTCTTTGTGAAAAGTAGGAAGCCCTTTTTGTGTTCTAAATTTACATCTAATAATTGAAGTGGATGACCTCTGGTATTATTATTAAGTTGTTTAAACTCTAATTCACATTCGATTAGTAAATTGATATAAATAATAATATCCCAAGAAAATGACAAGTCACCCTAAGACGCCTCTGTTCTAAGGACATTAAATTGAGTTTCTGAGTCTGCTTTCAAAGAGGCGATTTATCAGAAAAAAGGACTTAGTAATTCTTCTTCGTTATGAGTGTGTGTTACGCAATTTCTATGCATGCTCTCTACTTCACCAATCTTCAATATTTTCTCCACATTTTCAACATTGCCATTTTGCACACCTCCTTCAAAACAGTACAGCTGTCATTTTCACATCCTGCCCCAAATGTGTTTCAAGACCTGTGGAACAGAATAGTGCATTCACTTTGTGAAATCACCTTGAGACAAATGACCAAAATGACACTGGCACTCTTCATGAGGATAGGTCCCAAAAGGCATGTTAAAAATCTGGTGCAACACCTGCAAAAATGGCCAGCTTACACCCAGGCATTGAACACTTTCTATGCACATGTGTAACTTTAGTCACTTGGTAGATTTTCACAGCCGTATCAGCTCTGGCTAGAGTTTGTTTTTATTATATCACTTTTTGTCTTTTGACTTAAGGCTGTCCACCAAGCGTGAACAACTGGAGATGACAGTACCCACACAATTGCCCCTCACACACTTCTTAATGATATTCACTGGCTGTTGGTATTTTTTATTTATATTTTTTTTTATTCAAACTGCAAACAGTGACTTAAATACACTTACTCACTGCTGGCTAAGAGATCAAGAAGATCAGCACCACACAATAAGATGTTCGGATATAGTTGTTGTAGTGTACACCCACAGTAAAAGTCCTACTCATAAAATTCTGTAACATATTCCTTTATCTTTGGTAAAGTAAGTGCTGCCTAAAGGCTTAGTTCTCAGCCTGACAAAACATGTAAGTGGATTCAAACAACTGACTAGCAATCAAACAAAGAGATGGTTTTCCTTGTGCCTCGGTAATTTTAATTTGCTTGTATTTAGATTTTATGACTGCTAGTATTTTAATTTCCCACTTGCTTCCTCGAGCTCTCAACTATCTAATTAGGTTAGGGAATGTTTAAACTAATCAACAAATAACAAAACTGCCACAGGCTGCCACCCACAGAAATCTGCCCTGAGAGATTAGTTTTCAACTTCAAAGTACTGTAATTGCTCTTTCTGTTCTGCTGATTTCTGCTTGTAAGTTTGTTGAGGCAGAGGCCCAACCCCAACAACTCTGCCACTTGCAGTGACTGTAAGGCTGCAGTCTCCTCCCTCTCAATTTCAAAATGTTGTTATTTATATGTAACCCACCTGCAATGGGGGTTCGCAAAGTCTTCCAGTAGCTTGCTTGATAGAAGGCTTTCTTAGAATGTCAGAAAAAGGAGATATTGTTGATGGGGACCTGAATATGCCAGATGTTAACTGGAGCACCTTTGCTGCAAGCAAATCCAAGAGCAGGGTCATTCTGGATGCCTCTACAGGGGGCATGCCTCAGACAGCTAGTATTGGAACCCACTCAGGAAGGAGCAGTCTTAGACCTGGTACTCTCAAATGGGGACAGAGAAAGAATCTCAGATTTAGAAGTGGGCAGCCATCTTGGAACAAGCAACCACCAAACAGTGTGGTTCACGATAAACACAGCCATACAATCAAGCCATACAAAGGCAAGAGTACTGGACTTTAGGAAGGCTGACTTTGGGAAATGAGAGAGGCCAGAAAAGCACTAGCAAACAGGCAAGAAGGAGGGTGGATGAACAATGGGGAGTGAACAAAACAGCCATCACAGAGGCAACAAGCCTTTGTGTAAAGCAAATCAATAAAACACGATGAAGGAAAAACCCTATGGTTCTCAAAAGAGGTGGCAGGAAGGTTAAGGAGAAAAGGACAGCATTCAGGAACTATAAGGAAACACAGAAGGAGCAGGACAGAGAACTATATCAGTTAAAGCAGAAAGAGGCTGGGAAGGCAGTCAGAATAGCAAAGGTCCAAACCGAGGAAAGGATAGCCAATTCTGTTAAGAAGGGGATAAGACCTTTATAGGTACATTAGGGAGCGAAGAAATACCAAAGGAGGGATACTGAAGCTTAATAAAGGGAGGGAATGTGGGTAGAGGGTGACAGCGAAAAAGCAGGGATACTGAATGAATATTTCTGCTCAGTATTCACAAAGGAAGAGGAGGGAGTTACCTAAACCAAACAAGAGAAACACTCTGAAGATGGGGGTCGATACCAGTCCATTTACAGAAGAAAGGGTTCTGAAAGAACTAATAAAATTGAAGGTGGACAAAGCAATGGAGCCTGATGGGATTCACCCAAGAATTCTAAAGAACTAAGGGTAGAACTACTAACACCGCTGACTTATCTCTTTGACAAATCATGGGAGGATGGGTGGTACCGAGGACTGGAGGAGGGCAGATGTGATCCTCTTCACAAAGTGGGAGCAGGACAGAGGCAGGAAACTACAGACCAGTTAGTTTGACCTCAGTGATAGGGAAAATGATGGAATCACTTCTGAAGGAAATAATTGTTGAGTACCTAGAGGCCAGTGGGCACAGGACCCAAGGCAGCATGGATACACGATGGGAAGGTCGTGTTAGACGAATCTAATAGATTTCTTTGACTGGGTGACCAAAGTAGTAGACCAGGGAGGGGCTGTGGACATGGCCTACCTAGATTTTAGCAAGGCATTTGATACAGTCCCACACAAAAGATTAATATACAAGATAGCCAGCCTTGGAGTGGGTCCCAAGGTGGTAGCCTGGATAAAAAATTGGCTAGACAACAGGAAGCAAAGGGTAGTAGTAAATGGAGTACTCAGTGAAGAAAGGAGGGTTACTAGCAGGCAACGCAGCATTGCTCAGTACTGAGACTGGTCCTTTTAATGTCTTTATAAGTGACATTACAGAAGAACTGGAAGGAAAAGTATGTCTCTTTGTAGATGACACAAAGATCTGCAACAGGGTTGATACACAAGATGGAGTGGAAAGGATGAGAAGGGAATTGGCAAGGTTGGAGGAATGGTCAAATGTATGGCAGCTCAGATTCAATGCAAAGAAGTGCAAGGTAATGTACATGGAAACAAAACCCAGGGAAGTGTACACAATGGGGGTGAGATACTGACAACAGTAAAAATAGAAAGGGACCTGGGGATAATTATATCAGATGACCTAAAGGTGGGCAAGCAATGTGAGAAGGCAGTAAGGAAGGCTGGAGGATACTGGGATGCACAGGAAGAGGCATCAATAGTAGAAAACAGGAAGTTGTTATCCCTCTGTACAGACAGCTGGTGAGACCACATCTGGAGTACTGTGTGCAGTTCTGGAGACCCCATCTCCTCAAAGACATAGACAGAGTGGAGGCTGTCCAGAGGAGGGACTAAAATGGTGCAGGTTCTGCACCAGAACACATCTGAAGAAAGACTAAAGGAGCTTAATATGTATACCCTTGAGGAAAGAAGGAGAGAGGTGACATGATAGAAACTTTCAAGTACCTCAATGGAATCAACAAAGTCCAAGAAGGTAGCATTTTTCAGAAAAGAGATGTGCAATAACAAGGGGCACAATTTGAAGATAGAGGGGGACGGATCAGAGGTAATGTGAGGAAGTATTTTTCACAGAGAGGGTTGTGGATGCATGGAACAGCCTCCTGAGGAGGTTGTGGAGTCAAGAACAGTGGGGAATTCAAGAATGCATGGGACAGGCATAAGGCAGTCCTAGTGGGGGTAGGAGGAAGTAAGCTGTTGGTTAACTAGGATCCGCAGCTTATCTGTTAGGTAGGAAAATGGGCAGACTAGGTGGGCCAAGCGGTCCTTATCTGCCGTCAAATTCTATGTTTCTATGCTTGAATGCTCCAAGCCTGGATGATGTTCGGCATCTAGGCGTTTATCTATGAGTGCTTTTGAGCCTCTGGTACTGTCTCTAAAGAGTTGTCTGCCTGCAGACATAATTAATTTGGATGGGGGTCTGTGTGTTTCCTGCTTGAGTCCCACTCGAGCTGCTGCCAATCACCTGTTTCTGCCATCACTAAGTGGGCAGAGTGAGCACTTTTCAAAGATATAACTATTTGCCAGACATCATTTAGAGTAATAAAGAAAATACAGTTTGTCTAACCTGCTTTTCTTTGCAATCAGAACTGGTGTTTGCCTAGTCCCCATTCTAGTTTTGAACTGCTGAACTGGACCAATCAGGGTGGGGTACCTTTGAAATGGAGCCTGCTGCTGGCAAATCAGAACTTGGACTCTCATTGTGGAGCCATCCACCTATGTACTGTATGGCCAATGCTTCTGGGAATTGTAGTTTGGACTTCAGTGTCTTTTTCCACTAACAGAGGGAGTTTACTATGAGTGACAGCAAAACCAGCCAACTGACTGGGAGGAACTCAAAGGAAATGCCCGGCCTCTTCTACTGGAAAGATCAGATGAGTTGTGACTGTGAAGAGGGAAGGAGCTCTGGGCAGCTGCGCTGTTGAGTTTTCGCAAGGAAGCTAGTGTGGGGCCCTAAAGTTCGGCCTACAACTGTTTGTGAGTGCCAGTGTGGACTGAATCAGAGTTGGAAGGAGAAAGAAGCACCAGAAGTGAGGAAACCAGGCTCACCCTGTAGAAGACTGGAGAAATTGCTGAATCGCGTTCGTCTGTCAGGAACTGAATCTGCTTGTGTTCTCCCAGGTATTGTGCAGTAATTGTGATTGGGATAGAGAAGCAGCCTGCCTGGTATAGTACTTTCCTTTTACATATAAATGTGTAGTGCTTGTGGGGAATCGCGTTTCAAACCTCGGTACAGTGAATACAGTGCATGAAGCTGGAAGTAAACCCAGCTAATCCAAACTACATCCATTTGCTCTAAACTGCAGTGGGGTCCAGTCACTAGGACCTTGTCCACATGGTCTGCTCCTCCTGGCAATCCAGGGACAATCTGCCTTCCATTCAGTTTCAGCATTGAATTTGTGAGTACAAATCAGGGTAGCTCCTGCCATCATCTAATTACAAGTGTTCCATCTGATTACTTTACCTTTCTTTCTTCACGAACTGAGCCTACCAGCTCCGGATTACAAAGTGGGTATTGTGCATGCATTTTCCATTCTCAGGGCCCCAACCAGCTGCACCAAAATAGGCTAGCCTCTTATTACCTGGGTACCCAGTAAGAGTGACATTTGGGACTCTGAAATATGTGCATAGTACTGTGATTATTAATGTGACTGAATCAATTAACCTGATTTCCCCTGTCCTTGTTACTATCCCTTAAATAAATCAGATTTGGTTGTTTAGCAAGTTACTCTGCTTGAACTGTGTGTCTATGTTGAATTACTGTACAGTGGTTATTGTATAACTGCATCTTACTTTACAGGGGTCCCCAGAGTCAAGCTGATTGAACCAGTCCTGGGGTAAGTGTATACTGCAAGGGTACTGTGATTGATTTGTGTGGGCCACTAGTGGGAAGAAGAGGGGGTTGCAGTGACCCAGAGGGCTGTGACCAAGTCATATCAGGCTGTCTTAACCCCGACCTCTGGGTGGAGGCACCGCCATCGGATCCAGGCCCCTCAACCTGTTAGTGGCAAATCAGGCAGGAGTAGTAGCCCTTGGGATAGCGCCACCTAGGGGTTACATATAAATCATTATTTTGTCTTCCTTTCACACTGCTGCCTCAAGTATACTGTCTGATTTGTTTTAAGTACTAGTAGCACTGATATGATGAAGAGAATTCCATGCCGATTTCAGTCACTGAGTATAGTATGCACGATTGCTGCTCACTCACTTAAGTGAAGTACGCATTCAACTGTTCCTCTGAGAAAATGCACATTCTATACTATGATCTGTACCATGTGATGCATCTCTGTGCATATCACATGGTACAGATCGAGCACCCACCCTGCATCCCTGATCAGCCATTCTGTGACAGAAAATAATATGAAATGCCTGCCTCCAATGACTGTAGCACCACAGACATCCAAAGACCTGCCAGTCAAAGCAGATAGTGTCAATCATTTCCCTTTCCCTGCTGACACAAAAAGTACTGTACATAAAGGGTTGTCTCCTATTCTCCTGACCTTGTTTTAGTCACAAAATAATTTAAAAAAGATAATCTTCTCCACAACTTCATAGTCTGCAAGCAGCTCAGCTCGGCTCTCATGCATGGTGCAGACAGCTAGTTGTTACTGTATAAATTAATCTCTTTTGCCTCAGAGACCAGGAAAGCTCTATCTGAAATTATGTGTCATATAAAATGGCTAGCTCACTGCTAAATAGTGAATCATCCTGTGGCCACTTAGAAAGAATGGAGGAATGCTGTCTAACTTGTAATAACTAGCTATTATCACAGGCAGCACACCGCAAATCAGCTTCCCAGACAATGTCTGTTCCAAAACAGATTTTCAGTAATGAATCTGTCTGCACCTGTCTGTTCCATGATTGAAGTGAGCAGAGCCATATACTAACGTGACTGAGAACATTAATTTTCTAAAATTATTTTGCAGCTAAATGAGTCACTCTGCCAGAGATCATGACAACTGTGCAGGTAATAGTTACGGTATCTCAATGGATGGTCCAGAGTTCTCAGCAGCTGTCTCAGCCTGGAAACACAGTAAATGTGTCTGACATGCCCCCAAGGGCGTTCTTCACTAGCCAGTCTCAGGGAATAAAATAGTTGATTTCACACACCAAGGGTGTTCTTCACTGCCACTCCTCATTTGGAGAACACTCTGAGAGACACGCTCCCAAAGGACATTTTTCACATGCAGTCTTCCCTTTTCAGCATCGGAACATGCTCCCTAGGATGACCAAGTCTCACTTTTTATGGAGTTAAACATCGCACACCATGCACATTCATGGCAATTAAAGATGAAGGGTATGGCTCAAGACTCATGCAGCTCTGTGAAGCTTGGTCAGACTTGTCATTGGGCACACCACTGGTGCTCTCCGCAGCCTGAAATGAACACAGCACTAGCCCTACAAGCCACTGCAACTACCTCTTCATCTGATAAATCACCTCCTGCGGGCTCATGGGTGTCCATCTCCAAAATGCACTGAAAGATGTGCTGTCCATAAATGATGGCACAGAAACACCTCCCAGACCTGAATTTAGATTTGAAAACTGCTCAGGTGTGCATCCTGAAAATTCAGCTTTTCAAAACAGTGCTGTATGTTTACATCATTACGCTGCACCAGGCTATGTGTAACATGTAGATTGCCCAGAAAATTAACCTGATGTGTGATCTCTGCAGCATGGGCACTGCTTCCTTCATCAATAGTTTTGATGACTTTTCCAGCGACCAGTAATCTGTAATGGCCTTTCTGGTTTTTATCACCTCCATGTCCATTGGTTGCAGAATGCTGGTGATGTTGGGGAGGAAATGCCAGGGATATGTTGCGGAGCCTTCTGCACAGATAATGCGGGACAGCACTGCAGATATGGGACCCTTTGTAAGCACACTCTTGAACCAGACCATCAGGGCATCCTCCACAGCTGAGTCCTTGCCATCCCGCTCCATTTACCCGTGGACCACCCTTCACTCAGCCAGAATAGCATCTCAGCTTCTGCTGATAGAAACATAGAAATTTTCAACAGATAAGGACTGTTAGGCTCATCCAGTCTGCCAATATACCCTACACTTAATCCATCTGGCTTGACTTTGGATGATTTTAAATTGTGTGCAACAGCAGACAAAGAGCAGATAGTATTCACTAATGTCTCAAGAGACTTAACAGGATAGCTCGTTTCGTTGAATGCCATGTTTTCAGTGAAATGATAGTTTAGTGTTACAGTGCACTTTTATGATGTTGTCTATCAATTGTGGAACCAGTTAACACTAATTGTTGACTGATGAAGTGATAGGCATCACATTCTGAGACAGTCAGCACACAGTACTAGGCCACTTATTGTCCCGTTAAGCCGATGTACAGTCCTGACACTGTCTCGCCAAACCATTAATTATTTAATTGATTTCAACAGCTGTAATTATTTTCCACAGCAGGCATCCCAGTAAAGAGTCCATCTCACTTAACTGTGTCCTGCTTATTTGTTGCAGACTGTAGTAGTGAGAAAAAATTCCATAAGCAGAACAAAGAATTTCACTGCCTACGTGTTGCTCTGAGGCTTCTTTATTATTTTTGAAAATCAAGTCATTAAGCTTGTTTGGGGTCTCATTGAATAAATGTGCAATATCGTATTGTACACCATGAAACTTTTCCTTGGGAAATACCATCCAGACCATGTAACATGGGCTGCATCACATTCTGACCTAAGTGATCATTGACATTTTTGGTTTGACTCTGAACTTTTTGCCAAATTGGCTTGGTTCCAGATTGATATTCCTGTGCCAAATAATCCTGTAACAGTGCCTGTTGCACCCGCCACATCTGTGACTCCCCTGGCCCACTTTGGACATTGTATGTGGAACACCAGTCAGTGTTCCATAGTGTTGGCCCAGCTACAGGGTCTTGTGCATGTGCTTGATATACTGCTATTAAATCTAATAACATTATAGTATGAAACTTGAGAAGAAGGAACAGTGACCAAACTCAGCCATGTTCCAGTGGGTGAAGTTCAAAATAACAGGAACATGCATAAATTGAACATTAACGATGAGAATCTTAGAAAGAGAAGTTGTGCCAGGCCACTGGGTGGGCCTGACTCCAGAGTTAGACTTCTTAAAGGGTCATTCATTTCTTCTGGAAGTACTGTAAGGAAAAGAACAGCAGTGATAATGGAATGGTTGGAACAAAATTGGTGCATGGTGGTATTAAGAAATCTGGTGCAAAGTCTGGATTCATCATGGCTATAAGGTTGTAAAGACCTGTATGTTGCTGTTGAACTTGTTGCATGCGCAAGCTCCATTAGTGAAAATACAGGTATTGGGCCAGCCTTGGAAAGTTCCTTTGGAAAGGTAGGGCCACTGGGATCTGTTGTCCATTCAAATTGTCAGTCATCCACTCTATTTGTAGAGTGGATTGGTCTGGAGATACAACCATGGTATTCAGGTGGGCCTCTTTTCCTCCACAAACAGTGACAATTGTAGGTGGAAGGTCGATGGCTACACCCTTAGTCGGGTGGTGGGTGGTAGAGACCAGAAGGAAGTAATTGATATCTCAAGGGTTCCAAAATGGAGTTTTCAGTCCACCTAGAAGTCATTTCTTGGAGACTTCTTGTGCGCTTGCCAGAGGTATGGCATAATGTAGATGAAACAAATCACCATGTTCTGAAAAGGAGAAAACAGAAAGCTAAACTCACAGGTCTCTCTCCACTGGCTGGGGAAGGAGCTTTAATCATCTTGCACAGTTTCAGTTGATTGGCATGGTACCAATTGTTGACTGGCTTCTTCGGCCTGTGATCCGCACTTGATACACAGCAGTGCTCAATTTGTTGATGATGTCATGGGGTCCATCCATATATTTGTAAACGGGTGGAAGGGGCTAAGAATTTGTGTACCATTATTTGATCTCCTATTTACCAATCGACTTCTTTGACTTTTTGTCAAAGTACATTTTGGACTGTTGCTGTGGCAAGGCAGCTGAGATTGTGGTGATCTGACTGCTTCAACGGGCTTTCTCAGGCTGAAATCTAATTGATTGGATGGAGGAAGTAGCTGCACACTGAGCTTGAGGAGTACTCAGCAGGGGCCTGACACATTATCTTATAATTTAGAATCGGTAAACCATTGTTACCTGTGTTTTGGATAAGTGCAACTATCTGTGTGACTATTGCTGTTCAGAACACCCACTGAGTGCTTTATATTTTATAGTTTGCTCACCAGTAGCTGCTGTTCCACATTGCACTGCTTGCACTGTTTGTATGATCACATCCTTTCTGGACCATCTTGTGCTACAGTATATTCCCTGGCCTTGCTTTGTCCTCTATGTTTCCCCACAATAAATACAAGATTACAAAGACAACAGCATAATAACATGTCCCCATTACAAGAATTTCCAATTAATATAAAAAGGGCTGTAGCAGACAATCCAAAATCACTGAGCATCTGATGCCATGTGTTAAGACATCAACTCCACGTTAAGAGCTGCATCACAAGGTGATCTGTCACAAAGGTGGGATTTGCATGCTGAGATACTGATAGATAGATAGATAGATAGATAGATAGATAGATAGATAGATAGATAGATAGATAGATAGATATTTTATTTATAAAGCGCCTATTTCCATAGACTCTGGGCACTGGACAAACAATTCAATAACAAAATACATAAAGGCAGCAGCTTAAACACAGACTAAAATTCTATCCCATCCATTAAAACCAATCAGTCATTAAAAGCCTGCTGGAACAGATACGTTTTAATGCTTTCTTAAAAGGCTTCACCGAGGGTCCTCCCTTTAATAATCAGGCAAGGAGTTCCACAGAGGGCCACCGAAAAAGCCCTATCTCCAGAATGCTGCAGCCTCACTCTGGGAACTCCAAGGAGGCTCCCCCAGCAGAACGGAGTGCCCAGGATGGACGGTAGGGGACAAGAAGATCTTGCAGATAGACAGGTCCCCTTTGTGTAGGGAATTATAGGACAAGCCCTACCTAGAAGACAATCCTCCATCTGACTGGTAGCCAGTGCAGTCCTGGAGGACTGGGGTGATATGATCTACCTATCTCACCCCGTCAGATCTTGCCAACCGCATTCTGAACCAGCTACAGCCTGCGGAGGTTGCCCCAGATAACCCTAGGTACAGGGCATTACATTAGTCTAGTCTGGAAGTGACAAAAGCATGTACAAGAGTGGTCAGATCCTCCGTCGGGATCAGGGCTCGAATCGGGCAATGTGCCTTAGATGATAAAATCCATTTCTGATGACGGCCGATACCTGAGCATCAAGCATCAAGCCATTATCAAGGATCATGCCCAAATCCTTCACCTGACTAGATGGAGTAAGGAACACCCCCAACACAAGGTCAGGGGTAGCCCTCATAGCGCCTTCTGCCCCAATGAACTGGATCCACAACAAGTACTCTGTCTTGTCTGGGTTGAGCCTGCCAGTTCTGAGTCATCCAAGCCTGGATTTCATCAAGACAGCTATTAAATACAGAGTTCGACAACCCGGGTATTGGGCGGCACAGGACCCAGGTACAGCTGGGTGTCATCTGCATAGCAGTGAAAAACAGCCTGTACCGCTGGTAATGTCCCCAGTGGCAGCATGTACACCGTGAACAACAAGGGCACCAAGACTGAATCTTATGGTAAACATAGAAACATAGATAGAAACATAGACTTTGATTGTAGATAAGGACCGCTTGGCCCACCTAGTCTGCCCATTTCCCTACCTACAGGATAAGCCGCAGATCCTAGTTAACCAACAGCCTATTTCTTCCTACCTACCACAAGAATTACATTATGTCTGTCCCATGAATTCTTGAATTCTCCGACAGTTTTAGACCCCACAACCTCCTCAGAAAGGCTGTTCCATGCGTCCACCACCTCTCTGTGAAAAATACTTCCTCACATTGCCCCTGAACTGCCCCCTCTCTATCTTTAAATTGTGTCCCCTTGTTCTTGCACGTCTCTTTTTCTGAAAGATGCTACCCTCTTGGACTTTGTTGATTCCACTGAGGTACTTAAAGTTTCTATTATGTCCTCTCTCTCCTTTCCTATTAAGCTCCTTTTAGTGTCTCCTCGTATGGCTTCTCTTGCAGACCCTGCACCATTTTAGTTGCCTCCTCTGTACTGCCTCTCTCCTGTCTATGTCCTTGGGAGATGGGGTCTCCAGAACTGGACGCAGTACTCCAGATGGGGCCTCACCAACTGTCTGTACAGAGGGATAACAACTTCCTGTTTTCTGCTGGTGATGCCTTCCCTATGCATCCCAGTATACCCCCCAGCCCTCCCTACTGCCTTCTCACATTGCTTGCTAACCTTAAGGTCCTCTGATATGATTACCCCAGGTCCCTTTCCATTTTTGTTGTTGTTACTACCTCTCCCCCATTGTGTAATCCTCCCTGGGTTTTTGTTTCCCAGGTGCATTATTTTGCACTTCTTGCATTGAATCCAAGCTCCCATACTTCTGACCATTCCTCCAACCTTGCCAAGTCCCTTTTCTCGTCCTTCCATGCCTCCTTGTGTATCAATCCTGTTGCAGATCTTTGTGTCATCTGCAAAGAGGCATACTTTTCCTTCCAGTCCCTCTGCAATGTCACTTATAAAGACATTAAAAGGACTGAACCCAGTACTGAACCCTGCGGTATCCCACTAGTAATCCCTCTTTCTTCAGAGTGGACTCCATTAACAATTACCTTCTTTGTCCTGTTGTTCAGTCAATGTTTTACCCAGGCTACCACCCTATGACCCACCAAGGCTGGTTAATTTGACTATTAATCTTTTGTGTGGGACTGTGTCAAATGCCTTGCTAAAGTCTGGGTAGGCCATGTCCACAGCCCTCCTGGTCTACTACTTTGGTCACCCAGTCAAAGAAATCAATTAGATTCTGCCTGACATGACCTTCCTGCTGTGAACCCATGCTGCCTTGGGTCCTGTGCCCCACTGGCCTCTAGGTACTCAACCATTCTTTCCTTCAGAAGTGATTCCATCATTTTCCCTACCACAGAGGTCAAACTGACAGGTCTGCAGTTTCCTGCCTCTGTCTTGGTCCCACTTTTGTGAAGGGGAATCACATCCGCCTTCCTCCAGTCCTCAGATACCACACCATCCACCCATGATTTGTTAAAAGGGTAGTCAGTGGTTTCACTAGTTCTCCCTTAATTCTTTTAGAATTCTGGGGTGAATTCCATCAGGCCCCATTGCTTTGTCCACCTTCAGTTTTAGGAGTTCTTTCAGAATCCTTTCTTCTGTGAAAGGACTGGGATTGACCCCTATCAAGAGTGCTTCTGTTAAATGGATTAGGCACATCCCTCCTCTTTGTGAATACTGAGCATAAATAATTGTTCAGTATCCCTGCTTTTTCACTGTCCCTCTCTGCCCACCCACCGTCTATTCTATTCAGCCTCACTATCCCTTCCTTTGTCTTTCCTGCGCTCCTGATGTACCTATAAAAGGTTTTATCCCTTCTTAACTGAGTTGGCTAGCTTTTCCTCAGTTTGGACCTTTGCTATTCTGACTTTCCTCCCTGCTTCCTTCTGCCTTAACTGGTACAGCTCTCTGTCCTGCTCCTTCTGTGTTTCCTTATACTTCCTGAATGCTATTTTTTCTCCCTGACTTTCCCCGCCACTCTTTTGAGAACCATAGTGGCTTTTTCTTTCATTTTGATTTGTTTATTTGCTTCACACAAAGGATTGTTGCCTGTGATGACAGTTTTGATATTTCCCCATTGTTGCTCCACCCTCCTTCTAGTCTGTTTGCTAGTGCTTTTCTAAGGCACTCTCCCATCTTGCCAAAGTCAGCCCTCCTGAAGTCCAGTACCCTCACTTTTGTATGGCTTGGCTCTGTAGCTGAGTTTAACGTGAACCACACTGTTTGATGGTCACTTGTTCCCAGATGGCAACCCACTTCTAGATCTGAGATCCTCTCACTGTCCCCATTTGAGAGTACGAGGTCTAAGATTGCTCCCTCATGAGTGGGTTCTGAAACTAGCTGTCTGAGGTGTGCTACCTGTAGGACATCGAGAATGGCCCTGCTCTTGGATGTGGCTGCAGCAAATGTGGTCCAGTTAACATCTGGCATATTCAGGTCTCCTATCAACAGTATCTCCCTTTCTCTGCCATCCTAAGAATGCCATCTATCATATCCTTGTCCATTCCCTCCCTCTGACATGGGGGTGTACACAACCCTGTGCAAATTGTGGTGCCATTTCCAGTCTCTAAGGTGACCCACAGTGCCTCCTCTCCTCTCTGTTTACTCTTTTGTTCAGTTGCTTTATCCTTCCTTTACATAGAGAGCTTCTCCCTCTTCTCCCTCCTGTCTCTCCTGTAGGTTATGTACCCTGGTATGTTAACATCCCAGTAATGGTTCTCTGTGTACCATGTTTCTGTGACTCCACGATATCCAGGCATCCCTCTTCCATCAAGACCACCAGTTCAGGGAGCTTGTTGCCCAGACTACAGGCATTGGTACTCATTACCCTCCATTTCCTGATGGCCTTACTCCTTTTGCCCCATCCCTGTCCTCTTGCCTTTGTCACTTTCTCCATTTACCCCTGCCCTTCTCCCTATCGACATCTCTATCTTGGTGTTTGCCTCACTTACTACCGAGAATTTTTGGGGGCTAGGATTTCCTGCTCCTTTCCAGTGCCTCCCCTTGGCTAGTTTAAATGCTTGCCAAAGAAGCATTTAAACCTATCACCTAGGATCCTGGTTCCCTCCTGGACAGATTCAACCCATCATACCAGTATAGGCTTGCATCGCTTCAGGTGGACCCCAGTCCCAATGGAGCAAAATCCCTGAGCTCTGCACTAGTTTTTCAACCACTGATTGAATCCCATGGAGGAGCACCCTAGCTCTCTCCTACGCCATAGACAGGCAGCACCTCCAAAAAGGTTACAATGCATGCTACTTGTTCTAAGGCCCCTCCCCAATTCCACAAACTCTTCCTGCACTGCTCTTGTCCCTTTCTTAGCCAGGTCATTTGTCTCTAGGTGGACAATGACATCCAGCTCCCTCCCGTGTAGCTGCTCCGGTGATCCTGAGGATTCGCTCCTGTCCCTCCAAGCCATGGCACAAGGCAGGCACCTTACCTCCTCTCCCTTTCTCCCCAGTTCCACCTTCCTAACAATGGAGTCCCCCACCAGAGTTGTTTCCTTCCCTGTGGGGTCCCATGCCACCCTCCTGTGGGTCTCCTTTGTGGAGGTTCCCAGCATCCTCTTGGTCTCCACTGTGGGTGCCTCCATAGAGGAACCACACTTTGCCATAATGGCATAGGAATTTTGGAGAGGTACAACTGGAGGGATGTGTCTCTGTTCCACCACCCTCACCCTCAATGAGCCCATTGTGGTCCAAACGCTTCTCTTTCTTGGCAACCTCTGTGGCAACGGCAGTGGCCCTGGTGGTCCCTGGATGGAAGAGGAGGTCCCACAAATCCTGGCCAACTCAGTCTGGAGATGAGCAACCTCCTTCCTCAGCCCAGAGAGGTGCCTGCAGATGGGACAACACTGCATCCTCCAGAACGTCTCCCCAGAAGACTGCTGCTCCACAGCAACTGCACAGCACCACTTCCATCTTGTCTTATTTCTGGCCCCTTCACTGTTGTTTGCAATCCTTACTCTTTCCTCTATTTTTTTTCTTCTCTCTCCTCTTACTACTGCCTCTGTGCCTTTAAGCTCCTGATCATCCTGTTCTGAGACAAGAAGATCCTATATTTCTCAGTAGACCCCTTACTTGCTCAGAGGCAGCCCTCCAGCAGCTGGGGGTGGAGAGCTACTTTGCCATTCTAGGATGGTGAATCTTTGGTGGCTCTGTGATCACTCACTTCCTGCTCCCAAACAGGAAGTTCCTGTTGTCAGTTAAATCCTGTGCCTATAAAAGTAGAACTAGCTTTGGGTGGGAAGGAGGGCAATATAGTCCCAGTAGAGAAGTCCAGTCGCACAGCACTCCTTCCTCCTGGTGTTCTCTACCAAGCCTCTGGCAGAATCTTTCTAAGGCAGTGTTTAAATCTAGCTTCCTTCTAGCTAAGCCAATCCCCTACTTTCTAGATCTTTCTAAATGTAATTAAATTGCACAGCTAACAATCCCTTCAGCCACCTGAGATCTACACCTAGATAACTGCTCAGATAACCATTCACTTCAGCTAACTCAGACAAACACACTAACTTTTTTTGTTTGTTTGTTTTTTACTAAATTGAAGGTCCCAGTAGAAGAGTTCTACTTTAGTCCCAGTAGAGAAGTCCAGTCACACAGCACCCTTCCTCCAGGTGTTCTCTGCCAAGCCTCTGCCAAGCCCACAGCACAGAGGTTTTGGGTTGGATGAGGCTAACCCCATCATCACCCTCTGCACTCTGCCTGCCAGGTATGACCTGAACCAGTTGATGACAATACCAGACAGGCCACACCAGTACTACAGGTGGTCAAGCAACATCTCATGGTCCAAAGTGTCAAATGCTGCAGACAGGTCCAGGAGGACCAAGATGGTTCTGTTCTCCTGTCCCTCGCTACCAGGAGATCATTAAGCATCCTCACCAGGGCAGTCTCTGTACTATGTCATGCACAAAACCCAGATTGGTAAGGCTCATAGATGGAGGAAGAGGCAAGATGTCTCTCAAGTGGCATGGCCACCACTTTTCAATAACCTTCCCAAAAATGGGAGGTTTGAGACTGGCCTTATTTGCTGAGGCAGTCCGGGTCCAGGAAGGGTTTTTCAAAGAGGTCTCACCAAGGCCTCTTTCAAGGCCACTGGAAGACCCCACTCCTCAAGGAACTCCAGACAACCCCAGCAATCACAGTCCCAACCAGGTCCAAACAGCCAACCAACAGTCGGGTCAGACCTGGGTCCAATTCACACTGGGTTGGCCGCAGATTCAGGATTATTTTCACCACCTCCTCCAGCCCAACCAGCTCAAACTCATCCCAGGTAGGAGGAGTGTTTTGACACTCTTCAGACCTGTCCATGAATCCCTTCAAGAGATACTCAAGGAGACATCATCCCTGATAAAGGACACCTTGTCAGCAAAGAATACAGACAGTTCCTTGCACCTAGTGCTTGAACCTGCTCCCCACACAGAGACAGGCAGGATGTAATAGTCCATCCACTGTGCGGAGAGCTGGTTTGTTCCTTGCCACAGTAATCTCTCTAGACAGTCCACCTTCTTATGAGAGTTGCCCCTGATAGTTGGTATAATACAACCTCAGGGTCAACCTGTCCTCGGCAGGCCAGATCTCCTCAGCATCTCTCTAACCTCTGCCCTTAGTCTTTAAACTCCAGAGATCCCCGTCAAACTAGGGAGGTCTCCAGCGAGTGGACAAGGGACGGACACGAATGGGTGCGATGGAATCAAAGGCCGCTGCAACCGCCCCATTATAGGCTACCAGAGCTTCTCCACCCAATTGCACAAGTTATCCCAGCACTTGCTAGGTCCAGCACTGCTGATAGTCCCATAGAGGAAACTCCTCTTAATGGGAGGTACCATACCATCTCCACGAGGGCAGGATTATCTAGGAGGGTGCCACCAAGCATGAACCTCACTGTGCTATGATCTGACCAAAATATGGGATCAATGCTGAGATCATTAACATCTAAACCCAATGAAAAAACAAATCCAATGTGTGTCCACCAGTGTGTAGCTCTTGTTACTTTTTGTGACAGGCCCAAGGCCCCATTTTTCTAAAGATCATTCCCAATACCCAAAGCCTGCTGTCAACCCAGGCATTGAAGTCCCCAGAATTAAACACCTGGGAGACTCCAGCACCAGACCAGCAACAAGCTCCTCAACCTCTGCAACAAAATCTCCAAACAGTCCAGGGGACAATAAAGCACAAGGACCCTGAATCCTGCCCTACACCCCTCAGGTGGCACAAACTCAAATGATCATGTAGGACCTACAGGTAGCACCATGAAGTTCAGAATGGTTTTAAAACACATGCTACCCCCGCCTCAGATCCTCCCTCGGATTGTGTATCACAGAATACCCATCTGAAATCGCTGCCTCCAAAATGGGGCTGCATTTTCATCAACCAGATCTCCATGATGCAAGCCAGGTCAACCAAGGAAATCAATTCTGCCATTATGGAGTCTTATTCCTCATTGACCTGGCATTGCATAACACTACCTGAGTAGGATAAGGTGAGGCAGCCGAACTCGCTAACTGCCCACCATCCACCGTGGAACCCTTGGGTATGGGAACTAAACATGGCAACCCCCTCCAGTTACCATTTCACCCCAGGTCATCTCCTTGGCCTCACCACCCGAATCCCAGATACCTTGGCAGCTACTCATGTACCACCACCACCCCACCCCTTCCTCCGAGTTATTCCCAAACTTTACTCCTTTTGAGGCCAGCTGGAAGTCCAGGAAGCTCAAAGAGACATAGGTCACAGAGGTAGTCCCCGAGTAGCCGCGCCTTTCAAATCCCTATCCCAGACACATTTTATACAAATAATTAAAACAATCCTTTAACTAAATATAAACAATTTAAACCCATGCCTCCCACAGTGCAACACCCTTAAACACACAGTTAGAAAATAAAACCCTATTTCAAATCTAAATAACAAGACAACCTAAAAATTATAACTAAATTAAAATATATATTGCCACATATGCTATGTAAGAAATTCTGAGCTTTTATTAATGCTCCTAGTACCTATACAGATAGGCAATCTCAGGTTAATAAGCAAAACCTAGAGGCTATTAGTGTGCCAAGTGTCCCACAAGAAATGGATTTATCAAATAAGGTAAACACCTATCACTCTAAGGAGGCCAAGGAGTACTTGATTGGAATTATGCCTTATCTCCAGAACTGGAAAAATTCCCAGAATTATGGGATTCATGGGACAGCAGGAACTAGCTCATTTTAATAAAAGTATAGAAGGAAGGAGCAGGAATATAATCTAATTTGCTGTAATGAATCTAAATCAAAAAATAATATGGAATTGGAAGGTGTGATTCAGGATTTACAAACAATGATAGAGGTCTAAAACAGACTGAAGCTAAGTCTTTTATGCTCCAGTCAAGGTTTTATAATAACTGTGGTGCACAACAAGGCAGGAAGAGGCACTATTAGGATATAACAAGATTCAATTTAAACCATTATGTTTAGATGAAGATAAGATAGATCTATTGAATAATCCTCACCATGCCCATTTGGCAATTATGGAACAACTGGTAATTAATAAGAATATTATGGAAGTCCAAGCCTGCCGGCACAGCAGTTGGATATCTGCTTGTAGTGCCAGTGACCCAGGTTCCAGAATGGACTCAGGTTGTTGGAGGGCTGGTCATGAAGAAGGATTGAGCATCCAGTGACTACTCTCCTTCTCTGAGGGAGGGTGGGACACTGTCTGTGCAGGAGGACCCCTGGTAGAGGTCAGGGCTCGACAGCATCTGACACCAGGAAGGTTCCAAGGGCAGAATAGATGCTGGCATCATTGCATGTTCCTGCCCCTACAGGAAAAAAAGCCTGTCTCCACTGATTCATGAAGCCAGCCCTCAGCTGCAATTGGATCCCCATGCCGAATTCCTACCTATCCCATTGTTTGTGGCACCTTAGGGCCGAGTGCCATGTCTCCACCCTGGGGGTAATCCAGGGGGTCCCAGGATGCAGCTCATGTGGGATGCCACAGATGAGGGTTCATGACCAGGCAGATACCTGGCAAGTGGAGCAGGTGCAAAAGATTAAATTAAAAAAGAATATCATGGAAGCAATTTCTTTTTGTACAGTCAGACCCCATTGTAAATTAGCTTCTGCTAAATTGGGTTATCCTGTTTCTGATATCAGAAATAAAACTTCCTACTACTACTACTTACATGAGAGAGGAGCTAGCTTATAACAGAGCGAGGTTGGATCTTCTCGAACAACAACTCAAACAGAGGTAGGAAATCAATCACCAGGGTCAGAACACTATCAGGCAAGTACAGAAATAATACCAGATTTTAGCATTATTGAGTTCCAAGACTTTCCACTAATTACAAACAATTGGAAAAATTAAAAATAAAAATAAATAAACTGTAAAAAGCCATAGGAAAAAAAGCTAAGTATGTGAAGAGTCAAAGTCCCAGCCAACCTCTCATTAATGAGATAAAATCCATTTGGAAGTGAGTATTGTGGAAAAGGAAAGTTGTGTGAAACACTGTGTTGTAGCAGAGGAATTGCCAGTAGAATTAGTAGAAACAGATCATCCTTTAGTGGAAGTGTGTCCTTACAAAGATCTGTGATCATCTGTGCTGACAAATTTTGGTAATTTGAACAAGAAATAGTAAAACTTAACCAGCAATTTGGTAAAGTTCCACTGGTAAAGGTTCTGGGTGTATCACTAGATGACTGTGAAAGTGACAGAGAGAGGCAGTATATTCAACCAATCAAGGACCGTATAAGACTAAGTTTAATGAGGTGGTAAAGAATGGTTATCTGTTAATCATTCCTCAGATACTGGAGTATCAAGGCATTGGACTGATACCTAGCCCCTCATTAGAATATATGGTCCTGAATTGGGGAATTTTGATCCTTGTAACTATGAAACTAAACTGCTGGAGTACTTAAGTAAAGAACTAGATATCCCTCTAAAAGAGGATGACATTGTTGAAATCAAGAATATTCCTATTCCATCAGCGACACTGGTTGACTTACTGTTTGTTTCATCAAGACTGGAAAATGTTGTCTGGGTGAACAGTTGACTAATACAGGAGAAAAATTATTTTAACTTTCCCCAGTACAGGGCTGTTTAATAAAGATGGGAATGAGAATAAGGACACACGAAGTAACATTGCGACACTGAGTTTGTTTGAAATGAATCCTTTAAGACATGAAGATGATTATATATTAACAAAAACAATTAAGGATCTGCTGAAAAACTTTTTGTACATACCTATTGATGAGATGGGTCAAATATTAGTGAAAGTACTTATGATGACTATCAATAAAATAGTCAAATTGATTCATAGGTGTCAAATTTAAAATTAGCAGACTATATTCTCAATAAAGCTGATAAATTAGATAATCTCAAATTATATATTACTATGCCAAGAAAAATGGATGTACAATTAACTTATGTTGATGGACTAGATAAGGATGAATTGCTGCTGCCAGATAAATTAAGAGTATTGGCTGCATACAATGAAGATTGACTTAACTTTCAGCAGGCTGATGTATGAGGAACAGAAAAGGAAAAATCTGTGGTGCTCTTTCTCTCTTGGAATATAGCAGGATGGGTAAGTAGTTAGTGAATAACTGATTTTAAGCATTTCTTATTAGGGTATGATGTATTATGTTTACAAGAAACATGGCACACAGATGATGATATTATTGAATTAAATGGATATGAAGCTTTCCATAGTACAGGTTCAAGACTGACCAAATATGGCAGATGCTCCAGGTGCCTTAAAATATTTATTAGAATAGTTACTTTTCAAAGAGTGACAGTAGGAAATGTACCAGTAATTATGTCATAGTTTCCATTAAGGATGGTACACAAGAAATTGCAATTGTTAACTGTTGTGTTTCACCAGATACTTCTAATTTTTACTCCCCTAATATGGACTGAGTTCACTAATATATTATTATTACAGTCCTGGAATCTCCCAATATAGACATTATGCTCATGGGAGATTTCAATGCCCAAATAGGACTATTTGATGGTTTGGTTGACAATTCAAGGCATCTGTATGTGGGTACAATGGGAAAAATCAGACAAGAAAGTCTAAGGCTATAAAGCTAAATATATCTTGAAAACAACTTATTGACCTATTAAAGAATTTTACCTTGTATCTGTTAAGTGGAAGATATTATCTCAAGGGGATATGGGGTGAATTCACCTCTGTTTGCACTAGAGGGTCTTCATTAGTGGACTATGTCTTCTGAATAGCTCTAGTTCCTACTGGGGAAATATGTGTATAATTATATCAGGGTATAATGACCACTTTCCACTTATATTAGAGACTAAACAATAGATAGCTGTATTTAATAGAAATATCTTGGATCCAGTAATATTTACAGAGGTAAGCACTCAAAGAAATTATTTGGATGCATAACACACATATAGAGATACTGCCTATTATAATGAACTCCATCATGGCAGAGGAAGTAGAGAATTTATGGAAATTAGATCTTGATGTTTTGAAGTTAGAATTGAACAAACTAATGGTAAATATTAGGAATAAAATAGAAAAATAATCAAAATAGTAATAGACTATCCATTAATACATGGTTTGATAAAGATTGTCAAAAAGTAAAGTCATATTAGAAAATTGTATACTACTTTTAGGAAGAGGGGCATAGACAGTTATTGAAACAATTAAACAATGAAAGAAAACAATATAAGAACCTCTTGAAGGATAACAAGAAGGCTTTTTGATGTGCAATGGCAACGTATAGTTGAACGAGTGATAAATAAAGGTTCCAAATTATTCTGGACCCTGGTAGCTGAGCAGATATATTCAAACTGGAACTAGATACATACATCTCGGAAGACAAATGGCTTCAACATTTTTCTAACATTTTTTTGGTCATTCAGAAGATGATATAAGGATTGAAGCCCAAATAATTCATATCATCTTTAATTCCTATAACAATGGATGAGATATATTTGGCCATATAGTCCTTTAAAAACATAAAGCAGCAGGTCTAGATGGAATTCCTGCTGAAGTACTGTATATCTTTCTGCCCCAAACTTGTGGGAAAGTTCTTAACTATTTTCTTTAATAAATGTATATCAGCTAACACATATCCGGTTTCATGGAAGGGAGCCAACTTGATTCCTATTCACAAAGAGGAGATCTGTATAACCCAGCCATATATCAGCCCATAAGTCTACTAGATGTAAATCTGAAAATACTCTGCAGAGCACTCTTGGAGATGTTAAAGGCTGATTTTAAAAGAACTGGGGGGTATTTAATTATCAAGATGGCTTCAGGTCAGATTTTTCAACATGTGATCATATTTATGTACTTAGACATATTAGAGAAAGATATACGAAAATTAAGAAACAAAGGTATTTGCAGTTTTATAGGCTACCCTTCAGCTTTTGATTACATTTCAAGAAGATCTTTATGGACATTAATGAGTGAAAGAGGTATTAATCAGTCACTTGTTGCAATCATTGGAGAGTTATATTTGGTAACATGGGCAAAAATAAGACTAGGGAATAAGGGCCATTTGTCAACCACATTTAATATTAACAGAGGTATGAGACAGGTGTGTGTCTTGGCCCTCTTTGTTCTCTCTGTATCTGGAAATGATCTTGTTAGACATTAATTCATTCAATTCTGACTCACCAAAAATTAAAACAGTGCCATGTCCAATTTTGGCATATGCAGATGATATCATCTTGATGTCCCTGATCAAAAAGGTCTACAGACAAAGCTGAATTATATTCAGCAAAGGTCTGAGCAACTAAAACTGAAGATTAATCTAAATAGAACTAAAATAGTCATATTTGATAACAGTAAAAACAAACAAATGGTGCATGGTTTTCAGAGGAAGAAAAGACAGAGGTAGTGGACACATATTTGTACTTAGGAATTATGTTCCATGGTAACACTCGATGGAATGCACATAAGATTTATTAATAGACAAGCTGAAAATAACTTTGGCAGGTTTAATAAGATTTAATGTGAAATTTGGTGGAATGACTGCTATGCCTATTATTAATGTTATTAAATCCAGATCTGAGACAAAATTATTATACTGGGTGAAATATGGGTAATTGAATATATGAGTGCATTTATGTCCCCATAGTTAGGCTTTTTCCGAATATCCTGAAATTGGGCCATTACTGCCAAGAAGCATATATAAGATCAGAGCTGGGACTTACAAATATAAAAGCAGTCATGGAAATTCATAAAATAAATTATTGGATAAGACAAACTTAATTAATAGAGAATATTTTGCCTAAACAATGTTTGAGAGAAAAGAACACTGGTTCACTCTAGGGTATAAAGATGGGCTTTGTATACAGCCCTTGAATCATATTGGGAAAACACAAACTTAAGAACTTAAAAGGGCAGTGGATCGAGGATTCTCTAAGTAAAAATATATGATATATGCATCCAATAAAATAAATAACTACTGGAATGATCAAGACCTGAAGCAGATCTCTAAATCACAATACTCAAGCTGGTTTGCACAAAATAATTTCTTTTTTGGATTTAAATCATATTTAGAGATTCTCTCGGATCCCAAACTTGGGTCTATATTCCTAATTATAAATATGAGCAGCTCACAAGTAATGTGCTGTTATTTAGATACAAGAAAGAAGGAATATGCTCTGGAATGTGTGATTGCAATCAAAGAGATAATGAAGATCAGGAACATGTACTGTGGTATTGCTCTTGGTATTCGAAACCTAGAGTATATCAATCAATCAATCTTTGTTTAGCCAGGTGAAACTTCATTGAGCAAGCTCATTTTCAAGGAGGGCATAGTAGGTACAGAATAAAGCTGGATTAATGGACTCAACAAAGACATCTCTCTCTGCAAAAAGCTAGGCCATTCAAAGCCAACCTTTGCCTCTACCTTGCTGCCTATAGCTCCTGTGACTGCCCCTCATAATCTGATCTCTCCTAGCACTTCTACCCCTACCCTCCCTTCCTACAGCCTACCTCCCTCCTGTTTTTGCCCCTTCCTCCAAGCAGTTTTTGAGGCCTGACAAATGCCCACGGCGGCACCACTTTTCTGTGTCCATTCCAAGCCTCAGCTACTTCTGCCTAACCTACCTCATTGGTATCCACTTTCTCTAAATGTAATGTATTTCAGCTGCTTAAAAATGTCTGTACACCATTTCTGCATTGTTACTTAACTCTATTTAATGTTTGTATTGTACCTCAAATGACATGGAACATTAGTAAAAGAGCCTTGGTTCAAAGGTACTTGTAATCCTAGACTTTAAATAAATAAATAAATAATACAGTAGCACAGCAGAACATATAGTACAAATGACATAGTAATACAACTCATAGCAATAAAAACAAGGTACGAGGATAATCAGTGATGCCCAGTAGTAAGGTGAAGCCTCATCCCAGTAAACAGTACAGCAGAGAAGTGGAAGCAAGTCAGCACCAATGTGCCGAACCAGTGATTTTAGACACTAATAGCTCTAGCAGAGCAGAGCAGAGTTAATACTAGTGACAGTGCAAGCTGGGGGCTCAGCAGCAAGTAGAAGGCAAGGATGGATCCAGGAACATGGCTCAGGGTAATTCTAACGAGAGGACAGAAAGTGTAGAGGGTTGACTGTAAGAATAGCAATATATGGCTACAGGTTAGCAACAGAGAGGGCATTGACAAGGCTCCAAGAAGTATCTCGAATAGAATGATTTGTAGAGTTTGTAGAGCAGAAAGCAGCTAACTAAAAGAAGCTACATTTTCTTATTAATTTAACACTTATATCTTAGCAGGAGTCAGTGTCTGTTGAGATTAAGCAAACATATACTTTATTAGAAGTAGAAGGGTCTTATTTAGGGTTTAAAAAAAAGAAAAGAAAGAAAGTCAGTGTGTGTTCTGTGCTGGGAAGGGTTCTGTATCAGTTTACTTTGCTAAACCAGTAGGAGGAGAAAGAGCTTAATTGGGGGTGTGGCTTAGACACTGTAAAAGCAGGTGACTCAAATTACAACTTCCTGTTGCTAGCCTTTTTCTTACTAATTGCCCTCAATCCCACCCCCTCCACCACCCACCCTAAGCCAGTTCTACTTTTATAGCCACTGGATTTGACTGTCAACAGGAACTTCCTGTTTGGCAGTAGGAAGGAAGGAGCATAGAGAAACATTGGTTTCTCAACCCTAAAGGAAAAGTCGCCTCCACTCCCCAGCCCCCAGCTGTTGGTGGTCTGACACTGAGCAAGGAAGAAGGAGGCTACTGAAGAATTAGGAAGTTACTGTCCCAGAACAGGAAGGGTGAGAGTTGTAAGGAGAGAGAGAGTAGGTATACAGAGAAACAGGAGAGGGACACAAATAAGACATGATAGGAGTGGTACAGTGCAATGGCTGTGGGCGGCAGTGTCTGGGAGACATTCTGGAGGCTGCGATGTTGCCCTATTTGCAGGCACCCTCTGGTCTGAGGAGGAGGTTGCCCATCTCCAGACTGACCTGGCTAGGATTCATGAAACCTCCTCCCCACCCAGGGACCACCAGGCCAATGCCACTACCCCAGAGGCTGCCAAGAAAGAGGAGAGGCTGGACCAGGAGGGCTCTAGGAGGAAGAGGGTGGTGGAACAGAGTTGCATCCCTCCAACTGTATCTCCACAATTCATTCGCTCTCTGGTGGATAGTGGTTCCTCTACGGAGGCACCTGCAGTGGAGACCAAGAAGGATGCTGGGAACCTTCACAAAGGAGATCCACAGGAGGGTGGCATAAGATCCCACAGGGAAGGAAACAACTCTGGTGGGGACTCAATCATTAGAGGGTAGAAATGGGGAGGAAGGGAGAGGAAGTGGGTGCCTGCCTGGCGCCACGGTTTGGAGGGACAGGAAGTGAATCCTCAGGATCATGGGAGTAGCTGCATGAGGGAGGAGGGAGCTGGATGTAATTGTCCACCTAGGGACAAATGATCTGGCTAGGAATGGGATCAGAGCACTGCAAGAGGAGTTTGTAGAGTTGGGAGGGCCTAGACAAGTGCGCATACAGTAACCTTCTCGGAGGTGCTGCCTGTCTATGGCAAGGGTGATGCTAGGGTACTCCTCACCAGGAATTCAATGAATGGTTGAAAACTGGTGTGGAGCTCAGGTTTTGGCTTCATTGGGGACTGGGGATCCACCTGGAGGGATGCAGACCTATACTGGTGCGATGGTCTGCATCTGTCCAGGGGGAAACCAGGATCCTAGGTGAGATTTAAATGCTTCGTTGTGAAGGCATTTAAACTAGCCAAGGGGACACTGAAAGGAGCAGGGAAACTCAGCCTCCCCATAAACAACAGTAATTAGTGAGGTAAATACCCAGGTAGAGAAGTCATTAGGGAGCAGGACAGACGAAATGTAAAAAAGGCAAAGGCAGTAAGGACAGGAATGGGGCTAAAGGGGTAAGGCCATCAAAAAGTGGAGGGTGATGAGTACCAATGCCCATAGTCTGGCAACAAGCTCCCTGAACTAGTGGCCTTGATGGAAGAGGGTTGCCTGGATATTGTGTCAGTAACAGAAACATGGTACACAGAGAACCATGACTGGGATGTCAACATACTGGGATACACATCTACAGGAGGGACAGGGAGGGTAAAAGAGGAGGAGGAGTAGCTCTTTATGTAAAGGAAGGGATCAAAGCAACAGAACTAAAGAGTAAACAGGGAACAGATAAGACACTATGGGTCACCCTGGAGACAGGAAATGGCACCACAATCCACATGGGGTTGTATACAGACCCCATCTCAGGGGAGGGAATGGACAAGGAAATGATAGAAGGCTTCTAGAATGACAGAAAAAGGAGATATTGTTGATGGGGACCTGAATATGCCAGATGTTAACTGGAGCACCTTTGCTGGAGGCACATCCAAGAGCAGGGTCATTCTTGAAGCTCTACAGGGGCATGCATCAGACAGCTAGTATTGGAACCCACTCAGGAGGGAGCAATCTTAGACCTGGTACTCTCAAATGGGGACGGAGAAAGAATCTCAGATTTAGAAGTGGTAGCCATCTGGGAACAAGTGACCACCAAACAGTGTGGTTCACGATAAACACAGCCATACAATCAAGCCATACAAAGCAAGAGTATTGGACTTTAGGAGGGCTGACTTTGGGAAAATGAGAGGCGTCTCAGAAAAGCACTAGCAAACAGGCAAGAAGGAGGGTGGAGGAACAATGGAGAGTAATCAAAACAGCCATCACAGAGGCAACTAGCCTTTGTGTAAAGCGAATCAACAAAACGCAATGAAGGAAAAACACTATGGTTCTCAAAAGAGGTGGCAGGGAAGGTTAAGGAGAAAAGGATAGCATTCAGGAAATATAAGAAACACAGAAGGAGAAGGACAGAGAACTTTATCAGTTAAAGCAGAAAGAGGCTGGGAAGGCAGTCAGAATAGCAAAGGTCCAAACCAAGGAAAGGATAGCCAACTCTGTTAAGAAGGGGATAAGACCTTTTATAGGTACATTAGGGAGCGAAGAAAGACCAAAGGAGGGATACTGAGGCTTAATAAAGGGAGGGAATGTGGTAGAGGGTGACAATGAAAAAGCAGAGATACTGAATGAATATTTCTGCTCAGTATTCACAAAGGAAGTGGAGGGAGGTACCTAAACCAAACAAGAGAACACTCTGAAGATGAGGGTCGATACCAGTCCATTTACAGAAGAAAGGGTTCTGAAAGAACTAATAAAATTGAAGGTGGACAAAGCAATGGGGCCTGATGGGATTCACCCAAGAATTCTAAAGAACTAAGGGTAGAACTAATGACACCGCTGACTACTCTCTTTAACAAATCATGGGAGTGTGGGGTGGTACCTGAGGACTGGAGGAGGCGGATGTGATTCCTCTTCACAAAGTGGGAGCAGGACAGAGCCAGGAAACTACAGACCAGTTAGTTTGACCTCAGTGGTAGGTAAAATGATGGAATCACTCTGAAGGAAAGAATTGTTGAGTACCTAGAGGCCAGTGGGGCACAGGACCCAAGGCAGCATGGATTCATGATGGGAAGGTCATGTCAGATGAATCTAATAGATTTATTTGACTGGGTGACCAAAGTAGTAGACCAGGGAGGAGCTGTGGACATGGCTTACCTAGATTTTAGCAAGGTATTTGATACAGTCCCACACAAAAGATTAATACACAAGTTAGACAGCCTTGGAGTGGATCCCAAGGTGGTAGCCTGGATAAAAATTGGCTAGACAACAGGACACAAAGGCTAGTAGTAAATGGAGTACACAGAAGAAAGGAGGTTACTAGCAGGGTACCGCAGGATTCTGTACTGGGACTGGTCCTTTTAATGTCTTTATAAGTGACATTGCAGAGGAACTGGAAGGAAAAGTATGTCTCTCTGCAGATGACACAAAGATCTGCAACAGGGTTGATACACCAGATGGAGTGGAAAGGATGAGAAGGGACTTGGCAAGGTTGAAGGAATGGTCTAATCTATGGCAGCTCAGACTCAATGCAAAGAAGTGCAAGGTAATGCATGGGAAACAAAACCCAGGGCAAGAGTACACAATGGGGGTGAGATACTGACATACTGACAACAGTAAAATGGAAAGGACCTGGGGTAATTATATCAGATGACCTAAAGGTGGGCAAGCAATGTGAGAAGGCAGTAAGGAAGGCTAGGGGATACTGGGATGCATAGGAGAGGCATCAATAGTAAAAACAGGAAGTTGTTATCCCTCTGTACAAACAGTTGGTGAGACCCCATCTGGAGTACTGTGTGGTTCTGGAGTCCCCACCTCGCAAAGACATAGACAGAGTGGAGGCTATCTAGAGGAGAGGCAATAAATGGTGCAGGGTCTGCACCAGAAGACATATGAAGAAAGACTAAAGGAGCTTAATATGTATACCCTTGAGGAAAGGAGGGAGAGGGACATGATAGAAAATTCAAGTACCCTGGGAATCAACAAAGTCCAAGAGGGTGGCATCTTTCAGAAAAAAAATGTGCAAGAACAAAGGGGCACAATTTGAAGATAGAGGGGACGGCTCAGAGGTAATGTGAGGAAGTATTTTTCACAGAGAGGTTGTGGATGCAGCCTCCTGAGGAGGTTGTGGAGTCAGGAACAGTGGGGAAATTCAGAATTCATGGGACAGACATAAGGCAGTCCTAGTGGGGGAGGAGAAGTAAGCTGTTGGTTAATTAGGATCTGTAGCTTATCTGTTAGGTAGGAAAATGGGCAGACTAGGTGGGCCAAGCGGTCCTTATCTGCCATCAGATTCTATGTTTCTATGATCCAATAGGATGTGCCCATTTTATGGATTTATGGATGTTGTTCCACAGATGGGGCAGCACATAGCTGAAGGAGGCTCTGCCAAAATAGGAAAAGACTTTGAGCACAGCTAGTGAGATGTACGAACAGCTTCCCAAGACATAGTTACATAAGGTGAAGGAGGGCAGACAGAAATGTTGCAGGGTAACATCTTGGATATAGATCTATATTTATTTATTTATTCATTTGGCTTTTGGTAACCGGTAAGTGCATTAGGCAAAAATCCTGCCTATTTTCAAGCATGACCCAGGAGGGTACAGTTTATAAACAGTGAACACATCGCCAAAACATATAGGTCCATAGTACAGCATTCATTTGCCTCTGAATGTAAGTGAGGTCCATTCTACATGGAATAATGTACACAGTGATGGGTATTATATTCCGCACCTGAGATGAAACATAAGGCCCTATCATAAAAGGTGTGAAGCTTAGATAGCTTAGATCCTGAGGCCTCTATTGTTTGCCATTTATATAAACAATATTGCTGTTGGCATCAAGGAGGCCAATATTCACCTTTGCTGATGATCCGGTGTTGTACCTAAGCTGCCCAACTCGTAGCCTGTGGAAATTTACAAACAGAATTCAACTTGTTGCAGAATCAGCTCCTGAATAAAAAACTCTTACTCAATGCCAAAAATGAAAGCTATGCTGTTCCTCCGGCTACTCATTCAGCGAATCCTGCTATCTCTGGCTCCTTACCTCTTATAAATACTTTACTAGGAGAAAGGTTGGAATTTGTTATGAAATTTAAGTACCTAGGGATCTGGCTAAACCACAGACTCTCCTTCGTGGAGCATGTCAAGGATCTGCTGAAAATTTTGAGGCAGGGGCTTGGTCTTCTTTAGAATAAACCGCCCCGAGCAAAGATGTCAAGATGCAGTTAGTTCAATCCATGTTTCTACCCTAATTGATTATGCCGATTTCATTTATAGTCAGTGTAATGCCTCTTGTCTTATTAAACTGGACACCTTATACCACAGAGCCTTGAGATTCATAACTGGCTTACTTTATCACCACCCACCACTGCTTCTTATGCGCAGCTGTGGGGTGGACCTCCTTCAGTACAGAAGGAATAGAAATGTGGCTCTCTGGACTTACAGAACTATTACCAACAAATTACCCCAATACATTTCCTGCTGTTTGCTGTTATATGTGGTAGGCAACTACGCACTGAGAAGCTATTCTCTGCTTCTACTGACGGTACCTAGGCCAATATACACTTTGGGAGAGCGGCCATAGGCTTTGTGTTGCCCTCACTCTGGAACAAACTACAGAAATCTATGAAACTGAGTCTCCTGTTAGTCTTACCACCTTCAAGACCTTGTATGCCAAGGCTGTTATGAGCTATGCAGCTGTTTCCAGCACACTTAGCAACTAGGGTGCCTACTGCTTACCTGCCCACTACATCTTCACCTAACCCAGCCCCTTGATTGTCTCCACCTATACTCCCTTTTTTCTAATAATCCACTACCTTTCTTACCCTCAGACTCCTAACATATATGTCCCCAGCCCATCTACCATAGCACCCCTCCTAGAACAGCTGCAGTCCTGTACCCCTCCACTCCATATCTGCTCCTTAAGTTTGTATATGTCCTGACCAATGATATGCCGTGCTGTTTGAAAATGTTTTAATATGCTGGCTGTTTCAGAATGTTTTAATTCCTCTTCTCATACCATTCCTCTAACCTTGTTAACCCTATACCTGAAATACTTTTTTTTTTTTATATCAAGTAAACTTTATTGTGTTATTTCTTTACAGTCTTAAGAAACATTCGGTATGCTTACAGTTGCAGAAAGGAGGATAAGAAAAAGGAAATAGAAAAATTACAAATATTGCTTACATCTGTTATGTTGAGATTCTCCTTCAGAAATTCACATTTTATAATTTAAACCTATTTGCTATACTGAGTATTAAAGTACTAAGACAAAAAAAGAAAAAGAGAAAAAGTGAGGAAATAGCAAAGAGAGATTAATACAATAATTATTATTGTAACACAACTGTCCCTACCTATTCTTCCCTCCTCCCTTCCCTCCCTCTCCTCCCACCTTCCACCCTATGACCCTCCCCCCCAGGTACACATCAACATTTGAAATTAATGAGGAGAATTACACATCCTTTATCAACTATCCATGTTATCAAAGTTGTTAAATTGTTAGTAAGGTATGCAGAGGGCCCATACTCATTATAGTAGTGTAATCTGTCCGACATCTGGGCTATCATTTTTAGCCTGTAAGGCAAAGAGAATTTCTTTGATCCACTCAGCTCTGAGGTATTGTCTGGTTGAGCCAGTGTTGTAAAATAATTTTTTTTGCACACAAGGATATCGTAGCTTATATGTTTACCTTGATTCCCAAGTAGTACTGACCCATAGCTACCCAAATACAAATTTCAGGTGTAAACGCATCAGAAAGGGCCAACAGGGGATCCAAATTATCTTAATATTTATCCAGAAGGGATATTATTACATTATTACCTTATTACATTCCCATAATATATGCAATAAATTATCGGGCAATGCCCCACATCTGGAGCATAGATTTGAAGCAAGTAGTCACATTTTATATAAGTTAAGGTATAGTATAAGTTATGAATGACAAAAATTACAATAATCAATATCTGTCCCACCTCACGTCTCGATATAAATGTTGCCAAATATTAGCCCAAGACCTCTCCTCGGAGCAGAAATAGGCTTGGTCCCACACATACCGTGGGTGACAATTTTGTAACTCCAGATGTTATCTCAAAAGATGATAAAAGTAAGATATAAATGTCAATGTAGAGGTGATGAGATATTTTGTAGCACAGGTCCAGATAGATATTGGTTCCAGGGCCCCAACCCAAAGTGTGAATGAAGCATATAGGACAATCGAAAATATTTAAAACATATTCAGCGGTACTTTATATTTATTTCTTACCTCTTGAATGTCAACAAGCATTGATCACTTAGTAGATCAATCACTTTAACTTTAGAATTAAAAGGCCAGAATTTTTATTTAGAGGTTTACCACCAATTTTAAAATTGGGACTTCTGAGAATTGGTTGTGAGGTGTCTTTCTCCACGGATATTTGGAGTTTGGCATTTATCCTATTAAAGACCAAGAGTGGTCCCAATGGACATACAATATAAAGTTCTAGGAATATTCTTAGATGTTGCATAGATGAGAGTACCTATGTCTATTCCTGGGAGGCACACAGTGCACTTTCGATTTGAAGCCATTGTGGAACATAGTTGTGATAGTCCTCAGTCAGCATCCCTTGAATCCATCTGAGTAGTACCGAACATGTGATTGCATAATAATAAAGAAAGAAATCCGTAACTGCAGACCACCATTTACTTTGCTACACTGGAGCTTTGCTATAACTCTTCTTGGTTTTCTTTTGCCCTAATAAAATTTGCTATTATACAATTCACCTGGAGAAACCAGGATTTAGGGAGAAACAAATTAGTCATATAAAGGGATATAATAACCGGAAGCACATTCATTTTATTACATGCATCTTTTCCCAGAAAGAAAGCGGAAGTGTAACCAGCGATTAAGATCCTTACTAATTTGGGATAGGGTTTTATTAAAATTGTTTTGTTTCATTCGTGAGTTATTGGTAGAAAGATATATCCCCAAATACTTCATATTATCTTTAACCCATCTTAAACCTAATTGGGATACTTCCGAGGAGTAAGTGTATTTATTTAAAGGCATCACCCTGTTTTACTGAAATACTTGTTATTGCTCTGTGTATTTTTTTTCTATTTCTGTATAATTATGTCTATTTATTATCTGTACATAAAAGTGTTATTCTTGACCTTGTGTAATGCAGATCCACATTGTAAATGAGCCTGCTCAATGGGGTTCACTTGGATAAATAAAGACTTGACTGATTGATTTATTGATTGATTGATAGGGCAGTTTTGGGACTTGGCCATAAAGAAAGTCTGCATAGTCCAAGATAGCTAGGAACATGGTTTGTACTAAGCTTTTTCTGGCCTCCTGGAAGCAAGCAGATGCTTGATTCTAAAAAAAGTCCAAGCCTCTGTCTAAGTTTTTTGAGAGCTCATCTATATGATCAGCAAAAGAAAGTCTGTTGTCAATCCACATACCTAGGTACTTGAACTTGGTTATATAGTCAAGTTACTTGCCAAGCAGGGTGGAGATAAGCGGAATATTGTCGTGCTTAAGGGAGTTTATGGACTTGGTCACTGGGATAACAGCATAGCCTTGGTCTTGTTGGCATTCAGTAGGAGCTTTTGACTCAGGAGGTTTTGTTGCAGCCTAAGGAAATCTGCCTGCAAGTCCAAGCAGGCACTTTAGGAGTAGGCCTGGATTAAAGGACCATGTCATCCACAAAGAGATGTACACTTGAAAGTTTGATTCCACGGTCAATGTTGTTAATATAAAGTGAAAAGTAAGGGCCCCAAGATGGAGCCTTGAGGAATGCCTCTGCTAATCTGTTTTAGATTGGAGAGATCTCATACTGCTTTTACTTGCTGCATCCACCCAACCAGGTAGCAAGAGAACCATTTTAGGAAGGTGCATCCAGACCAATGTTGTGGAGAGTAACTAAGAGCAATGCATGGTCGACGGCATCAAAGGCCTTGCTGAAGTCAAGGAATACCGCACATATGTGATTCTTTAAGTCAAAGGCTCTCTGCCAGTCATTTGTGACTTCAACCAGAGCTGTGATTGTGCTATGGCATGGCCTAAAGTCTGATTGCATAGGGTTTAGCAGATTTGAGGCATCAATGTAGTTTCTAAGATGGCAATTCACTAATTTCTCCAGCAGTTTTGATAGGGTGGGGAGTAAGGAGAGTGGTCTGTAGTTACTTGGGTTACTTGTTACTTACTTGGTTTGAGGGACAAAAGAAGGCGAAGCCCATAGATATTGTCCTTCACATATGTGGATCATTATTGATGGCACCTATCTGGTTAACCATTTGTCCAGTTTAGATTTAAAGATCATAAATGAAGGAGAGTCTACAATATCCTGGGAAGTGTGTTCCATAATCTCAGGGTTCTTACTGTAAAGAAATTTTGTCTTATATTGGTTTTACATTTGGCTATGTTTAGCTGTTTGTTATTTAGTCTGGGTCCGATTTTCCTAGTCGCAAAGGTAATACCACATTGCCTCATTATAGTAGGGTCTCTGGGGTCTTATGATTTGAAGAGTGGTAAAACTTGGGCAGTCTTCCAGATAGAAGGGAGTTTACCCAAGCTGAGGGATATATTAAAGAGGTGCGTTAATGGAGCTGCCAGCACTTGGTGACTGAGCTTTGGGAAAAAAGGCCACTGAGGTCCACTCCTGCACTTTTCTGGCATCCAGCTGAAGGAGCAGGTCATCCACTTCCTTGTACGTTACTGGTTGGAAGGAGAAACCCATGACAGAAGTACTGTGGACTGAGAGGGCTTGCTGGTCCTTGTGATAAGAACTGGGTAAGCAGGTTATTCACACGTGAAATGTCAAAGACCATACCTGTGGTAATAAAATGATTATTAAAGCGGTCAAGGATTTCTGCCTTCATGGTAATGAGGGATCCTTCATATAAGATCTTGGTAGGGAGAAAACTTGACTAAGCATGTCCTTGAGCATCTCTAAAGGTTCGCCAGAATTTGGCAGGGTCCTTGGTGGAGGAGTCCAGAGCTGACTGGAAGTAGTTAGTCTTAGTGTTTCTGACAAGCTTTGTGCAGAGGTTTCTGGCTGCCCTAAAATCAGCCCAATTCAACTGAAGCTTTGATTTATGTGCTTTCTTCCAGAGCTTGTCCCTATTTAGCAAAGCTGACTTCAGTTGGCGTGTAAACCAAGGAGAATCTTTTTCTTGGTATGAGCTTTAATCAAGGGGCATGTCCGTCAATAGCTCCACAGACAATAGTATGGAAGGTCTTGTATGGTCTCTACTGTCTTGGCTAGATAGAAGTCCCGCCATAGCAAGGAGTTTTTAAGTCCAAAAGGAGGGCTTGAGGCACTTAATTACATAAACATCTCCTAATTGTGAACCTGGAATTAGAAACAGGCCTGGGTGCAGCTCTTATGCAAGTAATAAAGCAGTGGTCACTGAGATCAGTGAAGAAGACTCCGAATGACAGAAGAGGTGTGGCTTGTTTACTAGAATAATGTCTAGTAGGGAGCTTTTATTTGTGTTCTTTTATTTGGATGGGTCATTTCTTAGACAATTTGAGTAAGTCCAAATGAGTCACATAGAGTTTTTAAGGATTTAGAGAGTCCGAAAGCCAATCCAGGTTATAGTCACCCAGGATTATGACTTCTGACTGCAGCACACTAAGAGAGTGGAAAGGTGACTTAACAGTCGAAGCCCTGCAGAGGGAGGCCTGTAGCATCCTATGATGTGCAAGGCCAAGTGGTTGAGAGATGGGCTTTGATCATGAGGCTTTCAAACTCTTTCGGCAATGATGAGAGTCGGTAATAGAAAACGTTATATTTTCCAATACATAGATGGCAATCCCCACCTCTAGTCTGTCTGCACAAAAGATATTGTATTCAAATAAGTTGACCTCAGAGTCCAGGGTAGTGGGCTTGAGCTAGGTCTCAGAAACTACCAGAATGTCAGGTTTTTGTGTGTAATCCAAGCCTGAATGGCATCTAACTTACTTAGGAGGCTGCACACATTAATATGGAGGATACTTAGACCTTTTAGGTTGATAAGTTGGCAAGGAACAGAGATAGGTAGAGGGGGCCTGGGTTCAGTTTGACACTGCCAGAACAGAGCAGAAGCATGAATAATGTCATTTTAAGGGCTCTCAACACAAGCTTAATGGATTGTATCCAAACATGTTTGTTCTGATGAGGTGGGCAATGCATCTTGTAGTTTAAAGGAAGCCAAATGTTCCCAAGGTTGCATGTAGAAGCACCCTGGCCTGATGCTGTGGGGGAGGGAGGTGTAGCTGTTGGATTTGCTAAGTTCAATGCACATATTAAACATCTGTGATGAAGTCCCAATGTGTCATGGCAGCAGAAAAGGGTAGGCCAATGATGAGGACATGAAAGAATCAGTAAAGGGGACATCATTACATGGCGAGGCATTCCCAAATGAAGGATGGACCCTGCGCAGGAGCTAGCAAAAGGCATAAAATTGGCCATAAGGCCGATGAGCAATAAGGGCCACATTCAAAATGCAGGTCAAGGAAACATTTGCATGAGCAGTGCTGGGAGAGAACAGCAGACCAGTGGGGAAGCTTTAAGCGATTAAGAGAGAGGAGAGTTCAACAAAGGGGTGGGGGACTGATAGCTTTAAGCTCCTGAACTCTACTACTGGGAGCTAATGGGGCAGGACATAGAAGGGGAGGAGGAGCGTAAGTGTATTTAAAGATGGCCAGGAGGGGATGGGAAAAATTCAGCAGCAGAAGCAGCAGCAGCCGTGGTGGCCGGGCTGTGTATAGGCCATACCTGAAGCTTGTGTCCAGGGGCTAGTGGCAGCAGGCTTCTTGGTGCTGAGAGAGGTGCAAGTGGTGTTCAGGCATGCAGAAGGTGAACCGAGATAGCGGTAGGTAGCCCAGTGGGCTACAAGGATGCATGTTGAAAGAGGGACAGTACAGGGATTAAATAGCAGTCTGAAGTGGTGGGAGTGAAAATAAAATTAGCACACAGACAGAAGCTGCAGTTTACTAAAAGAGGGCCAAATCAGAGGGCAGGAAGCAGACAGCTAGGCACCAGCTCTGTAACTGAGATTTGTAAAACAAGGGGTCACAGTAGGGGGTGCAAAACAACAGGAGAAATTAAATTGGTATCTGTATTGGATTCAAATGCAACAAATCAGTTGGCTATGAAGACTTCAGCAAGGAAGTCCTGAAATTCTAAAACCTGTAAATCCTGCACTCTAATAATCTTAGACACAGCAACTGAGATACCAAGATATATGGTTACCAGATGTCCTCTTTACGAGGACATGTCCTCTTTCCAGCTGCCAAATATTCTTCATGTACCTTCTCTATCTGAGACACATGGACTGTCACAAGAGTTGTTAAATACTTTTAAGCAATTAATAGCATAAAGAAAAGCTTTGAATTGTATTAAATTTTAGTGTATAATATAATGGCCATATTAGATACTGATTATCTGATAAAATAGACGTTTTTAGCACTGAGATTATGTGAATCTCACAATCTAGTTATGATTGTTTGATAATCTAAATTGTGTATGATCTGTGTGTGATGTATTTTAATTGCAACAGCTTTTTAGCTAAACAATAAAATGACAATGAAGGACTGTTGCTGGGCCTGGCCCAGATTCTGAGCAGCAAACAGGTGAGTCTGTATCAGATTGTCTTTCAGCTGTGCAACATAAGTGTCTGTTGACACTTTGTCTACAGTAGGGACACTTAGGTCAATCCACAGATGCTCAGGTAGTCTCATTTGCCTGCGATCATCACCTCAAAAGGTGTACACCAGGTTGCTGCAGCTGGGGTAGCTCTGATTGCCATTAGAGTAATGGCAACAAAGTGTTCCAGCATTTAGCATTCTGGTTTGCAGACTTATGCAACATAAGCTTGATCTCTATGCACAACCCGATGGCTAAGGATGGTGTGCAATGAAATTTTGACAAACACCCAATAACTGCAAACATTCTTGCATCACCTCACCTGTAAAACTGGATATTTGATCGGCATCTACCTTTGAGGTAGACCCAACCTGGAAACTACCTGATCTACCAGGAGTTTGGCAGTGGTTTTACCATGCTTGCTCAACATTGGAAGGCTTCACCCATTTCAAGAAGAGATCTGTAATCAGAAGTGCATGCTTGTTCTTGCTGGTGGTAGGTAAGGGTCCAATGAAATCAATTTGGATCACATTACAAGGATCGGATTGTCTCTGGGGTAGCAATTTGACATTTTTCTTGCCAGGAATTGGGTTGTTCTGAGCACACGTGATGCAATTGTCCACATAATGTCATTTACTGTCATGCCAGGCCATCAGCCTGCAGTTTTCAATCTCTGCAGATTTTGTCTGCCCTTGCTGTCCACCTGTGGGGGTATCATGGACCTGATGGATGAACTCAAGTCAGTATCTTGGGAATAACTCAAAGATTTTGATCGCCAGAGTGGTACAAGACCAGCCTCTGGTATGCAAAAAGAGGAAGGTTGTTTGCATGTCTTTCAAATTGGTTGGTGAATGATATCTATCTATGTCCTTAAAGAGGCATTCATATATCTCTTTCATCTCTGGATCTGCAGTTTGCACTGCATTGAGATCCAGGGGACTGCTTGGTTTTATTGTTCACAGCCACCATGTGTGGCCATGAAGGTGGCTGCAGAGCCCATATCTCCCACTGAGCACCATCCTTGACTAAGGTATCTGCTTGATCATTGTACTCAAGGAAAGGTTTGGTCCTGGAGTGGGCCTTGAACTTGTGTATGTATAGCCTGTAAAGGAATTGCTCAGCAAGGCTAGCAATGTGCACAAACAGATCCCAGTATTTGACAAGGGTGCCTTCTGAAGAGGCAAAATCATGGGTCTTCCAGAAAGGAAGGAAGAAATTCAGTCAATGAGTTGCACATCCATGGGAATTTGAAAAGATGATGGTATCCTCTTTTCCTCTTTTCCTGCATGGATAAGTTCCAGTGTACATGCTACTGTAGCAAGTTATGTGTACTGGGAAGATCTAATGGTGCACTTCCTGGACACTTTAAAGGTGTCATCTGCTGGATAAAGGACCAGGATTCTAAAACTGAAATTTATTCTCTTTCATGATGGGAGGAAGATCCATCTGTAAATATGCAGCAGAGTGAGGGTCTTTCAGAGTGCCCTCAGTGGCTGTCAGGAATGGGTTGGGTTCTGGTAGGGTAGGTGGCTCTAGGCCACACTCATGTGGCTCTCCTTGGTAGAGGAGACCATGCCAAAATAAAGGGCATTTTCGAGGAAGTACAGTGATGTCTTAATCCTGTAGGAAAGAGACCAATGGGTAAGTCTAGAGTTAGACACATTCTGTCTTTGATTCTGTCTGTCAGGAGGAAGATGGTGGGGTTGTGGTTAGTGTGCAACACAATAGGGAAGAACCCTACAATGTAAGTGAAGTATTTAATGGCCCAGAAGATCACCAAGAGATTCTTCTAACATAGAGTATACAGTACTCTGCTCCACAAGGGATAGCATCTGGGAGGCATAGGCAATAAGTTTAAGGGTGCCATTGGCCTTTGTGCAAGAACTGCTGACATGCCCCTCAGAGGTGGTGGTTTCCAGACAGAATGGCAATTTTAAGTTAGGGTTCTCCAGAGCTGGAGTGGAGGTCAAGGCCTTCTTCAGGGAAGTGATACCAGATGTGTGTTCTCATCCCCAGTGCCACGGGACATCTTTTTCAGTAGCTCATACAGGGTGTGACCTTCTGCACAAAATTGCAGATGAAGTCCCTGAAGAAGCTGACCATACCCAGGAAATGTCTTACATTAGCCACACTGGTGGGTAGTGGCAAATCTTGAATACCTCGTACTTTATCCAAGGCAGGGCTCCTGCCCTTGGCAGTGACATGTTGGCCCAGAAAGAAACTTCTGGGAGACACAATTGTACCTTTCAGGGTTGCACTTGAGGCCCACCCTCTGTAGGAGTGCCAGGACCTCATCTAGAAGCTCCAGTTGGTTTTCCAGGCCTGTAGTGACCAGGAGAAGATTATCCACATACTGCAAGAGGCATTCTGGGATGGAAAACCCTGTGCAGTATCCCTCATATGATGTGAAAGAGGGAGGGGCTGTTGTGGAATCTTTGAGGAAGGCAGTTCCATTTTACTGACATCCTTCAAAAGTGAAGGTAACTTGTATTGGCCTCAGGAGCCAATGGGAGGACCAGAAACAAATGGAGATGTCTAGCATATTGAATCACTTATTTTCAGATTTCAGACATTTAAGCACATCTGGGGCCGATGCCATGGTAGGTGCACAACTGGGGGTGACTTGGTTAAGTTGTCTGTAGTCAACGGTTAGCCTCCAACTGTTGTTAGGTTTCTTCACTGGCCAGATGGGAGAGTTTTATTTCTTTTTTATTTATTTATTAGAGTCTATGATTACAAGTACCTTTGAGCCAAGGCTCTTTACAAAGGTTCCACACCAATTGAGGTATAATACAAACATTACGAGAGTTGAGTAACAATGCAGAAATGGTACATGGACATTTTAAGCAGCTGAAATACATTACATTGAGGGAAAGTGAGTACCAGGGGCAGGGTAGCCAGAGGTAACTGAGGCTTGGAATGGACACAAAAGATCAGTGCAGCCATGGGCATTTGTGAGGCCTCAAAAGTGCTTGGGGGTGAGGGGCAAAACAGGAGGGGAGGGAGAGGAGGCTGTAGGAGGAGGAAGAGAAGGGGTAGGGAGTAGAAGTGCTAGGAGGTAGATCAGATTATGAGGGACAGTCACAGGAGCTAGAGGCAGCTAGGTGGAGATGAAGGTTGGCTTTGAACGGGCCTAGCTTTGCAGAGAGGAGATGACTTTGTTGAGTCCATTAATCCAGCTAGGAGCTTGGTACCCAAAGGATCTTTGGCTCTGTGGTGCTGCACCAAGGGATGTGCAGCATTTGATTTTCTGAAGCCCTGGTGAGGTGGGGTTTATGCTGTATGGAGAAGACTTTGGACTCTGGGGGAGTAAGATGTAGCATAATTTTCTTACCCATTAGAAGGAATCAATAGTTGCCCTCAGTCAGGGTATTACCTCTGCAGGAAATGGATATTGTTTCGACAGGGTGGTTCATCATCAGTAACATGTATGAGGATGTCCATTCTCCCACAATCATGCTTATGCTTGGCAATGGCCTCTTGATGCCTTTACAGAATTGGTTTCAGATTAGAGAATAGCTCCTGGTATTGAGCATGAGAATAACAGCATACTCTGCATCACTGGCCTTAACTGTGGCTACCACATGTGAGTCAGAAATTAGAAGCATATTTATTTTATTTTATTTATCTACTTAAAATTTGATAACCGAAAAGCACACTGAGCCAAGGCTCATTTAAAGGTGCAATCTGAGGCAGGGGAAGGATGCAATAGATACATAAAATATATACTTGTCTATAAAACAAAAGATATGGAGAAATACATTACAATATAAGCATTAATTACATCTTTTACAAGAAGTAGAGCCTAACAGTTTACCTAATAGTGGACACTAACATCAGAGGAAATAATCATCCATAAACTGTCATAATAAGGCTAGGAGCTTTGATACTGAACAAAGTGCACAAGTAGTGTGCTGCCAGGATTAAACACACAGAGCTAGGATTGGGAAGGTAATATAGGTTATGGCCAGTATTGCCAGTGGTAGATAAGAGTTAGGGAGGGTGGACAGATTGACAAGGGGGAGGCAGGGAGGAGGAACTTGAAATGCTTTTAAAGGATAGGTGGTAGGCAAGCTGGTACAGTGAGGGAAGGGAGTTCCAGAGTGCAGAGAGCCAGTGGGTGAAGGCTATTTTCCCAGTAAGTGAGCAAGATGTGTCCAGGGTGAAGGAGAGGTGCTCATGAGCACAGCGAGTATCCAGTGCTAAGATCTGAGGCTAATAAAGAGGTAGGAAGGAAGGGTGTTGAACCAGAACTTGGTGATAAAGGTTGCAGAATGTGCCAAACAATGATTAGTGAATGAGAGGAAAGAGACAAATTGGTAGAGGAAGCAGTGATGGGTGCGGTATTGAGAATAGAGGCAAATGGCAGAAGGCATGAAATGGTGGGTCTAATTTGGCAATGGAGGATTGTGGCACTAAACTATAGAACACATCCACATAATTGAACATAGGAAGGAAAAGCCTAGAGATTACTTCCCTCCTAATTGGGTGGGGGGCTGTCCTTATGTTTATAGAGCTTTTTAGTTTTGGATGCAGTTTGTTGTGAATAGAATCCAGGTGCAGGGAGAAGTTCAGTTTGGGGTCCAGATAGACAACTAAGTATTTGTATGATTCAACTGCTGCAAATTTTAAGCCATCAAGGGCAAAATGGCGGGGTGATATCATTTTGGCCAGTTTCTGGATGGTGTCCAAAGCCATACTGACTGTTTTCTTAGTATTGCATTTGGAGTGATTTGTATTCAAGCTATTTTAAGGTGTTCACAAAGTTGGTTTGAAGGATCGGTTCAACCTGGGCTAGAGGGGACCAGAAGTGAAGATTATGGTATCGCCGTGTACATTTGAACATGTGAGTCAGAACAGGCATAAGGAAGGTTGTTTACAAATATGGACAATAGGGTAGGTCAAGGATTGGACCCTGAGGAACACTAGCCACAATGGAGTAAAGTGCAGATTTGGTTTACCCAAGCTGGACAAATTGAAACCTATCTGTTAGAGTAAGCCTTGACCCATTCAGTAGGGGATGGGGATAGTCCATTAGTTGTGAGGTCATATAGGAGTAGTTTATGAGCAACATAATGAAAGGCCTTGGCTAAGTCGATAAATATAGCCCATGTTAGAGGACCCTTATCCATGGCCGAATGGATATGGTTGGTGAGGCAGAGAAGGGAGGAGGATGTGGAATGGAGACAAAGAAAACCAGAATGGTATGGAGTCAGAATGACTTTGGAGGCAAGGAATGCATTTAGTCTTTTAGGAAAAAGGATTCCAAGATTTTGGAGAGCATGGGGAGGAGTGAGACAGATCTGTGGTTGTTGGGATAGATGGGTCACCCTTTGTGTAGGGGGATGACTTTGGATAATTTCTGGGGCTTGGGCAGGGAGCACGAGGAGAGGGAGAGACTGAAGGTGTGAGTAATTGTAGGGACAATGGCAGGAGCAGAGATTTTCAAGAGGATGGGATTACTACCATCCTTACTTTGGAGGAGTTCAGAGGTTTGGGGCTTCAAGTACCTCTGAGGGGGTAATGGGAGGAAGGTGTGATTAGTGAGGGATGGGAGGGAAAGTGCCAGAGTGAGGGGAAAGGGAAGAGAGTGGGTAGATCAGATAGCTGATTGGACATGGAGGGCAGGGGTCATATGGTGTGTGCAGGAGGGAGAGTGGGGTAGGTGGTTGCCCATGGGTTAGGCACAGGTTCTGAAGAACTGATTTACGAAGAGGCGAAAGCATCAGAGCTGTCATCAGTGGGGTCTGAACATGGGGAAGGGCTTGTTGAACAGAATCAAGCAGGGAGTAGAGGTTTTCTAGAATGCAGCTGGGGTTGGGTGACAATACTCAAGCTGAAACTTAAAGAAGCAAGCTTTGGTGGAATGCACAGCTTTAGTGCATGTGTTCCTCAGAGTTCTGTACATTTGGAGGTCTGAGGCATTGGAGGAGTCCTTAATGTTTTCAAGCTTTGTCTTTGAAAAGCTTGGTGAGGGAAACCAGGAGGTGCCTTTTAGGGTGTGTGGAGATCTAAATGCCTAGGAAGGTGGAGCTAAATGTTACTAATGCAGAGTCTATGTCCAGGGGCCATGAAGACTGGACTGGTCGGCCAGGTAGAGACCGGCTAGTAGTGCCTGCTGGTTGAGGGATCTTAGAGGCCTGAACCACATGTATTTGGGCAGGGCTGGGGTGGACAGTGCTTCCTGTGATGGAAGGTGATACAATGCTTGCTGAAGGCATCAGGAGGTACCAGCTGAAGAGATTTTGAGAGGGTGAGTCATTAGTATCCAGTCCAGTAGCGAGTGGTTAGAGGATGGGGGTTGGGTCTGGTAGGGTCAAGTGATGAGTTGGGTAAGTTGAGTGCCTCAGTCTCTATAGTGATGGCCTTGCAGTGTTGGGCGAGCCAGTTAAAGTTGAAGTCACATAGGATTAGAAGCTCACCCAAGTCAGCAAAAGAAGTTAGGGTGGCCAGTTTGGAGACCAAGCAGGAAGGTGAGGAGCTGAGAGAGAAATAGCAGACAGTGACAAAAGGGGAGACAAATACCAGCTGAGAGAGAAGGATCTCATGTGATTTTGGTGCTACTTCCTAGAGACAAGAAAGTAATTTAGGGACTTTTAGATATACACAGCAATATAACCAACACACTTACCCCTGTCTAGATGGAGTATGAAGTACCCAGGAATGGCAACTGAAGTGGAAGGGACTTTGGCAGATAACCACATCTCTGAGATGCAGAGGATGTCAGGTGAGCATTGGGATATCTAAGGCTTGGGCAGAGGCTTCTAGCATTTTGGTGGACGATACCTAGTCTGTTAGCAAGGGAAGACTAGAGGCTGAGAAGTCAGGTCCAGGGTTAGATTTGATGTCTCCAGCCAATAAGAGCAGGGAGAGCAGGAGGCAGTAGCGGCATAGTAGGTGGGGGAGGATTGGGTGAAATGAAGGGAGAAACCTAGCAGGTGGCACTCATAGTTGGTTAGGAAGCTGAATGTGAGGGTACTGAGAGAGGTTAAACCCACCTAGTTGGAAGATTGGGGAAGGGGAGATGATCTTCATTAAAGTGTAGGAGCTTATCTGGTCATTGGATAGAATTAAGGCTTAGAAGTTGATTAGTAGACAGGTGCCTATCAGACGGTCAGCCTCAATCAGTGGGAATAGGGGTTTCATTGTGTCTGGGGTGATTTGTGGGTTTACAGAGAAAGTAGGTTCCAAGCTGATGGCTGGAGGCTAGCTGACTAGCAATCTGGCCCCAGCAGAGTTAGATCACATGGCTGAGTTGAACTTAGGACAGGGATGAAGTAATAAAGGATGAGGGAGGAGGTAGAGAGAGATCCAGCAACAGCAGTTTAACCTATATGTGTCCAGAAAGTTACTGATGGTGGCCTCTGGGTGTGTGTGTTGAAGACTAGTACTCAGTAAGGGAAGCAGTGCACCATACATCTCTTTAAGAGGAGGTCTAGAGTGGTAGGCACAGGAGGAGTGGAAGAGAGGGAGGAGGTGGTGCTAGGTGAGAAAAGTTTATTTAACAGAGATCAGAGACAGGGTCAGTATGAGGGAGAAAATATAAGCTAGACAATTATTCAGTATAGTAAAATAGTAACAGTTTAAAACAAGTACCAGGCGCTGAAAGCTGAGCAGAGGAGTCTAATCAGGAGAGGCCTGTAAGCAGAGCTGGCCAATGAGGAGCCAGGTCTGGGATGAGCAGCTAGTCAGATTAAATTTACAGGAGCCGGGGCTTCCTGAGTCTGTAGCAGTGCACCTGGGTCTGTGCGGTGGCTGGTGAATGAGGAGTGGTCGGCTCGGGTTCAGGCCAGTGCCGCAAGCTGTGGAGTGCCCAGTCAGGGGTGGTGATCCCAGAGAGGAAGCGAGAGAGAGGGGAGAGCAAGGATCAGGGTATATAGAAGAGGAGAGGAGAGCTATTCTGGGAGTAATTTGGGGGCAGGTCAGTAGTGAAACAATAGGTTGTAAGAGTGAGTGCGAAAAGTAGGAGGGGGAGAAGGCAAGCAGTGGAGAAGCTATGGAAGGAGGTGCCAAGGAGCAGGAGCCAAGGGTCCGTAGTACAAAGAAGCAGGTTTAGCAGTCTTTGGGGAGGGGACAAGAGAAAGCTAGGGAATGGGAGATGCTACAGAGCAAGAGTCTGCAGTACAAAGAGGCAGGTTTAGTGGGCTTGGGGAGGAGGGACAAGAGAAAGCTGGGGAAATGGCAAAGGTTACAGAGCAATAGTAGGAGGGAGAAAATGCAGTGCAGTGGAGGAGGGAGGTGCCATGGAGCAGGCGCCCAGTTCTGGTACACAAAGAAAGCAGAATTAACAGGTTTAGGGAAAGGGTGATAAGACCAAGCTGAGAGAGAGAGAGACAGAACAAACTGAGAGAATGGATTAGAAGAGAACAGAGAGGGTTAGCAGAGATGGAAACCATACTAACATTTTAAACATTCTCAATGCATAACAGCTACATATAATGTAAAAGAGTGAGGCTAACAGGCTGTTATAAAGAGAAAAGCAAATGTAACAAAAGTTTGTTACTAATATAAGCTCAACAATTATTCCGTGGAGTAAATCAAATTAAATCAAGCTTATTCACAGAAAGCATTTCCAGAATTGTTCAATGCACTTGAACAATAATTTTAAAACATCAACAAACACTACTACTGTATATTAACGAAACCATACTTCAAATAACACAATTTATGTTTCTCTAAAATCATCCTATATCTGATAACTTAATAAACCACACAAATACTAAAGTCAGTCAGAAAAGGTCAGACTAAATAAATAAGTTTTAAGTGCACTACTAAAATTCTCAATGGTCAGGCACCCTCAGCCAATGAGGTAGAGAGTTTCTAGGGTAGGGCTGCAAAGCAAAAGAGGGCCACCGATGTTTTAAGTCAAACCCTGGGAACCTCTAGCAATTCCTCACTGTAGGAGTGGAGGAGTGGGGTGGCAATAGGGACACAGAAGCACTTGAAAGTAGCTTGTTCCAGCCCATGGGTCTTATAGGTCAGCAAGTCAACCATGAAGGAGATCCACCACTGTACTGGCAGCCAGCAGTCCACGGAGCACAGGTGTGATATAGCCCAGTCTTAGGAGCCAGTCAATAGCCTGGCTGCTGCATTCTGCACCAGTTTGCAAGCAGCAGATATCAACCCTGGTAGCCCTAGGTAACAGGCATTACAGTAGTCAAGGCAGAAAGCCATGAAGGAATGGACCAGAACTGAAGATCATTGAGCAGAACCAGGTGCTTCACCCAGGTGATATTCCTCAGATGGTAAAAAGAGGTCTTGATACCGGTCAACACCTGAGATTTATGTGTCAAATCATCATCAAAATAATGCCAGTGTTTTGCACCTAGTCAGAGGTCATCCGCTGAACACTCCCGAGCCATAGCCGGAGGGTTGTTCTGCTGGCAAACCCTCATTTGATGACCTGGGTCCACTACCAACACCTCAGTCTTTGTGGGGTTCAGCCTCAGCCAGCTGACACTAATTTAACTTTCCACCTTGACTACTGTAACAAAGAGAGAGATTGAGGAAGTGGAGGGCTGAGCAAGGATATTGTGGAGTCTGTAGCCTTCTGAGGTGTCTCAGCACCCTGCACAACACAGTGAGAAAGGAGAGAATTAGGAGTTGAATGTGTTTGGTAGAATGGTGTCAAACTAAGGGTATGGGATTGTGGGTGGCTGGGACAGTACCTGGGATAATAACAATCTATTTTGCAAGGGATAGGCTGCACATGGAGTGGGGAGGGAAGGAGGCATTAAAGCAAAGACTGGGGAGGTATATTGTGACAAAGGTGGATTTAAACTAGATAAGGGGTTGGCAAGTGGACATCAGGTAGGCAGGGATCTGATAGAGTGAGTCACCGCCTACCCCCGGCTAGCAGGAAGGACTCGAGGTGGCCAAAAGGCAAGTCGTAGAAGGGAGGAGATGGAGGCAGTGAAGGGAAGGAGGTAGGATGGAGGGTGGTCTCACTGAATGTGAAAGCTTAGGCAACAAATCAGCTGACCCACAGGCACTCCTGGCAGTGTGGAGGGTGACTATTGCAGCTGTCACAGAAATGTGGGCAAATGAGCACCGGCACGGGATCTGGCAATCCCAGGGTGCAAATTGTACAGGAAGGACCAAAAGGAGGAAGGGGTGTGGGTTGGCAGTCTATGTGAGGGTCGGATCAAATGCACAAGGGACAAGGGGAAGAAAGGAAACTAGAGGCATCTGGTTGCAGCTCCTAGATTCAAGGGCAGGAAACTGAGGTTTATGGTGGTATACAGGCCACTGCCCCAGTCTGAGGAGCTTGACAGGAAATTATTGGGACAAATCAGAAAGTTATGTGAAAAGGGAAGGTGGTCGTCTTGGGGGATTGCAATGGTGCAAGTGCTCTTGGACGCGATCCAGGATGGTCTCTGACACAGTTGGTTATCGCCTTACTAGGCTAAAGAACACTTTAGAGCTGGTGTTGTTGAATGGGGAGACAGTAAGAGAAATAAAGGTGGGGACTCACTAGCTGACAGTGATCACCTAACGGTGTGATTTAATATCACAAAGTGTGGGGATCCAGAGAAACAGTAGCCCGGGAGGTAAACTTCAGGAGGCAGACTTTGGGAGGATGCAGGAAGTACTGAAAGATGAACTGGAGGGCATAAAAAGGAGATGAATGGAGAGCAGAAAAGGGATATTATTAAATGGGCGATTACAGAGGCAACAGAAGCCTGCACCAAGACACAGAGTAAGAGGAGCAGAGCAAGGAAATCATGCTGGTTGAACAGGAGGTAGTGGAGGTGGTGAGGGCAAATGACAGGTGCACCAGAGGTATAGGAGGATGGGGAAGGAAGCAGACAGGGAGAAGTATGCAAGTTGGTCTAGGGAGTGACCAGAAAAGTGACAGAAGCCAAGGCCCAGAGGGAGCTGAGATTAGCGTAAGGAATTAATGAGGGGACATTTTTAGATAAATCAGTGAGAAAAGAAAGTTAAAGGAGACAATAGGGAGCATAAAAAGAGTGAGGAGGTTGGAAAGGGGAGGAACAGGTGGAAGCACTGAATGAATACTTTTGCTAAGTGTTCATGGAAGAAAAGGGGGACACTACCACCATGGGCTGTGAGGGTGGGATGGAGGAGGAGAGGAGAGGAAAGGAGAGAAGAGAGAGGAGAGAGGAGAGGAGAGAGAGAGGAGAGGACAGGACAGGAGAGGAGAGGAGAGGAGGAGAGAGAGGAAGGAGAGGAGGTGACAGATGGAAGAATTGAGGAGGTAGAGTTCTAGAGGACTGAGGACACTGAAGGTAGACAAGGCACCAGGGCCAGATGGTATCTACCCTAGGGTGCTGAGGAGATGGCTGAGGTGTTAGCGAGCCACTGGCAGATCTGTACAGCACCTCACTGGAGTCTGATGTGTACCACTAGATTGGAAGATGATATGTAGTACACAAGAGCGGACCAAGGGATGAACTGGGTAATTATCATCTGATAAGTCTCATTTCCATAGTGAGCAAACTCATGGAAACAATAATAAAGGAAAGACTGGTGTTGTACCTGGAGGACAGTAGCTCCAGGATGTAGAGGCAGCATGGATTTGTTTTGGGAAAGTCTTGTCAAACCAACCTGATACAATATTATGACTGGGTGACAAGTGAGTTGGATAAGGGCCATGCAGTGCATGTTCTTTAATTGGACTTCAGCAAGGCCTTTGATCCAGTGTATCCGGGTGGCTTGGGGAAGCTAACTGGTGTAGGGCTAAGGGCAAAATGATGAACTGGATTACAAGCTGGCTGAGTTGGAGGCTGCAACAGGTAGTGGTGGGAGGGGAGCCTCATCTCCAAGGCTGGTGATAAGCGGGTGCCACAGGACTCTGTGCTGGGACCCGTATTATTTGGGCTCTTCATATCAGACATTGCACATGGGGTGGTGTGCAAGGTAAGTCTGTTCACTGATGACACCAAAATTGGAGCAGTGGTTGGTGGAGGGAGGGATGGAAGCAGCAGGGGGACCTAAGTAAGCTAGAGCAGTGGTCAGATAGGTGGTAGCTGGGTTCAATGCAAAGAAGTGTAATGTTATGCACTCTCAGGGCAAAGAGCCAAAGAAAGAATACTTGCTGGGGGATTAAGTTGGGGATCACTGAGGAGGAGAAGGACCTAGGGATAATAATAATAATAAACTTTATTTCTTTGTGCCTTTCTAAAATCAAAGCATTACCAATAACATCATAAAAACATAAAACAAATTAAAAATCAAGCTAAAATATACAGCATTAATTAAAATCTGTGATAACAGGTACCATGAACAACACTGCCCAGTGCAGGAGAACGGCTGCAAAAGTGAACAAAATGCTGGGGTGCATAGCGAGGAGGTTTTGTCCAGGTGAAGAGAGGTGATCTTGCCCTTCTACAGGTCACTGGTAAGGCCACACTTAGAGGACTGTGTGCAGGTTTAGAGGCCATACCTAAAGTGTGATATCAGGCTACTGGAGGGGTATAGAGGAGGGCAACAAAGTTGATATGTGGAATGGAAGGAGAGACTGAGAGCAAGCTGGGAGACCTGAATATGTACACTCTGGGATAGAAGGGATGGGGGGATGATAAAGACATTCAAGTACCTGAGGAGAATCAATAAGGATAGGGCAGATGGAGTCTTTAAGCTAAGGAGAGGAGGGACACCAAGGGGCATGGGCTAAGAATAGAGGGGGAAGATTTAGAAGGGAAATAAGGAGACACTATTTCATAGACAGGGTGGTAGCAAAATGGAATGCACTACCAGTATCATGTAAATCTGTGAATGCCTTTAAAAGGGCATAGGACAGGGAACAGGGAGAGTGAGGGTGGGGAGATGGGGTGGCAGTGGGATGACAAAGGGAGGGTGGGCAGCTGCAAACTAGGGGTGCTAGCTGCATACTCAAGAAGACTTAGATAGACTGGGTGATCTGTTTCTGCTGGCACATTCGATGTTCGTATGAATCTCAGAGAGGCAGTTATTAAAGACCGAGAGGGCCCCATCCTGCTTGGGCACAAAGGACATGTATAGCTGAGTACCATCCATATAACACTGAAAACTCAAGTTATAAGGACATGTATAGTTGAGTATCATCTGCATAGCAGCGAAAACTCAAGCCATACTGCCTAATAATCTCCTAATGGCAGCATATACACTGCCATCAACATGGGTACAAGAATGGATCCCTGTGGCACCCTACAGGATGGGGGAGAGAGCAGAGGAGTAAATTCCAACACCAGTCTCTGACGCCTACCCTTGAGGAAAGTCCACCAGACAGTCCACAGATGAACTGCAGATGTTCCAGCAATACACCATGGTCCACAGTGTCAATACTGCAGAGAGATCAAGGAGGACCAAACTGAACGAGTCCTCTGATCTCTGCTATTAGGAGATCACTAAATACCTGAATAAGTGCCGTCTCGGTAGTATGCCTCTTCCTAAATCCAAACTGGAGAGGACCATAGACATTGTGAGTAGATAAATGATCATCCAGCTGCAACACAACCATCTTCCCAATAACCTTACCTACAAAGGGCAGGTTAGAGACGGGTCTGTAATTTGCCAAAAAGTTCAATAAGGGAGGATGTTTTAAGGAGTGGTCATATAACCGCCTTTTTAGGAGGTCCGAGGACTCCCCCAATGACCTCCAGACTATCTCGGCAAGAACCATGCTGATTTCTCAACACCCCCAAGAAGGCTTGTTGGGCCTGGGTCCAAACTGCAGCAGGTTGGTTGCAAAGTCTAGATGATCCCCACGATGTTGGTAATTGCCCACCGTTGAAGTCAGACCTAGCAAACTGGGTGCTCGCAACCTCCTGCAGACCTCCACCACACCCAATATAGTGGTCCGAACAGATGCAAGACCTGATGGTGGCAACTTTAACTGCAAAAAAATGAACAAACCCATCACACTTCCAGTGAAAAGCTCCCCAAATTAAAGACAGATTGGACTGCACAATCTGTCGACAGTCCGAAAACTGAGCTGGTCAATTTTGCACAGTGGCAATCTTCTGGACATATGGGTGATTGCTGATTGATAGACTGCATAATTATCCATCAATCTAAGTCTGTCAACAAACACACCTGATTTCCGCCAGCACCTCTAGAACCTTCGCCCCATTCTCCTCAACTCCTTCAAGGTCCCATCAAACCACTGGGTCCTTGGGTGAAGAGTGAGGGGCAAACACAAACTGGAGCTATGGAATCCAGGACCTCTGCCCCAGTCTTATTATAGGTTTTATCAGAGCCCTTGGGATCAAGCATTCACTTGGTATGCTCAATAGGTTCAACTCCACCATTAGGCCATCAGTGGTCACACCCTTAATAGGTGGTACTGGACCATCTTCGTAGGGGCAGGCCTATTTAGGTGTGCCACAAACTGAACCTTATGGTGTAATGGTCAGATAACCTGACTGGTCCCACCACCAAGTTGGAGATCTCCATTCCCAGGAGGAACACCAGTTACAATGAGTGACCATGAATGTGGGTCGCTGAGGTACTTACCTGTGTGAGGCCCAACAAAATCATCAGTTGGAGGAAGTCATGACCAAATTGTGAGAGTTCATTATTCACCCAGTCATTGAAATTCCCAAAACTAACCAGCTGGGGATTCCAACACCATGTGGATGATGAAGTCTGCGATTTCCTGCAGGAACTCTTTCCCATCAACTGGTGGATGGTAAATGAGCAGTATCCTGTATCCTCCACCAGCATCCACAATACACTAAAGGATCTGGTGCCCCCAATGGAACATCCACAAGGCCCAGTTCAGAATTAAAACAAATGGCTGCACCCCACCCTGCAATCCACCCTTGGGTGATCTGTCACAGTACACTGCTGATGTCAAAACTGGACCAGCATTTTGACCAGCCAGGTCTCAGTGATACAAGCCAGGTCTGATGTACAGTACCAACATGATCCACTATCACAGTGATCTTGTTCTTTAGAGACCTGGCATTGCATAACACCACCCAAGTAGGATGGGCAACCGGGGAAGACTGAGCTGTTTGTCTGCACAATGCAGAGCCTTGGGTATGGGAGGTTCCTATTCTGGTTCCATTTCACCCCAGGGCATCTCCTTGTCCCCACTACCCTGATCTGCCCACTCCTTTCTGTTCCTCCACCAGGTCCAGATCCCCTCCTTCCTCCTTCTGACTATCTTCAATGCACAACATTGCATGTAAACCTCCGCTGGGGACAGTTTAAAGGGCAAAGGTCCCTGAGCCTGGTGGAAGAATAGTGCCTGACCATCTTCATTGGGCCAGCACATCATAATTAACAACAGCACAGAACAAATGGAAAACTACACAAACCACAACCACATTGACAATCAATCACACACCACACTGACACAATATAAATACCACAATTCTAACAAACCAATATTAGCTCCTCCTGCCCCCACAAACCCAAACAATTTTAAACAGATAAAACAAAACCCCTACCCTCAACAACCCAGCCATAACGAACACTAACTAACACAATACACAAAGAACAATGACGTAAAATAAAATAAACATCTTTGGGCAGAGTCTGCTTTTGCAGATCACTGAGATAGTTACTTGATTCTCACAGTTTTTATATAGAGTCCATCGAACTCCCACCTCCTATGGAAAGTGAACTAGATAAAAGTTCAGGCTAAGATCAATCTCTCAGATTTACATAGCCATGAACAAACAGGATTTAACTTGGAATTAGAACTTTATAAGCACTCTCACTGCTCAATAAATTTTGTAAGATAAAAATCCTAAGTTGGAAAAATTTAACTGGCCAGGGTCTGGTCAAACCTTTCTGTAAGTCTCGCTGAGGCATCAGAAGTCTTTCATGCTGTTCTTCAGCATCTGTACTCCCTTGATATTTCCTCACTCCCAGTTCTTAACTGTAGCACTCTACAATATATGGCCCCACCAGATGATTACCGCCACCGCGAGACATCAATGGTGGAACCAAGCAGCAGGTGGGAGGATTATGAAGATGGCAAGGAAAGACCCCCCAACACTCGTGCAGGAGATAGCTGCCAACTGACCCCATAGCTACAGCACCTGGCTCAGGTAAAATAGTAACTGTTTATAATAAGCACCAAATGCCAAGAGCTGAACAGAGGGAGTCCAATTAGAGAGCCCTGTAAGCAGAGCTGGCAATAAGGAGCCAGGTCTGGGCTGAGCAGCCAGTCAGATTAAAGTTTATTTATTTATTTATTTATTTAGTTTTTGTTGACCGTAAGTGCACTAGACAAATCCTGCCTATTTTCAGGCACGACCGGGGAGGGGATACAGATGCCAACTGACCTTGAACCAGATTAAGCTGTTAAGTTACAGGCACCAGGGCATCCCTGAGACTCTTCTGGGATACCTGAGTCTGTTCAGTGGCTGATGAGTGAGGACTGACTGGCTCAGGTTCAGGACCGTGCTGCAAGCTGCAGAGTGCCTAATCATTGCATATGGTAATGGTCAGGTATCTGGATTAATAGCCTATTGGCTATATCTACCATGCAGCTATTGCATGAGAGAAAGTCTATTCCCAAGATGCTCTGGTGATGACATAGAACTGTGAGGTAAAATGGTGTTTTACTCAAAGGTCCAGAGGATGACTGGTATTGGCTTGGACTGAGAGGTTGTGACGACAATCCCCTCAAAGGTCTGGGCAGAAGTAGGCTACCCCATCATCCAGGGAGATAGCAGTGGTTGTCCTAGTGCAGAAGTGAAACTGCAGCACCTGTGTCTAGAAGTAACTCTTGCTGTCAACCCCAACCAATATTTCATCCAGAGTCATCGGTAACTAAAGTGGTGATATTGTGAACCAGAGTATGACACTGTCAGTCCGATTTACTTTGCTTTTGGTCAGCTAGGGGTCTATCTTGTGAAGCATTTACACTACTTTAGAGCAGGCAGACTTGTTGCGACCTTCCTCCATTGGCTCTTCATCAAGTGGATGTATGGATGGGATAGCCACCACTGGCTTTTACAAGGATAGCTGCCATGAGCAATTGATCTTTGGTCTTAAACTCTCGGAGCCGGTTATTTTCACAGCGACCTCCTGGTACAAGGGCTGGACCACTGTTTTGTCCGTTATTCCCTTTTCCATTCTGCTGGTTCAGCCTCTGCCAATACCACTGTTTGTTCTTGTCCCCCCTTCTGGTAGGAGGCCTTATCTTGCTGGGAATCCTTGGATTTCCTTCCACCATTTACTGGGTGGATGGCTCAGTATTTTATATTGTGGCCACTTTGTTTTTAGAACCTGAGCCCAGGTCCTGCATGTAGATCTGTTATGCAAGTTCCATTTTATTCATAATGGCTTAGAAGCTGTCCTGTCTCAGGAACACCACTGTCTCAACCTTCTTGCAAAGGCCTGGTTGCAAGTTCTTCAAGAACAAGCTTTTGTACTCAGTCAAATCCCGGCTTGCAGCTTCATTGGCCAATTCCTTGCCCATTGAATAGGCAAGCCACAACCGACTGCTGTACTGGGCTGGCATTTCTTTGGTGGATTGCTTGACTGAGGTGGCTAGCATCATATCAACCATGTTAGGGTTGTGCGCTGCCAGGAGGCTGGCTGCAACTGTATTGAACTCTGCATTGAAGTCTCTGTGTACTGCTTCCAGTAGCTTGGTCCACAATGTGGGATCAATGGTTTGTTTCAAAACCTGAACTCTGTGCTCAGCTGGAAGGCTGAGAATTTCACACTGGATTTTGCACCTTTCCAAATGACAAGTGAGATTGTTATTATACACAGCCTACTTTGTTCAAGATAGTCTGATGGCTTGTGTGGACTGCAAAATGTTTTGGGCAGGCCCCATACATCCTGCAATGGAATTGATAACTGCTTTTGCTGTAGTGTTCACCACACCCTAAAGAAGGGTCTGTTGTTGGACCTCCTTCTTCAACAGGTCGGCCATCACTTGTCGGATCACTGTGGCCTGTGACTCAGAGACTCCAGCCTTCATGACCACTTGTTGGATCAGGTCTTCCACTTGGCTCTTGTCTTGTTTACTCAAGATGGCTACTGAGTTGGGCGAGGCCTCCATCCTCTGGCATCCCAAGGTCTGCCATCTCAGATCACACCATTATCACTATTGTCATACTCCAATGATGCCAGGTTGATGGTCAGGGGATACAGTACAGCTTTCAAGTGACCCTTCAGGATTGCCAACTGTTGACATAACTTCATCATCTTCATTGTTCACATCGAATGATTTACTCTGCCTTTGTACTGTCTCTTACTGATGTGCTCTTGCAAAACTCTGTACGTGGCACTTACCTCATGATTTTCCATGTTCTCCTGTCCAATGCTTCCTACCAATGCTTCCTGACACCTTCTTGGCTCATCATACAACTCTTCATTCTCACTCTGCAATGTAGCATTCATTCCAGTAAGCAGATCATTCAACTGTAATGTATGCTTTTATCTTACAACCTCTCACAATCCTCTCTCAATCAAACAGCCTCTTGGTCCCTATCCTGTACGGGTACAACGTAGTTCATTCTGAGTTTCATTTGAACTTTTGAAGTTTTTGTTCCAGAACCCTCCATTGTTCCCCATCTCTTGGGACTTGGAGTCCAGTTCCTTTTTCAGAGCTGGGACCTCCATTCCCATTGCCTTTAAGGCAGTGTACAGAGCGCAACCATCACCCTTTTGGTCATGTTTATTGACCATAGGTTTGGTCTCCAAATACAGCATGCTCATGCACACATACTGTATTGGATGACAGAGTGACTTTGCATCCAGTGTGAAGTCACCCCAACCTCCACGGGAGGTTAGAAAGTTTGAGACGCCTAACTTGAGACCCTTATTTTCAACTGCCCATGAGTCCAAGGCACATTGATTCGCCTTGTGCTCTACCACAGACAGTTACATGTTTGGAATATGGAATCTGACAGACCAGTGCTGCTGGTAAACAAGGGGAATAGGCTTTAATACCTTTGCAATTCACAGTCCTGTTCATTGTGCAGAGATCCTGAAAGATCATTCATATGGGATGAACGGGTGGGTGTGGGTTTGAACGCTTTGTGATTCCCATGCCTGTTTTTCTCCACATCTCTTTGTACCAGTCCAGTTTTGTCTAATCAGGTCCATGCCACAGTAAGATTTGTTGGGGTTAGGGCAGAATCTTTCCATGATGGCAAAATGTGACACAGGAGCAGGTGTTGCAGAACAAGAGGTTTATTACCCAGAATGTATAAAAGGACAGCTTACCATTACTGAGTCTGAATTCTCCAAACACCCAGTGTCATTACAGGAAAACTCTGAGAAAACAGTGTTACACAAAATTTATACTTAGAGAAAACAAAGTCCATTACCAGGTGACAGACCTTGTTACCTCTGAGCATACAATTCTGTGTAATACTGTTTTCTCTGAGTTTTCTTATAATGACACTGCGTGTTCAGAGGCTCCAGACTCCCAACTATGGTAAGCTTTCTTATTTTATACAATTTGGGTAATAAACCTTTTGTTCTGGCAGCAACTGGTCCTATTTCATGTTTTACCATTAAGGAAAGATCCTGCTTTGACCCCAACAGAAGGTCAAGGTGGTCCAGATGTTTAGATTTTAATGCCAATATATCTGATGTCCAAGTTATGCCACTTAAAGAGATAGGCTCTTTTAATTGCAATGAGGGGAAAAATATATTGAAGCTCTTCTATTTTAAGAGTGTTTAATTTATAACCCACCAGCTCACCAAATTCTTGGAGGAGTTCCCACTCTGCTAGAATCGAGTCCTCTAAGGAAGTGAGAGTACACAGTACATCATCAGCAAACAATCATCTTCTGTATTGTCTCCTCCCAGGGAAGCCTCCATGGCAGGATCACATCCACCCCACACCAGGGGCTACATAGATAACAAGCAAGAGTGGGGACAATGGACAACCCAAACAGGTACCTTGGGTAAGCGGAAATAAATGGGAGAGGGAACCGTCTAATTTGAGATAAGCTTGGGTGGGACCATTTATGGCTTGGAGAGTCTGTATAAACTCCTCTGGTATTTCAAAGTGAAACAGGGTGGCCCAACTGTTTGTCCAGGCCACCCTGTCAAATGCTTATTCAGCTTCAAGGCTCAACAATGTGAGAGGCTACTTCGAGCGACAGCGTAATCTATTAGAAGGAGCTTACATCTGACAATGTCAATGTCCTGCCTTTGTCATATAATGCCTTCTTGATCAGGATCTATGAGATTAGGAAGGAGGTTCTCAAGCTGTCATGTCATAATTTATTTTATTTATTTAGTGATTCGAAAAGACCTTTGAACACAAGCTTTTTACTAAGGTTCCACATCATAGATTGTAAAACAAAGAACAATAGGAGAAAGCAAAGGAACATTACAATGAACGGTTCAGCTTGGATTCAGAACTTACAGTATAACTCAAAACATAGGTACAAATTAAAATAACAAGAAAAAACTTATGAGGGTGGGGAGGGATAAATAGCAACAGAGTGCCTTGTCAGTAGTTCAGAGGAATGGGGATAGCTGGCAGGGGGTAAAGAAAGGAGATACAAGAGAGGTATGTAATGCAGTGGAGGTGAAGGGTGGGGAAGAAGGGTGATAAGGTATAGGGATAAATGGTGTGGTGAGGGGAGGCTAAGTGGAGAAGACATGATAAAGTAAGTGGTGGGTGTGAGGGGGCATGGTCAGGCAGCCTGCATTAGTAGTGACTGTTAGGGAAACTCACGAGACTGTGAGTTGGGCAAGGGGAGGGTGGGGTGGTGGGTGCTGAAGGAACATGATGCAGACTGATTGCTGAGGCAAGTCATGAGATGGGACAGAGGGAGGGGTACCTGAGGCCTGCCTAGTGCTTGCTGGGGAGTAGAGAGAGCAGGTGTAGCTGGACCCAGGGGCAGGTGCACTTAGAGAGTATTATTAGGTGCTGTTTGAGGTCAGCTTTGAATTGTGCCAGATAATTGGTGGCCAAGAGGTGCCAGGAGTCCATTCATCCACAGGGGCCCAGTAGACAAATGCACATTGTCCAAGTGAGTGCGATGGAAGGATAGCCAAGGCACCTCTAGTCCTCCCTCCCTTCCTCTGGTGACCTATAATGAGTTGGCTGCCTTGATTAACTTGCCTACACAAGGTGGTATTTTACCCACTAGAGTCTTCTTCCCTAGGTTGCAAGTCTGAATTTGACCCTGTTTCTTTAATGACAGTCAGTCTGTGTGTTTGTACAGCATACAGGCATGAGTGCCACGCCAGCATCCAGGGTGAATCTGCAGGCTTTGTTGAGCGTAGTCTGAAGCCTCTTGAGTGCTGTATCCATTGTCGCTCAACAGACCACTAGTTCATAGTCAATAGTAGATATAACTGAACTGTGGACTGAGAGGTGGAGGGCCCCGGAGACAGGGTGTTACCTGTACCTGTATAGGACACCAATCTTGGTATTGACTGTCTTGACCAAGGAGTCAATATGGTGGCAGATGTGAGGGTATCATCAATTATGACCCCAGATACTTGAACAAGTGAACTTGTTTCAACGGCTCACTGCATGAGTTGGAGACGATGAGGGGATGGTGCTTATTTTGTTATGGGGGCTGGACATAAGCATGGCCTTAGTCTTCTTGTAGTTTAGTGGCACCTTATGACTACAGAACCAGTCCTGGAGTTTGGAGAAGGGGTTCTGCAGCTCAGATTGTAGGGCAGACTGAGACGTTGCTGCTCAGGAGCACAGCATCATCTGCATATAGTATTAGTTTGGTGTCGCAGGCTGTGGGAAGATAATTTAAGAAGAGGTTGAAGAGTAGGGGCCCCAGTATTTATCCCTGGGGTACCCCTAATAATTCCTTTCTTGCCCTGGATACTGTTTGCCCAATTTTGACACATTGATTTCTCCATATCAGGTAGTCTTGGAACCAGCAAAGGGCATTGGGTGCCACACCCATATTTTGCAGTTGGGTCAGTAACGGGTCGTTGACTGTATCAAGGCTTTGGTGAGGTCAATAAAGACAGACCCCACCAGTTTGCCTTCATCCAGGGCCATATGTGCATAGTTCATGTAGTCTAGCAGGGCAATGGTGGTACCGTGATTTTGTCTGAAGCCATGCTGGTTAAGGCATAGTAGATTATACTTATTGAGGCAGTCAATGAGTTGACCCACCACAATCTTTTCCAGTGCCTTGGACAGGGGAGAGGATCGAGATGGGTCTGTAGTTGGCTACTAGAGACTTGTCACCTCCTTTATGCACTGGCGTAACTAGGGCCTGCTTCCAACCACACAGGAATTGGGCCAGGACCAGGGACTTATTGTACAGGGTGGTAATGGTTACTATAAGAATGTCCAGGGGAGGGATAGAAGTTTTATGTCTCATCCCGTCACTGCCCAGTCTGGTCTTACCTAGTATTTTCTTGACCATGGTAAAGACCTCCTTCACCATCACCCTTTTAAAGTAGGAGGTCAGGTGAGGAGGGTAATGGGTCTGAATGGAGTACAAGGGGTGAGAATGGTGCAGAATGGACACAAGTCCCTTTACACGAGAAAGGGTCCTGAAGGAACTGGAAGTAATAAGAGTTGATAAAGCAATGGGGCCAGATGGGGTGCACCCCAGGGTCCTTAAAGAACTAAGAGAGGTGGTGGCTGAACCTCTTGCTATCCTGTTTAGCCGATCACTAGAAACAGGGAGGTACCCAAAGACTGGAGGATAGCAGATGTAGTCCCTTATACAAAAGTGGGAACAAAAGGAAGGGAACTACAGACCAGTAGCCTCACCTCGGTAGTGGGGAAGATGATGGAAGCACTACTGAAGGAGAGACTGGTGGAACATCTGGTTGTCAATGGACTACAGGACCCAAGGCAGCATGGTTTAACCAGGGAAGGTCAGTGTCAGACCAACCTCATTGAATTTTTGACTGGGTGACTAGGGAGGTGGATCAGGGAGGGCAGTGGACATGGCCTATCTGGACTTCAGCAAGGCCTTTGACACTGTGCCACATAGAAGACTATTGCACAAACTGGGAATATGGGTGTGGGCAGGACAGTAGTGCGGTGGGTAGGTAACTGGCTGGGCAGCAGGACACAGAGGGTGGTGGTAAATGGCTGTCACTCCACAGAGGGAAGAGTGACCAGTGGGGTACCACAGGGATCAGTGCTGGACCGGTAATATTCAATATCTTCATCAGTGACATTGCGCAGGACCTAGAAGGCAGAATTTCACTGTTCGCTGATGACACAAAGCTCTGTAATAGAGTAGACACACCAGAGGGTGTAGACAGAATGAGAAGGGACCTGCAGAAACTTGAAGAATGGTCAAGGGTTTGGCAGTTGAAATTCAATGCAAGGAAGTACAAGATAATACATATGGAGCACAAAACCCTGGCACAATATATCAGTTGAGGGGTGAGGATATAGCATGCACCAAGCAGGAAAGGGATCTTGGAGTTGTCATCTCTGATGACCTCAAGGCAGGGAAACAGTGTGACAAGCAGCAGGTAAAGAATAGGATGCTGGGATGCATAGGCAGGGGCATCACCAGCAGGAAAGGGAGGTCATAATTCCACTATACAAGACACTAGTGAGGCTGCACCTGGAGTACACTGTGCAGTTCTGGAGACCTTACCTGTGTAAGGACATAGACAGGGTAGAGAAGGTTCAGAGGAGGACAACAAAGATGGTGCATGGATTGCATCACAAGTCCTATGAGGACAGGTTGAAGGCACTGAACATGTACTCCCTGGAGGAGAGGAGGAGAAAGGGATATGATAGAGACATACAAGTATCTTACAGGGAGGAACAGGGTGCAGGAATGCACTATTTTTAAGCGAAAAAGATGTTCCAGGACTAGAAGGCATGGGATGAAGTTGGAGGGAGGATGATTCAGAGGAAACATGAGGAAGAATTTCTTCACAGAATGGGTGGTGGACAAGTGGAACACCCTGCCAGAGGAAGTGGTGGGGGCTGAAACAATCACGGGATTTAAGAATGCATGGGATAGACATAAAGAATTCTGGAGGTCAGGGTAAGGCAACAGACTTCCTGGGAAACATAAACTGAACTTACAAACTTAAATGGGCAGACTGGGTGGGCCATAGGCCTTATCTGCCGACACTGTCTATGTATCTATGTAACACTCGGTAGATACATCAATAAAGTGGTTCAAATCAGGTTGAAAATAGGCAGGTGGTAGCACTGGGGTAAGATCGGTGAAGGCCTTATTGAAGGCTTCTGCAATATCTAGAGGGTCTGTAGTGGGGGTGTTACTGATACTGAGCAGCTGAGGGTGCTTCTTGACCCCTTTCCAAGGATGCATTTGATGTTATTCCAGAATCTTTTCCATTAGCCCAAGAATGGACATGAATAATTTGCAGTCACAATTAAGCATAGCTATAGGTATATAGGAAGTAGGATGTCAGGAATCTTTAGTTTTAATATTGCTCTGAGAATTGTGTACTTCCAGGAGGGAGGAGGAGGTTCTCCTGCTGTGTTGTCCTCTAGGGTGAGAGCAAAGGGAATGAAGGATCCCAGTATTGTTAAACAATTCAACAGGAAAACTTTCTCAGGGCCTGAAGGTTTTGAGTTTTGAGTCTCAGAGGACAGCATTAATTTCAACTGTGGTTATAAGATTTAGTAGGTTTTAAGGCGACATCTCGGTTAGCTGGGGAAGTGATATTTTATGGAAATAGGACTCTATTGGGTTGGAGGAAGCTTGGGGGTCTGTGGTCTAGAGCTGCTGATAACATTTGTCCATAGCTGTCCAAATTTCCATGGGTCTCATTAAAAGAGAGCCTGAATCTGGGTCAGTTCACTGAGTTACACAAGTCTGGGCCTTAAGGTCCACAGTCGGTGGGCTAAATTTCATCCCCTCTCCAGAACCCCTTCATAAAGGTGATGTTTTTAGTATAAAAGCTGTTGTTCAGTCTTTGATCTAGCATTTTTGTATGTCCTGTCTCACTTTCCAGATTTGAGAAGTGAGAAGTGGAAGCACTGGAGGGTACATAGAGTAGTTTGAAGAGCCTGCATTCATGCCTCTTTCCTTTTGGGGGACAGATAGGAAATAATCTTTTCTACTGTATAAGAACTACCTTAGTGGTGTCCCAGTGTATAGCTGGAGTTCTGGTTGGATCATTATTATCATTTTGGATGTGTGATAGATAGCTGTCAAAACAAGCTGTTTAAACTCTGGGTCTTGAAGTTGCATAATATTCAGCCTCCAGTGACTAGACTCTAATCAGTTTACCCAGGTCAGGAACAGCATATAGAGGTGAATGATCCAGGATCAGCAGCACCATGCTGCAGGTCCCGGCCGAGTCAAGGTGTGCTGTCGAAAATATAAAGTCTAATCAGAAAGAGGTGCCTGCACGATAGGCATAATGAGTAAACTCCATACCCGCTGGAAAGAAGTGCCTCAATCAATCCACAAACCCCAAGTAGGAGTGCGTACGCCTAAGGTACCCTTAGAAGATGGGTGGAAAATTGGTTACAAACTAGAAAACAAATAGTAACAGTACATGGTCATCTTTCAGCTGAAGGTTCAGTAACTAGTGGTGTCACACAGGGGTCAGTTATTGGACCTATTTTATTTCATATTTTCATTGCAGACCTAGATGATAATGTAACTAACGAAATAATAAAATATGCTGATGACACTAAATTGTGCGCCTTGTAACTCATTTAGTGTTAGGAGTCTTTGCAAAAGATATGGATTTCAAAGCAGACTGGACAAAATCTTGGGGAATGAAATGAAATACAGATAAATGCTGTGTTATACATATAGGTAAGCTGAATGAACAACATGATTATCAATTAAATTGTGACATTATACTAAAAGGGTATCAGAGCGGGATTTGGGTATTACCCTAGATAACCAGTTCCTGTTTAAAGAACATCTTACATCAATAATTTCCAAGGCAAACAGGGTTATTATGTCCATATAAAGAAATATTAACAGTAGAGCACTGGAAGTCCTGCTCCCCTGTACTTATCATATGTTAGATCCTTATTGGATTTTGTAGTCAGGTGTGGTCCCCTTACAAAAAAACAAAATGGAAAGATTAGAAAAGGTCCAACGACGTTATACAAAATTAATAACAGCTATAAAATATGATAGTTATTCACAACGATTGTGTAAATTAGGACTACATAATTTGGAAATAAGGAGGCAAAGAGGGGATTTATTACTTTATTATGATATTATGAATGATCCATTGTTAATGAAGGAATTGCATATTGAATACAAAATGATTCTCTCAGTGTAAGAGGTCATCCTCTTCAGTAAAACAGACAGATTTAAACCTATCAAAGAAATTATTTATTTACCTTACAAACTGCTAATTTGTGGAATAGATTACCATTGGAAGTAATATCAAGTTCAATAAAGAGCAATTTAAAAACAGTTTGGATAAATATATCTCTAAAGGGGTAATATGCAGCGTTTTATTCTCTCATAATGAAGCTACTCTTGGGCCACAACCTTTTTCTGCTCCTATTAATTAAGTGAAACTAAGTGAAGGTATTTTGAAGAGATGTAGTTCAACAGGAGGCAGGGCTAGAGATGTCTCCTGGGTTTTGTGTCCTAAGTGCATTACTTGCACAAAGGAGTCATAAATATTTTCCTGCATTAGTGCAAAGGTCAGTGCACAGTACAGGCAACAAAACAGAAGGAGACAACGTTATTGGGGTGCCAGTATGCATGGAGGTACTGTGCTATGCAGATGTCTGGTGTCCTCACCCACAGGTCACAAAGCAAAGTGACCCCAGAAGATGAATGGGAAGAGTTACTGCCTTGTGAGCTACAATGTTCAGTCTGGTGGTGGGGTGGAGGGTTGAATGCATGCTGCAGCACCAAAACCAGAACAGGAGGTACCAGAGCAAGGTAAGGGATTCACAGAATGCCCAGTATATAAGACACATTCTGGAGGAAATTTGGCTACTAGACCACCACAGAAGACAGGTAAGGATTGTGAAATTAAAACTTGCTGGCCAGCAAGCAGGCACCAAGGTATGGGGAGACGGATTAATGTTGGTGGTAGTTCTATGTGCCTAGGGCACTGCCTATGGCATGGTACCATGTGCCTGGCATCATGTCATGGGCAGACTCCATTGGCAGTCAAAGTCCAGTATATCAGTGGTGATACAGCCTATGAGGAACCAGTACAATCTGCAGATATTGTCTGTTATCCTCACAGTATTCATTCATCGCTCATCAGGAGTGAGCAGAGGTACCCACAGTAGCTCTTTACCAGCAAAGCACAGCATGGAAGAAACATCTGGAGTTACGGACCCAGTGCTATGAAACTCCTTGCCATTGTATATTTGTGTGGACCCCTGCAAAGATCCGTTCAAAGTTTTCCTAAACATTTATTTAACCCTTTAGTGCCTCTGGATGTACACTGTATGTTCTAAGCTTTATTTTAATGTTTGTGACTCATGTTGCCACCTACTAATTTATCTTATGGGTCTAAGACATTTTAATGTTAGTATGATGATGTTCTACCTTTGCTTCCCGGTATTACTGTGTTTTCCTGATTTGATGTGAGGCCCCAGAGCCTTTGGGATTGGGTGTCTTAAAATAAAATGTTGGTACTTTGAAAACCTGGACTGATGCCAATACATCTAAATATCAATCAGAATTGGTGGCATATAAGCATTAGAAATATATAGCGATAAAGGTGACTACAAATCAGGGACAATTTATATGTGGCATTGTCCAAGAAGGCATTTTAAGGCAAATGTGGGAAGGAGCAACTTTCACACAGATGGGCTTGATATCTCATTGGGACCAGTTAGTGATTATGGGAAGGACTGAGGCAGGGAAAGGAGTCTACCTGGCAATAGGTGTTTTTGGGCACAGGCCCAGGAGAATGGGACCTGGATCCCCAAGACAGAATGGGAAAAGGAGAAGAACAAGAAGGGTAGGGAAGAAGGAAGTAGAGAGGCTTTAGAGGTGGGAGAGGGAGACAGTACTTGCAAGTGAGGCAGGATAGGGACCAGGTGAGGAGGTCACTGAGGGTGAGGAACCCCAATGGAGGTTATAAATCTCTCTAATATAGACCTCACAGAAAGTCAAATGCACATACTGTGTAAGAGACTAAAATTTGCACATATTAACCAAGTAAATCAATTCCAGGTTGAGGTATACCTCTTCCAATTTTTTGAAAGTTACAGTTAAACGAGTTTTTAATAGTAACCCATCCCCATTAAATAACCCTCAGTATACTCCCTCAAGGGAAGTTACCAATTTTATTAAGCCATCATCTTTCTGTCCTCCACAGAGTAACCACACCTTTCTACATTTTGCAACCTGGTCTCAAGGGTGTTTGTACACACATAGAATAAAATAAGACCACTTAATATAGCCAGAATATATCCCAACAAGAGATAAGCAATTTAAGAACTGAAAAGATAAATGAAATTGTCATAAAATCAGCAAACAAGGGGAATTAGTAGTGATCTGGGGCCTCGCTGAATATTTGTCAGAGGCTAATAGGAAACTGTCTAATCAGACATTTTATGCTGTATTGTCTTCTGACCCAACTAAAGAGATAAGGGAAGAAGCTAATCGATTAATTGCTAGAGGCCTTCAGATGAACTGGCTTAGAAAAAATGTATTTATTTATTTCAAAGGTTTCACTATGAGAGACATACTGAGCTGTAAACAACTTGTTTTCAGAAGCATCCTGGGGAGATGGGAGAGGAGAAATACATATCCATACAGTGTAACCATATTTACAGAGAATGTACACTCACATTAAGACATATTTTTATACAATTTATCATACATTGAGTAATGCATTGAATGTATAAGAGCATATACATAGAATTATTTGCAGAAAACACAGCAACAGCAGTAAGTAGCAGTGCCTACAAGAATAGGGGTGAACCAGGTTAGTGCAAGTGGCTAAGGGTAGTCTAGCAATGGGTGAAAGAGTAGAAAAGGAGAAGGTAGATCATAGGAAGGAGACAAGTGAGGTCCAGAATTAGATTGGGTAGGTAGAGGAATGGGGAGGGAGATATGTAATAAGAGAGTCAGGGGTGGGAAAGAAGGGGTGAGTGAAAGAAAGGGGATGAAGAGCCAGGAAGAGGAAGGTATGGGGCAATACGGGGGTGGAGTCAGGGGCCTGTACAGAAGGGAGGAGTAATTTCATATGAGACTGGAGAAGAAGGATGGAGGTAACAGAATGAAGAGTGCCAGGAGGTAGTTCCAGAGTTTGGGAAGGTGGAAAGAGAAAGCAGCTTGCTCAGCCAAGGTCCGCCTGGATGGGAGAGTTACAGAGCAGAGTTAGAGCTATGTGGAGAGTAGGAGGGTTTGAAGGGAGGAGAGAAGAAACATAAGTTAGGATGAGAGGGCCCAGCCAGTACTTAGCAATAAGGAGGAGCAATGAACAAGCCATCTGGCTTCAAGTGAGGAAAGGAGAGAGGTGTAGAGGTGGCAGTGGTTGGTCCTGGAGGGGGAAATCCAGGGCAAATCTACACAAGGAGTGTAAGAATGGATCCAGTCTGCCAGGGTAGATTTGGGAGCACTCCATAGATGCTGTCACCATACTCAATGAGGGGAAGAATTGTTCTTTGAAAATGAAATGAAAATCATTCTCTGACAATGAATCAGAGTTTAATGATTGTTCCATATCCAAGGAGCCAGTGTTTTACTTGCTCCCCAAATAAATAAGGACGTCCCCATGCCAGGATGCACATCATCTCTTCTGCTGGCTCTATTACTGAGCCTATATCAAAATGTGTTGATTTCCTAGTTAAGAAACCAGTCACAAAACTGAGATCGTACATTATAACTCCTGTGTTCCCATAGATGCCATATATGGTGTCAGAACCATCCATTGCTGGATCCAACCCAAAATGGCCACCAGGAGTGAATGAGTTAAAGACAATAGCTATTCAAAAAGGTACAGTGATAGTGGAAAACTGGCTTGTAATAATAGATGTCAAAAGCCTTTATTCTAACATTCCCCATGAAGGGGCCTGGATGCCTTGAAAATGCACTCAGAGGCTGAATGGATGAACTGCCCCTACACCTTATATACTGTACTGTAGTTTAACTGGCCAGATTCATTTTGAAAGCTAATTGTTTTATGGTTGACAGTAGGGTTTATGTCCATCACAAAGGTACAGCTATGGGTTCCACTTTGCCCCAAACCTGGCCAATATTTACATGGGAGAAACAATTCATCAGTGGTGTAAATCAAAATCAATTTTCAGCAAACACAAAATTACTGAGAAGATACATTGATGACAGCCTGCTTATTTGAAGTGGGTACTTAGCTGGTCTGAAAACCTTCATGGATTACATTAACTCGGCAAGTCCCTATCTCAGATTCTCATATCAGGCAGATTTGCAGCAAAATTTCTTCTTGGAGATACAGATCTGTAAGGAAGGAACCAGACAGGGATCGTATCTATACAGAAAGCCTTTGTCACAAAACACACAGCTGAGAAGAGACAGCTGTCATTGGTCTGCAATAACAAGTAACAGGCAAAAGCTACTTTATTAGGGACAGAAGGATTTGTTCTTTGGAAACGGGTTTTATCAGGCAAGCAGGGATCTATCCAGATGCTTCCTAGAGAAAGGTTATGAAGCACCACTAGTGTTGGATGCCCTGCCTCAAAAGATTTAGGGTTTGGACCATCAAAATTTGCTGAGATGTAGGGACACCATTGCAAATGATATTGTTCCCAGTTTTGTAACTCAGTTTAACCCTTTGGCACTTAAGATTGGAAATGTTATCAGAAAGCACTAGGTTATACCCAGTCTGATCCTAAGCTGGACATTTACCTGTAGTCTTCACAAGTGCCAAGAATCACATATTGCTGTGAGGGAAATCTTGAAGATATACTAGTGCATGCAGTTTTACCCAAGATTCCAAATTATAGGAATTGGCTTCCAAACCTCCTCATGGCAAATTTCTCTGTGGACATTGTGCCCACTATTCTAATACCTTCAAAACCCATACATTTACTCACCCATGTTAAAGACAGTATTTCACTATTAATGGATTTATTAACTGTAGCTCTGCAGGAGTTATTTACATGCTAACCTGTCTATGTGGCATGAGCTATGTTGGGCATACAAAAGATATTTTAAGACACCATAGGGGAACATAAAACTGCCATTCATAAACAACATTTAGACTACGCTATGGTGAGAGACATTATGTTAAAGTCAGACACGCTCAGCAGCCTCTCAAGTTTATAGGCATAGAGAAGTTCATGTGGGTCTATGAGTTGGTGATCTTGCAAGAAAGCTGGTACAGCAGGACTCTTTTGATATTAACTTTGAATAATCTGGCACCCAATGCACTGTATGATGAAATCACATTTTGTAGTTACCTGTGACTGGCTGTGTCCATCTTTTTTATCCCTTATGTATTTGAACTTTCCCATTCATTAGCAGCATGACTTGCTGGCTCTGCTGTATTCTGATTAGTCTATACAGCAGCATGACTTGCTGGCTCTGGTGCTTCTGGTTATTTCACTTAAATCATGGTGTATTTAAAATAACATTTTGTCTATTGTAGAAACAGCAGTATGAGTTGCAGGCTCTACCATGCTACATATGTGTCAGATTTGGTTCTTAAGTTCAACTAGTTAATTTTATGGATTCTGGTTTTAGTCCCTTTATTTAAACTTATTGCTGAAAGGTGTAACCTGTGGATTTTAGCTGTTGGTGACCAGCGATCTTTTGCACTTTATTACTGCATATGTTTTTACTTTACTCGTTAGCAGCATGACTTGCTGGCTCTGAGGCATGTCATTATTTTGGGAAGCTTACATTGCAGCATGACTTGCTGGATCTGCTGCTTATTATTGCTGGCTTTAATGTTTTAAGTGTGCCTCTTGGATATTAGGAAGTCTTTGTTGATTTTGCCTTTTTCACATTATTAGTCTGTTTTGCCACATACTGATAATCCCTGCTGTTCATGGTTCAAATGTATTTAATTGCCATTGATCACTGGGGAGTCTGTGTTACTATTTTCTGTGTTGTGAACTTTTCACTTGGTGTTTCTTCCTGGTATGTTTCTTTAAGAGGGTTCTTTTAAATGATTCTGGAGAGTGCTCTGTACGCTCTGAGGCTAATGAATGCTGATATATAAGCACATATAGAACTCTCTATTCTGGGTACAGCATGTCAGACGGTCATGTGGGCCCCAGGTTTATTTTCTGGTTTGTTTGGTGACCAAATGTTAAATTATTTAAAGATGCAGCAAGTTTAATCTCTATGAAGTTAACTCAAGTGGGCAACTTCGAATTCACGTAGCACTATGCAAAATCCTCATTAAAAGCCTGAAATTCACCTTTAATGGACTTTGTGTTGTCCACTTTGAGTTATCTTTGAGTTACAGTTTGGAAAGGCTAAGTTGGTAAGAAACTGCCCACAGATTACATGTCTGATTATGTGCAGATCACATGATGCTGGAAGGAAGTGACTCAGGCTTAACTTTGACCTTCTGTTTGCTACATGAGGAGTTGTGTGGAGCTGACTGTCTAGTCTGTCTGTGTGCAGAGGAGTCATAGTTTTGAGAGACATTTAATGCTTTTGATCCTTAGTTTGTCATCATCCTGACTTCATTTTAAACCTCTTTCATCCTACTGCCTTTTGATTTTTGTATTTGATTCTATTACTGTTTTTCTTTTGTTGTACTTCTTAATATTTCTATTAACTTTGTTTCCAAATGGGTGATGGGGTTCCTGCTGGGAGTCATGGAGCAAGGACATGTGGTAATATGAGGTGAACTATTCGCCTCATCCAGTGGAACAGTCCCATCCAGTGCTCCCTCCCTGAAAATGTTGTTTCCACTGGCAGTGGAAGTGAGGTTCCAGAAGTATCAGCAGCAGCAACTGCTGCTTTGGATTTTAGTGGTTCTAGCCAAGCAGCACCGGTGGCTAGTACTGACTCACCACAGGAGGCCACGGAGCAACACCAGCAGCAACAGGAACAACAACAGCAGCAGTAGGAAAACAGCAACAGCAGGAACAACAACAGCAGCAGCAGTAGGAACAACAACAGCAGCAGCAGGAAAAACAGCAACAGCAGGAACAACAACGGCAGCAGTAGGAACAACAACAGCAGCAGCAGGAAACAGCAGCAGCTGGAACAACAACAGCAGCAGTAGGAACAACAACAGCAGAAGTAGGAACAACAGCAGCAGCAGGAACAACAGTAGCAGCAGCAGGAAAAACAACAGCAGCAGGAAAAACAACAGCAGCAGCAGCTTGTTTCACCCCCAACTGTAGAGCAGCCTAGTACACCTGGGGTCTCCCCACTGCCTTTGCCTACCCTCCACATAGCTCGGCAGTGTGGAATTTTTTCACCACACTGCCAGGTGACCCATCTGTGGTGAGATGCAAGATTTGTGCATGATGGTGTGTCTTGGTCACAATGGTACCACTTTGGGAACAGGTGGCCAGAGAACACACCTGACTGCACCACCATGCAGACAGGGAGGCCAAGGTGTTGAACTAGCTGCAACCACTCCTGCAGTGGAGGGTGCAGTGCAAGAGGTGGAAGGCATCAGGCTGCACAGCATCCAAGGCACAGCAGAAGGGAGAGTGTTGAACAAATGGCAGCTCCTGCAGCTGCACATGCATTTGACCTTCTGAAATTCCAGCCACATAGAGTGATCTTGCCATTCTGTGGAGTGAGGTCGACCACCCAGGTAACGTTGTCGACAAGTACACCAGCAGTTGGACCATATGGTTGGTCAGCAATTGCAAATCATTGATATGCAACAAATTCTAATTAATTAGAACCAGGCCTAGCAGTACTTTTGCTTTCTTTCTTAACATGTATTGTGTGTTTTGTCTTTTTTCTTCACTTTCTCCCCACCAAAACAAATATTAAAACACACCCAAAAATTATAAAAGGAAAACAAAACAAAATCCTGTTCTGGCTTTCCTTCTTTCCTACTTAATAATCTCTTTTCATACAGAAAAGTATGTAATTTTTTTTTCATTAATGTTTTCTTCCTGTTGTATTGTGGTAAAGCAGCAGAGCAATAATATGGTAAATAATTTTGACCTATACTGTTTTATTCAATGTTCAATTGTCCCTTATCTACTGACTTGTATGATACCTTGCCTTCCACAATTAATTTGATTCTGCATTATAAAACTGGATTACAAAAAGGTCAAATGACGCACTTGCCATTGGGCTGAAAGTGTCACCTGACCATTCATTAATACCCTGGTACTGTACACCAACAGTTGGCATGCTGATTGTAAAAAGTATTTAATTTTTGCTTTTTACAGTTAGCTAGCCTTTTTAAAGTGCAATAACTCATTCCAACCCATGGGTGTATCAGGGTATAAATGCACTTCCAGCTGTTTGAAGTCACTCGGCAAGCTCTGTCCTCAGTCACAACGCACCGAGCGTATATTAATGCCCCAGTACAGCCATGGTCTGTTGTGGGTTGCTATACTTACTCCCTATTTTTAGATACAAAACATTAAAAGTAGTACCCTTTTAATATTGTTCAGAGCTGGTTTTTATCAGTATACTCCGCTGTTTTCGAATACCTACTACTCCATAAGGTTATAATGGTGGAACACTGCCTGTTGGATTGCATGCTAGTTCATTTTAGTCACAACAGAAATGATTTTAAATAATAGATGTTCAAAAACAGGTGGAATACTGATGAAACCAGTTGCAAGTCAGATTAAAGGAGCACTCTTGTTTATTATTTCAGATGTGAAAAAGGACTACAGCATTCGTAAATTGTGAAAAGAAGGGTATCATGTTGACAAGTCAGTATATAAGTACCAGTCGAAACAGAAGACATTAATTAAAAATTGTCACCTGATTATTGCACTGCTGCTGTACTTGTCATGCTATATTACTTTTTGTTACTGTTGTCTAGTTATGTTTTGTAGCACACCCACAGCTACAATCAAAATACACTACCATCACATACAATTACAATTCCCACCTAAAAATTCCTATCCCATGGGAATGTAGCATGCTCATAATGCTATCTTTCTGCATCATTCAGCGTGCAGTATTAGTGTCCGATGAAGAAAACAATCACATGGGAAACTGTTCAGAAAAGTCACAAGTATTTCTTGATGTACTGCTTAAAAGTGTGCACCTATAGCCAGAACTCTGCCTAAGTGACCCAAATGAGAAAATGGTTTGCTGCACCTGCTGCTGCTGTTTAAATGTCATGATAAGTCCTGATGAAGAATACACTGAGAAACTGTTCAGAAAAGTCACAATTATTTACTGATGCACTGCTTAAAGTGTACTATAGTTTAGCCAGAACTCTGCATACTGTAAGTGTCCCAAGTGAGAAAATGGTTTGCTGGGACCTGCTGTTGTCCTGCTGTTTTCTGCTGCTGATGATGTCCAGTGTATTGCTAAATGATGAAAGCCACAGATGACCATGGGTTGAACTATAATTTGATGTTCTAGAAAATTCTTCTGCTGCGCTTGACTGAAACATGTTGCTCTATCGTGTGTATCCATACCAATAATGGTAATCTTATTGCAAGTACCACTGCCATGTTTTTCTCAGACACATTGTCATTGAATTTACATTGATTCTTGTTTTCTGTTGTAAGCAGCAGTCCGTCATGTTGTTCTTTTGCAGGGAATCATCATCATGCATACTGAATGTTTCCCTTCACCGGTGTGTTGTCCATGGTCTCATTCACATGACATAAACATGTGCTGCCACCTAATGTGGTACTGTAAAATGAAAATTTTTTCTGGGGGACCGCGAGAGTGAGTGAATTCTAATTTCTCATTACTGTTCTTTTCTTTTACATTCTCAGGTCATAGCACTCAAATTCACGACTGTAGCGATGAAACCATGTTGCCACCAAACAAGCATTCCACATGTGTCTGATTTTTACTTCCTGTGCAGAACAATGTTAGGCCATGAAAGGTATTTTCTTGGGGGTTGCATGCATCATTGGAAAACAATTTTCATTAATATTTCTGTCTTTTCCAAGTCTTCAGCGTATCCAAACTGTTGTCCATCTCCAGATTGGAACATACCACCGACCACAGTACCTTGATGCTACCTGCAAAAGATGAAGAAGAAATGATTCTGAGTTCATTTCAGTACCCCATTCAGTATCAGCACCAGAGAAGCTGTTCCTGTCTTTTGTTATTGCCATCATCTGGCTTGTATGTCACCACTGTTAAATACTTTAAACCTGCAAAAAACAAGGGGATAAAAGGAAAGCAGCACTGCAGTCCTCAATGCCAGAGTCATACCCAGTTGGAAATTCTTTTCCATGACTGAATCAGCAACCTCAATGGTACACCATTTGATGCTGCCGCCAGTATGACCTGCCTTGCCTGCATTATTGAGCACCACTATCATTGTGACTGGGTACAGACATAGATGTGATTGTCCTACTGGTATATTGCACCAAAACATTGAAGTGGTGTGATTTGTGATCATGAAGATAACCAAGAAGAACGGATTCGTCTCATGAGTCATGAACTTGCTACTGGCAGCACTTTCAGAGCACCAGAAACTGGATGGAATTGAAGTTCCACAAACAGTTGCCATTGAAAATTTGAAATGCCTATAGCTGTACTTCCTGAACTGTACAATGTCTACACTGTGATGATATCTACTTGATTAAATAGTCAGCTTGTTGTGAGGACAAAGATTCGAGTCCATCTGTCCATAGGGCATACTACAGAATGGTCGTCTATTGGACCAAGGCTCTTGAGTGACATGACATGATCACTGGGTGTCCTGATTCATGATGAAACCAAAGATTAAAAAAAAGTTGCACCAAAAAATTGAAGTGGTGTGATTCATGATTGTGAAGATGAAGATGAAGAATGTGATTTGTCATGATCGTGACATGACATGAGTCATGAACTTGACACTGGCAATGCTTCTCAGAGCATCAGAAACTGCATGGAACTGAGCTTCCACAAACAGTTGCCATTAACAATTTGAAAACCTACAGCTGCACTTCTCTGAACTGTACAATGTTCTATGCTGCGATGATATCTACTTGATTAAATAGAGCCGCTTGTTGTAAGGACAAAGATTGAGTCCATCTGTCCATAGGTCATCCTACAGAGTATGAACACTAACAGAAGCATCATACTGGACCAAGGATCTTGAGTGACCTGACATGATAACTGGGTGCCCGCCTGATTCATGATGAAACCAAAGATTTAAAAAAACAGGGTTGGACCAGAAAAACGTTGAAGTGGTGTGATTCGTGATCATAATAACCATGAAGAATGTGATTTGCCATGACATGAGTCTGACGTGAGTCATGAACTTGGCACTGGAAGTACTTCTCAGATCACCACCACTGGTACTCTGACCATTACTGGAATATTCAAAGTCATCCTCCTCTGCCTCTAGTAAACCTCCGTGTTAACTCACAACTTTTACCTACATGGCTACTTGTTGTTACTTGAGGACTGGCTGGCAGATTATATTTCAGACACAAACACAGAACTTATTTCACACACCACCTGTGCTAAGGGTGATGCTGCAGGCACTGCTGCTACTCACACAGATTCAGGGACCTTGCCTGCCTAACCCTCTCTGATGCAGCACTTTTTCTCTTCATGGGTGTTTTCTTTTATTTATTCCACAAGATGTGATGGAATGCCCTGCCCACAGAACCAGAGCTTATACCCTACTGACTTATGTGGCTTATACGCCACAGGCAGAAACACCTTGCCTGACTGTGTCTTTCTGGGCATTTTTTAGATTACACAGAGTCACCAAGAAAAGAAACATGCTTATTGCTAACAAATTCAAGAAAATTCACAAGACAGCACAGTGCCAAAAATACTGCAATAGGTACTCTTCTTTATTACGTCTTTCTTTTGGTTAAACGCTATAATATGCAGTGAGAGACAGTATTCACGGTACTATGGAGAAACACTCGATAGTGGTACAGTGACAACAATTTCAACAGACTAAACACAGAAAATTAACAGCGATGTTATATTTATTCAGTTTTGGGTGGATGGGAAGCCAAAAACAACAGTGACTTCCAGATGAAAAATTGATCACTAAACAGATGTAGCTACAGGGCACAGCAAGACGTTAACCAGTTTTCAGAATCAAAGTGGAATAACAATACCTTATTTTGTGGGGGGATTTATAGCAGTAGCTATATAGACTGAACATATATATGTGTGTGCGTGTGTGTGTCTGTGTGTGTGTGTGTGTGTGTGTGTGTATATATATATATATATATATATATGTATATATAATGTATGTGTGTGTGTAGATAGACTGATTGAAACTTTTAAATCTGTAAAGGGCTCCATAAAGTGGGAGAAGAGGATTTACTTAAGAGGAAGGAGGTGTTCAAAACTAGAGGGCACAACCTCAGACTGCAAGGAAAAAGATACGGGCAATGTGAGGGCATTTCTTCATGGAGGGTGGTGGAGCCCTGGAACAGACTACCAGATGGAATGGTGGGGCTAAATTGGTGGAAGAATTCAAAGGGCATGGGACAAGCATATGGGGTTGAGTATCGGGAAGGTGGGCTTGCAGGAGGGTGAAGTGCAGGGGAAAAAGAGCAGACTAGATGGGCTGATATGGTCCTTTCTGCTGTCAAGATTCTATGATTCTATGATATAAGTCTATAAAGCAGGAAAAATACTGCAGAAGTGCTAAGAAATTAAGAGTACTGCTATTATGGTGGCACAATAAAATGCGCCTGACTTGACGGCATGCACACAGAGTAAAGGTAATGCGAAACTTCAACAGCTCAGTAAACTACAACACAGTCTTTAAAACAGACTGAAAAATGCACAGCAGCAATATAAATAGGGCAAAACTGATAAAACTTACTAGAAGTATTACTGTGTACCTGTTCAGGCATCTGCGTTGAAATACATAACATAGTACTTTATTTGCCGCTTTACCATTCTGTCCCAAAATTTAAATGAAAAAAATAAGGTAGTTGGGATTTAAAATTATGTCACCAGCAGGATTCACCCAGTTTGCCCAGGGCAAATTAGGCTTTGTGAATAGCTTGAATTACAAAGCCCAGTCTTCACCCATTAACTGGGTTTACACCTAGGCAAAGTAGTGAGGTGCTGCAATTCAAATGAGGGGCAGGAACCTGCATATTCCTGCTATCCCATTCACAAATGGATCTGATCCATGCAAGGGCTTTAGTGACTGCTTCCATCCTGTCTATGTCCTTAGTGAAGGACCTTGCATGGAGCAAATTACTATCATAAAAACCTGGTAGTAATCCGTGCAACCATGGTAGTTGGTGGAAATACTGCAGCTCCCCATCACCCTCACTGATCCCCGATTGATGGATCACCCACCTGTAAATTAAAGACATTCTTTCCATAGTGTAGTGGTCCCACCCACCCTAATCACCCGAGTACCCACCCAGTTATAAAATAAAACCTTTCCATACAGTAGAGGTTCCACCCATCCCCAATTGTCCAAGTAACCACCCGGTATTAAAATAAAACCTTTTCAGAGTAGTGGTCCTCCCATCCCTGATTACCCAATTACCCACCTGGTATTAAAATAAAACATTTTTCATAGCATAGGGTCCCACCCTGTTGGCGATCCCCACCCTATTCAAAAATCCATATTTTCAATAGTGTAGTGGGCCCCACAACCCCACCCACTCCTTTAATGACATACCACCCCACTACCCCTGCCCCAACACAGCTGCCTATCGTTAAGCAGCACAGCCATCCTCACACCTCCACAGCTGCCTGCTTGACTGAACTGTCAGTGACAGCTACAGTATACATTGCAAACCCATTGGTTGAAACAGAAATAACTGAAAATTAAATTTTGATTAAATGTTTGGCCACCCATACCTCAGCCCCTTTTAATCTAGTACCCTTAAATGTGGCACTCTAATGGATGTCATCAGTATCGTCCACCTGCCAAATGTGGTGTCATTTGAATATTCTAAAACTAGACAAAAATAACGGAATGTAAAATCTGGCAAAATCCTGAGATTTTTTTGTCAAATTCTACAAAGTGCCATGGAACTGTAATGGAAATTCTGTGGGCATTCCACCAGCAGAATTTATTTATGTATGTATGTCTGTACTAACATACTAAAATGCCAGCAGAATAGGCCTAACGGTCTTCATGTCTCGTCGTTTGGTCAGCCCCCACCCTGGGAGCTGACCTTGCCCCTCTCCCTCTCTGGCTTCTGCCTTCCCAGTCCCCGATATTCTCGCTGCACTGGTTTTGCCTCAGAACCCTTCCCTGTACCTATCCCACTCCATCTTGAACCCTCCACCATTTCTGCCTCCACCAGCCCCCTGGGCAGCACATTCCATGGCTCCACCACCTCTCATTGAAATAGCACCTCCTCCTTTCTCCCTGAATCTCCCCTTCCAGCTTCCACCCATGCCCTCTAGTTGCCCCTCCTTCCTTCAGAGCACCCTGACTGCTCCTCCCTATTTACCCCCTTCATGTACCTGAAGACCTCTATCATGTCCCCCGGTCCTTCTCTCTCTCCAATGTGCATATTTAGCTCTTTGAGCCTCTCCCATAGGTCCTATCCCCAAGCCCCAAATCATTTTGCTGCCTCTTCTGGACCCTCTCTAGGAGTTCAATGTCCTCTTTAAATGTGGCCTAAACTGCACACAGTACTTGAGGTGCGGCCTCACCAAGCAGTTATACAGTGGGAGTATCACTACCTCCTTCTGAGGTGGAGCCCCTAGCGATGCATCCAAGCATCCTGTTGGCCTTTGCCATGCCTCCTACAAGTCTCCGAGTTGTTCATCTTGACATCCACCACCACCCCAGGTCCCTCTCAGCCATCGAGACTTGTAGCATCCCCCAGGGTGTACCCTTGGCCGGGTTTCTGGCTCCCAGGTGCAGTACCTTGCATTTTCCTACTTTGAATCTCAGCTTTCGCTTTTAGACCACCTTTCCAGCTCATCCAGGTCCCACTGTAGGGCCACCTTCCTCCTCCCCATCCACAACCACCTCCAGTTTTGAGTCATCTGTAAAGAGACTCATCTCACTCCTGATACCTTTCCTTATGTCAGAGATATAGGCGTTGAACAGGAGGGGCCCAAGGACCGATCCCTGAGGGACTCCACTAATGACCCTCCTTGGGATGAGACTATCCTTCAACCATGACCCTCTGGGTCCGGTTCTGGAGCCGGTTTCTAGCCATCTGATCATCTGGTTCCCCACCCCATTCCTCCCAGATTATCCAACAGACCTGTGAGGAACAGAGTCAAACACCTTGCTGAAGTCAAGAAGAGGACGTCCACTGGTCTACCCAGGTCCAGGCACTCATCACCCAGTCATAGAACTCCAAAAGGTTTGTCTGACATGATTTCCCGGACGAATCCATTCTGTCTATTGTCCAGGCACCCCAACTTTTCCAGGTCCTCCCCAGTTTCTCCTTGACAATGCCTCCATCACCTTGCCCACCACCGATGTCAGGGTGATAGGCCTGTAGTTCTCCTGCCACCTCCCTTGATCCCCCTTGTGGATAGGCACTATATATGCCACCTTCCAGTCCTGGGGCACCCACCCTGTCCTCAGAGAGATGCTGAAGGCTCTTGCGTTTCGCCAGGACATCCGCCAGTTCCTTCAGCACTCTGGGATGTAATTTATCCGCCCTAGTGCTTTCTCCATCTTAAGGGACCTGAGGGCTTCTCACTCTCTCTGCCATGATTTCCACCTTGCTACCTCGTCCCGCTGCTCTGCCTTCCCACCTGCCAGTAATGCACCTCCCCAGACCCGCCAATCGGTAAGGGTCTCCCTCCTCAATTTCACCATCTCCTCCCATATATGATGCAGCCCCATTTTCCTTGATGAAAATTGAGGCGGACTCATTTAGTACCTCAGCCTGCTCCCCTGGTTCTTGTGCCCATCCCTCCCTGTTTTAATCCTGCTAATCTGCCCTTCACCCTTCATTTTTCCCCAATGTATCTAAAGAACCCTTGTTCCTCTCTCCAATTTCTCTGGCCAGGTTCTGCTCCTTCCTTGCCTTAGCCGCCCTCACCACCCTAGTGGCCCTTCTGGCCATCAGCTCATACTCCCTCAGTCTCTTTCACTCCTTGAGCACATGTATTGCCTATGGGCCACCTTCTTTCCCGCACCACCTCCTGAACCTTCCTGGTCCACCAGCAGGGTTGGCCCTACCGCTGCCTTACTTTGCACAGGTGCTGGTAGCATCCTGCACCCCTCCTGATGATTTCCCACCTACTGTCAATGTCCATGTCTGGCCCAATCCCATCCAAGTGCTCCTTAAGGATCCTTCCCATTTCTTGAAATCCGCCCCCTGAAGTCAGTTACCGCCGTCTTTGTGAACCTTCTACCCTACTAGGTTCAGGCAGAACCAGACCGTGGCATGGTCGCCTCCCTGCCAACAGGTCCCTACCTCCAGGCCCCCAATCTGGTCACTGTCTGCCAGGACCACATCCAGTATTCACTCCTTCCTGGTCGGTTCCCCACCTGCTGAGTTAGGAACGCTGTCTAAAAGACATCCAACAAACTCTGTTCCTGGCCACCGAGGATGTCATAGTCTCCCAGTCTGTTGCTGGTTTAAGTCCCCAACACCACCACCCTTCCCTTCTCAATCTGCATTGTCTCCCAACCTCTGCCACCAGACTCTTCTCCAGCTCCTCTGCCAGCGCAGGGGTCTGTACACCATAGAAACATAGAAACATAGAATTTGACAGCAGATAAGGACCACTTGGCCCACCTAGTCTGCCCATTTCCCTACTTACTGGATAAGCTGCAGATCCTAGTTAACCAGCAGCCTACTTCTTCCTACCCCCACCCCTAGAATTGCCTTATGACTGTCCCAAGCATGCTTGAATTCCACCACTGATTTTGACTCCACAACCTCCTCCGAAGGCTGCTCCATGCATCCACAACCCTGTCTGTGAAAAATACTTCCTAAATTACCTCTGAGCGCCCCCCATCTTCAAATTGTGCCTCTTGTTCTTGCACACCTCTTTTTTGAAAGATGCTACCCTCTTGGACTTTGTTGATTCCTTGAGGTACTTGAACATTTCATCATGTCCCCACTCTCCCTCCTTTCCTCGAGGCTATACATATTAAGCTCCTTCGTCTCTCTTCATATGTCTTCCGGTACAGACCCTGCACCATTTTAGTTGCCCTCCTCTGTACAGCTTCCATCCTGTCTATGTCTTTGCGGAGACTGGGTCTCCAGAACTGCACACAGTACTCCATAAGGGGTCTCACCAGCTGTCTGTACAGAGGAATAATAACTTCCTGTTTTCTACTGGTGATGCCTCTCCCATGCATCCCAGTATCCCCCAGCCTCCTAGCTGCCCGCTCACATTGCTTGTCCACCTTTAGGTCATCTGATATGACTACCCCCAGGTCCCTTTCCATTTTTGTTGTTGTTAGTATCTCACCCCATTGTGTACTCTTCCCTGGTTTTGTTTCCAGGTGCATTACCTTGCACTTCTTAGCATTGAATCTAAGCTGCCATACATTTGACCATTCCTCTAACCTTGACAAGTCCCTTCTCATCCTTTCCACCCCACCCTGTGCATCAACTCTGTTGCAGATCTTTGTGTCATCTGCAAAGAGACATACTTTTCCTTTTCCTTCCAGTCCTTCTGCAATGTGCTTATAAAGACATTGAAGAGGACCGGTCCTAATACTGAACCTCATGGGTACCCCACTAGTAACCCTCCTTTCTTCTGGAGTGGACTCCATTTACTATTACTCTCTGTGTCCTATTCTCCAGCCAATTCTTTACCCAGGCTGTCATCTTGGGACCCACTCCCAGGCTGGCTAACTTGTATATTAATCTTTGTGTGGGACTGTGTCAAATGCCTTGCTAAAGTCTGGGTAGCCATGTCCACAGCCCCTCCCTGATCTACTACTTTGGTCACCCAGTCAAAGAAATCTATCAGATTCATCTGGCATGACCTTCCCACTGTGAATCCATACTGCCTAGGGTCCTGTGCCCTCTGGCCTCTAGATACTCGACAATTCTTTCCTTCAGAAGTGATTCCATCATTTTCCCATCACTGAGGTTAAACTAACAGGTCTGTAGTTTCTGCTTCTGCCTTGCTCCCACTTTTGTGAAGAGGAATCACATCTGCCTCCTCCAGTCCTCGGGTACCACCCCATCCTCCCATGATTTGTTAAAAAGGGTAGTCAGTGGTGTCACTAGTTCTACCCTCAGGTCTTTTAGAAATCTGGGATGAATCCCATCAGGCCCCATTGCTTTGTCCACCTTCAGTTTTAAGAGTTCTTTCAGAACCCTTTCTTCTGTAAATGGGCTGGTATCAACTTCTGTATCCAGAGTGTTTCTACTGTTTGTTTTATGTACTCCCCTCTTTATTTGTAAATACTGAGCAAAATATTTGTTTAGTATCTCTGCCTTTTCACAGTCTCCTCTGCCCCCTCCCCCCTTATTAAGCCTCACTATCCCTCCTTGGTCTTCCTTCGCTCCTGATGTACCTATAAAGGTTTTATTCCCTTCTTAACTGAGTTGGCTATCTTTTCCTCAGTTTGGGCCTTTGCTGTTCTGACTGCCTTCCAGCCTCCTTTTGCTTTAACTGATACAGTTCTCTGTCCTGCTCCTTCTGCGATTCCTTGTACTTCCTGAATGCTTTTTTTTCTCTTGAACCTTCACTGCCACTTCCTATGAGAACCATAGTGGTTTCTTACATCATTTTGTTTTGTTTATTTGCTTCACACAAAGGCTCATTAACTCCGTGATGGCAGTTTTATTATTCCCATTGTTCTTCCACCCTCCTTCCTGCCCATTTGCTAGTGCATTCCTTAGGCTCTCAGACATTTTGGCAAAGTCAGCCTCCTAAAGTCCAGTACTTTTGTCTTGTATGCTTGACTCTATTGCTGTGTTTATTGTGAACCATACTGTTCGATGGTCGCTAGTTCCCAGATGGCTACCCACTTCTACATCTGTGATCCTCTCTCCATCTCCATTTGAGAGAATCAAGTCTAATATTGCTCCCTCTCAAGTGGGCTCCAGTACTAGTTGTCTAAGGCATGCCCTGTAGGCATCTAGAATAACTCCACTCTTCAAGTGGCAGCTGCAACTGCCTCCAGTTAACATCTGGCATATTCAGATCACCCATTAGCAAAATCTCCTTTTCTGCCACTAAGTATACTTTCTATCATTTCCTTGTCCATTTCCTCCCCTGAGAGGGTCTGTATAACCCTGTGTGGAGTGGTGCCATTGCCTGTCTCCAAATTTACCACAGTGCTTCTTTTCCTCCCTGTTTACCCTTTTGTTCTGTTGCTTTGATTTCTTCCCTTATGTAAAGAGCTACCCTCCTCCTCTTTACCCTCCCTGTCCCTCCTGTAGATAGTGTATCCTGGCATGTTTATGTCCCAGTCATGGTTTTGTGTGTACCATGTTTCTGTGACTGCCACGATATCCATATGTTCCTCCTCCATCAAGGCCACTAATTCAGGAAGCTTGTTACCCAGACTACAGGCATTGGTACTCATTGCTCTCCATTTTTTGATGGCTTTACCTTCTGTTGCAGCATCCCCACTGACTGTTCTACCTCGGTCTTTTTCTCATTTAGTACCCTGTTTTGTAGGGAGAGGCTGGGATTTTTCTGCTGCTTGTCAGTGCCTCCCTTTGACTAGTTTAAAGCTTGCCAATGAAGCATTTAAACTGATTGCTCAAAAGACTTGTTCCTTCCTGGACAGATGCAGACCATCCTGCCAGTATAGGCTGGTGTCCTCCAGGGGAACCCCAGTCCCCAATGAAGCCAAACCCCTGTGCTCCACACCATTTTTTCAACCATTCATTAAACTGCATGGTGCTAATTACCCTGTCCTCCCCATGCCTTTGACAGGCAGCACCTCTGAGAAGGATACTGTGTAGCTACTTGTCTTAGGCCCCTCCCCAACTCTGCAATGTCCTCCTGCACTACTCTAATCTCATGATGAGCCAAGTCATTTGTCCCTAGGTGGACAATTATGTCCAGCTCAGACTCCCTTGCAGCTGTTCTTGTGATCCTGAGGATGCGCTCCTGTCCCTCCAAGCCATGGCACCAGACAGGCACCTTACTTCAGTTTTCCCAGCTCCCCCAGTTCTATACCCTAATAATTGAGTCTCCCACCAGGAGCTGCTTCCTTCCTGTGGTGTCCTCTGTCTCCTTCCTGTGGGCCTCCCTTGTGACAGTTGTCATCAGTCTCCTCTATGGTGCATCCATAGGGGAGCTATGCTCCCAGAATGGTGTATGGATTGTGGAGTGGAACAATTGACTGGGTGTGCCTCTGTTCCACCATCCTCACCCTCCCAGAGCCCACTGTGGTCCAACTGCTGTGCTTTCTTCACAACCTCTGAGGTAGTGGTGGTGGCGCTAGTGCTCCTGGATGGGGAGGTTCCTTCCTACTGTCCAGTGTGGCCTGGGGCAAGGTTTCCTTACTACTGTCCAGTGCGGCCTGAAGATGGGCAACTTCTTCCCTCAGGGCAGATAGTTGTCTGCAAATAGGGCAGCATCTCAGCCTCAGAAAGACTCCTGGAAGACTGCTGCCCCACAGCCATTACATTGCACTACTCCCCACATGTTTATCTGCTTTTTTTGTTTGTTTGTATTTGTGTGTGTGTGTGTGTGTGTGTACGCAAGGCGTGTGTGATTGGTTATATAGAAATATATGTATTATACAATGTGAATGCTTATATTGTCAGTGTAGTGTGCTAGAGAGGATATGACAGTGATATGCACCTTGCACTTTTGAGGAAATGATGTCAGAACCTCAGGTATAAAGGAACTATTTCCAGGGGTGGGTGGGTGAGGGGTGGGAAGGGTTGGACCTAAACTGTGCCCTCACAAAACAATCAGCTAAAAGCTCTCACTCACCGCTGTGATGAGTGCCTTCCTGTCAGCAAGATACCCTACATAACAATTTGATAGAGAAAGTACCTGCTAATCAAACAGAGAAAAATCCAGACATCCAAGTCAGACACAGGTAAACCTCTCCAGCCCCAAACAGCCTGGTGGTTTGTTAGCCACAAAGGAAAATCAAATATGCAGTTATTTCAGCCCTTCTGAAGATGCTGACAAGATAAGCAGTTTTGAAAACCCTTCCTGAATTAAAACTAAAATAATTAAACACAAAGCAATACCACTGTAAAAGTCAGGAAAACTTCTCAGATGTAAGCAAGAGAGAGAGAGATTAGTTACAGATACCTAGTCCAATATAGTATATCCCACACAGCTTCTCAGTTGTTTCAAAGCACACAACTTGGAAGAAGATGGACTTCTCCTATTTTACTCTCTTGCCCCCCTTGTTGTCAGGTGACCCAAATTGCCTCCACAGTTCCTCCGCCTCCTCCACTCCTCCTATGGCAATGCAGTTTTGATTTCTGATTGTTACCCTCCTACCTTTCCCTCCCTCTGTCCTTCCTGAACATGGTGTAACCCTCCAGATTCAAGTCCCAGTTGTGCCCTGCGTAGCCCAGGTCTCAGTGATCGCTGCCACATCCACCTTTCCCTCAGTTAACATCACATGGAGCTCAGGCACTTTATTGCCCAAGCTCCTGGCATTTAGCTGACTACCTTCCACCCTTTCCCTATACTTCATTTCCTGCTCGTGTTCCTGTGGGATTCTGTCTTCCCTGGTCCGCACTTACCAGTAGGCCTTTTCTTGCATTCCTCCAGGTCACAGGGGAGACAGAGTCCTCCTTTATCAGACCCCCTCGACATCCTTTTCTCCCATTCCTCCCCTTCACAAGTTTAAACCCCACCTTTCACCAATGAACCCTCTATTTTCAACTTAAGGATTTCCTCCTCTCTGAATTGAGATGGAGCCTGTCTCTAGCATACAGCCCCTATCCTCCCAGGTCTCCCCCAATCCCCATCAACCCATACCCTCTGGCCCCACACCACCCCTGAGCCACTGGTTTATCACCCAATCTTCCTCTTGTGTTCCCACTAGCCCTTGGCACCAGCAGGATTTCTAGAAGGAAATTGCACATCCTATATCATGACAGACCCTGGCAAGCTCCATGAACCTTGCCTGTATCTCTAGCTCACTATTTCCCTCAATGTCATTGGTACCCAGGTGGACCAGTATGTCCAGGGAACTCCACAATCCTTTGCCAACTGATGTACCTCATGCTTGGCCCTGTGCACCATTAGTCCAGGGAAGTATTTTGTTCTAACCAGTCAGGCTTCTCCTCCCTATCCCATTTGATCCCCTGATCATGGAATCACCCAACAGGAGCACTCTGGCCTCCCCTTTTCTTCCATTTCCCTGCTTCCATGTCCCTCATCCTTTCTACCGGCCCCTCCCCAGCTGGCTCCTTGCTTCTCCCCTATCTGGGTGCCACCTGCCATGCCCTCCTTATTTAACCTGGCCACCCCCGATCATATGCTCCTTGTTCTCCTGAGTATCCTTCTGTACCGCTACACCCACCATTACTACTCGCGACTGGTCCTTCCCCGCCTGCTAAACTAGCCTGGTTCATCCTCCCTTCCTTCCCATCTCTGTTCAGCCCCTCTTTGCTTGTTGTGATCCCCTGGCCTAAACCCTCAGCTCCCTTTACTGTATCCTCCTTGTACTTCTGGTCCTTTTCCTTGTGCTTACCCCTCTACCCCTCATCCTCCTGCTTCTGATCCCCTGTTCCCCATTTTCCCGCATTCCAAGTTCAGGAGATTCGGACTCCGTGGTGCAGCTGAATGCTATTCTGTGTAAAGCTCAGATGAGCAGGGCGTTGTTATGCTTGCTTTCTTCCTGGAACAGGTATGCCATTGTTGCCTGGTCTTTTATTTTCCTGGTAGAAAAGAACCATTTGGGTTTTAACTACACCGCTTTCCAGTTCATCTTGTGCTGCAGTAAAACAGCAGAGAAGACTTCAGTTGAGCCTGACTCGGTGACCGTGGGCTTGGAGTCCGGGCAGTGGTGGAGCCCACCTCAGTCACGGAGAGAAGCGCCACAGCCTTCGGACGACTATATGGTTGAAGTGCGTTCTGCTGAGGATCCTGCAATTCCCCTAAACAAGGAATGTAATTTTCTTACCCTGGAATGACAGACTATGTATTTTACATTTATATGATTTTATCTCTGTTATTGCACTAGAGTTTGATTATAGTTTGATTACATTGATCACATTGCTGGTCTTTGGTTATTTGTCTGCATCGGATTTGTTTTACCTTTATATTTTCCTGGTTTTGTTTTTAGCTGGTTTTAGCTTTTTATCATACCTATAGGACTGACCTTGCCCGCTATTAAGTTTTGATTGCCTGTCTAACTAAGCTGGTCAGCCCAAACACAGAATAGTATATATTAGCTGACCTTTGACTGTTGGGTTTGCACGTCCTGAAAATTCTGGATGTTTTAATAAAACAAAACTCAAAATACTATTATATTTGTTATCACTGCCACTGCTGCAGGGCTGTAGCTAATTAAATAATGAGCCCTTAGAGAGCTCTCAGAGAGTTCATTCAGCTGACTGATTGATCGACTTAATTGATCTAATTGAGTTACCTTTATCTTATATTAACAGCCTGTTCGCCTACCTTTAATTATTTAGTACACCCTTCATTATGATGTAGACTGGTGGAGAAACAGCTGTTAAAATTTAAGTCCCCTGTTGCGCTCTGCATTTAAATGCTTTCCAGCTGCTGCTTTGATGCCTTGTGGCTTTGTGTCATTTTATTTTTGCAAAGAAAATCACGATGATTTTTGACCTTATAAACTTACAGAACAGACTTCTTCCCTGAATTAAAGTATGAGAAGAAAGCACAAGATTTAAGAGAATTGAGAGATTTATGAAATTTACAGTATGTCTTTTATTCCATCTTACTTTGTTACTGTAGTTAGTTTCTAGTTAGAAGTTATCTTTCCTAGCCTTTTGCCATGATAGTCACGATATTGTTATCTTTCCCTTTGTAAGCACTGTTTTAATGGCAATAATTAGTTTTTACAGTAGTCTAGAGAGAGAGAGACAGATAGGGGGTGGGGGGCTCTTCAAATAATCCCTCCCTATTGTATTTTCTTTTTTTTCAGTGGACACAGATAGTGTGGTGGTGGAAAACTATCAAACAAGTGCTACTCCCTTGGACGATGATGATACCTGTGCCATAATACAAACTGTTATATTAAGGAAGGAATTAACAGGTCCGTGCCTCTTTCAGGAGTCAGGCAACGGAGAACAGCAATATAACTTGTATCATCAACAATAAACTCAAATCGCTGGACTTTCTGTTGACGCTGTTTTGGATATTCTGTATTCATTTATGAGACCTTGAATTGGCTCTGCATCAGTGCTTGGCACGGTTTTGGTTCCGTGATCATTTCTTCTTTGGTCTGGGCTGATTTCATCACGGGAACTCTGTGCTGCTTTTTGCTGCTGTGCTAGAAATAGAACTGGTGAAGTGCTAAGTATTCCAGCTTTATCCCTTGAAATGTACAGACCTTACACTTGTATGATACCTGATACTTGATAATTGAATTACATCATCTGTGCTCTTTATTTGATTTCTTTTAGGCTGAACACAGACTTTTTATAATAGTTTTATAATAGTTCAGCAAAGTTGAACAATTATTTTAGACATATAATTTGTAACTTCTAGTGTTGAAACTGCATTGCCTTTTGCCTTTTGTACTTTTAGATTGTCCTGTAATCTGTAATGACTCTTTTACCCTTGCATTTGTATTGTAGCCTTCTTCTAAAATGGTTGTTACTAGAAGTGGAAAGGGTAGTGTTTTAAACCAAGCCTCAGGAGAAGCTCTTTGTTCCAGTTCAGTTATTGAAATATTAGAAACTCAGGATGATCCTATAGAAGACATTTCTTGCATGCATATTAAGAAAAATAGAGGGGCAAAGGTAAATATAAAAATAAATGCAAAATAAAAATAATACCTCTAATACCGCAATAACCCAAATAAACAAAAGGAGACACTACACATGGAAAATGCTAACCTGGAGAGAAGACATAAAGGTTCTCCTCCATCTTCCCCACATGTACATGTTTTGAAAAATAGGAAACAACTTAAAGTAACTGATTTTTGGAGTAATAAAGGAAGGAAGGGAAAGGCCCTAATTATAGCTCGACCCCTATTTTGGTAGCAACCGATCCGACTAATCATATAAACAGATTGGGCAACCACCCTGAAGCTTCTTTTGAAAACTCTTCCAGAAAAGACTGGGTATGTCCATACAGTCCACTGATTCCATTTCCTATGATCAATACACGTGGGATACATATAGGTCTGACATAGAGGAGCTAGAGAGGTCTGAAGACTTGGAATTGAGATGTTCCCAACTTGACACATCCCTCCATTTGACCATATTCATCCAGAGATACTCGATCACCTAGGCTTTTCTCTAGAACCAAAGGACTACCGACAGAGCAGGATCAGTCTAAACATAGTTATAATAATCTAGCCTCAGATCCCAATAGAAAGATAGGAGAACACACAGATTTAAAATCCATAATTTAAGATTTGAGTGTCACTATCGAGGATTAAAGAAGATGGATACAACTCATAAAATAGATTAGGAAATAGAGGGAAGTATAAGTCGCAGAGGTCTAAGACCTCCCAGGAAACAGATCCACCTCTGATGAAATTCAGTGTACTGATAAATCATACTTGGTGGCTACTTCTACTATCTCAAAGCAGACCCTAGAGATTTTAAAGAACAGATACTCTGCTGACATAGTTATATTAGAAAATATTAACATGCTCAAAATGAGATATGTAACATAAAAGCAGACATTTTTTTAACAGAGTACTTGGACAGAATCCTGAATAGCAGTAAAAATATCCTTCTGAGTCTGAATCTTGGGAACTGAATCCTTGACCACCATAGATAAGGTAAACATATGCATATAGGTACACCTCCTTCACCCTTTAATAAAAATAAAATATGTGAATGCTGTATAAAGAACTTAGATTCAGAAAACAAGATAATGGTGAACTTGATAGACAACACAAAGCCAAGAAAAAAGAACAAAACAAACAAAAATCAAAAAAGGAAACCTTTTCTAGTAAAACAAAAACATTTAAACGGCACATACAAATCTGAAAATGCCAACAGCACAGGAAACAAGGGAGGGTCAGGACCCACTCAAGAACTTAAATCAGGGTAAACAGGGTAAACAATTAGCTGTGCAGGAGACGAATCTCCACCAAATGGTACTTATAATGAAATCTCTTGTGATGCAATAGTGAGCATGGAGTCACTGACTGCCTTCCAGAGGGAGACTGAGACCTTCGCAACTCACTCACCAAAGATGACTCTATTAGTAAGATTCCAGTAAATGTTTCAGGGATCTCTCCTGTTTTACAGAAATGTGGCAACACTGAATTTTGACTGAGATCCACAACGTAGCAATATTAGAGAACGAAACAGAGAGATCACTACTTGCCTGGGTACTTAACTTTTTGAATTATCCCACCCTGAATTAGAAAAGAAAGTATCAGTTTTTAGATCACTGAATCCACACTACAGGAAAACTGTACACTCTACTGCACATCTTTGAGGACTGCCCATTCCATCTTAGAAAAGACATTACTCTTAAGGGAAAAGGGCTATGGTATTACATCCTATGTTAAGTCCCAAGATCCATCTCTGAGCCTCCCAGCAGAAAGGAAAATAGTCCTTATGAGCAGTCTCCCTTCCAGATGAAATGTGAAGCAGATCATGAACCCAAGAGGAAAATCTTAGAAGTGATTAACGAACAAATTGAAAACCAGAAAAGTCATGGCTAGGGAGAACAATCGCAGTGTTTGGGTGGAAATTTATGGATAAGGATGCTAGACAGAAGGCAAAGGAGACCTCCTCCATTTCCTAGAAAAAGGATTAGATTTACATATTTCCTGGAATATGGTGGATCTCTATTAACATACAAGACAATACAGGTCTATCATCTCAGATTGATATTACCTTCAAAATCCCAATCTGTTTAGCAGAATATTGTCACTAGCGGGCAAATTGAACCCACTGGGAATTCATATAGTGGACCCGACAGAGCTGGATCCAGACACCCATGGCCGAATCCCTGTGGTGGGAGTACAGGAGCTAGCCCCAGTGTTGGATTCTCTGTTAATAAACTTTGAAAACTTTGAAGACTCAAATACTTGCCATTGCTGACCGTGGCTTCCTCTTGACATGGCAACCTCGGCAGGACCCTGGTGAGTTAACATCTGAAGAGCCAAATATTGGGATGGTAGTCAATACAAAGAGAAAAAGGAATAAGATTGATGCCCTCTCTATTCTCTCTTGGAATATAGAGGTATACATCTCAAAATAACAGACCCTGAGGTTTTGAGTTTTCTTGAGTCCTTTGACACAATAGGGATTCAGGAAACATGGTGCACTGAAGAGTCTACCCTGGACTGGCAGGTTACCCGGCCTCAGAGATAAAAATTTGGTAGGCTTAAAGGGGACTTACCTTTTCATCAAAACACAGTTAGATTTAGGAATTACCCTAATAGCTGCAAATCTAGAAGGAATTTTGGCTCTACAAATTCATAAGGGCCTAGAGAAAGCTATTCTGTGTAATATATATGTTGCCCCAGATTCAGACATTCTGAAACAGCAGATACCTTTATTCAGAATTTGAAAACTTTGCTAGATGATCTGTCGGACAGCTATGCAGACTGCCCTATAATTATTATGGAAGACTTCAATGCTAGAGTTTTTCCTGTCTTCTGGAAGATGATTATACTGACTTCATTTATTTGCTTCCTTTGGCTAATGAAAACATCACCTATAAAAGGTTCTCACAGGATCCGTACTTAACCCTAGAGGCAGGATCCTCTTGGAAGTCTTTGCATCCAGGAATTACTGTCTCTTAAATGGAAGAACTCAGGGTGATATGTTGGGGCCTTTACTTTTAGAGGTCCTATGGGTTCCTCTACTCCGACCTAATTTGACTAACCTGGAGGCAACCCATATGGTACAGAAATTAGATGTTAAGGACAGACTGAAATCCGCCCACTGTCCCATTGCTCTTACTCTGAATTGTACTCTTGGAACAAATAGGAAAACAGGTTACCTGGAGGACAATTTGGAGATTGTTAATGAGAAAAGAATTATCTGGGGACCTCTACACCATACAAATTTTGAGTTTATCTTAAAACTGAGAAGTATGTAACATACATGATTTTACTATAAACTTTATGAATCAACTAATATCCTAGAAAGCTGGGAAAGGATATCTATGATACTGAAACCATGGTGCATGAAAAAATACCATCTTGTAAACAGATATATAAAAGTCTTGGTTCAATGCAGACTGCCTACAGGCTAAAAACTTTTGTCAGAATTCTTAGGACACATTTGATCAAACTTCATGGGTAATGATTTCCGGTCAACAAAAACATTGTTGGCCAACAGTTTTTCTATCATTTGTAAGACTGACAGTTAGTGCATACTGTATATAGAGATGGGTGGAAGTGGCCCTATTCGCTCCGTGAAGTGAATCATGAAGTGAAAGCAATTATGGAGTGCTCCGAACGCAAGCAGAATACTTTGCATTATAATGGGTAACTAAAGTCCATTGAAAACAATGACTTCTCATTACTCCACCTTCCCAAACCACTACTCCACTAATTCTTAAGTGAAGTACATTGAAAACAATGTACTTTACCTCACTTTGCCTTGTTTTTAAGCTCCAATGGTGAATTTTTGCAGTGATTCATGGGATTTCAGGTCACATGGGCTCTAGATTGTTCTGCACAGCCTCAGTTCGGGTAGTCTGTGTAGGAAGCTTGGAGACAGTCTGCTCTGAGAGCTCTCTGTGATTCAAACCTTCTTAAAGCTATTAAAAGCCTTTTGAGTATTTTTTTTTTGCTGAAACTTTAGTTGATCGATTTTAGGAACCCTCTTGTGCTCATATCATTGTGCGTTTATTGTTTGCGTATGGATTTTGAATGTTAATGTATGGCATTCAGTCTGTGTACTGAGAGACAGTGGAAGTGTGCTTTGGGGAGGGGCATATCTGTGATGTAGGTAGATTAACTTAGATAAAAGACAGTTCTTTCTGTTTTGGTGATATTTTGTCTTGTATAACTGTGTTAATGTACACACGGCAATATTTTCAATAATTCTTGCCATTTTTTTGTTGATTGTTGTGGTGCAGCAGTGCATAATTTTAGTTTGTTTAAAATATGTGGTTATATTACTGAAGTTTTCAATTTACTCACATTACTTAGTGTGTGCGTGAGTATGTTTGTATGATGCATGTCATCAAATCAGACACCTTTTATTGTGCCACATAGTAATTTCAGCAATGTGAACCTGCTATCCACTGCAGCTGTGTGATTTTTGTACTTTTTGTGGTATCTTTACTAGTACTAGTACTAGTGACTGTTACTACAGCAGTGCAGTACACTGCCCCCCATGGCCTGCCCCAAGCAGCAAAGGTATTATTTTCCACATTTGAATTTCTGATGATGAGCACTGGTTAGGTGTTGTGCCTTTGTGTCTGCATCTCTTCAGTGCACAGCACAATCTTAATTTGTCTGTGCATTTGCATCTCTTTAGGGCCCAATCTCCATCTGTAACTTAAGTCACAGTTGTTTCTTTGGCTTCCTTCAGAGTACTGGACTGGTGTGGTGTAATTCTGCATGAACATTGTACTCATTAACATGCGTTTTAAGTCAGGACCATCATCACAAGTCACTCGTAATACTAATCACGTTTTCATCATCATGGTCACAAATGCAGTCACAAATCATGATTCACAATCACGTCCACTAATCACAACATTAAGTTTTTACTAGTTACTTGGATGTAGTTGTAAGCCTGTTTTGTAGTATCTCTCCAGGCTTCACCACCCCACTATTGTACTCATTAATAAGAGTTTTTAAATTGGGGAGTTTTATGATACAGGCTCAGCTCATCAGGGAAGTACAGCCTGAGGCATTCGTGTTCCTTCCTGTACAATTATGTGAGTGACAGTACTGTAGTGTGGTGAGGTAAGTGGTTCAATTTCTCTCGCGAAGTGATTCACGGAGTAATCTAGGAACTGCTGGAGTACTCCACAATGTGACGCTGGAGTACTTCGCTTCATAATGAGGAATACAAGTCCATTGATACCAATGACTTTGCATTATTCCGCCTTCCCAAACCACTTCTCCACTAATTTTAAGGCAAAGTACATTGAAATCAATGTAATTCCCTCACTGCCTTGTAATTGAGCTAGAAATGAAATTCTGCAGTGATTCATGGGATTGCAGGTCACATGGGCTCTAGATTGTTCTGCACAGCCTCAGTTCTGGCCTGGTAGTGTGTGTGTAGTGGTGGCTGGATACAGTTTGCTCTCAGAGCTCTGAGATTCAAAACCTCTAAAAGCAGTTTAAAATACCTTTTGAGTCATTTTGTTTGTTCAAAATTTAGTACATTAATTGTAGGAAACTTTTCTGTGCTCATATTATCAAGTGTTTATTGCTGTGTGTGGATTTTGAATGTTAATTTAGAACAGTCAGTCTGTGTACTGTGAAGTGTGCTTTGGGGAGGGGCATATTTGTGGTGTAGGTACATTAACTGGGAGAACAAGGCAGTCTTTCTGTTTTGGTTATATTTTTCTTGTATAACTGTGTTAATGAACACACAGTAATATTTTCAGTAATTCTTGAAATTTTTTGCTGATTGTTGTGGTGCAGCAGTGTATAATTTGTCAGTTTAAAACATTTGGTTATATTACTAAAGGTTTTCAATTTGCTACGCATTACTTGTAGTGTGTGTGACGGTGTGTGTGTGATGCATGCCATTAAATCAGACACCTTTTATTGTGCCACAGAGTAATTGCAGCAATGTGAACCTGCTATCCACCACACCTGCATGATTTTTTTATACTGCTTTGTGGTATCTTTACTGGTAGTGGATTGTTACTGCCGTTGCACTAATCCCCCAAATGGCAAAATGTATTCCTTTCCAGATTTGGATTTGTGACTTGTGAGCACTGGTTATGTGTTGTGTGTTTTTGTATGCATCCTTGAGGCGCAGAATCGTGAATGTCATGTGCTTGCAGAGCACCATTAATTCTGGGAGACTGCATTTCTTGTTACGCTCTCATTTCACTTTGTCAGCACTGGGAATTTTCTGGACACAAGACAGTAGCATTTCATCAGTACTGGGGAATTTTCTGGACACAGGACAGTAGTATTTTAGGGATGCACATTAATTTGGTGCCTCTGTGTGTGACCACTGCATGCATGACTGAGTGCACCATTAATTCTGGAGACTTTGCATTTCTTGTTACACTCTCATTTCACTTCGCCAGCACTGGAGAGTTTTCTGGAGACAAGACAGTAGCACTTTGGGGATGCACATTAATTCTGGTGACTGTGTGGGTGGGGTGCTGCCAATATTGTTGTCACTCCACCGTATTTCACGTTTAAGGTGAAATGACAACATAAAAGTAATAATATAACAAGGCTAGTGTGCCTTTCTATGGGGCACTCGGTGAAGTGAAGTGCCAACATGAAGTGGCCACTTCACGCTCACTTCACCAGCAGATTTTAAATTCACTGCATCTCTAACTGTATATAGTATGTGCTCCTTGACAGCTCAGTCAGTGATCAGCCATGGTGAGAGTGGGGTTCTAGGCATCAGCTTTAGGATGGGATGTTGAGCAGAGAGGTGGGGTACTGTCTGCCAGTCAGGGGTCCACTAGACCACAAGGGAACTGTTCCTTTTTAACTACAGATGTGAGATGGGGGTCCTAGACCACCAGGGAACTGTTCCTTTTAACTTCGAATGGGACATGGGGTCTGATAGATCACCAGAGAACTCTGTTATATGTTCTGAACCCAACTGCTCTGTAGCTTGTGGTGCACCTGCCAGATGCACCATCTGTTTGGCACATGTTCACAGATATCTCAAGCTGAGGGACTTTCCTGCTGGGACCCTATCCAATAGTGAATTGGATGCAGGGTCCCTGGCACTGCAATTCATACAAGCTGCAGTTGGTGCAGCTTGTGCCAACATCTGTGAATCAAGCCCATAGACTAAATAAGAAAAACGGGGTCTGTAGATGGCTACCCTGACAGAACAGGAGAGGATAGTACAGTATAGAATAGTTAGAATGCTGTTGCAACAGGCTTTAGAAAAAGAAATTAGAATAGCGTTCCTCTAATTGCATTGGTAGAATGACCAGCCCTAAGTACAGGACGACATCATCTTCATACAGCAGAGAGCTGCAGCCCGGGGCAACATCAAGAAGATCAGTAATATAATAGAGAAGGGTGAGACTAGGACAGAGCCATGTGGAACCAAAATGGTAATATTTACAATCAGCAACTCTCCAGTTTCAGCTGTGCCACGAAGGAGAAACATATATCAAACTTCTTTAAAGAAACTTTTGGCCTCTAGGCCTTGGGGCTGCAATTCTGCATAGGAGGTAGGAGCTACCTGGAGACAGGGTGCACCTCTAAATTAAAATCATGCCTGTAAGCTGCAGCTTTCAAACTGACTAACCTGCTCTCCCTTCTTCCACTGACTGTGCTTTGATTGGGGGCCATGTCTGCCACATTTTATACAGAGTTTTTATAATTTGGGAGGACTCTGATTAAAAAAGTATTGGTGCCTCAGTAAGACGTTTTTTTCTTTTCTTTTCCTAGGGTTCCTTGGGGTTCCCCATCTTTGGGTATCAATTTTCCTCCCCCAGTGTTTTATTTTGTCTCTCCTTTGTCAGGTCTTTGGTTATTTATCTTAGGGACTTTCCCTTTAAGGGACGTTTCCTTTAAGAGGACTCTGTTGTGTGTGCAGCCACTTTATGTGTGCTCCACTTTTCGGGACCTTGTCCTTATTCTTCTCCCTTGTGTTTTCAGGAATCCACTTGTGAGAAGTTGGATCTCTTTTTTATGACTGTGGAGGAGCCTACAGTCTCTTGTTATCTGTAGCTGGAAAATGGAGTATCATGGAACACATTATTTTGAACTTTCAATGTATGCTTCCTTGCCAACTGAAATAAAATACTCCCTTTTTCTGTTAAGAATGTTGCATATAATTCCAAGCTGCTTATCGGATGCCATTAGGAAACCGAAACGGCTTGTTAAATATTTGTTATTTAATATATGGATCTTCAATTTAATAGGTCTGTAAAGCACACAAAAAATCTGGTAATACCTTCAAAGGTTCAGTGATACTAGTATTGTCAGTCATTGGTAATAGTACTGTCAGTCACGTTTAATAGTATAGTTTTGTGGTGATAATAGTATCGTTGCAAGCTTCCGAAAGATACCTTCTGCCCCCACATCCTAAGCATGCCTCCTCATTGGCCATTTTTCCTGTGTGGGTGGGCAGAACAGTTTAAAAAATGGTGACGCTTCTCTCACTTACCGAGAGCGAACTCAGTCATCGCGCTTCTCAGATTTTATTTGATGTTTTTCCCTCAGCAAATCAAAATATCTGGTTGATTCTTCCGCTCCATTCCTGAAGAGCAGGTAGGATCTGAATAATGAAAAAAATGGGCAGGGGGCAGGAACCATCATGAGCGAGCACACAGCTCAATGCACAGTGTAGGACAGTGCAGCAGTCAACCAGTACAAAGTCAGTTCACTGAAACGGTCGACGCCATTAGAAAAAAGTCACATCCATATATTAAATAAAATAACCATAGGTTTGTGTGTCCATTAACAGGGAGTACTGGCATCTCGAGGTTCTGGACATTGAACCTCTTTGAGCTTGGCTTCAAGGTTCATGTGTCCAGAACCTCTCGATGCTATAACTCCTGGTAATAGACACAAACCCATCGGTTATTCTCTATATATTGATTGCCTATTAAACTGGAGATTTTTTACCTCTTCGAATGCAACAACTTGCACATTTAAATACTAAGCAGCTTCTTGCTACTAGTTTCAGTTAGGAATGTATTGTCTTTCAAGAAAGATTCATACCTCAGATGTCACCGTTTCCCAACACATCTATAATTTACACTGTTTTTTAACTCTAAAGACACTGCCTCAGACATATGCCAGGTCTTCAGTGAACTACTATTCAGTGAATATGTAGCAATCTGCAAGCATTTTCTTTTCTACTCGCTTTTTGGGAAAAAATATATTGAGCTACAGCAAACACACACACACACACACACATACACACATACTGTCTCTGTACACACCATCCTCGTGGCCACAACATTCTGAATAAATGCTGCATTCTAATATGTTATAAAACAATAATTACACAATGGCAAAAAAATCCTGAACGCTGATTGGCTGTCTGCCCTTGGCAACAGTGAGGTTATCTGAGAACAACCGCACTATAGTGATTTGTTGTTTCATTTTTGCATCTTCTTAAGAAACAAAGATGTATTACTACACTAAAAAGCTACTAAAACTTTAAAAATGTTTTTATTTTATTTTGTATAATAATAAGCCATTGTATAACAGCAATAATGCACTCCAGGGTGGGTCATGTTGGAATAACCTCACTTTGGGATACTGGACACATTTGGCATGCGGCCTCGTGCCCAACCACCCAGGCGTGAGGTTATCCTAGTGTGACCAATGCCCTCGTCATTATTCCTTAAAGAAACTGTTTGTTTATGCCGTGAACACAGTGAAGTTCAGTTTAGAGTAGATTTCCTTTAAATATTTCTCATCCTATATTTTGTATCCTGGATAGCACAGGGAGATGCTACATCTCATTGTTATAGGGATCTTCATCTACACATTTTTGCACTGTATTTACTCAGGCAGTCCCAGATTAGATGCAATATCTTGTTTTCAGTGGAGTCCTGATTTTACCATTTTGAGAATGTATTTCTTCAGGGCAGCCTAGTCCAGGGCACCCATATTCAAAGGAGATGCGCGGTGCTCCCTGGAAGAAAAGGGAGATGTGCCATGCAACTCCATCAATGCACCGCAGCATGATATTCAAACATGTGGGCTGCATGGCCACAAGGAATGGCTCAGGTTGCACACAAATAGTATGCCATGTAAGTCAAGGGTGCATTCCCATGCATATGTTGCGCTGTGGCATATTCAGTGGGAATGCACCCTCACGGTCCAGAGCAGTGTGGCCTACAGTTAGCCATAAATAGCTGGCATAACTCGGCTAGCCACCCACAGGCAGGCTGTGGAGGTGCACCCAGGTTCACAGCAGCCTGGCAGCCCTGGTGGAGTAGAGGTACCCTCCAATCCCTGTTTGATCCAACCCCATCCCTAAGAGCTCCATAGTGTAGGGCCCTCTGGACCCAATCACACCAGAGGAAACCATGGTCAATATCCATAGCATGGAGGACCCCACCCACTGCCTCAGTACGTAGACACCCCCTGCTCCCCTACCAGACCTGTTATGGAGACTGGCAATGCCCTCCACATCCTGCCATGGCCAACCACTGATTGCACTGGACCCGGGCCTGACCTGCACTCGAATGACCCAAGTGGTTGTACCATGCATTGGGGCACTACACAAGCTGTGGAGCCACCGTGTATGCAGCCGTGTATGTCCTGGCAAACCATAAGAGGGAATTGACATACCTCCAATGCATGCCTTGTCAATGCTGCATCTTCCTGTCATACACCACTGCAGGCCCACACTCTCACCAGTTACCCAGTGTAATATGTCATCCTCTGGGCTGCTGAGGTATCCTGGGTGCCATGGGGTGCAGTATCTGTAACTTCATTTGCACTGTACGCTGAAGCCATGGATAGTGCATCTGTGGTTCCCTGAATGTAGAAATGAATGGGAGGTCGGCTGTAACATGCCTGTTCAGAGACGTGTGAGTGGGTACAGTATCAGCTCTCATCCTCCTCTGAGCAGTTCAATGGCACTGGGATGATGGATCTGCCTGCGAACACCTGAGGTGTATGGCCACCGGGTGTTATCACTCACACAGAGCTTATGCCTATGTAATGACATTCCAGTGTTCTACTGCCAGTGCTCTGCCACCCAAAATAAGATGCCTTTCTTCTGTGAACTTTCCATGCTAAACATATAGCAATCAGCAGGCATATTCTAGGCAAATGCATTGTAGAAATGTGTAAAGGAAGACCACATTGAAACTGCCTCTCAGCAGATCTGCATTGTGCAAATTCATTAGCAATAATAGGTAAAGCATCCCAAAAGCTCTCCACAGCCATAGTGGCTCTGACCAGAGTTTGTTTAGTATTGGAGCTGTTTGCCTGCCGCTTTCTCCTTCAGTTTCTGAGTTTCCACTGAGCTGCGCAGTTTGTTTTTCTTCTTGCCATTGAACAACCTCTGGGCCATTGGGTGCATGTCCTGTTCATCTCCCCACTAGCGGGGGCTCCTTCTGTGCCTGTGTAGTGCAGCATCCCTTGGTGTGATGACATCACAGTTAGCGTCATGACATAGAGCCTGTGCTAGTCTGAGGGACAGCACTTGCATCTTGGTTCTTCTAGAACTCTTATCAGCATTCAACACTGTGGACCAAGGGTCCTGCTTGGTCACCTGAGGTTCATCTGTGGACTGTCAGGTGCAGTTCTCAGGTGGTTTACAACTTTTCTCACTGGAAGAACTCAGAGAGTGGTGCCTGGGTTTATTCCTTGGATTCAGTTCCTCTGTCTTGTCGGGTCCCTCAGGGTTCAGTGTTGTCCCCATGTTGTTCACAGTGTATATGCTGCCCCAAGGAGACATTGTAAGAAGGCGTGGCTGAGGTTTCACTGCTATGCTGATGATTCCCAGCTCTACCTTTCTTTGTACCTGATCAGGATGGAGCTCTCTCAGTCTTTAACAGCTGCCTCACAAATCCAGCAGTGGATAGATTTGAGTTGGCTGAAGATGAATTTGGAAAAGACTGAGGCGCTTAGTTGTGGACCCGGCGGCCGGATAGGGGGCCAGGGTAGGTTCGCCATCAGGGCTCTTTGTTGGGGCTTATCACCTGACCTCTGAACAGGTGTGAAATCTGGGGTAATCTTTGACAAAGGGCTGACTCTGTGTTCGCAGGTGTCAGCCATTGTCAGGTCCTTTTACCATCTGAGGAATATCTCCAGGATTTAGCATCTTGTTCCATCTGGTGATCTTCCCACATTGGTCCACACCTTTGTGCCCTTGTGCCTGAATTATTGCAACTCCCTCTACCTAGGGCTACCTGGGGTGGAAATCTGGTGCTTGCAGCTAGTGCTGAATGCAGCAGCCTGGCTTTTGATGGGAACTTCCAGTCCTATCATATTTCGCCAGTGTTGCGTGGACTGCACTGGCTGCCAGTACAGAGGTAGATCACCTTTAAAGTTGGTCTTTGACTTTTAAAGCCCTACACTGACAGGGCCGGAGTACTTGAATGAGCTTCTGGTCCCTTACTGCCCTGGACGATCACTCTGCTCAGCTGATGAGGGGTTGCTAGAGATTCTAAAAGTGTGTTTGAAATCTTCTAGGGCTCGGGCATTTATGTATGAGGCACCAACCCTTTAGAATTCTCTACCCTCAGTTATGGGAGTGCACGATCGTGGAGGATTTAAACAAGCTCTAAAAACATATCTGTGGTACCAAGAATTTGGTGAATGACTTCTTTTAACTGTATCAGCTGTTTTATATTATTTATGATGTTGTAATGTTTGATATGTTATTTTAAACTTTGTTAGGTGCCTTGGTGTTTTGAAAGGCGCCACAAAAATAAAGATTATTATTATTATTATTAGATCTGTAGCAGTGTTAGATTCAGTGATCCTGCTACTTCTGCCTCTAGCCTGCTTTCTTGTTTGTTGTAGTGGCAGACTGATCATTAATTTTGTTTAGTCTTGCTCACACCCCTTGGCCCATTTTTGATGTCCAGGTTGCAATGACAGTTGAAACTACTTTGAACATGCTGTTCGGTGGTGGTGGTGGGGCACAAGCATGCATACCAGCTTGGCTACAGCTTTCCACACCTAAGGTCTCCTTTATTGATTCCTTCCGCAGTGTTGCCATCAACCCTTAAATTTAGGAGGGTCAGTTTCTATTTTTGCTGCCATCCTTCCATGGTTTAAATGCAAAAGAAACTGATTGAGTCCTAAGGCCAATCACAACAACTTATTCTCTCCCTTTGTCTTGCTACTAGGCTCCAGCTTATAGACTGCGGGGATAGTTTTGAATTATACTGTAAAGTGCCATGGTTCCACCTTAAAGGGATTCATTTCCTCTGGCAGACCAGATATGAAAAATAAATCAAATGATATGAGGGATTGGTTTTAAAGTTAAGAAGATGTTTTCTGTATTTGGTACATACTCTTCTTTTTGGCACCATGGCTTTTTGTAGACCTCTATTAAAAGGTATAAGACCTGCAAGAGGTTAATGAGACCCTCCCATCGTTTCTTATTACCCTCATTGTGTTCTTCCTGAAGCTAATATGTATCTTACAGCCCCCTCATATCTCCAAGGGAGGGGTACATGGTGCACCAGTTGGCAGTGGTAAACAGAATTTTTGTGCCCTTAGGAGAGCTTCTGAGCCCTAATGTTCTGCAGGACATGCCATTAGACACACCCACCCCAAACTGGGTCCCTCAGGCGCACGTCTCAGGTGCACTGCAGCAGGACATGGTTGCTTTCAGATCTGCAGGTGGACCCTGACCCTGCCCTTATGAAGTCAGGATGAGCATATCAAGGATCTTGGGAAAATTCCTGACCTACAGAAGTTACTTGATGAAGAGGAGAACGTTCCTATCTGGAGGAGGATGACAGGGAGGAACGAAGCCAGAAATAGGTTTTTATCCCTCCCTGTTTGATATCAAGTCTTTGTTCTATCTGATAACTGAGTTGTGAAGGACTTTTTCAGCTCAAGAAGGTGCAATCCATGGAATCATCGGATGTCAATCATATCCTGTCCACTTCCTCCTCTGCCAAAAGGTTTTTTTTCAAAATGTATCTTCTGTGACAAAATTAGTGCTCATGAATAGGCATGTGTGACCAAGAAAATATATGCCTAATCCTAAGGAACATAAGGAAAATACTCACAAGTTGGAATCCCTTACAGGTGGGGTATTTCATGATTCTGCCAGACATCCACTATGCTAATTCAGGGTCCTTGACCTTCGCCTCAACAGTGCTAACCTGTACACCTCCTCTGCCTCCTTTGTTGCTTGCCAGAACATTGAACTGGTAGTTTTTGGCCCTGAGCAGCTAGGGCTCCCAAAGATTCACTGGGGTGAGCATGTTGCATTGGTATCCATGGCCTCCACCTTTTCTAATGATGGCCATGGTGAGAATCTACACATGTTGGCTCTCTAACAATTGCAATTTGTCAGCTATGCTACTTGTGTAGCTTAACGGGAGGCTTGTGGCTTAGTTATGGCCTGAATGACAATTTGAGGAATATACAGGGTAAAAGAGTTATCTTCTGGTGTCAGGCAACTGCAAGATTGCATCAACCACAAAGGTTAAGAAGGCAGCCAACAGAGGCATTTCTGAAGGGCTTTTTCCTCTTTTGGAACTTTAGGAACCAGGGAGAAAAGGAGTCTATTCTGGTCTGAAGAGCAACGTGGTAGGGGAGTCCTTGCCTGGACACACACCACAGACACAGGCAAAAAGCAGGCTCATCACCATAAGGGTATGCGACCCCATCTTTACATCCCTTACCTTGGGGTGGAGGGCCACCTAATTTGTGCACAATATGGATCCTGATATCTTCCAATGATTGGATCTGGAAATTACAGTTTTTAGGTTATGCCTTTTATTCTGTCCTCTGTTCTAAAAGATCTCGTGAAGGAACAAGTGGTCTCTTTGACACTACACTGCCTCTCTCTCAGTGCAGAACAATAGCTCTGATGCCCCCAGCGAGCAGGATGGGATTCTGCTCAACCTATTTCACAGTTCCTGGAATGGGGGGTCAGGTATATCCTAAGTCTAGAAGGTATCCACCACGATAGCGACACCTTTACAGCAACCTCAGTACAGCGACTACAGCACCAGGTCACTGTACAGACGATCACCTAGTTCACAGTTCCTGGAATGGGGGGTCAGGTCTATCCTAGGTATAGAAGGTATCCACCCGATAGCGACACCTTTACAGCAACCCTCAGTACAGTGACTACAGCACCAGGTCACTGTACAGACGATCACCTATTTCACAGTTCCTGGAATGGGGGGTCAGGTATATCCTAGGTATAGAAGGTATCCACCGATAGCGACACTTCTACAGCAACCCTCAGTACAGCGACCACAATGCCAGGTCACTGTACAGACGATCACCTATTTCACAGTTCCTGGAATGGGGGGTCAGGTCTATCCTAGGTATAGAAGGTATCCACCGCCGATAGCGACACTTTTACAGCAACCCTCAGTACAGCGACTACAGCGCCAGGTCACTGTACAGACGATCACCTATTTCACAGTTCCTGGAATGGGGGGTTGTGGTCTATCCTAGGTATAGAAGGTATCCACCGCCGATAGCGACACTTCTACAGCAACCCTCAGTACAGCGACTACAACGCCAGGTCACTGTACAGATGATCACCTATTTCACAGTTCCTGGAATGGAGGGGTCAGGTGTATCCTAGGTATAGAAGATATCCACCGATAGCGACACTTTTACAGCAACCTCAGTACAGTGACTACAGCGCCAGGTCACTGTACAGATGATCACCGGACCCAGGCACTGTATTTCGGGGTGAATTGCACCCTCCCCAATCAGCTCCCACTGAGTTGATTATAAAAATGGGGTGCAGGAGGCACAGCCCCGTGTGGGGTTCAGGAGGCAAAGTTCCCTGAAGAAAACAGGTTTTCTAACCTGGAAACCATCTGCGACCGCAAAATGTGGTCAACATCATGGTTTCAGTTGTCTGGTCATTCAACAAACTTTTGTCGATGACTGTTGTAGATCCAGTCTGGAACACCAAAGGCAGTTTGTTTGCCATACGGCCTTCACATAGAGTCTCTGCATTTGATTGACTGAGCTATCCAGCTGGGGTTTTTCTAGCTGAAGATGCATTTCATCATCTGATTGTATCATCAGAGGTTTGATAGGTTCATGGCCCTGGGACAGATTTTCCAGTATAGGGCACTCCCTATTGGATGAGCAACAGTCCCAAGAAGTTTTCTCAGGGTGCTTGTTGTCCTGGTAGCTCACATCCTACAGGAGGGCATCATGTCTATCCTTACATGGATGACTTGTTCATCCAAGCACCATCAGGACCATGAATAAGGAAGTCAGTGATCAAAGATGGACCAGGAAAGGTCTTCCTCTCATTAGCCAGGAAGGAGACCTGACTGGGACAGATCCAGTGACTGAGGAACCATTTGTTGGCTTCAGATCAGTGTCTACTAAGGATTCCAGACCTCGTGACAGCAGCCATAGAACTAGTCCCTTAGGGTCACCTTCATCTGTGGCCCTGTAGATAGAGTTGCTCTCAGCCTGGGATCTGACCTCAGAGGATCAGCAGGCCAGGATCCCACCTCACCATACCTGAAACAGTTTCTGAGTTGGTGGGTGAATCTGTAGAATCTGAGCAAGGGTTCCCTTGGATGTTCCCCACAGTTCATTGTCATCTGATGCCAGCCTGTCAGATTGAGGTGCAGACCTGAACCACTCCTCATTCAAGAGACTTGGTCATCACAGGAACAGCACCTACACAGAAACATTCTGAGATGGAGATGATCCTCCTAACTCTCCTTCTATTTCAAAGTTCAGTGCAGTCAGGTGTGTCCACAGGATAAGCAGTAATGCTCTGTCACAGTAGTGGAGTTTGACAGAGCATATGCTTTCCTCCTCTGCACTCCTCTCCAAGGTCATATGGAAAATAGGGCACTGAAGAGGAAGTTTTCTTCTAATCTCTCCAAACAGCCCAGAAGACCATGGTTCTTTGCCGTAGTGAACCTCCCCAAAGCATCCCTTTTGCCTTCCAGTGTGGGGTGCCTTCTCTCTCAGGTATCCATTCTGCATCTAATATCTGGGAGGAATGTTGCTTGCAACCTGGCTCCCAAAAGGAGTAGCCTTCTAGATCTAGGTTTCTAAGAAGGAGGTGAACACACTGATGGATGCCAGGAAGAATTCTATGTCAACAATTTATACTTGTGTATGGACTCACCTTTTGAACTGGGCCAGAGATGAAGATATTTAGCCTTTCAAACCCTGGTATCACAGAGTTTGGATTGTCTGCAGGAAGGATTGAAAAAACTTGGTCTTTGAGCACCCTGAGAGGTCAGGTGTCAACACTTGAGCCTCCTTGGTTATATTCCTAGGGACTAACCAAGAGCTTATTCTTTTTCTGTGAGCTGTCAGCAGCAGTCTAGCTATCTTACGATTCCTGCTTCCTTCTTGGGATCCGATCTAGTCCGGGAGGCTCTCTGTAATGAGCCTTGAAACTGCTTGAGTATGCATCATTAGCTGTCCTATTTTACCAGCTATGTTTTCTGGTTGCTAGCACTGAGCCAGGAGGATTGGCATGCTGTAGGTTTTGTTCCACAAAGAACTATACCTTTGTCATGTATATGACAATGTGGTGCTCAGAACAGTCCTATTTCCTATGGCCTTCCATGTGATCCAGGAAATCTGTTTTCCATCTTCTGTCTGCAATTTTCTCTTTCAAGGAGATGGAGTGGCAAGTTGGACTTGTGATGGGCCTTCAGGATATTCCTTTGACGGACTGCTGAGTTCAGTCTTTGGATAGGTTGTCTGCCCTTTCTGGGCGGCCAAACAGGCATTAAAAGCCTCTAAACCACTGTGGCTAGGTGGGTGAGGGCCTGCATTACCAGAGCTTATGTTGCAGAAAAGAAGCAGCCTCCACTCTCATCAAGGCTCACTTCATCAGGATTTTGGCCTCTCTGGACGGAGAGAGGTGAAGCATTTGTTTTTAGCATTATAAAAGGAACTACGTTGTACTCTGTCAATACATCCTCTAAGCACTACAGATTAGAGGTTAAAGACCTGCTAATGCAGCCTTGGTCACAGAGTTTTGTAGGCAGGGGTTAGCAGGTTATTTCCTCTCCTGTACATGGTTTATGTATTGACAATATTCTCCCCAATCTGGTTTCTTCTGGGTACGCTTCTAAAACCCAAGTGTAATTAATACCATTGACAATGTGGAGTGCTACAGAAAGAAGAAATTTCTTTACTTACTGCAATTTCCTGTTCTGTTAGCTTCAACACTGTCAGTGGTTCCAGCCAGGAGCTTTGCTCCTGTGGCAGAATATTATCCATATGACAGTGTGGAGATGTCTGTTCTATTTAAACTCTGTTTTGAGTCTGTTGGACATCCTTCTATAGTTTTTCCTGCTGGCCCCGATGTAAAAAAGCACAGTTCTGCATTAGAATGCTATTCACTGTCACATACATTTACCAGATTCAGGTTATAGGTTACAGGTTAACTAAGGGTGCCTCCTTCATAAGCAGTTTTTCCTTGCTATTAATGGATCAGCCTTTCTTCTAAGCTGGCTTTGCTGCTACGGATATTGTCGGGGCATAGAATTGGGATTCCACTTTAGCTCTCGCTCTTTTTCAGAAGACAAGATAGGCCACTGGTTGATGTTGCTAAGATGCAGAATTCATCCTCTCATCCTTTGTCATCTGATTTGGTAAGCCACTGTTTACTATATTTTGTTCTGGCCTTGGATTTTGTGTGCCTTCTGTTTTGATCAACCAGTATGGTTTGTCTTGACATATTTAGAAGAACTGCATGGACAAAAGTGGCAGAATGACTGGAGGGTTACTGCTGTCCAGAATCTCATAGCTCAATATTCTAAAGGCTTTGGCTGTGCCATTTCCCTAGTAGGGGTGCACATTACCAAAGTGTAATGAACACCCTGTGACAATGTTGGAGCTAACAGAAAAGAAATTATAATAAGAATGAAGAACTTTTTCTTTGTGCATGTTACTATGTATGTAGGCATGTTTTTTTCTTGTAACTGAGTATGTGTGTGTGGTGTTTATAATTGTAACTGAGTATGAAACTGTGGTGCTTGTGTCTGTAACTGAGTATGTAAGTGTCATGTTTGTGCAATTAATGCTTTATATACCATGTGTGTACCTGTAACTGAGCATGTATGTTTGTGCATGTTATTGAGAATGTACATGTTGTTTGTGCATGTAACTGAGTATGTAAGTGTGGTGTTTGTGCAAATAACTTTTATATAAACATGTTTTCTGTGCCAGTAACTGAGTATGTAAGTTTTGTGTTTTGCATGCAACTGTTTATATAAACATGTTATCTGTGCCTCTAAGTATGTAAGTGTGGTGTTTGTGCAATTAGGCAAGGCAATGTTTATTTATAAGGCACTCATTCCAAAAGGTTCTGAGTGCTGTACAAAGTAATCCAAGTCAACAGCAATATTAAACACTATAAAATAAATGTATTTATTCAGGAAAGGGTTTCCAAAATAAATACATTTTAGAGAGAGCTTTAAAGGCCTCCACCAAGTTGACCACTCAGATATTTAAAAGGACTGCACTCCAGAGCTGTGGACACTACCACTTGGAAGGCTCTATCCCCAGATATTTTAAGTGTAGATTGGGAGACAATGAGCAGGCCTTCATCAGTGAAGTGGAGAGGGTGCATGGGTGTTAGGAAACAGGAGATCTGTTAAGTAGTCAACTTAACTAAATTAACTGTTCGTGTACATACAGTATGTTTTTGTGCCTGTAATTCAGTATGTAAGCGTGATGTTTGTGCATATAACTGAGTATGTACAGCAAGTGTGGTGTTTATGCATGTAACTGAGTACTGTATGTAAGTATAGATTTTGTGCATGTAACTTTTATGCACATGTTATTTGTTCTGTAACTGAGTATATAAGTGTAGTGTTTGTGATGTAACTGTTTATGTACATATTATTTGTGCTTGTAACTGAGTATGAAAGTGTGGTGTTTGTGTATGTAACTGTTTATGTACATGTTATTTGTGCCTGTAACAAAGTATGTAGATGTGTTGTTTGTGTACATAATTGTTTATAAACATGTTATTTGTGCTTGTAACTGAGTAAGGTCGTGTTTTGCATGTAACTTTCTGTACACATGTTCTTTGTGCCTGTAACTGAGAATTTAAGTGTGGTGTTGTGACAGGGTGGAATAGGACCCTGTCCCATTTGTTATGGAGAAAGTATTTAAATGCAAGGATCTGTGTTCTATTCCATTTCTGTCTCTCTCTGTCTGGTTATGCAACTAAAGTTTCCTGTGAGACTTCTCGGATATGATGGCCCCAAACAGTCTCACAATTCTTTGCCTCTCACTGTCTCAGTTCTCTGCTGTTTGTTTTCCTACATTGCATATCAACTAATATAAAAATATGTATTAATCATTGTATGAAAATGTAACTGATATTTGGATCACTTGTGTTAGGAAAATATATAGCATTACCATTGAAATGCACATAATTATAATTTGAGATGACTACAAAAGCTGTTGGAAGCTAGAGGTTACCAAGTCCAATTTGTAAGCCTTTGCAAAAGCTGTGCAAAGGGGGGCCTCAACTCAAGAAGCACACTGTCTCTAGCAGCTCCTGCCTAACATTTATAAACACAGGAAGCTTGCTAAGGATGGTGGTTGAAAAGACTTATAAGAGCTAAGCTGCAACTGCAAGAAAGATTAGAAGTAGAAGGGACAGAGACTGAAAGAAAAAAACGATTTAATTTCTCCTCTGTACATAGTTATACTGAACAAGTTTATTTTTTATGTTATGCTACAGTAATAAATATTTTTGTGAATTCTACAACTGCTCCTTGTTTTCCTATGCTTCCTGACCTGTGCCTCGACAACAGGTGTTTGTGCCTGTAACTGAGTATTTAAGTGTGGTGTTTGTGCCTGTAACTGAGTATTTATGTGTGGTGTTTGTGCATGTAACTGCTTAATTACATGTTCTTTGTGCCTGTAAGTGAGTATAAAAGTGTGGTGAATGGGCCAGAGATCAAGTAGAATCTATACTGATGCTGTAGTAGGAAACATGGCAGACTAGGTGGGCCAGCAGCCCTTATCTGCCCGAAAATTCTGTTTTTATGGTGTATGTGAAATTAACTGCTTATGTACACATATTTTTTATGTATGTAACTGAGTATGTTAAGCCCATTTCTGTGTCTGTAACAAAGTATGTAAGCATATTTTGTATATGTAATGACATAAACTGTAAGTCTGATTTTGGGCATGCAACTGAATATGCACAGTAAATCTGGTGTTTGTGCATGTAACTCTTTTGCAAGCTTGTTTTTATACCTGTAACTGAATGTGTAAGTGTGGTGTTTGTGCAATTAACTGTTTATGTACACATGATTTTGTGCCTGTGAGTATGTAAGTGTGGTGTTTTATGCATATTACTGAGAAGGAAATGTGTTTTGGGCATGTAACTGTTTTACTTTATATATGTTACTGAGATGTTTTACAAACTGCAAAACATAAAGCATAATCATAAAACAGAAAATCTAGAAAATACATTTACAAAAATGGACAATGCTAATAAATACAACAGATCATGTACTAAATAATTATGATTTAGGAATAGAAAATGTCATGGTAACTAAGTGTATTATAAACAACTGAGGCAGATGGGAGGCTAGGAAACCAAGATGTTGATAACGCATTGCTCTGCAAGGAATGTGCTATCATAAGGATTAAGTTAGAGGACTAAAGTGAGACCCTAAAAGTCACTGATGTTAAGTTGATGAGATTTAATTTTTTCAGTATCATGTCACTAATCATTACCTGCCAATCCTCATATTAGATATCTAGTTGTTAAAACTAGAGGGATTGGATTCTTCCAAAGTGCCAGAATTAGCCTCTTTCACATAAAGAATCTGACAATACCCAGTTGGGTTGGCATTTAGCAAGGCTGGAAGATTTTAAGGTACACCTGAAATGAATGTTCTAGGATTCTCCAACAGGTACAAATGATTTAGAGCAACCAGTGAAGTAAATCCAGCCAGAAAAGCAAATAGTTTAATTAGACAGGTTTAATGTGTGTGCACAAGAGATGGAGATTAGTGCCCAAGAGGTGGATAAGCAAGATGGAGATTAGTGCCCAAGAGGTGGATAACAGAAAAGGGTAAAATTCAGCAGAAGGGCAGACAGCAAGGAGAACCAGGGATAAATGACAACCAAGGAAAGGCTGGAGAGAACAGTGAAGCAGTCTAGGGAGGTCAAATCATGGAAAGCCATGTGTGCAAATGCCAGGAGCCTTAGCAACAAGATGGAAGATCTGAGGCTGTCATGGTAACAGTCAGACCTGGACATTGTGGCCATCACTGAAACCTGGTGTAATGATAACCATGACTGGGAGATGGCCATACCTGGCTACAACATATTCAGAAGAGACAGAGCAGGCAGGAAGGAGAAGGAGGCACTGTATGTGAAAATGACATAAGGGCCACAGAGATCCAGGAGGAAAAATGGGGAGAGATACTGTGGGTTAAGCTGGAAAGGAAAATAGGGACAGCTATCTGCACAGGTGTGGTCTATAGACCACCAGCCCAGGAGGAAGAAACAGATAGAGCTGATGCTAGCCACGCAAAGGATGGCAGACAAGGGTGAGGTAGTACTGGTTGGAGACTTCAGTATTCCAGACGTGGACTGGAGCATCCCAGCAGCAGCATCAACTAGGAGCAGATTTATCCTGGACCTCTTCAGGGTGCCTTCCTCAAGCAACTGGTCATGGAACCAACTCAGCAGAAGGCAATACTGGACCTTTGGCTCACAAACAGGAACAGTGTGATGGGGTAACAGTGGGGGAGCACCTGGCAACAGTTACCACCAGTCATTGTGGTTTGAAATCACAGAAAGAGCAGAACCAAACCACACAAAACACGTATCCTGGATTTTAGGGGGCAGACTTTGGGAAAATGGGGAGATACTTGAAAGATGCATTAAGGGGAATGGGACAGGAATCAGGGGTTGAGGAACAGTGGGTATTTAAAATGGGGATTACAAGAACAACAGAATTATGCATTAAGCAGGTTAGCAAGAGGAAAAGGGAAGAGGAGACCATTATGGTTTTCCAAAGAGGTAGCAAAGAAAGTGAAAGCCAAAAAGATTGCATTCTAGCAATACAAAAGACACAGGCAGAAGGGGATAGGGAGAAGTACCAGGAGAAGCAAAGGAGGCAGGGAGGTCAGTAAGGGAAGCCAAAGCTCAGACAGAAGAACACATTGCAAAATCAGTGGGTAGAGGGGACAAAACCTTTACAGGTACATAAGTGAAAAAGAAAGACAAAGGGAGGGATAGTGAGACTGAAGGGGAGGATGGGAGCCATGTGGAGGATGACAACAGTAAAGCTGACATATTGAACAGGTATTTCTGCCTGAGTCTTACTGAGGAAGAGGGGGTAATGGGTCTGAAGGAGCACAGGGGTGAGAATGGTGCAGAAATGGACACAAGTCCCTTTACACGAGAAAGGGTCCTGAAGGAACTGGAAGTAATAAGAGTTGATAAAGCAATGGGGCCAGACAGGGTGCACCCCAGGGTCCTTAAAGAACTAAGAGAGGTGGTGGCTGAACCTCTGGCTATCCTGTTTAGCCGATCACTGGAAACAGGGAGGTACCACAGACTGGAGGACAGCAGATGTAGTCCCCTTATACAAAAGTGGGAACAAAGAGGAAGCAGGGAACTACAGACTAGTCAGCCTCACCTCAGTAGTGGGAAGATCATGGAAGCACTACTGAAGGAGAGATTGGTGGAACATCTGTTGTCAATGGACTACAGGACCCAAGGCAGCATGGTTTCACCCAGGGGAGGTCATGTCAGACCAACCTCTGCTTAATTTTTGACTGGGTGACTAGGAGGTGGATCAGGAGGGCAGTGGACATGGCCTATCTGGACTTCAGCAAGGCTTTGACACTGTGCCACATAGAAGACTATTACACAAACTGGGGAATATGGATGTGGGCAGGACAGTAGTGTGGTGGGTAGGTAACTGGCTGGGTGACAGGACACAGAGGGTGGTGGTAAATTGCTGTGACTCCACAGAGGGAAGAGTGACCAGTGGGTACCACAGGATCAGTGCTGGACCGGTCCTATTCAACATCTTCATCAGTGAACATTGCACAGGATCTAGAAGGCAGAATTTCACTGTCTGCTGATGACACAAAGCTCTGTAATAGAGTAGACACACCAGCGGGTGTAGACAGAATGAGAAGCGACCCAGAAACTTGAAGAATGGTCAAGGGTTTGGCAGTTGAAATTCAATGCAAATAAGTGCAAGATAATGCATATAGGAGCACAAAACCCTGGCACAATATATCAGTTGGGGGTGAGGATATAGCATGCACCAAGCAGGAAAGGGATCTTGGGGTTGTCATCTCTGATGACCTCAAGGTAGGGAAACAGTGTGACAAGGCAGCAGGTAAAGCAAATAGGATGCTGGGATGCATAGGCAGGGCATCACCAGCAGGAAAAGGGAGGTCATAATTCCGCTTATACAAGACACTAGTGAGGCCCCACCTGGAGTACAGTGTACAGTTCTGAGACCATACCTACGTAAGGACATAGACAGGGTAGAGAAGGTTCAGAGGAGGGCAACAAAGATGGTGCATGGATTGCATCACAAGTCCTATGAAGACAGGTTGAAGGAACTGAACATGTACCCTGGAGGAGAGGAGGGAGAGGGGATATGATAGAGACATACAAGTATCTTACAGGAGGAACAGGGTGCAGGAAAACACTATTTTTAAGTGAAAAGATGTTCCAGGACTAGAGGGCATGGGATGAAGTTGGAGGAGGACGATTCAGAGGAAACATGAGAAAAAATTCTTCACAGAACGGGTGGTGGACAAGTGGAACACCCTGCCAGAGGAAGTGGTGGGGCTGAAACAATCACAGGATTTAAGAATGCATGGATAGACATAAAGGAATTCTAGAGGTCAGGGTAAGGGGCAACAGACTTCTAGGAAAACAAACTGAACTTACAAGCTCAAATGGGCAGACTGGTGGGCCATAGGCCCTATCTGCCGACACTGTCTATGTATCTATGTATCTATGTATGTATCACAATCACAGTACATGTGATACTATGGCATTTTCCTGAGCACAATGTCAGTACAATCTATTGTCTTCTAAACCCATCCTTGACAATTTAATAGGTGCCAAATTGTCTAATCATTTGATAATGCACAAATGTTTCTTAAAAATAACTAGTTAAGGATAAGCTGGAGGCAAAATCAGAGGGTGTGGTGAGAGGTGGGGAGAAATTAAAGGGGCCATTTTAGAGGCAACTGAGAAATGCCTGAGAGTGGTTGGAAGAGAACAGGCACATGAGACCAAACTGGTTCTCAAAGAAGGTCTGTGAGGCAGGAAGGGCTAGAAAATGGCCTTCATTACATACAAGGAGAGAAAGGGATGGAGAAAAGGAGTGAACACCAATTAAAGATGAGGGAAGCCAAGAAGACAGTGAGGGATACATAGTCAGACATTGAGCTGCATACTGTATTGTGGAGGGGCTAAAGGGGGACAATTCTAGATATATTAGGAAAAAGAAAGAAGACAAGAGGGGAATATTAGGATGACAGACTGGGGCAGGATACTAAAGAAGGATTAGCAGAAGGCAGCCTTCTTGATGGCTACTTTTGCTCAGTACTCACAGTGGAGGATAGTGGGCCTTGGACTGTAAAGACAAGGAACCTCTGTGCGCAAGCACTGAGGCAATGGTTACCCCAAAGGACATTTGGCCGAAGCCAAGTTTCAAAGAAATACAAAATCACACATGCCCCCACAATGCCTTGACTGTAAGCAGCATAAAGGCTGCTGCATGAGGGATCCCAGAAATGAGGCACATAATTATGGGAGAAAGGGTCAGAAAAGGCTTGCAGCCCTGAAAATAGACAGGCCTCCAGGGCCTAGATGGGATGCATCTAAAGAAGCTTATGGAGCTGACTTTAGAGCTACCTGAACCACTGGCATAGTTATACAATAGGTCACTACAATCAGGGCTGGTTCTGAAAGATTGAGATTAGAAGATAAAGTTCAGCTGCACATGATCAGAGACAAGGAAAACTGGGAAATGACAGACCAATTAGTCTTAACTCAGGCAGGTAAACTAAAGAAGACACTAGTCAAAGAGGACCCAGTGGACTACCTAGAGTGAAATGGGCCCCATGATAGTAAGCAGCATGAGTCTATGGCAACCTTATAGTGTCCTTTGTCTGGATAAGAAGGGAAGTAGATAAGGGACAAGCAATAAATTTATTTCAACTTCAATAAGGCATTCAGCTTTGTGCCATGTAGACAGTTGCTGAGAAAGCCAGAAGATCTCAATTCAGCAAAGGATCTAGTTAGATGGGTAGTAAACTGGCTAGGGGTAGGCCAGCAGAGGTGCTGGTAAAAGGGGTCACTTTATGTGGAGGAAGATCACAAATGGGGTGCCACAGGGTTCAGGTGTGTGGTCAGTCCTTTTCAATATGTTCATCACTGACATGGGAGGAGTACAGGACAAGATGTGTCTTTTGCAGATGATACTAAACTGTGGTATGGTAGGCAGCAAGGAAGAGGTTAGGAGCTGCAGAGGGACTTGAAAAGGTTAAAGAGGTGATTCAAAATATGGAATTTGACATTCAGGGCTCGCTTTAAAAGCTTGATGTAGTTCTTGTGCCAAATCCTGCATCAACCACAATGTTTGCTACAGCTGTGCCAGACAGTTTATCACAACCTGCACCAAAGTGCAGTATATTTGTCACAGTTGCAGCATTTTACTCAATTCATGGCAGCTTGCACCAAAGCTTTGGTATAAGCCCGTAAAATGGTTCCCCATGGATCCAAAGTTAGACCGGGAGGTGGTCTAACTCCTCATTCAATGCAAGGGACTTGTGGCAGGGCTTTTGCAGCAGGTGGCTTGTAATTTCTTGTTTGCCACAATGCGTGGTACAAGTCACCACTTGCATCTACCTCACTGCTGTAATTCCTTGCATTGATCTAAACACTTTATAAATGGGCCCTCAGTGTCAAGAAGTGAAAGTGATAAAAATATGGAACTAGAACCACAGGAGAGAATATTTAATGGGAGGGTTGTTGGACACTACCTCAGAGGATAGGGGCCTGGGAGTCATTATACAGTACTTGACTTCATAAAACAATCCAGCTAATGTAACAAGGCCTTCAGCAATGCAGCTAAAATGTTGGGGCGGTGGCCCCTTTGCTCAACACTCCACACAGCGTAAACATGGAAAATACTGCTACAGCAACAGTCGCTGTAATGGTCCATTTTCGTGTTTCACTTTCCCCAGTCTTCTCCCTCCCTGGACCAACTCTGGCCTGGAGTTGAGAATCCTAAAGTCTGGGGGTGCAGGGGCAGAGCAGACCCCACAGAAAACACTGGTGGATTGGATGGCACAATACCTGTGTCAGCATTGTGCAGTCGCTGTGGGAGGTCAGCATTTTTAGTGTCGACCTCCTGTGGTGCTTTCTGTTGGGGTGTATCAGAGGGATTGACGGAGGAAGAGGTGATACTACCTCACTTATATTGATCCCTGGTGAGACAACATCTGGACCACTGTGCCCAGTTCTGAGAGCCCACCCAAAAAGATTCAGACAGGCTAGAGTTGGTGCAGTGTAGGGTAACCAGAATGATTGAGGACCAGCAGGGCACACCCAGTAAAGTTTAGCTTAAGGCACAGAACATGTAATTGGTAGGGACCAGAAGGGAGAGGAATGATATGATGGAGACCTTTAACACAGAAAACACTATGTGCCAACAGAAAGGCCCATCTAGTCTTCACTGTTTTCCCTGCCTGTAAGTTACTGAAAGGGATGAGTAAGGTAGAGTACGAGGAAGTATTCAGCAGGAATGGTGAATCAAGTACAAGTCCTTTATAGGATAGATAAAACAGGACAGACAGAATAGACTAATGGTCTTCTTCTCCAACATTTTCTATGTTTCTGTCTATTTTTATTTAGTCACCAAGGCCACTGAGAGAGGCCGGATAGTAAATTTGTTTTATTTTGTCTTCAGCAAGGCCTGTGATCAGGTACAACACAAGAGGCCACTGCAGAAGGTAGAGGTCTTGAGGCAAGCAGAGGCTTTATTAGGTGGGTAGGAAATTGGCTTAAAGGAAGGCAACAGAAAGCAGTACACAGAGCAAAACTGAAGGAGAGGGTGGTCAGGAGTGGACTGCCACAGGGATCAGTCCTGGGATTTGGCCTTTTCAATGTTAATAAGGTGACAGAGGGAAGGTATGTGGGGAAAGTTGTGTCTCTTTGGTAATGACACAAAGCTATGCAGCAGGGCTATTCATGAGAAAGGGGTTCTGGAGCTCCAGAGGGACCTATGGAAACTATAAAGATGGTCTAAGGTCTGGTAGATATAATTTGATGCCAAGAAGTACAAGGTAATGCACTTTTGGAGCACTGCAACCCTACAGGGCATTAGAGAGGCTGAGCCATTAGGGCACCAATTGGCAATTTCACTGCCCCTCCCCGAGGTCCCTCCCCAGGTTGGAATACATTGTGAGCTCCAGCAAATTGCTGATTGGTGCCCTAACGATGTGGCACCCAAACACTGGCACTTTTCAAAGGTGAACCCTTTTGGAAACTGAATCCATGTGCAGAATACTGGATTGAGAGGTTGTCATAAAGCAAAACCCAGCACCAGTCAACTCGGTACAGAAAAATATTTTTATTATCTTGAAGAAGCTCATTGGTAATATCAGCAAATGCCAGATGGATGTGCAGAGGGTGCAAACTACCCGACCAGTTTCCACTCAAATGGCTTCGGGGAAAGGGAGTGCAGTTTCCAACTGAAACTGATTCTGGCAAATTAAAATAACTGTGCAAAACAAAATCTGAAAGTGTTATTTGCATGTATACATAAGTATAAATATACTCAGGTCAATACTAACTGCAGTTGCTACTATCTCAATCTAAACAGGCAGAGGTACCCAACTCTTTAAAAGCTGCTCATGTCTCAGTATTAAATCGGCCAAAAGCCCACAACAGATAAACATCCCAGTATTATAAATCAGAGACTTTAAAGCACTTAATATTACTCTGGCTCGTCTGTGTGATTGTTGCATTATAGAGCAAACGAAGATTAAAGTCTAGATTGCAGCAATGGACAGACATGTAAATGTTTTCCTCTTCATATATTTGTCCAAGTGACTTCTGAAAAGGCTAGTAGGAAATTCTCATTGGCTGTGTTTCAGTGGCCATATTTCAAGGGCAGCCAACAGAACAAAGATGAAGAAATGAGTATAACAGGGCAATTATATTCTGAAGCATTCTTCATCCTAAATACTTAGAAAAAGGGGGAAATGTTACAGCCTCTATCATTTTTTTGAGAAAAGGAATAATGTTTATTCTGTCTAAACAATTAAACCTCCCAGGGCAAAATCCAAAAACTATTTTTCAACAACTATGCCCTCCTCTTGCACCCAAACTAATCCTTTCAATGGTATAACATATAAATTGATGTAAATTCCTCCTTACCAGTTGTTTCTACAGTATGTGAACCACCAATGCATTTTCTCATCTTTTCTAGTTATACTTCTAAGGTATTCACTCACCCTCACTTTAAGGGGACTGTTACGGTGCGGTATGAAACAGGCACTTTCAGGCAGGAGTATAATGCATTAAAAACAAGCATTTGACAATGCCCAATGTTTGCTTGCTGGTATTAGGATTGGAAATGCAGGAGGTAGACAGATGCAGAATAGGAATGACAGTGAAGGACTGAACTTCATGCCAACCCCACCTCCATTCTGCAGAGAGGGACAGGCATTGAAGTATGTGTTTGGGTCATCGTCTGTCATGCCATGCCATGTCACCTCACCCTATCCTGCAGACACTGACACGTGTTGAGGTGTGCCTTGGGATGTTCAGCTTTACAGTCATCCCATTCTATAAGGACATATGCTGAAATGGGTGCAGTATGGGAGAATGGGGTGAACTCTGGGGTTGAAGAGTCCAAGGCACACCCCGATGCCTGTTAGTCTGTACATGGTGGACATTATGGTTAAACCCTAATGCCCAGGGCATTTGTTGGCATTTGACTACAAATTTTCAACATGGCCTTTTGTGACCACACCTCATGAAAGCATTTGGGACCTCTTCTCATGAAGCATGGCAGTGTGATTTTGTTAATGTGTCCTGAACTTTAAGTTCAACAGTGACCTGGGAGCACAGGAAAGTTAAGTGACTAGCTCAGGGTCACACAGAATGCAAGTGGGGGCTGTGGGATTCAAACCCACTTCTCCAGACTTGCAGGTCAGAGCCTTAAACCACTGCGTATACTGCCTCCTATACTATACTGCATGAGCGTAACAGTCATTTTATGGACTTTCATCACCAAATTTTCAACATAGGCATTTTAGGACCTCTGCTCATGAACAGGGACACTGGTTTACTGGGATTGAGAAAGAAATATTCCGTTTTGCACATTGTAAAAAACGGTATTGTCACCGGTGTCTGTTAAGCCAAAATCGTTTTACCGGGTGTTTGGTTTTGTGTACTTTATTTAATAATTTTAACTCTGCTAACATGCATTTTAGCAATTTTGACCTCCACTATTACACATCCTTCCATCCTTGTACCAATTTAAAGTTAGTTTAGGTACAAGATGATGGGCAGCAGCAACACTACAGCCCCATCCCTAAGGTGTGATGGAAGCAGCATTATGACCACATCCCTCAGGTGCGATGGCAGCACTAACAGCACTATGGCCCACATCCCTCTGGTGTGATGGCAGCAGCAACAGCACTATGACCTCCTCCCTCAGGTGTGACAGAAACAGCAACACTGTGGCCCCATCCCTTAGGTGTGATGGTGTACTATGTTCAACATTCCTCAGGTGTGACAGAAGTAGCAGCACTGTGGCCCCTATTCCTTAGGTGTGATGGCAGCAGTACTACAGTCCCCATCCATCAGTGGTGATGGCAGAAGCACTACAGCCCCCACCCCTTTGGTGTAATGGCAGTAGCAACAATGCAGTCCACATCCCTCTGGGGTGATGCAGTAGTGACAGCACTATGTTCCCTTTTCAACACCCACATCTGACATGCACAAATTACAAAATGACTTGGTCTCTTTGCTTGTAGAACTCAGATGTGAATTAATTGGAACCATCACGCTAAGGTGGCTACCTTTGTTTTTTCCTATCTATAATTTAACTGCCTGATTTGGATTTCTGCCTGTGACACTCGTTGACCAGGTTTAGGAACAGACTTCAGTGTTGGAGGGCCAGCTGGTGGTGAAGCCTTGAATGTCCAATGACCACTCACCTTCTCCTGGGAGGGAGGGTAGGTTCACAGCTCAGCATTTGCTGGCCCCGATGGAGGCCAGAGGCATGACAACATGTCAGCCCTCACTGCAGGAGGGAGCGTGATGGACGCCAGCTTGTGCCTTGACATCATGTGGCCTGTCACACTCCCAAGAAAATAGGAAAACACCAGCTGACCAACCGAAGACAACTGTTGGTCTCTTCATAACCGGAAGCCCCAGACGTGTGTCTGTTGTGACCCCTACCATGCCCAGGATACACAGGAAGCTCTTTAGGGCAATTCTCCCCTGTAGCCCACACAGGGTAGGGGCCCACCCAATGAAGCGTTACTTTGGGTTACCTGCAGCACAGCAGTAGGGGGTGGATGGTGGTTGGGAGTCAGCAGCAGGTAGGGGCCTTATCAGGCCTGAAGGAGGAATGGCCAGGGGGGGAGGAGGAGCAAAAAAAAAAAACTGCTTGAATTTGCTTCTTTGAAATACAGTGTCTTCATCTAAAAAATCCATAAGTGATTAGTGGAGGACGTTCAATGGATTTATGCATCTCCCAGACGTGTGGATGCTTTTTTTTTTACTTGATGTCCATGAAAAGGGTGTCTCCCAGTTTTCATGTCTTTGTTCAGATGTGAATTGAGCACTACTCTGCCCACCAGCATCATACAGCCCTGGGGTCTTACCTTCTGTACGTCATTGAATGTGCTTTCAAAATCCACTGGCCAAACATAAGTACACTTAAATACTTAACATTTGCTTTTTGTTGAAGCAGTCTATCAGAAAACTTTTTGTTGTCGCAGAGACTGAAACAGCAGGTGGGAGAAAAGGTGCAAATTATCCAGCTCACCTAAATGGGGTGCTAACTGTGAGTCTTTTCATAGTAAGGCAGTTTCTTCTTTGTGAACATACTTTCATTCAGACTAGTTTTCATTCAAACAACTGAGGATTTTGGACGGCCCTACTGATTATAAATTTGAATAAGCTAGTTGGTAACAGTGATTCTGCGTTTAGCAATCTACAACCTAGGTGCTTATATGCAAAGAATACAATACAAATCTGACTAAAATCTAAAACAAGCTTATAAAACACATAAAATGTATCTGAACATTAATCTTTACCTATACAAAATCATTGCAGCCAAGTAAAACTCAGGTAAATTACATGGTACCCTGACTACTATTCTATGATGTAGTAAACATATATTGGTATTTTTTATATTCTTTGTAAAGCAGGTAAGGCCCACTAGGCAGAACTGTCTGTTTTCAGGAGTGACCTAGAAGCACTGGGAGGTTAAGTGACCTGCTTTGAGTCACACAGTATGCAAGTGAAGGCTGTGGTAATCAAACCCAGGTCTACTGGATGTACCCAGTTCATTCATTGTTTGTTACTCTAACCACTAGGCATGGGTGGTTAAACTGAATGGCTGATTACAACAAAGCAGTACAGGTGATTTCTTACTGACTCTATATGCAGCAAAGCAGAAAGAATACAAAGCAGCAGCATTCATTTTAAGATGCTGAAATTGGGCAAGCCTCATGGCAGCAGTAGCACTATTGCTTGCAATGCCAGCGACCCAAGGTCAGAAGCAAACCTCGAGTTCCTGGAGGTGTGGCCAGGGAGTAGGATCGAGCACCTGGGGACTGCCTCCTCCTCCGGGAGGGTGGGCTGCAGGTCCTGTTGCTTTACCACCACCTGTGTGACCACGGGTGGTGATGCAATGGTGCTGCAGAGTGATCAGGAGGGACAACGCTAGCCAGGATCTGGAGCAGTGGCATGTTTCTATGTGACTTACCTCCTTGATCTCCTGTAGTGCTGGTGCCCTCAGGGACAAAGACCAGAAAACCAGGAACAATCACTCCACATTGGCCACTGGCAGAAGGGACCCAGGTGCTACAGACTTCATCAACCAGGCTCCATGAGGGACCCACTGAACTGCCCAACACACACTAAGGGAGTGTGGAGGGGTGACCTGGGGTCCCCTCCCTTCCCACCTGGGGGGCAATCCAGGCAGGATAGGACAAGACCACAGGAACTCCTGAGCATTAGCTGGGGTGAAGCTAAGGGATAGCCATCCTAGGGAATCTCTGAAAAGTGGAGACTGATGCTGTGAGAAGGGATATAGAGAAAATAAAAACATTTTTGAAAGATGCTGAAATCTTAGAGATTCTGTGCAGTGACATGCACTTCTGAAGGCACGGTACAAGAATTCAAAATCCACAAACCAAGCAGGATTCCATGATTGTTACCGGTGTTACTGGTAAAATGGAAAACCAGGGTCCCTGCTCATGAACAGTGTCACTGTGATTTTCTTAATGTGCCCCAACACTGATTTCCTCAGTGATCTGGCTATTCTGTGCCAGAAGTGCAAAACACATTCCGCTAGAATGTGAAAATGACAGCTGTACTGTTCATAAGGAGGTGTGGAAAATGCCAATGTGAAAATCTGGAGTGAAAATATTACAAATTCATGATGTTATGAGCATGCGTGGAAACTGCACAGCGCATGCTCGTAACACAGTCATTTTATGGCTGTCATCACCAAATTTTCACCATAAAACAGTCATTTTTTTTTTTCCCACCAAATTTGCAACATAGGCTTTTGAGAGCCCATCTCATGAACACTGGTACTATCATTTTATTAATCAGTTCCAAATGGTGATTCCACGAGGACAGCAAAATCACCTTTCAGGACTGAATAACGCCATGACAGTGGATGAATTCATATGGAGGGTCCTAATAACCCCTTGTTGAAAATTTTGCTAAAATTCCCAAAATGCCTGAGATATGCACCAAAGTTGAAAAAAACTATTTATGCAATTATACAGCTTTCCTGCATTTCTTCAGGTCGCAGTCAGCTTTGAAGAGTGCAGACGTGTCCCTGGTCCACTAAGATCATTGTGCTGGGCTTCAGAGGCAAGTATGTTGTGAGGGGTGTGGGGAGGCAGGGTGCTCAGAGGGTGGGCGCGGTTGGGGAGGGACAGTGAACTCTACGAGGAACCGCTTTTCTGTTTTACAGGTTACAAAAAAAATAAAAATATTGCTGGAAGTTTCTTTTTAGCAGGAACCCACCCCAGCGTGCCACCTGAGTGTTTTGGGGTTATGGCTGTAGCCGATGGGGATTGGGCACCCTGTCGGCACATACCGAGTGGGGAGGGGAGAACCGAGGGGCATTGGGCACCCCTCGCACATAACAAATGTTTTGGTGGGACAGTATGCCGATGGGGAGTGGGCCTCTTTGGCAAATTTACTGGGAAGGGTGGGGACTGAAGCCAATGAGGATTGGGCCCCCATCAGCAAAGAAACACTGTTGGGGGGTTCATGATGCTGAGGGGATTGGGCACCCCATCGCACACAACAAATGGGGAGGGTCACAGTATGCTGAAGGGGAGTGGCTCCGCCGTTGGCAAATAAACTAGTGGGGCATGATGGCAGGTATCGTCGCGGCAATGATGGGTTGCTCCCTCATTGCAGAGGACATAACGCTGCAATGATGAGGTGGCCTCTCATTGCAGCAGGAAAACGTTTCAACTTGGTGGCACTTTTGGAAACCAATGTCATAAGTACAGTGTGCCTGCATTGGTTCACCAGTGCCATGCCCCCAAATGACGTGAGGCCGTTGGCTGCCACAGTGCCACACCTCTACAACCCGCTGTTCTTCTAAGCTGCGATAATGTGTCTTGTGCATGCAAGCAGCAAATATAAAATGCAGAAGTGCATTTTAATTTTTATTTTCAGTAGATCTCAAAAATAAAACAAAAAATATATACTTATTTACAGAAAGCAAAGACTGGTTGTAGTTCAGCAAATCCGTGGCTCAGAATTAGCTTGTCCAGCTATTCTGCTTTTACTCACTAGCTGTTTATGAACTCAGAACTGTGTGAAAACACACATTCTCATTCATTCTACCCCTCCCAGAGATACACTGGCTCACCTCTCTCATACATCCCTGGTGATGGTTTATATACCCTACTACTATGACATCACTAGTCATGTGATAAGATCATTAAGCTTCATTATATAGTTCTTTCTCTAAACACCCTACATATCCAATACTATCTGTGGAAATTAAATAATGACCTTAGCTTCAAATACAATATATCACATCATTAATAGTGGGCTGATTATAGCATATAAACTCCTTTTATCATAAGGATTCTCATTAAGGAGTGAGGCTTCTCCTACTTTGCTGACCTCATCAGCCACCATTTGTATAAAAACATTCTGTCTGTAGGCTGCCACTGCCAGCCCTATTGTAGCCCTTTCATGCAGCTCCATAGTAAACAGGTAGAACAATTATATTTTTATTTCACATAGTTTTGTTCCTCAAGCATCTCTGAGTTGACTAGGGGAAGCGCAAGGAGATTATGCTCCTTATCTCCCATCTCCAGCCAGATCATGAGACCTGAAATCCATTACTTTAATTCTTCTGTTTTCTTAAATTTATTTAAAAAATGCTTAGAAGGTCTCTTAAATCATTAGCCTTCATTAGCTGTACACTTTTCTTGGGTACAGGGGCTCCTGATGTTTTTATTTGAGCCCTGCCTTTCTCAATATAAATACTAGCAAATGATGGCTGAGATGTCAGCTGTTAGGTTACATTTCATTATGTACCTTTTTCTTTTGGCCACATTATTTATACTTGTAGGCTTTTTATTTAAAACAACCCCAGTTATAGCCTTCCTGGGGCTGTGTTAACATTGCAAACCTTGTCTGATTTGGGGACATTACGGGCTTCCTATCCTTAGTGCTCGTAGAGTCCCATTTTCCATTGCTGCCTTTTCCTCTGGCCGCATCCGTGGCATTTGCTTAGGCTTTGGAGCATATTTCTGCTCTGAAGCATCACTGTCTGATTCAGTTCCTCTCAAGGAGCTTTCTCACTTAACCACCACATGTGGCAGTGAATAAACACAGGGCGGGATATTCAAAAGAGTTGCACATGGCGCAACAGGGCGCACTATGTGCAACCCACCAGTGGGTCCTGGCACAATATTTAAAGGGCATGTTGCGCTGCACAACCCTGATGTGCAGTACAACATGCATATGCGTGTCCATGCATATGCAGCACATCTCGATATTCAGCCCGGATGTGCAGCTCATATGTTGGCACAAACCCACCGTGTGCCACTTAGGGGTGTGCAAAGATGTGCCTGGTAAAACCAGGAGCTGGTCCTGGCCACCCACAGGTGATCTGCCATATTGCAGGGTGCAACACGACAGTCGCCAGCCATGGTGGCCACCCGCCCACCCAGAACACTGCCCACATGCTCCCTGCCCAGGGAGCGCCAGCCCCCATCGCCTGGATTATGGGCATATGTTTCTATATCCCTGGTGGTCCAGTGGACGCATTCTATCGCCCGATTGTGGGCTTATGTTTCTATATCTCTGGTGGTCCAGTGGACCGCATTCCATTGTCTGATTGCGGCATAAGATAAATATCTCCCTGGTGGTCCAGTGGACCGCTGTCCATCACCCAATCGTGGCTTATATGAAATAACTCCCTGGTGGTCGGTGGAACCCCCAGTGCCTGATTATGGGCGGATTGACCAAATTAAACCCCTGGTGATCCAGTGGTACCCCATCCCCCCTCACCCACTGAGGCCCCGCCACCCAGCACACCCCAGTCAGCGGCAGGCAGCAGCACCCCACCTGCATGCCACCCAGTCGCCTGCTGACTGACAACATACAGTAGTGTCACCAGGCGCGCATTAAGTCTGACTGTGGCTGGCGCTGCAGCATTCGAGCTGGTTATTATTGTGGCCCGAAATGAAATGAACGCCCATTCACATTTTGGGCCTGTGAGAATAGTATGGTTCAGATGCCCATTGGCTCACGAGGGACCAATAGGTGGACAGACACTCACTGTATGCTGTCAGTCGGCGGGGCATGCGGGCGGATGCTGCCACCTGCTGCTGACTTGGGGGCTGGCTGGTGGGGCCTCAGTGGGCAGGTGGGGGAGGGGGTACCACTGGATCACCAGGGTTTACTTTTGGTGAAACCACCCATGATCGGGTGCTTGAGGGGGTTTCCACTGGACCACCAGGAGTTATTTCATATAAGCTCATGATCAGGCGATGGACAGCGTCCACTGGACCACCAGGGAGATATTTATCTTATGCTCATGATTGGGCAATGGAATGCAGTCCACTGGACCACCAGGGATAGAAACATATGCCCATGATTGGGCAAACTGGTGTGGAGACTGCCAGTGGTCAGCAGGGCGCTGGTCCCCAATGGTTGTAGCCTGGCAAGGCACCAGGTGCAAGTCACTGGGATCGGTGCATCGCATGCATATATGGCCATACTGACATGCAATTGTTCTATTTGTGCCTTGCATGCATAATGGCCTCATTTGCATGCCCAGCACTGAATATCGCTGTTGATGCGCCTAGTACACCGCACTTATGCTGGCGCACCTCTGCTCACTTTCAGCCACTTGTGCTGTTGCAGTGCCACTACGCCATGTGCAGTGCATGTGCCTCAGTGCCATATTCAATGGTGCTGAGCCATGGTGCAACACCGCTGAATATTGCCTGGTCCATTCCCTGGTGTAGCCCAGTTGCGCTTGTGCCCAGGCTTCGCGCCTGCCTGGCAGTTTCTACAGTATGTGAACCACCAATGCATTTTTCCTATCATTTCTAGTTATACTTAAGGTATTCACTCACCCTCACTTTAAGGGACTGTTACTGCGGGTATGAAACAGACACTTTCAGGCAGGAGTATAATGTATTAAAAACAAGCATTTGACAATGCCCAATGTTTGCTTGCTGGTATTAGGATTGGAAATGCAGGAGGTAGACAGATGCAGAATAGGAATGACAGTGAAGGACTGAACTCATGCCAACCCCACCTCCATCCTGCAGAGAGGAACAGGCATTGAGGTATGTGTTTGGGTCATCGTCAGTCATGCCATGTCACCTCACCCTATCCTGCAGACACTGACACGTGTTGAGGTGTGCCTTGGGGTGTTCGGCTTTACAGTCATCCCATTCTATAAGGACTTATGCTGAAATGGGTGCAGTATAGGAGAATGGGGTGAACTCTGGGGCTGAAGAGTCCAAGGCACACCCCGATGCCTGTCAGTCTTACATGGTGGGACATTATGGTTAAAACCCTAATGCCCTGGGCGTTTGTTGGCATTTGCACTACAAATTTTCAACATGGCTTTTGTGACCACACCTCATGAAAGCAGTTGGGACCTCTCTCTCATGAAGCATGGCAGTGTGATTTTGTTAATGTGTCCTGAACTTTAAGTTCCAACAGTGACCTGGGAGCATAGGAAAGTTAAGTGACTAGCTCAGGGCACACAGTATGCAAGTGGGGGTTATGGGATTCAAACCCACTTCTCCAGACTTGCAGTTCAGAACCTTAAACCACTACGCTATACTGCCTCCTATACTATACTGCATGAGTGTAACACAGTCATTTTATAGACTTTCATCACCAAATTTTCAACATAGGCATTTTAGGACCTCTGCTCATGAACAGTGTCACTGTGATTTTCTTAATGTGCTCGAACACTGATTTCCTCAGTGATCTCGCTATTCTGTGCCAGAAGTGCAAAACACATTCCAGCTAGAATGTGAAAATGACAGCTGTACTGTTCATAAGGAGGTGTGGAAAATGCCAATGTGAAAATCTGGAGTGAAAATATTACAAATTCATGATGTTATGAGCATGCGTGGAAACTGCACAACGCATGATCGTAACACAGTCATTTTATGGCCTGTCATCACCAAATTTTCACCATAAAACAGTCATTTTTTTTTTCCCACCAAATTTGCAACATAGGCTTTTTGAGAGCCCATCTCATGAACACTGGTACTGTCATTTTGTTAATCAGTTCCAAATGGTGATTCCATGCAGTGACTGCAAAATCACCTTCGACTGAGTAACGCCATGACAGCGGATGAATTCTTATGGAGGGGTCCTAATAACCCCTTGTTGAAAATTTGTGCCACACCCCAAAATGCCTGAGATATGCACCAAAGTTGAAAAAACTATTTATGCAATTATACAGCTTTCCTGCATTTTTTCAGGTCGCAGTCAGCTTTGAAGAGTGCAGACGTGTCCCTGGTCCACCGAAGATCATTGTGCTGGGCTCCAGAGACAAGTATGTTGTGAGGGGGTGTGGGAGGCAGGGTTCTCAGAGGGTGGGCGCGGGTTGGGGAGGGGGCCAGTGGACTCTACGTGGAACCTTTTTCTGTTTTACAGGTTACAAAAAAAAAAAAATATTGCTGGAAGTTTGTTTTTTTACAGGAACCCACCCCAGTGTGCCACCTGAGTGTTTTGGGGGTTATGGCTGTAGTCGATGGGGATTGGGCACCCCTGTCGGCACATACCGAGTGGGGAGGGGGAGAACCGAGGGGCATTGGGCACCCTCGCACATAACAAATGTTTTGGTGGATATTATGCCAATGGGGAGTGGGCTCCCCATTGGCAAATTTACTGAGAAGGGTGGGGACTGAAGTCAACGAGGAGGGCCTCCATCAGCAAAGAAAGACTGTTGGGGGTTCCTGATGCCGAGGGGATTGGGCACCCTTGGCACACAACAAATGGGGAGGGGTCACAGTATGCTGAAGGGGAGGCTCCCCTGCTGGCAAATAAACTCAGGGGGCATGATGGCAAGGTACCACCCTGCAATGATTGGCCCCTCATTGCAGAGGAATGGCTGATGCTGCAATATCGAGGTGGCCTCTTATTGCAGCAGCGAAGACATTTCAACTTGGTGGCACTTTTGGAAACCAATGTCATAAGTACAGTGTGCCTGCATTGGTTCACCAGTGCCATGCCCCCAAATGACGTGGAGGCCGCTACGCCACAGTGCCACACCTCTACAACCCGCTGTTCTTCTAAGCTGCCGATAATGTGTCTTGTATGCGCTAGCAAATCTAAAATGCACAAGTGCATTTTAATTTTTATTTTCAGTAGATCTCAAAATAAAACAAAAAATATATGTTTATTTACAGAAAGCAAAGACTGGTTGTAGTTCAACAAATCCGTGGCTCAGAATTAGCTTGCTCCAGCTATTCTGCTTTTACTCACTAGCTGTTTATGAACTCAGAACTGTGTGAAACACACATTCTCATTCATTCTCCCCCCAGAGATACACTGGCTCACCTCTCTCTCATACATCCCTGGTGATGGTTTATATACCCTACTACTATGACATCACTAGTCATGTGATAAGATCATTAAGCTTCATTATATAGTTCTTTCTCTAAACACCCTACATATCCAATACTATCTGTGGAAATTAAATAATGACCTTAGCTTCAAATACAATATATCACATCATTAATAGTGGGCTGATTATAGCATATAAACTCCTTTATCATAAGGATTCTCATTAAGGAGTGAGGCTTCTCCTACTTTGCTGACCTCATCAGCCACCATTTTGTATAAAACATTCTGTCTGTAGGCTGCCACTGCCAGCCCTATTGTAGCCCTCTTTCATGCAGCTCCATAGTAAACAGGTAGAACAATTATATTTTTATTTCACATAGTTTTGTTCCTCAAGCATCTCTGAGTTGACTAGGGGAAGCGCAAGGGAGATTAAGGGCATGCTCCTTATCTCCATCTCCTGCCAGATCATGAGACCTGAAATCCATTACTTTAATTCTTCTGTTTTCTTAAATTTATTTAAAAATGCTTAAAAGGTCTCTTAAATCATTAGCCTTCATTAGCTGTACATCTTTTCTTGGGTACAGGGGCTCCTGATGTTTTTATTTGAGCCCTGCCTTTCTCAATATAAATACCAAGCAAATGATGGCTGAGATGTCAGCTGTTAGGTTACATTTCATTATGTACCTTTTTCTTTGGCCACATTATTTTACTTGTAGACTTTTTATTTAAAACAACCCCAGTTATAGCCTTCCTGGGGCTGTGTTAACATTGCAAACCTTGTCTGATTTGGGGACATTAGGGCTCCTATCCTTAGTGCTCGTAGAGTCCCATTTTCCATTGCTGCCTTTTCCTCTGGCCGCATCCGTGGCATTTGCTTAGGCTTTGGAGCATATTTCTGCTCTGAAGCATCACTGTCTGATTCAGTTCCTCTCAAGGAGCTTTCTTCACTTAACCACCACATGTGGCTTGAATAAACACAGGGCGTGGATATTCAAAGAGTTGCACATGGCGCAACAGGGCGCACCATGTGCAACCCACCAGTGGGTCCTGGCACAATATTTAAGGGCATGTCGTGCCGCGCAACTCCTAATGTGCAGTACAACATGCATATGCGTCCATGCATATGCGGCACATCTTGATATTCAGCCCGGGATGTGCAGCTCATATGCTGGCACAAACCCACCATGTGCCACTTAGGTGTGCAAAGATGTGCCTGGTAAACCAGGAGCCAGTCCTGGCCACCCACAGGTGATCTGCCATATTGCAGGGTGCAACACGACAGTCGCCAGCCATGGTGGCCACCCGCCCACCCAGAACACTGCCCACATGCTCCCTGCCCAGGGAGCGTTGTGCCCCCATCGCCTGGATTATGGGCATATGTTTCTATATCCCTGGTGGTCCAGTGGACCGCATTCTATCGCCCGATTGTGGGCTTATATTTCTATATCTCTGTGGTCCAGTGGACCGCATTCCATTGTCTGATCCCGGCATAAGATAAATATCTCCTTGTGGTCCAGTGGACGCTGTCCATTGCCCAATCGTGGGCTTATATGAAATAACTCCTGGTGGTCCAGTGGAACCCCCCAGTGCCTGATTATGGGTGGATTCACCAAATTAAACCCTGGTGATCCAGTGGTACCCCATCCCCACTCACCCACTGAGGCCCCGCCACCAGCACACCCCAGTCAGCGGCGGGCAGCAGCACCCCACCTGCATGCCACCCAGCCGCCTGCTGACTGACACATGCAGTAGTGTCTGCATGCCCATTGGCCCATGCAGTGGACCAATAGGCGAACAGACACTACTGTGTGCTGTCAGTCACGGGGTCATGCGGGCGGATGCTGCCACCCGCCGCTGACTGGGGTGCTAGGCTGGTGGGGCCCCCAGTGGGCAGGTGAGGAGGGGGCTACCACTGATCACCAGGGTTTACTTCAGTGAAACCACCCATGCTCGAGCGCTGAGGGGGTTTCACTGGACCACCAGGAGTTATTTCACATAAGCTCCGCGATCAGACGATGGACAGCGTCCACTGGACCACCAGGGAGATATTTATCTTATGCTCGTGATTGGGCAATGGAATGCAGTCCACTGGACCACCAGGGATAGTAGAAACATATGCCCATGATCGGGCAAACTGGTGGAGACTGCCAGTGGTCAGCAGGGCGCTGGTCCCCAATGGTTGTAGCCTGGCAGGGCACCAGGTGCAAGTCATCGATCAGTGCATCGCATGCAAATATGGCCATACTGACATGCAATTGTCTCCATTTGTGCCTTGCATGCATAATGCCTCATTTGCATGCCCAGTGCTGAATATCGCAGTTGATGCGCCTAGCACAACCGCACTTACGCTGGGTGCACTCCTGCTCCCCTTCTGCCACTTGTGCTGTTGCAGTGCCACTGCGCCATGTGCAGTGCATGTGACCTCAGTGCATATTCAATGGTGCTGAGCCATGGCGCAACACCGTTGAATATTGCCAGGTCCATGCCCTGGTGCAGCCTAGTTGAGCTGTGCCCAGGCTTGTGCCCCCGCCTGGTGCAGTTTCTACAGTATGTGAACCACCAATGCATTTTTCCATCATTTCTAGTTATGCTTCTAAGGTATTCACTCACCCTCACTTTAAGGGGACTGTTACAGTGTGGGTATGAAACAGACACTTTCAGGCAGGAGTATAATGTATTAAAACAAGCATTTGTCAATGCCCAATGTTTGCTTGCTGGTATTAGGATTGGAAATGCAGGAGGTAGACAGATGCAGAATAGGAATGACAGTGAAGGACTGAACTTCATGCCAACCCACCTCCATCCTGCAGAGAGGGACAGGCATTGAGGTATGTGTTTGGGTCATCGTCCGTCATGCAATGTCACGCACCCTATTTCCACCAAGAGCGCCTTGCTCAGAAAATAACTTTAATTTATGAACTGCATATTTATTCTTTTGCTGCATCTTGCGCCATGCAAATTGTCCACTTCATACACCTAAGGAGCGGTGCATGACATGGAGCTTTTCTCCTGATGCCATCTTTTCATTTATTTTTCTTGCTTTCTTATGTGAAGCACGTCTGGCACAACCTTATTTTTAACTTAAAAGCACACCTGGTGCTCCAATACAAAGTATGACTGGTGCATCATTTTAAACCTCACACTTGGGAATTTAACTAATAAGACACAGCTACACTTGCAGCAGTAGCAGCAAGTAGTGAAAAGGACAGTAAACACTCGCAGCAGTAGCAAGAAGTAGTGAAAAGGACAGTAAACACCGCAGCAGTAGCAGCAAGTAGTGAAAAGGACAATAACACTCGCAGCAGTAGCAGCAAGTAGTGAAAAGGACAGTAAACACTCACAGCAGTAGCAGCAAATAGTGAAAAGGGACAGCAAACACTCTCAGCAGTAGCAGCAAGTAGTGAAAAGGGACAGCAAACACTCGCATCAGTAGCAGCAAGTAGTGAAGAGGGGATAGCAAACACCACTGCAGTAGCAGCAAGTGGTGAAAAGGACAGTAAACGCTCGCAGCAGTAGCAGCAAGTGGTGAAAAGGGACAGTAAATGCTCGCAGCAGTAGCAGCAAGTAGTGAAAAGGACACTAAAGTGTTTTTAAGGGTTTTTGGCAGCTTGGCCACCCTGACAGAGAAAGAAAGGAAATAATAATGACAGGCTGAAAAGAAAATAATTATTTATTTGGGGGTGGGGTTATGGCTACAACTAGGACACCATTGTAATTTCACTAAGAGGGAATCTTCACCCTGTTACAGGGACAAGTAGGTTTGCCAACATGAAAGACTTGCCCTTTCACAAATACACAACACTATTTGTCACACAGCTTATGAAATCTAACATTTCAAAATTGTGGTTAGTACTGACAGTGGTAAAAGTTTTTGTTTTGAGGATGTCAGGTTAAAATTTGCAGTTCCACAGGATGGCAGCTATTAGGGCATATTGGTAGCCCCAGTATTTTTGGTGATAACACAGTGGCCTGTGGATCCTATTATCCATTTGAAGGGTATTCCAGTTGTCTCACATCACCTTTTCAATGGCTCCTATCTGTCTAGAAACTTTGTCACAAAATTCAACGTGTCAGTTCCATCTCTTTCCCTATTGTTCACTACCAGTAAACTATCCCCATTTGTGTCTTTTTGCTTCTTGTTTTGCCTTCATGACTAAATCCCTGATGTAATCCCTGGCCATAACCTGCCCTTAATTTATGTGGTTCTTACGTTAAAATCAGACTCTTAAGTACAGGTATGTCTGACCCTAACAGACTGGAACTTGGGAATATTTTCTACTGTATGGCATGGGTGGCAGCTGGTAAAATGTAAAGGTATTTTAGTCAGTGTCTTTTCTAAAGAGATGTGCATATAACATGCCTTCTACGTTTTCTGGATGATTAAATCCAAAGATTCCTGTTGACTATCTGTCTGAATTGTGAATTTGAGATTTGAATTACTATTTTCAGCTACCCCACATTCCTTGAGTTCCTGTTTCATTCCATGCCAAATCAAGGGGGTTGTTTAACCAGGAAATGCACAGTAAGCCAGAGCTGTCATCTATATAACAATGCCACATGTCAACCCTGTCGTAAAAAGAATTGACATTGGCATAGTAGACATTTTCTTTCTCCCATTTCGCAAGATAAAGGTTGGCATAACTGGAGGCAAAAGTTGACTCCCATTGTTATACTTTGTTTCTGGAAGAAATATTCTCCCTGAGAAAGGAAAGCATTTTAGGTGAGAACCAATTCATCACAATCAACAAAAAAATCTTTAAAGGCAGGTTCAAGTCATGTTTCTCTGTTCAACCACCACTGTGGGGTATGTTTGTATAAAGTGATTAATATCAAGAGACACAAGTAACCACTCTTGTTCAAATTGGAAATGGTGTAGGATGCCGATAATATCTATGGCATCTTTGACATAAGATGGAAGTTCAGTAACTAAATCCTTGATGAATGCATCAAGAAATTTTGATACTGGTTCAGAGACCTATTCCTACCACTTTTGGGTGTCATTGGGGATCCTCCAAACTCTTCCGTATGTGTGAAACCAGTCCAGTAGTCTCCACCCTCTGCACATCTGTCTGGTTATGCTAATGTTACTAATGAACTTTTGTAAGGTAATTTAAAAACTTTTTCTATACTGAGTTGACTGGTGCCAGTTTTTGCTTAACACTGTTGCACAGTTTTTAGACCGTGGCATGGTATTTGAGTGGAGCCGAGATTGCTGTTTGTATGGGAGGGGTTAGATATTCCACTTCAACATGGGACAGGGATATGGAGGTCATAATCAGTGACTCCTCAGCAAACAAAACCCAGCACATAATATATAAGACAAAGTATACAAGAAGACACTGAGGATGCCGGGTGTATAGGAGGAGTTATAACAGTAAGAGAAGCAGGGTGATTCTGATCCTTTACAAACACCTGGTGAGGCCTCACCTAGAGTACTGTGCCCTGTTCTGAGACTTGCCTGAGGAGATACATTGTCACACTAAAGTCAGTAACGTGAAGGGTCACCAAGACTATCCATAGTCAGTGGGCAGATTTTATTAGGAATGACTGAAGGCCCTAAATAAGTACTCTCTGAAAGCTAGGTGACAGTGGGGACATGACTGGAACCCATTTGTTTCTGAGGCACATAAACAAGGTAAATGGTGAGGACCTATTTGTAAGAAACAGGAATGTAGTCACTAGGGGGCATGATTAGAGGCTGGGGGGGATAAATTCATGAGAAAATTTTTTATTTATTTATATTTTATAGAAATGTTTTATTAAAGATTAGATAATGAATGCAAGAATAAACTGTCAGAATCACATCAAACATCATAAACAAACATAAGGGGAGTCCTACTAGAGGACTGCAACCAAGATCTGTTCAGAAATATTAAAGAATACATCCTGTTATACAAAATATAACCAACATTAATGAATACAGACCAGAACACAACTAACACATTTCTGGAAACATCTACCTTTCCACAAAAAACAAGTAAAATATAATACAAGTTACACTGAAGTTGAAGAACACCCTGTCCAGTCACCATTTATAGAACCATTCAAGGTCAACCATCATCCCAGGTCAGATAGAACCGAGGAGGGCATGCCTCCTCCAGTAAATTAGCCGATGAAAAGATGCTGCTCTGGACATTGATAACTTCAATGAGAAAAAGGGGTACTTCAGTGGACTTCCAGTTCAAAAGCAAAAATCTATTAGCCTCCAGGGCAGCAGCAAAAGAAACCTTTTATAGACCAAAACCAACTGTCCTAAAATATGTGGGTCCCCAAAATCCAAATCAGAGGGACCGGAAATGAGGAGTTGAAGGATGTCCTCTAAACACCTAAAATGTTATCCCACCAATTTGTCAACAAGGGACAATCCCACAGAATATGCTATATCATACCAGTGTCCCACAAACACTGCCAACATAAATAAAGGATATGCAGCGGTTCAGTGTGTAATAATGCATTTATCTTGTACAGTTTCCAGTGACCTCAAGTAACCTCACGAGTGCGAAGGTTTTTCTAACAAGGCCAGCCGATCTTGCTTCCAGCTGCTGCAGAGTCTACCTGTAGACAAAATGACTCATTAGTGGCAATTCAGTCCTCCACTGCATCTACCGGTCCTCCAATTTAGCAATGGAGGCTTTTATATTTGCAATGTCTTGAACAAGTTGCATTGTTCAGATATCAGATATATCCTTCTTAAACAATAACAGAAGTTTCGGAGACTCCATGTTGATAGAATTAGGGTTGGGAAGGCACTGTGATGCAGTATTAGTGATAGAGTGAGTGCGGTCTAATTCCAAGGTAAGAAATACAAAGCTTTATGGATCAATAGCAGTCCAGTAGTTCACAGTGTTAATGAAGGCTGAAACAGATGGTATGCAGAAATATATGGAAAAATATTGCTGACAAGAGACGGAGCTCACTTTCTAAATAGCCAACTGGTAGCTTTCCACACGGAAGTTCAATTCATGAGAAGCTTGAGGAAGTTCTATTTCACTTAAAGGGTGGTGAAACCATGAAACAGACTGATGGCAGACATGGTGGGGTCAACTACCATTAGCATTTTAAACATGGTTGGGGCAGGGCAAGGAACTCATACATGCATTTGGGGATGGGTGCGGAATGTAGAACCCAGCAGTACCCTAGGTCAGTGTGGTGAGGTAATATAGCACGGGCAAACTCAATCGTCCTCATGACTTCTTTTGATATCAGATTCTATGCTTCTATATTAAGGAAATGGAATACTGTATGGGGAGCTTAGACTGGCAACTACAGCTGAGGAGAGGGAACTGGGAGTCATCAACAGTGACTTCTGCAAGCAACCAGACAGTTGAAATAAAATGTAGAGATACAGTAGGCATTGAGGATGCACAGGTGTATTGCATAGGGTTTTGATAGTAGGAAATGGAAGTGATACTGCCCCATAAAGATCACTGGTGACAAACCCCACTGAAATACCGTGTCCAGTTCTAGTAGTAGTAGTAGTAGTAGTAGATTTTATGTATTTATTGGGCCCTCCGCAGAGGATCAGGGCACCAGCACAATAAAATGATGATAGCAGCTAAAATAATCAATACCAACCACATAAGAACATGATACAGTATAAAATATCCATAAAACCAAACCCTCATAAAAAAACTCTGTACAAATAACTAAGTCACCCTCCACGTATCTAAAATATTCACATTTTACTACCAGAAGGATTACTCACTCCTCATAACCCTGTAAAATAAATATGTTTTATGACCCTTCTTACAGGTCTAAACTGTAGAGGTCTCCCTCAAAACCTTCAGGGGTAATGCTGAGTAAAGTTCCTGCTACTTCAAAGGAACGGTCTCCCAAGGTTTCTAGCCTTGATCTGGGAACCAGTAGGAGACCTTCTCAATGGAGTGGAGGGGCACTCTGAACTGCAGGGATGCAGGAGATCATGCATTTGACACAGTCCCACACAAAAGATTAATAAACAATTAACCAGCCTGGGAGTGGGTCCCAGGGTGGTAGCCAGTAAAACACTGGCTGGACAACAGGACACAGTGGGTAATAGTAAATGGAGTCCACAGTGAAGAAGAGGTTACAAGTGGAGTACTGTAGGGTTCAGTACTGGGACTGGTCCTTTTAATGTCTTTATAAGTGACATTGCAGAGGGACTGGAAGGAAAAGCATGTCTCTTGCAGAAGACACAAAGATCTGCAACAGGGTTGATATGCAGGGTGGGGTGGATAGGATGAAAAGGGACTTGGCAAGGTTGGAGGAATGGTCAAATGTATGGCAGCTTAGATTCAATGCAGAGAAGTGCAACGAATGGACCTGGGAAACAAAAACCTGGGGAAGAGTACACAATGGGGTGTGAGATACTGACAACAACAAAATGGAAAGGGACCTGGGGTAGTCATATCAGATGAACTAAAGGTGGGCCAGCAATGTGAGAAGGCAGTAAGAAGGGCTGGGGATACTGGGATGCATAGGAAGAGGCATCACCAGTAGAAAACACTAAGTTGTTGACCCTCTGAACAAACAGTTGGTAAGACCGCATCTGGAGTACTGTGTACAGTTCTGGAGACCCTATCTCTGCAAAGACATAGACAGGGTGGAGGCTGTCCAGAGGAGAGCAACCAAAATTGTGTAGGGTCTGCACCAGAAGACATATGAAGAAAGACTAAAGGAGCTTAATATGTATACCCTCGAGGAAAGGTGTGGGGGACATGATAGAAACCTTCAAATACATCAAGGGAATCAACAAAGTCCAAGAGGGTAGTATATTTCAGAAAAGAGATGTGTAAGAACAAGGGGCACCATTTTAAGATAGAGGGATGGCTCAGAGGTAATGTGAGGAAGTATTTCTTTACAGAGAGGTAGTAGATGCATGGAGCGGCCTTCCTGAGGAGGTCGTAGAGTCAAAACAGTGTGGGAATTCAAGAATACATGGGACAGACATAAAGCAATTCTAGTGTGGGGTAGGAGGAAGTAGGCTGTTGGTTAACTAGGATCTGCAGCTTATCCATTAGGTAGGGAACTGGGCAGACTAGGTGGGCCAAGCGGTCCTTATCTGCCATCAAATTCTATGTTTCTATGCAGGTAATCAGACTGCATGTTTGCATACCTCCTCATCACTAAACTCCCTTACTTCAGCTCTGCTCAACTATCTGGTCCCTAACTGCTCTTGCTCTGACCCCTACTTGTATATTGCTCTCCCCTCACCCCCCTCCACCCCTCCACCTATTTCGCTCTAAATTCCTGGCACTTAATGCATGTGTGTTTGCTATGCATGCTTCCTTGATTTGTTATATTGAATCATCAGGAATCCCGTATGATTGCATCTGTATTACCTGTATGTATTGACTATCATTTATTATATGCTTCTGTCTCTGTACTGTACAATGCTTTGTTTTTTGTATCTTTTACTTATGTTGAAATTCCACTTCCCCAGGATGTACCATGAGACGAGCATTAAGTTTCTCGGTGTATCCTTCCTGGTGAAACATTTCAATAAATAAATGTTTCTGTTTCCTTTCTACTTCTAGTTACGCAGGTAACCAGAGTGCATGTTTCTATGTTTCCTTCCTATTTCTAGTTCTGCAGGTATCCAGAGTGCATGTTTCATGTTTCCTTCCTATTTCTAGTTCAGAGGTAACCAGATTGTATGTTTCTATCTTTCCTTCCTATTTCTAGTTCAACAGGTAGCCAAAGTGCATGTTTCTATGTTTCTTCCTATTTCTAGTTACACAGATAACCAGGGTGCCTGTTTCAATGTTTCCTTCCTGTTTCTAGTTCCATAAGTAACACAGTGCATGTTTCTGTGTTTCCTTCCTATGTCTAGTTACACAGGTAACGAAAATGTGTGTTTCTATGTTTCCTTCCTATTTTTAGTTATGCAGGTAAGCAGATTGCATGTTTCTATGTTTCTTTCCTACTTCTAGTTGTGCAGGTAACCAGAGTGCATGTTTCTATGTTTCCTTCCTGTTTTTAGTTATGCAGGTAACCAGAGTGCATGTTTCTATGTTTCTTCCTGTGTCTAGTAATATAGGTAACTAGAGTGCATATTTCTATATTTCCTTCCTATGTCTAGTTACGCAGGTAACCAGAGTGAATGTTTCTATGTTTCCTTCCTATGTCTAGTTAAGTAGGTAATCAGAGAGCATGTTTCTACAGTTCCTTCCTGTTTCTAGTTCCACAGTTAACCAGAGTGCAGGTTTCCATGTTTTCTTCATATTTCCAGTTATGCAGATGCATAAAGTGAATGTTTCTATGTTTCCTTCATATTTCTAGTTACGCAGGTAACTGGAGTCCTCACCTGATGGACATAGATAGGCTGGAGTCACAGAGGCAGAGGGTCACTGAAATGATCCAATGCCAGCAGTGGAGATACTAGGAGGAACAGCTGGAAGCCCTGAGCATGCACTTGCTGTAGGTCAGATGGGAGAAGGAACTCTTGACGGGGACCTGTACATTACTAAGGAGTGTAAACCGAGTGGACAGTGAAGGCCTGTTTCTTAGATATGCAGATATAAGTGGGTGTGACTGGAGATTAGAGGGTGGATATTCAAGTGGATGTGAGGAAGTTCTCTTCCAATTTCTTGTACCTTGTTGCAAGGCAGAAATGATGGGAGGCAAGGAGTCAATTACCTACCTGCAGCCCTCCTTCCAATTCACCAGATACCACTGCAAGAGGTGTATTATGGGGCAGCACAAAGCACCATTACCACAAACCAATGGCCTCCTTTCAATTCCCTAGGCCTCATTGCAAGGCAGGGATGATGAGGAAGCATGGAGCACCATTACCCAAACCTGCAGCCCCATTCCATATCCCTGGAACCCACTGCAAGGCTGGGATGATGTGGGAGCATGGAACACCACTACTCATACCTGCAATGCTTGATCCAGCTCCTGGACCCTGCTGTGTGGATGATGTGAAAGCATGGATCCCCATTCTACCTATTTCGACCCTCCTTCCAATTCCATAGATCTGTTACAAGGTAGGGATAATAGGGCAGCATGGCGCACCATTACCCTACCAGTGAACATCCATCAAATCCCTAGACCCTGTTGCAAGCTCGTGATGATAAGGGAGCATGGAGCACCATCACCCCTACCTGCAGCCCTCTTTTCAATTCTCTGGATCCCACTGGAAGGCAGGAATGATGGGGAGCATGGAGCACCACTACCCTACCTACAGCCTTCTTTCTAATTCCCTGGACCTTGTTGCAGGATGTGGACAATGGGGGGCGTGGCTCCCCATTATACCAACCTGCAGGTCTGATTCAATTCTGTGAGCCTTGTCAAATGGCAGGGATGATGGGCATGGATTTCATTACCCTACCTGCGCTCCTCTGTCCAGTTCACTGGACCCCATTATAAGGAAGGCATGATGGGGGAGCACAGAGTACCATTACCTTTTCCTGCAGTCCTCTGAACAATTACTTAGATCCTGCTGCAAAGACGTGGATGATGGGGAGCACAGACAAGTATTACCCCTACCTGCAGCCCTCTGTGCTATTATCTGGACTCCACTGCAAGTCAGGGATTGTGGCATTCATGGAGCACCGTGCCCTGCCTGCCCTATTCCAGTTCCCAGGATATTGCTGCAAGGCGCAGATGATGTGGGAGCATGGAGTGCAATTATCCCTACCTGCAGCCCTCTTTCCAATTCCTTGGACCCCCTCCCAACCCCTTGCAAGACATGGAGGATGGGAGAGCACAGAAACCCTATTATACCTACCTGTGGCCTCCTTCCAATTTCATAGTGCTTGTTGTAAAAGCAGGAATGATGGCAGAGCAAAATTCCCATTACCAAAACCTGCAGCTCTCCTTCCAATTCCCTGGAGGACATTGCAAGATGAATATGAAGGGAGAATGGTGCCTAAGCCCCTGATCTCACTGCAAGTCATGGATGATTGGGAAGCATGGAGAATACTTACCCTACCTGCAGCCCTCTGTCCAATTTCATGGACCCCATTGCAAGGCAGGGATGTTAGGAAGGCATGGAGCAACATTACGCTATCTGCAGCTCTCCTTCCAGTTCCCTGGACACCACTGCAAAGAAGTACAAAATCATGAACTTGGGGCAAGGAAGAAGAACAAGATGGGGGTGAGGCACTGATGGCCATCAATCAAGGAAGGTACCTGGTGGTAATCATATCTGATGACCTAAAGGTAACCAAACAATGTGAGAAGGCTGTGGGTAGAGCAAGTAGGATGCTAGGGTGCATAGGGAGAGAGGTATCACCAGCAGAAAAAGCAGGTGGTTATGATACTGTACAGATCACTAGTGAGACCTCATCTGAGTACTGTGTTCAGTTGTGGATGCCACATCTCCAGGAGGACATAGACAAAACAGAGGCAGTCCAGAGAATGGCAATAAAATGGTGGAAGGACCGCACCAAAAGTCATAAAGGAAAGATCAGAGGACCTCAATATGTAATCCCTGGAGGCAAGGAGATGGGGGCAGGAATATGATAAAGACATTCAGTACCTCGGGTATAAACAAGGTACTGGAGGGTAGAATCTCTCAGAAACGAAGGTGACAAGAATGATGGGGCATGATATGAGGCTTGGGGTAGGCTCAGGGCAATGTGAGGAAGCACTTTTCACAGAGAGCGTAATGGATGCTTGGAACATACTCCCTGCAGAGGTAATGGGGCAAAATGGTAGGGGAATTTAAAATGCATAGCGAATTACTCGGGTAGTCGGGGTGCCAGCAAGGGGCGAAGGGTGGAGAAAGGATCAAGCCTAATGGCCACTCTCCTCTCCTGGGGTTGCTGTCCCTTCCCCCAGTTCCACTGCCACCAGGTGGAAGTCTGGTGGCAGACCAGGCAGGAGGGGTGGCAAGCCAGGAGGGCATCTCGGAACACAGCGATGCGTGTGCCTCCTGGACTGGGGTGGGCAAAAATGGGAAAACACATAAAATAAATAATAAAAAAGAAAGAATGCATGGGGTAGATATAAGGGTACTCTCACAATAAGGAAGACAGAGTGCGTTGCAGATCATTTTGGTCTCTGGTATTGCATTAGGAAGGGAAAGGGAAGACTAGGTGGGCCACACGGACTTTATCTGCTGTCACCTTCTATGTTTCTATGTTAAGATATGGATGATGGGGGAGCATGGAGCATTATTAATCCCACCTGTGGCCCTCCATCCAGTTCCCTAGACCCTGTGGCACAATGGGGATGATGGGGAGCATGGATTACCATTACCCTTACCTGGAGCCCTACTTCTAATTACCTGGACCTCATTGCAAGGCATGTAGGATGGTGGAGCATAGAGCACCATTACCCCTATCTGCAGCCCTCCTAATTCCCTGGACTCTGCTGCAAGACATGGATGATGGGGAGCATGGAGCACTGTTAATCCCACCTGTGGCCCTCCATCCAGTTCCTAGACCCTGTGGCACAATGGTGATGATGGGGACATGGATTACCATTACCCTTACCTGAAGCTGTACTTCTAATTCCCTGGACCTCATTGTAAGGCATGTATGATGGTGGAGCATGGAGCACCATTACCCCTATCTGCAGCCCTCGTAATTCCCTGGACTCTGCTGCAAGACCTGGATGATGGGGAGCATGGGCACAATTATCCATACTTGCTGCCCTCCTTCCTGTTCTCTGGACCCTGTTGCAAGACAGGGATGATGGGGACCATTAGTACCATTACACTTACCTGCAGCCTTCCTTGAAATTCTCAGGACCTTGCAGAAGAGCAGTGGATGATGGGAAGCACAGAGCACCATTACCTCTACCGACAGCTATCTGCACAATTCTCTGGATCCTGCTGCAAGGTGGGGATGATGGGGAGACACACCCATTACCCCCACCTGTAGCTCTCCTTCAATTCCCTAGACTCCGTTGCAAGCAAGGATGATGGGGAACACAGATTCCTAGTACCCTACCTGAGGACATGCTTTCAAAGTCCCTGGATCCTGTTGCAAGGTGGGGAAGATAGGGAGCAAGGAGCAAGGAACATTAACCCTACTGGCAGTCATCCTTCCAATTCAATGGACCTAGCTGCAAGATATGGATGATGGTGGAGCACAGAGCACCACTACATCTACCTGCAGCCCTCTCTCCAATTCTGGACATTGCTGCAAGACATGGATGATGGAGAGTATTGAGCACCGTTATCCCTACCTATATCCCAGTATCCAATTACATGGACCCCTGTGCAAGTCAAGGATCATGGGGTGCATGGCACAACATTACTCTACTTGCATCCTTCTTTACAAATCCATAAATCCTGCTGCAAGGAAGGAATGGTAAGGAGCATGGAGCAACAATACCTCTTCCTGCAGCCCCTCTTCCAATTCCATGGACCCTGCTGCAAGGCAAGGATGATGCAGAAACATGGTAGCCTGTGACATGGGTGTCAACAATTGAGCACTTTTAAAATGGTGACTCAATTGCGGACCATTTCAACAGGGCTACCATTGAGAAAGGGCAACTGGATGGGGTTTCGCACATATAGCAACAGGATATTAGCTATGTATACGTCTGCGTGGGGGGAGCACAACAGAAGGGAGAGATGGTTTGTCTGGTGTGGTTGGCATGGGGCTGCCAAGCTGGCTCCATAGCGTGGTGGTGGGTGGCAGCCTTGAGCTGTGAGAGGTTCGGGTTTGGGTCCAGTCGCTTACATTTTTGTGCCGGACCCCAATTTTTTAAAGAAATTGCACTCCCCGACATGGACCCCCCTGGAGTTGGAAAATCCTAAGTAGGAGGATGAGGGTGGCAAGCCCCCCATAGGGGGTGTGGGGGTGCACCCCTCACATAACAATATAGATTCTAAGTTCCTGGCTCCTCTTTGGTGTACATCACTGAAATTGATATTTGGTGACATACACTTCCCGTACAGCGATTGCCTTTGCATGATTGCCATTATCACATGGAACTGGGGACACAGAGCACTTTTGTCAGTTCCTGCACCTCTTTCCACTTCTATGGATATAGATGCAAGTCACGGATGATGAGGGAGCACAAATTCCCATTGACCCTACCTGCTTCCCCACCTATAATTCCATGGACCTCGTTGCAGGTGGTGGGAGCACAGAGCATTATTAACCTACCTGCAGCCCTCTGTCCAGTTCCTTGGATCCTGCTGCAAGAAGTGGGTGATGGGGACACAGAGCACCATTATCCCTACCTGCAGTGCTCTGTCCAAATCCATGCACACTGCTGCAAAGCAGGGATGATGGGAGTGCCAGAGCATCATTACCCCTACTTGTGGCACTCATTCCAAATCCATGGACCTGCCAAAGGGGGATGATGGGGAGCATGGAGCCCTATTACCCTACCAGCAGCCCTCTTTCTATTTCAGTTGAGCCTGTTGCAAGGCAGGATGATGGAGCACAACGCCCCATTATCCCAACCTGTGGCCTTCAGTTCCAATTCCTGCACCCTGTTGCAAGGTGGAGATGATGGGAGATAATGGAGTACCATTACTCCTATCTGCAGTCCCCTTCTAATTCCCTAGACCCCACTGCAAGAGGTGAATGATAAGGGAGCATGGAGATGGTTTTCCAATTCCATGGACACCAGTGCAAAGCAAGGAAGATGGGGACATGGAGCTCAATTACCTTTTCCTGCAGCTCTCTATCCAATTCCATGGACCCCACTGCATGGTCAGGCTGATGGAGGAGTATGCAGCACTATTAACCCTACCTGTAGCAGTCCTTCCAATTAAATGGACCTCTTTCCAAAGCAGAGATGATGGGGATGCACACAGCACCATTAGCTCTATCTGCAACCCTCCTTTCAGTTCGCTGGTGGTGCTGTTGGAGGCAGGGAGGATGGCGGAGCACAGAGAACCATTGATCTACCTAAGCCCTCATTCCAATTTCATGGACCCTGTTGCAAGGCAGGGATGATGAGGGAGTACAGAGCACTATTATCACTTCCTGCCACCCTTTTCCAGTTCCTTGGACCCCACTGCAAGAAGATGGGGAGCAGTGAACCCAGCACCCATACCTGCAGCCTTTTTAATTCCATGGACCCCATGAAAGGTGGGGATGATGTGTGAGCACAGAAAATGATTACTTTTACCTACCATCCTCTTTCCAACTCCCTGGTGCCTACTGGGAGGCCTCTCTACTGGGAGGCCTCTGTGATGGATCAGCACAAAGTCCCATTACCCTACCTGTGGCCCTCATTCCAAATCCATGGACCCCACTGCAAAGTGAGGATAATGGGGAGCATGGATTCCCATTATCCTTTCCTGCAGCTCTTTTGCAATTATCTAGAGCCTGCTGCAAGGTAGGGCTGATGGGGAGCATGGAGAACCATTACCCCAACCTGAAGCCTTCCTTCCAGATCCCTGATTCTTTTAAAGATTGCAAGGAGCAGGTGAATCCAGCCCCATTACCCTACCTGCAGTCCTGCTTCCATTTCCTGGTCCCCCTACAAGATGGGAGAGATGGTGTAGAAGTACCCTTGGAGCACAGATCAGTAGAGGGGTATAGGAGATTTTTCAAGGCCCAGCTGTACTGGCCATCACCATCAGAAAACAGAGAATTTTACTCTGCATTTCTTCCCTCCATATATCAGCAGCAAGGCCTCCAGTGAATGTGTCTGCACACAGTTACGTGTCACATTACAGAGCCAGTAAACATCCTTTCCTCACAGATCACTCCCAGCTATCCAGCAATGTTTTGTCAGAAAGGTGGCAGTGCCACAGTGGTGACTGGCATTAATCCCCTGACCACTCCCAGCTACATGTCTATGTGTGGTCAGTAAGGCAGCAGATCTGCAGTGGTGGTTTAAATTAATCCTTCCCAGCCATTCCCAGCTACACATCTTCCTTTAGTCAGCAAGGTGGCTGTGCTGCAGTGGTGGCTGGCATTAAACCTCCCAGACACTCCCAGCTATATGTCTATGTGTGGTCAGCAAGGTGGCAGTACTGCAGTGGTGGATGGCATTAATCCTCCTTGGTCACTCCCAGATACATGTCTATGTGTGGTCAGCAAGGTGGCTGTCCTGCAGTGGTGGCTAGCATTAATCCCCCGGCCACTCATGGCTACATATCTGCATGTGGTCTGCAAGGTGGCATTGTTGCAGTGGTGGCTGGCATTAGTCCTCCCCAGACAACTCACAGCTACATGTCTATGTGTGGTCAGCAAGGTGGCAGTGCCACACTGGTGACTGAAAATAATCCTCTCTGCCACTCTCAGCTTCATGTATATGTATGGTCAGCAAGGGGCAGTGCTGCAGTGGTGACTGGCATTAATCTCCACTGCCACTCCCAGCTACACATCTATGTGTGGTCAGCAGGGTGGCTGTGCGGCAGTGGTGGCTGGCATTAATCCTCCCTGGCCACTCCCACTACATATCTACATGTGGTCAGCAAGGTGGCTGTGCTGCAGAGGTGGCTGGTATTAAATCTCTGCAGCCACTCCCAGCTACATGTCTACATGTGGTCAGCAAGGTGGCTGTGCTGCAGTGGTGGCTGGTATTAAATCTCCTGGCCACTCCAGCTACACATCTACATGTTTTCAACAATGTGGCAGTGCTGCAGTTGTGATTGGCATTAATCATCCCCGACCACTTCCAACTACATGTCTACATTTGGTCAGCAAGGTGGCAGTGCTGCAGTGGTGACTGGCATTAATCCTCCTGGCCACTCCAAGCTACATGTCTATGTGTGGTCAGCAAGGGGCAATGCTGCAATGGTGACTGGCATTAACAATCTCCACAGCAGGAGACCATCTGATCAAACTGAAGTCACACCTTGGTCTCCAACATAAGCAGCAAGCTTGTCACAGTGCTGAAAGGTAAGCTTGTTTCAGGACAATTTGGTGCAACATTAATAGAAAAGATAGAATCTCTCACCTGTGGAAATCTAGATGCCCAGTAGTCTAGCAATTGGCAGGGTTGTTGATGAGTACAAATCTCCTATAATGGCTGGCAACTTCATTTGTTTTTGCAATTATAATTGGGAACTAACTTTTGTCCCCAGACAACAACTGCAAGACACTCTCAATAGAAAAGCTTCTGAGGTGCAGGAGTCCAGGATCTTAAAACCCAGCGTGACATTCGGTAGTAAAGAATGGTCACCATTAATTTCTGCAGTGGCATAAACTATGGCCAGTATATCCTGATATCGAATCACATCAAACCTACATTTGTAGACAGGATTGAAAATAATACAAACAAAATGGATTGATCATTTCATATTCCATTTACTAAACACTATAGAAATTAATAATAGATGGTTTACTGCATCACATTAGAAGGATACTGTAACTTAATTTCCTAAAGTGCATACTTTATTTGTGGAATAATGACCATTGCCGAGGGACAGAGGTTTCACACCTTGGCATCCAGCCACAGCTCTCCATGGTACTGTGAGGATCACCGGTGCTTGAATTAAGGAAAGAAGGTTTCACCCCTTGTCATCCTGCCGCAGCAGTCCATGGTACTGTAAGGAGTTGGGGTGGCTGAATCAATGGATAAAGATTTCACCCTTGGCAGTCTGCCACAGCGCCCCATGGTACTGTGGGAAGTAGCTGTGGTTGAACTAAGAGAGACAGAGGTTTCACCCCTTGTCATCATGCCACATTTTGCCATGGTACTGTGAAGATCTGTGATGGTTGAACTATGGAATGGAGGTTTCACCCCTAGTCATTGTGCCACATCTCCCCATGGTACTGTGAGGAGCTGAGGAAGTTGAACCCCAGTAACAAATGTGCAAGAGACTCAGGGCCCAGTAGGAATGTAGCCTACACTGAGGATAATATGGATGAACAAGACACAACGTCTACAACAAACCAGCTAGCTGAGCAGATATTAATTTGGAAGACTCAATAACTAAGTATATGGATAGGGCTTCGACAAGGGGTAACAAAAATGTTACAAGTTGCAGCTGGGGCTACAGTTAAGGACATTACTTCAATGATACCAAAAATAATTGAATGAGTCAGCAACCTTAAAACAGTATTATTGCATGCTGGTACAAACGATTTAGGAAGACATACCTTGGAAAATACTATTAGAGACCTAAAGAATGCCTGTACTATTATTATTAAAAAATGATTATTAATTATTATTATAAAAACTAACACCAAAATCATCCTGTCAGAAATTCTCCCTGTACCTGGGGTGGGGGTGCATCAGGACAAATAGAAATAAGGTCTTTAACAGTTGGTTAAGAAAATTATGTCTTACTAATGAAATTACATGTGTAAGATCTTAGGAACAGTTGTGAATAGGCATGAATTGTATAGTAAGGATGGTCTTCATTTAAAAAAAGGGCAAGATTACTGGGAATATGTTCTATAACGAATCTATGGAACAACACATAATCCAAAAACTGAGTGTGAAGGAGTGTGGGGAACAATATGGCAGGTCTACCAGCGAATGTCATGTCCAATAAAATTGGGTATAGAAATAGAAGAGAAGTAGCAGCGCTACATACCAAATGCTAGCACTTAAATGCCATTAAAGATCTAAATTCAAATTAATCATGCAGTGAAACAGGTAGATGTTGTGATGATAACCAAAACTTGGTGGTCATATACCACTATAATGGAATGAAAATATTCCAGGTTACCAAGTTTTCCATAAGGATAGAACTAAAAGGAAAGGTGGTGTTGTTTTGTACTTCAAAGATAACATGCAGTGCAGGAATATGTCAATAGAAGAAAGTACAGGAAAGGAAATATTATGGGTTGAAATATTACAAGGTAATTACAAGTAGCTTAGGGTGGGAGTCTGCTACAGGGCACCAGATATAGATATTCATGACCATATTGAGTGGATGGAGTGTATAAACAATTATAGTACTGAAAACAAGGTCCTGTTGCTCAGTGACTTTAATGCTCCTGGTATTAACTGGGATCCAGGAATCGTATCTCCTAGGCAAGAACAAGTGTTACTTGAAATGTTCACTGTGCATGGGTTACAGCAAATGGTGAAAGTACCCACAAGGAACAACAACATGCTTGACCTAGCCTTAACCAACAACCCAGAGGGAATAAAAATAAGACTCCTAGAACCACTCATAAACTGTGACCACAACATTGTTACACTCAAAACAAATATAACAATACAAAAAATAATTGGTATCACAAAACAAAAAGCTATGACTGGAGTGATTATAATAACATTAGTCAAGAACTGAGTGACTGGAAATGGGATGAGGGACCATCTTCAACTGAGTGTCTACGTAACAAAATCAAAACAAAAATATTAGAGTTGGAAAACAAATTCATCTCAGATAGGATCCTTTACAATAAGAAAGGTAAGGTCCCTTATGGTATACAAACAAGGTTAAACTCCTGATTCAAAAGAAAGAAGGGCATATAGGGCTCTAAAAGGACAATAACCCATATAACACAAATAGATACAAACAGCTGACAAAGGATTGCAAGCTCTATCAGAATGGAAAGAAAGATTGAGTTTAAACTAGCCTATACTAAGGATGGCAACAAATCTTTCTTTGCCTATGTCAATAATAATGCATTGACAGGACAATAGGCCCTCAAATTATTGGTGATGATGCAACAATTGGCCCAGTAAAACAAACACATATTTAATGAGTATTTCTGTGCGGTCTATAATAAGGGAGATTAATGTGCAATAACTGAAGGTGCCTTAGACTCAACGGTCCAACAGCCACCAAAAAGATGAAATAATCAACACTTTAAAATCCATTAATACTTCTAATCAGCAGGACCAGATGGTCTTCATCCTAGACTTTTGAAGGAAATTGGCATGTGGCTGATTGACCCGCTATATAAATTATTCAATATGTCCTTGGTAACTGGGGAGGTCCCACAGAATTGGAGAAGGGCTGTGGTTGTGCCAATTTACAAGAAGGAGATAAGGGAAGTGAGTAATTATAGGCCCATAAGCCTAACATCTATTGTGGGGAAGTTGTGGGAGACATTAATCAAAATAGAATTCAGAATAAGATATATATGAGTGGGCGAGGATAAAACACAACATGGCTTCAAACAGCACAGGTCATGCTTGACTAACAACGTTGTGTTTTACGAGAAAGTAAGCAGGCTAATGGATAATAAAATTCTTGTTGATGTAATCTACCGGGATCTGAAAAAGGCCTTTGATAAAGTTCCACATTCTAAACTCATAAATAAAATGGACACCATGGGAATAGATAAAACACTAGTAAAATGGGTATGTTCTTGGTTAACTGAGAGAACTCCTGAGGCATGGGTCAGAGGCCACCTGTCAGGCACGGGTTGGGATGAGTGGGTGCCCCAGGGCTCGATGTTGGGCCCTGTGTTACTTGCCCTATTTATTTCAGATATAGCAATAAATACAGATCATTTTATGTTATTTGCCAATGACACAAAATAGGAGCTAATGTAGAGACAACGCTGCAAGTACTCACATGAAGAAAGGATCTGAAACAGACTGAGGAATGGGCCAGCAAAATGGCATGTCCCTCAATTTGGACAAGTGTGGTGTCATGCACATTGGGAAGGAAATTTGGGATATACCTACACATTAAATGGTATGCAACTCAAACGGTGGAGAATGAGAAGGACCTTGGGGTGATCATTACCAGTGACCTTAACTTCAGGAAGAAATGCAGCAAAGTTATTATAAAGACAAATACAATTTTTGGTTGCATCATTAAGGCGCATTTTCTAGTAGAACTAGACGTGTATTATATCCCTGTATAGATCGATCATTAGGCTACACCTGGACTACACCACTCCATTGTGAGGCCCATTTCTTAGGAGACTTTACTGGAATTGAGAGAGTGCAGAGACGGGTGACTAAGTTAATTGTCGGCCTGGGAAACTTAACTTATGATTACAGGCTAATGGAATTGAATATGTACCCATTTGAATGAAGGCTATCAGGAAATCTTCTCCAGATGTATCAAATCAGTAGGGATATTGAATTAATGAATAATCTTGAAATTAAAATAAACAGTAAGGCAATTGCACTTAGAAGCCATTGTTACCAGCTGATGCTGACATATCCAAGTGGAACCTAAGGAGGTTTTTGCCTGCAATAATTCCTCTATGGAATGGCCTTCCAGTGATGTATTAGAAGCTAATACTTTGCAAGTTTCAAAAGCAGGGTTGATCAACATCTCCTTACCAAATATGGGATTACATGACCTGCTAATACAGGTGATGGACACTATGGGCTAATGCCTTCTGTTCATCTTATTACTCCAAGTGTAGCTCCAGGTAACTAAGGGACAGAGGTTTGCCCTTGGCATCCTGCTACAGTTCCCATGGTACTGTGAGGAGCTGTGGTGGTTGAACTAAGGACAGAGGCTTTACCACTTGACAATGTGCCACAGCTCCTTAGTCATTTTGAGGAGCTGAGGCAGTTGAACTAAGAGATGGCAGCTGGAGCATCCCTGGTGGAGGTCACACTTGCTGGACAAGAAATTTGGTGCTTAAAAGTCACTACCGTAAGTATCAGTAGGAACAACCGTGAATGACAATTCCTGTCATGTGTGACTGCTGAGGAAGAACCAACCAGTTTAATTATTTTGCACTGCAGGCAGTCTGCTTTTTTGAAAACAGTAAACTTTATTGAAGTATAGTTCAAATACATACATACATTGTGTACATGTACAATATCCTTACCACCATTATACCAGTAGACCTGTTTAGTTCTGAATGGGCCTATTAGCTGCCTGCTACCCACATGTCATGATGTTGAGACAATCATGTGCCTGTGTCTATTCTTGTAGCTGAAAAATCACTGCATGAATGTAATCATTTCCACCAGTCCTTATCTTACCACTTATGCCTATGCCACCAACAAAGGTTCTGGGTGAGTCCCATTTTTGTGGTATTGGATAGCTGTTGTTTAGGGAGCTAATCATCTTTTCCATCCTTACTGCTGTGAATATTGAGCTGTGCCACTCCCTATAGGTTGGGAGGCTGTCGTCTAGCTAATGTTTCATTATTATATTTTTAGCAATGGCCGCTATAAGGGAGATATGGAATTTACGCACTCCAAATACCTTGTCCATGTCCAATCCCAGGTTACAAGTCCGAGGTGTGAATGCTGCTCCAGCCCTAATGGGGTCTAGTTTGGTCCGTTTCCTCCCAGAGCATTTGAGTCTTGGGATAATCCCACAGAATGTGTTTTAGTGTCCCCATATACTCCTAGCATATTGTGCAATTGGGAGTCTCTAGACTCCGCATTCTGTGGAGTTTCACTGGTGTGCAATATAAGTTGTGTGCTGTCTTGTATTGTATGAGTCTGAGCTCATTGAATTTAATGTATTTTTGGATGTTGTTCCATATGGAGGTGTGTATGCTAGAATCCCTGAGTTCCGGGAATTCTGCTTTCCAATAGAGGCATGTATCTTGTTCTACAGGAGTGGTCTTTGTCAATAGTGCTTGTAGAGTAGTGATGTGGACTTTTGCAGGAAGCTAGGCGATTGAGCTCTGCCCACTGGGACGATTTGGACAAGGACCATGATCTAGTCCTAGCATTGATGCTATAGCATATTGAAGATGCATGAAGGCATAGGAGAAATTTTATCATCGGGGGCCTCTGTGAAAGCCATAGGAAATGTATGAGTTATTTTGAATGACTAGCCCCAAGTTTGAGAGGAATAGGGTGCCTAAGAAGTGTTCTGGTATGGGTTTTCTTTAAAGATGGGATTATTGGCAATGGGTTGGTGTAGCTTGAATAAAGTCTTGCTTTTCAGACATCTGTGAAGCTGCTTGCTCACTATCAGGGAAGTTTCTATTGGAGTATTCCTAAGGGTTTTCGAGAGCTTGGCTAGAGGTATGTAATAGGGCATCCATTCCAATTTTAGCTTGACGATGCAGGTCTTTTTAAATTGGTAGCTACTGAGGGTGTATGAGTGCTGTGAATTGTGGTCCTTGTGCCATCCATCTGAGGAATTTCCAGTATGGAGTACCAAGTAATAGAGGTAGAAGTCTGGCAGTTGTAATCCTCCTGGTCTGTTAAGGGGTGAGTTTGTGGTAGGCTCTACAGGGTGCCTTATAATTCCAAAGGAAAGATGATAAGGTGGATTGTAATTTTGTGAGCGGATTGCAGTAATATGTAGGTGATCTTACTCGGGGTATGGGAGCCTGGGAAGGATGTTCATCTTAATGATGTTTATCTTTGCCCATAAGGTTATCGGTAGGGCTGACCATTGTTCGAGGTCCTGTCTAATGGTCACCATAGGGTATCAAGATTCCAAGTGAAGTGTTCTTGCTATCAGGGCCTAGGTAGATTCCTAGATATTTGAGTAAGGTAGGGGTCAAGGTTCCTCTCACTGTGTTGATTGGTCCCTCATTTCTCCAGTGTTGAGGGGCATAATTCAAGTTTTGGAAGATTGAGCCAATACCTGGGTATGTGGCCAATTTCTGTAGGTCAATGGCTGCTTTTATGGACTGGCGGGGATCTTCTAAGTGCAGGAGTCTGTCATTGGAGTACATTGCTATCATGTATCAATGTTGACCTGCCAGGATTCCTTTTATCTCATCAGACTATAGAATCTGCCTAGTCAAGGTTCTACATACAAATTAAAAAGGAGAGGGAGGTTGCAGCCTTGATCGTTCACCTGCATAGGCTAAGGGTTCAAAATCTATACAGTTACATCTAACATAAGCTGTTGGACATGAGTGTATTAACTTCACCAGTCTAAGAACTTGTTGGGGAACACAAATTGTAGTAATGGTACCCACCTTTAAATATCTAGGCATCACCCTTGACTCTCTCTCACTTTCAATGAACACATCAATCTCCTCTGCTCCACTGTCAATGCTAGAATAGGGCTTTGTATAGCATAGGGGTTGCCTGCCCCACATGCCTAAACCTTTCTGTGACATCTTTGGTGCTCTCACTGATTGACTATGGGATTGTCGTCTATGGCTCCACTGACCCTTCTGCCCTATGTTGTATTAAGGTCACCCTAAATAAAGCTTGCAGACTTGTCACAGGATGTGACTGGTGGACCCATACCTGTGAGCTCTACCATCATACCAACTAGCTTAACTTCAATGGACTGCTCAGATACCAGACCTGTCTCCATGCCATAAAGCTCTCATCTGCTCCTCCCCCAGAGATTTTGCCATCTTGTGCAGCACTCCACCCAACCATGGACAACTAGAAGCTCTCAGTCTGCCCATCTCTTAGTACCCTATTGCAGGACTTCCCTGGGCCAATGCTCCTTTTCCACAGTGCCCCTATCTGGTTGAATGAACTACCTCCTGCTGTCTCTCTGGAGCAATGTCTAGGCCCATTTAAATCCTGACTCCACTTGGAAATTCCTTCCACTCCTGCCACGGCTGCACCTAGTCCCTATCTGCAATGCGGATGCAAGTCACCCACCACTTACTTTCTCCCACTTTCACTTTGACCTGGGACTGCCCTACCACTTGACCCTGCAGAAATATGTAACCAGACTGTGGTTTATTGATCACTGTCTTTTGATAATGTGACTGTTGTTTACTGCTCATTGTCTGACTCGGTTGGATCTCTCCACCCATGAATTTGTTACTTTCGTCTTTCAACATTGTAATATTGCTCTGTTCTTGTCTTTCTTGTACCTTGTTATGTTAGTTCATTTTGACATGGATCCTTTGCAAAGGAGTCCTTGACTCAAAGGCTGTAATTCCAATTCTTTCAATAACTAAATAAAGAAAATAACAATGTTTTGTATAAATAATTGCCAGGAGACCCTGTTGAATGCCTTCTCTGCATCTAGAGACATCAGAGAATGGCCAGCTGTTTAGAGTTCCTGGCTTTGATGGTTAGATGTCACAATTTGCATATGATCTGTTGATAGTCAGCCTTGCATGAACCCCACTTATTCATGCCCAGTCAGGAGTCCAGACTACCAGCACTCTCTGTGCTAAGATTTTGGTTACTATTTTGGTGTCAGTGTTGAGGAGTGAGATGGGACAGTGGTTCTCAGCACTAGGTTTGAACAACGCTATCAATAACAGCGCTGTTGAAAACAGCAGCAGGAAAAATACCACCTGTAAAGACAGCACCATTGGTAGCGGTTGTATACCACAGCAACACACTCCCATTAACAAACATTAAAATCAAAATGTTATTGTTATGTGGGGGCTGTGTCCCCACACCCCATAACTAAAATATCCAGGTCTTCCAGCTTCCAGGTCGCTCCTGTAAAAAGCTTTCAGCTTAGTGTGCTATACCTGGTTAAACAACTAAATAAATAAAATAAAACTAAAATATCCAATGCCTAGGAAAGCAGATCATGGGGAAGAGTTGAATTTGTTGGGCCATGGAATTACTGTTCCAGCCCTTTGGCAAAAATGTCATTTCCCCAAAGTGGAAAAATTACACATGCAGTGTCGGAGACCAGGAGTAGAATCTAGTCTCCTGTGCCATACTGGCTGAGTTACTGCTGCCTCAACCCACTCACCAATGGGGAAGCTCAGCCAGCACCTGTACTTTTTCTCTCTTGTCCAGCTTTCCTCATCTGGCTGAATAGCGAACAGAGGTAGCGGTAGTTGCTGAACGCTATTCTACCCTGTTGCTATTCAGTCCTGATGCATTCCTGACCATGCAGTTTGACTGTGAGGTTCAGGTTATGCTTTTATAACCAGGTAGGTAGTTTTCAATGTTCTCTGGGTTTTTCCAAGTTTGGGTTGTAGGGTAATGGTTTCTTCTTGGAGTGAAGGTTCCATGCATCCATATGTGTTGGCAAAGTTGAAGAGATCACTCAGGGGTTCAGGGATGGAGTCTCTTAGGGCTTTATAAAGTTTGTGGAGAAGCCATCTGGGCCTGGGGCTTTATCTAGGGAGAGGTCTGAGACACTGTCCAGACTTCCTCTGAGGTGACAGGGACCCCATTTTGTCCAAAGACTCTAGGGAAGTTTGGTAAGATTGGCGGCCTCAGAAATTGTTTGATGTTGTTCTCAGGAGCTGCAGGTTCTGCTTTGTATACCATTTGGAAGTGCTTGGCAAATGCCACTGCAATTTCTCTTGAGCAGGTGAGAAGCCTACTCTGTGGTGTCTATCAGATGCCACTGATATATTTCAGGGATTCCATTGCTTTAACCTTAGGGCTAATAGCCAACCTTTTTTCTCCCTTGGTTGACATAGTAGGTTTTAGCATGGACAATCATAAATTCTGTCTGTTCCCTCACCAGATCCTTATATTTTTCCTTGGGAATTAAGCTGTAGTCAGTCCTCATCTACAGAAGTTCTGGAGAGGGTCTTTCCTCTGCATTATATGTCATGGAGCAGTGCGGCCATCTCTTTCTCTTTTTCTCTTCTGAGTGATTGACTTCAAAAAGCAGATTTCCATAAAATGAGATCCAGTATTAAGGCATTGTTAGGAAACACCACCACAGGGGATGTAGAAGCTCACTGGAAGTCCATAAAGACTCATTGAACACGGTAACTGCGGATTGTACATGGCTACTAGCTAAATCAAAAGGAAGAGGAACCCTTTCTGGTTTCCTAGAGTAGCACTAAAGATTAGGAAACAGAGAAAGCCCTTAGGTGGTTTAAGGAGACACAGAGGGAAGTTGATAGAGGAGCTCTACAGGGAAAAGCTGAAGGAGGCCGAAAAGCTATCGGATTGGCAAAATCTCAAACAGAGGAAGGAATAGCACTCAGAGTCAAACAGGGGACAAAACCTTTTCAGATCTATCAGTGAAAAAGGAAGAACAAAGGAGGATAGTTAGATAGTAACAAGCAAGGGTGAGATAGTGGAAAAGACCAGGACAAAGCTGAATCACTCAATGCATTCTTTTTCAGTCTTCACAAATGAGCTAAATGGCAGTGGGCCAACACTAAACCTAACAGAGCACCCTACAGAGGGTACAGACACAAGTCTCTTCACAAGGGAAAGGTTAATGAAAGAACTGGAAAAATTGAGGACAGACAAAGCTATTTGACTGGACGGAATTCACCCAAGAATATTGACAGAGCTTTGAGAGGAATTAGACACACCAATAGTAGAATTATATAATGAATCTCTAGAAAGTGGTAAGGTGCCACAAGATTGGAAGAGTGCAACAGTGGTACTCTTGCAAAAGTGGCAGCAGGAGGAGGCAGGTAACTACCATCCAGTTAAGCTTGACCTCAGTAGTGGTGAAATGCTGGAGGCACTCCTTAAAGAGTGGATAGTAAACTTTTAAAGAGGGCAGGAGAATTCAACCCCAACCAAGGGTTCAGTGCAGGTAGATCATGTCTGATTAACCTGATCAAGTTCTTCTACTGGGTGATCAGGGCAGTGGACCAGGGTGGGATGGTGGATGTGGTATACCTGGACTTCAGCAAAGCCTTTGACACTGTCCCACACAGGAGGTTATTCAAAACTTGAAAACATGTGTCAGTCATAAGATAGTAAGTTGGATTGCACACTGGCTGCAAGATCGGACTAAGAAGGTCACTGCAAATGGTGCCATGTCCAAAGAGGGTTATGTGACCAGTGTAGTGCCTCAGGGGTCAGTGCTGTGTCCATTCCTCTTCAACATATCCATCAGCGACATCGCTGATGGTCTAGAGATTAAAGTCTGCCTGCTCGTAGATGATACAAAACTCTGTAATAGGATGGATACTCTAAAGGGATCCTCTAGTATGATAGAAAATCTTAAAAGACTTGAACAGTGGTCCAAAGACTGGCAAGTTAGATTCAGTGCTAAAATGCAAAGTGATGCATCTAGGTAAACAGAACCAAGGAATACATTATATCTTAGATGGGCATACACTAAGGTGACAAATCTGAACTAGACTTATAGTAGGCGTAATCATATCAGACGAGCTAAAATAGGAAACAATGTGAGAAAGCAGCAAGAAAGGCAAGCAGTATCCTCAGATACATAGGCAGGGGAATTACAGGCAGGAAACAAGAAGTAATCATCCCACTCTATATATCTTTGGTGAGGCCACACCTGGAATACTGTGTCCAGTTGTTGATGCCCCACCTAAAGAAGGACAAGAAGCACTTGGAGACTATTCAGAAAAGGTCCACTAAGATGGTGCAGGGCTTCCATCACAAGCCATATGAATCTAGACTCAGGGACTTGAATTTGTACTCCTGGAACAGAGAAGGGACAGGAAGGACATGATAGAAACATTCAAATTCATCAAAAGTATAAACACAGTTCAGGCAGACAACCTCTTCCAGGCTAACAAAGAGGCATATACTAGCACAACCTATGCCTGAGAGGGAAAGCTAAGAAATAATGTCAGGAAGTACTTTTTCATGAAGAGGTGAGAGACCCATGGAAGTCTTCCCCTGAGGTGGTTGCAGCAAAGGCAATGAATGGATTTAAACATGCATGGAACTGACACTGCAGTAAAAGCAAAACAAGCAAGCTATATGGGCAGGGTAGGATTCACGGAAGACTAGATGGATCACAAGATCCCATCTGCCATCATCTTCTTTTGTTCTTATATTCTTATGTGGCTGCACACGATAAGTTCACCACTGATGGTACACTTAAATGACTCCCACATATGGACTAAATTGGTTACCAGTACTCGATTTTCTTTAAAGAAATTCTCCATTATGAGTTTTAGATTTTCTACTATCTTGGAGTCTTTGAGGATGTTATTATTAATTCTCCATGTAGGGTCTCTTTCTTTCAAATTTGAGGAAAAGTAGAGAAGTACTGGGGCGTGATCAGAGAGTATCTTACCTAGAATCTCACATATGGTCGTGGTAATAAAGATATTAAATGTAATTAGGAAATCGTCTAACCTAGAGAAAGAGTTGTGCACCAGTGAATGAAAGGTAATACTGCTGCCACCGGGTGGAGTATTCTCCATGCCACGATGAGGCCTAGGAGTCCTGCAATTAATGCCCTTTGGGTGGAGAGATCTGTCTTGTGGGAGAAGATCTGTCCCAGTTGATGTCTGCTACTGCATTTCAATCACATGCCAGAATCATTGACAGATCATGGTGATTCACTAGTTCAGATAGGAAAAGTGTAAGGATGGGTAGTTTGTCTCTATTGGGTGCATATATGGATGCAAGGTTGAGTTCTGTACCAGCTAATGTCCCATGCAGTATAAGGAAGCATCCATTCAGATCTGTGACTTGATTATGTAAGAGGAATGGAATGTTGCGATGTATTACTATCACTGTGCCCCATTTCCATTGTCCTGACCTGCTGTATATGCATAGCCACCATGCTGTGTGCCATAGCTTTGCCTTTGATGTTTGGTATGGGTTTCTTGCAAGAAGGCAATGGTAGTGCCTTCCTATTTCAAGTGTCTTAATATCTGGGTTATTTTCTCCTAGGTCTGTGTACCCTTGACTTACAGGATAAGATATTAATGCTAGGGCTAGTCATGATTAGTGGGATGAAGTTGGTAATGGTTGAGCTGGTAGTGTTTCCTGTGAGATTGTGACCCTAGTTTCCTAGGTCTCCTCCCCTTCCAAATTCCTGGGACTAGACTGACATGTGTGGGGCAGTGGGTAGAGTCCCTTCCTGTGGCATGGATACAGGTAGGTGCAGTCTGGCAATGTCTTACATAAAATCAGCTGCTGGGATAAGGACTTGTGGTGACACGAGATCCAGCCACTCTTGATGACCAACCTTTTCTTAAATCTGTTGCAACAGTTCTTCTCTTTCTTAGCCTAATCTAGCCATTACAATTTCTAGTCCACAAGATGGCCACCTATTGGCACCCCTTCCCTTTCTTGACTATGCTATTGTGTTCTCTTTAATATTCCTTTTCCCTGTCAGGTCCTCGTACAGGAGGCTATTGTTGTGACCTCCGAGGGATGTAAAACAACAGGCTGTGTTCCTCATTGTTTAATTTAGTATGCAATGGTACTATGCCATAAATACCTTGATGAATATTACTTCTGTGTATGAAACCTGTAAATGTTGAAAATACCATGGCACTCAGTGTTTTTGATAAAGGTAAAAGTAATAGGTGACTGTATTACTGTATTATAGAAATTAAGTTACCGGGTAGAGATATCAGAAAAACCCTTTTGTGTTGTTAAATGCACATAAATTGCAGATTGTTTGAGAGCCATCTTGGTACCATGGAGTCCTACTGTAAAATGAGCCAGTCTGAAATTGCATGGTGATTTGCATATACATCCCATGATGTTTTGCATTACTGGGGTATATGTGACGATGTGTTTCTTTGAAACTTGGTTTTACCGCCAGTGCCCTTTGGGTTAATCCTTTTAGTGCATCTGCACTGAGGTTCTTTGTCTTTAGCATGTTTTGTTTTTGCTTTTTATTTGAGCCCTTGCCCACCCAAGTGCACAAGATAAACATGGGGTGAAGTTGTTCTCTAAAAAGTTAGATCAGTAGATCAGTGGGTTCTGACTAAGTGCAGAGGAAGGACATTTATAGTCTATTGCTGCAAAATGATGTATTGAAGAAGGGATATGCCATTTCTAAAGATGATCCTCTGAATGTTGAATAAAGATCACACAGAGATTGTGTGTTGAACCTGAACCGGTGTCTGGTCATTCTGTTATCCAACAACCCCATCACACTTGTGAACTTGCATTTTAACAATTGAGCAGACACATGCTAGTCTAACAACAATACTACATCTAGAACAACAAACTATAAAATTACTAACCAGGGTTTCTGTGACTCTAACCTGGCCCACCCAGATCCACCTTTTTCTTATGACTCACTTTAAGTTGTGGGATATAGGTGGGGCTTAACTAGTGTAGGTCTGGGGGGGGATGCAACACCCTGCTCAAGTGACTGCCACAGTTCCTGTAGCCTGAAGCAACATCAACGAGAAGGATTGGTATTGCTCCTATGAGATCTAAAGGTGATGAACCACCCGGCAGTTGTTAACTCAAACTACTGCTCCACATCATGTAGTCTGCTGCCACCGATCTGCTTGGTGGTTGCTACACCTTGGTGTGGCTTCTGTTTCCATATCCCATAATTGTGACCTGTGTTCAGAATCACTGCCCTAACATGGAGCATCTGAAGCATCTGTGGCTGCACAAAGGCTAGCGAGTTTCCCTTGGCCACTGGCTGATTGTATTATTCTCACCCTGTAACCCCATATGGTTATTATCTGGTCAGTAGCAGGGAGGGAGTTCTCGAGGATTACCCTTGTATTAGTCTGTGTCGGCATGCTCTAAATATGATCCTCGGCCAGCATACTGGTGAGATGTCTATGAGCATATGGAAATTTATTGCCATCTTTCCTCTTGTTCAAACGAGAGCAGGGCAGGATTAGGATCGGTCGATAAATGATTAACTGTACCTTGCACCTCTCTCCTACCCCTGGGAGGATGGTGATAGAAGAAGAAAGTGAGCTCTGGATGACCAGGTGTCTGCTGTGTGCACCTGAAGGAGTCCCCATCATCCGTAAAAGCCCGATCCCGATCACACAAACAATCTTGACCCATCTGCTTAATCATCTGTTGTGTGGTAAATTTTGCCCTTTGCTTGGATTTCTGTGGGTGGTTCCTCCTCTCCACCCCTGGATCCCCACCCTGCTTTTAACAATTACAATCTCTTCATCATCTGATAAGATTTGTATAGTTACAACCTGACAAATGTCCCAAACTATGTCATGGTGTTGGTTTGTGAAAGAAAATTGTCCCTCATGTTCAGCTTCCTTGCTTCCAGTTATGGGATTGTGTTACCCCCTCTATGTAAGTTTCAGTGGTGGAACCGATGGAACCCTGTAATTATAAGTCTGTGCTTTGTTTCCTTTATTGCCAATGTTCTGTGAGGGATGTGATAACATCTCCGGTGTCCTGAGATGGCTGTTCTGCTTTCACAGCCTTTAGTTTGTGCTAGCCGTTTACCTCATTCTGCTCCGCTCCTCATTTGAAATAGTTGGCATGGTCGCTTCATGAGGAAAAGGTAATTCAATTTGTGTTACTATGTCCCATCCTCTGCCTCTCTTGTGCTGTTTGTCAGCATCAGGGCTGTGTTATTATCATAGTGTGGCTCAGGAATTAGAGTGCTGTAGAGACGGGGCTGACTGGAAACCGAGAATCTTAATTTGTTTCTGTTGTGACCTTGCTGCTCAGCTTGTGGTTTTCTCGTAGTCATCTGTCCCTGCTGGTTATATGAGGCTTAGGCCTGTTAGCCTCCACGGCTGCAATGCTTGACAGCTTTGGCTTTTAGTGCTGGAGTGGAGACCGTGTGGTCAACGAATGACATAGTTGTCAGTCATAAATCCAACAGTGTCTGGAGGGAATTTTCTGTTGTCATGTTGAGAGAAGAAAAGATAGCTTGGCAACTGCCATTTTGTGGATACATTTTCTTCCCCTTAGTTGCCATATGCTCAAAATCTTGACAATGTGCTCTATTGTCTGTTCTCTTCTGACCTTTATCCCCAGAGTTTATTGGAGGCTGTAGTGAGCATGCAGGGGCATAAACTGTTACTAATACAGGGCTCGTATACAGGACCACTGGTTAGTCAGATAGTCTTACAACATGGTGAAGTGTGTTCTGTTAAGTCATCTTGATCTGTTTAGCTGTTATTTCTGGGTTTGGGGAAATACTTGTGGCAGGATTTTAGGGAGTTCTCTACAGGCTATGTCAGCACTGATGAATTCCTTTTGCCCTGTTGGAGTGGAAATGATAAGCCTTGCTAGGTACATCACTCTGAATGCAATGCGTGCCTGGTGAAGGATTTCTTTATTTCTTGTTTAAGCCCTTTGCTTATCCCTATAGTGGGTGTTACATCACTAAAATATGGAATCATTGTCCCTGCCAGTTTTAGGGAGTCCTTATTCCGTGCTTCTGCCATGATATGCAGTTTGTCTTGAGCGATATGTGCATCCGACAATGATAACCCTAGGTTTATTTCCTTGTTGGAGTGGTGGGTGAGTTGATCAGTGGGCTCTTTCTATCATGTAATTCTGTCTGTGTTCAGGGTCCCACCACTTCTTGCAGCAGGTTTTCACAAAAGATAATATTGTTACCTTCTGCATGTTCCTTTATGCCCACAAGGACCAAATTATTGCTCCTCAGTCTGCCCTCTTGATCTTCGAGTCTGGCTTCCAGCCTATTTGGGCCTGCTCCAGCACTTCTTTGTATTTTTTGTTGGTGGTCCTCTACTGAATTTTTTCTTGCCTCTGCATCGAAAGCCACACAGTTAGACTTTCAAAGTGGGTTTAACAGTTTTAAAATCCGATGCCAGATAGCAGCGGTATGATTTTTAACAGAGGTTATTTCAGACCGGAAAAGGTCAAGTTGTCCTCCAGAGTTTCATGTAGTTTATGCTCTGGTGGTGCATCGGGCTGAGAATCAGGTTTTGCTCTTTGGATGGCTGACTATGCACTGCTGCAGAGGGCAAGTAGTGAATGTCTATTGCTGACCTTCTGCCATCTTCAAGAGCATTTTTATGTAATTTTCATTAGAGGGTGCTTAGTTCGAGCGAAATATCGCTGATAAATAACTTTTCTAGTAAATGTTATTTATTTTATTTATTCTCAGATTAATACCTATGAGTCAGCGACTCTTTTACACAGGTCTTACATCAGATTGAAGAATTAAAATTAAAATGAATACAATGTAAAGAGTTTAATTAACACTATTCACAAATATTCATGTTGCAGTTGGAGGATTAAGAGTGAGCAAAACAGTTAGATTCAACTTAAACTTAATATGAGCTGATACAGTGGTGCAGTGGTGATACTAGCTGTATTGTTGGTCTGGACAGGCAGCCAAAGGTTACCTTTATCAGTAAGGAAAAAGGCAGCCAGAGGTAGACTTAGTGAGAAATAGTAAAAAATGGTTTCTGCTCCATTTTAAAATCTCAGATCTAGGAGCTCAGAGAAGCATAACAGATCACACAAAGTGCATCACGTGACTCCCAACAGTCTACTTTATGTCTCCTGTCTACAATCCAAAAAGTTTTTTCTGTAGAAAATGCAACGAGTTTAACTGGTTCTTCCTAACCAAGGTTTCTTCTATTCAAGACAAGACCATTGTCAAGTCCTCTTTTACCATCTAAACACTGTCATGGGATTAAGCACCTTGTTCTGCCTGATGATCTTCCAATGTTGTTCCACGCCTTTGTGACCTCCGCCTAGATTACTACAACTCCCTGCCTAGGGCCACGGCGTGGATATCCCTGCTTGCAGCTGGTGCAGAATGCTGCTGCCAGGTTGTTGACTGGCTTACCTTGATCTTGCCATGTCACGCCTGTTGCTCACAGCCTGCACTGGCTGATGATTCAGTGGTGGATCACCTTCAAGGCCAGTTTGCTGACCTATAAGGCCCTGCAGTTAATGGGACCCCACTATCTGCAAGATCTTCTTCACCCCTACTTCCCTCCTGCTCACTCTGCTTCACTGATGAGGATTGCTAAAGGTTCTCTGGGTCCATTTAAAAACCTTGGGGCCCGGGCTTTTGCATTTGGCCCAACCCTGTGGAACTCTCTACCTCGTCGGATATGAGACTGCCTGACTGTGGAGAGTTTTAAATCTGCATTAAAGATGCACCTGTTTAATCTTGTCTTTGCTGAGTACTGACTAACCATTTAGATGCAGTTGATATGTATTTTAATACTTTGATATTTTAATGTGATTTCGTGGCTGTTGTATAAGTGCTTTGATATTTTGCGAATAGCGTCTTTTTACAAATTAAAGTTGATTGATTGATTGATTGAGGATCTACTTAAGCAGCCTGTCACTGGTGAACAGTACCATTATGGAGAATTGCTTAGGAAATTAGCAATATTTGGTGGATCTTTGCCTAGTTCCATTTGAGGAGGTGTTTGGTTTTCTCAGGACTGTGTATTACCAACTCTTTAGTATGCTGGGCCCAACCATTTGATAATTGGTAGGGGGTACCTGGGCCCTATTATTTCAGAAAAATTCAGCTCTTGTCTTGGTGGGGGACCTTTCCTTCAACTCTAAAAGGGCAGTGGTGAAATCCTGCCTCAGAAGCCATCTCTGGATCCTGACAATCTTCTAATCTACAAGCCTGTCTTGAACCTTCCCATTTTGGAGAAGGACATTGAGAAGAAAGTGGAAACCAAGTTGGAGGGTTATCTAGAAAGGTATGAATTCTAGGATTGAAATTGATGAGGCTCTCCAGTTGGTATTGTCTCCCTCCCCACACATACAATGGAGACTGCACTCATCAAGGTGTTCAGTGATCCCTCATGGTAAGAGATGGGTCATCATTCCATTCTTGTCCTTTCTGACATCTCATCTGCATTTGAATGCTGATAAACCCCTTTGAAAAAACTGACATTGGACCCAGATGTCCTAGCACATTACTAACTAGTCTCTAACCTACCATGTTAGGGAAAGGTTAGAAAAAAGTGGTTGCATTGCAGCGTGAGCCTCACCTTGAGACCTTTAATACCTATGAGTCTCTCCAGTCTGGGTTTTGGCCAGGATTCAGCACTGAAATCTTCCTGGTCTGGGTGCAAAATGATCTGCTCATGGTGAAAGATAGGGAGAGAGATCAATTCTTGTACTCTTGGATCTCTCTTCTGCCTTTGACACAATATGTGGGACTCACTGGCCCAGATATGCACAGGTTTGAGTCCTACCTTCAGGGCAGGTCTCAAAGGGTGGTGATGGGTACGTTCCTGTCATAACCAAGGACTTAAACTGTAGGGTTCCCAGGGATGGTTCTTTCCTCCATGTTGTTTTGGTGAATATGTTAACCTTGGGAAGATCTTTCTTCAAACTTTGGTCCACCCAGACTCTCAGACATTTACATTCAGAGACCTGGGTAAGTTGGACATCATCAATGGTCTTTATTGTCAGCTTTGGATGGGGTTCCTCCTCTTCCCCAACTCACAATGTACACAACTCCCTCTCTTCCTCCATTGCCGGGTAATAATTTAATACCCCTTCCACCAGTCCACATAGTGCACAATGTCCCTTCCCTCATCATTTTGGTAATGATTAAATATCCTTTTGGCAGCAGACATAGTATCTATCACCCCTCCACCACATGTACTTAGTAATGATTAAAATCCCTTTCATCAACACACATGGCACCCCAACTCCCTCTTTCTCATCATTTTGGTAATGATTAAATATCCCTTTCATCAGCGCACATAGTAGCCCACTACCCCTCCTCCACATAGTCCTGGTAATGATTAAATACCCCCTTTCGTCAACACATATGCCCCCAACTCCATCTCCTTCCTCATCATTTCTGTAATGATTAAATACCCTTTCACAACACAAACGGCACCCCAGCTCCCTCCTTCTCCATTGCCCTGGTAATAATTTCACAAACCCTTCCACCAACCAACATAGTACGCAACTCCTCCTCTCTCTCATCATCGGTAATTACTAAATATCCTTTTGCAACTGACATGATACCCAACCCTCTCCTCCCACTGTTTCTGGTAATGACTAAATACTCTCTTCCTCCATCTCACATCGTACCCAACCTCTCTCCTCCTCCTTGGTCCTGATAATAATTACATATCCCTTTCCACCAACCCACATAGTATATGAACATCCACACTCATCCCAACTGAGTGTGCTGAGTATAAAGGAATTTACCCTGACGTGGTGATGGGTGCAGCTCTTCTAAACTTTAGCTGTCTGCTATATCAATGAATGAGAGCAAAAGCTGCTCAAATACCATAATTGTCCTGTTACTCTCCTTCCTTCAGATGGCAGCAGGCCAAGGTGGTGCAAGGATTGCTATACCAGTCACCATCTGAATGAATGAGAGTGAAAGCGTGCTAAAATGTGATGACTGCACTGTTGCTGTCTTTTGTTCAGATGGTGGCACGGTGAGGTGGTGCAAGGATTGCTATTCCAGTCACCATCTGAATGACTGAGAGCAAAAGCTGTTCAAATACCATGCTGTACTGTTATACCTTTCATTCAGATGGCAGCAGGTTGGTGGTGTGTGGATGCTTTGAGAAATACTGTTAATGCAAGGAGTGTATAGAATAGAATTTGATTTGTATAGCACCTTTCATACACACTGTATCCCAAATGTACTTTACAAAGCAATGAGTTAAATATTGCCCATGCAAGGACTGTAGAAAACAGCAGAATTTGGATTTATATAGTGCCTTGCATTCACACTTATAGCAAAGTGCTTCAGAAAGAACAGGAGTTGGATATTGGTGGTGCAGGGATTGTAGCATGAAATATCATTTGATTTATATAGTGCCTTTTACACACACTGTATCCCAAAGTACTTTACAATGCAAAGAGCTAGATACTAGTACTGCAGGGACAGTAGACCAGAACAGAATCTGGATTTATACATTGTCTTTCACATATACTATATTTCAAAGTACTTTACAATGCAAAGAGCTAGATACTGTTAGTGCGGGAAGTAAACTGGAAAAGAATCTGGATTTATATAGTGCTTTCATACGACACTGTATCCCAAAGTTCTTTTCAAAGCAAGAGCTAGATACTAGTAGTGCAGTGACTGTAGAAAGGAATTTGGATTTACAGTATATCGCACCCCTTCATACACATTACATTAAAATTGATATTGCCAGCAGAAGGAAACCCTGGGCTAGCAAATCTGCCCTATTAATTTTCCCTACATCCCCTGTGACCTACTATCCTGGCAGGTTTTCACTAGGGTTGCTTGGATATCCATTTAAAAAGGATACCTCAAATAACAGCAAAAATAATTATGATTTTAGGTTTTCAAAAAACCTGCTGAAAATTAGAAATTCTAAAGATTATATTTAAAAGCCCCCCATCCTGTGTCAAACCTTCCTTGACCTCTCCCAGTTATTAACCCCCTGCCCAAACCACCCAGTAACCCACAATCTCCCTCCTCTGGCAAAGCCCACTGAAAATGGGCCCTATGCACAAAACACAGGATTGCCTACATGCTGCGAATCTGAGGGCATCTAGGCAATCATAAGTAGGAATGCTCTGCAGCTGGCGGCATTCTAGAGCACATACAAGCCAGTTATGTGGTGGATCTCCTGGCCATATGGCAGCATGGCTGAACCATCCCCCAACCATGATCCCAGCTTCTCTGCCCATCATTGGCAATCAGTGGCCCCCCACAGCACCAACACCACCCCCATTCCCCAGTATCTGCACGTTGGTGCGCAACTATATGGATGGCCAGTGGCATCCCTCCACACACCTCCTCAGCTGCCAGCCATCCAGCTGATGATGGGAGCACTGTCTATTTAAAGCAGCATGCCCCAGCAACGGTTGGACGGCCGGCGAGGAGATATTGAAGGACTGTGCCACTGGCCAGCCAACCATGCCGCCGTGCAGGTGGGAATAGAAAGGAGGGTGTGGGTCTGTGACATGGGAGCCCCTGACCTCCAATGACAGGCAGGAAGCCAGGATTGGTGGTCAGGGGTGAATGGGCCATGCTGTACTGGGTTGGGTGGTGGTGTGGGGGCTGTGGTTGGGGTATGTGTGTACATACTTTATATTGTGATGGGGCATGGATGTGTCTGGGGGGCACTGCTGATATGGTGATTGGGCTCTGATGTGTGGGGGTTCTCCATTTACAGGGACAGGGCTCAGATGTGTGGGGGTATCATCACACAGGCGGGGCTGGGGCACACATGTGTGACGGGGTGGGTGGGATAGCATAGGGGACCAGAGCGGGGTGCAGTTGTGAGGGTGTGTCACATTGGTGCCAGTACCAGGGCAGGTGTTCCATTTGGGGTGGGCATCTGCATGCTGAGCATGGCATGGTGCCACAGGGTGGGTAACAGGCAGTGGGACCACTAAACAATGCAATCACTCTTGCATTGCCTGGGACCATGCTGTAGCTATTTATTTATGTATTAATTTATTTATTTATTTCAGATTCAGATTAATATCTTTGAGCCAAGATGGCTCTTTTACAAAGGTTTCAAGTCAGTAAACACAAACACAACTGTACAATACATAAATTGAGCAAAATATTACACACATGTAGATGATCAGCACTATAACATGATACAAGTTTAACAGTGGTAAGCTTAATCAAACAGTAAATTGTTAAATGCAAGGCAGTGTAAGTAGCAACCAAAGAGGGCTTTGTCCAGAGAGGGTGCCTAGGGAGGGGTAGAGGTAGGGAGAAGGGTTGGGATAAGAGGAAGGGGTTGACATCCATATCAGGGATAGGGATTCCACATGTTAGAAAGGGCAGTCACATCAATTGGCTTGAGCCAGGAGGATTCAGAGATCTCTTTTGAAAGGGCCATGCAGGGATCCCTCTGGTACCCAGGGCAGGCATCTGATTGGCTGCCTGCCTGGGTCTGCTACCCCCTCATCTGCCCTCCATGCACCTGCATGCCGGGGATGCAGAGCCACAGCCAGGTACCTGCAGGTGCATGCAGTAGTGAATACCATGCATTCTGTGCCTGTCCATGGCCACGGAGCTACGTGGGTGGGGTACACACCTCTGGCGCTTACTTTTCATCCATTAGTGCTTAGGCACCAATGTTATTAAACTGTAGTCTAAGAGGTCTGTCTGGTCCTTAAAGTAAAAATATAGGAAGTGCAGCAATAAAGGTTAAAAAACTGTACTCTCCCCAGAGTGAAGTGCAGCTGCATCTCAAAAAGCCCTGGCAGAAGTGGCAAACCCATATCCATGATTCAATTAAAGAACCTCCTACCTAACACACACACTAGCATCAACCCGCCTTCCCCCACAGCACCCAAAGTACTAGCAGCGGTAACAGGAATTACATTATTATTGAAAGCAGTCCTACACCAGAGTGACTGGTGCTCATCTTCATTCTGGTAGGTATATATGAAAAGAAGTACTCTATAAAACATCTGATTCACCATCACTTGGCCAATCAGGCATTACTGCCACAGGAAGAAGTCACATTTGTACACACTGTGAGCTCAATTTTAGAAAAGCTCTAGATCACCACAATCTGCAGTAATCTAGGGCTGCAGGTGAACTCCAGGTGCATCAGGGACCCTGTGCCCAATTCCAGAAAAACAGGAGTCCCCATGCCAAAATCCCTGATGTTGCTACTCCCATGGGCTACTGCCAAAAATTGGCAGACTTGCTGGACCTACCACAGGGATCCCCCCCCTACACAGCACAATACTAGAGGGCCTGGATGATGGGGAGGGTAAATCATGCTTGTCAGGATGGATCTGGGGGCAGAAAGGGCAATGGGATACAATAGGGGTTGGGGAGAAGGTGGACATGCCAGGGAGTGAATGGCAACGACTCAGGTTCCATTAATATAACTATACAGTCAATGAGCTGGTACAGGAAGAGGTTAATCCAGGGGCAAACAGTGCCCAGAGCTGGGACTGCTGCAAGGTCTTTGGCCACCTAGGGCCATGGCACTGATTGTCCCTGGACCCTCCCCCGGTACCAGCCCATTGGGTTTGTAGTTATAATAATGGCACCACTGCTGGGTGCCACATCACTCCCTGAATACCTGAATTCTACTGAACACCACTCTGGCAACACATGCCCTGTCTGCCCCTGGACCCCACTTTCAGGCCCCCCAATTCACCACCTTGTGTGGTAAGGGCTAAACCACCTCCTGGCTGGTCTATCTCAAGCCACGTGCTGCACCCATGGCAGGGCTTACAAAATCCCTATAATGGAGATGTTGCAGTCCAACTGTGGTACATGCCCTCTTGCAATCTGGCACACCACCATGTTGGGCACAAGGATTATGCACAGACACTTTGGCACAAGGGTCCCAGCTGGGACACAGCCAATGATAGAAAATTGGGGATGGCACAAAATGTGACACTAGGAGCCACTTGCATTAATTCTGATTAATGAAGCTCTTTGCATCACTATTGGGCTTTGCAAATTGAGCCTCACATCTGAAAGTGCTTTACACAGCAGATAGATACTGGCAGTGCATGGACTGTAGAATAGAATTTGGTTCTATGTAGCACATTTGTTCACACTATATCTGAAAGTGCTTTACAGGGCAGATTGTTAGATACTGGCAGCACATGGACTGTAGATTAGAATTTGGTTCTATGTAGAACATTTAGACACACTGTATCTCAAAGTGAATTACATAGCAGATACAGTAGATACTGGCAGTGCAGGGACTGCAGAATAGAATTTGGTTCTATATAGTATATTTATACACACTGTATCTGAAAGTGCTTACAAAGCAAATATTTAGATACTGCCAGTGCAGGGACTATAGAATAGAATTTGGTTCTATATGACACATTTATTCACATTGTATCTCAAAGTTCTTTACAAAGCAAAAAGTTAGATACGGTAGTGCAGGGTCTGTAGAATCAATTTGGTTCTTACATAGCACATTTATACACGTTTATCTCAAAGTGCTTTCGCTTTATAGAGAAATACTGTAGATGCTGGCAGTGCATGGACTGTAGAATAAAATTTGTTTCTATATAGCACATTTATACACACTGTATCAAAGTATTTAACAAAGCTGATAGTTAGATACTGGGAGTGCAGAGGCTGTAGACTGGAATTTGGTTCTATGTAGCACATTTATACACACTGTATCAAAGTATTTAACAAAGCCGATAGTTAGATACTGGCAGTGCAGAGGCTGTAGACTGGAATTTGGTTCTATATAGCACACTTGCATACACTTTGTATCAAAGTGCTTTACAAAGATTTGATCAAGCGCTAGCTGAAGCAGTCAGCTGCACTGAACTGAACTCTGCCGCTCTCCCTTCCCCATCCGGCTAAGGAATATTTTTAAGTGGTTAAAAATAGCAATTTTTAGTTAATTTCATTTGATTTATTTGAACAAAACAAATTTTGTCTGAGTCTCGATAAAATCTAACTGCTTTCAGTAAATTTATTTTAAGCAAATTTACCAGTTCCTGACATCGCAGTTACACCGTCATCTCATTTCAAGTTCAGGGTCTCTCAGTCCAGCTCAATGAACTCCACAATGATGTCTGAAGAAGAGAAATGGAAATAGAAGTCTCCAGAGCTTAACCAGAAAATTGGAAGAGGGTGTAAGTGATCCATAAAAGAAGCTGGATTTCCAGAAATAAGTAAGCCATAAGAAACAAAGGGATGTCGATAGACAGTTCTAATGCAAGGCTAGGAGGTATTGTGCAGTGATGAAAGTGAGCCGGAACGCACAGGAACAGGCGTTCCGGTACTCTTCTGTGACGGAACGCGTTCCGTACTCCACTCATTAGGTCAGTATAAACAGACCTGTCCCAGAACAATGCCATATTCTGTCTCTTCATAAAATATCATTAACATAACATGTTGCACGGTATTAACTGTTCATGTTCTGTGCCATAAACCGATTAACTGGACGTTCCATCTGCTATGAAGTTTATTTTCGTTTATGTGACGAATATAAACTTCATATATAATGTCCTTTTTCAGAAACTCTGTAGAGGTCAGACTAGGAGTCAGAGAGTCCGGTGGCTGATGAAAAAGATTGGTCAGTTAGGTAGGTAATTTCCACCAATCACGGATTGTGTTGTAGACACAACGCAGTATGTGATTGGTGGAAACTAACTGACCAATAGCCATTGGCAGAAAGCAGAAGGCGGTTGACTAGTGCCGCCGCTGGCAAACAGTAACAGTACTGCGTTGTGCACTGTGTATAGGCTGTCGTCGATGTTGTTTTCAGAAGAGCAACACAGCAACAACATTTGAGCTGGTGCTCAGCTTACCGTGTGTCCATGTCTCTGCTTCGAGGATTAAGTTTGGTCTCAGTGAGTACCCCTGGTGTAATAGGTAATAGGTTGGTTGGGTGCGGCACCTCAGGGCTGTGTGAAGATTCTGATCTTCTGTGAGGATATCTCCTCCATTAAGCCACAAACATTGGACTGCAAGCCATCACCAGAGATGCTGGAAAACTGCATCTGATTTTATTATGGAAATCTGCAGTTTTCACCATTCTCAACAAAAGCAGGGCATTTACTGCAGTCTTGTAGTTTATTCAGTTTTCCTCAAAGTGTGCAAAATTATTATAGTTTTCATCAAAAAGACTGTCAAAACATACTGAGGATGTGACATGCAGACTAGTGTCTGGAAAAAGATACTGTGGGAGGGTTCTATGTGACACTGCTTTCATCTGGCTCACTGGTTTGGTTTAAAAAATCCTCTGGCCAAGTATATGTACACTTAGACACTAAATGGCTGTGATGAAACAGTCTGTTGGAAAATGTTTCTGCCATCAGACCCCAGTATTTCAACTCTTATACAAGTTACAACCTCTGTTCAGTTATAAAAACACAAATTTTACGAGGACAGAAAAATGTGAGGCAAGATCAGGATATACTGCGCAGTCTATCGTCTCAATGGTGATGGGTTACTCTGTCTGCCGTCTTCATGGTGATGAGAGTGTTAAATGATGGAGTTTATATTGTTTGGCCCCTCTGGCTCATTAGACAGGATAACTTGTTGCTTCTTGCATCTCTCACGTGTTTCTCCGTCACAGTCGCTTCCCACTAGACAGCGGAATGATAAATCTCAGATTTGCGTCGTCCATCCTGTCTGCGGCGTGGACCGCAGAGGCTCGGCTCCTTCCATCACTTCATGTGAAGGGTCGCTGCAAGCTGCTTCAATGGTAAGTTAAGAGAGGGGTGGAGTGTCAGAGTCGCTGAGCTGCTGTCAGGTGGGGTCGTGGTCATCCCATGGTGCAGTGTCAGATCATCTTATTCTAACCTCATCAGCAACGCATGCGTAGCTGGGAGCACTGAGTGCAGTAAATCTGAGTGTCTTTCCATAGGTGACTGTAACTTTCAAGAACTACTGTAGCAGCCTCTGGATCTCCCTGTGTCGCGCTGTCTAGAGTGTCTCCCACTAATTTATAGAGGAGGAAGTTATTTACTGACACCCTACACCAAAGAAAAATTGTACTGCCAGGTATCTCGTCATTCAGAAAGGTTCTCTTACAAGCGAGTCTGCAAACACTTTTGGGTCTAATTTTGTACAGCTAATCGTGCTCTGTGCAACTTTATTATAGACAAAGCAAATATCCCAGTCTGACAGCTGATGACATTGCCAAACGTCTTGTCTGTCTTTTGTCAGCTGGACTCTGCCTATACAGTAATTAGGTACCCAGCTATTGTTGCTAACTGAAGTTATGTATTTCTCTGGCAGTGGTCAGGATCTTAAGAAAATCATTTATTTATTTAAAGAGATTTATCAGGAAAGACATACTGAGCTATAAGCTTGTTTCCAGATGTGTGTGTGTGTGTATGTTGTTGAGAGGTGGGGGATAAGTACTTTAGGCACAGCACACGTAAGGTACTGACATAATAACAAGTTAAATTGATTACAGCATGAGTGTGAGGTACCAGACACTCGCAGGTTGTAATGTCAGGAACAGGACATGAGAGGAAGTGGTCATTAATCAGGAAGGGGCTACAGGAAGGAACAACGGTAGAGTAAATGAGAGGAGGGAAGAGAAGAGGGATAGAGAGGGGAGGAAGAGAGGTGTTGGGATAGAGAAGGAGTGGGAAGGATTAGGGATGGGAATAACAGGCATAGAAGTGTGGAGGGGACAAAGTGATGGGGATAGGATAAGGGGAGGAGGAGAAGAGTGCAGAAGGCAGCGGAGGAGGAGGAAGTGGATGCTAGAACAATGGGAATGAGATAAGTAGCAGAGGAGGGAGAGGAAGGGAGGAGAGATGGGAGAAGATGAGTGTAGAGGTTGGAATATATTAGTAATAGGAAATGGGAGGTGGATAAGTGTTGGAGCTAGGGAGCAGGTAGGTGTAGGAAAGAGAAAAGGAGGAGGCAGGACATTGGGCTATGGGCATTTGCAGGAGGGAGAGATGTGGGCTTGGAGTAGTGAGGAAAGAGGGCATTGGAGGAGGCAGAGCAAACTGTCAGGGAAGAAAGTTTCAGATACTAGGAAAATGAAAGAGAAAGCATTCTGTCCAGCAAGAGATTTGAGAGGGGAACAATCGGGAGTGATAATTTGAGTTATAAGAGAGTAGGAGGAGGAGGTATGGGGAGAAAAGCGAGCTGAGATAAGGGTGGAGTGAAGCCAGCCAGAATTCAGAAATGAAGGAGGGACAGTTGGTTAGACAGCTATCTACCAAGGAGGGATGGAGATAGCAGATTATAGAGAACAGTGGTGAGTCAGGGGGGCAAGCGAAATGGCAGAAGTAGAAGAGGGGGTACAGTCAGGCCAAGGTTGACTTGGGTGTAGCACAGTGGACAATGTGCCATTCATCAAGATGAAGAGGATCATCTTAGAGATGATACCATGGTGAGCAGCTATCGAATGCCGCTTTTGTTCCTATAAAGGGCACCAAGCATGGGGTGGAGTTTATTGTAAATGGTGTCTATGTGTGCTGAGAAGAAGCCATGCTGCTGGTCAAGCCAGACCCAGGATATTAAAATGAGGTAAATCTCAGTTTTACCCCCATCTAGGGTGTGGAAGGTGGGGTAGGAGGAGAGCCTAGAAAGCCTCTGCCTAGTGTGCAAGTACATGAGACCATTTTCTTAGTATTTAGGAATAACTGATTTGACCTAAACCATTTCTAGGCAGAGTCAAAATCAAGTTGAAGCCTGGATGTTATAGGGACACTGTCAACCTGTTTTTCTTCATATTATTTCTAGTGTAAACCCCACATTTTATGATTGCCTACCTTCTCTAAAGTTCACTGATGTTGCTGTTTGTTTTGTCTGTCTCCTTGTTTAGTAGAACTCAAATTCATGCTAATATATATTTATAAACAACCTTGTTTTGTTTACAGTCCTGGGTCTGTTCTTATTGCATACTTTCTGAGCATTAGAAACACACCCAAACAGTGCAGTCACTCATGAGGCAGTAGCCTCCTAAACTCCCACTGTATCAAGAGGGCTAGACTGTGTTGTAGTTGTTCCCAAATCCAGAAAAGATGCAGTTGGAGCTGATCAAGGAATTTAAACAAACCCGTGTTTATGTGGTAGCACCAAAATGGTGGGAAGTCTGTTTTCACTTTTTAAAGAAAAAATAGTCAGAATCAAACTACCAACTACATCAGCAATCTTTACAGAATGTTGGCAATTATAAAATGTGTTTTTAAACTAGGGATACTTTGAGACCAAAGGGGTTGACAGTGTTCCTTTAACTCTGAGGGACTGCAAACAGGACTGTGTCATCTGCATACATGTGGCTGGAAGCAGAGGAGCAGGGAGCAAGATTTCAGATGAGGACATTCAGTTCCACTTGAACCTTCTGGTTTCAGAAAAAGGACCCTCTGACCAAACTAATTCCAGTGACTCAACCCTGATCCAGGCATTACAGTGGTGGCAGGATCAGGACAATCTAAGACAGGGAGTTGCTTTTGTCACTCAGTCTCATTCTCTAATCCTTGCCTCCCTGTTGGGGTGGGGATCCCACTTGGGGACCTGACCACCCAAGGGTTGTGGTCTCCTCAGGAATCTCTGCTTCACATCAATCTATTAGAACTCAGAGCGGTGTTTCTAGCACTTCCAAGTCTGTTCAGAACAAAGTAGTTCAGATCAGGACAGACAATACCACCACAATGTGGTATATCAACAAACAAGGGGCACTCGGTCTACGGCCTTGTGCACAGAGGCAATGAAGTTATGGTCTCTGGCCTATTCCCTGAACACCTCTCTTACAGCAGTACACCTCCCAGGCAAGGACAATGTCCTGGCAGATGCTCTCAGCAGGATATCTCAGGGCCATCACGAATGGTCCCTGGATCCCCTAGTTTTGAAGGTGATCTTCTCCAGATGGGCACTCCACAGATGGATCTTTTGGAGCCCCAGACAATCGCTAACCTCCTCTCTTTTTTCTGCAGGCCCCCAGTGTTGGGCTCAGTCCCCTGGATGCTCTAGTTCTCAGTTGGGAAGGGAAGTTCCTGTATGCTCCCCTTCCCTCTCCTGTTCAAGGTGTTAGGCAAAATCAGGTCTCAACCCTGCAAGGTGATTCTGATTGCTCCAGATTGGGCCAGACAGCGCTGGTACCCTCTCTTGTTGTCCTTAGCAGTCCACCTTCCCTGTCTCTTCCCAGGAATTACAACCTGTTAACATGTGCTCAGGGGAGGGTTTGGTATCCGAATCTCAAATCTCTCAACATCAAGGCTTGGCTCTTGAAGAGTTAGAGTTTGCTGATTTACACCTCTCGTAAGGTGTCCTGGATATCTTAAAGGCTTCTTGTAAGCCTTCCACCAGAAGCACCCACAACTCCAAGTGGAAAGATTTTCTATATGGTGTTCTGGGAAGCATATTTCTCCAGAATCTGCTGGTCTGCACACAGTCCTTGACTATATGGTTCATCTTAATAGCTTGGGATTCAGACCAGCTACACTAAGAGTGCACCTGGCAGCTGTCTCTGCCTTCCTTTCAGCAGGTAAACACTCTTCCCTTTCAGCTCATCCCGTATTTTCAAAATTTTTCAAGGGATTGCTTCATACCAATCCCTCCTTCAGGACCCTGCCCTGCTTGGGACCTTAATGTTTGCATTGCTCAGCTATACAACCCTTTTGAGCCTTTGTCCTCAGCAGAGCTTAAGTACTTGACTTGAAAAACTGTTTTCTTGGTGGCCATTACTTCTGCCAGACGATAAAGTGAGTTACAGGCCCTGTCAGTGGAGCCTGATTTTATCTCTTTCCATACAGATAAGGTGGTCCTCAGGATTAATAGGAAGTTTTTGCCTAAGGCAGTTTCAGATTTCCACCTACCAGTCTGTCTCTTCCTGTTTTTTCACTGACCACTCTTCCTCTGAGGAGAGGAGGCTGCACAGTTTGGATGAAAAAGGCCCTTAGCTACTATATAGAGTGCACCAAGGGTCACAGGTTTGACTCCTCCAACTGTTCCTCACTTATGGTGAGGTTGGTAAGGAAAACCTGCCACTAAGAGATCTATTGCCAGGTGGTTTGTCTCTTGCATTCAATTTTGCTATAAAAAGCTAGGTAGGATACCACCCTCAGGCCTGAGGGCTCACTCTACCAGAGGTACAGCTGCTTCCCTGGGGATGTTCCTATCTTAGAGATTTGTCAAGCAGCCACATGGAAAGCGGTACACACTTTTACCAAGCATTACTCTGGATATCAGGCTAGGAGTGATGCTCGGTTTAACACAACAGTGCTTCACAGCCTATTTTCTAAGTAGGTTCTGTCCCTCCTCCATGGAGGTACTGCTTGTGTAGTCTGCAATATGTCAGAATACAGCAAGACTTAATGTTGTTTGAATAAAAATTACTCACCTTAGTAATGTTTCTTCTAACAGAGTCTTGCTATATTCTGACCTCCCCGCCTCCCTCTCAGAACCTTGGTTTTGGGATGTGGGTGGACAGTAGCAGTGTTGGCATTCGGAAGGTGTCTCTACCCTTCTTCTTCTCTCACACCTTTAGTTTGGGTGTGTGGGTGTTGTGTTTTGTTTATTTTTGGGTTTCCTGACTTGAGTCTTTGTTTTGGGACAAAAAATCTTATTATATTTAGTAGCCAGTTGGCTAGTGTAAGTTTACAGTTTCCACACAGGACACCGGCGGTATAGCTCGTAAAGATCTGACAGTTTAAGTTCAAACAGCAACAGACAGAGTCTCAACTGAGCTCAAGCTTCAGCATTCCATGCCTGGCATGGAAAGTTAACTCTTTCATCTCTGGGGTAGTTCAAAGGTTGGACATCACTGCAACATGTCAGAAGACTCCAATAGAAGAAACAACATTACTAAAGTGAGTACTTTTTTCTTCCAGCTTAACTGGATTGAGGAAAGCAACTATGTGGCAGCATTCCAAGTTGTTATGCTGCAGTAGTGACATAGCTAGTGCAGCATAACAGCTGTGATGACATTGCTACTGCAGCATAACAACTCAATCCATAACAACATTCTACAATACACTATAATTGTACAATACTGTATGAAATATATGTATGTTTGATTCTTTTGATTCTGATATGAAATTAACTCATGCAGTCTGTATAGGTACTTTCTTTTGTGAATGAATAAAATATATTTCTGATTAATTTTATGTTTCTGTATGATTTTCAAGCTGGAAAATATATGCGTTTAATAAGTGCTATGTCACACTCCAGGAATAAATATACTGGGAACGATTGTTGTCCTTGTGACTTACAACGCACCAGGTGCATGCATTAAGGCCTAGTCCACACATGATGTGTTGTGAGTTATATCTTAGTTAATATCTATCTCTTTGGTTCCCTATTATTTCTTAACTGTATTATGTATTAATCAGTCTTATGCCATATAAGGATACCCAGTGTGTACCAAAATGTGGGTGGGAAGGAGTGCATATGATCTTGCAGACTGAAAATGTGAATCTTAAAACCCACTACATACATCCCATTTCATGTTAAATATGTTAAGTTATTAACCTAGATCAACTTTTTGAGAAAGACAGATTACTAAAATATAACTTGAAAGTTTTCAGTTTACAAAACAGATTGTGAACCAGATTCTCTAAAATGCACCATATCGACTCATTTTTTGAAAATTTTTCGGGGAGCATGCTCCCGGACCCCTAGCAAGGCTCAGTTTTCGGACTTGAATACAGTTCCTGTACTTCTTTTGAACCACTTTCATCACTGGTATTGTGAGGCATGATGCTGCAGGCTAAGTGCCTCCAATTCCCTAGCCATGTATTAGAACTGCCTAATTCACACCTTGAAGTGTCTCTTTGCACTTATAAAATGAATTTCTGTAATTTACATGACTGTAAAAATCTAAAGTTTTATGTTTATATAGTAAAATTTTAAAATGTTAAAATTATTTTGATGTAAAACAGTTCCTCTGCCTGAAAGTGATTATATTTGTTTTGCCCCTTTAGACTTTTGTCCACTGTGGCCACTGTAGTTGAAGGTGATAGCTATGGCAACCTGGTGTATAGCCATAACACAATCTTGAGTCTCTCACCACATGCATATCTTGAACCCCCAAAACAGATCAGCATGTTCTGTATTGTTTTGAAATTATTATGTCTGTATTTTTCCTTTCCCCAGTTGTACCGTAAGCTCTGGTGAGGAGCAGGTAAGAAGTGAGCAAGTGTGCATGTACTGGTGAAACAGGAAACACAAGTGCAGCACAGCAGTGACTATAGGTATGTCATTTGAAAGAAAGTACACAAAAATAGAAAAAAAATTAAACCAGGTTCCATTTGGTGCAGCAAAGGACTGCAGCGTCCTCCTTCCAGTGAGTGTAATGCTTAGGTGAGTGGGAGCAGGCAGACAACTTCCCAAGGTGTTGAGTGAAAGTGGCGGGTGAACTATCAGTCTGTTTTAAAGAAACAAAAAATCAAGATGAGAAAAGATGTGATTGTCTGAAATATTAGGGAAGAATGTGTTAGTTTTCAGAAATAATTACTTTTTCACAAGTGGGTTGTTTTGGTTTTGTGTCTGTGCACAATGTAATTGTTCTGGGTAAGGATGAGGAAACAATGGCGACTGTTTCATTTTGAAAATTATATGACTTGAGTATTTTGAACAATGGACTGCATCTTGCTTGAGTGGACTAGATTTTAGCCGTATGTTAGAGATTTCTAATCACAGCTTCCAACCAATCAAATCTATAAGAACCGTTGTCCATTTTATAAATACAGCTGAAACTGAGGTAGTCTGCACAGCCCTTCACTCACAAATGGACAAATGTACATCACAAATGGATTCACTCCACAGCATGGTGGCAGATCTAATTTCCTCATATTAAAAGATTCTTAAAATAAACAAAATATGAATTTCTGATGCTGAGACATGAATTTCTAGTATCAAGAACACAATTGCCAGGGACTCTAAAGATATCATCAGTAATAACCGTCTGATTGCCAAGCTGGAAGACAGAATAGAAGATCAAAAGTCAGGAATAGAAGAAATTATCTTCATATTATTGTTGTTCTGGAGGGCTGTGAAGACACTGACACAATGGGCTGGATTCAAAATGAAATGGGACTAAGTCCTACTCGTCAGCTCTAGTTGTGGACTGAAATCTCCGCAGCTGCAGAAATTTGTATTCTCTCCCTTCCCCAGCTGCAGAAGTGTTATGCCTGGTCCCACCGGCTGTAATATTTTTCAGCAGCTGTGGAAAAAACACCAGCAATCTGCCAATGAATCATGAAGCCAATCATAAACTGGCTCACCTTTGTGAATACCACAGCTAAAACTCGTGACTTTTACAAGTAGCAACCCACTTGCACCTGTTTTTCCTGCAGCTGTGGGATTTTTTTGGGGGAACTTTCTGAATCTGGTCCTGTATTGCTGATCAGTGAAATCCTGCTTCATCTAGCTGGTCCACCCACTGATCATAACGCCTACATTCTGGGAGGGCATATAATTCATGAAAACCAATCCAGAGCAAAGAGATCTATATTGTGAGGTATTTGAATTTCCAGCAGAAAAACTTCTTTCAGGAGCTGTGCAAGAATTGTCATTTCTTGAATATCAATTACCTTCTATATAACTTATTAAAAAAGAAGGAGGCTTTCTACACCATGAAGAAAAGACTTAGAGAATTATGTTTAAAATATAGCCTTCTTCATCCCCAACTTAGAAAGTTTGGACACAGGATGGTATTAAATCGTACTCCTGTCTGTGAAAAAGGTCTTGGAAAACATATGCCAACTTGACTTTACAAAATTATGAAAACCACAGCTGTCTAGTTTTTGGACAAAATGTACGTAGCCTTTGTCTTTCAATTAATCCACAGTTAAAGCTCTTAAGTAGGTTGAGTTTAGTGTAATAATTATTGTAGCCACCACTATTCTCGACATCTGAAGGGTTAAAGTGGCTCGTTAGTGTAACTGCACTCCCTTCTATTTGTAAAGCAAACTGATAAGGAATGCATATTTCAATGGATCATGAATTCCATCAGATGCAGATGGGATCCATTTCAGGGACCTTACCTGCTGGATTGGAGGGTAACACTTGCTCAGCCTTTCAAGCCAGAAGGGATTCCATTTCATCAACCTGTCACAAGAATGAACTATTTCACTGGGCAAAATATACTGATCAGGGATGAACAGTTTATGAGAAGTAATTAGAAGGGATTTATTCAGTATTTCTGGCATGTTAATCTAAAATTAGAAAATGGGGAATGTATTCTTTAATCTGATTGGCTGAGCCACTTGTTTAGGTGGGCATCTATCAGACAACAATTCCCACCTAAAATGAGTACCAGCCAGTCTTGCCCAATCACAAACAAAAATCAATGTGCCACCTGCACGCTTCCTGACATCACTAGCATTCGTGAAGTAAACGACAACACGGAAATAGGAGATTTCAAACGACTGCCGAAAACATCACAGAATGTCAGCCTTCCCACTAAACTTTGAAATGGTAACCTTAAGAGGACTCACACAAAGGTTATCAGACTTGTGGGATAAAAGATTTTATGAGCCACCTCCAAAAATAAGTAAAAGTAACCCTCTCAAGTACCAGAAAGTCCAACAGATAGTGGCAGCCACAGGAAAACAGACCTCCAATTGAAACAGCCCAGGAACCCTGACAGCAACTATGAGGTTAGTCAGTAAAAGTCTTATGTATACACCCACACGTTAGTCAATGTAGCTCCCACCTCACCACTGTCTGCCCCATTCTCACCCCTGCCCTGCTTCCAACGCAATATAAGTGCCAAACCCAGTACCACCAAACAATAAACTGTCCAGAACATGTTACAATGCTGTGCCATTTAAAAAGAAAAAAATATTCTTTTCACACACCCGTCCTCTCCCTCACAACAAAACCACCTGTTCACTCCATGAACGCCCACATCCCAAACTGTCAGCTCACTTTCCCAGCTGCGATGTACTGCAAAACACATCTTCCCAAATCTCCCACTGATCAAAAATTAGCCTCTCAAAGTGTTCTGCAGTACAAACAATGTCGCAAGGCATAAAACCCCAAAACACCTGCTCACTCCCTGAACGCAGTGCAACAGAAACCTGAAGCTCACCGGATACACGTCACATACAGTACAAACATGATCCTCAAATGACTTCAACATAATCAGAAACTGTTTCAAAATATTATTTTGCCAGGAACTATTTTTTTTGTCCAACACTTCAAATGTTTAATAAAATAAACTCTTCACATTTAAAACTTAAATTTTGTATTGGTCTCATCCTTTATACTTAAAACCCATTTTTCTAAGCACAATAATACCCTCAGGGTTTACGGTATAGGCTATACCACCCTTCCAGAAGCTATAGAACCCTCCTCCTGCAGCGTCAGGCCTCATTGAAGCCCCTGGGGGTGGGTATAGCTCATCACCGCTCACCCTGTTGGGTATTATTGCTTGCTCATACAAGATGATGGTAAAGACTGGATTATAAGTTCTGTGCTATTTTTGTTATGAATATGTTGACTCACTTTCTGTTTTATGGACAATATAGTTTGCTGATAATCATTAATGATATTGTTACTATGTTGTTGTAATGACTGGGGTTCGGAGGCACCGATGGTCACAATTTTCTGGGTTTTGAGTTCAATGTTACAGTTAGTTTTCCAGTTTTGTATTTCAACTGCTATTGATATTGTAGTCACTAGGTGCTTTTTGTATTGTGTTCTTTCATGTGGTTTGTATGAATTTTTCATTTTCCACCATGTTTTTTTTATCAATATATTTTTATTGATTTTAAACATTTTCAAACAGATACAAGTAAACAAAATATTTGTGACATCTTTAAGAAAAAAACATTATACGAATGCTGCAACTGCTGGGACAAGCAGTCATTGCTGCTGAGGAGAGTTCGAAGGAAAAGCTGGATCCATGTCCTGCGTGGGCTCACTGTTTGGCTACAAAACCTGATGGGCCAATCAGCTCAAGGGCAACAGTTTTCAAATGAGAGGGCTGGCTTTAAAAGCAGATGCTGGTCTGCAGGAGAACCAAGAGGACTTCGTTGTTCAGGAAGCCGGTGTACAAGGCCTGAAGGAGCATTGATGGCGATTTCCACAGCCGCTGCCGCAAATGGTGGTGCTGGCGGTCTTTGCCACTGAGAAAGCACTCCACAGCCATTGCCACAACTGGTGGGACCAGCGGTCATTGCTGCTGAGGAGAAGCTCCACAAGGGAAAGCTGATCCAGGTCCTGCTGAGTGTCTCCAAAATCTGATGCAGCCAATCAGCTCAAAGATGCCAGTTTTCAAAAGAGAGGGCTGGCTTTAAAATGTAGATGCCAGTCTGCAAGAGAACAAAGAGGACTGAGTTGTTCAGGGACTCAGTGGTCATTGTCACCGAGGTGAGCATTGAAGGATTGCACCATTGTCAAGAACTGGTGGGACCAGAGGTCTTTTCCACCAAGGCAGTGCTCCCGGAGGCCATTGCTCCAACTGATGGGACTGGCAGTCATTGCCGATGAGGAGGTGCTCTGCAAGGGAAAATCTGATCCAGGTCCTATGGGCTCACTTGATTGGCTCTAAAACCTGAGGGAGCCAATTAGCTCAAAAGCAACAGCTTTGAAACGAGAGGATGCTTTTAAAAAGCAGAAGCCAGTCTGCAGGAGAACAATGAGGACTGAGTTGTTCAGGAGCAGAAAATTCCATCCCATCCACCCCTCCTCCTCCATTTATTAAATACCTTCACAGGGCTCCTCCCAGTGGAGTCTGAGCCAGTACGCTTAGCGAGGTGAGTAGAGATACTATGAGAGCCATTGGTGATGTTTCAGAACAGGCACAGAACTATAATATATTTACCTTAAAACTCTGTTTTTTTTATTTTAACTGGCAAATGTGGGTAATACGATTGTTACAAAAATGTAATTATGAAGCATGATAGAAAATTGAATTAGATTTTTTTTTGTGAAGGGATAGGGAGGAAAAACTGGCAAAATGTGGGTAACAAGATTGTTACAAAAGTGTGAGTATGAAGCTTGTTAGAAAATTAAATTAGATTTTGTACTATTGATCAGGATACTGATAGGAGACATAGGTAAACATGTGGAGCGACCAGGAAGGTCAAAGGTTGGGGGCAGTATCATGGTATGGGGTGACAGCTGGGAAGAGGGAACATCAGGGTGAGGATCGGTGGCAGAGGAGAGGGAGGTACACTGGAGCTGAGAGAAAAGTAGTAGACCTAGAGCAGAAAGGACAGTAGATTGTCATAGACATGGTGCAGTTGTATTTATGGGCACACTCTGGAGGTTGGAGAGTGCCCAATTTGCCAGAAACTAGGGAGACTAGAAGCTGAGCTGGGATGGCTAAAAGGGAGATGGAAAGGAGGGCAGGAAAAGGCCATGGGAAGGTGAAATGAGGCAAGAAGGCAGGAAGGACATGAGGTTGGAAAGCACTTTAAAGAGAGAGCCAGAATAGGGGAACTGGGGGAGGGGCAGGGCCAAGGACAGGGAGGGCAAACACAGTGGTGCACAAAGACAAATAAAACACAGGGGTACACAAAGACAAACATAAATGCAGGAAGCTCACAGGAATCAAATAGGTCTGGCCTTTAGCCAGACTGCATGAACAGGAGAAGGTAGAGGAGAAAGGGAAAAAGAAAGCATGGAGCTGAAACACACAAGACATTGAAACCAAAGGTAAAGGAAATGCCCACAGCATGGGATCAAGAGAGGAGATATGAGAGTGGCACAACAGTAGAGAAGGAAGGCAGGAGAGCAGGCAAGGACAAGATGGGAAAGGGAGCAGGGTAGAGGAGGAGGAAGAGGCAGGAGATGGGAGACAGGAGAAGAGCAAAAGCACTGGGGACAGGGATAGTAAGGAAACACAGGTAGGAAGGGAAGGAAAATGGTAGTAGTGAGTAGGGAGGGAGATAGAGTAGGAGACAAGACAGGGCAGGAGAAACAGAGATGGTGACTGCAAGGGTGGAAGAACAGGGGACCAGGATAGAAACAAAAGGAACAAAGAAAAAGGAACCAAGGTAAGGATACTGGGGTATTCTCAGAGATAGAAAGTCCATAATCGGTAATGGTTTATGGGGACTCAATCATAAAAGGGATCCACTGGCTGAGGAAGGGGAAGCATATAGGGTAGGTAGTTTTCTGTGACCCAGGGATGGAGGTAAGCAGGCACTGCCAATAATCAAACAACACATTAGGCTACTCGGAGGCAAGCCACACCTTTATTTATTTATGTATGTGTATGAATGTATGTCTTTGGTAAGCAGGTAAGTGAGCTGATCCAAAGGACCATTTTGGCCATGACCGGCCACAGGAATGGAAACAACATAAAACTTCAAAAGCAGTAAAAGTACAGCAACAGCAATAAGCATACAAAAATACAGATGTACAAAATATGAATACAGTTCAGGTCAATAAAGTACAACATCAGACCCAATCTCCACAAAGACATAGACAGGATGGAGGCTGTCCAGAGGAGGGCACTAAAATGGTGCAGGGTCTGCACCAGAAGACATATGAAGAGACTTAAGGAGCTGAATATGTATAGCCTCGAGGAAAGGAGGAGAGGGGACATGATAGAAACTTTCAAGTACCTCAAGGCAATCAACAAAGTCAAGAGGTAGCATCTTTCAAAAAGAGGTGTGCAAGAACAAGGGCACAATTTGAAGATAGAAGGGGAGCGGCTCAGAGGTAATTTGATGAAGTATTTTTCACAGTGAGGGTTGTGGATGCTTGGAATGGCCTTCTCGAGGAGGTTGTGGAGTCAAAAACAGTGGTGGAATTCAAGCATGCATGGGACAGTCATAAGGCAATTCTAGGGGGTGGGTTAGGAAGAAGTAGGCTGCTGTTTAACTAGGATCTGCAGCTTATCCATTAGGTAGGAAATGGGCAGACTGGGTGGGCCAAGCAGTCCTTATCTGCCATCAAATCTATGTTTCTATGTTTTCTATGTTACGTGCAATACATGATGAAACATAGAAACACAAAGTCAAATACTACAGCAATAGCGATAACATGACTGAGATTCAAAAAAATGATAAGGGATCAAGTAGCTGTTAGTAGCTACTTGCTAAGTTCGGCAATAGTTGCAGCTGACATAGGTTAACGACTTGACAATAGACAGTTCAGGTACAGCAAAACGAGCTTCATGGACTGGTAAAAGATCAGGTCAGGATAGGGAAGCAAGTGCTCAGAAGTGCATTATTGTACTAGGGAGTAAATGAAAACAGAGAAGAGCAAAGACAAGAGGCAGGGTAGGAGGTAGGGGAACCAATGACACTTCATACTAGCAGTTTGAGGGCCCGATTGTTATCCAGGGAAACAGTTGCAAGTGGATTCAGTCTGGAGCCAGGCCCTTAGGTTCATTTTAAAGGACAGGTGGGAGGGGGCAAGTAAATAGATGATGGTAGTCTCTTCCATAGGGAGGGGCAGAGACAGAGATGCCTTACTTCCCATAACAGCAGAGATGCATGGTACTTTCAACAGAGGGACAGAGGATACCCTGAGGCTTCTAGAAGCCACCCTGGCTATCCACAGTGAGGAGCAGGGGACAGCTGGTTGTTCCTAAGTCCATTATCTACTAAGCAGCACATGGCATAATCAAAGTGGCCTTGAAGCGGAGCCATCCAAGGGACTGGTAGAGTGTACAGTGGTGAGCTGAGTAGGGGGGCTTGAAGAACAAAGCGACAAATGGAGTTGTAAGTTGTGTTTGTTTAGTCAAGAACGTAGGGCAGGGGACACTGGAGGAGTAGACGGAGCAATAATCAGGGTGGTTACCTTGTATAGCAAGGTGAGCTTCAGGAGACAAAATTGTTTGATACAGTAGGCAGCACCTAATTTCTGGTGGATTTTCCACACAGTATTGTTTATATGTTCAAAAAGAAAAGGAGAGATCGAGGGTAACACTAAGATATTTGAAAGAGGTGACATTTTCAAGAGGGGGCCTGCTGGGGTGTGTAAACATGAGAGGAGGCGGGTTTGGTGACCTTGGGATGGGAAGATATGGAACCAAAGATCATGGCTTTCATCTTCTTTTCATTGATCAGGAGTTTGCTGGAGAGGAACCATTTCGTATGGATGTGTAATTGAGTGTGAGGGTGGATGAGATGGATGCAAGTGATTTATCACTGTGGTACAGGACAAGGTCATCAGCATAGAGAAGGGCATTACAGTTAAGGCTATCTGCAGGAGAGCATTAATGAACATAAAAGAGTAGCTGGACAAGTATTGAACCCTGGGGACTCCAGTGTGGCTAGGTAGGATAGTAGAGGAGGTTTTGCCTATTGAGATGGACCAAGATCTGTCAGAGAGATAACTATGGAACCAAGCAGCAGTTGCAGGGAGCAGCCAAAGTGAAGTAGGGTGGAGTGGAGAAGGTGGTGGTCAACAGGTCGAAAGCCTTAGATAGGTCCAGTACTGCACCTGTGGCCTTGTTCTTGTCCATATTCCTAAGAACGTGGTCAGAAAAGAGGGCCAAGGTGGAGGAGGTACTGTGATGCTTGTGGAAACCATATTGGAGGGACATAGGAGGTTACGTTTATCTGGGTGTTCAGATAGCTGGTAGTGTACAATTTGTTCCAGTAATTTACTTAACATGAGGAGGAGGAGCTGAGACTGTAGTTTTCAGGAGGAGGTCATCTGTTTGAAAATTGGTACCACGCATGCAAGTTTCCAGGAGTCAGGCACAGTGGATGATGAGAGGGTGAGGCTGAATGAGAAGGTGAATGTTTTAACAATTGCTGGGGAGACAATTTTAGAAAGGTGGGGTAAAGTCCATCACCTAGTCCTGCACCTCTGAATGAATGATCTAGCAGGGGAGGATGTTGAAGAGGTACAAGGAGAGTCAGGAGTTAGCCAAGGGATGTATAGGGATAGTCAGTTCTTTAGCATTTTCAGAGGTCCTGCCAATGCATTATGCAAATGCGGCCAGGCAGCTAAGAATCAAAATTTAACCATTGGCTAAAACAATGTTGCAGAAGGGAGGAATCTGATGCGTTGGTGGAATGGGGGGACATGTGGGCAGAGGAACACCTGTATGCAAGGGATAGGCTGCATATCAATCAAGGGGACCTAGACTACTAAGGAGGAAGCTGCAGGGGTATATAGACAAAGTCCTGGGGTATGAATTAAACTAAGGAGGGGAGTATGAAGCTGGGAGAGGACTAAAAAGAAGCTAGTTGGTCTTGCCTAAATTGCACTCCCTGAAAAGGGAAAGGAACACTAGAAGGAAGGAAAACAGAAGTGGAGGGATAAATGGAAGGTCTACTGGCAAATGCTAGGAGTCTGGGGAATAAGAAGGGGACCTGGAGCCAGTGGTGGGGATGGAGGACCTAGACCTGATAACAGTAACTTAGAGGTAGTGGACAGAACATCACAGTTGGGAAGTGGAAATACTAGGGTATAGTCTCTATAGGAGGGACAGGAATGGAAAAAGGGATGGGGTAGCACTATACTTAAGGGAAGGGATAAGTGCAATGGTCAGTAGGGAAGGAGAGGCTCAGAGAGATCCTCCGGTCACAATAACTAAGAGGACAGGAGAGGCAGTACGGATAGAGGTGGTTTACAGACCACCAAATCAGGAGAGGAGGTGGATAGGAGGTGGCTAGGGAAATACAAAGGATGGCATCCAAGGAGAAATACTTGTGTAGGGGATCTTAGGCTCCCGATGTGAAATGGGGATTCCAACAGCAGCATCAGAAAGGTAGAGAGCTGTTGAGTCCATGCAAAGGCACCTCTGCACAACTGCTCAGGGAACCAACTAGGGAGAAGCCATACGGACCTGGTAGTGACAAATGGGGACAGTGTCGAGGAAGTTAAGGTCGGGAAAATATGGGGGCTAGTGACCACAGGCGGTCAAGTTTAATCTTCAGATGGGGTCAGAAAAGAACAATACCACCACTAGAGTAAGGACTTTGGAAAGCAGATTTTAAGAAAATGAAAGAAATTGTCAAAGGAAACTAGAAGGATAGAGAACCTAGGGGGCATTACGGAGATATGGCGTTGAGCCGTCCAGTGGCACTGAGGGTTGAAGCGCTGAACGCCACACCCGCACCACGCCCGGTGACCCAGGTTCGGAACAAGCTGGGAGTCGCCAGGGTCGGCAGGGAGAGAGAGAGATCGAGGTCCGAGGACTGCTCTCTCTTCCCGGGAGGAGTGGGAGTGTTGCTCGCTCTCTGAGTGACCTCTGGTGGTGCCAGTGGTGCGCAAATGGGCAAGCACGGTGAAGCCAGAGTGAGCAGTCACAGCATTACGTTGCTTTGTGAGACATGCTCTGGAGGGATGGGAAGTGGACAATACTAAAATACCCGCTCTTGAGAAGATGACGAGGTCTCCTGTGATCTCCTCTCATCCCAATGCAGGACCACGCCATATCGGGGATCCAGGCGACCTCTTGGAAGGATGGACCCTCTAACTTAAGTAAAGAGCCACCAAGGGTGGGCAGGCCCTGTCTGGGGGTGATCCGGAATGCTGGGAAGTTCCTCCAAGAGAGGGTGAACCGATGGTAGCTGGTCACTGCGGGGAGTAGTAGGGCAGGATCATGTAGGCACTTCCCATGATGCCTCGTAGGAGTCCAGTACAACAGTTAAAAAAAAAAAAGGAGATATGGGGGAATAAAGGAGAATCCTGCTGACAACAGAACAGTGCATCAGGAGGCTGAGCAAACACAAACAAGGAAGGAGACCACTCTGGTTTACAAAGAGGTGGCAAGAGCAGTCAGAGAATAAAGAAGGCATTGGACCCACAGATCTTCACAGGGATGGCTGAAAGGATGCTTACAAAGAGAAGCTACAGGATGCTGTGAAAATAGTCAGGAGGGCTAAGGTGGCTAAGGGAGAAAATAGCAAGGAGGCCAAAGGGGACAATAAATTCTTCCGGAGAAGGAAAAATAAGCAAGGGATTATGAGACTCAGAGGAGGGGGCTCTGATGAAGGGGATGGGGAAAGGCTAATCTGCTGAATGAATACTTTACCTCAGTCTTCACAGTTGAGGAAGAAGGGAAGGGACCAGAGCTAAGAAGCAGGGGAGGTTTTGCAGGAGATGGACACAAGCCCTTTATAGAGGGTAGGGTTTTCAAGGAATTAGGAAAATTGTGGATGGACAAGGCAATGGGCCCTGATGCAAACCACCCAGGGTGCTCAAGGAGTTGAGGGAGGAACTTGCGCCACCATTCAGCAAGTCATTTAATCTGTCCTTGAAAATGGGAGGGTCCCAGGTGATTGGAAAAGGGCTGATGTGGTGCCATTGCACAAAGGGAGGAAAGGAAGAGCCTGGCAACTATCGTCCCATCAGTCTTACTCAGTGGTGGGTAAACTGATGGAGGCACTTATGAAGGAAGGCTGGCACAATATCTGGAGGAAGGTGGCTCATAGATGACAACCAGCATGGGTTCACAGGTGAAAGGTCATGTCAGACCAACCTGATTGAATTCTTTAATGGAGTAACAGAGATAAGTGTCCAGGGAGGGGCAGTGGACGTGGCCTATCTGGACCTCAGAAAGCCCTTGACACCATCCCTCACAAGAGACTGGTAAGCAAGTTAGGCAGATTAGGGTAGGGAGCAAACTAACAAACTGTTTGGAGAATTGGCTAGTAGATAGAACTCAGAGGGTGGTTGTAAATGGGGTGCACTCCATGGAAGGGGTGATGAGTGAAGTTCCACAGGAGTCTATGTTGGGTCCCATACTGTTTAACATATACATTAGGGACATTACAGAGGGCCTGCATGGGAAGTAGGGTCTATTTGCAGATGATATGAAGATCTGGGACAGGGTGGACACACCAGAAGGGTGTAAAGAATAAGGAGGACTTGTCCAGACCGGAGGAGTGGTCAGGAAGTGGCAGATGTACTTTAATGCAAAAAATGCAAAATTATGCACATAGAGTGAAAGAACCCAGGGCAAAATACTGTCTTGGAGGAAAAGAACTGGAGGAAACAGCAGGAAAGGGACCTGAGGACCATCATTTCAGATAGCCTGAAGGCTGGGAACCAATGCAATAAGGTGGTGGGGTAGGCAAACAAAATGTTGGCATGCATAGGGAGGGGCATTACAAGTAGGAGGGAGGGAGGTGATCATGCCACTATACAACATTATGGTCAGTCCACATCTGGAGTACAGTGTTCAGTTCTGGAGGTCACACAGGGTTACAGAGACAGTGTGGAAAGGGTCAGGGAGGGCAACTAAAATGGTTCAGGGACTACACAGGAGGTCTATGAGAACAATTGCTCACCCGCGCAGCTTGCCGTCTCAGGGGACTTCTGGACACTCTTGCCCTTGATCTGGCATACTTGCAGGCGTGTGTTCCTCTGCTGATCCATCACCTGCTGTGCAGCTCGTCGCTTCCTGGGACTTTCTGAACAGGTATGGCCTGCTCCTAGGATGAAATTCTATTTCATATTTAGGCGCTCTCTATAGTGGGTTCTCTTGATTGGCTGCCTTCCTACACTGGAGCACACTGATTGGTGCACCCTTAAGACCTGGACTCTGCACACAAATCAGCTCTTTATCTGATACTGCTCCTAGCTGGATGGTCAATTTTAACTGTAGTGTTTTCAATATACTGAAGGTTATTAATCTGGATGAGACATGTTGTGTCCTACCTAGCTTACTTCTACAGTTTGCTACACTATTCTTGGCACTGTGCACTTTTAGTACTTGCTTGCCTACTTTATACTGCTTGTTTAAATCCTTCCTAAAATTGTACATTTTAGTCTTGTCTCCCATCCATCTAATCTCCTTTTCTCCATCCTTCTCATCTCTTTTACTTTTCTTCTCTGTGTGTCTGATAATCCTGACTACCCCCCCCAACCTGACTGACGGCACCGACCTGCTCTGCCCCAGGCTCTCCTTCCTCATCTTGACTCTGGTATTTAGTGTAAATTGCTATAGCTGTTCCCTCCCTATTTCCTGAGTCCCTGCCTGTGATGTAAATTCACTTTGTCTCCCATTGCTGGCTCCGACCCTAGCAGCCTTTACTTTTGCAGCTTGAAGTATTCCTGCCCCTCTTCACTTCTGTCTCCCCGCCCCTTATCCTTCCCCTGTAACTAACTCTGTCTTTTTCCTAGCCCCACAGCTCATCAGCCTTTAATTAGGCATACTTGCAGGCAGAGCAGTTCTCTGCTGATCCGCCCGCCCGCCACGCAGCTCTTCGACTACAGGGACTTTCTGAACAGGTATGGCCTGCTCCGGGATGAAATTCTATTTCATATTTTGGCACTCTCTATACTGAGCTCTCTTGATTGGCTGCCTTCTAAACTGGAGCAGACTGATTGGTGTGCCATTAAGACCTGGACTCTGCACAAATCAGCTCTTTATCTGATTCTGCTCCTAGCTGGTTTGTCAATTTTAACTGTGGTATATGCAATATTTTCTCCCACCCACCTCACCAGCCTGCCCCTATTAAACATGCTGTAACTCTGCCCCATACCCTCCTAATTGTCAGCTATTGGTCCACTATTACCCTCTAGCCAGTCCCAGCTCCACACCCCGTATGCCTTTTTCTGTTCTATTCCACTCAGCTAATGTATTAAGAAAACAACCTTGCCCTGGTTTCTGTTTGCTGTATGACTTCCTCTTGCAAAACTGTTATCTATCCTTACTGCTCCCTTACCCCGTTTCATTGCTACTCTTATCCTCCTCTCCCTATCTTCACCTCTCCTGCTCAATAACTCCAAATCTCACTCCCCCACTACTTTCCTCTCAACCCCATTCACCCTCCACTTCAATCTTGCAATAACTCCTACACCCTTTTCTCATGCTTGGACACATTGCCATGCTTGGCCTCTGCTCCACTGATATCTCTTCCTTACTTATGCACCCTCTTGTGTCTCTTCAAATTCCAACTCTCATCTTTCTGCTGCCTACCCTGCTCCCCCAAAAATCTAGTCAATCTTGGTTTAAGAGTACCAAGCTACACTTCATCATAATCTCCCTCTTACCACTCTCTACTGGTGATATAAACCCTAAATCTGCCCCCTCCCCAATTAATACTCCCTCCTCTTCCTCTGTCTCCCTCTACCTCCCTCCCTACACTGACTACCCTCCCGGAGATCAAGATCCTCCACCTTAACATTCGAGGTCTACTCCTCATGCTAGATTTGCTACACCTCTAATAGCGTCCGTGCATCCAGATGTCCTTATAGTAACTGAGACCTGACATAAGAACAAAGCCCTGATGCATCCATCACAATTCCTGGTGATGCTGTCACACATCAGGACAAAACTATTGGGGGGTGGTGGTGTTGCTGACCCTTTCCAAACCACCTATCCTATCAGCCTTGGTTCCTAAGAACTATGAACCCTTATCCTTAGGCTCACTCTGCCCTTCTCTGTGCCAATATTCATTACAGGTGTGTACTGCCACCCGGCCTAAACTATTCTGCTGCCACTGAACTAATCACCTCCATCGTATCCTTCACCTCTTCTGGTGAGCTCCACCTCCTTGGTGATATTAATCTAGATTGGTTGTCTCCTCCTATCTAAAGCTCACACTGCTTAGCTGCCCTTAACCTGCCTCAGCTTATTCTGGACCCCACCCGCCTGAACCATAAATCCCAAAACTATACTCTCTTGGACTGAGCACTCACCTCTCACCCACACAGGTAATCCAGTCTGGCCTTCTGTCTGATGCTCTTAGTGATCATCATATGATCTACCAAGTCAGGAAAATCCACTGACCTAAGGCCCTCCTAAACTGCTATCTGATCCTACAAAATTCTAGATCCTGCTGCTCTAAGTTGGGACCTATCCCTCACTGACTGGACACCTATAGCCTCTGCTAACTATTGTGCTGCCTCTGCCTATTTTCAGAGATAACTTTCTCTCTATCTGGAACAAATACGCTCCTCTTAAGCAGATCAGAGTCCATGGAAATCACCTTCCCTGGGTTACCCAGAGCTCCTGGCCTTGCAGCAAGAGCAAGATTTAACATGGAAAACCCACAAATCCAAAAATCTACCTAGTGACCTATCTAACTACCTCACCATCAAATACCTGTACAAAGCCATTCGACAGGCCAAATCTGAATACTTCTGGTCCTCTTAACACAAACATAAATAACCCATCTAAATTTTGGAAAGTAGTCTACTCACTTTTCTCACACAAACTAAGCCTTCTCCTCCACTACTTAAAATAAACAACCATCTCACTTCTTATCATACTCTGGTTTCCACTGACTTTAACTCTTACTTCACTTCCTGTGCCTCCAACCTGCTTGCCGCTCTACCAGTCCCCTGCTTTCCCACCCTACCCTATCACTCACCCCAGCTCCACAAACTATCTTTCAGCTTTTCCTTTTCACCAACCACCCCAAATGACACCTAAATTCTCTCTGTCCCTCAGCTCCACTAAGGGAATCTTTCCCGATGGCCTCAACCCTAAGCTGCTCTACTTATCTGCTCACACTATTTCCTCCCACTGGATGATCTTCTCAACCTGTCTTCCCACTGCAACTATTCTAGCTGCCTGGAAACATGCAACTGTCCTACCTCTTCCTAAGGGTGGTGATCTCTCCTCTCCAGGAAACTACCGCCCAATCTGTTACTACAGTCTCAGGCTAAGTTGCAGGAACACTTCTTCTATCTCAGCTATCCTCCTTTTTTTATGCCTCCTCCTTCTTCTTCCTCCCTTCCAGTCTGGATTCCAGAAGAACCACTCCACAACAACCTCCCTTCTCAGACTTATGGACTCTATCCATTCAGCTATGGATAAATGCCAAATCACATCTGCCATCTTTGCCGACCTTGTAAAGACTTTCAACACTTCTCTCATTCCCTCCATCTCGATACCTTCTTCTCCGCAGGTTTGTCTCAGTCTGTCTGTGACTGGTTCAGATCCTTCCTGGTAGGTAGAACTCAATCTGTCAAAATTGCTGACTCTACATCCTCCCCTACAAATCTCTGCTGGTATGCTCCAAGGCTGAGTTCTTGGCCTACTCCTTTTCTCCATTTTTCTAAATGACCTACCACCAGCCTGCTCCTCATCCCAGATCCATATGTCTGCTGATGACACCGATTTGTTCGCCTCTGGCACGCACCCTCTGATATGACTACTACACTTCAACCGGCTTCAATAATGTTCAAAGCTGGCTAAGGTCTCATCAACCCTTTTTCAATGCCAGAAGACAGTCTCCATGACCTTTGGCACTAGGCAGGACTCTCTGCTGCCCTCCCCTATATCCACACCCTTGATGGGACAACCTTAGAGGACTTTACCTCTTTTAGATATCTAGGTGTCTGGCTTGACCAACACCTTAACTTTCTGCTCATATTGATGTCATTCTGCAAAACGGCACCCTTTACAGAAACCTAGTTCCTTGCCTCTACCGGTTAGGCCTGAACTTGTTCAGAAAATGATACTCCCTATAATCAACTATGGTGACATTGTCTACAGTGCAGCTCCCAAGTCTTCACTCACCAGACTGGATCCTCTTCAGTGCCTTTTATTGCTTTACCATTGAATCTCCCTCCCTTACTCACCACTGTGCTCTTTACCACTCTCTACGCTGCCTTCCATGGAATGCAGGCGCATCTTACACTGCACTAAGTTCACTTCAAATTCTGGTTTGGGTCTCTCCCTTTACCTCTCCTCCTCTCTCTCTCCTCCCCTCCCTCCTCTCGCCCTCTTAGGTCCTCTGACTCCTGCAGCCTTGCCATCCCCCATCGCCACACTTCCTTAGGACAGGAAGCCTTCTCCTACCGTTTCCTAAACTCTGGAATTTGCTTCTGCCAGCTATCAGACTCTCTTCCTCTACTTCCTCCCTCCACCAAGCCCTCCACAATTTCTTCCCTCAACTGCACCTGCTTCTAACCCTCCTCGTTCACTACCATCCCACCCATCTCGACACATACCCATCATTCTATTAGTCCTTATCTCCCCTTTTGTACGCTCCTTATTCTGCATTTCTCCTTTACTATCCCTCCCTTTCTTTCTTTCTACCCTATCTATCCTTCTCCCTCTTCCTCCTCCCCCTCTTAAATTTCCTCAATAATCCTGGCTACCCTTGCAGGGGTCCTAGCACCCTGAAGGGTTGAGTTCTGACCAGTCCCTTCCTACTCCTTCTCCCCCCTTCTCAACTGCTCCCTCACCTCACTTACATAAACCCTGCCTTCAACTCTTGGCACGTCTCTATTTCATATTCATCAATCACTGAATAATATGTTGTATTCATCTATTCTGTAATGTATTAATTTGTACTCAAGTGAAACTGGATATTATGTTGTAGTCAGCTCCTCTGTAGGTATTTAATTTTGTACTGTTTGTCTGAATTGCTTTATGTTTACCCTCCCTTCCACTGTAATCCCTCCCCAGGCTGCTTCTGGAAATGAGCTGCTTGTCACCTCATGTTGTCTTTCTTGGTGAAACATTTTGTAAATAAAAATAAATAAATGTATACACACTAGAGACAAGGAGGAGAGGGGATATTGTAGAAACCTTCAAATAACTGAGGGAATAAACAAGGTGAGGAAGAATGCATATTCAAGATGAGTGAAAAACCAACTAGGGACACACATTCAAGTTGGAGGGACAGATTTAGAGGAAATGTGAGGGCAGTTCTTCAGTGAGAGAGTGATGGGTCCTTGGAATAGGCTGCCAGAATGGGTGGTGGGGTAGATTCGTGAGAAAATTCAAGAGAGCATGGGACAACTACAAGGGCTAAACAAAGAAACACTGGCATGGGATAAAGGGAGTAAGAGGAGGTAATGGCATACTATAAGGGCCAAGGGGTCCTTTTCTGCCGGCACATTTCTATGTTTCTATAAATTGAATTAAATTACTTATAATGCACTTTTATCATGTATCATTTAAATATTCCTATAAGCATCTTAATACTACTAAATGAAATATATGTTAGACAACAGTCATTAAAATTCACTTTAAATTGGATGGTTTAAAACTTCCATTTGCTTTTCAAAATCTAATTGAGATTCTTAAATTGTTAAAGACTTGGATCTTGTGCTTTTAACAAACTTTCTTTGGCTGGTCAAATTGGTGACTTGGGGCAGTATGGGAAGGGTCCATAGAATAACGTCATGTCTTCACAAGATGGAGTGATTTTTTCTTGTGAAGCTGAAATTGTCCATCTAAGGTTAGCAGTGAATCCTTTTTATTCATTAAACTATAAAGACACTGGTACTTTGAAACTGAAACATGCCTGGGTAAAGAGACCGAAGTAATGGAGGTTCTTTTTGTTGTCATTGTTGTTTATGAATGGTAATTCACTTGCTAAGGGATCTGCAAATGTAAATGCAATTTGGGCCTAAAGACCATGTTTGTTACCTCAGTACTTATGGTTTTCAATAATGAGTGAAACAGAACTGACTTACTTTCAAACTTATAGGATAGGAGTTTCACTCTTAAGATCAATTTAAGATGAACATTTAATCTATAAAGGAGTTATGAATATATATTTAAAATTTCCATTGCTCTAAAATTTGGGGGTGTTGTTGATTTAATGTTTGCTACCCAACTTCTGCTGTGTGCATTCGAGAATAGTCTGGGGAAAAATGGTGACATGTTCACTCTCTGCATTTACATGCAGAGTTAGTTTTATTTATTAGATTGCAGTTTTGTTTACAGTGCTTTCTATCATTTACTTACATAATTGTTAGATTTAGCACTATGGTTGCTGTAGGGTCTTTAATTTATATTGGTTTCTCCTCTTTTTCTTTTCACTTCTTTGTTTCCTGCTAATACTCTTCCTTTAAAGAGGTTTTACAGTACCCAAATTATAATTTGTTTGTATGAAACATAAAACATAGAAGTTGATGCCAGACATGGAATGGAGCATCCCAGCAGCAGCATCAACTAGGAGCAAATTTATCCTGGACTCCTTCAGGGTGCCTTCCTCATGCAATTGGTCCATGGAACCAACTCGGCAGAAGGCAATACTGGACCTTGTGCTCACAAACAGTGACAGTGTGATGGGGGTAACAGTGGGGAGCACCTGGGAACAGTGACCACCAGTCATTGTGGTTTGAAATCACAGAAGGAGCAGAACCAAACCACACAAAACACGTATCCTGGATTTTTAGGGGCAGACTTTGAGAAAATGGGAGATGCTTGAAAGAGGCGTTAAGGGAATGGAGCAGGAATCAGGGTTGAGGAACAGTGGGCAGTATTTAAAGCAGGGATTACAGAACAACAGAATTATGCATTAAGCAGGTTAGCAAAGGGAAAGGAAGAGGAGGCCATTATGGTTTCAAGGAGGTAGAGGAGAAAGTGAAGCCAAAAATATTGCATTCAGGCAATACAAAAGACACCGGCAGAATGGGATAGGAAGAAGTACCAGGAGAAGCAAAGGGAGGCAGGGAGGTCAGTAAGGAAGCCAAAGCTCAGACAGAAGAACACATTGCAAAATCAGTGGGTGAGGGGACAAACCCTTTACAGGTACATAAGTGAAAAAGAAAGACAAAGGGAGATAGTGAGACTGAAGGAGGATGGGAGCCGCGTGGAGGATGACAATAGTAAAGCTGACATATTGAACAGGTATTTCTGCTCAGTCTTTGCTGAGGAAGAGGAGGTAATGGGTCTTAAGGAATTACAAGGGGTGGGAATGGTGCAGAAATGGACACAAGTCCCTTTACACAAGAAAGGGTCCTGAAGGAACTGGAAGTAATAAGAGTTGATAAAGCAATGGGCCAGATGGGGTGCACCCCAGGTCCTTAAAGAACTAAGAGAGGTGGTGGCTGAACCTCTGGCTATCCTGTTTAGCCCATCACTGGAAACAGGAGAGGTACCCACAGACTGGAGGACAGCAGATGTAGTCCCCTCACACAAAAAGTGGAAACAAGAGGAAGCAGGAACTACAGAACGTCAGCCTCACCTCGGTAGTGGGGAAGATCATGGAAGCACTACTGAAGGAGAGATTGGTGGAACATCTGGTTGTCAATGGACTACAGGATCCAAGGCAGCATGGTTTCACCAGGGGAGGTCATGTCAGACCAAACTCATTGAATTTTCGACTGGGTGACTAAGGAGGTGGATCAGGGCATGGTAGTGGACATGGCCTATCTGGACTTCAGCAAGGCCTTTGACACTGTGCCACATAGAAGACTATTACACAGACTTGGGAATACGGTGTGAACAGGACAGTAGTTTGGTGGATAGGTAACTGGCTGGGTGGCAGGACACAGAGGGTGGTGGTAAATGGCTGTCACTCCAAAGGGAAGAGTGACCAGTGGGGTACCACAGGGATCAGTGCTGGGACTGGTTCTATTCAACATCTTCATCAATGACATTGCGCAGTACCAAGAAGGCAGAATTTCTGTGTTCGCTGATGACACAAAGCTCTGTAACAGAGTAGACACACCAGAGGGTGTAGACAGAATGAGAAGAGACCTGCAGAAACTTGAAGAATGGTCAAGGGTTTGGCAGTTGAAATTCAATGCAAAGAAGTGCAAGATAATGCATTTGGGGCACAAAACCCTGGCACAATATATCAGTTGGGGGTGAGGATATAGCATGCAACAAGCAGGAAAGGGATCTTGGGGTTATTATCTGATGACCTCAAGGTAGAAACAGTGTAACAAGGCAGCAGGTAAAGCAAATAGGGTGCTGGGATGCATAGGCAGGGGCATCACCAGCAGGAAAGGGAGGTCCTAATTCCACTATACAAGACACTAGTGAGGCCCCACCTGGAGTAAAGTGTACAGTTCTGGAGACCTTACTTATGTAAGGACATTGACAGGGTAGAGAAGGTTTAGAGGAGGGCAACAAAGATGGTACATGGATTGCATCACAAGTCCTATGAGGACAGGTTGAAGGAATTGAATATGTACTCCCTGGAGGAGAGGAGGGAGAGAGGGGATATCATAGAGACATACAAGTATCTTACAGGAGGAACAGGGTGCAGGAATTCACTATTTTTAAGCAAAAGATGTTCCAGGACTAGAGGCATGGGATGAAGCTAGAAGAGGACGATTCAGAGGAAGCGTGAGGAAGAATTTCTTCACAGAACAGGTGGTGGACAAGTGGAACACCCTGCCAGAGGAAGTGGTGGGGGCTGAAACAATCACAGGACTTAAGAATGCATGGGATAGACATAAAGGAATTCTGGAGGTCAGGGTTAAGGGGCAACAGACTTCAGGAAAACATAAAGTGAACTTACAAGCTCAAATGGGCAGACTGGTTGGGCCATAGGCCCTTATCTGCCGACACTGTCTATGTATCTATGTATCTATAAGATCACTAGGTCCATCTAGTCTGCCAATTTGTTTTAGACCTATTTTGACACTCTAGTTGCCCTTTGTAGTCAGGGCTCCTTTTGTCTATCCATGCATTCTTGAATCCCCACAGTGTTGCCCCCACAACTTCTTGAGCCCGTCTGTTCCAAGCGTCCATCACTCTTTCTGTGAAGAAAAACTTCCTGGTGTTGGTAGAGGACCTCCCTCCTTGCAGTCTGAGATCATGTCTCCTTGTCCTTTTGAAGTGAAGAAACTCCTGTGCCTGTACCTTGTTAATGCCTTTTATGTACTTGAATGTTTCAATCATGTCCTCTCTCTCTTCTCTGCTCCAGGAGTACATATTCAGTTCCATGTTTTTCTCATAGGACATGTACTGCAGACCCGACAGAAATTAGTAATTATTTGTGAAAAACTATAAATGGGGGTCTAAATAATGACATGACTGAGCATTCCTTTGAAACATCATGTGTGTTTAATGATTCTTTTAATGAGTAACAAAGTGAACTTTGTAACTTGCAGTGTTAGATGTCTAAATGAAAAGGTCAAGAAATGCAAAGTACTTAGGCATCTTAAAAAACTTAAAGAGCCACTGATACCTCTTTAAAAACTTTGGGAAATGTAATATTTAGACATAATTCAGCTTATATTTTGCATATCTTCTATAGAATTCCCTCTTGATTCTTTATCATTGAGAAATTTGCATGGAAACTGGATTATTATGCCTCAGGGTTCATCTGCGCATACAGCTGATTCATCACTTAAAGTCATAATGCTTGGCTGTGATGTCACTCTGTTGTCATGGTAGTGTAACAAGCAGAGTATTATGATATCAGGTGAAGATTAAGCAATACAAGCTGCCGAACTTTGCAAATAACAAAGATCCTGTTTTCATGCACATGACTTCAAAAATAAATAATGGGGAGGAGAAAACTGAACTAATGTAAATTACATGTTGAACAGAATCCAAATATTATGATTTTCAAAGTTCTTCTGGGCGTCAGTTGCTCTATAAAGTTGGTGTTGCATTTTACAGAGTCATATCTCAGACAACATAATGTAAAGCTTCTGACTCTGAGGAGGAAATGGATAGGTCAGCCCATTTGTGATGTGGGAGTAGCAAGAAAGCTGCTGTGGCAATTTTAATACACAAAACACCAGTTCTATAATGATGAAATAATCACTGACAAAGATGGGCATTTTTAATAGTTAATAGGTTTTAAACTCTAGAACACCTACTGTGGTTAATATTTATGGGCCAAATAAAAATAACCATCAACAATTGATACTCCTGGACTCATTGAACAAGTTTCTAGGTTCCAATATCATTACAGCAGAGGATCTACGGACCCCAAATTGGACAGATCTAATAAGCTGTGCAGAGTAATAAAAGCTGACAAAGATCTGGGACTCTGGACTAGCACACTAGATCTCATACACACATGAGCGTCATGCACTCAAATATCAAGGAGTACTCATTTTGGTCACCAGTACATAAAACTGGATCTAGAACTGATCAGATTTTCATTCCCCAAAAGTTTATCTTGACTATTAAAAGCACTGAAATGCATCTAGTGGTTATATCTGATCATGCACCTGTCTCTGTCTGTTCGTTAATCAAACAAATTGTACTGGTTCTAAAAGATGGGGCCTTAATGCTTCTCTTCTTGATCTCAGTGAAACAAAAGGAAAATATCTCAGGAAATCAAATACTTTATAGGGTTGAATAATCCTAATGGTACATCCGGGTTATTAACTGGGAGACCTTAAAATATGTTCATAGGGAAAATTTCATTGTAATAGCATACAAAACTTGAAGTTCATTCAAATTTTGACAAAAAAATAACTTCCTGCACAGTATCAAGTTACATCTCCAATCTAATAACTCCAGAGAAAAATGAAGAGAATGGTCAAAAGCCAAGAACGAGTATGAGGAATTATTGAAAACAGAAGCCATTTTATCAATTAGGAAAGCAAGAGTTAGAGATGTTGAAGAAGGCCCCAAAGCCCAAAGGTTTTCAGCTATATGTCTTAGAAATGCAAGCAATTCAGTTAATATCTTGCAAATAAAATACACATTCTCTGGAAAAATGCTCACTGATACTGAAACTTCAGCCCTTGATTGGGTGCTTTTCCTGCCTGTGATGCGGCTGATTGTTCACCGCACATGCCTCACCAAACAGCTGCATCAGGGACTCCCTTACCCCAGCTTGAGCCCTTGATCAAGCATTTCTCCTGCCTGTGGAATAGCTGATTCTTCACCGTTGCACGTCACGCAATCAGCGCATCAAGGACTCCCTCAACCCAGCTTGAGCCCTTGATAGGGTACTTCTCCCTGTCTGTGGTGTGACTGATTCTTCACTGCCACATGCCGCACTAAACAGCCACACAAAGCACTCCCTCACCCCAGCTTGAGCCCTTGATGGGGTACATTCCTGCCTGCAGTGCGGCTGATTCTTCACTTCTGCACACACCACACTGAACAGCCACATCAAGCACTCCCTTACTCAGGCTTGAGCCCCTGATCAGGCACCTCTCCTGTCTGTGATGAGACTGATTCTTCACCACTGCATGCCACATGGAACAGTTACATCAAGGACTCCCTCACCCCAGGTACAGGCCCAGGGCCGACCTGGTATTTTGACTTTTGGCACTCTCTGGCTGCTGTAACCTGATTGGCTGCCTTCTCAGCCGAGGCACCTCCTGATTGGTTAGCCTTCTAGCCTGGACTCTTCAGGTTTCTCGGCTTCCTTGCCGCCCTAGATTCTTTACAATTTCTAATAATTTTCATTGCCAATTGTAATGCTACAGTGTGTAACTGTGTTGCTTGGTCTTTTTATATCCCAGGCAACTGATTACTTTGTTATCTGATACTGAAAAGTTAATTGCTTGCCTTTCTACTGTATTCCCAATGCTTACAGAATGTATTGCTGAATGCCACTAATTTTATCTGCTGACTTTTCTGTGCTCCGATTTTCCTTTTCTTTTCCTCCCTGCTTTCTGCCTTCTCACTTCTCCATCTTCCTAATCCCCTCTCTCTCTGTGCTAGGCGCTGACCCACCCTGCCCCAACACTCCTCTTCTCTTTGTACCTCAGGCCACTCCCTGATTAAGCTCCTTTGTTGTTTCCCTGATCCACTAGTTTTTTTTACCTCTGTGACCCAGCCCCCCGTTTAAGTCCTGTCTGATTTCCTAGCTGTCTCTGGTCCCATGCAGCTCTGCTGTGACCTGTTATTTGCAGCTCCTTGCCCCAGCCCTCTTGGCTACCGCTGCACCTGTCTACTCAGTATAATTAATCCCCTGCTCCTTTCCTCTCCCACAGCTTGATCCCTTGATTGGGCACTTCTCCTGCCTGCAGCATGGCTGATTCTTCATCGCCACACCACGCGCCAGAGCAGTGACATCAAGGACTCCTTCACCCCAGGTACCTCCCAGAGCCGACCCAGTATTTTGAACTTTCGGCACTCTCCGGCTGCTGTAACCTGATTGGCTGCCCTCTCAGCCAGGTGTCTCCCGATTGGTATGCCTTCTATCCTGGACTCTTCAGGTCTCTTGGTTTCTTGCGTCCTGAATTCTTTACAATTTCTAATAATTTTCATTACCAGTTTAATGCTACTGTGTGTAACTCTGTAATGTTTGGTCTTTTTACACTAGGGCAAAATGATTACTTTATCTGATGCTGAAAATTAATTTCTTGCCTTGCTTATGGAATGTATTACTGAATGCCACTAATTTTATTCGCCAATCTTTTTTGTGCTCTGTTTCTTCTTTCTTTTCTTCCTGTTTTCTGCTTCCTCATTTCTCCCTCTTCCTTCAATCCCCTTCTCTCTGTGCTAGGCACTGACTCACCCTGCCTCCATCTTCCTCCTCTCCTTTCTGTACTGCAAACTGCCCACCTGATTAAGCTTCTTTATTGTTTTTCCTGCTCCACTAGTTTTTTTCCTCTGTGTCAGCCCCCCATTTAAGTCCTCTCTGTTTCTACTAGCTGTCTCTGGCCCCCTGCTGCTCTGTTGTCACCTGTTCTCAGCAGCCCCTGCCCCCTAGCCTCTTAGCTAACTTGCCCCTGTCTGATTAGTATAATTAATCCCTGCTCTTTTCCTCCAAACAGCTGCATCAAGGACTCCCTCACCCCAGGAACAGTCCCAGGGCTGGCCCTGTATTTTGAACTTTCATCACTCTCCGGCCACTGTAACCTGATTGGCTGCCTTCTCAGCCAGGTGCATCCTGATTGGTGCACCTTCTAGGCTGCGCTCTGCAGGTCTCGGTTTCCTGCCACCCTGAATTCTTAACAATTTCTAATCATTTTCCTCCTAGCCTCCCCAGCCCTGAGCTCCATTAAACACGTCCAAGCTCTGCCCTGTACCTCCTTCCATTCCCTCTATTGGCCACCAGCATATCTCAGTCTGTCTCTTAGCTGATTATCACTCTTTCTCTCACTCCAATCCCTTATCTCCCCTTATACTTCTAGTGCTACAAAGATTACATTTGCTGGGCCTGCCCTCCTGCAGAGCTGCCCATTTTACTCTACACAGGAAACATGACTTCCTCTCTCCCCTGCACCTCTTCCCCACTTTAAACCCTGATCTCTCTTCCACCCCTTCCACTGCTAATTACTTGCCTCCCCCTCCACCTCCTACATAGGCCTACTATCCTGCCCCCCAGCATCATCCAAGTGTCAGCTCCCTTGCCTGTCCATCTTAACTGGACACTCCTCCACATGGCCTTCCTCCTCACTCATGTCTATACCTTTCTCCTATGTATTACTATGCTCCTTAAATTTCATCTCTCCACTCCCAGCCACACAACCCATTCCCTAGTCCTACTAACATGCCCTGGTTCAAAAGCACCAAGATGCACTTTATCATTATCTCTCTACTCCTCTCTGCAGGTGATATAAATCCTAACCCTGATCCTTCACTCAGTAATGCTCCTACCCTACCTCTTCCACTCCCCGCCTCTGCCCAGCACTAGGTTATAACAGTGCCAACAATAAAGTGCAGACAACAATCGCACCTGCTATAATGTCACCAGTTTCTTTTTTGCGAGGGGCTCTGCCCCCTTTTACTAAGATCCCAACTCGGGAGTGGATCATGGGGGAAAAAATTTGTGGGGCCATGGAATACTTGTTTCCATGGCTGCTTGTAAAAACAGAAGTCCCGATCAGCAAAAGTGCAGGAGACCAGGATTAAAACCTGGTCTCCACTCCCTACCCGAGCTGCTCCATGCCTCAGCCGTCCATGCCATGGGAGAAGCTTGGCCAACCTCTTATATTCTCTCTCCCCTTGTCCTGTCACCCTACCATGGACAGCGACCTGGGAGGCGCTTACTGCAAGCTGTAAATCCCCTCTTGCTGTCCATGGCAGCACTGTTCAGAAGTAGAGCTGTCTTTCCTTGTATTATTCTGGTAGTGCTCTTCTAACTGGGTATGCTCTGACACACCTTGTTTACTCCTCCATGGTCTAAAACTCCTCCACCTCAACATTCGTAGCCTCCTACCTAAGCTAGACCTGCTCCTCCCACTTGTAGAATCCTTTATCCTGACATCCTCATGGTAAAGAGACCTGGCTAACATACAAAATCCCTGACACATCCATCACAATTCCTGGGTTGCTGTTACCTGGCAAGACTGCACTGGTAGATGTAGGGTATATCTATCTACTCCTCCTCCTCCTCTCCAAACCACTACTGTCAGGGTGTAGCCAGGAATTTTAAACTTGTACTCAAAACTGATGCACTGTTGCCCCCCGTTGTGTAAACATAAACCAAAATATTTACTGCCACGCCACACCAACAATAGCCCCCACCCCGTTTACAAAGTTTGAGTTCAAATAATCACTTTCTCCCTGTAATCCTCCTTCCTATGTTTTCTGCCTGCTTGGTAGGTTGTTCTTGTTTGTGTATTTGGCTTGTGGCACTAAGTGCCCATAGCGAACAACAAGGCAAAAGGGCTAGTGTGACACAGTCAGTGTGACTCACAATGTCCTTGCTTTCCTTTTTTGTTGCCCTGCCTGATTTTTTACTGTACTCTGCTGAGTACAGTCGTGTCTGCCGACAGGAACTTATTGTCATCCTGGTCTACACCACTCTGTAGCCACTGACCTAATCACCACCATTGGGACCCTTACCTCTTCTGGTGAGCTTTACCTACTAGGGATCTAAACTTGAACTGGTTGTCACCCGCTCTAGACAAAACTTGCACTAACATAGCTACCATAACCTGTCCCAATTAATCAAGAAACCTACTAGCCTAAACCACAAAACCCATAACCACACTCTTATAGACTGGGCCCTTACCTCCCTATCCTCACAGGGTAATCCAGTCAGGCCTCTGCTAGATGCTCTTAGCGACCATCATATGATCTACCTAGTTAGGAAAGTTCACAGACCTAAGGCCCCCACAAACTAAAAACAATCCACTGTTACAAAACATTAGACCTTGCCCTCGTCATGACTTAACGCAAGTTGATTGGACTCCCATATCCTCAACCAATACTACAGATCACGCTCTGGCATATTTCACCACTAATTTTACCAACATCTGGAACAAGCATGGTCCTCTAAAGCAAGTTAGAGTGCACGGTAGTCACCTCCTCTGGGTTATTCCTGAACTCCTGGCCTGTCAACAAGCATGTGACAATGCATGAAAAAGCTATAAATCCTCCAAACTCCCTCATGACTCGTTATCTGCGAAAACTCCGTAATGTCTGTACCAAAGCCATCCACCTGGCTAAAAGAATATTTTCAGTCCACCTTAATGCTAACATCAACAACCCATCAAAGTTTGGAAAGTAGTTCACTCACTTTTCTCTCCCCAAACTAAACCCCCATCCCAGCGGCTCAAAATAAACAACCAACTCATGCGACCATCCTACACTAGCTGTGGAATTTAATTCCTATTTTACCTCCTGTGCTGCCACACTGTTAGCCTTCCTCCCATCCCATCCTACTACCTTCTCCTGCCCCACCATACCCCCAACACCACCAATTAGTGGAGCTTTGCCTTTCCTCCCATCACTCCCAACGACACTTAAAGGCACTACTGTCTCTCAACCCATCAAAAGGCAACTCCCCGATGGCCTTGACCTAAGCTGCTTTACCTTTCTGTGCCTGTTATTTCCCTCCCTCTCTCTGTCTCCTCAATCTGATCTTCCACACTGTGAGTCTCCCCACAGCCCAGAAACATGCTACAGTTCTCCCCTACCAAGGGAGGTGATCTTTCATATCTTGGGACCTACCACCCCATCTCGCTCTTTCCCTTCCTGGCTAAACTTCAGGAACACCTTGTTCTCTCCCAGCTCTCCTCCTTTCTTGATGACTCTTCCTTCTTCATTCCCTTCCAATTTGGTTATCGGAAGGATCACTCACAATCACCTCCTACTTACACTCACAGACTCTATCCACACAACCATGGACAGAGGTCACATCACTTCTGCTATATTTGTCGACCTTGCCAAGGCTTTCGACATAGTCTCCCTCCATCCTTCTTGGAACCCTCTAGTCTACTGGCTTGTCTCAGTTGGCCTGCAACTGGTTCAGGGCCTACCTGGTAGGTAGAACTCAATCAGTTAAAATAGCTGACTCAAGATGCCCCATTACCCATCTCTACTGGTGTGCCTCAAGGATCCATCCTTGGCCCCTCTTATTCTCAGTTTTCCTGAACAACCTACCATCAGTATGCTCCTTCATCCTCTATTCATATGTATGCTGATGACACGGTCTTGATCATCTCCAGCCAATCTTCCTCTGATGTGACTTCCAGACTACAGCTTGACTTCATTAATGTTCAGTGCTAACTAAGCTTGCATCAGCTCTTCCTCAACACCAAGAAGACAGTCTCCATGATCTTTGGCACTAGGCAGAGACCCTCTAGGCTGCCATCCCTTCCCTCTTTCCACACCCTTGGCGGAACTACTCTAGAGGACACCTCCTCTTTTAAATACCTGGGTGTTTGGCTTGACCAACACCTTAACTTTCTGTACTTTTGATGTCATCCTGAAAAACTGTGCTCCAAGCTTAGTGCCCTTTACAGGAACCATAGTTCCTTACCACTACCGGTTCAGCACAATCTTGTTCAAATGATACTCCCTATTTTTGACTATTGTGATATAGTCCATAGTGCTGCTCTCAAGTCTGCCCTCACCAGATTGGATACTCTTTTCAATGCTTTCTGTCGCTCTGCTCTTGGCATCCCCTCCTGCACTCATCACTACTCCTTGTACCATTCTCTCACTTTCCCTCCCTTGAGTGCAGGTGTATCTCCCACTGCACCAAGTTCACATCTAAATTCTGGTTTGGGACTCTCCCTCTTACCTCTCCACCTCTCCTGCTGCTCCACCCCTCCTCCTGCTCTCTTAGATCCACTGACACTCCACCCCTAGCTATTCCTCATCACTCTACCTCTACAGGACAGGAGGTCTTCTCCTACTGCTTCCCTAAAGCTTCAGAACTCCCTGCACCTCCTATCTGACTCTCTTCATCCCCATCCTCTATCTCTTTAGCCCTATATAATTTCTATTCCTCTAACTGCACTTGTTTTTAGCCCCCCCACTACTCTCCCTCCATGGCACACTATTCCATTAGCCCTACTTAACTCCTTCCCCATGACACCTGTTCCTAGTCCCCTTCCCAACCCCCACCCTTGTGCATCATCCCTCTCCTCTATCCCCACTCCTCTATCCCTGACCATCCCCTAGGCTCCCAATTTGAACCCTCACTCTTTTTCTTCTTCCTGCCCCTAGTCTCCTCCTTTCTGCCTGATACTTGGCCCCTTGCAGGTTCTCTGCATCCTGAAGGGGCTCAGGTCCTGGCCCTCTCTCTTCTCCCTCTTCCTTTCCTCCAACTTTCTAATCCCAATCCCATTGCAGGTTTCATTGCATCCTGAAAGGGTCTAAATTAGTTTAGTTTGGCTCTCTTCTACCCTTCTTCCTTCCCCCACTTTCTAAGCTTTCACCTGCCTACCCCTATTTCCTCACCCCTTCCCACCTCCTGTCTTCCCACCTTCTTCTCTACCTCCCTCCTTCTCTCCCCTCCCCTCTGCCTGGTCCTGTTCCCTTGCAGGTTTCTGAGCATCCTGAGGGAATTGTTTAGTTGCCCCCTTCTCTCCCTCTACCTTCCCCCCCACCCTCAAGCATTGCCCTCCCTCTTCCCACTTGTCTAATACCTGCCTTCCCATGGGTCTACTTCAGCATTTCCCATCTTATGCTCAGCCAATGTCCCTAGCACTTCATCTGTATCAGCCTTCACTAACCTATACCCTGCAGGTTCTCCTGCTCTTTAGCTGCTACAATGTCTGTTTACCCAAACATGGTTTGTTTCTCTTGCCAGTTGGTCTGGGTGAGCAGTTGTTGGCATGCCATGGTGTACACACCGGTGCATGCGACTGATCCCAGGGCTAGCATTGGGGGCTGTGCAGGTGTCCAGTATGTGCCATCTGATATGGTGGTGTCCATATTACTGATCTGTGGGGGTGCCAGTGTATAGGGATGCACAGCTGTGTGAGTGTCCCATGCTGCAGTGACATGGCTGGGTGTTCCATGGCCATGGGCACTGTACAGAGATATGGGGTCCATGCGCATGCAGCACAGTATGCATGTCACATGCACATCCATGTGTAGTGCATGTTTTGTTGGGGTCCCTGCCCATGGTATGGTGTGAGCACAGGGTCATTGCGTTGTGGCGGCCAGCAAAGTTGATCACCCCACTCCGTTGCGCATGCCTGGCATGATGTCGCATCCTACCAGTGTGTGTGCTGGCTTCCCTTTCTGCCCTATGGTGGCAGGTGGCTCACTCTGTGCAGTGCATGGTGGCTGTACCACTGTGGTGCTGCTCTGTTAGCATCCTGCAGTGTGGCACACCTGTCTGCACCTCCACCCCAGGCAGCACTGTGTGCACCCTGTGTCTCTGTGAAATAACGTTGTGTCACTGGCGGTATGTGTTTGTGCTGCAGTAGTCTCTGTCATGCTGCAGCTGTTGTCCTCCCTCCTCTAGTCCTGCTGACAGTTGCTGCCTTCTGTGCAGCAGGGGTCTGCTGCTGGTGAGTCCTTGCCCAGCCATCCACCCCTCACAGGCTATTTTATCTGCCTCAGGGTGGGCCTTCTTGTAGCCTCAGTATTGGGCTGTCACGTACTGTCCCAGCCTCCATGCTGCAATGGGCATTGGCATGACCATGTTCTTGTCCATCACTATACTGTTCTGTGTCTGTCAGACTGCTCCATGTCACTGACAGGCAGATGGATGTCCAGCCCCTGTGCCTGTCATGTTCCAGTACCCTTATGTGTCTGTGCACACCCTCAGCAGTGCTAATGGGTGTGGTGCTTTGGATGTCTTCTGCGTCCTGTGCAGCTGTGGCCCCCTGCAGTGTGTGTCCCACTGCACCATGGCCACCTTCCACAATGGCATCACTGCATGTCTCAGCCCATCCCTGATGTCTGTTGGGCCCACTTGTCTGTCTTCAGAGGCATTTGTATCCAGCTGCTGGTGACCATTGTCTGTGTGTTTGCCTGTCGTGTTGCCCCTGCCCTGTCCTTGGGCACGGCTGTGCATTTCATATGCTGTGTCAGCACTGTGTCTGGCTGTTGTCAATAGGCTTCAATGGCTGCCCCATGCCTTGTGTGCCCTCATGGCTCTGTCCACCATCCTGTATGCTGGCTGTGTTCCTCATGCTGTGGAGGTCGTCTCCTGCCCCTCTTTTGTTCCTCCACACATTGCATTCTAGCCATACCTGTGGGACCGGTGCCACACTGGCTTCATGTTGTTGCATGCATCTTGCAATCTCCTGCAGTGCTGTTGCCATTGCCATTGTTGCCTCTGTCTGGGTGATAAGCACACCATGTTGCATTCCATGATCGTTGTCTGCCATTCTATGGCATCCGTTTAGCATGTGACGCACAGCTGTATGTCCTGGAGTAGCCTTGCTGTCTGTGTTGTTTGGCATGCCTTCCTGGATCCCATGTATGATGGCTGCATGGATATCTGCCACTGTCAGCTGCAGCTGTCCCATGTGCAACCGTGGAAGTGGTGTGTTCCGTATGCTGTCTCATATCCCTGCCAGCTTATGTTGTGCTGCCTCCTGGGAGAGCAGGATGTCCTGGCAGTATCATAACAGGTCTTCCCTGAGGTCATCATCCAGTGGCAGTGGTGTTGCACCATGTTTGCCTGTCCCACCTGCACCTCCATGGTCCAGTGTCGTGGTGCTGTTTGCCTGGCTGTCACACCCTACAGTGGTGAGTGCACTTTCTGTCTGTCCCACCACAGGGCCATCCCTCTGCCCCTGCTGCTGAGTGTCCACTATGGTCTGGTGCTGGTCTGCAGTTCTGGCCACAGATGTGCTGTGCTCCACAGTGTTGCTGCTGTTGGACAGCATGGCATTGCTGTCAGTGTCACTTCCCTATTGGTCATCTGCCTCACTATCTGTCAACCTTCTGTGGGTCTGGCTCACTGTGCTGTTGCTGGTGGATGCCTGCTGTTGTTCCTCATCACTGCTGCTGTTTCTGCTGTGCTCCGATGCTTCACTGTCACTGCAGGTCACAGCATGGCATTGTGGTGGTGTTGTCCGCCTGGCAGTGGCATGTCGTCCGGTCGCCGTGGTCCGGGCACCTGCTGGGTGTACAGACAGATGTGCAGAGTGCATTACATCTGATGCCTATGCCGGTATGTGTCCAGTGCCACGGTGCATGTCCAGCCCTGACGCCCAGTGAGGGGATGCCTCCTGCATCCCATGCATCTGCATGGTGGCCCAGGCCACACTGTGTCCCTCTGTGCCTGACTCCCAGGTCCCTGTCCATTGCGTGTCCCTGGTGCCCATGCAGTGCATCAGCCTCACTGGTGGTGCCACATCTGCTGTCTGCATGGTTGGTGCCACCCACCATGTATGCCTAGTGCTTTCCTTGTGCATGTTGTTGCTGATACAGGTCTAGCTCAGTGTCACTCTGTATGCTGCATGTTCTGATCTGTGCCACTACGTTCCTCATGTCTGCTGAGGGGCCATGGTTGTGAGGTCCTCCTCCCATTGCTGTTGTGCAACACCTGTTGTGGGCTTCCTTCTCCTTGGCATGGCAGTTGATGTCACAATGCCACTTCTGCAGCTCCCTCACACTCGTCTGCTGTGAATTCACCATTCTGGCTACCTCATCCCATGCCTCCTGCTGCTGTGTCCGTACCTTGGGTCCCTTCCCAGGACAGTAGCAGGTCTGCCTTGAATGTCACACACAGTTCAGAGCCTTGCACCATTGGCCATCATGCTCATGTGCTCTTGTCACCCTCCGTCATGCCTACCTGGGCCTCAGTTGCATCCAGGAGGATGTCTGTCTCCTGGCCCATGAAGTTCTTCTTCCTGCAGTGCCCAGTCTTCTTCCTCCTTGCCCCTGGGGTTGGCTGCCCCTCTCTTCTTGCTGCATCCTGTGTGGTTTGGCCATTCCTCCACCCTTGCATTTTGACACTGCCTGCACCTTGCGTTTCACCTACACTATTTATTTGATGCACTGTGTGTTCTTCACTATGTGTTCTGCGTCTGGCGCATGGTGTGTTCCTTATAGAATTGGTTGCATTGCCGATGATACAGGGCACTGTCACTTCTGCGCATGCACAGGATATGCACCGTGTAGAATGCCCATGATCCTGGAATATCGCCGACATCACAGCGCATGCTCTATGGAGCGCCATACAGAGATGGGCACAAATCAACAGATGTGCCATGAAGTGAGATAAGCTGGGAGCAATTAGCAATTCACATACAATGCACCCAAAACAGCCGCATTCCATGCATGGGCATCTCAGGTGATTAGCATCCACTAACAGAGGTCAGACCTCATTTGCATGCCCTGAGCCATGTATGCTCCCAATTCAGCAAGCTGAGACTAGATGACTGAGAGAATACAGAGCCTTACAGGTGAGTACACAGATATTCTCAAATGTTCTACAGCAGGTAATGGGAATTTCATCTGTGTGTGGGTGTCAGTGACCACACGAGGATTACCAGATGTGCTGTGGAAGCTGAGGCTGCATTGTGCAAAAGAACCATCTGAGGCACATAGCAGTGGCTGTGCAGGTGAAATGCCATTCTTGGGAAGCCACTGACAGTGACTTGCAGGTCCGTTCACAGTATCTGAATGCCCTGTGAAAGAACACTCGATGGAAACAATGGCATGACAGGGTAATACCATGCACAGGGGCAGGGAGAACCCAGAAGGGAGGCAATACCATGGTTGGGGGCCATTGCAGCTGCACCACATCGCTGTGATAGTACAGCATGTACATGACACACAGCACTGCATCGTCCCCTTTGAAGACAGCAGCGGAGCACCATAGGTGGAACAGTGCCTGTAATGCCTGAATGCAATGTACACAATGGACACAGTCACATGGGGCAATGGCCACTGCACAAGTACACACACATGCACACCTACCAACAGCAGATGGAGCATGTGTGGCACACACCGCCTGGCCCGTGTGCGCAGGAACTGGGAACCCTACTGGCATGGCATGACATGGCTAACATATACATGCTTACCTCCACAGAAACCATTATGACAGAAGGCACTAACACTGCCATGGCCTAATTTCCTAAAGGACAAGGAGAAGACACTAATAGAGGCATGAAACTTGTGCCTGGATGCCATTACTGGTAGGGGTGGCAGCCAGAATGCATGGGTAGATGAATGGGAGGAGGTTGCCCGGCATGTGAATGCCATCACGTCTTACAACCAGATGGTACAGGAGTACAGGAAGCACTGGAATGATGGGCGCAGGAGGATGAAGAAGAAGGTGACCCATATACAGGCCTCCCTCAGGCAGACTGGGTGTGGCCCGAGCATGGGGTCACACTCAGCCCCAATGAGGAGCCACTAGCCATCATCATCGCCAGATCCTCCATGCAGGGAGTACCAGGTGGGTCTTCCAGACGGCATTAGCCCATCACAGCACTGTAAGTAGCTGTGTGTCCTCGGCCTGCCTGAGCCCATGTGTGCCATGGCTGCCATGCCTGTACTGTGTGTTGTGCACAAATGAGGTCACTGTGTACCCAAGTGCCCACAGCCATACAAAATGTGCCTAGTGGTGTTCCAACACCCATGCCACTGTGACGTTGTGTGGGGCACCTAGCAGCAATGTGTATGTGTGCCTCACAGGCCACACAGTGTGCATCGTGCCACAGAGACAGTCACACCAGTTGCGTGGCCTGTGTGTTGTTGTGGTTGTGGCATGACCCTGTGGTGGACAGGCACACACACACTGCAACCATGGTGGACAGACATGTACATGAGTGCATCTCTGATGTAAACCAGTCTCACTGTACATTAACCATGTTCTCCTTCTTCTCTCCACAGCACCATCATGCCTCACAGCTGCACATGATGCCCTAGCAGGCGATGATGCAGGCCTGTTGCACAGGGCCGATGGCACTGCAGTGGGCGGTGCCATCGCTGGGCCATCCACAGCACCTGACACCTCTGTCTCAGCACCAGTGATGGTGTGCCCTCAGGCACCTCGACTGACGCTGACATGGCTGCCAGTGGGGACACAGCATGGCTGGGGTGCCTGATAGGGTTTTCTGATGATGACCACAATGACACAGTGGACATCGAAGATGCCCTCTTCTTGCTCACCAGTGGAATGCTGGGGTGGGTGTGGCTCCATTGTGGACATTGGTGCCAAACACATCATCAGGGCATGACCAGCAGTGGCACAGCCTGTGCATGTGGCCCCAGACATCACTGATGACCTCGCTGTGCGTGGTTCTAGTTAGAGATGCATTGGATTTTTAAATCCACCTGTGAAGTGGACACGAACTGGGCGCCATCCATGAGCACAATCGTGGACCCTGTAAAGTGCTCATTTCATGTTACCATTATGCCTTAACGTGAAGTGAAGGAAGTGGAGAAGAAAATAGGTACATCACATGGCTTGCAGTACTGTAAGTCACATTCTTTAGCCAGGAAGGAAGGCAGGAAGAGTGAGTCACAGAAGCAGTTTCACTTTCTCCTTTGCATTTGTAGGAGAAAGCATTTGTGAGAGGAGAGGTTACTGCTTGCCTTTTGTTGCTTTTCAGTGTCAGAACAAAACAAACAGTTTTCTCAAAAGCTATTTCTTTATTTAGTTTTGTATTGTATTTGTATTTTTTGTTAGTGAATTTTTTTTACGTTTTGTTTTGTTTGTTTTGTTTTGTTTTGTGTGTGTGACTGACTGTGTGTGTGTGTGTGTGTCCACTGTCTGTGTGTGTGTGTGTGTGTCACTGTCTGTGGTGTGTGTCAGCCTGTGGACTTCAGGAGGATGGACGGTCATGTAGGAGAAGGCAAGTCAGTGGCCGTGGGCGTGGTAGGAGGGAGGTGTGGACCCATGGGGGCAGGGCGGTCGTGTGATGTTGGACCGCTTCAACTCCTGGCGGTGTTGCTTCCCCATTGAAGCAACAGGATCAGCAGCACCAGTGCCACGGTGGCTGTTGCACGTCCACCTTCTCCACCATTACCACTGCTGGCGGCTGTTGGGGCTCAGCAGCAGCCCTCCACCACCTTCACAGCCACAGGAGGTGGCCCTGGAAATTTAGGTGCTGGTGGGACTCATGCCTGACATGTGAGGACTGTGTCTGGTTCCACCTGCAGCTCCCAGTGTGGGAGTTTTTAACTGTGTGAGGGAGACAGCACAGTGGTGGAGTGCCATGTGTGTGGTGTGCTGGTGCACCGTGGCCCCAGGACACATTTGGGGACAGTGGCCAGTACACCCACATGCTGAACCACCACAGGCAGAGTGGCAGGCTGCTTGGGAAGGGCCTTCTGTGGCAGTGGCGAGGGTGCTGCTGGGGTGGGAGATGTGCCTCACAGTCACTGCCGCAGCAGGAGGAGTGGGGCTACTACAGCAGCTGCTCCACCACCACCACAGCCACCAGCACCACCCTGTCCACCACCAGCCTCACTACCTGGTTCTCCACTGCAGTGGACCCACCACAGTCCCTGCAACCCAGTCTGACATCACCCTGGTGTGGGCAGGCGCGAGCAAAATAATGAGCAGTTCGGTTGCTTTGCAGCAGCAGGTGAACAGAGTGGAAGCACAGCAGCAGCAAACAGTTTCAATGCTGCACCTGCTGCTGAACCACCATGGCATCCCACAGCCATTGTAAGTGAGGGATTGTTTTCTGCCCTCACCCCACCTGACCCACCCCACTACTGTGTTGTACTTTTTTGTGTGTTTTTGTTTGTTATTGTTTAATCATACACATTTTCCTTCAGAATCTTTCTTGCACCACACAGTGAAATACATTTTTGTGAAAACCAACCGTAATTTCATTACAATGTGTCATGTGACGGAGGAATTCCTGTTCTGAAAATCTGCCCACATTCTGCCTTCCTTCTCAGCAACGCTTGGACGTGATGGCAAGGATAGTGCATGTCGTGCTTCTTACAGTGAATATCCGATTGTCCGTCAGGTTTCTGAATGTTTCTTTATGTTATAATGGCTTGCCTAGGTGAAATGTGTGGCCACGTTTCCAGTGTAAGAAGTTAGTGGGAAACATCCTACATTTCACCACAAAGTGAACATTATAACATAAGGAAACATTAGATAGCTGTCAGACATTCACTATAGTGGAGCATGCACCTGCACCCCTGGCATCACGTCCTCACATTGCTGAGAAAGGTGGCAGAATGTGGGTGCTTTCCTGATCGGTAATTCCTCCATCACGTGACTCACTGTAATGAAATTATGGGTGGTTTTCACATAAATATATTGCACTCTGTGGAGCAAGAAATTTTCCAGTGGTAGTAATGCCCCACATATTGGTTTATGTGCATCACCATAACTATGTAATGTGGTGAATGTCTGTAAAGCAGCACCGTAACAATCTGTTGATAATTCTGACCTATATTTTTAATGCTATGTTACGACTTCCTTTAATTACATCCTGACTGACTGGAATGATATGAGAATTTACAGTAGTTGAGTCTGCTGTACTACCTTTTTCATGTGAAATAATGAAAGGAGCATTCCTTTTAAATTGGTGCTGACCAGGTCTTTGTCATTGTTTTCCTCTGCTTTCTCCATCACATCAAGTAGTTGTTATATATCACTTCTGTTGTTAATTAACAGTTATGCATCAGGCAGTGTTTTATGACACCACGGAACAATAGTTATTGAAAAGCAGCTCAAATAAATACAAACCTGATCCGAACAATATTGGAAGGCGTGCTCATTTCTTTTCATACATGAAAAAAGTAATCAAGTAAAGCAGACATAAATTGTGAAAAGAATCGTATCATTCAAGTCACAACTTGGAGGTAAGTAGTGGTGGCTGTGGCAAATTGTAAAGTAGCATAAAAGTACAGTTCAGAACTGTGAGGACATTCTTGCAGTGCTGCTTTAATTGTAAAATGTCAGTATGACATCATGAGCTCACAGCAACAATCACAGAGCACACAAAAGTGGCACAGAGGCCCCAGATTTTTCCTGCCAGCCCAAAATGCATCCTGCTTGTGTGCAGAAAATTGACTAGTGGTTACGAAGTGAAATGGGGTTGTTTCAGCACATACAAAGTCCCCAGAATTAATGGCGACCTAGTCATGCACACAAAGTGGCACAGAGTCCCCAGATTTTTGCCAGCCCAAAATGCATCCTGCTTGTGTGCAGAAAATTGACAAGTGGTAATGAAGTGAAATGGGATTGTTTCAGTACATACAAAGTCCTCCAAAATTAATGGCGCACTCAGTCATGCACACAAAAGTGGCACAGAGCCACCAGATTTTTCTGCAGGCACAAAATGCATCCTCCTTGTGTGCAGAAAATTGACAAGTGGTAACACAGTGAAAATGAGACTGTTTCAGCACTTACAAAGTCCCCAAATTAATGGCGCACTCAATCATGCGTGTAGTGGTGGCACAGAGTGCCCACATTTTTTCTGCAGGCACAAAATGCATCCTCCTTGTGTGCAGAAAATTGACAAAGTGGTAACAAAGTGAAATGAGTGTTTCAGCACATGCAAAGTACCCAGAATTTATTGTGAAGTCACTCATGGCACAGTGCCCCAGAATAAAATGATGACTGTGAGCAAACTTTTGCTGGTCCAATGTGTGCTGCGATTCAAGCAAATGCAATGTGATCATCTCAGCTGGATGGAAGGGTGCCCTTTGTCTGTACACTAATAGTAGCCTTGGTGAGTTGATATATATATATAGATATATATTTGTGTATTTTGTAGGTGAGTGGGGTTGACATGGACATGTACTCATGGTATTGTTCTGTATCACAGGTCACAGATACTGTTGGTGTGCACATTCAGTGCTCGATTAAAACTTTTTAGTAGAAATTTGCAATGGATAACTGTCAAGCACATAAAGGTAAATTTTTTTTTGGGGTTGGGGGCATATTTGCAGGTCTGTCTGTAATGGTTTCTTATTTTCTACTTCTTCACAGATTTCATCTGCATCCTTCTGGAGTCCAGTTGTTAATGATGGTCATGGTCATCTAATGAAACGACTTCTGAGTGTTGCATGTGCCCTAAGCTCGAGGGGGGCTGATGTTGAAGAACTTGTTTGGATAAGGCCACTTTTCAGAACAACAAAGCATCTGGAAGTTTCCTAAAAAAGAAATGAATGACTTCTTAAAACTTAATTGTTATGTGTCCCTCCCTGGTTCTCAAATCTCAATCCCTAAAGTCATGTAATATTTCAAAGCCACATTGTCAACTAACACAACCTGTGTGCAATATTTGCTGCAGTCTTTACAAAACAATGAAATGGATGAAATAAAATCTTCATACTTACCAGAATGGATTTCACATGGATATTACATCGCTTTCTCTCTATGCGGTACAGCTACAGTACCATTCCCAACAAGTTTTAGCGATGGAGCCTTTTTTGTTACCCTGTAAAGAAACAAAAGAAGTGTAGTATGTGTTTTACCATTGCGGCTCTGAAAAGCCACAGAAAACAAACATACAACTAAAGGAAGTGAAGCAGCATAACAAACATGAGTACACATACTCACTTTATGGTTTAAATATTAAAAGCTTTCTGTCTCTGGCTGATGGATGGGTGGTCTGGACAGACTCATGGTGGCAGTGGATAACATCAGTCCCAGTGGTGGTGGTGGTCCGGGGCAGACAGACTCATGGTGGCAGTGGTGGCAGTGGATAACATCAGTCCCGGTGGTGGCAGTGGTCCGGGGGCAGAGAGACTCATAGTGGCAGTGGATAACATCAGTCCGTGGTGGTGGTGGTCTGGGGGCAGACAGACTCGTGGTGGCAGTGGATAACATCAGTCCCGGTGGTGGTGGTGGTGGTCTGGGGGCAGACAGACTCATGGTGGCAGTGGATAACATCAGTCCAGGTAGTGGTGGTGGTCCGGGGGCAGACAGACTCATAGTGGCAGTGGATAACATCAGTCCTGGTGGTGGTGGTCCGGGGGTAAACAGACTGATGGTGGCAGTGGATAACATCAGTCCGGTGGTGGTCGTGGTAGTCCGGGGCAGACAGACTCATGGTGGCAGCGGATAACATCAGTCCGGTGGTGGTGGTCCGGTGGGGCAGAGAAAGTCATAGTGGCAGCGGATAACATCAGTCCCTGTGGGGTGGTCTGAGGGGTACACCACCTTTTAAAAACTTCAGTTAATACCTGCCAACATTAACCATCATCCTCATAAGAAAACTGCCCTCACAGTCATCGATGTCTGAAGTTTGACTACTGGAAAATTCTCTCTCCATTGTGTCATCATCTACATGAGTGGTGGGCCATTTCAGGCAGCCACTGCCAGTGCCACCAGGTTGCTCCATTTCCGCATCAGCAAGACCACCATGACTAGGCCGAGTACGAACACGGAGGTTGCAATCTGTGCTGGTATGTGCCTCTCATTCATTTTAATGAATGTTAGCAAACTAACATTTGCAGGAGACAGGTTTGTCCAACGATCCTTGACTATTGCACCTGCTGAGCTGAATACCCTCTCAACACTTACACTGGAGGGTGGGCATGTGAGGTACTTCAGTGCCACTGCAGTCAGCTCTGGCCATTCACTGACCTTTCCACTCCACTACAAAGAAGATCTTCAGTTATTGTCAGATGCCTGTTTTCAGACAAATATGACTCAACCATTCTCGTGCCGCACTAAGTCCAATTCTTGAAGCATCATGCTGCTCTCCGAATCATTTATTTCACAAATACCACTTGGGACAAAGCCTCCCAAAGCGGGTTGATGCAACCACTTTGGATGACAGACCACCTGGAACTGCAGTCCCCTTCCCTTGCAGGATATGCTTGATGGTCCTCTAAGTACACCTTCAGCCAGATTATGCTGCTGAGGTTTGCTGACCTTGGCATGTGACTTCTGTGCCCCATGAACCAAGCTCACCAGTTGACCACTGATATTTTTACCTGTTCAGGTCCTCCCTCCAGTACTGATGCAATTCCATGTTTGTATCGTGGGTCCAGCATTGTTGCTATGGCAAAGTTGTCACTACTCTGAATGCTCACAGCGTGACGATTCTGGTCGAATACTGTCAGCATGTGGCAGCAACATACTGCTACCACCGTCTCCGGCAACATCAAGGCTATGCTGTACATTCACCAATGTCTGCCTCAGCACCGCAGCAGTGGAATTGATTGGCTAATAGAGGCAGACTCGCCACTCACTTCCTGTGTGGTGTGTTCAAAAGGCCACAAAATTGTTATTACAGAGTCCATGAGGTGCCACTGTTCAGTCGTCACAGACATGGAGGCCCCGGAACTGTCACTGCTACTGTGCATAACAAGATATTCTGAGCTGGCTTTGTATTGTTCATACAACCTCTCTGCCATGTATAACGTGGAGTTCCTTGGGTGACAACTTCCAGCTTCAAGCGGTGCTGAGGCAGGCTGCTTTGTATCTGCAACTGCCGCAGTTGGTCACGAGCCTTTCCAGATCTTGAAAAGTGAAAGCAGATATGTTGTGCAATGGTCAGCATTTCCTTTATATCAGGGTGCTGCAGAAACTCCTGAACCACAAAGATTTAAACAGTGGGCCATGCAGGGAACACGAAAAAAAACACCATTCGTGATGCATTTCACCACATTGGATCCATTGTCACTTGCTGTGAACCCAGCTCTCAGAGACAGAGGGTTTAGCCATCTGTCAATTTCAGTCAGTACCATGTCAAACATGTTCTTACCAGTGTGTGAACAGGTCACACTGTGCATAGCAATCGTTGCATGCTGTCGAATTCAGGAAGATTGCTACTCGACAATTCACCCTACTGCTCAGATTATTCACACTATCATCACAAGCCCCGGCACCTGCACCCAGTGTGCAGTTATACCTGATATGAACTTCCCGCTGTTTGCCACTTGTCCACATATCCATACTTAAATGGATGAATGGAGAGGAGGAATGTTGAAGGGCATGTCTTACTGAGTCAGACACAGTCGGAACAACTCGGGACAGCACAGGTAGAAAAGTATGTCTTGGATGGGACTTTCCATTTTGGACAGGCTCGTGCAGCAAACCGCCAGAACCCAGAATTCTCCACAAAGGAGAAGGCAAAGATCAATTGCCAGCATTTCTGCTACAGCAGCATTGAGTTCACGTGACACTGTATGATTCGGAGGTACTTCAGCTTATTTAAAAACACTATAACGTGGGCTGACTTAAACATTTTACGTGGTGTGTTGATCACAAATGGTTGTGCTCTGTGATGAATATTTGCAGGGCATGGAGTGTGGACATTTGATGAAGACGGTTGCACAGGTGATGATGACAAACCCAGAAATGATGTTATTTTGCCAGATTTGCCAACCGGGGTTGATGTACCACTTGCACTAGACATATTGCATTCACCACCACAAAAACTGCTACTCTCACCAGCACTGGACAAAATTTCAAAGTCATTACGGTCCTCCACCTAATCATGCCTGTAGTAATCCTCTGCTCTTATTATCGCTTTTCTGCACATTTAATTTCCTACTGGGCTTAACTGTCATGGAAGGGGATAACATGCTGGCTATGGTTGCGGTGACACAGGTGAACGTCCCACTGTGGTATTAGCTGCCAGCTTGTGCTGGGTCCACAGTGCCAAGTGCCTATTCTTAAGATGCGTATGCTGTCCTCATGTGCCCAGATGGTTCCCTTTTACCTCGACTCACACGCACATGGCAAACCTGGCAGATTGCAACTGAATCATCATTTGCATCTTGAAGAAAAATCCCAAACCAGGGAGTGTGATGCTCTGCTTTTAACATGTCCATGATGATGTGGCTTATTTAAGTCTGTTATTTTAAGCACTGAAGTGGGGGCACCTGATGTTTCTGGCACTGCACACCTGGACTGCAACTGACCACCACGACTACCTATCATACTGATTACTGGGTCATCATCAACTAAAACCAGTAGATCACAAGTTTTACAGGCGGGGAATCCTGCAAACAGACTCAGACACAGCCACTTTGCATTTCTTTTCTCTGGTTCCCAACTGGGGTCAATTACATCATCATCATTTTCATCAACGTCACAGACATCCACATCTTCTGCTTGGATGCTAGCATGTGGACTGCATGTTGCAACAACAGCAACATCATCATCATCATCATCACATTCATCATCAGCATCTACACCACCATCACCTGATATTTTTCACCACACTGTGAATCACTGCATGGAAAATGCGTGACGTTAAGTGCCACGGTGGATGGAATATCACATTGTATGCTATCACTGACATGATCATCAGAATCCTCAGGTTCAGTTAATGGGATGTTACTGGAAGTATGACATCATCTACGCTGCCACTCACTTGCACTGCTTCACACTCAGTATTTTTAGAAATGGTACACTAGTCGAATTAGAACTTGACGCAACAATACTAATACTACCTCCACCACCACTAACACCAGTAACACTAACACCACCATCTGTGAAAACATCACCGCCTCCAACTATGGTGAAGCTACTGATTGGGCTGTAAAAACCATTGCAGGAAATACCTTTCTCCATCAGCAATGCACTCTGCGTCTGCATACTACTACCACGCCCACAGACCATCTTACTGCCAACATTGCCATGGCGAGAAACAGCTTTGCTTGCACATCTCTTTGCAGGCATTTTGGGGACTGACCACAAATATTATAATCAAATTCCAGATTTTGATCGTTCACTCTCTGATTGGAGGGGGCTGGCTGGATGTGAAGCCAAATAAACAACTGTGGCTTCAGCAACAGATAAGAGACTACTCTGAGACTGTCACAGAATTAAAACAACTTCAGTAACCAGTGGTGCTGATGAGGTCACAAAACAATCCAATCTGGTAAAAATACCTTTTGAACATGGGGGTGGGGGGCACTGAATACAGACAGTGCTGATTTTCTGGCACTACAAGCAGCAAAACTAAGAACAGATACCACGATCGCGAGTACAAAATCAGGCAGCTGCAGTGGGTAGCAGGTTCACACTGCTGCACTTGCAATTACACTAGTCTGTGGCACAATAAAAGGTGTATTATTTGATGCATGCAACACTGCACACACACACACACAGAACAGTTTGTGTACAATGCTGAATGAAGAATGCATGCAAATGCAAAGTTCAGTACTATGCCACGTTATGTATTGTAAATGTGTAATTTAAACAACCTGAACTTATGAACTGCTGCACCACAGCCACACAACAAACAGCAAGAACATTTCTTCTATTACTGACAATATTACCGTGTGTACATTAACACAGTCAGTTATATGACAAAAATATAACCAAAAACAAAGAAATCACTATTTCTCCAACTTAAATCTACCAACACCACAGATACTCCCTCCCCAAAGCACACTTTCACTGTCTTTCACCACATACACTCAATGTTGTAAATTAACATTCAAAATCCACACAAAAGAAAAATGCTCGATGATGTGAGCACAGGAAGGTTTCTACAATCGATGAACTAAAGTTGGATCCCCCAAAAAGCAAAATGTTTTTGAACAGCTTTTACAAGATTCCTATCACAGACAGCTATCAGAGCACACTGTCTCCTGCTCCTTCCTACTCATACTACCCCGAACCGAGGCTGTGCAGATCAATATAGAGCCCATGTGACCTGAAATCCCATGAATCACTGCAAAATTCACTTTGGAGCTCAGAAACAAGGCACAGTGAGCAGTGCAATGCCCACAATGCACTTCACCTTAAAATTGGCAGAGTAGTGGCCTGGGAAGCAGAGTAACACAAAGTCATTGTTTCTAATGGACTTCACATTCCACATTATAATGTAAGTACTCCGCTTCGCATTCTGGAGCACTCCGTGAATCTGCCTTGGCTCCACAAATCGCTAGCGAATGATTGAGCCCTTCGCTCACCACTAGTTCTGGTGCAGGTGCCACACAGCTGCCTATGAGCACTGTGCCCCTGCACCTCGCCATGTGCAGTGTTGGCGATATCAGTGGCGTCTAGGCAGGGTGCTGCGGTGCATGCACCTGCACCATTGGACCTTGAAAACACTGGCCATTGGCATACGGTGGCTGTTCATGGCCAGGTCCGCCCATGCTGCAGCCTGCCATGGTACAACCACCACCACCATGAATGCACCAGAATGGGCTGTCCCATCCCCGCTCATCAGTGATGCCACCGTGAAGCTTCATCCATTAAAGACATGGAGGGCTACCTCAGCTTCCTGCTTGCCACTGTGGAGTACCAGCGGCCCTCTGTGTGGAGATCCATAGCCACAGGACTGTGATGATCCAGGGCATGAGTCTGCGGCCACGTGGGGTGCACAGATGCTGACAGAGACACGCCTCGGTGTGGGTGGGCATGACCACAGCACTACAGCAGATAGCAGCCACTGCAGAGCCATGGCTGCCTCTGTTGCATGCCGTGGACATCAGTGTCCAGCTGGACACCCAGGAACACATCCTGCACACCCTGGTGGTGATGCCAGGTGGACCCCATGCTGCTGGCACCATCACCACTCACCTCCATGCCTGACATCCATGGCATGGATGCTGGACATGGGACAGCAACACCACTGAGCACACGTTCATGATCTTGGTGCAGCACCTCTGCCGGGTCAGTGAATACCCCCTGTGGCCAGTGGAGGCACATATGTAACCACCAGTCATGGCAGAGGCCAACCATGTGTCTGTGGTGGCCAGGGTGCCACCCTGTGATGCCTGGGTCCCTGGTCCTGTGGTGGAGGCATGTCACACCAGTGTGTACTGCACACCCTGCCGATGGTGCCTGGGGCAGTGTGTGTGGTAGGCACCCATCCCAATCCAGTTGTGGCACCACCTGTGCTACCCATGTAGTTCCACCTGTGTGATTGTGTACCACTGTTGTGCCATGTGTCATGGGCATGATGAGTGCGTTCCTGTGTCTGCCGTGCCATGCACAGGCCACAGTGTACACTGACCCATGACATTCCTGCCATGGCCCGGTGGTATGGTTGCATTGCATGACCATTGCGTGTGTGTGTGTGTGTGTGTGTGTGTGTGTGTGTGTGTGTGTGTGTGTGTGTCACTGTCTGTGTACTGTCCAGTGTCCACTGTGCCAACGACATCCCTTCGTCCACGACATAATGCACATCCTGCATATGTACCTACTTACCTCCAGTTTCTGAAGTTCTTCTCCACCAGATGACGGGCGGTGGTCATGGGCCTCTGCCACCGTCGCTGACCCCCTGTCACGTTGCTACTGGGCCATGTCCTTGTGGTGCTACTACAGACCCCCACCTCCTCCTCCTCCTTGGAACTGTGGCCCTCATTGGCCTTGATAGGTATTCCACGGTCTAGGGCCATGTTGTGTAGCATACAACTGGCCAGGAATATGCCAGGCCTTCTCAGAGCTATACTGTAGGGCACCTTCTGACCTACACAGACACCAGAACTGCATCTTCAGCATGCCAAAGACATGCTCTATGATGATGCGTGTAGCGATGTGTGTCTCATTGTACTGTTCCTCCGCCTCTGTTCGGGTTGTCAGAAGGTGTGAGAGCCAGGGCCTCAGTGGGTACACCGTCATCTGTGGGTGGAAATGTGTCTCCATTAGTACATTGTATGTATGTGTGGTATGCACCCTGTCATTGCTTCTGTCCTCAGTGGTGTGTGCACCAGTCCTGCTCCACTATCAGTGTTCCCTTCCTGCAGTCATGCATCCCTGCACTGGTTGGGTTGCATACCCCATTGACTGTGGTGTCCGTGTCAGTGCCACACTGGCACCGACCTGTCATTGCCTCACGTGTGATGCGCACTGACTGTGTGCCACCCTGTGCTTGCCTGTGTCTGCCTTGCACTCATGCGCTGTCCCATGGCCCATGTGTGTGCATTGCAACATGCCTGTTGCACGCCGCTTACTCCTAGTATCCTGCCATTGGTGCCCTCTTGTGCTGTTGTGTCCATGTCACATGCACCTATGAGATGGCCACTCAGTATGTTCCCTGTCTTGAACCTCCTGCAGAGGGCCAATTGATGCCAGATGAATGCATCATGTGTGCTCCCAGGGTGTGTGGCACAGACATTGCCGATTCACCCAGTGGCATTCACACACCTGGCCATTCTGAGGTGGTAGCCCTTCTGGTTGATGTATACTATGGTGTTCTCGCCAGGTGGTGGGCAGATTGCCACATGGGTGCAGTCAATGGCCCCTATGATGCCTGGCATGCGTGCCACCCTGTAGAACCCTGCATGGCTTCTGTCTTCCCTGCCTGCATGCTGGGGAAATGGATGAATTCAAAGCATGCGGTAGCAGTGCGGTGGGGAACTGTGTGAGGAGCAAGGAGGTGGAGGCCTGTGAAATGCCAGTGGTGCCCTCTGTAGGCCTCTGAAAGGTACCCATGGTGAGGAGGCACATGTCCATTGTCACCTTGGTCTCTACCAAGATGGCATGACCTCGTGCACAGATCACAGAGCTGCCTCAGAATGGCCCTGTTCAGGTGGTATCGGCCTACTGTCTCCACATCTGTCAGCTGCTCAAATGACAGCCTGGTATGATACCGCTGTGGGGCAGGCCAACTACAGTGCCTTCTGCCTCCCTGTCTCCTCATTCTCAGTACCACAACCATGGTGACTGGTGCTGGGTCCATAATGTTCTTTGGTATCCCTGGCTCTGTGGCTGTCTGTGTCACTCTCTCACTCTCTCGCTGTGTGTCGCACTGTCTCCTCACTCTCCCCTCTCTCTGACAGTGCCAAGTGTTGCTGTTCTGTCAACAACCTGCAGGTGGATTGGAGTTAAGTCTGCTTCTTTTATACTTATCTTTTATGGTGCATTTGTGCTGGATTTGCTCTGTAGTTGCACTGTGTGTTTGCACTGTGAATCACGTTCGCTGTGTATGCATGGGTACACCCTGTTTATTCACCACATGTCATGGTGCACCTGTGGTGCTCCTTCTTTGGCACAGGGCATCTCAGTTGCACTGGCACATTCACCCTGTGTGTGAATCACTCAGCGGACATTTTCACTTTGCGCCGCACATCTCAGTCGCGTTCAGCGATATCTTTTGTGATTCCTGCCCCACGCCTTTTCCATAAGTAACTCAGTAATCAGTCCACTCGGTGCTGTTTCATTAGAATTTAGTTGTTGATCATTATCATTAAAGAAGAATGATTTTTAAAATTAACTTTCATGTAGCTCTGTTTAGTTCTATGTCTAATTCTACAATTTTATCTTCAAATTGTAGATTTCTACACATTGATTACATTTAAAACTTTCAAAATCAAAGTTTGGCAGTAAACTAAACTTCTTACAAAGGATACATGCCACACTTATCTCACCTGAGTAAAAGTAACTATTGCGTTATCTGTAGCCACTTTTTAGCTAAATAAAATGTATAGTCTTATGAAAATCAAGTTCAATTATCCCCACAATTTAAAATCTGCCTGCAACAGTAACTAATAGCTTATTTATGCCTCTGATTCAGTCGAACCCAGTTTATAACTGTATGGACCTCAGGGTGTCATGGCCACACTATAAGTCTGCTTGCATTAAAATATACACCAATGCACACAATGTATAGCCTTGACTGGGAGTGCTAGACACAGAAGGACACTAAGGCTAACTTACCAATCTAGTATCAGACTGTTCCGGTGCGGTTATTCTCATTGGACCCACTGGACACGCTGAACACGTGCACTACCACGCGTGTCTCTGCATGAATCTTTGTGCGGCCTCGCCTGCAGGCTCACCCCACTCACTGTGCGGCAGCTTTGCAGTGTTCTTAGGGCTTGAAATGAGGTCCATTATCATGTGACTTCAAGGCCAGTGCTCTCCACAAATAATGTTTAAAACCTTCATAAACACAAAAGAGCTATAAACACTGCCTTCAGCTAGGCAGCCCATTTAACACTAGTTTAGTGTATGACAGCAGCTTAAATGACCAAGTGCCCTCAGCATGTTCCTTAGGTGTTTCCAGTAGTCCATGCTTTGCAGTGAACTACAACTCCCACCTGCCTTCTGTGTGGTATCCTTGGCAATGCCAAACACATAGCGCACACAACGTTGGAGCAACTATCTATTGCTCAGGCACAAGTGTGCAGAATGTATACAAGTAGTAAAAGTTATAAAGTGACAGTGTGCTTAGATAACACATACAGCAACTCTGCCTAACCTGCAGGCTGAATCTGAAGCCCTGCTTACTATGGGGCAACTTTTACAGTGTTCGTTTCATCATTTTGAAATCACGTCCTTTTAATTGAAGGTGGCCTCTCACTTCCTTGTTCATTTGCTTGAATTTCTGATTTAGCTCAGATATTAAATATAGATCTTGCATGAACTTATGTAGGCATTAATACCTGACAGAGTGGGCAATATTGGGCAGTACCAGACTGCCCAGGGGCATAATGAAGCTCGCCATACAGGCGGAGGGCCTTATTACCCGGAAGATCTGGTATTGCCAATACTGCCACTAGGAAGTATTATTGTATAGAAAATGGGCACTGTGGAAGTTTTATGTTGGATTTAAAACAGTTAAGAAAAAGATTTAAAACATATATTATAAATGAAATTTAAATGTTTGTCTCATAAAGTAGTAAGTTTTTCTGTGGTGTGCCATCTTTTGTCATCCCCTGAGCCATTCTCTTGTACTTATCACCCCACCACCACCACCTGCAGACAAAGACATGGAGTTTGTAGTAAATGTCTCCTCAGCGCTGTCTTGACACCATTTTATGTTTAAATTAGGAATAATCTGCCCTTGCTGCAATCATTTTCCTAAGGAAGATATAGCAGTTACTTTGTGGGTGCATAATGACATCACACCTGGAAGTATGCAGGAAGGTGAAAAGACATCAGAACGATAAATTAATTGTTTGTTTTTATTTATTTTTTATATGGAGTGGTGGCTTTGCGGATTGGCATTCTCTTTTGTGCCACCTGTTCACTTCTGTTTCAATTGGTTGGGAGGCGGTCGGAGGCGAATGTGTGTGGGATTGAGAGGCGGCGAGAAATGAAAAGCAGTGTCACCAATGAGCTCAGAGTCGGAGACTGGAAAGTACTTTGGAGCTGTAAGCCACTGCGTGGGTAGAGAGGAGCTGTTTAATTGTAATATTAAAAGAAGTGATTCAGGGCTGTTCTTTCTTTGTGTGCTATGTTGAGTTGCTTGCCGAGTCACGAGACAGATTGGAGGTGGGCAGGCCAGCAGCTGGGTAACTTGCTCGTTACTTGATGGGGAAAAATTATGTTTCTTAACATAGAATTTTTAAAAATGTTTTTATTCAGTTGATCAGTAATGTTACAAAGTATGTGCAGGGGAATACTATATAGCATAGCTGTATTGAATCTGTGGTGGTGGCGGGGACCTAGTCACTCACTAAGTAATGTGAAAAATGGTGGCAGTTTGAAATTTTGTGCCCAGTGCTTCAGCCAATGAGGAAGCAGTGTGGGCACAAGGATACTAGCTGGGCATGAGGCAGGTTTGGTCTGGGACTTTTTTATTTGTTGGGCATCTGTTGAAAGTTAATGTACCCCTGTTGAATGGGTACCAGCCAATCAGATGCCTCAAATAAAAGCCCATTTTCTAAATTATGTTGATCAATCCTCTCTCAGGCATCTCTGTTCTAATGTCATTACATTAAGTTCACTTTGTTCATACTGAGTATGTTTTATCTTTTATATTGTGTACAGTTTAGCCTTACCTGCTCTGCTTTGTACACTTTCTATTCGGTTTATGGCTTTCCTTTTACAGGGCACCATGCAGGTGTTGCAAAATGCAAATGTGAGCAAATGTGAACCCTATAGAGTGAAAAGAAGACTGTTGTGTCACTAGAATTAATATGTCTTTTCATTGCCTGTAACACTCTTAGCTCTGCTAACAGCTTTCATAGTTCGGTTTGCTCTGTGTATCAGTGATTGTTATTCCAAGGTCGCGTTCATCAGTGGTAGTTGATAATGCAGTGCCACAGATAAAACAGGTGTTATTATTGTTCTTTTCTCCAGATGCCTCACTTCACACTTATTTATACTAAACTGCATTCCTCATTGGGATGCCTAAGCTCTAAGTCTGTCTAGGTGATCTTGCATTAATTTACATCATTCTCTGATGCACAGTGTCTGCCAAGTTTAGTATCGTCAGCAGCACAAGGGGTTTGCAGCAAGTAGAAAGGGCACAAAGGGCTCCTAGTGCCACACCTTGTGCCAGTCCCAATTTTGGAAGGGACCTAACACCACTGGGGGCTGCCTGTGCCAGCTGGGTTTGTGCCATCCTTGTGACAGCTGCAACAGTGCACTATGTCGAAGGTGGCTAGCACCACAGTGGGGCTGCAGCATCCTTAATTTAGAAGCTTGAAAGCCCCACCATGGCGCAACTCAAGGCTGTGGTTGGACCAGCTAAGTTCTTGTCTACCTGATTTTGTGGCTAATGTCGGACGTGTGTGGTGGGCACCTTACAGCTGGCATGGGGCACTGACCAGATAGCTGTGAGAGTGCCTTACAAAGTGCACAGTAACCCAGACTATGTGGTGCCCCATCGGAGGGTCTGTAAGCCTGATGTGGGCACACCTGCCCCATGCCACTATTCACTCTAGCACTGCTATCTGAGAACAAAACACCCGTTAGGGCACCTCCACAGATCCCTGGTCAGTGTCGTGCAACAGTTTCAGGATGCACCCCATCCACTGTACTGCTGCTCTGTTGCCAGCTCTGCATTGGGCAGGGGGCATAATAGAACCCTCTGTCATATCCCTCTAGTGCACCACCTGTTTGCTGCAGCACCCCACCTTTGGCAAATCTGGTGACTTTGCACAGGGACCCATGTTGTTTACAAATCCGGTGCAGGATCCCTGGTGCACCCAGAGGTTGCTGCAGGCAGGGGTTCGCACAACTTGTGCCAATCTACAGATGCTCGAAAATTGTGCCCCATGTATTAAAATCACTGGTAAAGTCTGTGATGAAAATACTAAAGAGAATGGCATTAATACTGACTTCCACAGCACTGCACTGGATACTTCCCGTTACCTGATTTGTATCCATGTATGATTACACATTGGTTCTAACTGTAAGACAATCTGATGCCCATTTAATTAATTTGTTATAAAGGACTCTTTCATCAACATTGTCTCTGATTTTTCCTAAAGACTAAAATGTGGTTAAATTTGTTTTAGTATTTTAGGAAGAGTGGGAGGTTTGAGAGGGTATTATTTAGTGTGGGAGGGATTGGTTGGGTGTATGTGTGTTTACTTTTTCTTTCTAGTAAGGTGGTGTGAGTTTGATGTGTATAGAATGTAATGACCCAGTAGGCTTGGAGCTGTCCTTATTAATTTTGGGATAGTCGGGTAGTTACAATAGTTGATTTAAGATCTCTGGTAAGTACTAAGGGATGTGCGAAACCTTAGACCTGTCTGCATTAGTAATGCTGCATCCCAGCTACATTACTTCTGCCCTTTGCTGACCTACCAATTTCAGCTACTGCAGTGAGGTGCTGCAGGGAGCTCAACATCACTATAAAGCATGTAAGTCGGCAGTGGCAGGCTACAGCGGGATTAATGGAGGTAAAGAACGTTGGGATAGTCAGGAGCAGGAGATGCCTGGGGTTAGACAGAGCCTAAAGAGAGGCCACATGTTTGGTCTCCGTTCCCAGGGTTCTCACCAGACCAAATGGGTGAGGTAACCAGGAGCCTGCAGCATCTACTAGTCCCCTACAGGCTGTGTTATGCAATGCTAGATTGATGAGGAACAAGACTGCAATTATAGTGGACTTGATTTCCTTGGTCAACTGGCATGCAATACGGAGATCTGGTTGGGTGATGACGCCTGGTGAGTTTTAGGGTGGCCGTCCCTCTGAGTATTCCATGGTGCACTACCCAGGGAGGAACAGAGGGTGGGATGTGGCCAACTGCTTTAGATCCAGCTTGGGCTTCATGATGCACCCGTGGGGAACCAGGTCCTTTGAATGTGTGGCAGTGCATGGGGTTCCATGTGCAGGTTGCAGGATTCTCATAATTTACTGCCCTCCGGGGTCAGGAGGAGAATTCCTGCTGTAGATTGCAGACTTCATCATCAACAGGGTGTTGGAGTCCCCAGACAGAAAGGCAAGGCAAATTGTATTTATATAGCAGTCTATTCAGGGATCAGAGCACTGAACAAACATAACAAAAGAACCAATTGCACAAAATATCCCCAGCAGCTAAAATCACAATATCAGAGAAAATGTTCGCTTTTTCAAATAGGTATTTCTTTAAGGAGGTTTAAAGGCCTCCACTGTGCTAGCTACTCAAATATGTGGTGGAAGAGTTCCAGAGCAAAGGCAGCCATACCACATGGTACGATCAGCAGACCAGCCTCAGTGGAGAGTAGGGGTGGATAGGAGAGTACAGAACCAGGAGCTCTTTTAGGTAGACAGGTCCCAAACCACATAAAGACTTGTATGTTAACAAGCCTATGTTGAAGGTGGTGTATGCAGTCATAGGCAGCCAGTACAGTGTGCACAGGACAGGGAGACAGTATCCCTCATACAGGTGCCCATCATCATCCTGGTAGCGGCATTCTGCACTAGTTGCAGTCGACACATCAAACCTCAGACAGCCCCAAGTATAGAGTGTTACAGCAATCGAGTTTGCTAGTAACAAAGGCATGGATGACCATAGCCAGTTCAGCAGGCATCAAGAACAGATGGATACTAGTGATATTCTGGAGATGGAAAACAAGAGCTCTGATGACCGATGACACCTGTTGTTGAGGGGAGACGGTTGTCAAGAAGAAGCCCAATATCCTTGACTGAACAAATCATGGACAGAGGGCACCAATCAACTACTAAGGGGTTATTTATCCATCAGTGAAAATGCTCCCTTGACCAGGCTTGATCACCATAACCTCTGCCTTGCCAGGGTTGAGACATAGCCAAGTTGCTGACATCCAGTCCTTAATGTCAGCTAAACACAGCTCAGCATATCTGAGGCAGAAAGGTCACCTGGGGCAGAGGACAGGTACAACTAAATATCATCTGCATAGCAGAAACCCCAGATTGTACCACCTAATGATCTCTCCAGTGGCAGTATATACATATCAAACAACAAGGGAGCCAAGATGGAGCCTGGCGGAACACCACAAGACAGTGTGAACTGTCCACAGGAAAAATTCCCAAGGACTACATGCTGCGATCTTCCCGTTAAATATGAGCTAAACCAGTGCAAAACTGAACCAGTAATGCCCACATAGTTCTGAAGATGATCCAATAGCACACTGTGATCAACTGTGTCAAACACTGAAGACACATCCAAGAGCATCAAGATGGTATAGTGCCCTCGATCTCTTGCCATGAAGAGATCATGTGCCACCCAGACCAAAGCTGACTCAGTGCTGTGCTGGGGCTGATAGACCAACTGGAGAGCTTCATAGATAGTCTCCAGATGCTCCACCACAGGTCAACCACCACCTTCTCAATAACCTTCCCCAAAAAGAAGATTAGAGATAGGCATATAGTTCAGAGAGAACATCAGGGTCCAGAGTTGACTTCTTAAGGAGGGTCTCACTACAGCCTCCTTTAGAGTCACAGGAAAGACACCCTCACTTAAGACCCATTAACAATCTCAATGAACTCTGGAGCCGGAAATCCAAGCAGCTAATAACAAACCACACTGGACTGGGATGCAGGAGAACTGAGATGCACCAGAGCAACATCAAAAATGCACCACTGAGTGATATTGAGACAGCAGATATGTGTCACACAAATCCGGATGTGCTGCAACGCAGTTATAATGTATCTGGCGCATCTGGAGGGGTGTTCCCTGAATATGATGTGCGTCTCTATATTCAGCCTAAATGGGCGGGACATCTGTTGTGCATCCCCAAAAATATTCTTAAAGTGGGCCTAAGTGCAAGCCACCCACAGGAAGCCAGCAGAGCAGCAGCAGCAGAGGAAAGGATGGGCAGCTTTTCTCATGGTGGAGGTAATGAGGGGTGTGAGAGGCGGGTGCAATATAACGTGGCCTTGGAAGGTCCACAGGTGGTATGCCTAACAGAGATGGTACCGTGCCCATGTCACCTATCAACACTGACTGACACAGATTGTGGGCCAATATGGACCTAGCAGGGATGTTCTGAGACAGCTCTGTGAGCTGCGCCATGATGACCTGCAGGCACCCACAAAACAAAGTCAGGCCATGTCAGTGGAGACAAAATTGATTGCAGCAATGTGCTTGCTCATCGCGGGCACCTTCCAGATACCAGGGGTTGGCACCATTAGTATTTCACAGTCTGCCTAGTCCCATCTCCTCACAGTTCCTCAACATTCTGCTGCCACATGCTTTGAAGTTCATCAATTCCCTAGCATACAGGCAGATCTGCAAAGCCATGCAGCAATTCCACAGGGTGGCACATATGCCAGGTATGATAGGGGCCATTGACTGCACCCATGTGGCTATCAGGGCACCACCAGGCCCAGACAGTGTGACATATGTCAACCGGAAGGGCTATCATTTCCTCATCTCCCAGGTGGTGTGCAATACCATGGGGCACATCACCAATGTCTACGCCACCACCCTGGGAGTACACATGACACCTTAATTTGGCACCAGTCAGCCTTGTGCCACAGGTTTATGGTGGGAACATCCCACCGGCCACTTAGTGGGTGAGTTGGGAAGGATCCATGCCCACACCACATACTTTGTGGCACAGTGCACAACAGGTGGTAGTGCAGGGAGTGGGGGATGGGGAAGGGTGACATGGACAGTCAATGGCAAACAGCCATGGTGAACCATGGAACCTGGGGACCTGCAGACTGGGACACACATACAGAGACAGTGGTGTGTAGGCCACAGGGCAGGCAGGACAGGGTGCAGCACATAAGCCTCGTGTGGCAGTGCAATAAGGAACAGATTCCTCAGCCACCACCATAGTCCAGGATATGGACAAGCACAATGGCTGCACAGGACAGTGGCATGGTGCCTACACAGGCAGGGATCGGGCCCACAGGCCAGGCCATAAGCAGGACAAAATGTGGGGCCCTGCAATGGCAGTACAGGGCTGCGCATGTGGGAGGTGGAACAGCAACCAGGTGGACAGGCAGTGGCAGCATAGAGCAGGAGGAGTGGCAGCTGTTACAGATCATGCCCTCACCTGAGTGAAACTAACACATGTCTCTGCTCCTCCAGGTGACAGTGCATACTCCCTCTGACCATGGCTGCTCACCCCTATATGATGGCCCAGCAACAAGGCCGTGGAATGGTACAATGAGGCATACACTGCAACACACAGCATCATTGAGTGTGTGTTTGGCATTCTTAAAATGCATTTCAGATGCCTTGACAGGTCGGTGGTACCTTACAATACAGCCCGAAAAAGCCTGTGGCATATTCCTGGCCTGTTGTATCACGACACATCATGGCCATAGACCATGGAATACCTGTCCAGGCACAGGAGGGCGACATGGTAGGGTGGGCATCCAACCCTGAAGAAGAGATGCTCAGTTTCCCCAAGGGCTCAGTGACCAGTAACCCAGGAGCACCCAGCTGGGCAGCAAATCATACACACACACACACACACACAGGCAGACATTAAACAGCAGCTGCAGGATGCACTGCAGAGTGCACAACAATGCACAGGCATCACTACAGTGCCACCAAGGACAGGGGTGGACACAGTCACTGCTGATACTGGCATGGATCAGAGGGTATCTGCCAGCACACATGCATGGCAGACACAGTGCTACACACATCACGCCCATGCTACACAGCACAACACCATTGCCCCACATGCCCAGTACAACACAAAGACAGCACAGGCAGGCATGACACCAGGGTGCGCGTGTGCCACAGCACATGGCCGGGCCACTACCAGCCTGGTGTGTGGTCAGCAATGACAGCAGGGTACTGGGACTGCCAACCACACCCAGCAAGACTCCACATGAGCCAGTGTGGCCGCCGTGGCCACATAGGCAGCCACACTGGCTGGCAGGATGTCACAGGCAGGTCACCAGCCACAGAGAGTGAAGACTCCACCCAGTAGGTGTTGACATCAGAGACTGTGACCGGGTGCTCATGGGTATAGCAGTCCCAAGTCAGATTGTTCCAAGGGTGTTGATGATTACATTGGCGGGGCAGAATCTGCAGAGATGGGGTCACCTGATGCTGTGCCCTGGGTGTGCTGGTGGTACTGCGTGTAGTGCGGCAGGAACCTCTGTGGCCACAAGACACCAGGGATGCAAAGCCCCATAGTGACCTGAGCAATCCCATCCAGCACAGTGGTCGTGGCCACCTGCAGTTAGCGTAACTCACCAAGCAGCTGTGCATGTCTTATGGCAATGTGGTCTTCTATGTGCCGCACCTGCACTGCAGTCAGCGAACTCCTCCCTGTGTGATGTCTGGCCCGTCATGGTGTCCGCAGGAGCATGGTGTGCTTATAAAGCCTGTCAGCAGGTGATGTGTTGGGGGCTGCGGGCTGGGGCCAACAGCAGGGGAGTTCCAGCCTGCTGTGCCACATCCTTCATCCTGCAGCACTGCACAGGAGGCCACTGTTCGGTGGAGAATGTGCATGGGCATGCATGGCAGGACCTGGGGTGGGCTGGACAATGTTCCCCATCGGCCATTGCTGCACCACAGCACCCTGCTGGACATTATTGGTGGTCCCAGGCCCCACAGCAGCACCACATCCCTGTCCACCCTAGCTATTGAATTAGCTGGTGGAGGGTGCACACTGGAGAGGTACATGTGTGGGCACAGGACCACCCATACAGCCTGTAGCTGCCCATGTGTGTACTGATCCAGTGGGTGGGTAGGTGCCACCTGTGTGTCCTCTATTTGTGTGGCATCATCAAAAACATCATCATCCTCCTCCTTGGCCAGTGCAAGCATGGTGATGTCATCCTCCAAAGTAGACCAGACAAGGGGTCATCATCAGCCAACCCTAGTAGGTGCACCAGCATACGTGCTGCACCACAGTCCTCATCACTGGCCATGGCTCCAGAGGACTTTGAAGACATGGCATTATCCTCTGCTGATGCCACGGGAGGGTACCAGCTGGTGATGCGCCCTGTGGCATGATGGAGCTGAAAGGAAGAAGAAACACATGGTGAGTGACACATGGCTATAATGCAGGTGGACAGCTAGACATGGGTGTGTGTGCGTGTGAACCACAGGTATGCCTGTGCCACCACACAGGCCTGGGACTGCCATTGTGGCCTGTGCAGCACAAATGCATATGCGTTGTGAGACATGCATGTGTGCAGGGTGCACACTCATTGCAGCATGTGGCACAGTACCATAATGGACTGGCTGCAGCCAGGCTAATACCCCTTTGCCCCACCACAGACACTGACACCCTACTGTGGAATACCTGATCACTGTAGCTGAATGGTGCATGGGCCCACTGTGGAAGGCTATGCAGCACCACACATGACATGGAGGCCCCGTGGGCATGTATATCCACCTGGAACCTCTGTTGTTGGGTCACTCCACCCTGGGTCCTGCAGCACACCACTGGTTATGCACAATGGCATACAGGGCAGCATCTGGGCCTCAATATGGCTGTGCAGGCAGACCTGCACAGTGCAGTCTGGACACAGCCCTGGCCCCTGTGTGGCATGCCAGGCACACCGGTGGTTGGCACACACAGCCCCAACAGGGGTGACACATGCATATTCACTGTCCTGCGACTGGCTTCCCCAGTCTGGAAGCTTACCCCAGGGCACCCACAATAGATACCCAGCTCATGGAGGCAACAATAATCTCCTCAGTGGGTGTGAGAGTTAGTGCTGTGAAGGGCCACCACCAGTCTGCCCCAGTGAGGCCCGATATGGCAGCGACCTTCTCCCTGGCCCTCAGCTTGTCACTGGTCATGTGCTTGATGCACTCCTGGGCATCTGATCATACCTCCCATGGGTGTTGACATACTGCCACCTCCTTGTTGCCCTTTACCCTCTCCTGCCAGTTGCCTGACTTGCCTGACAGCAGTGCCTCCCTCTGGAGTATGCCTCCACCAGGGCACGTTGCTCATCCTTTATAAAATTGGTCCTTCGCCTGAGACTGCCCCTCCTCACTATCAGACATCCTGTGGCCTGTGGACAGGAATGGGACAGGCATGAGCACATGTCCAGCATGCTCTGGAGTTGAGCAAAGTCCCACAGAATACAGCACTAAAGAGGCTGTAGCATAAGGAATGGAACACACCCACCTTCCAGGCTGGAGTTCCTGTAGGTACCTGAGGTCTGCTGTGGCGCTTTCAATTCCATCTCATGCAAATGGGTGTGGAGCAGCCAGTAATGAGATGCTAATCAGTTGACTTAGGCCTGGATTGGCTAATGAAGTGATTAACATATCCTGGCTGAATATTGAAATTTGTTCCTGGCCCATCTAAATACGGGCCATGCATCTGTAATGCACTGAACATCTGCGCATGGTGCACTTCCACACATGTACAATGTGCAGTCCCATATTTGACACGCAGTGAGCATTTCTAGCATTACCTGCCATATGTTGCACATTTTCCTGTGCTGCCCTTTGGCCTCTAAGGTGCATGACTGCAGACATGCACAATGTGGTTGGCTACCTGTTTGGCACTGTCAAGTGTCGTGCATCTCCTGTGCTGTGCCATTGCTCACAATGGCACATGTTTGTACACATGCGCCATGTGGTTGGCTGCAAGTGTGGCATTATCCACCCTCAACAAGATGGCACCTACATGCGGACATGCATGTGTGGGTCACTGGGTCATAACCCCATTCTCCCACCTGGCCATTCGCTACTGCACATGTGCAGTACTGCACTATTGGTGCCAATGGTGCATCCCTACTGCGCATGTGAGTCACGCAGCAGACTGCATAGTAGGCCTATCTTGCAACAGGTGTGGCTTGGCCACAGGTTGTGCAGACTGCCACACTGACACACAGCACTGTCAGCAGCCTGGTGATCACAGCAATGGCATGTGCATCTAGTGCTGGCCCAGGACACTTAGTTGGAGTGATGTTGAGCTGGCCAATCTGGTGGCACTAGTAGCCCCTGGAGGGCAATTTTTCAGTGGGGAGGAGCTCCAGGAAGCACAGGTCCAGGTATGGGTGCAGCTCAAATGCTGGACTGGCATCCCCAGGACTGGTGAGCAGTGCCACCACAGGTACGGAGACCTCAGGACGGCGGAATCCTGATGGGATCAAGAGGCTCCAGAACCAGGCCCACACAGGGGTGGTGCCATGCCAAGGTATGTATGTGCTGTGTGCATGCATTCTTTGCCTGTTCTTTGGGGTTTCTGAGTGTGCAACAGGTATGTGTGTCCCTGCCCACATGGTCGCCATGGCCCTTGTTGCAGGGCCTTGTCAAGGTTCCATGCATGCCATGGATTGCCCTGTGTGAACAGGTGGTCCACTGTGCTGTTTCCATGGCACTGTGTCATCACATTGTCAGTTGCCCTCAGCCAGGCACATGTCATGCTGCACCGTGCTGTGTCGTGTCATTGTTTGGGAGGGAGGGAGTATATGTTCCTGAATGCTGCTCACAGTGCTGTTCCATTGTGTTTTCCTTGTAGGTTGGAAGGAGCATGAGCAGGCACAGGAAGGAGCTAACAGATGGTCTGGGACAACCAGAGGTGGCGCGCGGAGTGCGTGACTGACTTCGTTCTTCAGGCAAGTGCACTGCAAGTGCTGCCTCTCTGTGTATATGGGGTATGGGGGTTGCATTGCCCACAGTGGGCTGTGCCTGATTCCTGTACATTTCCATGTGGTGGCAGTCACACACATGGATCGTAGTGTCGACAGCGTGTGGTGGTCGCTGTGCCCATGGATTCTCCCCAGTTGCCATGTCTAGTCATGGCTGTGGGCGCACACTGGTGTTCACATGGGGTTGCCTCAGGGCCTGCATGATTGGGGCACACAGGAGGCTGGTTGTCATGCCGTGGGTGACATGTACACATGTCCCTTGGTGACAACCTCTGACTGTTCACTGTGCCACTTCCCATTTACTGTGTGACTCTGTGTCACAGCATGTTGCCGTGTGTGCTGTGCATGGTGGGTTGACAATCCTCTGCATGGGACTGGCCAGTATCAGGCATGCACACCCAGCCCATCGGGGGTCTGTGATTGTGTGGGCTGTGCACTAAGTACATGTTCTCTGTTTCCCGACATAGGTCATCCTGTTGCTTCAATCAGGAGGAGGCCGAAGATGATGGTGGGTGGCAGGATGGTCACTGAGAATTGATTCCTAAGGCCACATTCCAGAGGCAGGGAGCCCAGGAGCTGAGACAGCTGAGGGAACTGCTGCAGGACCAGGTGGCCCATGGCTAGGGGCACTAGATCTCTGTCCTTCTGGACTGTCCCCTTTGTATGTAGCACCATAGCCGCATCGCCACACCCCTGTTCCCCATTGTATGTACTTCTATCCCTGTAGTCTCTGTTTCCTTCCACTGAGCCCCACAGCCATTATAGTGTGACTAGTTTAATATAGTCTGGTAGTTCTTGTTTATTGTTCTTCATGTTGTTTTTGTATCTTTTCTGCTATTCCTTGTTATTAAATTTTTTTCTGATAACTGCATGTGTGTGTGGTCCTCAGTGAACAGTTGTTCCATCACTTGTGTTGCATGGTTGAATGAGTGCCCTTGCATACCACTGCCCATTTGTGTCTGTGCCTTGGCACAAATGTATGCCCTGCCCACCTTGTTTTACCCCACTCTGTTTGTCATGTTGTCCCCTTGGCCACCTCTGGGTGTCCATTGGTTCTGCTCACTTTGTCACTTGCACATCACCCCTATTTTGATGCTGTGCATGGTTCTGCTGTTTTCCTGGTCCACTTGCTGCTGTGGTGCACTGTTTGCAGTCCCCTGTACCTGTGAGCATGTGTCAACAGTGTGTCCTACAGCCACCAGCCTGTGTACCAGTCTGCCTCTGGACCACTGTGCCTGTGCTGTGGCTGACATGACCTCCTGCTTGGTTCCTCTGCACTGTTGTCACAGTCCATGGCTGGACCATACTGTCCATTGTGCCTCTGGTACTGGGGTGCTCCATCACTGCCTCCTCTGTGCCTTGCCCAGTGTGCCTCTTTGTCCCCTGGGTTGGTGGTGTATGTGTGGTGACTCGTACTATGCCCATGGTGGCTGGGTCTATGTCCATTGTACGCTTTGTCAGTGCTTTCCTCTGACACTTTGCCTTGGCATGCTTCCTCCTGTTTTGGCTGTTGTACCTAACTCATTTCTCATTGCACATCCTCCTTGCTATTCCACTGTCCCTGGACAGGTTGCTCCTGTTTCTATCTTCAGTCCTGCCCAGTTGCTCCAGTGCATTTCCAGGTGTACTGGTGCATTTCAGGATGTGCTGTAAGCACCTTTGCTACATTCAGCCTGACATACACTGGCGTGTCACTACGCACATCTTCTGAATCTAGCAATGGTTTGTGACGGCACAGCTCGACCGTGGTGCAACCACTGGCACCCTTCCCAGGTGCAGTTTTAAATATGGGGTCATGCATGCTTATAGATTCACTGTAAGGATCACATTTTATTACAATTACATGCAGAGAGACTTCAGTCTGTTACAAAACATTACTACACTTTGGCTTAAATCCTTAAAGAGCCCTGACACTGTTAGAAAACTTGGAAAAATGTGAGGTTTAGACAGTTCAGTTTATATTTCTTGCATTTCTATAATTTACTTTTTTCTTTATTACTGGGAGAGCTGTACAAAAGATGCTTACTGTCCCTTAGACTTTATCTGCCCTTTCTGCCATCCTACATATGACATCATAATCTGAGTTGCACATGGTAATGAGCTTCTGGTCATGGTGCTTTTCTCAGTTACCAACTGTTAAATAATGAAATAAATAATATAAATAATCCTCCGTTTATGGCATCATAATTGTCCCCACGGTAATGGACTGTGATGTCAAAAACAAAACTGTGATGTAATATGTAGGCAATCAGCCAGAACAGATAGGGCAATGATGCTGTTCACATGCAAATGTCCTTAGTAATAAAGAAGAATGAGAAATACAGAAACAATATTAAAATATAAGTTCACTTGTGCTAAACATTACATTTTCTCAAAGTTGTCTGACGGTGTCAGGGCTCTTTAAGGAAGAAATAAGGAACATTAGTACACAGGTAAAGGCAAACTAAACTATGGTCCACATTAGTTCCAGTAAAGTGAAGCTCCCCAGACCCCACAATGCTGGAATGTGAACAGCAGTATAGTATTTGTTTTATTACTGCTTTTAATTGCCTTCTATTATTGCAGTAATATTTCCCCTTTTTATGTTGAGTCGTGCATGCGCAAAGAAACATGTTGGAAGAGCTTGCTCCAGAAGCAGGTTGTGAAGTGTGGCACTGTTATGGCCAATGCCCCCACTGCCTTTTAAAGGCTTGGCCTCTATTCCCAATGCCATGGCACGCTGCTGCTGACACTAGTTCAGCCAGCGTGCCACAACATGAAAAGTTTCAACCGCTACAATCAGGGGCCGCTCATCATTACAGCGTCATCGCTGCAATGATGGAGTGACCGTTATTGCGAAGCGATCCTTGCATTCCCCTGATCCAGTTTGCTGGCGTGGAGCCCAGTTCCCATCGGTTTCTGTTACTGTTGTGCCCAATCCCCTTGGCATCATGTCCCCCTTCTTTCTTTGCTGACTGGGGTGCCCAATCCCTGTCGTCATGTCCCCCATTTCTTGTGTGCCGGGGGTGCCCAATCCCCTAAACATGGAGCCCCCCACCAAGTATGTGCCAGTAGGGGTGCCCAATCCCGTCAGCTCAGTGCCCCCACCCCAAAACATGCAGGTGGCACCGGGAGCCCACCCTCACGGTGCCAGAAGTACCTGCTAAAGAAAAACCATCCTGTGATGTCCATTTGTTTTTGGTAAACCCTGAAAAGAAGAAAAGCGGTCCCTTGCTGTCTAGCGCCCCAACCCCCAACCCAGCGCCCACCACCACGTGCCCCTCCCCCACACCCCAACACTGTACTTACCTCTGGAGCCAGAGCAATGATCTTACTGTGGACCAGGAACACGTCTGCACTCTTCAAAGCCGACTGCGAACTGAGGAAATGCTGGTAAGCTGTATAATGGCATAAATAGTGTTTTTTCAACTTTGGTGCATATCTCAGGCATTTTAGAATTTTAGCACCAAATTTAAAACATGGAGTTTTAGGACCCCTCACATGAATTCAGCCACTGTTATGGGGTTATTCGGCCCGAAGGTGATTTTGCGGTCACTGCTTGAATCACCTTTCCGGATGTTTAAAATGACAGTGCCAGTGTTCATGAGATGGGCTCTCAAAAATTCTATGTTGCAAATTGGTGGAAAAATCAAACAATGACTGTTTTAAGCGTGTGTTGCGCGGTTGCTATGTACACTCATAACTTTCCGAACTTGCAATATTTTCACACTAGATTTTCAACACTGGCATTTTTCACACCTCTTATGAACTGTACAGCTGCCATTTTTCACATCCTGACCAAAATGTGTTTTCACACTTACAGGCGCCAGAATAGCACAGTTGCTGTGGGAAATCAGTGTTCAGGGTCACATTAAGAAAATGACAATGACACTGTTTATGAGCAGAGGTCCTAAATCCCTATGTTGAAAATTTGGTGACAAAAGTCCATAAAATGACTGTGTTACAAGCGTGCTTTGAGCTGTTTCACGCACCCTTGTAATCGTAAATTTGGAATATTTTCACGCACATTTTCAACACTGGCATTTTCACACCTCCTTATGAACAGTACAGCTGTCATTTTTCACATCCTGGCTGAAATATGATTTTGCTCTTCTGGCGCAGAACAGCATGGTTGCTTTGTGAAATCAGTGCTTGGGACAGATTAAGATTGAGTGAGTGAGAGGAGAGTGATGGAGCACAACTGAGCTCTGTCAGGACTGCTGCAGATTTCTCTGTGGGCAGAAAAAGTACCCAATGCAGGCAGAAGCCCAGTACAAAGGGCAGCCTGCAGTGCGGGAGAAACAGAATGAGAGGCGAGTGAGGGAGGGGTGAGTGAGCTCAGCAGACTTGTTGGGACTACTGCAGATTTTTGTGGGCAGAAAAGGCACCAACATGAGGCAGGAGCCCAGTACAAAGGGCAGCCTGCAGCACTGGGAGAAGCAGAATGAGTGATTGAGGCGGGGGAGTGAGCGACCTCAGCGAGCTCTATTGGGACTGCTGCGGTTTCTTTGTGGGCAAAAAAGGCACCAATGGAGGCAGGAGCCCAGTACAAAGGGCAGCCTGAGTGCCAGGAGAAAGCGGAATGAGTGAGTGAGAGAGGGGTGAGCAGGTGCAGCGAGACTGTATGGGAACTGCTGCAGATTATTTGTGGGCAGAAAAAGGCACCAATGCAGGAAGGAGCCCAGTACAAAGGGCAGCATACAACACGGGAGAAACGGAATGAGCCAGTGAGAGGAGGGTGAGCAAGCTCAACAGAGCTCTGTCAGGACTGCTGTGGATTTCTTTGTGGGCAGAAAAAGGCGCCAATGGAGGCAGAAGTCCAGTACAAAGGCAGCCTCCAGCGCCAGGAGAAACAGAGTAAGATAGTGAGAGAGGGAGTGAGGCAACCTCAAGCAGACTCTGTCAGGACAGCTGTGAACTTTGTTGTGGGCAGAAAATGCACCAACACAGGCAGGAGCCCAGTACAAAGAGCAGCCTGCAGCACCAGGAGAAACAGAATGAGTGAGTGAGAGAGGGAGTGAGCGAGCTCAACGGAACTGTGTCAGGACTGCTGCAAATTTCTTTGTGGGCAGAAAAAGGTGCCAATGCAGGCAGGAGCTCAGTACAAAGGGCAGCCTGCAGCGTCAGGAGAAACAGAATGAGCGAGTGAGAGAGGGAATAAGTGAGCTCAATGGAGCTCTGCCAGGACTTTAGAGTTTCCACCCTCCTGCCCAGAGTCCTCTGTTGTCCTATATTACAGCACGGTCTCTGGAGTGGAGACAAAGAAATGGTTGGATACTTTTAAGATTGCTGTAATAATACAGATTAAGTTGTTCTGTTTATTTCTCTAACTGAGCTAAGTACTGAGCTATAGTGTTATGATTGCTGTAATAATTGCAGGAGTAGCCGGGATTATGTGGAAAAGCTCCTCTCCCACAGTCTGTTTAAGAGAAGCAGCTGACTCCTGCTCTGCTTAGGAAGTCGCATTCAGTCACTTTGCACGTAGCATTGCTGCGGCTGCTTCCTTCCTTCGTTATCTGTGCTTCCTCCAGTTTTCTGGCTGTACCTCCCGCCTTCTGTTCCCTCCCTGAGTCTCCTTCGTTCCTTCCCTTGTCTGTCATTGCTGCCTGCTTGTTCATTTTGGGGAGAGTTCTGCTTGTGTCCTTTCTCCCTGCTTGCTTCCCTGCTTTCTTAGCCAGTCTGTTGCCTGCTACTCCTGTCCTTGCGTCTCCACTGTTTGTTTCCATTCTCTGCAGCCAGCACTCCTCACTACTTAGTCGTTCTAGTAGCATTCGTCGAATCGTTCTGCCTCGGTCCCTGCATTCCCCTTTCTCTGTACTGGCTGCCTACATTGACTGGATTCCTACCTCCGTAGCAGTTTCCGCTCGCTCCGCCTGCAGCCGCCCCTGCCTGCTGAATTCTACTGGCCGCTGCCTCCGGCTGCCTCATTGCTTTCACCTCAGCTGCTATCCTACTCCAGTGGTTTGCGGATCGGACCATCTGCCTATACCAGGAGCAACTTGTTTCTTTCTCCTGCAGCTGCCTGCCATTTCCGTACTGCCTCTGCTCGACTAGGACTCACTATCGCAGTTCGGCCCGACACTACTGCGGTGCTCGCAGCTCTTACCTATTGTTTTCCTCAGCCTCCGTGCCTCTTCTTAATTTGCAGTTTCTGCCAGCTCTACTCAGCATTCGTTTGGGATTTCTCTGGATTTACTCTAGATGGAGATCTCGGATGGTCGATATCTAGTGTCTCCTACTGTCCGCATACACTTTACACATTGTTTTTATTTCACTCAGCCGGCAAGTCTTCCAGGATGTAGCCTCTGCTCACCTACCTTCCCTAGCCCTCCTGGTCTTGGGTTGCCATTGCTGTTTCTTTCTGTCTATGCTGCACTGCATTGGGACTTCTGCTAAAGGAGTTAAGTACCTGTCCAATCCTGCTGTTTGGACTCCTGCCTTCTTTGGGACCGACACTCGCTCATTATGGACTTCGCCTGATCTTCTAATGCCTGGACTGGGCCTAGGACTGCTCCATCAGACATAGCTTCCCGGCTCAGGATACGCTGCTACTACACATTGTTTCTTCTCCTATTGCTCCTATTCTCTGTAGCATCTGGACCTCTAAGCCGCTGCACTCTTCGGGCGGGCATGGCAGCTCTCCTTCATTCATTCTAATCCGCTGACCTCTGTGGGGATTGACTGAGCTCACTAGCCTACAGGCTAGCTGCCTATATCCCGGTTTACCGGCAGTCTAAGAGTTGGAATCCTGGAAGTCGACTACTTCTATGTCATCCTGCCCTCGCCTGCCGAAACTGGATGCAATTACTACATCTAACTATCTATCGATTGCTAGCCTCGAGAGCTCCATACCTGCCTCACCAAAGCTTGGAGCCTGGAGATTTGCATTCTACCATATGCCTATACTACCCGACTGCTTCTATGTCCTGCCTTCACCCATCGGGCTTGAGGCTTACCTACTCATCACATGATTCTATGACCTGCCTTCGCCCATCCGGCTGGGAGGTTTACCTACTCGTCTGCTTCTGCGACCTGCTTTCTCCCGTTGGGCTGGGGGTTTTCCTCCTTTGCTCTCATTCTGCTTTGCCCTGCTTGGAGCCCGAGATTCACACATTCTACTATATGCCTACATGATGCCATGTCAGCCAGCTGAAAGCTCCTTTCCTGGATTGCATCTGGACATTTCTTCGTTCTTCGTCTCTTCTTGGTTAATTTGCCCTGCTGCCTCAACCATGGACTTACTGTTGCTTCACCTTCCAGGACACCTAGTTAGTGTCTCCTGCAGACATTCAATATCCTGATTAAACTCTACCACTTAGGACCCTGTGCCAATGATACTTCTGCACCTTTGCCTCACTCATACCATATCAGATTCATGAAGTTCATTGCCCCATGATGTCTAATCTTCTGCCAAGCTCTTGCTGCAATCCCTACCATCCTCGATCTACAGGATTCATCAGTCTACAACATCATTTCCCTTCCTAGCCTGTTCTACAGCTCCACAGCTACTGCACCTCCTAGCTCAGCTCCTGCCTACATTGCGATATCATCTCCCTGTGCCACCTCGTCTAGCTCAGACTTGGAATTCCAGCTCTCCTGCCTTCGCCCCTTCAGGCTGGGAGGTTTACCTACTTCTACTATGCCTGCCTCATCCAGCTCAGCCTGGAGATTCCACCTCTATGACCTACCTTCGTTCATCGGGCTGGGAGGTTTACCTACTTCTGCCATTCTTCTGCCGTGCCCTGCTTGAGGCTTGGAGATTCATTCATGCTAGTATATGCCTACCTGCTGCTGATTCAGCCAGTGGAGCTCCTTCCTTTGGATTCACGTCTGGCCATTTCTTCAATTATTTGTTCTTGGATGAGTTACCCTGCAGTTTCTGTATGACATTATTGCTGCTTCCCTTCCGAGGCGCTTCATTGAGCTTCTCTTGAAGAACTTATCCTGGTTGTGTTTCACTTCTTGGACCCGTGACGCTTCTCCATTGGCTCCGCTTTTCCGCTTCTTCCATCTGGGACTTTATGCTTGACTTATCAAGTTTTGTCAAGTTATACTGCCTTCCATTGCCTACCTGCAGTTCAGATGTTATTCCTTTCATCCAGTTGCAGCTTCTCTGCCTCAGTCTCTTCCATGCAGTCAGTGCCTTCCTTGATTTGGATACCTCGGTCCTCAGCATCTTTACATTCTCCGTCTTCCTTACAGCTGCAATACTACCGTGCTCACAGATAATTCAATATGCATCTCCTGGGCTCTCTGCCGACTTCTTCTATTCGCTGACCTTAGTAGGTATAGCTGCGTTCCTGTTACCTGGAGCTACCTGCATTTCTCATACCTCTCAGCTGACGGATTGCTGTGCCTCTCATCAGGTCTATCTCCATGCTCGAATTCTGTCAGCGGACATTCCTGGGTCTGGCTGCGCCTTGCATTCTGGAATTAGCTGCCTCTCTCTACCTCACCAGCTATCATCGGCTGCACTCTCTTCAGGGGCTGATTGCCACGTCCTGTTCCTTCTCTTCTGCCTTGGGGTGCAATCCCTGCTCATACTACCTCTCCCTTCAATTAGCAGTCCACCTGCTTTGCTTCCTTTGGGTTCATCATATTATACTACTTGGATGCTTCATTCCTGGCACCAGTGTCTTGATTATCCTCTACAGCCTGCCATTATTCCAGCTCAGCTCTACAGCCATTGCTTTCATATCAGGTCCTAAAGACTATACTTTATTTATCAGAACTGGATTTATCACTCCGATAGCCTGGCTTCAAGCCTTCTCTCATTCCTCGTACCATACAAGCCCTCTATTATTAGAAATCTGGAAGTCGTACTACTTCTATTCATCCTGCCTCGTTGACGTCAAAGCTTGGATGCAACTATCTTCTGGTCTCCTGTATTGACTTCATCACTCATCAACTTCATCGTCACCATCATACAATTCCATCGATTATGCCCTCCATCAACTGAATACGGAAGACAGTTCTTCAATATATCAACTCTCCATCATTCCAATTGTACATGGATTCTCAGACTCGGAATTTATTAGAGAAATTACTTCACTGGACATTTACAATTCATTCTTGCTTAAATTCCATTTATCTGGATTAAATTCTACAGATTAGAAATCAGATTATCTGATTTATTTAGTTTAATTAGGATCTCTCTCTCCTTTAGTATGCCCAGAAGGACGGGCAGGTCAGTAACCATGGGTCCTCAGAGGTTTCCCAAGGGGGTTTCCTCTCCTTAGTGCTACTGGTCACACTCTCCGGAGTTGGAGGAGGTGATCGTCTATTCCTATCATTATTAGGTGTTGTCATGCATGATTTCTTCAGCATTTAGTTACAGAACAATCGTTGATATTATCTATTCTTTTTGGGGCTTTCATAATTCTAAACCAAGCTTCCTTCCTACAGGTGGGATACAGAGAAAGGCCAAAACCATCAAATATTTCAAACAACTCAATTCAAGCATCCAAGTACCTAAGCACAAACATTCTATACTACTACCTATAACATTGTCCTCTTAATACTGGCCTCTGTATCCAACAACCCCCTACATCATTCTACTATATGTTGCATAAGCACTGAGCTATGAACCACACATAATACATATTTATTTGTTCTGTTTATTTCTCTAACTGAGTTGAGTGGTAAATTTGGTAGACAAAATCCAAAAATTAATGTTTTATGAGCATCGTTGTGCAGTTCCACTTACCCTTGTAACCGCCAAATTAGTAATATTTCCATGAATTTTCAGCACTGGCATTTTTCACACCTCCTTATCAGCAGTACAGGTTTCATTTTCACATCCTGCCGATATGAGTTTTGGGCTTCAGGCACAGAATAGCACAGTCGCTTTGGGGAATCAGTGTTTGGGACAGATTAGGATTGAGTGAGTGAGAGAGGGGAGTGACCAAGCTCAACTGAGCTCTGTTGGGACTGCTGCAGATTTCTTTGTGGGCAGAAAAAGGCGCCAGCATGAGCAGGAGCCCAGCACAAAGGGCAGCCTGCAGCACTGGGAGAAGCAGAACGAGCAAGTGACGGGGAGTGAGCGAGTTCAATGGAGCTCTGTTGGGACTGCTGTGGATTCCTTTGTGGGCAGAAAAAGGCATCAATGTAGGCAGGGGCCCAGTACAAAGGGCAGGCTGCAGCAGCGGGAGAAACAGAATGAGGCGAGTGAGAGGGAGGAGTGAGAGAGCTCAATAGGCTCTATCGAACTGCTGCAGATTTCTTTGTGGGCAGAAAAAGGCACCAATGCAGGCAGGGGCCCAGTACAAAGGCAGCCTGCAATGCCAGGACAAACATAATGAGCGAGTGAGAGAGGGAGTGAGCAACCTCATTGGAGCTCTGGCGGGACATCTGTGAACTTCTTAATGGGCAGAAAAGGTGCCAACACAGGCAGGAGCCCAGTACAAAGGGCAGCCTGCAGCACTGGGAGAAACAGAACAAGTGAGTGAGTGAGAGGGGTGGCGAGCTCAGCGGAGCTGTGTCAGGACTGCTGCAGATTTATTTGAGGGCAGAAAAAGGTGCCAATGCAGGCAGGAGCCCAGTACAAAAGGGCAGCCTGCAGTGTTGGGAGAAACAGAATGAGCGATTGAGACAGGGGTGAGCGACCTCATGGAGCTGTGTCGGGTCTGTTGCAGATTTCTTTGTGGGCAGAAAAGGTGCCAATGCAAGCAGGAGCCCAGTACAAAAAGGTAGCCTGCAGTGTCAGAAGAAATAGAATAAACAAGTGAGAGAGGGGTGAGCGAGGCTGAATGGAGCTCTGCGGGGACTTTACAGTTGTCCACCCTCCACGCCGGTCCTCCGTGGTCCTATATTACAGCAGGGTCTCTGGAGCCAAGATAAAGCAATGATTGGATACTTTAGGATTGCTGTAATAATACATATTTATTTGTTCTGTTTATTTCTCTAACTGAGCTGAGTAATACTTGGAGTGCAATAGGATTTCTAACTGGGCTAAGTGAAACTATATGATAGCTGAGAACAAAAAGTATGGTAGCTGAGGGTGAAAACGGACAACGAGGCTTTAGGATTGTTACACTAATACAGTATCTAATGGATGAGATTTGAGACTGAATTACCCTGATCGGCAAGAGTCAGTAGGGGACTAGTGGGATAGGAATTTGACTAAATAGGGTCCTAACAGTTGTCGTAGGGTACAGAACCTGGGAGTAAGAGCCCGTAACATAAGATGGGGGCCAAAATGGGGCAGGTGCCACATGTCAATAAGCGAGCATCTTTGGAAGGGTGGAGGGGTGTACAGGGTGTGGGTTCGCCATGATTCTGGACCAGGCTTGGAGGATGGGGGGTGTATGGTCTGTAGATGACTGGCTAGTTTGAGGAGTAACTGTGGAGGTTAGGGAGGAGTGTAAGTGGCAGGGCAGATGAGTATGGTAAGCATCCTGAGGGGAATGGGGATGACAAAGGGGACGGAGGAAGAATAACTAGGGACTGAAACTGGCCCCAGTATCAGAAGCACTAGCAGAAAAGAGAGGAGAAGGGAGGGGTGCAGAGGTGAGGATGAGGGCCTCCTGATTGGGGAGGAAGAGATGAGAAGGAGTACTGAGGAGAACCAGGGAGAGAGCAGATAGCTGTGGGTGAGGAGGGACCAGGAGTGGCATCGAGGGAACACGTAGGAAGAGGAAGCGATAGGGAAGAGATGTAAGACAGGTATTGACTACGAATAGATTCGAACCTCTGCTATGGGACAGAGAGAGCAGGAACATACTAAAGGGGGAGGACAAGCGGGGCATGAGGGTATGGCAACAGGTAGGGAAGAGATAGCTAGGACAAAAGGATAGAAGGGGCTAGTAAGGAAGGGGTGGTGACTGAAGGAGAGGCTACAGGAAGGGGAAGGATGGGAGGGCATCACTATTGGGGTAGAAGGAATGCGGGCTCTTAGTCGACAACAGCAAGGATAGAGAGGGTTGGAAATCAGCAGGGAGGAGGGAGGTCAACATGGGAAGCCCAGTAGGAAGTAGTCTGGCTGGGAAGGGGTTCAAGGGGATGGAGGAATAAGTCAGAAAAAAGGGGTGAGGTGGAAGTAGGGGTAGAGATACAGAAGTCACAGAGGGTGCAGTTGGCGGGGTAGAGGGACAGGAAGAATGAATACTGGGGAGGTGGAAGGGGCATTAGAAGGAAAGGGGTAAGGGGTAGGGAGGTACTTGGCCTGGGGATTCTATACTGAAATGGGTGAGATGGGATGGGAAAGGGGAAAGGCACAGCCATATTTGGGTTGAAGCTGCCCCAGGTTTACTGCAGGAGAGGCAGGAAAGGCACTGCTCAAGCATGCACCAAGGGGAGGAAGAAACCTCATTTACTGTTGCATGTGAGTACAAATGACTTGGCGGGGACACTGTGGAAGTAGTGAGGGAGGTTTGAGTACTTGGGCAGGCAGTGTGAGGGGTGGGGAAGTCGGTGGCATTCTTGTAGGTATTGCGGTACCATGTGCAAGCATGGAGAGGAAGTTCAGTGGCTGAGGGATTGGTGCCACATGAAACATTATGGGTTAGTGACTAACTGGGACAGGGTGGGGGAATACTGACTTGTACATAGGGAGGGTACACTGGAGCAGGAGAGGAGGGCGTATTAAAGGCAGCATTGCTGCTGGGCCACTGGCACTGAGGGTTGAGGCCCTGAATGCCACCTCGCACCACGCTGGCGACCGGGTTCAGATGTAAGCCTGGCCTGCCAGGGGTTGGCAAGGAGGGATAGGATTGAGCATCTGGAGGACTGTTCTCCTATCCTGGGGCGGGATCAAGGTCCCACCGCTCTGTAGTGGCCCTGGTGATGACCTGAGCACTACTACAGCGGTGTAGTAAAGGCGGTGGACTGTGATGGATGTTAGCCACTGTGTCTAAGCGTCATTGCAAGACCGCACTCTGCAAAAGGGAGAAAAGTGGAAAATGTGCTATGGTCAGGCAGCATAAGCTTCTGACCTCCCTGCCCACCCTGAATGGCATCTCCTCAGCTGGATCCTGCTCCGGTGGGTCGACCTGGGACGTTCCTCATCACCCCACCATGGGGTAATCCGTAGGTGAGCAGGTCAGACTGGTGTCGGGGTACGGCTAGGGGGTTGGTTGGGATGACCAAGCCCAGTGAGAAAATATGTAAAAAAAGGCAGGATTAGAAGGTGTATCTCTACTAAAATTGATTTAAACAAATGGCTGGGGTTGGGTGGCCAAAAGACTGAAGTTGGTAGAAAGGTCTGGACAGGGGCCTGATGAGCTCACCACCTAGATATAGGTAAAGGCAGAGGCATAGTAACCCTGGAAGGGGCGGGCAGAGTGGTCTGACTGTAATACAGAAGGCACCACCACCGGTAAGAATAAGGAGGAGAAAGGGTGCAGACTACTGGGAGCATGGACACAGGCCAAGGAGGAGAGAGTGAGGAGAAGGAGGGGTACAGGTGGAAGGTGGTCTGACTATGTGGATAGAGAACTGGTTACAAGGGAGGTGCAGAGGGTGGTGGTGGTGGGGTAGCTCTCGGCACCCACAGCAGTGACAAGCAAGGGTGCCACAGGGCTCAGTGCTTAGCCCAATGCTATTGGGTATTTATCTCGGTATAGCACACGGAGAGGGGAGCAGGGTTAGTCTGTTCGCACATTATACCAAATCAAAAGCAAATAGTTATAGTAGCAGAGCCGCCCCCCACACACACACATACACTCCCAGCTGCTTAAAGTCTGCAATTCATTCAAATCAGTTCCATTTTCTTACTTACTTGGGGTTCAGTGCCAACAAGTGTAAAATCATGTACCTAGGGCATAGGAACCCCAATGCTGGGTATAGGATGGGGGAGGTACTGATACTCACTAGACATGAAAAGGTCTTGAGGTTATTATATCAGAGGACCTCAAGGTGGCAGTACAGTGTGACAAGCTATGGGCAGGGAAATTGGATTCTGGGGTGTATATGGGTGGCATCTCCAGTAGGAGGAGGAGGAGGGATGTAGTGCTACCATTGAATCACTCTCTGGTATACTCCCAGCTGGAGTACTGTGTCCAGTTTTAGAGTCCACACTTCAGAAAGGACATAAGGTGGAGGTTTTCAGAGGAGGCAACTAAAATGGTTCAGAATTTTCACAGGAATCCTACAAGTAAAGGCTGAAGAATCTCAACATGTACACTCTGGAAGAGAGGAGGGCGAGAGGTGACATGATCAAGACCTACAAAGTACCTCACAGGGGTAAAGAGGGTACAGTTGGGAGTTTCCTTCAAATGAGGATGAGCACCCAAACCAAGGGACGTACAATGAAGCTGGGGGCATTCAGGATAGAGGGAAGAAATATTTCTTTACTGAAAGGGTGGTAGATGCCATGAACAGACTACCAGGAGAAGTGTTGGAAGCTAAAATGGTGGGGCATGAAGCATGCATGGAATAAACATAGGGGTATATTAGAAAAAGGGGAAGGAGGGGTCAACGGAGATTAATAGGGCTATGGAAGTGGAGTATGTTCAAGTTCATTGCAGGAAAAATCCATTAAGCAAGATCATTCACAAGGAGGTCCTGATGGACATGGGCACAATAAGACATGCAGTAACATATACAGGCAGGAGTTACAAGTAGGTAGAGAACACTTGGGCAGACTGGGTGGGTTGAGCAGTTCTTTTCAGCTGACAAATTATATGTTTCTATGACATCATGTGTTAATTCAGGTGCAGTGTTTATTCAAAGTTGGGCCTACCATACATCCAGGTGTAGGTACAATAAATTACAAATTAGATGCAGCCACTTACAGTACAATAAACAGAATCCCAGTGCTTCAGAAGCCTTTACTCTTCATAAGGCTGCTTAAGACCTGGGGTTCTGTTTGCAAATCCACACCGGTATGCTGATCTTAAAATCGACACTGCGTCTGAAAGAGTACTTGATTCTTCCTCACTCCATTTTTCCCCACTTTGAAAACTGCTTGTCCTGAGTTAGTTTTGGGCTGGCAGTGCCTCGCCTGTGTTGGAAGATGACCAATAAGCGGCATTGAAAGACATCAGACTTCACAGACTGTGAAGGCAGCTGCTCTGAACAGACATAAGGCTGTTCTACTGGGAGGTAGGAGAAAATAAGCTGTTGATTAACTAGAATCTGCAGCTTATCTATCAGTAGGGAAATGGGCAGACTACATGGGCCAAGCGGTCCTTATCTGCCTTCAAATTCTATGTTTCTCACCCACCATCTTGGCAAGAAGAAGGCTGCAGCTGTGGTCACTGATGATTGTTGGGGTGTGGGGATGGGGGACAAAGCGGACAGACATAAGGAGATAAAATCATAATAAAATTGTGAGACCTTCACCAGCTTTCCAAAATGCTTACCAGTAAAGAACACTCTATGACATTTTTCAAATGGCAACACAAGCTGGTGAGCCCTCTGTCTGCCATCTGACACCAGGCATCGGCCAGCATAAAATCGCCTAAAGAAGGCAGTGTGTGGTCATGTGGTTACTGATATACTGAGATTACAGATTTATAAGAACAAAAGAATATCACACAGAAGCTGGCACATATGCCTATAGCAGCTGTCTCATTGCTTCTAGTACTTATATTTATGTCATTGAGGTACTTGACAGTTTCTATTATATCCCCTCTTTCCTTCCTCTCTTCCACTGACTACATATTGCGGTCCCTTAATTTCTCCTCATAAGTCTTGTGTTGCAAGCTTTGTACTATCTCATTCGCCCTTCTCTGGACCATCTCCAGCCTGTTAATATCCTTACAAAGATCGCCCTCCAGAACTGCACACACCACTCCATGTGAAGCCTGACCATGGTTTTATATAATGGCATCACTACCTCCCTCCTTATGCTGGTGATACCCCTGCCTATGCACCCCAGCATGTCACTGGCCCCTCCCAGCTGCCTTGCCACTTTGACATTTTAGGTCATCTGAAATAAGAACCCCCAGGTCCCTTTCCTTCTTTGTTACTGTCAGCAACTCCTCCCTCCCATCCTGTACCTTTCCCCAGGGTTTCTGTGTCCCAGGTGCATACTTTTGCACTTTTTCAATTAAACTTCAGTTGCCAGTCCTCAGACCATTTCTCAACCTTCCCCAGGTCCCTCCTCATTTTCTCCCCCTCTGGGGTATTCACTGTGTTATATTTCTTGGTGTAATCTGCAAACAGTCAGACCTTTCCCATCAGTCCTTCTGCAATGTCACTAATAAAGACATTGAACAGGACTAGCCCGACAATGCCTGCGGCACCCACTGGTCACCCCTCTCCTCAGACTGCACCCCATTTACCACCACTCTCTGCCTCCTGTCTCTTACCCAGTTTGTAACCCAGTTTACCACCCTTTTCCCCCATGCTCAGCCTACTCAGCTAGTTTATCAGCCTCCTATGTGGGGCAGGTGTCAAAGGCTTTGCTTACATCAAGGTAAGCATTGTCCACTGCCCACCCTGACTTACTTCCTTTGTCACCCAGTCAAGAGATCAAGCAGATTTGTCTGACATGACCTCCCCTGTGAATCCATGTTGCCTATGATCCTGGCCTCTGATCCCTTCTAGATGCCCGCTATCCTTTCTTTAACCAATGTCTCCATGATCTTCCCACTACTGAAGTGAGGCTGACCGGCCTATAGTTCCGCCTCCTCCCTACTGCTGGATTTGTATAGAGGGACCACATGTGCCCTCCTCCAATTCTCTGGTACCACCCTGTGTTGAACGACTCACTGAACATGGCTGCCAGAGGTACTGCTATTCCCTTCACAGTTCTTTTAGTGTCCTTGGGTGTATGCCATCTGGTCCCCTCGCTTTGTCCACCGTTAATTTACTCACCTTCTGCAGAATTCTTCTGCCTGTAAATGGACTATTGTCCACTTCTTCATGCCTTTGCAACTGCTGTGGCCCTTGCCTCCGCTTTTCTGTGAATACTGAACAGAAAGACATAGTGGATGTCTTGGGGGGCACATGATAGTTCTTAGGCATGGTACTTTCACTTCAAATACCTAAACAGCACATATAAGCAATCAACATTCGGCATTAACAAATGCTTGTCTTTTCACAGTTGCAGTCAATTGAACATATTATTGCACTTACTGTAATGCAAGATCTAATTTGAGCTCAGTATATTCTCTTTTCTCTCCTTCTGTGTGATGCGTGTGTGTATATATATATATGTATGCAGTATATGGCTACATTCCTAGTATTTACAAGACCTACAGACTAAATGATCCTTGCACAGAGCCTGGATTTTCTGATGGCCCTCTTTGTCTTCATGCTACTAACACCTGTCCTTTTAATTCAGCATTTTGTTTGTAAAGGAATATCAGTTTCTGGGCACTTCATCAGAAAGAGATAAAAATACCTGGGGAGAGGTCCTTCCGCTCTTTTCTTTCAAATAAATAACTCTAATCTGTCAGTCCAACACAACTACCTCTAGATCTTCCATAAAGATAAAAGAAACAAGACCCAGACATGAAACTAACTCGTCTCCAAAGATCAACTTGTGTTGTGTCCACCACACTTGATAAGGCTAATCCGTTTTATCACTTGCATCTTTTATTTATACTTTTAGGACACCAATGTATTTCCTGTCCAATGAAAATTTGTGTTCTGTCTGTTACTGGACTAAAGGAAGCACCTATTTCATTCTTAAAAATGTTTTCATAGTACAGTATATGATTATCAGGCTCCACTTCCTGTTTCACTGCACATGTTATAATTGTGTGGATAAAATAAATGAATATTGGGTCATGTAAAAATAGGTCTTTGTTTTAAACACTCTGGCTGTCCCGTGTTCGCTCTGACTGATGACATATACATACCTATATGTTAATGTAACAATTTAATCTGATAAAGCAGCAAGGTCTGCAAACTGGGTGACAGTATAGTGCAGTGGTTTAAGGCTCTAAGCTACAAATCTGGAGACCTGGGCTTGAATCCCACAGCCCCACTTGCATACTGTGTGACCCTGAGCAAGTCACTTAACTTCCCTGTGCTCCCAGGTCGCACCTGTACAGAGCTTACAGCTTAGTGTGTTTCTCCTGGTTACACAATTGGAAAAAAATATATTTATTTTATTTATTTAGTTTTGTTGACCAGGTAAGTGCACAAGCAAATTTGCCTATTTTCAGGCATGCCCGGAGGAGGGGATACGGTTGAATGTCAACTGACCTTGAATCAGATTAAGCTGTTGGTGGTGTTTTTAGTGAATGGGGAGATATTTAGCCAGGGTACTGTGTGGAAAGAGTCCGCTACTCATTTCTAGGGAACCCTTGACATCCTGGTCTTTGGGTCTTTGGCCAAGATGGCTGCCCTGTGGATCCAGGAGGAGGAGGACTGCTAACAGAAGAGACAGAGATGAAGGAATCCCTTTCTGTTCCTGTTGCTGATGGAGACCTGAACTTGGAAGAAGAATCTGATGTGCCCGTATGTTTCCTGGAATCTGATATGGACTGGTCGCATATTGTGAGAATGCCACAAATGAAGCTGAGTACTGTCTTCTTTAAATAATGATAATGATACAGCCACAGAAAAAGGAAACTGGTGCAGAATTTACTGAAGGCAGAAGAATGTTGTAAATTAAAGAGAGAGGCTTTAATGGCTGAACTATTAAAGCAGCAAGATAGTCCTGTGTCTGTTGTCAAAATGACTCGCCAAAACAGCTGAAAGGTGATGTGGCAGGAGTTCAACAAGTGGCAAGTTCAAGCGTAGTCCAGAACAGAACAGTACTCTCGCTGGCAGTAGTAAACAGCATTCAGCTGTGTGCCCAAAGCCGAGGCGAGAAATCACTGTCATGGCTCCTTGTCCTGCTAAGCACCGACTGGGAAGAGCGCGAACAGTAGGAAATATAGTCAGACCTGGTTAATCCACAAACATTTGTTTTGACCATTTTGTTCACGTAATAAAATATACGTAGTAACCAGACAATGACCAAATGATTTTTGTTTACTTTATTAGAAAATTAGAAATTTGGTACTACAGTGCTGAGCAGTTAAAATATTCTAGTTTCTGTGTTATGACCTTCCGTTTTTGTTAAATTAAATAATTTATTTTTTGCCATTGTAACTACAGTGAATCCCTTTCTCCTCAGTAGTTGCTGTGCTCTCTTTTCAACTGTCTGTACATTCTGTGACATTAGTAACACCATTGAAGGCCATTTATATGAATAGCTGGGAATGGTGTCACTGATTCCATGGAATGTTTAGGAATATGAAAAGAAAGAGCAGTAAGCTGGTGAAGAGAGTGTAACTTGATATAGAGCTGAGTGCATCCCAAAGCCTTGTTATTTATCTATCAAAAATCGGTCAAAGCATATCAGAACACATACTGGATTGGAAAGGAAAATGGGAGGGCTGTTAGCGGTCTAAAACTCATTTCCTTTCACTTTTAACGACAGAGGGATTAAGAGAGATTAAGAAGACTGCCATTGGCACACTTTTAACAATTGCAATGGATTATCAGGTTAAAATGAATGGGGATAATGGTCTCTGTACTCTGAACACTGGATTCAGAAACAGAGATTTCCATATTAAGAGCAATTAAAATGGCAAAAATCTGTTTCAAGTTCCCTGTTCAGATAACCAGGTATACATAATAACAAGGCATAGATTAACCAGGTCGGACTGTAGTTTTAAAAATACAACACAGACATCAGCTGAGCCACAGAGTAATACAGAGAGTGCATTCAGCACAAAAACAAAGCCCATTGCTCTAAAGCTATAATTTCACCGAGCAGCAGGATTGCGAGTTTTGTAACAAATTGGTCCCCTTCCCATACACTGGAAGGGCAGGCTAACTACAAAATGAAAAGGAGACTGGCTACCTGATGAAAGCGATGAAACAGTGCAGCAGTCCAATAAAGTACCCTTGGCAGAGGCAGCTTCTGATTCTGACATCCTTACAGTTAAAACACAGCCTGAGAAGGAGAACTTTCACCTATCACTAAGGACCTAACGATAAAGAAACTGCAGAAATGACTGAAACAGACAGAACAAAGTTTACTGGAACTGATATTGAGCAGAATACCAGAATGGGGCCTGCTGAACACATTTGCAAGACCCTACAAAAAAAGCCTGGCTAAACCCAATGTTTACATTATCAGTTTTGTTCCAGAGTAAGGTGAACCTGCCCTAGAAAGAATGCGGTCAGGTTAATTTTAAAGGAGGCCTACAGGAACCTCCAGACAGGTTATATATTGCTAAACAGCTTCTAAAAGGCACCATGAATTTTTTTCTTCGAAATATTGCTCTAATATATCTGGAAATGGCAGTCACAATGTGAGCTTTAAAATTGTTTCCAGCTTAGATAGATTTTGGTCACAATACCATACCTTCTAAAATAACCCATTGTGGATCCCTTACAGGACCATCCCTCTTACAAAACCAGCCATAAAGTATATTACCATCACGTTTCGTAATGGGGATCCATGTAGAGGATATACTTGTTTGGTTGAGGCAGCGCTGTGAAATCATGGATAAACCAGCTCTTATACTAGATAGCAAGCAAATATGGAATGGGGCTGGAAAATCGGGTGAAGCTATCTTCTACTAACAGTGGCCGTGCATTTGCCAAGTGCCTTCTTTTGAGGCAAGGATAGAGAAATGTTGTTTTATATGGGGCAACCCAAATCATGTTTAAATGTGGCTCATGTACTCACTTAAGCTCAGTGTGTGATACACCTCGTTGCAGCCATTGCTTAGAATATGGTCATGTTTCTGTATCATGTGTTAACTTATTTAAATACAACCTGTGCGAAAATACAGGTCACAGTTATGATAAATGCCCTGGGCTTCCATAATCGTGAAGACTACCCATCTCAAGAAGGCCTCATTAACAAGGCCCAGAAAATACAGGCTCGATGGTGGCTACAGCTGCTAATGCCAGTTCTGACCCCAGCCTGCTACAGCAAATGATGAGGTTATTTCAGAAGCAGAATAACCTCCAAAGCAATAAATCAGGAGAAATTAATGCCCGTAAGGAACAAGGAGAAAACAATCAGGCACTAGAAGAATCTAGACACAGGCATGAAAACCCTGAAGACAAGGAGATGCCTCCCCTCTTCCACCTAGTCAGGAAGATAAATTTACTAAAGTATTGGCAAAAAGTGAAACAGATCAGGAAGACACTTTCAGATAAACACACAGAAGGTAGGAAAGACAAGGAAGCTGAAGGACTCTTGGAAGAAGGAAAACAAATATTCAGCACCACTATAAGAAAAATCTGATGAAGAGTCAGGAGGAGTTGTCAGATTCCACATCAGTTACCTGGGCCACTATAGAGGCAACTTCAGACACAGAAGGGGTGCACATATTTCCCAGAGGACAAGGAGGAAGAAGTGTAGCAAAACCCTTGGGCTAGTACCTAGAGGTACTTCTCATCTCTGTACGCTGATCAACGTCTTCCATATTGATATCCTCTGCTAATGTTAATGGCATGAAAAGTCCAGCTAAAATGATTACGGTGTTTAGTGTTTTAGCTCAAGAAAAAGTGACATCATTTGTGTTTAGGATACCAGGCTAAAGACAAATACTGAGTTACAATATGCCACTAAATCCTGGACCAAAGGGCCTTCCTTTTAGTCAATAGGTCAAGAAATGTGTGATGGGGTGGGGATTCTTCTAAGCAACCCAACATTAGAGTGACTAAACTTGTTGATATTGAACCAGGCAGAGCCCTTATGATAAGCGTCTCTTTTTGACAGAGCGGTTTAGGATAATAATTGTCTATGCTCCACAGACAAAGGCACTTAGGGTCACTCTCTTTAAAAATCCAGCCATACTTATGTATGTCTAGACTGCTGCTTTGGGCTGGAGACTTTAACTGTGTATTAGGGAGAGAGGATAGAGGTGCTAAAACTGATAAAATATTTTGTGACTCCATGACTTTAAAAAAATCATCTCAGATTCCAAATTGATAGATTCATATAGAATCACATTTCTCACTGGGGTAATAGATTTTTAAGGGCATCTATCAACGAGGATAGACTTTATATTTATTTCAGAGTTTTGACACTTGTAAGCCTAATCTTCAAGTTAAAGAATTTTCTGACCACAAATCCATTACAGTAAAGGTCACATGGAAGGCACTCCAAGATGTAGGAAAAATGCTTGGAGTTTAAGCGGTTCAGTATTAATGGCTGAACAAATAAAAAAGGTTTGGCGAAAAGAATGGAAGGCCAGATTATCAGTAGCTATTCTATTGAGAACGCTGCCCTCTGGTGGGAAGACACAAAATCTTCATGGATTATGTTTTTCCAAAAGTTAACTAGAAATCATGAACAAGAAATATTTAAAGTGTCTTCAACTTAGGGCCCAGCAGCCAAGCTATATCTCAAACAGAAACATGCAGATCAAATTTAGGACCCCAAATCACAGAAATCCAAAACAAATGTGCATGATACAATATGACATGGCAAAATCTTTAGATCAAGAAATGAGATTGGCATGAACTTAGAAAAGGGCTCTATTGACCCTTTTAAAGAATGCAGAAAGAGTAGAACATAGAATTTGAACAAGCTTGAGGGTAGATACAGATCCATCACCGCTTCACCTAGAGAAATAGTGGAAAGGTTAATTCACACTTTTCTGTTGTTTTGAAGACATCCCAGTGATCTGTAAAAGTGAAGGTATGTTGGATACAATACCAAAGCTGGGAGTAGATGACAGTGCCCAATTGATTAGCCCTGTAGAAAACATAGAAATAGAAGTGGCTATAACAGGATTGAAAAGTGATTCAGCCCCAGGCCCAGATGGAATAGGAGCAGATTTTATAAAACATTATGTGAAGATTTATTACAGGCCCTAGAGTTAGTTTGTAATCAAGTGTTACAACAGAGGGACCTAGCAGACTCCATGTACAAAGCAATGCTAATATTAGTGTTCAAGAAAGGGAGAGATAAGAGCTAAAAAACTGGAGCCTATTAGTCTTTTGAATACAGATCTCAAAATATTAAGTAAAATCTTATTGAATAGGTTAGTTAAAGTTGCAGAAAATTAATTAGCCCACTTAGAGTTGTGCCATTCAAGTAGAAAATAGGCAGATAATTTGATACTACTTAGACAGATATTTCATAGAGCAGAGGGTTTAAAGGGTATATACTTGGCCTTGATCAGGAGAAGGCATTGACAAAATATCATATCAGTACATGTATAATATTTTAAAAGAGTATGGTATACCTATAGAATTCATAGGATGGATACAGACATTATATAGTAGGGCCTCACTTACCCCCAATATAAGCGGGTGGACAGGAAAGGAGATTAAAATTAAAGAGGTGTTTGACAGGGGTGTCCTCTTAGCCCTTTATTGTATGTGTTTGTATATACATATTTTAAGAAAATTGGAACAGGACAAAAGAATAACAGGGTTAAAGCTAAGTCCAAGTTTGACTACCATTAAGAGCTTGGCCTATGCAGATGACTTGGTTTGTGTTTAGATCCCCTAACTAAAGAAGAGTCCTTGTGTAAATTTGTCAACCTTTCTCACGGTGTTCAGGGTCCAAAATTAGCTTGATAAAAGTTCAGGAGTGACATAGGAAATACCCTGATCCCTACTGACAATATGTTTGCAGGAATAAAGATAGCAGCAAGTTCAATCCAGGTATTAGGAATTACCTTTGGATCAGCAGATATGGGCAAACAGAACTGAGAAATGGGAATATCAGGAGCTACTACGTTGGTTAATTCTTGGAAAGGGCAACAAATTGCTAGAAAAAAAGGTGCTTTTAATCAAAATTTTATATTACCCATATTTTTGTATATAAGTTATGTGTTTCCCCTTAGAAACATTGGTAGTGACCTTATACAGTTAATTCTTTCAAGCTTCATCGGGAAATAGTTGAATCCATAAAAGAATAATAACTGGAAAAAGAAGAGAGGGTTATACATGGCGAACCTGGCTGCATTTTTGCAGCTTGTTCATAACATATAATTTTGGGGTGCTTTGAGACCAGGTAAAGCAATATGGAAAGAACAAGTAATTGGATACATCCATGCTTTATGGCATGGACAAATAAAAGCTGGTTCTTTAACAGAGTCCCAATACTAACAATATACGGACTGGAATAAGTGGAAAACTTGATAAAATGGAATATCACCAAAGAAGAGGTTAAGATTAAAATAGGAAGAAATATATTCCCAGATTTTACAGGAGGATAAAGACATTTGCTAAGGGATTGTCCAACAACAAGAGTGCAAACTAATTTCAGAATGTTGACATTGAAGATGATGCCAGATTTAATATGGGACACAATATGACTTAGTTTGCATGGGAAATTGGGGTTAGAAATAATCACAAACATAAGCAGATACAGAAGAGATACTGTATTGTGTTAGACAAGCACGTGTGCAAACCCTGGGAACACAGGAACATTTATTTTAAAATGTGAATATGCAAAAGGCTTCTGGTTGTATCTGGCCAAAGAATGGAGGAACCCATGTTTTCAACTTATCGTATGATGCTTTGGTCTATGGGAAAATAGAACATGGATTGGGAAAATATAACTCAGAAACTATGTATATCATTTTGGCCTAAATTAGATATTATATTTGGCAGCCCTGGTGTATATGACTTATTCACCAAAGAATAATTTCATACATTGAAATGGATAGGAATATTAGGATTTCCTTACAGAAAGTATATGGACTTGATGCTAAAAGATGTACAGAAGAGAGACTGAAAGTACTTTGGATTAATTGTGAGCACTGGGAAAAACCTCCTTGAATGTTGACAGGGACAATATTGTTAAGTAACATTGTATGCCTATCTTGAATTTATAACATTAATGTGTTTTCCTTTTGTTTTATAATTTATGTATATTAATGTATACGTTTTGTATAATAGTATAATTATTTGTCTGCAGTCCTTTCAATAAAAATCCCTACTCTTCCTGTAGGGTGGAATGTCTGCAGGTCTTGGCTACCTGCAAAGATGGCAGCTGTTGGTGCAGAAGAGCTGTCAGAGGATAAGGAGATGGGAGAAGGTCTTTTTCCATCTCACATCCGCTAGAAAGTGAAAAAGCTGCGAAACAGGGACAGAGCAATTAGAAATCTTGAATCCAGCAGAGGAGCAAAAAATAGTCACAAGGGAAGAAAGAGACTTAGGCATCATCATCACTGATGACCTGAAATCATCCAAGCAGACCACTAAAGCAGTAGGTAAGGCTAGGGGATGTTAGGGTATATTAGTAGGGGTATCACAAGTCATAAGAGAGGCAATAGTCCCTCTTTGATGAACACTAGTTAGGCCCTATCTGGAGTACTGCATGCAGTACTGGAGCCGCACCTTCACAAGGACATTAACCAAATTGAGGCAGTCCAGAGAAGGGCAGCCAAAATGGTGCAGGGACTGCATCAGAAAACATATGAGGACAGATTAATGGAGCTCAATATGTATACCCTAGAGCAAAGGAGGAGAGAAGTGATATGATTGAAACATTCAAACACCTTAAGGGCATTAACAAGGTGAAAGAGTCTAACATGTTTCAATACAAGAAAAATAGCAGGACAAGAGAACACAGCATGAGATTAGAGGAGGCCGTTTAAGGGTAAGGTGAGGAAGTTCTTTTCACAGAAAGTGTGGTGGATACATGGAACGGCCTACCTCAGGAAGTGGTGGATATGAATACAGTGCAGGGCTTCAAACAGGCATGGGATAGGCATAAGGGAGCAATACAGATGAGTATGAATAGATAGGCCATTGACAGAGCAAAGGCAGATGGCACATTTATAAGGTAGAAAAAGAAATGGGTAGACTGGATGGGCTTTGAGGTCCTTATCTGCCGACAACTTCTATATTTCTATGTTTCTATGAAATTGCATCATATCTTTTTATAAGACTTATCTGTTGGGAAAGCCTTGGCCTGTTGTGTATGCTATAGTCGTTAGCTTCTGTAAATGGTATCGTTTCTATAAATATACTAGATACAATCTGCAGCTTTTGGTCTTACTGTACTGTTTTAAAAAGATACGTAAATCTTGTTTAGTATCTTCCCACCAGAAGAATGGGTCATCAAAGCAAATCAGGACTGATTTCCAGGCTATAAGAAAGTGTTCTAATGAGATGATGAAATGCACATCTTCCAAAAATGTGGTATTTAATTTCCACATTCCTGGGCCTTTAGGTAAGAGGGTTGGTTACCAGTGGTAACGGTGACCATGTTGTGGTCTAAAATTCTATTGGATGAACTTTGGCTGCTCTGATAGGTAAAGTATTTAAAAGAAATACAAAATCTATTATGGTTGTCAAGGTTCTTTCTAGAATTTGTAAAGTGTGATGAGTTAATTCCAAATATGCATTGCACAAACGGACGGTTTGAATAATTTGGTATAAAGAGTGTGAGTCATAATATTTTTTTTCATTTTTGAATGTTAACTTCTATCTTGAAGACTAAGCCCTCTTATAAATCCTCCTCCCATCCTCAAAGACAATGTTCATAGAGGTGTGGAGGTATGGTTGGATAGGTGTAATATGTCTATTCATGCAGTGTTAGTCTGTAGGAGGCTTGTGCTAGTTTTCCTCAGTTTGGGCCTTTGCCTGCCTTACTGCCTTGCATCGTCCCTTAGGGAAGTTTGGTATGCCTCCCTATCTTCATCCCGCTGTGTTCCCTTATATTCCTGAAGGCCAGCCTTTTGGCTTTGACCTTTTCTGCTACTGTTTTTGAGAACCAAAGTGGTTTCCTTCTTCTTTTGCACTTCCTTTTCTCTATAACACAATGGGATGTTGTTTCAAGTATTGCATCCTTAATGCTTACCCACTTTGCCTGTACCCCTCACCTGTATTTCTTTTTGCCAGAGCTAGCTTAACTCTGTTGGCCATCTTATCAAAGTCAGCTCCTCTGAAGTCCCATATTTTTGCCTTGGAATGGGATGATTTTGTTGTAGTGGCCAAATTGAGCAATACCATGTGATGGTCACTGGCTCCCAGGTGACCGTCTACCTGGAGATCTGTGATCCTTTCCCTGTTAGTCAGTACTAGATCTAGGATAGCCCTGTCTCTTGTGGGTTGTTGTACCAGTTGTTTGAGGCCCTCCTCTGCAGGAATCCACCATGTGTCTAGTTCTGGCAGATATCCCTGCTGGTATTGACCAATCTGTATCTGACATATTGAAGTCTCCCATTATCAGAACCTCCTTTGGCTGTCATGTTTTGTATATCTTCTAATAGTAATGTGTCTATGTCCTCCCCTGGTCTGGGGCCTGTAGACAACCCCAGTTCTTATGACTGTCCCATTTCCTGTTTCAGGGTGACCCATAGTTCTTCTGGCTCCTTATGTGTATTCTGAATTTCTGTAGCTTTGATATTTTCTTTGACATTCAGGGCCACTCCACCCCCTTTTTGCACCTTGGTCTCTTCTGAAAGGTATATAGCCATGTATGAATTCTCCCAAGTGTGGTTACTGGTAAACCACGTCTCGCTAATGCTACTATGTCCAGTTTAGCCTCTGTCATTATTGCCTGCAGGTCTGTGATCTTGTTTCCCAGACTGCAACCATTTGTGTACATGATTTTCCTTTGGCCAGATTTTGGTGTGTTAGTTGTTGGGTGAGGTCTGGTGTTTCCTGTGCATTGTATGGGAGCGGACCTTGACTGGGTAAGTGCAGTAGATCAAAATCAAAGCAACTCACTCGTCAGTAGAAATTTGGGACACGGACTTTCTGATTCAGTGTGTCCTTTTGACCATAATTACCATTATGTAAATAAAAATAAATCACTCACCTCATTGGACCTTCTGGTAACACTCATACTGACAAAAGGAAATCTTACAACTAGTGTATCACTATACTGCAGAAATGTATTCCCCTTAATTACATACTCTTCATTTTACCCCTATTTTTCTGATGTCACTTTACCTGATATGCCCCTACACCATTACATTGAAGCTTCAACCTATTTCCTCACAGGACATTTTAGATACTATTTCATCTTTAAAACAACACACTCGCCTGGCCCTGATGGCCTGCCTAGTGAGCATTACAAAATGATGGGACTACACTAAGCTACAGTACTTGCGGAGGTGCTTAACTGTATCAGTGGCTGAGCAGGTAGCACACTCACCTCTGAGGCTGGGAGATCAGAAGGCTGTGGGTTCTATCCCCCATCAGGCACTTGGGTTAATATTCCAAATACTGACACTGCAGTGCAACATGAGGGGTGCTCCACTTCTGAGGTGCGTCATTTGGATGAGAAGTTAAACTGAGGTCTCATCTGCCTGTTCTGGTGGTATTTCAGGTGGATGTTAAAGATCATGGTACCTCTCAAAGAGTGGAAATTTCCCCAGTGCCCTGGCAAATTTCCCCATTCACTAAATACCACCAACAGCTTAATCTGGTTCAAGGTCAATTGGCATTCATCTGTCTTCCCCTTCCCCAGGGCCGCGTGCCTGAAAATAGGCAAGAATTTGTCTAGTGCACTTACCGGTCAACAAAACTAAAATAAAAATAAAATCTTGCAAACAGGTAAGGTTCCTTTGGACTTCAACATGGAAGCTTAATCTTCCCTTATACAAAGGTGAGAAATCTAACTTAGGAAACTGGAGGCCAGTTAGTATGCTGGTCGGATTTAAAAATCTTAACAAAATTTTACCTTCCATGACCACATAACACCCTTACTGCTGCAACAAACACCGGTTGGACTCCTTACCGACACAGGGACTGCCTTCCTCCCACGCCCTTAGGGCTTGCTATCACCTCATCGATACTGTCCCTAGTGGACTATGGGCTCCCTGTATACAGTGCAGCAAATAACACCACTCTCCAGATAATCCAGGCCACTAAACAAGGCCTGCAGGCTCCTACGGTGCACCCAGACTTACTCACACCTCTCTCTCTATACCTCTGCCAATATTCTCAACCTTGATGAAAGGCTTCACTACCAGACCGCTTACTCTCCAAGAAAATACTGCTCGGACTCTTCCCCCTGGGTCACCACCTCTCTTCAGCCTGCAACCCCACTATCTTCATCCGACAATTCAGAAAACTCCTCTGGTTGTGCCCAGGGTAAAACCTCCCTTGTCCAGAGATCTTTTCACCATAGGGCACTCACATGGTTTAATGCACTCCCAAGCACCATCACTAGTGAACCCAAGATCGCCCATTTCAAAACCACTCTTCGCAACCACCTCTTCAATATCCGCTCCTGCAACTGCTTCTAATTCTTCACTCTCTTACCACTCTGATCCAATATTCTCTGACAAAGTCCATTATGGATTGCAACCTCCATCTTTAACACCAAACCCATGATTAGGTCTGACTACTATGTTTAGATGCCTTCTCAAGTTTATAATGCCTGACTGCTGTTATGCTGTAAATATTGTCATCCAAAGGTTATAAATAATGTCAGAAAATACCTACTTCCAAATCTTGTAAATACTGTCTGTGACAAATGCCTGTAACACATGCTTAATGTAACCACTGTTATACCATGTATCTCATGTTTAATGTAATTGTTGTTATACCTACTCTATGTTTCCATCTGTCTTACATGTGATGAGGTACCTTTGCAAATGAGCCTCTGGCTCAAAGGTTGTAAACCGATATATCAAATAAATAAATAAATAAATAGATAAAATATTATTATTGATTGCTTTGTCTGTGACTTTTGGAGCACAGTCTTGCTCCATTCGAACAGACGGATCTCTGATCATCTATGCTTATTATGAGAAATTATGGGCAGCAATAATAAAATCTCTCGACTTATGTGGTCTCCACTGGACCAGTGGCAGGCCTTTGATTCCATTAACCATGACTTTTATGGGCCACATTAAGCCATTATAAAGTTCCGGGTACCATGATCACATGGATCCAGAAACTTTATGTAACAGTCGATTATTTCTTCCAAAGTGATATCTTTATTTAAAACTCTCTTGTTTGTTCAGAGATTTTCACAGATTCAAACTAGCTAAATGAGTAGCTATGTGTATTTGGGGCTAGAATTCTGGAGTGTATAATTTTCAAAATACTTCTTAAAAGTACTGTTAATCTCATCTTCAGATGTCAGGAGGTCTCCATTCTCCGTCTAATAGAGTAAACCGTGTTTTGTTTGCCTCACAACATAATTGGTTGGCCAGGGTTTTGCCGGAGAACGCCTGAATAATAACTTAGTTCTTGCCCTATACATTTCTCTTATCAGTTTGTTCTTTCAATGCTTTCTCCAATCTATCTCTAGTCAACTGAAGTTTAATTTCTGTTTGTTCTGTAGCCATGTTAATAAGTTCCTCCTCAGCCGAGAAAGTTCCCATTCTAAATTTTGCAGAAGATCTCTTTGTTTCTTCTTTCTACTGCCTACTTGAACAACAATCCAGCCTCTTAAGTATGCCTTCATGGCATCCCACAACGTTAGGATGCTCTGACCTTGATACACATTGTTAAGCCAACACCAGTTAATCTCCTCTGACAACTTCTCCTTGAAACCAGAAGAAAAAAAACATAGTGAATTGTCTATAGTCCAGTTGTTATGATGAACTGAGAGATGTTGCTGGGGAAAAAGTGTCATAAACACTGGGGTGTGATCAGGCACCTTTATGGATTCATATGAGACTTGAGTAAGTTCTTTAAAATGTTCTGGGAGACCAAGAAGAAGTCTATTCTTGAGTATGTCATATGTACTTTTGAAAAATGGGAGTATTTCTTTAAATGAGGTTATAAATGCCTGAACTTGTCCAATAAATGATACTTTTTCTGTATTATTTTACCAGTGACACAGCATTTGTTTTTCCTTTCTGGTACCTGGGGATCCTATCAAAGTGGTGTAAAGTTAAATTATAGTCACCACCAACAATAACGGTGAGTCAAACTGAGCTAGCTCCAGGAAAAACTCTGAATAGAAAGTTAGATCCTCAAATTACTGTAGGACCATATATTGAGGCTAATGTAAGAGCTTTGTCTGACAGAATCATTTCTACTGTAACATAGCAGCCAGCCTGGTCCAAGATCATTTTATTAAGCTTGTAGTCCAGATATTTTTTAATAAAATGGCACACCCTGGCTTGGTTAGAGAAAACAGTGCAATAATCTAATGCTTTAAATAGGTTCCCAAAATATGAAGCATCTTTGTTATTAAAATGAGTTTATTATAAGAGTAAACAATTTATTTTCCTTTTATTGGCAATATATTCACCTTTCTGATTTTGGCCGTCTTTACATCCATTTAAGTTCCAAGAAAAAATATTTAGATTAATCATTGTAATAAGTATTTACCCTTTTTTGTTGAGTCCTCTGACCTCATAGTTTCTAAGGCCTGCCAGAGATGGCAAATGTTCCATACTGAGGATAAACTAGTCCCAAATAAGCAATCTTGTTTTCAAACAAATATTACCCCTTGAAAAATTTGTTTTATTTTGTTGGTTTTGAACATTTTTTAATAGAGTCAGTGAAGGACTGAGGCACCCCCAGCATTTGCTTATGTTTGTAACCATTCTTCTTCTTCTTTTTTTGAAGAAAGAGTAAAGAAGACCACTCACCCTCAAATATTGAAATGTGATGGGCAGTTAGACTTGTAATCTTATTTTTAAATCCACCATGAGGCTGCTGAACCTCTATTGCCCATGTAGTTCTTCTAACAGAGAATATACCCAGCCTACTGCCGAGCTAGGATGCCCCTTCTTGACTCCTAATCGCCTCTCTCCTTCCAAGAAGTACATGTACTATTATTTATTTATTTAAGAGTTTAACCAGGAAAGCATGCTGAGTGGGGTCCACTCAATTCCAGATGCGTCCTGGGAGTAGGTACAGGATAACACAGACAGTACATAAAATACAAGCAATTAAAGTACAGGCTGGTAAGCATATTTACAATGGTGATGGTGAATGCATCAAAATATTACATACAAGTGACATATTTACAATGTTAGCAGGAAAACTGTATTACGTTCAACTCAAGCCCAATAAGGGCAGATGGACGTTAGTACTTTCAGAGCTAGGAGCATGTGCAGCTGATGGTGAAATGGGCACTGAGGAGGAGGTTTAGATGCTGTGAGTTAGTGGTATGCCTAATGTTGGAGGGCAAAGCATTCCAGAGTTTGGGCAAGCGGTATTTGAATGCAGTTTGACCTATGGATGAGCCCATGAAAGGGACATTGGGAAGCCTAGAGTCTACGCTTCTGAGGGAGTAGGCAGGTGAAGCCTGTGTTGAGAGGGCAGATTTGAGGTATGCGGAAAGGATGGAGTCCAGTATTTGGCTATAGAAATAGCATAGTGGATCTGTCTGCGGGCCTGGAGTGAGGACAGGGATAGGGAGCTATATAGGTCACAATGGTGAGTCGTTTGTAGATATTCCAGGATGAAGCGCCAGAAGGAATGGAAATGCATGTCCAGGCTGGCTAAGGAGGAGGGGGGGAGCAGAGCCATAGACTACGTCACCATAGTCAAGTAATGGGAGAATCATCTTTTGAACAATTTTCTTCCAGGACAGTGTTGGGATACAACCCTTGTTGCGATATAAGGTGCCAAGTTTAGGGTGTAGTTTCTTGTGAATTGATTTGATGTGTGTGAAGAAATCCAGGTGCTGGTCTAGCCAGACCCTAGGTATCTGAAGGATGTGCATACCTCAGGAGGGCCTCATCCTAGGTTAGGAATGAGGGGCGAGTGGCTAGGTGGGTGAGTCTTGCCTGTGAGCCAAAGGTTAGAGAGAGTGTTTTCTTGGAGTTTAGGAATAGTTGGTTGGAGCAGAACCAATGCTGAACTGCACTGAAGTCCTGTTGTACTACATTGGCCACTACACTGGTGGAGGGGCCTGTGGCATACAGTACAGTATCGCCTGCATACATGTGGATATGTGAATGTAGGCAGGCTGTCAGAGATCATTTAAGAAAACTGAGAAAAGTAACGTCCCAGGACTGAGTCTTGGGGGACACCAGTAGTGACTGGCAGGGGAGTAGAGATGTGAGGTCCACTTTTACAGATTGGTGTCTGCCTACCAGGTATGCATGAAACAGCTGGTGGCAGGGCCAGATAGTCCAGCATCTTTTAGTTTGGCTAGTAGCATTGAGTGGGAGACGGTATTGAAGGCCTTGGCCAGGTCGATAAAAATGGCTGAGGTGATGTGCCCTTGTCCATGTCAGTGAGGATGTCATCGGTGATCCTTATTAGGAGGTGATGGTTGAGTGCGATTTGTGAAAGCCAGACTGGTAGGGGTGAAGAAGGAGGTGCATCTAGATAGGAGGAGAGTTGGGCAGGAGCAAGGTGTTCCTGCATTTTGGCCAGAATTGGGAGGAGGAGATGGGGCAGTAATTTCCCAGCAAGGAGGGTCACCACCTTTGGGAGGGGATGAAAATTGCCTGCTTCCAGTCGGCTGGTATTCTGGCTAATGAAAGGAGAGGTTCAAAAGGTCAGCCAGCGGGATGGCTATGGCGGGGCAGACAAGTTTAACATTTTGGCGCCCAGGCCCATGGGGCATTTGCCTTGTTGGCATTGAGAGCCAGCAGCACTTTTAACACTTTGGTCGGGGAGATCAGATGAAAAGAGGAACTGAAGGGCTGGGAGATGATCTGCGATTTCATGGAGGTACTCAGTGTGGGGGGGCAGGAGAGCTGATAGAAGAGAGTCCACACAGCTGGTAAAGAAGGTATTGAAGGCAGAGGCCACTACACCAGGGTCAGTGATGGTAGTGCCTTGGATGGTTAGGGTTGGGGTTGGTGGTTTGGTGGGGGGCGAGAGGAGGATTTGATAGTTTTCCAAAATGTTGTTGGGTTATTGAGGTTTGAGTTGAAAGCCGTCATGAAGTAATTCTTTTGGCCTGGCATATAAGTTTGGTGCAGGAGTGGCAGAGGGCACGGTAGCATTGGAGGGATGTTAGGAGTCTAGAGAAGACCAGCATTAATAATCCTTTGTGAATGGGAGGGAGAGGCCCAGTCCAGGAGGGAGTGGGTCTGCATTTTATGGTTTAGATGGATGGGGTGAGAGGGTAGCTGGGTGAGGTTTAGGACATTTTTTTGGTTCACAGCTTGGCACTGTCTTTGGCGAGCCAGTTGAAGTTGAAATTGCAGAGGATGTAGAACTCTCCATTTGAGGCTGATGACTTTAGTGTGTCCAGATGGTCTAGGACACTGGGCAGGGGGTGCTAGGGGCACAATAGGAACCGCAACATACACTGGGGTGGAGTAAGGAGTGATAGTTTGATGCTGCTGAGACAGACAGAGAGAGAGAAAGCAGGCAAAGTTTCCTTAAATCAGGGAGGTTATCTTCTAGACTACACTGAACTGAATTATTACTTTCTGGACCTGTGTAGTAACTAATATTGATTCTGTTTTGGAGTTGACTTGTCATAGTTTTAACTTTAATTTGCCAGGGAGGAACTGTAGCTGAGAGATATTTGCAGTCATTTGTGACTAGACCTGGTACTTAACCTCTGAAATAGGTGTCTGAAAGGAAGGAAGGCACTCCCGGGGTGGAGGGTCAGAGTTGTAGTTGATTGTTTCTGGACAGCACAGGTTTACTCCTCCACCCTTCCCTCACCCACCCACCCAAAGCGCATAGTCCTTTATAGCAGGGATTCTGACATCACTCCCAAAACTGCTAACAACATACACCTGTTCATATCCCAAAGTCACAGCACACTGAATGGGGTAGAGACACTCACAAGCTTGCACACATTAAAACAAGAACAAAAAACAAAACAAAACAAAAGCATCTGTAACATGAAGGGACACAGACATGTGGGAGTGGTGCAATGCACTGGCTGTGGAGCAGCAGTCTTCCAGGAGACATTCTGAAACTGCATTGCTGCCCTGTTTTCAGGCACCTCTCTGGTCTGGAGGAGGAGGTTGCTCGTCTCCATGCTGACCTTGCAATGATTTGGGAAACCTGCTCCCCACACAGGGACCACCCAGGCCACTGCCACTACCTCAGAGGTTGCCAAGAAAGAGGAGTGGTTGGACCATGGTGGCCTCAGGGAGGGTGAAGGTGGTGGAACAGAGGCGCATCCCTCCAGTTGTGCCTCTTCACAATTCATTCGCCACTCTGGCAGAGCATGGTTCCTCTATGCAGGCACCCACAGTGGAGACCAAGGAGGATGCTAGGAACCTCCACAATGGAGACCCCAGGATGGTGGCACGGGACCCCACAGGGAAGGAAACAACTCCTGGTGGGGAACTCAGTTGTTAGGGGTAGAACTGGGGTAGGGAGGGAGGGAAAGGGAGGTAAGATGCCTGCCCGCTGCAAGGGGAGAGCTGGATGTCATTATCCACCTAGTGACGAATGACCTGGCTGAGAATGGGATCAGAGCAGTGCAACAGGAGTTTGTGGAGTTGGGGAGGGTCTTAGGCAAGTAGCACACATGGTAACTTTCTTGGAAGTGCTACCTGTCTATGGCATGGATGAGGCTAGGTACTCCGCACCATGGGATTCAATGACTGGTTGAAAAACTGGGGCAGAGCTCAGGATTTGGCTTCACTGGGGACTGGGGCTCCTCCTGGAGGGATGCAGGCTCTACAGGCGCTATGGTCTGCATCAATCCAGGAGGTGAACCAGGATCCTAGGTGATAGGTTTAAATGCTTCATTGGCAAGCATTTAAACTAGCCAAGGGGAGGCACTGAAGAGGAGAGGGAAATCCCAGCCCCCAAAAATCAGGGTAGTTAGTGAGGTAAACACCAAGATAGAACAGTCTATAGGGATAAGGGTGGGGTAAATGAAGAAAAAGACAAAGGCTAAGGACAGGGATGGGGCAAAAATAAATAAAGCCATAAAAAATGGAGGGTAATGAGTACCAATGCCCGTAGTGTAGGTAGAAAGCTCCCCAAAATGGTGGCCTTGATGGAAGAGGGATGCCTGGATATTGTGGCAGTCACAAAAAATGTGGTACACAGAGAACCATGACTGGGATGTCAACATACCAGGGCACACAGTCTACAGGAGGGACAGGGAGGGAAGAAGAGGAGGAGGAGTAGCTCTCATGTAAGGGAAGGGATCAAAGCAACAGAACTAAAAGGTAAACAGGGAGGAGAGGAGGCACTCTGGGTCACCCTGGAGACTGGAAATGGCTCCACAATCCACACAGGGGTTGTATACAGACCCCATCTCAGGGGAGGAAATGGACAAGGAAATGATAGAAGGCATCCTTGGAATGGCAGAGAAAGGGGAGATATTGCTGATGGGGACCTGAATATGCCAGATGTTAACTGGAGCACCTTGCTGCAGCCACATTAAAGAGCAGGGCCATTCTTGATGCCCTACAGGGGGCATGCCTCAGACAGCTAGTTTTGGAACCCACTCAGGAGGGGGCAGTTTTAGACCTGGTACTCTCAAATGGGGAGAGAGGATCTCTGATCTTGAAGTGGGTAGCCATCTGGGAACAAGCGACCACCAAACAGTGTGGTTCACAATAAACTTAGCTGTAGAGTCAAGCCACACAAAAGTGAAGGTACTGAACTTCAGGAGGGCTGATTTTGTCAAAATGGGAGAGTGCCTCAGAAAAGCACTAGCAAACAGGCAAGAAGGTGGGGTGGAACAATGGGGAAACATCAAAACTGCCATCACAGAGGCAACCATCCTTTGTGTGAAGCAAATAAACAAATCAAAATTAAAGAAAAAACACTATGGTTCTCAAAAGAAGTGGAGGGAAGGTAAGGGAGGAAAAGATAGCATTCAGGAAGTATAAGAAAACACAGAAGGAGCAGGACGGAGAACTGTACCAGTTAAAGCAGAAGGAAGTGGGTAAGGCAGTCAGAATAGCAAAGGCCCAAACCGAGAAAAGATAGCCAACTTGGTTAAGAAGGGGATAAAACCTTTTATGGGTACATTAGGGAGCAAAGAACGATGAAGGCAGGGATACTGAGGCTGAATAAAGAGGAAGGTGGTTGGGCACAGAGCAACAGTGAAAAAGCAAGATATTGAATGAATATTTCTGCTCAGTATTCACAATGGCAAAGCAGGGGAGATACTTAATCCAGTCAATAGAAGCACTCTGGATAGGGGTTGATATTAGTCCTTTCACAGAAGAAAGGGTTCTGAAAGAACTGTTAAAACTGAAGGTGGATAAAGCAATGGGGCCTGATGGGATTCACCCCAGAATTCTAAAAGAACTAAGGCAAGAACTAGTAACACCACTGACTACCCTTTTAATAAATCATGGGAGGATGGTGTGGTACCTGAGGACTGGAGAAGGGCAGATGTGATTCCCTTCACAAAAGTGGGAACAAGACAGAGGCAGGAAACTACAGACCTGTCAGTGTGACCTCAGTGGTAGGGAAAATGATGGAATCACTTCTGAAGGAAAAAATTGTTGAGTACCTAGGGGCCGGGGCACAGGACCCAAGGCAGCATGGATTCACAGCAGGAAGGTCATGTCAAACAAATCTAATTGATTTCTTTGACTGGGTGACCAAAGTAGTAGACCAGGGAGGGGCTGTTGATATGGCCTACCTAGACTTTAGCAAGGCATTTGACCCAGTCCCACACAAGATTAATAAACAATTAGCCAGCCTGGGAGTGGGCCCCAGGGTGGTAGTCTGTAAACACTGGCTAGACAACAGGACTCAGCGGGTAATAGTAAATGGAGTCCACAGTGAAGAAAGGAGGGTTACTAGTGGGGTACTGCAGGGTTCAGTACTGGGCCGGTCCTTTTAATGTCTTTATAAGTGACATTGCAGAGGGATTGGAAGGTCAAGTATTCCTCTTCGCAGATGACACTAAGATCTGCAACAGGGTTGATACGCAAGGTGGGGTGGAAAGGATGAAAAGGACTTGGCAAGGTTGGAGGATGGTCAAATGTATGGCAGCTTAGATTCAATGCAAAGAAGTGTGCAAAATAATGCACCTGGGAAACAAAACCCAGGGCAAGAGTACACAATGGGGGTGAGATACTGACGACAACAAAATGGAACCGGACCTGGGGTAGTCATATCAGATGACCTAGAGGTGGGCCAGCAATGTGAGAAGGCAGTAAGGAGGGTTAGGGGATACTGGGATGCATAGGGAGAGGCATCACCAGTAGAAAACAGGAAGTTGTTGGCCCTCTGTACAGACAGTTGGTAAGACCAGATCTGGAGTACTGAGTACAGTTCTGGAGACCCCATCTTCTCAAAGACATAGACAGGGTGGAGGCTGTCCAGAGGAGGGCAACAAAATGGTGCAGGGTCTGCACCAGAAGACATATGAAGAAAGACTAAAGCAGCTTAAGATGTATAGCCTCGAGGAAAGGAGGGCGAGGGGGACATGATAGAAACTTTTAAATATCTCAAGGAATCGACAAAGTCCAAGAGGGTAGCATCTTTCAGAAAAAGAGATGTGCAAGAACAAAGGGACAAATTAAGATAGAGGGGACGGCTCAGAGGTAATGTGAGGAAGCATTTTCACAGAGAGGGTTGTAGATGCATGGAACAGCCTTCCTGAGGAGGTCATAGAGTCAAAAACAGTGGGGAATTCAAGAATGCATGGGACAGGCATAAGGCAATTGTAGTGGGGGTAGGAGGAAGTAGGTCTGTTGGTTAACTAGAATCTGCAGCTTATCCATTAGGTAGGAAATGGGCAGACTAGTTGGGCCAAGTGGTCCTTATCTGACATCAAATTCTATGTTTCTATTAGTAAAGAGTCTATTTCTGGCAAAAGTGTGGGGATTTGTACCAAGGTGAACTGTAGCCTGGTGGAGATAAACATAGCAATGCCACCTCCTCTTTTCTTGCCCTGGCGGTCTTGCCTAATAATCAGTAGCCAGGGATGGTTAAATCAGAGTCCACGTGGTGAGGCTTTATCCACTTCTCAGATATGATCAGGACATCTGGACGTAATGATAGGACAGTGGGTTGCAGCACGGTTATTTTATTTAGGATGCTGCGGATGTTGAGGTGCAAAATCTGAGACCTCTGGGGAAAGTAATTGGGGCGGGGGTTGGGAAGGTTGGGTCCAGAGTTGGCTTTGATATCCCTGCCTGTAGGAGTAGCAGCACTATAAATTGTTTGGTTTTGGGCCAGGAAGATATGGGCTTAAGGAAGGATTGGGTTCTATTAAAGATCCTTTTACTTTATCTTAGCATACAGTCTTGACCTCCTCCCTGTTCCCTTATTTAACCGTGTTGTGAACTACCTTACATTAAATTTAACTTCAGTATTGGCAGAAATAGTAAAAACTTAAGTCCATTATTTTAGCTATTGCTTTTCAATGGTAGGTGTGGATGAAAGGCTCCAGGGGCTGGAACATCAGGAGTATACTTAATGTAAGACACTTGGCAAAGGCTTCTTCTACCTCTCAGGGAAAATGGAAAAATATCATCTTTCCATCTAAATTGACACTAAGTTTAGCAGGGTAGAGGAGTATAAAAGGGTCAAGGGATGCCTTCTTTTGGAGTTTGTCCCTTATGTTATCAAAACATTTGCGTCCTGCCAGGATCGTGGCAAGGATATCTGGATAAACCTGTAGTTTCAGGCCTTTGTAGTATACAAATTGTAAAAACAAAAACAAGGCGCTGCGTCAGCATGTGGTCTAAAAGCAAAACAAAATGGTTATAGTAAATGCAACTGAAAATAGAAAACAGAGTTAAAATCTATGTTTAGGCCTTAAGTCTTCTTCAGGAAATATCTAAAAAGAAAAAAAAAACTAACTTGTTTTTTCTCTTTAAATATTTCTAACGTCAGCGTACTATTTTATTTTTCAGTCCGGCATTTAATATAACCATTTTGTTTTGTTTGTAGTATCCCTTCTCTATACAAACCTTCGCAGTTAGATTTTTCTTTATCCTGATATTGGACAGTTTTACATACATAAATCTTGGTCTGCTTTGGTTATCCTCAGACCAAAGGATCTGTGTGCTCTGTCGAACTCAATTTTCTGTTGTGGATAGGAAAGGCACATGATACTTGATAACAGTTCTTCACAGTATTCAAGGGATCTGGGACTTTAATACCCTCAGGAGCCCTCAGAATTTTAAGTTTACCCTCCTGAATCAAGATTCCAGGTCTTTGATTTTTAATTTAAGTAACTCAAGCTTTTATTACTGTTTTCAATATTCTCTGACATTCTAGCTAGAGCATCTTCAGTCCTTCCTACATATTCTTAGCATTATGTGGTGCGGAGGGCTAAGCTCTCAAACTTTTATCACTTCTTTAAGTTTTGAAGTTAAAGTGGTCACAGCAAGATTTAAGGTGGAGAAGCCCTGTCTCATTTCTTTCAGAAGTGACCCTTTGATATTTTCTTCTAACTCCACAGTAGAAACTTCTGTAGATTCCTTTTTCTTTTCCTCGTTCACAGAGGCCCCCTTTTTCTTTATCCTGATTTTGGACCTTCTGGTTTTAGTAATAGAGACAATAGCGTCCTCCTGAGCTGTTTTGTTAGCTTTTTAAAGATATTGTAGAAGCAAACAGGAGAATGTAAGACAACTGAAGTAGAGAAAGAACAATTTGCTTTTGATACACTAGTCTTTTATGCTGGCTTGCGCATGCACAAGCAACATCTTGCCATGATAGCACTTTCAAAGGTTTGTCAGTGTTGTGGCGAATTCAGGTGGTGTTTTATTTGGTGTCTCCCTCAACCGCCAACCAGTGACCATGCTGCCAATAACAGCAGTTTCAGAGAGTGCCACTAACTTGAAACAAATCCGCCACTGCAATGAGAGACAGGCTCATCATTGCAGTGTCAGACTGACACACCTCCATTATGTGCCATTCTTGGTGAAACATTTCAATAAACATGGTGGCAGCATCTCTATGTCAACCTCTCACAATCCCTAGAAAGCTGACTTTGGGGTGCCCAATACCCCCATTGGCATGCACCCTCCATAGTTCAATTTGTTTGCCAAGCGGTTGCCCAATCCCCATTGGCATAATGTCCACCAGTTTCATTTGTCTGCCAATGGGGGTTCAAATCCCTTGGCATCATGTCCTCCAACATGGTATGCTTTTCTTGCCAATGGGGTGCCCAATCCTCATCTGCTCCTTCCCCACAAAAAAGGTGGCACACTGGGAGCCCACCCCAGTGTGCCCAAATGTTTCTGTGTATCCTATAAAAAACAATGTTCCATGAAGTTTTTTTGTTTCTTTTCCTATAAACAAGAAAACAGTCCCTCATTGTCCGCTGTGCACACTCCCCAACCTGCACACCCACCCACTGCTCACCCCACCTCCCACATCCCCTTCACCCCATACTTACCTCCAGATGTTGGTGGAGCGTGAATACGTCTGCACTCTCCAAAGCTGATCGCGAACTGAAGAAATGCTGGTAAACTGTATATAATGGCATCAATGGGGAGGTTTCAACTTAGGTGGATATCTCAGCCATTTCTTTGACTTTTGGCTCCACATTTTCAACTTGAGGTTCTTGGGACCCGACCTCTTGAAATCAGTTATTGTCATTTTGTTATTCAGTTCCAAAAGGTGATTTTATGGTGACTGCACAGAATCACCTTTTGGGACAGATTCATGAAATGACAATGCCACTTTTGTGGTGGGCTCCCAAAAAGCCTATGTTGCAAATTTGGTGAAAAAATTCAAAAATGACTGTGTTATGAGCGTGCATTGTGCAGTTTAATGCACGTCGAACTTTGAGAATTTTAATATTTCACTCCAGATTTTCAACATTGCCATTTTTTCACACCTCCTTATGAACAGTACAGCTGTCATTTTCACATCCTGCCTGAAATGTGGTTTTGCACATCTAATACACAATGGCATGGTCTCTGAGGGAAATCAACATTCGGGACAGATTAATGAAAATCACAATGATACTGTTCATGAGTGGAGGTCTCAAAATGCCCATGTTGAACATTTGGTTAAAAATTCCAAAAATGACCGCATTATGGGCCTGCATTGCGCAGTATCCTATGCACTCTTGTTAGTTTGCAAATTTGTCATATTTTCTTTCCATATTTTCAACATTGCCATTTTTTACACCTCCTCATGAACAGTACAGCTGTCATTTTTCCCATCAAACCCGTACGTGTTTCTGCACCTGTGGCTCCCAATGGCACAGTTGCTGTGAGAAATCACCTTTCAGGACTGAGTTATGAAATGATAATGCCACTGTTCATGAAGTGGAGTCCCAAAAGTCGATGTTGAAAATTTGGAGTGAAAATACCAACAAACACCCAGGGCATTAACGTTTCCAACCATACATCCACCTGTAGAGACCGACAGGCGTCAGGGAACATAACTTGGATTTGTCGGCCATAATGTTCACAGAATTCTGCCCCCCCACTCTCTACAGCCACTGAAAGGCACTGAGATGTGCCTTGGGTTCAGTCTCCTAACATTCACCCCATTCTTGTATATTGCACCCATCTTAATTTATTTCCTTATGGAATGGGGTAAGCATAAGGCAGAAGACCCCAATGCACACCTCAAAACCTGTCGCTCTGTGCAGGGTGGGGTGAGGTGGAATGGCATGAGCTTTATGGACGACCCAAAGCCACAATCCCAATGCCTTTCGTAGTCTCGGGTGTGCATGCTACTTCAGTACTTTACTGCCATTCCTATTTTGCATTTTAACTCCTGCACTACCAATGAAATTGCCGGCAAGCCAACATTCAACATTGACAAATACTTGTTATGTTGTCTTTTTTTTTTATTACTGTCAGCCAAATTAAGTTGAGAATTAGAAGGAGCATGGGACAATTTATCTTTCTTCCTTTTAGATATATTAGAGTGGGAAGGAGGTTGCAGTTCTTGTAGCCCTACCTTCGATATGCTATCATTTGCTTCTGTGTTAACAGATTTAGAGCCTTTAAATAGAAAGTCACTCTTCACCTGGTGTTCCCAGGTGAAGGTTTCCTCCATTCAGCTCAGGAAAGTAGCAAAGGCACTGTTGTGATGCTAAGCCTCCCACAGCCACTGTGGAAATTTGTGTTTTTCCAACTTGTGTTCAGGGACAGGCATGAAAGAAACCTGCCAGGAGTTATCTTGGAGTGCCTGGGTAACTTGCTACATGTCTATACAATTTAGACATACCCTACCACCAAGCAGAAAGAAAAAAAATGGTACACTTCCACGCTTTCAAACACATGGATACCAGTGACAGGAGTGAAGGGAAGGAATGGGGCACCAGAAAGGTCAGTTGCAATCTGAACAAATGAAACAAACAAGGAAATAAATTTTAATCCAGAGACAAATTTAACACAATGAAGGGATTCCACTTGGTGGAGCTGGTGCTCTCAATGCACAGCTCACTCAGCTGAATGACGTGACATGTGCAGAGCATCATTTTTCCAGACTGTCATCATCTCTACCTAAGGGTCTCTGTATTTTCATCTCACGCCAGGAGCTCCTCCCCAACATTGATGCCCTCAATGTATGGCTTACCCAATATCACAATGACATTCTCCGCATCTCTGAAACTTGGCTATCTGCCAAAATCCCTAACCTCTCTCGCCATTGCTGACTTTACCCTGTTCTGTCAAGATAGAGGTAAGCAAGGTGAGGGGTAGCTCTGTACATCAGGCAATCCATCTCCAGTTCTATCATCTTCAAAGAATCCAGCCCTCCTCCTGCAAACTCATTATTGCCCACTTTTCCCTTCCCTCCTCTGCTCCCCTTTATATTGGCACTCTATATGCCCCACCTAAAGCTTTGCCTAACTTCATCTTCAAGGTTATCTCCTCAATCTCCACCCTCACCTCTAATTGTGAACTTTTGCTCTTAGGTGACTTCAATCTTGACTGGCTCTTCTCGGCTGCCAAGTCTACCACACTAATGATTGAGGCCCTCAACCTCTCTCAACTTATGCAGGAACCTACTTGTCTAAACCCTCTGTCCCAAAACCACCCTTCTAGATTGGATATTATCCTCCCATCCCCACTTCAACTCTGCCTCAGGCATCCTCTTTGTTGCCCTCAGTGATCACATTTACAAAATCCCCACTCCCACTCCCTCCCAAATTCATATGGTCCTGCCCACTCCATTCCCTTGATGAAATCGCACTGCAGCATGATCTCCTAAATGCTGACTGGCAACCAATCTTTTCTGCCCTGGATGTCGACCTTGCCTTATCCCACTTCTCCAACATCTTGAATTCTATCTGGGACCTTCATGCACCACTTAGAAAAGTCAAGTTGAAATGATATCCCTACCCTGGATTACTTCTGATCTTATTGCCATGTGACGGACTGGGGACAAAGCCTGGAGACTTTATAAAGCATCCCACACCCCAAATGAGTGCCTATCTTGTAAACAACTCAGAAACAGGTGCACCAAGGCTATTCGCCTATCTAAGGCACACTGTCTCAAATCCCAGCTTGAACAGAGTCAAAACTCCCTGCTTCTTTCTGGAAGGTGATCCTCTCCTGGATCCCCCACTAAACAAGCTTGCCCGTCCTTAAAATTGACGGCCCCTGTCTTTGACCCTACCTCTGTAGCTGAGACTTTCAACACGTTTTTGTCTCTTCTAACCTGTCCCCTTCCCCTTGAACCTGTCTCTTCCCTCTGCCCTCCCGAATCTCACCTCCCCACCCACTGGCTTCCTCTTTCCTCCTTTCTCTCCTCTTGAAATTTGCACTGCACTCATATCTCTCAACCTCCAAATCAAGCTCTGACAGTATCCACCCTAGATTGCTCCACATTTCCGTACCCACATAACTGCTCACTTGACATAAAATTAAACCTCTCTCTCCTTCACACCATTTCTAAAGCATGCAAATTGCCTAGGTCCTACCCCTACACAAAGGTTACGATCCCTCATCTCCTGGAAATTATCGGCCCATCTTGCTCCTCCCTTCCTTGCTAAAGTCCAGAAATCTCATTCTTGCAAAGTTGTCTGACTATCTCACCTCAAATAACTCCCTATCACCTGTACAATCAGGTTTTTGAACCAACATTCCACTATCACCTCTCTGCTGCATGTCACCGACTCCATTGTTACTGTGATGGATGAAAGCCACATAATTGCTGCTATCTTCACTGATTTGGCAAATGGCTTTAACTCCATTTCCTACTAACTCCTTCTTCAAAATCTTTCTTCTTTTGGCCTTGCAAAATGCATAGTTGACTGGCTCTGCTCATACATCCACAATAGACAACAGCCAGTTAAAATAGGTGATGCACTCTCTACTCCTCTCTATATCCTCTCTGAGGTCCCTCAAGGCTCTATCCTTGGCCCTACCCACTTCTCTCTTTTTACAAATGATCTTCCCTCAGTCTGTCACTCTTCTAACATGCACATGTATGCAAATGACACTCATCTACACCTCCAGCTAATCCCACGACAGCACTCTCCTCAATCTCCAAAATGATTTCAACAGAGTACAGTCCTGGTTCTAATCAAACCTACTAAACTCAATGCCAAAAGACAGTTACCATGTCTTTTTGTTTCAGACAGAAGCTGGCCTCTCCCCTGCCCCCAGTGATCACCACCCAGGATGAGTCACCCTTGAGATGGTCTCTGCCTTCAAATACCAGGGCCTGGCTGGACAGTCACCTCAATTTCTCAACACACATCAATGCCATCTGCACCAAACTCAGGCCAAAACTTACAGCCCTCTATCACCACAAAACCAGCCTCCCTCTCATCATTTGACATGAACCAGTACTTAAAACAATTTTACCAATGTTGGATTACGCAGATGTAGTCTATGGCACTGCCCCAACCTCTTTCCTCTCCAAATTAGACACTCTCATCAACTCCTTCTGCTGCCTTGCCACCACCTCCCTCCTGTTACCCATTACTGTCTCCTTTATGCTCCTCCTCGCCACGCTGTCTCACTGGGATTTGTCCACTGTGCCTCCTTATTACTAAATATTGGTCTGGCTCCTTCCTTCCTATCTCTCATCCTGCCTTCCACCTGCAAAATTGACAACCTACTATCTTCACCAGAGAGACTCACATACTGTACCTTCTCCATCCCTCATCCTCACTCAGCTGCATGCCAGTCTGCCTTCTTGTACCATCTCCCTCACTCTGGAACAACCTACCTCTGACCTTCATCTTGTCTCCCTTTATCATCCCTCAAATGACTCCTCAGACTCCTCCCTCCCCTGTGCCCCAATGCTCTTTACCCCTCCATCTCCTTTCCAACTCTTTATGTTCACCACCCTCTTATCTCTATGATGTTTCTTTCTTAAGCCTCCCACTCTGTAATAATGGTTTTCTGTTGACCTGATCTGGTTACCCTCCTGAATTCAAACTCAGCCCCTGCTTGCTCCAGATCCCTTATAAGGGCCTCAAAGTGTTTTAGGAAATAACTGCTAGTTACACTTATGTATTCTTATTACATTTGTGTCTTACCTTTGTATACATTGGCCTAATTCATATCATACTGTTGTAAATTTTGTAAATTACCAGTATTGTAACAATGTTGCACTCCTGTGATGTGAAGGCCTTATCTTTTAAAGGTAAAGGTTACTTTTGCAAAGCTGAACTTGGAGTTGGGAAGGACGCGAGTCTTGAACTAGGAAACTGGAGAAAGGCACTATCTTGTTTGTATTCTGAAAGATGTTGGCCTTACTTTTAATTTTTCACTGGTTTTGCTTGTTTGAATCAAGAAGGGTTTGCAATGCTGATTTTTTGTAGATTGCTACTTTACATACAGAGGATTAAAATACTGCTGATTTTTTTTCTTTTTCTGTGAATCTGATGCTTTATTTAAGGCTTGATAGTATTTTGGTGACTTTTGCAACAATCATTTAAGTTTTCACTGGTGGCTTCTTTCATTCCTGCAGTCAGTCGAGTGTGTATTAGAGCAAGAAAATGAAAAACTGCTCTCATTAACCCTTGATGCAGTCCTAACACCACTAACAAAATACTAAACATGTCCCTTTACCTGGGGCAGTTTCCTACCCTATGGAAAAGTGATGTCATCACTCCAGTTCATAAAAATGGTGACCGTATCTCCTGTAGTAATTATAGACCCATCTCTATACCCCGCCCCTCTCAAAAGCCCTGGAAAATATCTGCAGATCAATTTACTGACTACTTGGACTCACACCATCTACTGTGCCGCAGCAGCATGGGTTCAGGAAAGGCACAACACAACTACTGCCCTGCTCGAGTTTACCTCCTTCATCCATGAAGCCCTTGATCAGGGAGTCCTGGCTGATCTGTCTACATTGACGTTTCCAAGGCTTTTGATACTGTTAATCACAATATGCTGAGAAACTCCTCCTCTCTGTTGTAGTTCCCCAAAAACTGCTGACTGGTTCTCCAACTATCTCCATGGCTGTACCCAGCAAGTTAAAATAAATAGCACCCTTTCTGCCAGCCTTCCAGTACGATCTGGTGTCCCTCAAGGGTCCATTCTTGGCCCGCTCTCTTCTCCCTATACCTAAACTCACTCCCTTGGCCTCCACTCAACGCCTGTTCCTTTATGTAGATGACGCTGTGAACTTTAGCCAGCACCCTGACCCTACTCAGTTCCAACAAGCCTTGCAGTGCTCCTTCACTGAAATGGAATCATGGTTCACCTCCCATAAACTTGTCCTCAACTGCAAAACAAAGGTCATGCTATTCCCCACCTTCAACATGAACACAACACGACCAAACTATCTATACTAAATTCCCAGGGTGCCATGCTGGAAGCAATTACCAGTTTTAAATATCTAGGGGTCACCCTGACTCAGCCCTTATGTTCCAGGAGCATATAGCATCGACTTGCTCTGCTATAAACATTAGAATTGGACTCCTGTATAAATATAGGCCCTATCTCCTTCCTGATGCCCTCTGTTTAGTCATGTCTAGCTCCATCTTTCCCTGGTAGACTATGGCATAGTCATATATGGCGCTGCCACTGACACTGCCCTATCCAGCAGTAAGCTCCCTAACAAAGCATGCCTACTTGCCACTGGCTGTGATTGCCTCACACATACCTGCAAGTTCTACAAACGGTCATCATTACTAAATTTTCAGGGGAGTCTACTTTATCAGACCTGCTTATTGTCCAAAAATTCAACCAGGATTAGCCCTCTGGGCTGTCTCGCTCCTACAAACGGGCTCGTTGATGCGGCCACAAGACATTCTAACTCCACTACCTCTCACATCCCTGCTGCCAGGGCCACCACCTGCCAAAGGTCCTTGGCTACAGGGTGCCACTATGGATGTACTTCCTCCCTGACACCGCCCCTCCTTTCCTAGGTTGGAGCCTTTTAAACCTGTGCTGTGTACCCATATTATATCAAACTGCAACTGTGACTGCATATAAACCCTCCAACTTGTTCTAAGTACTTGTTGCAATTGTTTACCACTGATTCTTATTATATGACTTATAATTTATGCCCCTGTGGTGTAGTTTCTCCTTATGTATTATCCTATTTTTGTCTCTGTTTTAATCTCTGTACCTTTTATAACTATGTATTGTCCTCATTCAATGTATGATGTGGAGCTTTTGCAAATGAGTCCATGACTCAAAGGGTTGTAATTCCTAAACTTATATAAATAAAGAAAAAGAAAAAGCCTCAAAAGAGTCCAACTGGTTTGTTCTGATTGTCCTCACAGCACAGAACAGGTAGACTGCCTAAATCCTACCCTCCTCCATCCCCCGGTTTACCTAGTTTTATGGAGTTAGGTAGGAGGTTTGACAACTTCCTGCTCAGACACAAAACAGGATGTGGTATGCCACAAAAGTCAGCCAGGTAGTGCTGCATAAGCTAGGAGGATACTTTCTTGTGATTGCTATTGTAAGGAAAAAAAAACTTGGGGTGGGTCCTGGTACATAGTCCCTAGTAAACAGCATACACATACTTAGGGTATGGGTAGATCAGAATTTAAGATTTGACTACCATATAACTGTTACAATTTCAAAATAAATAAAAGAATAGGGATGTTTAGATGCTCAAGTTTTGCATGAATAAATACATGAGGAAAATTATAGTAAACCAACTTCTCATTCCAGTTCTTGAGTATGGGAACCATGTATATGGTTTTGCCACTAAAAATATGTTGACAAAAATTGACACAATGTACAATCGTCTGGCTCAGTTTATCCTTAGAAAGGATTTTCATGCTCACCGATGTGATATTTATGAGAAACTTGGGTGGTTTCACTGAGATATTAAGAGGAAATTAGTTTGGCAACACAGACTTATAGAGTTGTAAACTTAAAGCAGCCAGGATATCTTTAGGATAAACTGAAAAGAAATCATACCATCAAAATTTATGAAGTATAAACTTAAGAGAGTTTGTTCATCCCAAATTTAAAATAAATATAGTGATATAAGAGTTGCACAAATTGCTATTGGATTGTGGAACTCAATGAAGTCTGTGACTCATAAAACATATAGAGATGTAAAATCTTTCCTAACTGATATAAAACTTGAATTTACTGTTTGTTGTAAGTGTTATGGCTAGATACGTGGGGCTGATACATTGTATTCTTGGGTACTATAAATTAGGATTTGGGTTTCAAATAAAATTTGTATGTAGCAAGTTGTAACTTGGGATATTTATGTATACATTGTAAATGCACTTTATGATTTTGGCATGTTAAGTATTGCTGATTATTTGTATTGTTGAGTATTTGTAATAATTAATGTAAAATGTGTAAGATGTAAACTGATTTGAATTTATATGTAGTGTTATATGATGATTATTTTGAAACTACTTTCTACAGGACCATCTTGTAAGTAGGACTTTGTCATAACAATGTGTCAATCCATCAAATTTCCTGAATAAAAATAAAGATTTTACTACTAACTACTACTACATTACTACTACTACTAGTATACATTACTAAGAGGAAGTAAGGTTCCCTAATAATGAAAACAAAACAAAACAAAAACATACACAATTTCAACAGGGAGCCAGAGAGAGACATGAGAGAAGTGATACAATGCACTGGCTGTGGAGTGGCAGTCTTCCACGAGACATTCTGGAGGCTGTGATGCTGCACTACTTGCAGACACCTCTCTGCTCTGAGGGAGGAGGCTGCCAGTCTCCAGGCTGATCTGACAAGAAGTAGGAAACTTCCTCATCCACCCAAGACTGGGCAGGGATTTGGAAACCTCCTCCTCCACCCACAGACCACCAGGGCCATTGCCACTGCCTCAGAGGTTGCCAAGAATAAGGAGTGGTTGGACTCACGGTGAGCTCAGGGAGGGTGAGGGTGGTGGAACAGATTCACATCCCTCCAGCTGTACCTCTCGTCAGTTCATATGCCTTTCTGGTGGAGCATTGTTCCCCTATGAGGACACCACAGTGGAGACCAAGAAGAATAATGTGAACCTCCACAGTTGAGACCCACAGGAGGGTGGCATTGGATCTCACAGGGAAAGAAACAACTCCTGGTAGAGGACTCAATTGTTGGGGGTAGAACTGGGAAGGAGGGAGAGGGAGGTAAGGTGCCTGCCTGGCGCCATGGCATGGAGGGCCAAGAAGCAAATCCTCAGGCTAGCAGGAGCAGCTGCATGGGAGAAGAAGCTGGGATATCATTGTCCACCTAGGGACAAATGATGTAACTGAGCATGTGATCAGAGCTGTGCAGAAAGAGTTTGTGGAGTTGTGGTGGGGCCTTAGACATGTTGCACACAGGGTAACCTTTTGGAGGTGCTGCCTGTCTATGGCATGGGTGAAGCTAGGGACTCCGTCCCCTGAGATTCAATGAATGGTTGAGAAACTGGTGTGGAGCACAGAGTTTTATCTTCATGGGGACTGTCCACCTGGCAGTATACAGACATATACTGGCATGATGGTCTGCATCTGTCCAGGAGGTGGACCAGGATCCTGGGTGATAGGTTTAAATGCTTCATTGGTAAGCTATTAAACCAACCAAGGGAGGCAATGAAAAGGAACAGGGAATTCCCAGCTCCCACCACAAAACAGGGTAGTAAGCAAGGTTAACACCAAGGTAGAGAGGTAAATAGGAGGCAGGATAGGGGTAAATGGAGAAAAGACAAAGACACTAAGTACAGTGATGGGGCTAAAAGGGGTAAGGCCATCAAAAATTGAGGGCAATGAGTACCAAAGCCCATAGTCTGGGTAACAAGTTTTCTGAACTAGTGGCCTTGATAGAAGAGGGACATCTGGATATCGGGCAGTAACAGAAACCTGGTACACAGAGATCCATGACTGGGATGTCAACATACCAGGGTACATGATCAACAGGAGGATCAGTAAGGGTAAAGAGGAGGTGGAGGAGTAGCTCTCTGCATTAGGGAAGGGATAAAAGCAATGGCACTAAAGGGTAAACAGGGAGGAAAGGAGGCACTGGGGTCACCATGGAAACAAGAGATGGCACCACAATCCACAGAGGTTTATACAGACCCCCATCTCAAGGGGAGGAAATGGACAAGGAAATGTTGAAGGCATCCTTAGAATGGCAGAAAAAGGGAAATATTGTTGATCTGGGACCTGAATATGCCAGATATTAACTGGAGGGCATTTGCTTCAGCCACATCCAAGAGCAGAGTCATTCTTGATGCCCTACGGGCATGTCTCAGCCAGCAAGTGTTGGAACCTACTTTGGAGGAGCAGTCTTAGACCTGGTACTCTCAAAAGGGATGGTGAGATGAGCTCAGATTTAGAAGTGGGTAGCCATCTGGGAACAAGCGACCACCAGACAGTGTGTTTCATAATACAATACAATGTCAGTGGCTCAAGCAGGTAGCATACTCACTTCTGAGGCCGGAGATCAGAAGGCTGTGGGTTCTTTCCCCACATCAGGCACTTCGTTAATATCCCAATACTGACACTGCAGTGTATCATGAGGGGGTGCTGCACTCCTGAGGTGCCATCTTTCAGATGAGACGTTAAACTGAGGTTCTGTCTGCCTGTTCTGGTGGTAGTTCAGGTGACATTAAAGATCCCATGGCACTTCTTGAAAAGAGTAGGAAGTTTCCCCAGTGCCCTGGCCAATTCGCCCATTCACTAAAAATACCACCAACAGCTTAATCTGGTTCAAGGTCAGTTGGCATTCATCTGTATCCCCCGGGTTGTGCCTGAAAATGCCTAACATCTCCGAGGAGATGGAGCCCCTGAGTGTGCCTTTGATGTGCTGCCTCCTGCCTGACCAACTCACTGCCAGTAAGGCAAGTGTTGGGTGCTCGGGCTTATGTCATCCCTGCCGAGGGGTAAACCGTGGCTCCATGGGGTGTCAGGGGGCGGATCGGTATGGCGGCTAGCAGAGGGATGATCCCAAGGGCCCTGAGGATGTTGGAGTTGGGAGGTTGTAGGAGGGAAAAAAGAAACACACAGCATTCAGAAAGTATAACAAATTACAGAAGGAGCAGAACAGATAACTCTATCAGTTAAAGCAGAAGGAAGTGGGAAGGCAGTCAGAACAGCAAAGGCCCAAACTGAGGAAATGATAGCCAACTCAGTTAAGAAGGGATAAAACCTTTATAGGTACATCAGGAGCAAAAGGAAGACCAAGGGAGGGATAGTGAGGCTTAATAAAGGGAGAGGGTGGTCAGTGGGTGAGAGTGAAAAGGCAGAGATACTAAACAAATACGTTTATCCAGTATTCACAAAAGAAGAGGAGGGATGTACCTAAACCAAACAATAGAAGCATTCTAGATAGCGGGTCGATACTAGTCCATTCACAGAAGAAAGGGTCCTGAAAGAATTCCTAAAACTCAAGGTGGATAAGGCAATGGGGCCTGATGGGATTCACCCCAGAATTCTAAAAGAACTAAGGAGAACTGGTGACACCACTGACCACCCATTTTAATAAATCATGGGAGGATGGTGTGGTACCTGAGGACTGGAGGAAGGCAGATGTGATTCCCCTTCGTATAAGTGGGAGCAAGGCAGAGGCAGGAAACTACAGACCTGTTACAGTAGTTTGACCTCAGTGAAAGGGAAATGATTGAATTACTTGGAAACAGAGAACTGTTGAGTACATAGAGGCCAGCAGTGCACAGTCAATCAATCAATCAATCAATCAAAATCTTTACTTAATCAGGCTAACATCATTGAGCATAGCTCATTTACAAGATGGACCTGAGTGGTCATGAAGTGCAAGTAGTTATTACATTGACAAGGGTAGTATAAACAGTAATACAATGACAGGGGTAACATAAACAGTAATATAATGACATAAGTGCTAATATATAACAATATACATATGTACACGCACATTAAAACTTTTAATCTGTGAGACAGAAGGCAATGGGCACATCAGGAGTAATATGTAGATTACAGGACCTAGCAGGCATTTTGAGGGTGAATCTTGGGACTGAAGCAGGAGTTTTATCAGCATATAGGAACACGAAAAAAAAAAAAACTCAAGGGACTCAAGGGAGCATGGATTCACAGTGGGAAGGTCATGTCAGATGAATCTAATATATTTCTTTGACTGGGTGACCAAAGTAGTAGACCATGGAGGGGCTGTGGACATGACCTACTTAGATTTTAGCAAGGCATTTGACACAGTCCCACACAAAAGAGTAATAAACAAGTTAGCTAGCCTGGGAGTGGTCCAAGGTGGTAGTCTGCAAAAAATTGGCTGGACAACAGGACGCAGAGGGTAACAGTAAACAGAGTCCACTCCAAAGAAAGAGTGGTAACTAGCAGGCTACCACAGAAGGGTTCAGTACCGGGTCAGTCCTCTTTAATGTCTTTATAACTGACAATGCAGAGGAACTGGAAAGAAAAGTATGCAACTTTACAGATGACACAAGATCCACAACATTGTTGATACATGGGGGAGGTGAGGGTGGAAAGGATGAGAAGGGACTTAGCAAGGTTGGAGGAGTGGTCAAAAGTATGGCAGCTTAAATTCAATGCAAAGAAGTGTAAAATAATGCACCTGGGAAACAAAACCCAGGGAAGAGTACACAATTGGGGGCTCTAACAACAACTAAAATGGAAATGACCTGGGGGTAGTCATATCAGATGATCTAAAAGTAGGCAGGCAATGTAAGAAGGCAGTAAATGGGCTGGGGGATACTGTGAAGCATAGGGAGAGGCATTACCGGTAGAAAACGGAAAGTTGTCATCTCTCTGTACAAACAGTTGGTGAGACACCATCCAGAGTACTGTGTGCAGTTCTGGAGACCCCATCTTTGCAGGGACATAGTCAGGATGGAAGCAGTCCAGGTTAGTATCTATACTGGCGCAGAATCTGCACCAGAAACCATACAAAGAGAGAGAGAGACTAAAGATGCTTAATATGTATACCCTCGAGGGGGCATGATAGAAACTTTCAAGTACCTCAAGGGAATCAACAAAGTCCAAGTGGATAGCATCTTTCAGAAAGAGATGTGCAAGACCTAGGGGCACAATTTGAAAATGGCAGGGGTGGCTCTGGGGCAAACATGAGGAAGTATTTTTCATGGAGATGGTGGTGGTGGAGGCATGGAATGGCCTTCCTGAAGATGTCATGAGGTCAAAAGCAGTGAGGAAATTCAAGAATGCATAGGACAGACATAAGGCAGTTATAGCGAGGGTAGGAAGAAGTATGATGCTGGTTAACTAGGATCTGCAGTTAATCCAATAGGAAGGGAAATGGGCAGACCAGTTTGTCCAAATGGTGCTTATCTGCCATTAAAGTCTATGTTTCTATGTTACTTTTACCTGGTCACACCTGAAACGAAGCTTCAGCCCAGTGTGCCTTTCCCAGTCACCAATTTTAAATAAATAAATACATTTAATTTTACTTGTACTGTACTGTTTAATCCTCTATTCATACTATATATATATATATATATATATATATATATATACATCTTATTGTATACAAACATTTCCGTGATGCCATTCTTACTGGTCTTTTCATAGTTACAGTACTTTAAATATATAGTGTATTGTGGTCACTGTTGTATAATGGTTCCAGTATTGCATTCTGCTGTGTTTATGTTTTCTGAAGTGAGTAGGATGTTTAATATTTTGTCTGCACTTGTTGCTTGGTTTCTGGTTCCACACTGGAATGCACCAGCATTAGGGCACTGAGTCATTAGGGTGCTAATTGGCAATGTCGTTGACCACTCTTTGCAGGGATTCCAACTCTGGGGGTGGACCTCAGGAAGGGGCGGTGAATTTTGATTTTGGTGCTCTAATAACTCCATGCCCTAATACAGGTGTCCTGAAGCACTGCAGTGTTATACATGTTGTTTAACTGAAGTCACTCTGTAGCACTTCGAGGTTTTCACAGCCATGTGCTTCACTGTATTGTTTTCAAAATTTATGTCTCTAGCCCCTCATGAAGTAAGTTTCTTTACTTTCAAGGAGGTTTCTATTTCTGCAAGAGTTTCTGTTATAATATATTAAGCTTGGAGCCAGGTGGTCTGTAACATAACCCTATGGCCACTGCTATTGTTGTATTCTCTGTGACATTTACTCATATGGAACCCAATTTAAAGTTGCATGGCGCAAGTCATGGGCGTGATGCGAGTTGCCCATGTGGTGCTATGCCGGGACCCCTACACCCAATTTCAAGACAGGCAGGGTCCCCAGCAGCTACAACCCATGATTTCAGCAACTCACAGGCTTGCGCCATGGGAATGGCGCAATAGACCTGGGTGCCACAAGTCACAGCCCTCATGTAGCTGCCCCCAGAGCCTCCCCGCCCCATACCACTCTCACCATCCACTGGGGATCTTGGGGCTGGGTGGCACTGGCACATGGGAGGGCATGACACAAATTGGACCCAGGGGTCCCTCTGAAAATAGGGAGGTTGAGGGGAAGCACTGTGTTAGGGGTGTGTGGGGCATGGAAACATGTCCTCTGCGGCACTGTGGCGGGGCATCCTAAAAGGTTTGCCAGGAGAGATGCCACTTAGACCACCTCCATGCTGGTCTAACCTGCAGCACCATTGTGGGTCTTGGAATTCGTGCATTGGTTACAGCAGCCACCCTTTTGGAATAGGGAGCAGGTGCTACCATAACCCACCATTGCACCATGCTGCAGTGGGTTCAGGTGTAGTGGGTGGCAGAGCCCAACTTTCACACAACCCCATATGCCATGGTGCAAGCCACCTCCTAGAATCATGACTTACACGATGGTGCAGGTGCACTCTACGCCATAGAGTCTGGTCATGTAATCACCTTGCACCATGCGCGTTATGGAAATTGGGCCATATGTTGTTATCTATGGAGTTGTTAAAGAGTCAGCAGGTGGCATTGTACAGAGACAATGTTTAGGTGCATGTGTTTTCATAAGTCATTAAGTCAGTGCGGTCTAGTGGGTAGCTGGCATATTGCAAGAAGACGAGCTAGTGCACAGTGAAGTCTGTGGCTATTCTTCATGGTTTGCACCTCATGATAGTGATCTGACACTTGACATCACGACACTTTTAGTAAGGAGACTCTATGAATGCCACCTTATTGTCACTTTACCCAGCTTTTACATTCCTTTACAATGGCCATTCAAGTGTATGACTGGGCAAAATATATGGACGTGGCTTCACCAAATGATCACAACATTCCACGATTTCACCAAAGGTCATGAAATTCAACTTTAATTACTGATATTATTTAAGAATCTTTACCTGCTTTTAATCTGACCAGCATTTAAGAAAGAGAGTGGAGAGCTGGCAGACTGCTTCTTTTTTTCCATATTGTTTTTTTCTTGGCTGGCAGCTTGTTTTGAGGGATAATGAGAAGATGGTGGCAAATAAGGACCACAAAGCCCATCCAGTCTGCCCATGTTTTCTACTGAAAGAATGTGCCATAGACCTTTACTCTGTCAATGGCCTATCTAGTCATACTCATCTGTATTACTCCCTTATGCCTATCCCATGCCTGTCTGAAGTCCTGCACTGTATTCATATCCACAACTTCCTGAGGTAGGCCATTCCATGCATCCACCACCCTTTCTGTGAAAAAGAACTTCCTCACATTACCCCTTAATTGGCCTTCCTCTAATCTCATACTGTGCCATCTTCTCCTGCTATTTTTCTTATATTGAGAAACCTGTTAGGCTCTTTCACCTTGTTAATGCCCTTAAGATGTTTTAATGTTTTATCATATCATATCTCTCCTCCTTTGCTCTAGGGTATACATATTGAGTTGATACAATGTTTACAGAGATATCGCTGATCAGGCTGAACCCAGCCATCATTCAGTTGATTACCAGGTTTTGCTCTAGGGTTTACATATTGAGTTGATACACCCTGTTTACAGAGATATACATTGATCATATCCTCTCTCCTCCTTTGCTCTAGGGTATACATATTGAGTTGATACACCATGTTTATAGAGGTATACTCTGATCATATCCCTCTCTCCTCATTTGCCCTAGGGTATTCATATTGAGTGGATACACACTGTTTACAGAGATATACCCTGATCATATCTCTTCTCTCCTTCTTGCTCTAAGGTATACATATTGACTTGATACACCATGTTTACAGAGATATTCACTGATCAGGCTAAACCCAGTCATCATTCAGTTGAGTACCAGGTTTTGCTCTAGGGTATACATATTGAGTTGATAAACCCTGTTTACAGAGATATACACTGATCATATCCCTCTCTCTCCTTTGCTCTAGGGTATACATATTGAGTTGATACACCCTGTTTACAGAGGTATACACTGATCGTATCCCTCTCTTCCTCCTTTGCTCTAGCGTATACATTTTGAGTTTATACACCATGTTTACAGAGGTATATACTGATCACATCCCTCTCTCCTCCTTTGCTCTAGGGTATACTTATTGAGTTGATACATCACGTTTACAGAGATATTCACTCATCAGGCTGAACCGAGCCATCATTCAGTTGATTACCAGATTTTGCTCTAGGGTATACATTTTGAGTTGATACACCATGTTTACAGAGATATACACTGATCATATCCCTCTCCCTCCTTTGCTCTAGGGTATACATATTGAGTTGATTCACCCTGTTTACAGAGATATACTCTAAATATATATCCCTCTCTCATCCTTTTTCTAGGGTATAAATATTGAGTTGATTCACCCTGTTTACAGAGATATACACTAATTATATCTCTCTCTCTCTCTCTCTCTCTCTCTCTCTGTCCTTTGCTCTAGGGTATACATATTGAGTGATGCACCCTGTTTACAGAGATATTCACTGATCTGTCTGAACCCAGCCATCATTCCTTTGATTACCAGATTTTGCTCCCATTTTTTCTTTCCATCTCCCCTGGTTGGTATAGTGCCTCTGTCAACCTCATTGAACCCACTGCCACCCCTCCCCAACCAAAATGCACTGCTGAGCTGCAGTTGTCTCAACCATGGCCTGCCTCCTGACGTGACTTCCCAGAATTACTTCCAAATGCAGGTCTTCAGCTTGGCAGTGTGATGCTCCACTGCTGGCCATGGAGGTGGCTGCAAAGCCCAATATTTAGGTCCCATGAACCGAACAAAACTGGTGATATTCCTGCTCTAATTTTAAAGTTATAGGGTTAAAATTCTGCAGATACCATAATTGTTAAATGTAATTTTAAAATGTTTGAATGTTTAGGGCTTATGTCTCAGTCACTGTATGAACCTTTGTGGAGTTACCATACCAAATTTAACGCAATGTGGACAAACACTTTTTACATTAGATGGAAATAACTGAAATCACAGTCCCTGTGAAATTTGTAAAACTGGCATGGAATTTCACAGAATTTTACAGATGTGAAATCATATTCACCAGAATTTTGCCAGCAGAAGATGAATTTGGCCCAGTCCTACTTGGCTAAGATAAAACAAAGAGTTAAATAGTATAATTCCTGTGGATATATAGATGTAAGGAACAAGTTTTAAAAATTATTTTGGTTGCTATATTGAAATACAATATAATCTAGTACAGTTCAAAATTATTCACTATCCCTACCAGTATTAAGTGATTAGTGTTACAATTTGTATTAAAAGCACAATATACTGAAAATAAATTGTTCTCTTCCTCATTTCTAGACTGTAATGTGTTTTGGATTACATTTTGTATGAAAGTCACTACATAAAAGAGAAATAATGCCCCTCCTCACTGGATAAAAACATAGAAATATAGAATTTAATGGCAGATAAGGACCGCTTAGCCCATCTACTCTGCCCATTTCCTACCTAATGAATAAGCTGCAGATCCCAGTTAACCAACAGCCTTCTTCCTCCTACCCCCACTAGAATTGCCTTATGTCTGTCCCATGCATTCTTGAATTTCCACTGTTTTTGACTCCACCACCTCCTCAGGAAGACCATTCCACGTATCTATAACCTCTCTGTGAAAAATACTTCCTTACATTACCTCTGAGCTGTCCTTCCCAACTTCAAATTGTGCCCCTTGTTCTTGCACATCTATTTTTCAGAAAGATTTTACCCTTTTGACTTTGTTGATTCCACTGAGGTACTTGAAAGTTTCTATCATATTACCCCCTTTCCTCGAGGGTATACATATGAAGCTCCTTTAGTATCTCTTCAGATCGCTGCCTGGTGCAGATCAGGCACCATTTTAGTTGCCCTCCTCTGACAGCCTCCATCCTGTCTATGTCCTTGTGGAGATGGGGTCTCCAGAACTGCACGCAGTACTCCATATGGGGTCTCACCAACTGTCTGTACTGAGGGATGACAACTTCCTGTTTTGTACTGGTGATGCCTTTCCTATACATCCCAGTATCCAACAGCCCTCCTTACTGCCTTCTCACATTGCCTGCCTACTTTTAGGGCATCTGATATGACTACCCCCAGGTCCCTTTCCATTTCTGTTGTTGTTAGTATCTCACCCCCATTGTGCACTCTTCCCCAGGACTTTTGTTTCTCAGGTGCACTACTTTGCACTTCTTGCATTGAATCTAAGCTTCCATACATTTGACCATTCCTCCAACCTTGCAAGTCCCTTCTTATCCTTTCCACCCCACCCTGTGCATCAACTCTGTTGCAGATCTTTGTGTCATCTGCAAAGAGACATACTTTTCCTTCGAGTACTTCTGCAATGTCACTTATAAAGATATTAAAGAGGACCAGTCCCAGTAATGAACCCTGCAGTATCTCGCTAGTAACCCCTTTCTTCAGAGTGGACTCAGTTTACTATTATCTACTGTGTCCTGTCATCCAGCCAATATTTTACACAGGTATCACCCTGGGACCCACTCCCAGACTACCTAACTTCAATCAATCAATCAATCAATCAAACGTTATTTAACCAGCTAGTTACATGATTGAGCAGAATCATTTTAAGATTGTCCTGGACACATAGGACAAATTTGATAACAAGACATAATAGTTTGTGCATGACAGATAGCAAAATGTGTAATAAAAAGTCAAAACAACTTAACTTAGCTTAGATGGTGAATACAGACATAGAAAAATCACATAATCTAAAACTTAACCTCGTGGGGTGAGGGGAGACACAGAGAAGGTTAGAGGGGTGACAGACAAGAGAGCGAGAAGGAGGGGCAACACTAAAGGGAGGTGGTCTCCAGGAGAGCTGAGCTAAGTTCTTGCAGGAAGGGTTGTGGGGAAGTATATTGATACTAAAAGGATGCTGGCCAACAGGGGAATAGAAGGTCCTAGTCCATTAGGGCTGCAGAGTTGGTTTATCGGGTGGGAAACTGTTTTCCTAAAACAGTCACACACCATATGCAAGCATCGGTTTAGCAGCTGTCTGAACATGTAAGGGCTGGGCAGGATGGATAGTTTAAATGCTTTTGTATGTTGTTCCAGAGCATTGGTAGGAGGGAACTAATGGCAGTAGAGTCAAGATGTATCCTGGTCTGAGGTATTTTAAAATTGATGAAAAGGAGATCCTTATACCATAGGTAGACACTGAGTGCTCAGATAGTTCACCGATATGGGGAGGCAGATTGTTGGACAGGACCCGAAGAACCACAAGAGGGCATTTTTTGTCTCCTCAGGGAGAGGGAAGGCCAGTCTAATGCTTGGTACAGGAAGCAATGATGAGTCTGTAGGGTAGACCAAGCACTAATCTCACTGCACAATGATAAAGAGTATCCAGTTTTGGAGCACACGCTGGGGGCAGTGACTATAAAGAAAGTCACTATAGTCAAGAGGAAGGAAGGTTGTTTGAACCAACCTCTTTCTAGCTTCCAGGGTGAGTAAGGTGTCTAATACGGTAGAAGATGCCAAGAAGCTGCCTTAATTTTTTAGATAACTTGTTTAGGTGTACATTGAAGTTCAGTTTGTTGTCCAGCCAGACTCCCAGATATTTGAATTTGTCCACTGTTTCTAGAGATTCACCAAGGAGGGTGGTAATCTTGTATTGGGCCTTCGTATTGAGGGTGGAGAATGGGGAGATAACCATGGCTTTTGTTTTCTTGGCATTTAGTAGAAGCTTCAGATTCAGTAGGTTGTGTTGGAGTGTGATAAAGTCCTGTTGTAGCCTCTTTGTGGGCAAGATCAAGGGCTGGGTTAGTTGAAGGGATGACAGTGTCATCTGCGAAGAGGTGAACATTCCATGCTAAAAGGCCAAAGTCGATATGGTTGATATAAAGAGCAAAGAGGATTGGTCCTAGGATAGAGCCTTGCGGGACCCCACGTGCAAAGTTTTTAGTGGAGAGAGCCCATTTGGCTTCTGATTTGCTGACTCCTATTTGTAAGGTAACAGCAAAACCACTGTACTCACGGTGGGGTTACACCAATGCATCCCAGAATGTCAAGTAGTATGGTGTGATCAACCATGTCGAATGCTTTGTTATGGTCAAGAAAGAGGGCGAGATGTGTTGTTTATTGTCCAGGGCATGTAACCAGTCATTAGAGACTTTGGTTAGAGCTGACTCTGTGCTATGTTTGGGTCTGAACCCCATTGAACAGGGTTGAGGATGTTTTCACTATCCAAGTACTCCCTTAATTAAACGTTGACAATTTTTTCAAGTAGCTTGGATAACACGGGAAGCAGTGAAATGGGCCTGTAGTTGTTCAGGTCTGTAGGATCTCCTGATTTAAACAAGGGAATAATGTGCACAATTTTCCAACTATATGGCAGTTCCCTTGACTAATGAGCAATTAAAAGGTAGGCAATTGGTGCTGTCAGATAGAAATAGCCTGCTTTTAGGAAAAATGTTTCTAATAAATCAGCACCCGCACTCTTTTAATATCCAATGAGAAGAAGAGGTCATCCACCTGTTTATAGGATACCAGTTGGAACTTGAACAGGGGCTATCAGACCCAGGGGCAGAGGCTGGCTAGGTATTGAGCTGTCGCAGCAAGTGATGCTCATTTTACTAACAGGTGACTTCTCAAAGGAGAGGCCTGCAGTTGCAAAGTTGATATTGAGCTGTTCAAGGATCTCAGCCATGGTTGTGTATGTGATATTATTAGCCACAATTTTGGCCGGAAGGGGAGTGGCAGGAGAGTGACCTTCGATCTCTCTTAAAACCTGCCAGAATTTGGCTGAACAGTTTTTGTTTTCCTTAAGAGTGACTGAAAAAGCATGCTTTTTCCAACCTGACCATTTTGTGCAGGCATTCCTGGCTACTCAGAAGGAGAGCCAGTCTGTGTCAGACTGCGACTTCCTTTGCCTTTTTCCATAGAAAATATCTGTGCCACAGGGCCATCTTCAGTGCTGGGCTGAACCAGTCAGGAGCACGCTTCCTTAACTTCATTTTCCTTAGCGATGATACACATATATTGTGCATGCTTGTTGATGACTTTAAGTAAAACTCCTGGAAGATGTAGAAGGCTTCTGAAACAGTGGGTGTGAGGTAGAAATCCTGCCAGTGAATGTTCCCAAGGTCAGCCAGAAAGGCAGGGAGCACAAAACTGTCATACTGCATTTAATCTTGAAGGTGGAAGTGGAACGAGGTGAGAGGAGTACCTGACACAGGCGATTGCGCAGTGGTCACTCAGATCATTATGAAAGACCCCAGTATGGGAGATATTATGTGCTTTATTGACCAGAATAAGGTCCAATAAAGAGCTTTGGTCAGGGTGTTTTTTATTTAGCCGAGTAACCTTGGGATCACCTGAGCTAGCCCTGTTCATCACAAAATCCTTGAGCCTGTTGGCGAGGCATCAGCCCAGTTAAGATTAAAGTCCCCATTAAGATGCAGTCCGAACTTGCTTTTTCCAGGAGGGAATGCAGGTGGGTCAATATGCACAGACCAGCTGCAGGTGGCCTGTAACATACAGCTACCAATAAGGCAACTCCAGGTGCCAGAATAAATTTTAAGGGAGAGGCATTCAAATTCTTGGACATCGATGTGTGGCCAAGGTCGTAATTTGGAATTTATTTTTGATATAAATGGTGACACCACCTCCTTTGGTGGGTCTGTCACACCTGTATAGGTTATAGCCAGGATGCAGAGCAAGTTATCAGGTATGTTGCTCTTTAGCCAGGTTTCAGAGAACATTGCTACATCAGGGAGGCATGTAAAACCCAGGCTTGGGCCTGGTCAGATTTGCTGGCAAGGCTGCATATGTTCATATGAAGGAATTAACTTGTTTATTAATCCTTTGTGGGAGACTATGCGACTACTGTACCTTGCTAAAGTCTAGGTAGGTTATGTTCACAGCCCATCCCTGGTGTACTGGTTTGGTCACCCAGTCAAAGAAATTGATTAGATCCATCTGATATGACCTTCCCACTTTGAATTCATGCTGCCCCACTAGCCTTTTGGTACCCAACAATTCTTTCTTTCAGAAGTGATTCCATCATTTTGTAAGTAGCTGCAAAACCAGCACGACCCAGGCACAGATACAAAAAGTATACCATCCCCAGAGAGCATTGTAAAAACTTGAAAAGTAATGTATATTCAACTCCATCCCATTTTCTTTATTACCTCGTATACTTTCAGTAACTCATTCCCCATGTTCCTTATTACTGAAAACAGTTGCATGGAAACAAGATCCTGTCACCTAGACTATATCTACTTTGGCTGCTTCTCTACACATGACATTACAATACATTTTTATGACATCATGATTATTTCCACAGCAACATATTTTGATGTCATAAACAGAATTCTGTTGTTAGTTATTGGCAGGCAGCCAGAGCTAAAAGAGGCAGAGATACTGTATTCTATGCAAATACCATTAGTAATAAAGAAAAAAAGGTGGGATTTACAGAATAAAATACAAAATATAAGCTACGGTTACACCTGAATGTTACATTTTTCAAAGTTGTTTCAACTGTGTCAGGAGCGCTTTAATCACAAAGCAAGCAATAATACCAGATAGGGTGGGTGGTATTAGGCAACTCCAGACTCCTGGGGTGTAATGAGGCCCAGCACCACAGGCGGAAGGCCTTATAGCCCCTGGAAGGTCCAGAATTGCCCATACCACCCACCCTGAGGGTATTATTGTGCTTAGAAAATGGCAACTGTGTATGTAAAAAAACTTGATTGTTTAAATGCTAAAAGTCATTTATTTAGAAACAAAATAGTTCCTCTGCCAGTATTAGAATGCTGTTTTTTTTTACTAGGGAGTTCTGAGGACTAGGAGCTCACTGTCATGGTTACCCTCTCCAGCCATATACAGACACACACAAACACACACACTCTGTAGCTGGTTACAGTACCTGTATGAGCGGCATAAAATTCACTGGGATTTAGAAACTGCAGTCTCTCATGAAGTGCAGGCTGTACAGTTCTAAGCCCTCATGTCTGAGCGACAGAGATGTCCCAAGAGAAAAGGTAAGTGACTTTTAATATTCTGCAAGGGAAGAGCAGCAGGTTGAGATGGGGAACCTTTACTCAGCCAAGTGTTTCCAGTTCCGCACCCAAAATAAAGAGAAGTAAGGGTAGCTGTTTATGTGCGCACATCTCATCCCTGTCAGGCAGCGTGTGATAGAGATGGGGAACACTCTGGAGTCTATTTCCAGTAATTAAAATTGAAAGACATTGGTAGGCAGGACCAAAAAACTGAAGTAATGGGAACCATTTACTTGTGCACCTCTCCCTCTTTCAAGTGCTTGTTGACGCTCTGCCTGTCAGAACCCGGGAGGATGGACATTTTGAGACGCATTTTTGGTAGACATGGGAGAGAATAAACAAAATGCTTGCAGCACACTATGGATTTAACTGCTTCCAGAAAGCCAATCTGTGCTCATGAGTCATTACAGACACACTGCTGGCTTGTGCATTTTACTACATCGACATGCTTTTGGGGAAGTGGGTGATGGAAATAGGTCTGTCCCATTAAAGTAAAGCATTACCAGCCTGCAGTTAGGATGGAAAGCAGAAAATCTTTCTGCCAGAATGGTTGGGGACAGCGGGAGGAACAGTTTTTACAAGGGTAGAGATTATGACACAGTGCGAGAGTGGGTTCAGGAAAGTGCTTGCTTTCAAAATGGATGCAGCTGTGAGGAATGAAGAATCATCTCTCTTCCTCTGGCTGTAAAAATAAATAGTGGATTGTGTTCTTTCTTTCATTTTTTTACATAAACGCAGCAGGCATCAAATTAGGGAGCTTTGTGGGAGGGGAGGGACAGTATGTCAAGCTAAGGAGACAAATAAATGGCAGCTATTTCAAATTGAAATGAGGGGTTTTAGCCAACTGAAATTAAGGTGGATACCGGATATTTCAGTGGGTGAAGGGCACTGGGACAGATACTTTTTATTTCCTGGGCATCTATTGAAAGTTAATGTACCCTCTGGCAAGTGTACTAGCCAATCAGATGCCACTAAATAAAAAGCCCATTTTCTAATAAATAGTAAACACCAAAGATACATCCACACGCAGGCAAACACACCTCTACCTTTATTCTTTACTATTTGTTTGCTTGATCTTATGGATGTATCGTTTAGCACCCTTTACTATTTATCTGTGAATAAAGCTGGTGTACTTTTTCATACCTGTGCCTGGGTTGTGCTGCTTTTTGCAGCTACTTCCTGGTTCATTTCATTCGGAGCACACCCTTTTTGTGGTGGAGCTGCTTTGCTTCTCTTGTTATGCCATCATTTCCCTACCACTGAGGTCAAACTAAGAGGTCTGTAGTTTTCTGCCTCCACTTTGCTCCCACTTTGTGAAGGGCAATCACATCTGCCCTCCTCCAGTGCACAGGTACCATACCATCTTCCCACGATTTGTTAAAATGGGTAGTGGCTGGCCCAGTGGTTGATTTCCGCTGCAACGCCAGTGACCCTGGTTCGGGAACAGACTCGGCTGCTGGAGGACCGCCAGAGGAGAAGGAAATGAACATCTGACAATGGCTCGCCTTCTCAGGGGAGGGTGGTTATGCAGCTTGGTGCCTGCTGACTCCTGGTGGAGGCTGGGGTACAGCAGAACGTTGACCCCAATACACTAGGGGAGTGATGGATGTCGGCGTGATGCCTTGACGCCAGTGGCACGTCACTTCTCAGGGAGCAAGTGGAAAATGGCACCAGGCTGATCAGGTGACGGCCCTCCAGAACCTCACCACCGGCTCCTGGACCTCTATATGATGTCCCAGCAGCACCCCCAGATCGTTGGTCGGCCAGCAGGGCCATTCTCCTACAGAGGTATGAGACCCCAGTGAAGGGATACACTGGGGTTACTTGGGGCTGGCTGCGATGTGGGTCGGTAGGGGTCGGAGAGTAGCGCTGCGGGGAGTTCATGTGAGGGCTGGAAGGAGAGACCAGCCAGGTGTGGAGGAGGAGTCCAAAAAAAATGGGTAGTAATAGGTGTCACTAATTCTCCCTAAGTTCTTTTAGTTTTCTAAGATGAATCCGTCAGGCCCATTGCTTTGTCCACCTTCAGTTTTAGAAGTTCTTTCAGGACCCTTTCTTCTCTGAATGGACTGGTATCGACCCTCCTATCCAGAGTATTTCTACTGTTTGGTTTAGGTACCTCCCCTCTCTTCTTTTGTGAATACTGAGCAGAAGTATTCATTCAGTATCCCTGATTTTTACTGTTACCCTCTGCCCACCCACCGTCCACTTTATTAAGCCTCACTAGCCCTCCCTTGGTCTTTCTCTGCTCCCTAATGTACCTGTAAATGGTTTTATCCCTGTTCTTAACTGAGATGGCTATCTTTTCTTCAGTTTGGGACTTTGTTATTCTGACAGCCTTCCCTGCTTCCTTCTGCTTTAACTGGTACAGTTCTCTGTCCTGCTCCTTTTGTGTTTCCTTATACTTCCTGAATGCTATCTTTTCTCCCTTACCTTCCATGCCACCTTTTTGAGAACCATAGTGGTTTTATCTTCTTTCTGATTTGTTTACTTGCCTCACCAAAGGCTTGTTACCTTTATGATGGCAGTTTTGATTTTTCCCCATTATTCCTCCACCCTCCATCTTGCCCGTTTGCTAGTGCTTTTCTGAGTCACTCTCTCATTTTGCCAAAGTCAGCCCTCCTAAAGTCCAGTACCCTCACTTGTATATGGCTTAACTCTATGGCTATGTTTATTGTGAAACACACTGTTTGTGGTCCCTAGTTCCCAGATGGCTACCCACTTCTAGATCTGAGGTCCTGTCTCTGACCCAATTTGAGAGTGCCAGGTCTAAGACTGCTCCCTCCTGAGTGGGTTCCAACACTAGCTGTCTGAGGTATCACCCAAAGATATATGAGAATGTTTGGCCAGGCATTTCCCAGGCAGTTCCCAGCTGGCCATTTGGTGTTGAGGTATGAGAGATATCTCTGGTGTGGGAGACCCTGGTTTGGAGCTAGGTGGGTGGGGGTAATTGTTTTAAGTGAGTTATTGTCATAAATTGTTTTTTCCCATTGTGCCGCTTGATATTTTTGCTGTAGGGTCCACAGCCCTCCTGAATGTTGTCCTCCATTACTGGTGATGTCCTCCCCTCTTGAATAGCCCCCACCCAAATGTTCCATCGTACACCAGCATCAAACCCACCTGCAGTTGATTATAGTTATATTAGGGAAGTGGGGGCAAAGTCCCCAGATAGGTGGTGCATATAAATATTACTATATATCGTGCCTATAGAGATTCTTTTGGTCCGTCTCTGTTAATATAAGAGTTGAAGTGCATGTCACCTTATTGAAATCGGTGATGTGCCTCGCTGTTTTGCTTGTCACTGTTTTGCAATCACTGATATGAAGTGGAACAATTTTTTAAATTCTGTGTTAACCTGTAACTGTCTTAGCTGCAAGGGTAACATCACTAAACAAACGACAAGCTCTCTCCTGTTTTGTAACTCTTTTGTTACTTTTCCTACGAGCTTGTGCTTGTTCTCAGTACAGGGTGATCGGCCAGGAACATTATGGCTCTACCACACTGCAACACTGTTTGAACTGAGGGTTGCTTTCACTTTGGCTTTGGAAGTGAGAAAGATTCAGTTCTAATGTCTTGAACAGGTGAGCCTTTTAAACATTGATATGTTCATGCTGTTAGAATTTTGTTTTCCTTCTTATTTTTACTAGTTTAAATGTCTGTGCCCAGTGTGAAACAAGTGTGCTAGGAGGGGTGAGCAGGCAGGGGAAGAGACCGGGGACAGTGAGTGATCAGGATTGTCGATATGGGGGATACCAGTGAAGTTACCAAAGTAAATGGACTAAATCATTCTGTTGGATTCTATATTAAAATGGACAGCCTAGGATCATGGGAGGCACATCATGCAGGTACGCCAAGTTCCATTTTATGTACATCTGCTGTATGGGGAATAAAAATATGACTGATATTTAAAAGATGAAAATTCCATATGCCCATATAGATATGAAATGTGCTGTGTCCAGGTTGGCCAGGATTTGTTTTAAGACTATTAGCAGTGCTATCTTAATGCCACAGCTAAAACCAAGTCTCAGCAAATTAGAAGGCAGGGATTTCTCACTATTTTGTATTCAGCAGCATAAAATCCTGCTTTGTATTTTGATGGTTTCCATTTCCTCCTGAGTCAGTCTATTAACCACAACTACTGTACTTACTACATTGCATTAAGTAACTGTAAATTTGATATAATGAATGAATATTTAATTGTGTGAGACTGTTTTGGAGTAATGTTGTATGTGTAAAACTTTCTGATGATTGTGCTTTCAACTTTTGTAATAACTATAATACAGTAGTCCAAAAATAACATTTTCTACTAATACTACTACTTATTATGGTAAAAACAAATGTACTTAATGGAAATGCTGGATTTCACAAATCGGAGTTAGTGGGATAGGAGCTCTTGACAGTTCTAACTGGAGTTGAAATCATAAATAGTTTTTAGAAAATAGGCCAAAAGAGAATGTTCCTCACAACAATATTGATCAAAAGAAAACCCATGGGATCATAAACTTTTGGAAAGAGACCCATTCGTGTTAGTTAAAGAGGATTGAGGAGATGAGACATGCTATAGAAACATAGAATGTGATGGCAGATAAGGACCGCTTGGCCCACCTAGTCTGTCCATTTCCTACCTGATGGATAAGCTGCAGATTCTAGTTAATCAACAGCTTTCTTCCTCCTACCCCCACTAGAATTGCCTTATGCCTGTTCATGCATTCTTGAATTCTCCCACTGTTCCTGACTCCACAACCTCCTCAGGAAGGCTGTTCCATGCATCCACAACCCTCTCTGTGAAAAATACTTAACATTACCTCTGAGCCGTCCTCTCTATCTTCAAATTGTGCCCCCTTGTTCTACACATCTCTTCTTCTGACAGATGCCAGTCTCTTGTACTTTGTTAATTCCCATGAGATACTTGAAAGTTTCTATCATGTCCCCTTCTCCCTCCTTTCCTCAAGGGTATACATATTGCTGCTTTAGTCTCTCCTTGTATGTCTTCTGGTGCAGACCCTGCACCATTTTGGTTGCCCTCATCTGAACAGCCTCCACTCTGTCTATGTCTTTGTGGAGATGGGGTCTCCAGAATTGCACGCAGTACTCAGATGGGGTCTCACTAACTGTCTGTACAGAGGGATAACAACTTCCTGTTTTCTACTGTTGATGCCTCTCCTATGTATCCCAGTATCCCCAGCCCTCCTTACTGCCGGCCTCACATTGCTTGCCCTCCTTTAGGTCATCTGATATAATTACTCCTAGGTCTCTTTCAATTTTGTTGTTGTTATTAACTCACCCCCATTGTGTACTCTTTCCCTGGTTTTTGTTTCTCAGGTGCATTACCTTGCACCTCTTTTGTATTGAATCTGAGTTGCCACATATTTGACCATTCCTCCAACCTTGCCAAGTCCATTTTCATCCTTTCCACCCCATCTTGTGTATCAACTCTGTTGCAGATCATTGTGTCATCTGCAAGAGACATACCTTTCCTTCCAGGTGCTCTCCAATGTCACTTATAAAGACATAAAAGAGGACCGGTCCCAGTACTGAACCCTGCAGTACCCCACTAGTCACTCTCCTTTCTTCACTGTGGACTTACTTACTATTACCCTTTTGCTGCCCTGTTGTCCAGCCAGTTTTATCCAGGCTACCACCTTGGGACCCACTCCAAGGCTGGCTAACTTGTATGGTATATTATTCTTTGTGTGAGACTGTATCAAATGCTTTGCTAAAATCTAAGTAGGCCATATCCACAGCCCTCCCTCGCTCTACTACTTTGGTCACCCAGTCAAAGAAATCTATTAGGTTCATCTGACATGACCGTCTCTGTTGTGAAACCATGCTGCCTTGGGTCCTGTGCCCCACTGGCCTCTAGGTACTCAACAATTCTTTCCTTCAGAAGTGATTCCATCATTTTCCCTACCACTGAAGTCAAACTAACTGTTCTGTAGTTTTCTGCCTCTGCCCTGCTCCCACTTTTGTGAAGTGGAATCACATTTGTCTTTCTCCAGTTCTCAGGTACCACCCCATCCTCCCATGATTTGTTAAAGAGAGTAGTCAGTGGTGTTACTAGTTCTAACCTTAGTTCTTTTAGAATTCTTGGGTGAATCTCACCAGGCCCCATTGCTTTGTCCACCCTCAGTTTCAAGAGTTCTTTCAAAACCCTTTCTTCTGTGAATGGACTGGTATCGACTCCTATTCAGAGTTTTCTCTTGTTTGGTTTAGGTACCTCCTCCTCTTCCATTGTGAATACTGAGCAGAAATATTTGTTCAGTATCCCTGCTTTTCACTGTCACCCTCTGCCCACATTCCTCCCTTTATTAAGTCTCTGTATCCCTCCCTTTGTCTTTCTTCGCCCCTAATGTACCTATAAAAGGTTTTATCCTCTTAACAGAGCTGGCTATCTTTTCCTCAGTTTGTGCCTCTGCTATTCTGACTGCCTTCCCTGCCTCCTTCTGCTTTAATTTATAAAGTTCTCTGTCCTGCTCCTTCTATGTTTCCTTATATTTCCTGAATGCTATCCTTTTCTCCTTAACCGCTCCTGCCACCTCTTTGAGAACCATAGTGTTTTTTTCTTGTTTTGTTTTATTGATTTGCTTCACACAAAGGCTTGTTACCGCTGTGATGGCTGTTTTGATTATTCCCCATTGTTCCTCCACCCTCCTTCTTGCCTGTTTACTAGTGCTTTTCTGAGGCACTATGTCATTGTAAAATGAAAATGTCCCTCTGCCCTCTCTTCTGAGCTATTTACAATTGTTCATGTGGTGGACTACAGTATCCTTTCCCAGTACATAAAATAAGGTACATCAATTAGATTACTTAAAACAATTCACTGCTATGAGTAGCTCTCATTTAATATGCAAACCTTTGCATAGTATTTTTATTTAGTACCTAATCCACCTTGCTACCGCCTGTTATGTAGCACTATAGACACTGGTGATATCCCTATAGTCTGTAGAAGACATTATACTATAGTACCTATATGAAGGTATCTATAATTTACTGTTTCTACTCCAAACTATGAAAAGTGCACAGTAGAAAGAATATAAAACAGTATTAGTAGACAGCACCCTGTGAAGAACAGAGAATATGATTCGTATGGCTCTAGTTTCTAATAGTAAACATAGAAACATAGAAACATAGAAGTTGACGGCAGATAAGGACCGCAAGGCCCATCCATCTTAATTTTTTTACCTTCCAAACATATTGTATGAGAACAAATTCATGTGTGACTTAAAATACTATAATGAGACAGTAACAGTCAGTTAAGGAAGTGCCCTGTCCAACAAGTAAATGTAACATGTCCAACCTCAAAGGACATTAACCTGCTGGAGAAGGTCCAGAGGAGGGCTACAAAGATGATAGCAGGTCAGTAGGGTAAGGCATATGAGGAGAAGTTGAGGGTACTGAACATGTACTCCCTGGAAGACAGGAGAGAGAGAGATATGATTGAGACCTTCAAGTACTTGAAAGGAATAAATAAGGTTGATAAGATGAGTCATTTAAGCTAAGTGGCAACCATAACATGAGGGGGCACAGTTTTATGAACATACGAACATATGAATGTGCCAGCAGAAACAGACCACTCGGTCTAACTAAGTCCGCTGAGTGTGCAGCTAGCACCCCTAGTTTGTAGCTGCCCCACCCCCATTTGTCATCCCACTGCCACCCCCACCTCCCCCACCCTCACTCTCCCTGTTCCCTGTTCCATACCCTTTGAAACTGTTCACAGATTTACATGATACCACCCATTCTGGAAGGGCGTTCCATTTTGCTACTACCCTCTCTGTGAAACAGTGTCTCCTCATTTCTTTCCTAAATCTTCCCCTCTATTCTTAGCTCATGCCCTTTGGTGACCCTCCCTCCTTAACTTAAAGACCCCATCTGCCCCATCCTTATTGATTCCCCTCAGATACTTGAATGTCTCTATCATGTCACCCCTGTCCCTTCTATCCTCCAGGGTGTACATATTCAGGTCTCTCAGCCTGCTGTCATAGTCTGTCCCTTCCATTCCACATGTCATCTTTGATGCCCTCTTCTGCACCCCTCCAGTAGCCTGATATCACACTTTAGGTATGGCCTTCAAACTGCACACAATACTCTATGCGTACCACAGTGACCTGTAAAGGCAAGATCACCTCTCGCCTGGATGAAAAACCCTCGCTATGCACCACAGCATTTTGTTCACTTTTGCAGCCACTCTCCTGCACTGGGCAGTGTTGTCCATGGTCCCTCTTATCATTACCCCTAGGTCCTTCTCCTCCTCAGTGATCCCCAGCTTAATCCTTCCCAGCCAGTATTCTCTCCTGGGTTCTTCACCCCAAGTGCATAACCTACACATCTTTGCATTGAACCCCAGCTGCCACCTTTCTGACTACTCATCTAGCTTGCTTAGGTCCCCTGCAGCTGCTTCCATCCATCCTTTCCATTCACCACTGCTCTGATTTTGGTGTTGTCAGTGAACAGACTTATCTTGCTCACCACCCCATCTGCAATGTCTGATATGAAGAGCCCGAACAATACTGGCCCCAACACAGAGCCCTGTGGCACTCCACTCATCACAGGCCTTGGAGTTGAGAGCTCCACTCTTACCACCACCCACTGCAGCCTCCCACTCAGTCAGCTTGTAATCCAGTTCATCATTTTGCCCTACCCCTACACCAGTTAGCTTCCCCCAAGCTGCCCATGAGCCACAGAATCAAGGCCTTGCTGAAGTCCAAGTAAGAACATCCACCGCGATGACCCTTATCCAGCTCACCTGTCACCCAGTCATAATAATGTATCAGGTTGGTTTGACAAGGCTTCCTGAAACAAACCGATGTTGCCTCACATCCTGGAGGCCATTGTCCTCCAGGTACGACACCAGTCTTTCCTTTAGAATTGTCTCCATTAGTTTGCACAATATGGAGATGAGACTTACAGGGTGATAATTACCCAGTTCATCCCTTGGTCCACTCTTGTGTAACTGTACTACATGTGCATCCTCCAGTCCAGTGGCACACATCCTGACTCCAGTGAGGTGCTGTACACATCCGCCAGCGGCTCGCCAAAACCACCGCCATCTCCTCAGCACCCTGGGTGGATACCATCTGGCCCTGGTGTCTTGTCTGCCTTCAGTGCCCCAGTCCCTCTAGGACTCTACTTGCCTCAATTCTTCCATCTGTTGCCTCCTGTCCCCCTGTCCCCACCCTCCCAGCCCATGGTGGTAGTGGTCCCACCTTTTCTTCCATGAACACTGAGCAAAAGTATTCATTCAGTGCTTCTGCCTGCTCCTCACCTTTGTCCACTCCCACCCTTTTATCCTCACTATTGTTTCCTTGCACTCCCTTTTCTCTGATGAATCTGAAAAGTCCCCGTTAATTCCCTGTGCTAATCTCAGCCCTCTGGGCCTTCACTTATCTCACTTTTCTGGTCACCTCCTGGACTGTCTTGCATACTCATCCCTGTCCATATCCTTCCCTGTCCTTCTATTCTTCTGGTGCACCTCTTGTTTTGCTCCACCACCTCCACTACCTTGCTGTCCAACCGCATGGTTTTCTTGCTCTGCTCCTCTTACTCTGTGTCTTGGTGCAGGCTTTGTTGCCTCTGTAATCCCCTTTTAATAATATCCCATTTCTGCTCTGCATCCATCTCCTGCCTTATGCTCTCTAGTTCCTTTCAGTACTTCCTGCATCCTCCCAAAGTCTGTCCCCTGAAGTTTTCTGCCTGAGTAACTGATTTCTCTGGCTCCCTGCATCGTGATATTAAACCACACCGTTTGGTGACTGCTGTCGGCAGTGGGTCCTCCACCTTTATTTCCCTTACTGCCTCCCCATTTGACAACACCAGATCTAAAGTGTTCTTTAGCCTAGTAGGTACACTGACCAACTGCTTCAGGAGACCCTCTTGGATGGTGTCCAGGAGCACTTGCTCCCTAGCACTGGAGGTGACTGGAATGCTCCAGTCAACCCCCGCAAGTTGAAATCCCCCGATGACCACCTTCCCTTTTCTACATACCTTTCTGATTTGTCCTGCTAATTCCCTTCAAGCTCCTCAGACTGGGACGGTGGCCTGTATACCACCCCAAACCTCAGTTTCTACCCTTGAGTCTAGGAGCTGCAGCCAGATTGCCTCTGTTCTCCTTTCTTCCCCTCGTCCCTTGTGCATTTGATCCCGTCCCTCACATAGGCTGCTACCCCACCGCCCTCCCTTCCTTACAGTCCTTCCTGTATACTTTGTATCCTGGATTGCCAGATCCCAGTCCCAGTGCTCAGTTGCCCACATTTCTGTGACAGCTGCAATATCCACCCACCACACTGCTAAGAGTGCCTGTAGTTCAGCAGATTTGTTGCCTAAGCTACTTCATTCAGTGCGACCTCCTCCATCCTGCCCCTTCCCTTCATTAGCCTCCATTTCCTTCCTTTACTCCTTATTTTGGCCACCCTGAGTCCTTTCCTCGTTAGCCTGGTGGTAGGCTCCACTTTATCAGATCCCTGCCTACCTGCTGTCCACTTGCCACCCCCATCTAGTTTAAATCCACCTTTGTCGCAATATACCTCCCAGTCTTTGCTTTAATACTCTTCCCTCCCCACTCAGGTGCAGCCTATCCCTTGCAAACAGATTGTTATTATCCCAGGTACTGCCCCAGCCACCCACAATCCCATATCCTTTAGTCTGACACCATTTAACCAACCATGTGTTCAACTCCCTAATCCTCTCCTTTTCTCACTGTGCTAGCACAGGGTACTGGGAGCACTTCAGAGAATGCCACAGACTCCCAGTCTCCTCACACAACCTTCCCACTTCCTCAACCTCTCCTTTGTTACCTCCACCATTTCCCCACTAGGTCATTTGTCCCCACATGTACCACAGTGTGTTTCTCCTACACCACCTACACACCTTAGGATTGCCTGTCCTGCCTTGTCTGCCTTTAATCCTGGTATGGACTCCACCCATATCTGCCTGTGCCTCTCCCTTGCTGCCCCATCTGATCCCTTGAGTATGGAGTCCCCAACACTAGTACACCTCCCTCCTCTTTCCTTGTGCCCGCCGCCATCCCCCACCCAAGTTCTCATTTCTGGCACCACCAAGATGGTGCTTTTACATTGTGCCCCAGTGTCTTCGCCTTGCCCTTCTCAATTGAGACCTCCCTCCTCCTGTTTGACTGCCAACCTTCCGCCTCTCCTCACCTCTCCGAGTATTATCCTCCCCTGCCATACTCAGTCTCTCCACTAGTAATGCCCTCTCCTTCTCTTGTGAGTACTATCCTTGTACAATCTCCTCCTCCTCAGTCCTTTTTCCCATGTGTTGCTAGTACAGCAAACATGTTCTCTCCTTCCTTTGCCTTACTGTGTGTTTTTCCTCCCTCCTGCCTACTGCTGCTCCTCTTTTTCAGGTCCTACTACAGCCCACCCTTCATCAACTGGCTTCCATCTACTGTGCCTCCTCCCCTGACCTCTCCCTAGCCCTACTGTTCCTTCTCTGTGGTGCCCCCACAATACTCTCAGATGTCAGCCCTCCTACCGATGCAATCCTCCCTCCTCCCTTAACCTCCACCAGCTCCCTGCCAAGCCACTGAAACTCTTCCTCAAGCCTCCTTAGCCTGTGGCATACTGACACTCTCCATCCTCCACAATATGTTCATCTGCATTGCTGCCACACAACTATTGCACCCTAAAATCCTAATCATGGTCCACACTACCTATACAGCCTCACCACACCACTCTCCCTACAGCAAGTAGAATTAATTAATCCTAACCCAGCCTCTAACAGAAATTGTTATCTTAAATGCCCTTGCATGCAGTATAAGACTGTCAACTACAGTACTAAGTTTTAAGCTGGAGGGTTTGAAGTTTAGGAGGAGGTCAGGAAGCACTTCTTCACAGAGAAGGTGGACAGTTGGAATGCATTGCTGGAAGAGGTCATTTCATTGAAGACAGTGGGCAGCTTTAAGTGAGGCTGGGATAAACATAGGGAAAGGTGAAGATCATGGGGAGGATGGGAGGAGGGAGAGGAGGGAGGGAGGGAGGCAGGGACATTAGCTCAAGCTGTGGGCCCTGAGATACATGCAGACTTGATAGACCAAATGGCCTTCTTCTGCTGGCTTCTTCATATGTTCATATGTATGTTTGTATGCAAAATGACTTACATTACACACTGTCTGTGTTCTTCTGGCTTTGTGAAACTGATCGATGGGTTCCCATCCTGCATATATACAGGCACAGACGCACCAATAATAAAATCACCATCTATGAAGTATGCATCGATACTAGGAAGGGACAGCTTGCATCCAGGTGAAATGATCTCACAGGCAGAAGAGGACACCAGTAACAGGGTGAAGACAGCACAGGGTGTCATACCTGATGGAGAGACTGTACAACCACAAGAGAAAGGATCAGTGTGAGGAACAGAAATTGATACCGCAAGACTAGTAACAAGACAATGACAGCACATGGTACCATACCTAATGGAGAGACAATGTACAACCACAAGAGAGGGGTGAGTGTGAAAAGGAGACTGACATGGGAGAAACAGTAACAGGACAGTGACAGCACATCCTACCACCTGTTGGGGTCACTGCACAACCACAAGAGAGGGTGAATGTGAGGAACGGAGATTAACACAGCAGGATCACTAACAGGACAGTGACAGCACATGGTAACATACCTGATGGAGACACTGCATAACCACAAAAGAGAAGGTTAGTGTGCAGAAAGGTAATGACACGGCAGAAACAGTAACAGAGCAATGACAGCACATGGTATCATACCTGATGGTGACACTGCACAACAACAAGAGAGAGGGTGAGTGTGAGAAAAGTAGATTAGCACAGCAGGAGCAGTAACAGGACAATGACAGCACATGGTACTTTATCTGATGGAGATACTGTACAATCACAAGAGAATGGGTGAGTGTGAAGGTGTCTAGTATAAATTCCTGTCTTTATTCTTCCTGATGCTAAATTACCTGACTCCAAAATCCTGTTTCGAACTGCCCCTTAGTTCATAGCACCACCTCAGCCTGTCCGCGACTGACTGATTGCCTATCAATACAGAACTTTCATTTTTTTACTGCTAATGCTGGAAGTATAGTTTTAATTCACTAAATAAACTTTATATTGTACTGTATTGCCTTTATGTGTTTATCTGTGGAGAGAACAAAGCACTCCTCTTAATGATTGGTAGGCTATAATGAATATGGAAACAGCTCTGACTTTGTTCATTATAATGAAGGAGCACAATGTGTTTAGGGAAACTGTCAAGTACGCTGCTGCTATGGCTACTATGCAAGCAATTTTTCAATTAATTTGTAATTACAGTATTTGCCCGGATCAAGGAGTGTTTCCTATTAGGCAATTACCCAGCTACATATGCACAGCCACTGCATTCACATTTTCTTAGTAGTTTACTTTTGACTAGCAATGGCGACACCAGCAACACCAACTCATGAATTACTTCCCATGTTTATTAAGTTGTAAAATCACAGTGTGGGCATTGCAAGCTCAGTATTAGTGGTTACCTCTATCTAAAAGAGCAGAATCTCAAAGATTTATTTTATTGGAGCTGTCAGCATAGAAAGTTTGCAGGTTGTCATGGCCGTAGCATCCATGGTACTTGTCGATGGGCAACATCACTTGTGGGTACCACAGAACATAATCATTCCCAGATGCCAGCGATGCTCCTGCCAATTGCCATAGCCTCCTTAAACACCATGCATTGACCACTCATGACACACCAGCAGAACTCATTCAAAATGAGCTTCAAAGGTTCACCCCGAAGTTTGGCACAACAAGCCAGGAAAATATTCCCCTGTTGCAGGTTATTAAACATGCTAGAAGGCAAAATAGCATGCCCAAACCTAAAACATTAGAGTAAGTGTATGCCACAAGAGTTCAGACTAGTAAATGGCCAGTCTTTCCTTGCACTAGATTCTACTTGTGGTAATGAAAAATATTTTGTTCACCACCAAAACTAACATTGAGAAGCTAAGTACTGCAACATTCTGATCATGGACGGAACATTCAATACTGTTCCAAATCTATTTCAGCAGTTGTATTCATTACATGCCAGGTGGGACCAGGTGAAACATGTAGAATCCTCCCTTGGTATATGCAATGATGTCTAGCAAATTGCATGAATGTTACCTATGAATGCTACAGGTGTAGTGCGCAACATGGTGATTTAAAACCACTAGTCTTTCCGCTATTACATTTTATGGATTAAATAAAGTTTGCTTTTAAACTTACAGATTCTTATAATGAGAGCTGAATTTTACAGACTTGTTCTGATCGTTGATGTGGATTTCTTACTGGATTTAAAATGAATGAGAGCATCTACTGAGTCTGCCATTCTGCGATACAGGTACGTTTATATTACATTTATTACGTTCAGTTTACATTGCTGCTAGGTTTGCAGGTGGGGTATGGATTCAGAGTGTTGTGAGGTTTTCTTTCCTTGCTGCTATTTGTTGTTGCTTGAGGGATTGAGTAGTTGGGGATTGTGTAGTCAGTATGAGAGGCAGGATGGGGAAATGCATGTCAGCATAAAATAGCCGGAAATCAATTAGGTTGGGAAATTGGTTACGGGTGTTTGAAGTTGGGCACTGTAGAGTCAGGCAGTCATAAGGATCCTGTGTGAAGAAAGGAGACTGACATGGGATGACCAGTAGCAGGACAATCACAGCACATTGTACCACATGTTGGGATCACTGCAAGACCATGAGAGAGGGTGAATGTAAGGAAAGGAGATTAACACAGCAGGAGCAGTAACAGGACAGTGACAGCACAGCACATGGTACCGCACCTGATGGAAACACTGCACAACCACATGAGAGATGGAGAGTGTGCAGAAAGGAGATTGACAGCAGGCAGGAACAGTAGCAGGGCAATGACAGCAAAGGGTACCATACCTGAAGGAGACACACTGCACAACCACAAGAGAGAGGGTGAGTGTATTGAAAGGACACTGACACAGCAGGAGCAGTAACGGGACAATGACAGCACATGGTACCATATCTGATGGGGACACTGCACAACCACAAGGGAGAGAGTCAGTGGCAGGAAAGGAGACTGACATGGCAGGAGCAGTTACAGCACAATGACAACACATGGTACCATACCTGATGTAGACACCTGCACAACCACAAGAGAGAGGGTGAGTGTGAAGAAAGGAGATTGGCAAAGTAGGACCAGTAACAAGACAATGACAGCACATGGTACCATACCTGATGGAGACATAATGTACAACCACAAGAGAGATGGTGAGTGTGAAGAAAGGAGACTGACATGAAAGGAGCAGTAGCAGGACAATGACAGCACATTGTATCTTCTGTTGGGATCACTGCACAACCACAAGAGAGGGTGAATGTGAGAAAAGGAGATTAACACAGCAGGAGCAGTAACAGGACAGAGACAGAACATGGTATCGTATCTGATGGAGACACTGCATAACCACAAGACAGAAGGTGAGTGTGCAGAAAGGTGGCTGACATGACAGGAACAGTAACTGAGCAATGACAACACGTGGAACGATACCTGATGGATACACAGCACAAACCACAAGAGAAAGGGTGAATGTGAGTAAAGGAGACTGGCACAGCAGGAGCAGTAGCAGGGCAATGACACCGATGGTATCATACCTGATGGAGACACAGCACAACCACAAGAGAGAGGGTGAGTGTGAGGAAAGGAGATAGACACACCAGGAGCAGTAACAGGACAATGACAGCACATGGTAATATACCTGATGGGGAAAGTGCACAACCACAAGAGAGAGAGAGTGTGAGGAAAGGAGATTAGCACAGCAGGAGCAGTAACAGGACAATGACAGCACATGGTACCATACCTGATGGGGACACTGCACAACCACAAGAGAGAAGGTGATTGTGAAGATATGAGACTGTCATGGAAAAGCAGTAGCAGGACAATGACAGAACATTGTACCTTCTGTTGGGATCACTGCACAACCACAAGAGGGTGAATGTGAGGAAAGGAGATTAACACAGCAGGAGCAGTAACAGGACAGAGACAGCACATGGTACCATATCTTATGAAGACACTGCATAACCACAAGACAGGGGTGAGTGTGCAGAAAGGTGATTGACATGGCAGGAACAGTAACTGAGCAATGACAGCACATGGACCCATACCTGATGGTGACACTGCACAACCACAAAGGAGAGAGGGTGAGTGTGAGGAAAGGAGATTAACACAGCAGGAGCAGTAACAGGACAATGACAGCACATGGTACCATACCTGATGGAGACACTGCACAACCACAAGAGAGAGAGGGCGAGTGTGAGGAAAGGAGACTGACAGCAGGAGCAGTAGCAGGGCAATGACACCACATGGTACCATCCCTTATGGGAACACTGCACAACCACAAGAGAGAGGGTGAGGGTGAGGAAAGGAGGGAGACATGGCATCATTTCATGATGCAGTTAAAGCATTAATATAATCAGAAAGACTGAAACAGATAAAATTATAAACAGCAACAGCAAAATGTCTAACACTGCAGGATGTGTGTGTGTGTGAGTGTGTTAGAGACAGAGTACTTTGCACACAGAGATTGATATCCTTTTAATGCTAGTAAAATACATTACACCTACCTATGATAACCTTACCGTTGTTCATCTTTGCTGCTTATGTCTGGCTGTTACGACATTTATTTATTGGGTTCTGGGAGCCAGTGACATCGCTAGGACTTTTGACCAATGGTGGCATACTCAGTTTGGCTGTTGAGTAATTTTCTGAAGAGAATCAAACAACTAAATATAAATTATATGCACATGATTTTCCCAAATAGTCTGAAATAATATTAAAGTTTTACTTGTTGTTAACTTAATTAAACCTTAAAGTAAAAATAACAGTTCTACAATCCCATGATGGTTAATGTCCCAAAATCCCATGATATAATTATCTCTTAATCCCAATGCTACAATTATCCAGTAACCCCAGGATAATAAACAACACAGGTCATGCACTATGAGATTTACTATGCACTTTCTGCAAATTAGTCACTGCAACACACAACGTCTATTATTGTCACACAACAGCAATAGAAATATTGATTATAGTTACACAGTACTGTACTAGTATACTGTAACTAATGAAATGAAACTCAGACGTAACTGTCTCTGGGAACTTTTACAGATTGTTTTTGCTCCTGAGTTATGTTGTCAAGATTTCACAGAAACCTTGACCCATAGAAGTTCTCGCAGAAAAGGATCGTTTGGCCCACCTACTCTGCCCAGATTTCAGATTGTATTTCTTCATTTTATACTGTCTAGTTATGTCCCTATTTTCTCCTTTGTCTGCCACTAGATCTTCATTCTGTCTACCCAAGCCCTTCTACCTCTTGCCAACTGTGTCAGTAGTCCAGCAGATTGCATACTTGCCTCCTAGGCTGGAAGATTGGAAGGTTGTGAGTTCTAGCCCCACACCAGGAACTTGGGTTACAATCCCAGTACTTGAAACTGTTGTGCATCATGAGGGGTGCTGCACTCTTGAGGTGCTGTCTTTAGATGAGATGTTAAACTGAGGTCATGTCTGCCTGTTCTGTTGGTTGTGCAGGTGGAGGTAAGGATACCATGGCATGTCTCTAAACAGTAGGGAATTGCTCCAGTGTCCTGGGCACATTTCCCAATTCACTGAAAATAGCAGCAGTAGCAAAACCTGATTCAATGTGTTGGGACTGGCTGGTCAAACTCACTCCCCAGAACAATCCTCACGGAACACAAGCTGGGCCATTTCAAATTCCTCCTTCAGAATCATATCATTCAGGATTCTGTCTGTGATTGCTATTGGTCCCACATCACACTAATGGCCACGCTATGACAATGGCCCTACTTGGTCTAGTCTATATTGTATTTGTCTCTTGCTATGGTATAGCTACAATCACAAAGGGCCAAGGCCCTATTGTCTCCAATCTGTAACCTGTTTATACCGCTCTGATCTTGATTGTGCTAATTTAATGTTATACATTTTTGAACCACATTGCACCTGACTGTTGCAATATCAAATACAATATATGTTTGCCTGTATCCTTCTCCTGTAACTACTGTACACAGTGACATTTGCTTTCAAACACTGCTTGTGCTTTGTAATTCATACTATGTCTTTGCTATTGTATTCTCTGACGTGGAGCCTTTGTAAAGGAGTCTCTGACTCAAAGTATTAATTCCAACATGTTTCAATAAATAAATAAGTAATAAATTAAAAAATAGGCAGAACTGGTTAGCCCTGCTTTCCAAGTCAACAAAATCAAAATATTGTAGGAGTCCTATGAGTGTCCAGTGGCTGCCAGCCTCTGTTAAAATCCCACTTTGGAGTATCTGTCTGAAAACCAACGCTTATTCCCAAGTGTGGGGACATCACAAGTGCTTGGTGGAATCTCAGAATTTGAATTTCTGGAAATTTTGCAAAGATTTACATATGTCACAAAATATTCCATAATTCTGACTTTGGTGAAATGTGAATCCTTTGAATGTATTTGCTGAATTTTTGCTTTGTTCCTTGACATTTTCTGACTGAATTGTGGAATGATACATAAGAACTGTAGAATAATATGTGGAATTCCATTCCACGGTTTAATACATCACTCCACAATACATTTTAACTATTCCGCAGTTGGGTAATCTGATTTTTCAATTTTTCTGCAGTTCAAAACATTAATCCACAATTCATACATTAACATACATTGTGCCATTCTAAGCTGGAATTTACCAGAAGGTGCCAAAGTGCATTATGATACTCTGCAGAAGCTAAATTTCCATTTGTGATAATTCTGCTGGTGGAATTGTATTTTCCCACATCACTAGGCACCACAGTTCTTTAAGTTGGTTGACATTTGGCTTCAATTTTAGAAATATAGACGATGGCAGAAAAGAGCAGAGATCCATCCAGTCTGCTCAAGTCCCATATATCTGGATTATTAACATAGAAATATAGACTTTGGTGGCAGATAAGGACCGCCTGGCCCACCCAGTCTGCCCATTTCTCTGCCTATTGGATAAGATGTAGATCCTAGTTAAGCATAACAGCCTACTTCCTCCTGCCTACCAGAATTGCCTTATGTTTCTCCCATGCATTCTTGAATTCCCCCACTGTTTATGACCCCACAACCTCCTCACAAGGCTGTTCCATGTGCCTACCACCCTCTCGATGAAAAATATTTCCTCACATTGCCTCTGAGCCTTCCCGCCTATCTTTAAATTATGTCGCTTGTTCTTGCACATCTCTTTTCTGAAATATACTAGCCTCTGATGTTGTTGATTCCCTTGAGGTACTTGAAGGTCTCTATCATGTCCCCTCTTCCTTCTTTCCTCTAGGGTATAGACATTCCTTGAATCTGTTGTTCCTCCAGGTTATTAACCCTCGCATTCCTCTCCCCATTCTGAGTCCTTTTCATTCTATCCTGGCCTTCTGAATCCCCTGACTGCCCACTCCCACCACATTGGCTGACAGACTGTTTCAAGTTTACACCACTTTTTTTCATAAAGATGTATTTCCCATCATTCCTCCTCAGTCTTTTTCAGTTGCTGCTCCTCTTCTAGAATTCATTACCTGTTAATTTATGTACTTCCTCCTCATTGCAACATTTTAAACTAAATTTTAAGATATATTTACAGTCCTTGGAAGTTTGTAGGTGCTTTTCTAATTTGTTCTTGTAATTTGTTATAATTGTAAATTCTGTGTTGTGTTTTAAGTGTTGGGTCAGACCTGAAAATAAACTTGTTCTGGTGTCTTACCATGTTAACAAAATATAAATAAAATAAAATCAGCATTTTCCAGAAGTTAATCTCAATTCATGTCCATGTGACAGAGTTAATATTCATTCTAAATAATTGTCTGCGTGTTCACTTTATTAAGTCCTTTGAGGAATTTGAAGGTGCCAGTCATATCTCCTCTCCTTCTTGCTTCTAGTGACTACAGATGCTGTAGGGCCTTGGGGATTGCTAGAAGGAAAAAGGAGGGGTACTGGGCCTGGTGGTGGAGGGAGTGGTCAGACTAAGGTTATGGTGACAAAGGTGATGCCCTGGGGCGTAATGGGATTAGAATAGGGAAATCCTGCCTGGTTCCCATACCCAAGGGCTTTTCTTTAGGTAGGATAGTATTGTGTCTCTTTGGCTACCCATCCTACTGGCAGTGTTGTGCAATGCCATGTCTGTAAAAACAAGACCACTGTGATAGTAGATCTTGTTGGAACAACTGACCTGGCTTGCATTACCGAGACCTGGCTGGATGAAAATGCTGGACCTATATTGGCATCAGGAGTTCCAGCTGGGTACTCAGTGATACACTGCTTGAGGATGGATCGAGGGGCGAGGGGTGTAGCCATTTGTTATTAAATGGAACTCGGCTATGTGGATGTTCCAGTGTGAATGACCAGATCCTTGAGCATATCATGGGTGCAGGTGTGGGTAAGATACTTCTTATCTACTATCCACCCGGTGGTGAGAAGGATTTCCTGCAGGAAGTCGCGATCTTCATTGTTGACTTGGTGTTGGAATCCCAGATGGTTAATTCTAGGTGATTTCAATGCCTGGGTCGAGGATGAACTCTCACAAATTGCACAGGACTTCTTCCAATTGATAAGATCATTGGGCCTTACACAGGTAATGACCTCTGTAACCCACAGTCAGGGTCACGATTGATCTGGTCTTCATCCTGGTATAGAGGTCTCCAAACTGGTGTTGAGCCGGTTGTGGTCTGATCATCACACCATAGGGTTCAGTTTCAATGCTCGCTCAATAGACATGCCCCATCAGAGATGGTCTGGTACTGCCCTTTAAGGGACGTGACCCCAGATGGTCTAATGGTGGTACCTGACCTATTGGGAATACTGAATGGCAGCAAGGACCCAGGGGATGTGTATTTGCTTGTAATAAGATGGTGACAGTGGCCTGCTGGATTCCATTGTTCTGTCCGTGTTCACCACCTCACTCTTCACCCAATGTCCTCATGTTTTGATGGGAACTTAAAGGAGTTGAGGAGAGTGGGACGAAGGCTGGAGAGGTGCTAGCATAAATCAGGTCTGATTGGTGACAAACTTAGTTTTATGGCTCATTATATGGACAATTAATTGACAGTCTTTCTTAAGAAGGCAGAGTTCCTGTCCAGGGAGATTACAGCTGAGCAAAGTATACCAGTTCAGCTCCTTCTGGACTGTTGACAGATTGTGCAATCCAATCTGTCTTCAGACAGGGTGAGCATTTTACACAGAAAGTGTGATGAGTTTGCTCACTTTTTGCAGATAAAGTTGCCACCATCAGATCTGGAATCTGTCCAGCCCTCTCTACTGGGTATTGCCAAGGTCGTCAGGAGGTTGAGAACTCATAGTTTACCTGGTCTGACTTTGGCCAGCTGGCAATCATTGACATCATGAGTATTATCTAGACTCTGCGACCAACCTGCTGAATTTTGGACCCAGGCTCAATGTGCCTCCTTGTGGGTGTGTTGAGGTAATTGGCCCAGATCTAGCTGGAGATAGTCTGTAGGTCACTGGAGACAGGGTGTTTCCTGACCCCTGAATGAGGTGGTTGTAAGACCCTCCTAAAAAATTCTCCCTTGGCCCAGAATGTTTGGCAATTACAAACCCTTCTCTAACCTGCCCTTTGTGGGTAAGGTTATTACTAAGGTGGTTGCTTTGCAGCTGGATGATCATTTGACCATCCATGATGTCTATGATCCTCTTCAGTCTGGATTTAGGAAGAGGCACAGTACCAGGCTAGCACTTGTTCAGGTGTTAAATGATCTCCAATAGTGAGGGATCAGAGGACTCTGTCTTGGTCCTTCTTGATCTCTCTGCAGTATTGACACTGTGACCATGGTGTGTTGTTGGAGCTCCTGTGGTTAATCTGCAGACTGTCTGGCACAGTGGTCAATTGGTTTAGATCATTCCTTTGCAGGTAGGACTCAGAGACTGGTGTTGGGGATTTATTCCTCGGCCCTCTCCCTAGCCTGTGGGTGTCAAGAGGGCTCTATCCTGTCACCCATGTTGTTTGCAGTACATATGCTGCCATTGGGAGACATTATTAGACAGCGTGATCTGAGTTTTCACTGCTATGCAGATGATACTCAGCTATACATGATCTTTGTGCCTGAGCATGGTGGAGCCATCTCAGTATTTAATAACTGACTCTCCAAGATCCAGGACCGGATGAGTGCCAACTGGCTGTGGTTGAACCTTGATTAAACTGAGGTGTTGGTGGTGGGCCCAGGTCATCAAGGTGTGAGATTGCCAACAGGACAGCTCTTAGGGCTGTGGCTCTGGGTGTCCAGCTGGCAACTTTGACAAGGTGCGGAATCTGAGTGTTATTTTTGATGTGGCCTGATGCTTAAATCTTAGATGTGGGACATATACATGACCTCATTTTACTATCTGAGGAATATTACCCGGATAAAACATCTGGTCCCACCTGTCGCACCTTCCAACTTTGGTCCACACCTTCATGACCTCCTGCCTTGACTACTGCAATGTCCTTTACCTAAGGCTTCCAGGGTTGATATCCACCATTTGCAGCTGGTGCAGAATGCGGCGTGCCAGGTTGCTGACTGGCTCTTTAAGATTTTGCCATATCACACCTGGTGCTCCACGGACTGTACTGACTGCCAGTACAGTGGTGTATAACCTTCAAGGTTGGTTACTGACCTATAAAGCCCTACACGGGCAGGGACCTCGTACTTGCAGGATCTCCTTTGTCTCTACCACACCTCCGGCCCACTTCGTCCCTCTGGCGAGTGATTGCTAGAGGTTCCAAGGATTCAACGTAAGACCTCTGGGGCCCTCTTTTGCTTTTGTGGCCCCTACCTTGTGGAATTCTCTGCCTCATCGGGTGAGAGAGTGCCTGGCCATTCAAAGACTGCTCTTAAAACTTATTTATTCAGTCTGGCCTTCCTGATTACTTTTGGATCTTTGAACTGTGACTGGTGGTGTATTTATGATGATTACTTAACTTTTTTAACTTTTAGATTTTATAATATTTTAAAAAGGTATTGTTTTAAATTTATCTGTTTGTATTTTATGTTAAGTTATAAGGGCTTTGAAAAACTTGGAATTGCACTTTTGAGTTTGTCATGGCTCACAGGCTCAGATGAACTCATTGTTATAAGGTGCTCTACAGGGGCATGCCCAATGGAGAGCTCCATTTCTTTTTTATTCAATATTCTTTATTAAAGTCATTGTGATACAGAACAGGATACGTAAATAGGCCTCAGTTATAAATCCAGAGGTTAACATAAGTCTATGAGGTCATGCTATCTATTTTTTTTCAAACAAATTTATAACATTTCAAAACCCTATCCTAGTTACCAACTATGAATACCAAGTGTTGAAGTCCAAAATAAAAGGGAAACAAAATGGAAGCATAGGAAAAGGAAGACAACAGCCATGATGCAAATTGTATACATTCTAAGTTTCCATGCAGCAAGTAAAGCATCAATGGTACCCCATTTGTTTAGATAAGATTGCAGTCTATCATTAATCATGGCAATGTGTCTCTCCAGATGCAAAGCAATCAAGACTTCTTTGTGCCACTGAGCACAATGGGCATGGAGTCTTCTATCCAATGTCTCATGATTATCAGCTTGGACACAGCTGATATTAAAGCCATGTTGCTTTCTTCTGCCTAATTATACCTGAAGGGAAATAGTGAAGCAGACAAATGTTGGGCAAAACAAGGAGTCTAATCTCAATTGGGATCTAATGAGCTTTGAATGGCTTGCCAAAAGTTCGAACCTTTGGGCCATATCATGTGAAAGAGATCCCCATTAGGTTCCATGCACCGGTGACATTGTGGGAGGAAGTTTCCAATCTTGTATAACCTTGCAGGGGAAAAGTATAGGTTATGCATTATATTATACTGTATTAACTGGAGTCTATCCTGTTTGATAAACCTGTATAGATTACTCCAGATTTGTTGCCAGGTGTCAGGATCCCTGAAGGGACAATTTGTGAACCCAATAGTAACAATCTCCTGGGGTAACAGAGGATGAGAGCTCCATTTCTAGCAGCAGGAGAATCAGTCAGCAGGCTGACAATGACTCACTCTCAGCTTTTCGAGCTGAGCAGGATAACTTTTCAAGAGGCGGAGCCGTACCAATAGTGTCGGGCTCAATCCTTGAAGTTGCATTCCTGCATTGTGCTTTGCCGTACGCTTCACACTGCTGTAGCTTATAGCAGTGTGAACGTGCTGAGCCCAGGACAAACAAACAAACCAACTGACAGGGTGCCAAATCCTCCTGTTGGCATGCCTCCCCAGTTCATTTGCCTATGGGAGAGCCTACTCCCCATCAGCATAATGTCTGCCTCTGATTTTTATGTGCTGCTGTGCACAAACTGACAGGGGTGCCTAATCCCTGTCAGTGTGCCACTTCCCAGTTAATTTGCAGACAGAGCCCACTCCCCGTCAGCATAATGTCCACCCCCAATTAGTTGTGTTCCAAGGTGCCCACCCCCCATTGGCTACAGCCCCTACCCACAAACACTCAGGTGGGCACACTAGGAGCCCACCCAAGCACACCAAATGTCACTGTAAAAGGAAAACCTTCCCACTATGTAAAGTCTTTTTAAATGTGAAAATAGGAAACGGTCCTCGTTAAGTCCGATGGCCCTCAAACCCACGCCCACTCTCTGCTCACCCACCTCCCCACATCCCCAACCCCATACTTACCTCTGGAGCCTGGCTGACGATCTTCTGTGGACCGGGAACATGTTGTCATTCTTCAAAGCCGACCGTGAACTGAAAAAAATGCTGGTAAGTTGTATAATGGCATAAATAGGGTTTTCAACTTTGGTGCATATCTCAGGCATTTTTGGATTTTCACCAAATTTGCAACATAGACTTTTTCAGAGCCCACCTCATGAACAGTGGCACTATTGTTTCATTAATCAGTCCAGAAAGGTGATTTTGTGGTCACTGCACCGAATCACTTTTTGGGTCCAATTAACAAAACAACAGTGCCATTGTTCATGAGGTGGGTTCTCAAAAACCTATGTTGCAAATTTGGTGAAAAAATCAAAAAATGACTGTTTTACAAGCATGCATTGTGCAGTTTCCACACACACGCGTAACTTCATAAATTTGTAATATTTTCACTCCAGATTTTCAACACTGGCATTTTGTTACACCTCCTTATGAACAGTACAGCTGTCCTTTTTCACATCCTGGACAAAATGTGTTTTTGCACTTCTGGTGCAGATTAGCACAGTTGCTGTCAGAAATCAGTGTTAGGGACATATTACGAAAATCATAGTGACACTGTTCATGAGCGGAGTTCTCAAAATACCTATGTTGAAAATTTGGTGACAAAAGTCCATAAAATAACTATTTTATGAGCTGCATTACATAGTTTCCATGCACATTCTTAAAGTCTAGGATTTGTAATATTTTCACTCAAGAGTTTCAACATTGTCAATTTTGCACACCTCCTTATGAACAGTACAGCTGTCATTGTTCACATCCAGCCCAAAATGTGTTTTGCACATCTGGTGCACAATGGTGTAGTCGCTGTGGGACATTAATGTTCAGGACAGAGTAAGAAAATCATAGTGACAGTGTTCATGAGTAGAGATCACAAAATGCCTATGTTGAAATTTTGGTGAAATTATTCCACTAAATGACTGTTACGAGCGTGCGTTGTGCAGTTTCCACATATGCCGCATGTTCGAGCATTTTTAATATTTTCACTCCAGATGTTCAACACTGCCTTCTCTTCATGCCTCCTATGAATGGTACAGCTGTAATTTTTCACATCCTGCCCGACCTGTGTTTTCGCACATCTGGTGCATAATGATGCGTTGCTGTGAGAAATCAACATTCAGGACAGATTAACAAAATCACAGTGCCACTATTCATGAGCAGAGGTCCCAAATGCTTTCATGAGCTGGGGGTCACAAAGGCCATGTTGAAAATTTATAGTGCAAATACCAACAAACGCCTGGACGTTAGGGTTTCTAACTATAACTTCCTCCCCACAACCCATGGTAGGGCTCCAGTGCCCTAATTTTCTCTGAACTGCAGACACATCATCACTCTTCAAAGCCAGATCACAAATTGAGGAAACAGGTATGCACTTCATTGTATTTCAACAGGATGTGAACTTGGTGGCATAACTTATTCTTTCTGCTGGGAACTGTTGTCCTGCCAATCAGCGCGTACCAACATCAATTCAAACGCATTTAACTTTGACAATGACAAATGCTTGCTATAAATAAAGTCTGATTTGAGTTGACATATTTAGTACATTGAGACACTCTTCATAGGATCTGCCTGCTGTCCCTGAATCATTTTTGTCACTCTGCACTGCACTGTCACCAACCTATCCTTGTCTTTTCTGAGGTGAGGACTCCAGAACTGTATGCAGTACTCCAAGTGAGGCCTCTCCAGGGATCTGTAGGGGAGGTTACTCTTTTCTTCTTCTATCAGTACCTCTCCAGATATATCTCAGGATCATGTTACCTATGCTGTAGGCCTTGTTGCACATGCTCATTTAAGGAAGTTACTGATGATAACTCCTAGATCCTGTTCCTCGCCTCTAGTGCTTAGTGTCTCCCATCCCATCCAGTAATACATCTTGGGGTCCTTTTCCCCTAGATGCATTACCTTGCACTTCTTAGCATTGAATTTTAACTGCCAGGCCTTTGACCACACCTCAAGCTTTTGTAGGTTCTTTTGCATGTACCTTATTCCTTCCTCACTATCCCCTTCCACATAGTTTTGTGTCTTCTGCAAAGAGACACAACCTGTCCGGATTCCCTCAAAAATGTCACTAATGTACATGTTGAAGAGAACCAGACCCAGGAAAGATCCTGAAGGAACCCCACTCATTACTTCCTGCTCCTCTGATTTTACCCCATTGACCACCACACTCTGTTGCATCCCACCTAACCAGTTACTCACGCAGTCCACTAAAGCTTTAATTGCACCCAGGTCTTCCAACTTCTTCAGCAATGAATATAGTCAAAGAAAACTATCAGATTAGTCTGACAAGAACTTCCTGTCACAAAGCCTTGCAGTTTACTGTCCTGGAGTCTGTTGCTCTCAAGGTAGTCTACAAGGTCCTCTTTGATCAGAGATTCAATTGGCTACCCCAGAATGGTTCCATGTTAAAATCATGAAAACTTAATCATGACTAAAATATTAGCAAGTACATTTTAGCAAATCTGAATAGAGTGCCTGCACAAAAGATCCTCTTTAAGAACAGCGAGCATGTAAATATAGCACTATAATTAGACCGCATGGGCTAGGACAATGACAGTCATAGGCCCATCAAAAAACTAAAAACAGAAATGGTGCATCTGGTCAACTGCTCTAATTACTTTGGGAGCACTACAACACCACATGGCAGTGAATCAAATTCCATTTCCCAAGCTACAGACAGAGGCAACAGCTGAAGAAGCAAGAGATCAGAGGGCTACTACATTGCATGGTGCTTAATCAAATTCATGCACCCGCTTCCATGCCACAGACAGAGGCAGCTTCTGACGGGTGAATAATCAGTCTGGAGGTGTCCAGAAGGTCCCCAATCCACCCATTGAATATTCACTTTTAGGAGCTGCTCATACCTGTCTTCATTGTAGATAGAGAAATTAGCCCCTGGCACCCACTGATCATTCAACTTCACCATTCTCCACATGGCCCCATCATATTGCTGTGAATCAACTCATGTGTTCAGATCGCTCATTAAGCCAACTATCTTCACATTTTAAGCATTCATTCCCAGAAAGAAAAGAAAGAGAAAACTGAACAGAAGTGATGGAGTAAGTCCTGAGTGACACATCACAGAAGTAATTTAAACTATTTTGTCATGATGGGTAGCTGCTCCAAAGAGGATAAAGCTTAGGACGGTGTCCGAGAAATAAAAACATGCAAGTGGATGCTACAGTGCAGCGTGTGTTTTGCCTTTCTGTGAAATGTCTGATGTCTATAAAACTGATTTCTGAGTTGGGTAGAGGTAGGGCACATAGAAGATAGTCGCTGTAGCAACTTCGCTATTCCATCACCATGGTAATTCATTGTTTAAGTAAGATGCCATTTTTAAACACCCGCCATTAAAAACTAACAATAATTCATTCGCTATTTTTGACTTGCTATTTTATATGTGCTATTATCACAGGATACCCCCAGAACAGAGGTCAGACTGACAGGTTTATATTTCCTGGTTGTTTCTTATTCCCCTTATGTAGTGGTACAACATCTACCATCTTCCAATCCTTGGAACTTCCCCAGACATGAGTGAGCTGTTGAACAGCACAGTCAGTGGTTAGCTAGCTCGCTACTAATACTTATGTATCCTTAATGCAACATATCTGGTCCAGGGCTTTATATCTATCTTAAGGGCTGCCAGCTCTTACAGGACCATTTCTTTAGTAAACAATGGCTGACTCATTTCTCAGGACTCCCTTTGTAGCTGCTTTGGTGCCACTGTCTGGCATGGACCTGCAGTCCTCCATAGTGAATACTGAGTAAAGTAGTCATTCAGGAAGGTGGTCTTTTGCCCATCCTACTCTATCACCCTACCCCCTTCAACTAACCATGAGATTTTCCATCCATTTTCCTTTTTCACTATTATATCTAAAAGACTGTTTTCCCATTCTTGAACCCTCCACAGTATTCAGCTCTGTGTCTGTTTTCACCTCTCTGCCAGCCTTTCTTGTCTCCTTATTTTCTTTCGATATTCATTCCATTCTGGTTCTCCCTGCTTTTCCTTGTATATCAATGCTTTCTTTTTGCCCAGACTGCTTCCCTTGACATTAGCTGATAAACATAGTGATCTGTTAAACATATTTTCTTTTTTACTGTCTTTATGCATGCCTTTGATACCTCAAAGATTGCTCTGTAATTGCCCCATCTCTCCTCCACCCTGCTTATGTCCTCCACCCCTATTAACTTGTCTCTGACCCATTCCCTCAACCTATCGAGGTCCACCTTTCTAAAGTCAAGGACTTTGTTCTTAATTGCGGCTTACTAACCCTAAAGGCCAATTAAACCACACAGAGCTGTGGTCACTATTCTAGTGGTTCCCCACTCCCATAGCACCCATCATCTCTGAGATAATGAGCATTACATCAAGGACTGTGGACTGCCTGGTGGGGTCCTTAACTAGCTGCACCAATAGACAGTCCTGGAAGGTGTCATGCAATTTTATTTATTTATACATTTGTTAACCGGTAGGGACACTGGGCAAAAGCCTTCTTCAGGTCTGACTGGGACAAAAACATACAACAATGCAAGACAGAAAACAAACAATACAATAAGTAGATAACCACAATTAATTGGTAATCATCAAACATTACAAGTACAAGTTGCTAATGTTAATAAATATTGTTTAAACCTAAACTTAAACCCTGTGTATGAATTGATGGTTGTCAAAAAAAGGTAATTCATTCCAAAGGTTAGGGCCTGACATTCAAATGAGCAAAGACCATATTTGTTTTAGCAGAGTGGGCTATCAGGACTAAACCTTGATTTGATTTTAGGTAGGCTTGAACTTCATGAACTATCACCAAATCAGTCATAGGAGACACATCTTTAGCATATATGGCCTGATGAACCATGTTACCTAAGGTATACATATATTTAAGCTGAAGTGATAACCAGCCCAGAGATGAATACAAAGAGCAATGATGGGTCATGACTGGAACATATCCAGAATAAAGAGGCAGATATTATTGTAAGAACACTAAGACCTGCCTCTCCTCCACCCAATTTATTGTAGAGAGAGAGACATAGTCCACGGTGGCATTAAGATCCCTGTAGCTAATGTTTTATGGGAATCATAAGACAGATATGACTTGAATTTATAAGCATCCCCAACTTATGATGGATTGTTCTCCTGATCATTTTGCTTGAGAAGAAAAGGTTAAAGAAGGATCAAGTAGGACTCCCAAGTACTTAAACTCAGAGACCTGCTCAAGTAAAACACCTTGAGCATCGTGGAGTAACAAACGTACATTTTCATTAAGCAGTGGGGCTACCAAACACCATAACTTTAGTTCTCTTACATTCAAGACCATCATATTAGAAGATATCCAACTGCATAATCTTTGAAACTCTAATTCCAGCACTGCATTTATATGTTCAATAAATTGCCCTGACAATACAGTATCAAGTCGTCAGCATAGAGAAGACGTTTACTTGAACAACATATAGAGGGAAACAGTCAAAACGAGTATAATTACTCAGACCTGCACCTGGGAGCTGTGCTCGCATAAAACAAGTAACGTGTAGAGCATTGGATTGCCAGCACCAGCTAAACACTGTCACTCTCCACAATGTAGAGTTAATCTGAATTTAGCTGTAACTGGAGAAAAGAAACACATACAACTTTGTTAAGTGCTAAAAGTGCTTCATTTTATTCCTGTACATAAATGCACTCTGCTTCCATCCACGCTGTCTCCAAATGAAACAGTGCAGTCCCTAATGCATTTCACGCCCCTGGTGCTTAACCATAGGAATAGCAAGTTAACCAAAAGTGCCATTAAATAACAGAACCCTTAAAGTGCTAGTACATGAATACATTATTTTTAAAAAACATATCCTAGTTTATCAAAGCTATCAAAAACATATCCAAGCTTATCAAAACTTTGAAAAACAACCATGTGTAAGTGCAGAGCTTGTTTATACTAAACACTATAAATTATTTATTATTTAAAACCATTGTTCTTTATCATTAAGCATTTAAGTTTCTTAATTTAGATGTTACCACTATTGTATACCAGTGTCCTCCTCCAATTTCTTGGGGATTCACTTTGTATTCAAGTGTTAGCTGTAAAAAATACAAAAAGATTGTTTAAGTTAACATATTTTCATATCAATAACAGACATACAGTACTAACAAACAATGATCATCCAACTAAAGCATATACTTAATATATCATTGATCTTTACTTCTTTAAGAATGGTTTAGGTCAATTCTTTCATCTAGACCAGGTCTCTCTCACCCTCCAGTAGCAAATATCCAATGCTGCTCACGTTTTAATAGGACATTATCATGATCACCTCCTCCTGGGCTTTTATGGGTTTCTCAATGCCCAAGAACGACCAGATATGTTCCTGGGTTTGTCACTTGACCTAAGTGTATGACAAGTGCATTCTTTTGATCTTTATTTTTATTGCTCTCAAATGCTCACCTATTCTTTCTCAGGATCATTTCCATATGATGGACATCAACATGGCAGTGTGATGTTCTGCTGTTGGGTCATGGGGTGGCCTCAAAGCCCAATAATTATGGTTAAAGCACCTGACAAAACTGGTGATATTCTATTCTTTAGTTTCACAGTTATAGGGTTAAAATTCAGCAGTTTACATAACTGTGAAAAGAAATTTTAAAATTGTGGAATGTTTGGGGACTTATACCTCAGTCAACTTTAAAGATAGAAATTTGGCGCACTTCTGTATGAACTTTGTTGAGACACCATACCGCATTTGGTGCAATGTGGATAAATGTTTTTACATTAGATGGAATAACTGAAATCAAAATTTTGGTGAAATTTTGTGAAGTTGGTATTGAAATTTTACAGAGTTTTACTGATGTGAAATCATAATTTCACCAGAATATTGCCAGCAGAAGATACATTTCTCCCAGCCCTCCTTGGCTAGGATGAAAGATAGAGTCAAACAGTATCATTCCAGTGGATATATGGATATATGGGGAACAAATTCTGGAAAATGAACTTGATTGCTATATGGATATACAAGGTGGACTAGTACAGTTCAAAATTATTCACTATTCCTACCAGTGTACAGTGTTTCAGGTTACTGCTTGTATTAAAGGCACAGTATACTGTAAAACAAACCATTCTCTCCTCTCCATCTTAGACTGTATTGTACTTTGGATTACATTGTGTATGAAAGGTACAATATAGAAGAGAAAATTATCTCCCTCCCTCACCTGACAGCAAAGTGTTTTTCATTACACTTCATACAAAAGACACTATATAAATCAAAACATTCTCTACCTCCTCACCAGTTTGTAAAGTGTTTTGGGTAAAATTTTGTCTGTAAGGCACTATATATAACAGAACATTCTCTCCATAGAAATTTAGAATTATAGTAAGCTTGAAACATAGACTTTGATGGGAGATAGACGTCTTGCCGACCTAGTCTGCCCATTTCCTATGTATTGGATAAGCTGAAGATTATAGTTAACCAACAGCCTACTTCCTCCTACCCTTCACTATAATTGCCTTATGTCTGTCCCAAGCATTCTTCAATTCCCCACTGTTTTTGACTCCATGACCTCCTCAGGAAGGTGGTTCCATGCTTCCACCACCCTCTCCATGAAAAAATACTTTCTGATGTTGCCCTTGAGCCACCCCCATCTTCAAACTGTCCCCCTTGTTCTTGCACATCTTTTTCTCTCAAAGATGCTCCCATCTTATTTATTTATTGACTTTGTTGATTCCCTTGAGATACTTGAAAGTTTCTATCATATCCTCGCTCTCCCTCTTTCCTCAAGGGTATACATATTAAGCTCTTTCAATCTCTTCTCATATGCCTTCTGTTGCAGACCATGCACACATTTTAGTTGTCCTCCTCTGGACTACTTCCTTCCTGTCTATGTCCTTGCAGAGATGTGGTCTCCAGAACTGAGCGCAGTACTCAGATGGGGTCTCACCAACTGTCTCTACAGAGGATAGCAACTTCTTGTTTTCTACTGGTGATGTCTCTTCCTATGCATTCCAGAAACCCCCAGGTCTCCTTACTGCCTTTCACATTGCTTGCCCACCTTTAGGTCATCTGATATGACTATCCCCAGGTCCCTTTCCATTTTTGTTGTTGTTAGTGCCCCTTCCCCATTGTGTACTCTTCCCCTGAGTTTTTGTTTCTCAGGTGCATTACTTTGCACTTTTGCATTGAATCTAAGCTGCCATACTTTTGATCATTCCTCCTACCTTCCAAGTCCCTTCTCATCCTTTCCATGTCCCTGTATATCATCCCTGCTGCAGATTTTGTATCGTCTGCAAAGAGGCATACTACTTTTCCTTCTAGCCCTTTGCAATGTCTCCTATAAAGATATTAAAGAGGACTGAACCCTGCAGTACTCCCCACCAGTAACTCTCACCCTTCAGGGTGTACTCTGTTTACTCTTGCCATCTGTATCCTGTTGGTCAGCCAATCTGCTTCCTAGACTATCACGCGGGATCTACTCCCAGGGTGTCTAACTTGTTTATTAATCTTTGATGTGGGACTGTGTCAAATGCCTTGCTAAAGTCTAGGTAGACCATATCTACAGCCCCTCTCTGGTCTACTACTTTGGTCACCCAGTCAAAGAAATCTATTAGATTTGTTTGACATGATCTTCCTGCTGTGAATCCATGCTGCCTCAGGTCCTGTGTCCCACTGACCTCTAGGTAGTCAACATTTCTTTCTTTCTTTCAGAAGTAATTCCATCATTTTCTCTGCTACTGAGGTTAAACTAATAGGTCTGTAGTTCCTGCTTCTGGCTTGCTCCCACTTTTGTGAAGAGGAATCACATCTGCTCTCCTCTAATCTTCAGGTACCACCCCATCCTCCTATGATTTATTAAAAGGGTAGTCAGTGACATCACTAAGTCTCTCCTTACTTCTTTTAGAATTCTGGGGTGAATCCCATCAGGCCTCATTGATTCATCCGCCCTGAGTTTAAGAGTTCTCTCAGGACCCTTTCTTCTGTGAATAGACTGTTATCGACCCCTGTCCAGAGTGCTTCTGTTGCTTGGTTTAGGTACCTCCACCTCTTCTTTGTGAATACTGAACAAAATACTCATTCAATATCTCTGCTTTTCCACTATCATACACCCACCTCCCTCCCCTTTATTAAGCCTCACTGTCCCTTCTTTTGTCTTCCTTTGCTCCCTGATGTACCTATACATTTTTCCCTTCTTAACAGAGTTGGCTATCCTTTCCTCGGTTTGGGTCTTTGATATTCTGACTGCCTTCCCTTCCTTCTGCTTTAACTGGTACAGTTCTCTCGTTCTGCTCATTCTGTGATTCCTTATACTTCCTGAATGCTATCTTTTACCCCTAACCTTCTCATATACTCATCACATTTTAAAGTGTTTCGTGGTACAGTTTGTGTGAATGTTGTTATACAAACCACCTTCCTTTCCATCACCTACTACAATACTATGTAGAATATCCCTGCTTTTCCTCTCTCTCTCTCCTTCCAGGAATGGCTTTCTGCTGTAGTCCATCCTGCCTTGTCTGCAAATGCTGAGTAACAGTATTCATTTAGAACAGGCAATGCACAACACTTTATACAACTTTGAACAGTCTGACAAGTTGTAAGGCAATCATTTCTTGTGACAATGGGTTGCCACAATGCAGTGGTCATTGTGCAGGTTGCAACAACACCGGTAGGGGTGGCCACAGCTTGTGACAATGGGCTCTCACAATGTGGTGGTCATTGACTAGGTTGTTGCAGTACTAGTAAGGTGGCCACTGCTTGTGACAATGGGCTGCTACAGTGCGGTAATCATTGCTCAGGTTGTTGCAGTACCAGTAAGGTGCCCACTGCTTGTGACAATGGGCTGTCACAATGCGGTGGTTATTGCTCAGGTTGATAAGTACCAGTAAGGGTGGCCACTGCTTGTGACAATGGGCTGTCATAATGCGCAGTTATTGCTCAGGTTGTTGCAGTACCAGTAAGGTGGCTCGAAGATGCTGCCTATCTGAGAGTATCTTCTATGCTAGATCCTGCTTATTTAATCAATAAGACAGTAGTCTCCTGGTCGGGATCTCTAGATTACAGGCAAGCTGCAGAAAAAGTGTAGCAACTCCTGGTGACAACAACCTGGCAGAAGAACTATTTTATCTTTTCATGGCACTTAAATCATTGTTTTTTTGTTTTTTACATATTTCTGAATTTTCTTTTTCTTTTAATATAGCAAATACTCATTTTATATAAGCAATAAGACACTCTGGGACATTGGTTTTGTACTAGGTTTACCCACGGCCAAGGCCATCGTGGGCACAAAGCCACAGGCCAAGTGCCTTTGGCCCTTGAGCGCCGGTACACCGAATGTAATGTTATAATCTTGTTATATAGAATGTTACTACTAGAATGAAAAAAGAAAAAATCTGAAACATGTAAAAAATGATTTAAGTGCTATATAAAAGATTATACTAGTTCTTCTTCCTGGTTATTGCCCCAGGGTTGCTATGCTTTTTCTGTTGCTTGCCTGTAAATTAAAGATTCTGCCCAGGAGACTGCAGCCCTTTGATAGTTGTGAAGTAACATCAAAACACAGAAACATAGACTTTGATAACAGGTAAGGACCGCTTGGCCCACACAGTCTGTCCATTTCCCTACCTATTGGATAAGCTGCAGATCCTAGTTAACCAACAGCCTACTTCTCACTAACCCCACCGAATGGCCTTATGTCTGTCCCATGCATTCTTGAATTCCCCACTGTTTTTGACTCCACCTCCTCAGGAAGGCCATTCCATGTGTTCACCACCCTCTCCGGGAAAAATACTGCCTCACATTGCCCTCAGCCATTCAAGCGCTATCTTCAAATTGCTCCTTTACTCCTCCCTATCCATTCTGCTGCTCCCACATGTAGCCAGTCCCACCACTGCTCCCTTTACTCTTCCCTATCCATCCTCCCTCCCCCACATGTAGCCAGTCCCACCACTACTCCCTTTACTCCTCTCTATCCATCCTCCCACTCTCCACATGTAGCCAGTCCCACCGCTGCTCCCTTTACTCCTCCCTATCCATCCTCCCACTCTCCACATGTAGCCAGTCCCACCACTGCTCCCTTTACTCCTCCCTATCCATCCTCCCACTCTCCACATGTAGCCAGTCCCACCACTGCTCCTTTACTCCTCCCTATCCATCCTCCCACTCCCACATGTAGCCAGTCCCACCACTGCTCCCTTTACTCCTCCTATCCATCCTCCCACTCTCCACATGTAGCCAGTCCCACCACTGCTCCTTACTCCTCCCTATCCATCCTCCCACTCCCCACATGTAGCCAGTCCCACCACTGCTCCCTTTACTCCCCCTATCCATCCTCCCACTCTCCACATGTAGCCAGTCCCACCACTGCTCCCTTTACTCTTCCATTTACTTCTTGCACATCTCTTTTTCCAAAGATGCTACCTCATGGCCTTTGTTGATTCCTTGAGGTACTTGAAGTTTCTATCATGTCCCCCACTCCCTCCTTTCCTGAAGGGTATACATATTAAGCTCCTCTAATTTCTCTTCATACGGCTTCTGTACAGAAGTAGGAAGAGACTGTCAGTACTACAGAAACAATAAAGTAAATGTATTTGACCCGATGTAAGTCTCTTAGCTACATGTCTTGTCTCTCAGTTCAAGTCTGGTCAGATTCACATTCAGGAGAGTTTGATGTGAGGACTTGAACAGCCAGTGTTCTTTCTGGCTTTCTGGCTTCTATATCCCTGTCTTCAACACTGGGAGAGACTGTCATGCTGTAAGTATGCTGCCTGCCTCTATCTCATCACTGCACTGTCTTAGCCTCATGGTTGATGTGACAACCCCTCTCTCTCTGGGCTGGAACAGCCTTTAGAAGGTATCTGTCCTCAGGTATTCGCTGCCACCAGCTAGAGTTCGCTCCAGCACCCACCTCCAAGTTTACAAAACTGGTAATCAAACGTGCAAGTGCACAAATCAAAGTCTGGTAGTGTGTCTCTTTCTGGTGGTGGATGCTAAACAGAGTTTACTTCAGCCAGTGCAAACCATGTATTGCCTTAGAAAATGACATCACAATCGCAACTGTTGAGTAAATAAATAGCTTTTACTTAAGAGAAAGTGAACAAAGCATTACAGGATATATATCAGAATATACATTTTCAACACAAGAGAATAACACAGATACAGGAAAAGTAAACAAATGTTTTAAATGACAGATGGCAAAAGAAAGAGGCTATTACCATGATATGCTAGTATTAAACTTACCCTTCTCCTATCCTTTCAAAAGAACACTGGACCCTATGCTAACTGCCAGCTCCCACACACAGCTAGAAGGGTAGGCCCCAGGCTTAGTTCTTCCTTCAACTTCCAGAGTAACCAACCACACCTCATTGTCTTTCAGCATCTTATATATGCTCTTGAGAATAGGTGATTCCTATTTCCCTTTGAATGCACCAACCATCTATTAGGTATGTATTTAATTGTCCCAATCAGATTCCACACCCATTAATGTCCACTAATATTCATCCTTAACCTTAGGTTTAAATTTGAATGACCCAATCCATTTAAACTGTGAGTCTGTGTGTACATGTCCACTGTGAGATTTAGGACCCAGCTCTTATCTTAGCTAGTGGTCAGTGAGAATTCCAGCTTGTGGAATTTTAGCTTGTGTTTTTCCAGACTGTTGAAAAAATAAGCCAACTACAGAATCCACCATTAACTCCTTCCTTCCTATTTCTCTCATACTCTCCCCAGGTGATGAAGGCGTGTCCTTGGGTAATTCCAAGTGATGCAGCCATCCATACAACTCCTGGGAAGTGCCCAAAGTATCCAGCGATGCCATTAGCCCTGTCTAGATAGTACATCCGCATTTGCATTTTGTTTGTCACTCACGATGCTTGATGGTCATGTTGTATATCTGCAGTACCAAACTCCAATGTAGTAATTTTCTATTTTGCCACTTGACCTATGAAGCCATATCAGGATTATGATCTGTGACCACAGTAAAATTCTCTCCCATATAGGTAAGGTTGCAGCTTCTGAAGGGCCCACACTATTCCAAAGCATTCATTCTGATCAGGGCGTATGCCTCCTCTCTAGGCAAAAGCCTCCAGATGAGGTATACAACTAGGTGCTCCTCCCTCCTAGGTAACCTGGCTCAGCACAGTCCCCAGCCCATGATCTGAGACATCCACATGGACCATGAACTTTAGACTGTAATTTGGGCTGGCCAGTGCAGCTGAAGGCCTTCTTTAGCTCCTGAAAAGCGACCTCATAGCCTTCCGACCACTGCACCTTATCTGGCCTTCCCTTCTTGGTTAGGTCTGTCAGGAGCTTAGCCAGATCACTCTAGTGAGTAACAAACCTTCAGTAGTACTCTGCTGTCCCCAGAAATTCCTTACCTGTTTCTTGGTGGTAGGAGTAGGCCAGGCCAGAATGGCATTGACCTTGGCAGGCTCCAGGCAGATGTGTCTGCTAACCACCTGGTGCCCAAGGTAGGACAGTTCTGCCATACCTATCTGGCACTTTTCTGCCTTGAATGTCAGACCTGGATTCTTTGGCCTGGAAACACAACCCATACATTCTTGATGTACTCATCCTAGGTCTGGCTGTATATGGCTGTATCATCCATATACACCAATGCAAACTCACCTGCCCCAGACAGAATACGATCCACAAGCTGTTGAAAGGTTGCAGGTGCATTCCTCATTCAAATGGCATTACCTTGAATTTGTATAAACCAAATGGAGTGAAAAAGCTGATCTCTCCCTGGCTGTAGGGTCTGAGATACCTGCCAGTAGCCCTTTGTTAGGTCTATTGTGGTCAGGTACTTGGCTCCCCAGTTGCTCAGGGTCTCATCTGCATGGGATAGGCATCAGACTCCATGCAGCTATTAAGTCTTCAGCAATCAATGCAGAATTGTGTGGTGCTGTTCTTTTGGGAATCAATACACGGATGATGCCCAGGGCTACTAGATTCCTGGATTACTCCAAGTTCCAGCATCTCCTTGAACTCCTCTTTCACGGCCTGCTTAACATGGCCAGGTACCCTGTAGGGAGACTGTTTCAGGGAACCTGGATCCTGTATCCACATGGTGCTCTGTCATCATGGTATACCCTGGTTTCCCTGTGAATATGTCCTCAAATTCTCTCAGCACACTCTGAATTTCTTGCACCTGGGCTGGCGTCAGCTGTACAGAGAGGGTGAGGTTGTCCACAGAGGATTCAACAGGCCTCCCAAGCAGTTCCACCAGTGGATCCATCTCAGTTTCCTCCTCTGGGGCACTGCATACAGCAAGGACCAATTCCTCCCTGTCATAGTAGGGCTTGGCATGTTAACATGATATACCTTTGCCTGCATCTCCTGTCCAGTAGCTCTATCATGTAATTGACATCACTAACCTTTTGGACAATGGAGAATGGCACCTCCCATGCTGCCTGTAATTCATTCTGTTGGACAGGGATGAGTGCCATCACTCGCTATCCCATCTCATATTCTCTGGCTCAGGCCCGTGGTTATACCAGACTTTCTGCCACTGTTGTGCAGTGGCCAAGTGCTCCTGAGCAAACCCCATGAGCTCGTTAAGGCAGGTCCTAAGTTCAGGACATACTCCACAACAGACTCCCCTTGGGAGGCACAGTCACCCTCCCATTCATCCTGAATCAAATCTAGGGGCCCCTGCACCTATGACCAAGCAGGGCCTTGAAAGGTGAGGACTCTGTGGACTCCTTTGAGATATCCTTGTATGCAACTAGGAGATGAGGCAAATATTTGTCCCAGTCCCTCTTATGCTGGTCTGCAAAGTCCTTAACATGGTCTTAGGGTTCAATTAAATCACTCCACCAAACCATTAGCTTGGGGATGGTATGGGGAGGTTCTGAGCTTCTTTACCACATGTCTCCCTCAAACTACTCATTAACCCTGATATGAAATTGACACCCTGATCTGACAGTATCTCCTGGGGAAAGCCCACCTGGTTAAATATTCCCAACAGTGCATCTGTCTCTGGTTCCGCCTCAGAGATTGATAGGGCCACTGCTTCTGGGTATCTTGTGGCATAGTCGACTACCACCAGGATGTACTGCATGCCAGTGCGACTTGATACTCAGTGGCCTCACTATGTCCACAGCTACTTTCTTGAAGGGTTCATCAATAATGGGCATGGCTAGGCCATGAGCGCAGCGATAGGGCTACGCTGCGGCGCCAGTGACCGGGTTGGGGAGACCGGACTCGGGCAGCTGGAGAGGCTGGCAGGGAGGAGGATTGAGCACCCAGTGGCTGCTCTCCTCCTCGGGTGGGGTGGGATGCAGTCCGCTGCGATACCACCACCTGGGTGACCACAGGTGGAGGTGCAGCGAGACTGCCACTGAAGGGTGGGAGGGCGTCTTCCGGGAGCTGGGCGTCAAGCACGTTGTGATGTGCTCCACCCTTGGCTTCCCCAGCATGTGGACGTCCTGTGGGCTGGGAAGAAAAACGGAAAAATCTGCACGGATTCCCGTAGATGGGACCCGGTGGCCGAGAACACCCATAGCCAGGCTCCATTGAAGGAGCTGGCAAAAGCCTTCCGATGCAGACTTAAGGACCACGGGAGGGATTGAGGTCCCCTCTCAGCCCGCCCGAAGGTAAACGAGGCAGGATGGGGACAGGCTGGCCAGTATCCGAGCGGAGGTACCTGGGGCAGGACTACGGGAACATCCAACCTAGGGGATCCCAGAAGAAGTGGAACCTGGTGCAGCGAAGGAGGGGAAAAAAATAAATAATGGGCAGGGATACCAATGCTGCCTTGGCCTTGTCCTTATTTTCCCACCTGCTGGCACTGTGGACAATTCCTGCAATAATTTGCCACATCTTTGCCAATACTAGGCCAGAAGAAATTGTTGGTCAGCCGCTTTTCATGCGCTTCACCCCAAGTGGCCTGAAAATGGGATATCATTGGCAAGGACCAAAAGCTGCTAACGGTGAACCTTAGGGACTACCAGCTGCAGTAGCACCTCACCATCTAGCCCTTCCTCTGTTGTACATTCTCTGTACAGCAGCCCATTACCCAGTAAATGGACTCTTTACCTTCTGAGGACCTTCAGCCTATTAGCTAGTTTCCTCAGATTTTGCAAGGAGTAGGGTCAGTTCATGTGTATTGCTCAGCTGCCGTCGTCTGATCCTTCCTAGCTCCCCTTCAGAAGGAAGTCCTGTGGGCTCCTCTATTTGTGACTGGGGTTCAGGACTGCTGCCTCTAGCCAGCACTCCCTGTGCTAGCCACTTTCTCAGTTGCTGAGGGAGGGCTGGACCACCTGAGTCAGCCCCTCTTCCCCTCAGAAGCTTGCCTTTGCCTGATTAGTGAATTGTAGCACACTAGTTTTTCCTGTGGTCAAAATCATTCCCCACAATCACATTTACAGGGAGGTCCTCTACAACCCCACCTCCTTTTCTCTATTGCCCCCTCCCAGCTCAGGAAGACTCTAGCCATTGGTATTTGGGCTTCTGGCCTGTGAATCTCCAGACCCTGGGTATATCCAAGGCAACATCTGCTCTGTCTGGATGAGATCCAGCCTCACCAGGGAGATGTAAGTGCCTCTGTCCCTCAGTCCCTGTGTTACTGTTCCATTAACTACAATGAGATGCATATTCTTATCAAGAAGAGTGGTTCTCAAGCTGGGTGCACACCACAAACACACCAGTGCTATTTGATCACCCCTCCCCATGCCTCTGCCCCTTAACCATTTTCTGAGGGCAGTTATATCTCAAGTTCCCACTTGATTACAAATATGACATTTATTGGGTCCTGTCTCTTGAGTCCCTTTAGAACTAGAGGGCTCTGATTTGGGCTCAGGTGCAGTCTGGTTTCCTTTGGGCTGCCCCATGGGTCCCCTTCAAACTCTGTGATGCCCCCCACCACCATGAGACTTACACTGTGCATATAGCCGGCTAGACATGTACATGTCAGCTTGCTGCCACCTCCTTTGAGGAGGTGCATGCCCTTCTAGGAGCCATCGCACATATCCTCAGGTACAATTTTAAGAAATTGTTCCCTCACAAACAAATCTTTGATTAGTTCCACATTGTCTGCTTTAGCCCTCTCCACCCACCTATCAAGGTAAGTACACAGTTGAACCTGCAGTTCTACATAACTGTCTTCTGGGCTTTTATTTAACTCCCTAAATTTGCTTCTGTAAGCCTGAGGAGTTAATTCAAAACATTCAACAACATTGTTTTAACCTTATCATAATCAGAATAGTCTTCATTACTCATTTTAGAAAATGCATGCAAAGCCTTCCCTGTAAGTAAGGTGTGAGATAAGTTGACCATGAAGCCTTAGTCAATTGGAATTGCTCACATACTCTCTCAAATTACCTTAAAAATAGATCAAGGTCATCTCCTCTCTAAACTGATGGAACAATTTAGAACTAATTTTGACTTCATGAGGAGAACTCACTCCATCATTTCTCACAGTTTGCTGGCTGCACAGAGTCATCATCTCCTTCTTGTGCTGTTCTCTCTGGAGTACATGCTATCATTCCTTCTCTCTTTCTTGGGTTCTCTTTCTTTTTTGCTGATGTTCTTTCTCTCTGTCTGTCAGTCCCTTTTCTTCCAGTTCTTTCTCTGCTTCCAATCTTCTTGTTTCTGCTTTAGCATCCATTCTTTTCACCTTCAGTGCCTTGTTCTGCAGCAACAGCTGCAGTCAGAGTGTCAAGCTGGTTTGGGGTTTGCTACCTCAGTTCCTGACTCACCCCAGAGACTGTCTGCTGCTGGTCATGTGCCACAAGAGGCAGCTATGAGGTCTGCCTTTTTCTTGTGTTTTAGACCTTCAAGCTGAACCCCTTTTCCTGGCACTTTTCACAAAGGTGCTGTACAGTTAGGAAGTCATATTCACAGGACTCATTCTCTAACCCTACACTATACTGTGCTAACTGAAAAAGAAAACAGAAACAGTTGTACAAGTGTATTCTTTTATATATCCTGTTTTGTAACTGCTAAGGTAAATGTTCCACTGGCAAACTCTGTATCTCAGTGTGCTAAACAGTCTGCTATCATCACCCCATCACTGCCAATCAGTTGTGACAACCCACCACTCTCTGGGCTGGAAAAGCTTCTATAGAGTTGTCTGTCTTTGGGTATTTGCTGCCACCAGCTGGAGTTCACTCCACGCCCTCCTACAAGTTTACAAAACTGGGTAATGAAACGTGCAAGTGCACAAATCAAAGTCTGGAAGTGTGTCTCTCTCAGGTGGTGGATGCTAAACAGAGTTTACCTCAGCCAGTGGAAACCATGTATTACCTTAGAAAATGACATCACAATCACAACTGTTGAGTAAATAAATAGCTTTTACTTAACAGAAAGTGAAAAGAGCATTACACGATATCTATTTTCAACACAAGAGAATAACACTGACACAAGAAAAGTAAACAAATGTTTTAAATAACAAATGGCAAAATAAAAGGCTATTACTGTGATATGTTAGTATTAAACTTCGCTTTTCCTATCCTTTCAAGAGAACACTGGACCCTGTGCTAACTGCCAGCTCCACAGACATAGCTAGAAGGGTAGGCCCCAGGCTTAGTTCTTCCTTCAACTTCCGGAGAGAAACCAACACACCTCACTTTCTTTCAGCATCTTATACACTCTTTAGAAAATAGGTGATTCCTGTGTCCCGTTTGAATGCACCAACCATCTACCATGTATGTATTTAATTGTCCCAATCAGATTCCACACCTGTCAGTGTCCACTAATATTCATCCTTAACCTTAGGTTTATATTTGAATGACCCAATCCATTTAAACTGTGAGTCTGTGTGTGCACATGTTCATTCTGAGATTTATGACAGCTCTTATCTTAACCAGTGGTCAGTGAAATTCCAGCTTATGGAATTTCAGCTTGTGTTTTTCCAAACTGCTGAACAAATAAGCCAACTACAGAATCCACCATTAACTCCTTCCTTCCCATTTCTCTTACAGTTGACATCATTAAGCAAATGGCAAGCTCCTCCTTTTACTGCTGTGTAGGTGGAACCTGCAGCCATTTGAGATAAGCTCAAAAAATGAGCTACTGGAACAGGCCTTGGAATGTTTCCAGTGGAGTTTAGAATGATTCTTCAAAACAAGCACGATCGGTCATAGCGCTCTGCCATGTCTGCACATGCAGCTTCTCCATCAGCTGCAAAGGCCCATCTCAGAACAGCTTCTGTTGGACTTTTGAAAGTAGCTTTCGAAAGCCCAACAGAGCTTAAATTCCTCAGCCCCCATGATCAGGATATGGAATAACAGTTGCACTATTTTGGCTGTTCCATTATACGATGTGGAACTGCGCATGTGCGCGACTCGTGCGAATCACGATTCTCATCTCTGCCATGCTGGGAATGGCACAATGCCATTCCCTGTCACTTAACCCTCCACAATTGATGTTCACACTGGGAGCCCACCTCAGTGTGTCAAAATATTTTAATGTATATCTCTGAAAAGTAGAAAATGGTCCCTCATTGTCTCGTTGACTACACCCTCCTCACATTATGCCTGACATCAGGATCCCCAATCCCTATGTCAGCATCATGTCCAACCCTTCCCCATTCATCTGGCACACTGGGGCCCAACCCAGTATGCCAAACTGTGTCTTTGTTGATTTTCTCCTGAAAATTAGAAGACAGTCTCTCGTTGTGTTTTTTATCCCTGTAAAACTGAAAGCGGTCCCTCGTCATCGCAAGAAATCCCTTGCCCCCATTCCCACCCTCCCACTGAGCACCCACCTCCCCACATCCCCACTTCTTACCCCATACTTACCTCCAGAGGGCAGCACTGTTATCTTCTCTCAACCGGGACAAGTCTGCACTCTTTAAAGTCCAACCATGAACTGAAGAATTAAAGGTAAGCTTGCTATACAGCCATTCAATGGGATTTTCAACTTATGTTGATATCTCAACCATTTTTTGGAATTTTGGCCCACATTTTCTACATGGGGTTCTTGGGACCTCACCTCATGAAAACTGGCACTGTCGTTTTGTTACTTGATCCCAAAGGTGATTTCGCAGTCACTGCATGAGAATCACCTTTCGGACCAATTCACAAAATGACAGTGCCACTGTACATGAATTGGGGTCCCAAATGCCCATGTTGCAAATTTGGTTTCAAAATTCCAACAAATGACTGCATTACAAGTATGCATTCGCAGTTTCTATGTATGCTCCTAACGCTGCCACTTTTACTATTTTCACTACACATTTGTTCCACTGCCATATTTGCACACCTCCTTCAAACCAGTACAGCTGTCATTTTCCACAACCTGCTTCGAAACATGTTTTGCACCTCAGGCACACAATAGCACATTTGCTCTGTGCAATCACCTTTGAGATAATTGAACAAAATGACACTGGCACTGTTCGTGCGGAGGGTCCAAAAAAGCCATGTTGAAAATTTAGTGAACAAATTCTGAAACATGACTGTGATATGAGCATGCATTGAACACTTTTATGTACGTGCCTAACGTCACTGCTTTTAAATATTTTACTTCACATTTTAACATTGCCATTTTGTATACCTCCTTCACAACAGTACAGCTGTCATTTTTCAGAACCTGCCCAAAATGTGTTTTGCACCTGTGGTACAAAATAACATATTTGATCTCTGCAATCACCTTTCAGGACAGTTGAACAATATGATACTGGCACTGTTTATGAAGAGGGGTCCAAAAAGGCCATGGTGAAAATTTGGTGCAATACCTCTAACATATGGCCAACTTACACCTGGGTGTTGACTGATTTCTATGCAGGTGTAACTTACGTTACTTGGTAGTGCTTCACAGCCTTATCGGCTCTGGCTGCCATATTGTGTGGCATTCTGCCTTTTGGTGGCAGTTGTACCCGTCTTGGCAGTGCTCCTACATGCTCGCTGCAGCTGTATCAGCTCTGGCTAGAACTTATTTACTTTATCTGCTTCTCCTAAGAGCTTGTGATTATTCTGAGTATGGGAGTGATCAGACAGGAACATTGTGGCTCTACCATGCTGCAACACTGTTTGGGCAGAAAGATGCTTTCACTTCCAGCTTTGGAAAACAGCAAGTTTTGATTTTAACAGCTTGAAGAGATGAGATTTGATGTGTTCATATTGTTGGAATTTTGTTTTCCTACTTATTTTTACTACATTAAGTGTCCATGCCTGGTGTGAGACAAGTGTGCTAGGTGGAAGTGAACAGGCATGGGAGACAGAGAGACAGCAACTGATCAGGATTGCTGATATGGGGTTGCTGGAAAAGTATACAGAAGAAATCAGTCTGTTGGATTCTATATTAAAACAGACAGCCTAAGACTGCATGCAGCTGGCAGATCATGCAGATATGTTAAGTTTCATTTTATGGACAGTTGCTGTGTGGGGAATAAAATCTGACAGATGAAAATTCCATATGCCGGAGATATGAAATGTCCTGCATCCAGGTTGGCAGGGGCTTGTTTTAAGACATTGGTAGTTCTGTCTTAATACCATGGCTAAAAACAAGCCTCAACAAATCAGGATGCAGAGATTTCCTCACTTATTTATATTCATCAGCATAACATCCTACTCTATAGTTTGATGATCTCCACTTCCTCCGAGTCAGTCTGCTAACAACAAGTACTATACTTACTGTTGTAAAAACAAAGTTACCTAAGGGTGAGACGTTGGGTTCGCAAAGCAGAGTTAGTGGAGAAGCTCCTTCGAGTTCTAACTGGAGTTGAAACCAGAAATATGTTTTATAAAATAGGCCAAGAGAGAATTTTCCTCACATTGGCATTGAACAAAGCAACCCATGGGATCACCAGCTTTAAGAAAGGCAACCCATTCTTGGTAGCTAAAGTTTGATTAAGGAGATGAGAATGCTACCTCATATTAAAATGAGAATGTCCCTCTGACCCCTATTCTGAGTTGCTTATGATTGTTCAAGTGGTGGACTACAGTATCCTTTCCCTGAGGTTTTGATGAGCTTTGCTAATGCATAAAAGATATACATATTGAATGACTAAAACAATCACTGCTATCAAAACCTTACTTAATGTACTTAATATACATTATGCTGCATAATATAGAAACACAGGAGAGCAACCAGAATGATCTGGGGCCTGGGGATATGACATATAAGGAACTACTAGGGAACTAGAGGAGCTGAACCTGTTTTCGCTGGAGGAGAGGAGGGACAGTGGAGATGATTGAAGTCTTCAAGTACCTCAGTGGAGTAAATAAGGTAAGCCAAGATATGATCTTTCGACTGAAGGAGGGTGGAATCACCAGAGGACACAGTTGAAAGATTGAGGGTGGTAGGATTAGGGGAAAGGAAGAGGTACTTCACTGAGATAGTGGTAGAACCATGAAATGAGCTGCCTGGGGAGCTGGTACAGGCAGCTATGGTGGAAGGATTCAAGAGATGGAGGGACAGGTATAAGCAAAGGTGAAGCAGAGACTGGTTTGCCTGAGGGGCAGGACTGGGGATGGAGTAACAGTGGAAGGAGACAGATAGACAGCTATGGTACCCAATCAGGGTGCTGAAACATGAGCAGACTTGATAGACCAATAGGCCTACTCTGCTGGTGTTTAGTATGTTAGAAACATCGAATTTGATGTAAGGTAAGAACCGCTTGGCCCACCAAGTCAGCCTCTTTCCTACCTGTTTCATATACTACAGATCCTAAATGATCTGTGACCTTACACTCACTTTTCTGCTGCTAGAGTTCCTTTATTTCTGTCCAATGTGTTTTGAATTCCCTACCATTGTTGCCCCACAACTTCTGCAGGAGGCTGTTCCATGTATCCACTACCATGTCTGTGAAAAACTACTTTCTCACATTACCGCTAAGTTTACCCTCCTCTATTTTCATATCATGGCCCCTTGTTCTTGAATGTCTTTTAATATGCTACCCTCTTGTACCATATTTACACCCTGAGGTATTTGAAAGTCTCTATTATATTCCCCCTCTTCTCCTCTGGGGAATACATAGTGAAATCCTTCAGTCTCCCCTCATATGACTTTTGGTGTAGCCCTTGAACCATTTTTGTTGCCCTTCTCTTAACCAGTTCTGCTCTGTCTATGTCCATCCAGAGATGAGGCCTCCAGAACTGGACACAGTACTGTAGATGAAGTTTATACAATGGCATCACTGCCTCCTTCCTTCTGCTGGAGATTCCTCTCCCCATTTACCCAACATTCCACTGGAGCTCTTGCAGCCTTCTCACATTGTTTGGTAACTTTTTAGTACATCAGTTATGATTACTCCCAGGTCCCTTTCCTGATCGGTGGCCATGAGTACTTCTCCCCATCATGTACTCCTCCCTGCATTTTGTTCCCCAAGTGCATGATTTGTACTTCTTTGCATTGAATCTCAGCTGCCACATTGTTGACCACTCCTCAAGCTTGCTTAAGTCCCTTTTCATTTTCTCTACCACTCCTGGAGTGTCAACCCTGTTGCAGATTTTTATGTCATCTGCAAAGAGATACACCTACTCTGCCAGCCCTCTGCAATGTTGCTTAAGAAGAGGACAGGTCCAAGCACTGATCCCTGCAGGACCCACTGGTCACCCCCTTCAGACTGAACTCTGTTCACCACCACCCTCTGTGTCCTATCACTCACCCAATTTTTGATCTAGTTTATTTTGTTGTTTATTTTGTTGTTTAACCAGGTATAGCACACTAAGCTGGAAGCTTTTACAGGAAGCGACCTGGGAGCACAAGGAGGTTAAGTGACTTGCTCAGGGTCACACAAGAATGCAAGTGGAAGCTGTGGATTCAAACCCAGGTCTGGTCTGCTGGATGTCCCAAATTTGCAGCTCAGAGCCTTAGACCACTGCACTATACTGCCTCTTACTACACTGGGACCACTCCCAGGCTGCCCAGCTTGTTTACTAACCTTCTATGTGGGACAGCACCAAAGGCCTTACTGAAACCGGGTAGGCCACATCCACCCCACCTCCTGATCCACCTCCCTAGTCACCCAGTCAAAGAAATCTATCAGATATGTTTGATAAGATCTTCCTGCTGTGCAAATCCTTTGCATAGCATTTCTTATATAATACCTAATCCACCTTGCTACTTTCAGTTATATAACACTACAGACACTGATGATACCCCTATAGTCTGTAGAAGACACTATACTTTATTACTTGTACTAAGGTATCTCTAATTCACCATTTCTACTCCAGACTATGCAAAGTGCACTGTAAAAGAATATACCACAGTATTTGTAGACAGCACACTGCGAAGAACAGGGAATATGAGCCAACATGGCTCTAGTTTCTAATAGTACACTGATTTAATTTCTGTAGCTACAAAACATACTGCATCAGGATGAATTTGCCTGAAACATTTGTAGAATTAAAATAATGTTGTGTGACAGTCGCAGTGACATAAGGAAAGTGCCCTGTCCAATATGTAAATGACTTATATTACACAATGTCTGCATTCTTCTGGCTTTGTGAAGTTGATTGGTGGGTTGCCACCTGACATATATATTGGTACAATCGAACCAAAATAAAATCGCCATCCATGAAGTATGCATCAACACTAGCAAGAGACAGCTTACAGCCTGGTGAAATTATCTCACAGGCAGAAGAGGACAGCAGTAACAGGTCAATGACAGGACAAGATATAATACCTGAGGGAGACACAACACAACCACAAGAGAGAGGTGAGTGTGATGAAAGGAGACTGACAAGGCAGGAATAGTATCAGGACAATGACCACACATAATACCACACCTGATGGAAACACTGCACAACCACAAGAGAGGGGTGAGTGTGATGAAAGGAGACTGACATGGCAGGAACAGTAGCAGGACAATGACAACACAAGGTACCACCTGATGGAGACAATGTACAACTACAAGGTAGAGGGTGACTGTGAGGAAAGAAGACTGACACGGCAGGAGCAGGACAATGACAGCACAAGGTACCACCTGACGGAAACACTGCACAAACATAAGAGAGAGAGGTGAGTGTGAGGAAAGGAGGCTGACATGGCAGGAATAGTATTAGGACAATGACCACACATAATACCACACCTGATGGAAACACTGCACAAACATAGAGAGAAAGGGTGAGTGTGAGAAAGGAGATTGACATAGCAGCAACAGTAGCAGGACAATGACAACACAAGGTACCACCTGATGGAGACAATGTACAACTACAAGGTAGAGGGTGATTGTGAGGAAAGAAGACTGACACGGCAGGAGCAGGACAATGACAGCACATATCATACCTGATGAAGACAATGTACAACCAGAAGACAGAAGGTGAGTGTGAGGAAAGGAGAATGACACAGATTGACATGGAAGGGGCAATAACAGGACAATGGCAGCACATGGTTCTATACCCCATCAAGACAATACACAACCACGGGCGAGAGGGTGAGTGTGAGGAAAGGAGATTGCCATGACATCATTTTGTGATGCAGGAAATGCATTAATATAATCAAAAGGGTCTGTATCAGCTGAAATTCTAAACAACGAAATATCTAAAACTGCTGGAAAATGTTGGGTTGTGTGCTGTGTGTAAGAAGAGACCAAAATTTAGTTTTAGTTTAGTTCAGTCTATTTATTTTACCAGGAAAGACTCCATTGAGCAAACTCATTTTCAAGGAGGTCCTGGGTAGGACAACATATAGTAAACATTCAACATTGCAGTACAAAAAATTGGATAGATAAATACTTTACATAGTACAATAATTTAGATAAAGAAGATATGCAGAATAATGCACATTGAGTGGTTTAGAGAATTACAGGAGATTCTGTAGAACAGCTACACAGTGCAGTATACATGCATATATATATATATATATATATATATATATCTACATATAGGCTATAATACAGCATTGTTTTGTGAGGGTGTTAAGAGCCAAGACAAAAGACCCCTGGTACAGAGTATAATGAAAGTTATATGTTTGTACTAGTTACAGTTACAAGAGTCAGTGCTAATGCTTCTTGTAAAATATTTGAAGGTACCAAGAGAGAAAGTATTTTACATACATAGAATATCTTTTAATTCTAGTAAAGTAAATGACCCCTATCTATGATAACCTTACCATTGCTCATCTTTGCTGCTTATTTCTGGCTATTAATGACATTTATTTATTGGGTTCTGGGATCCAGTACCTTTGCTGGAACTTTGGACCAATGGTGGCATACTCCATTTGGATGGTGAAGTATTTTCCCAGGGAATAAAATAAATATAATTATATGCAGATTGCTATACTTACATTGTGTTCTGACTTTCCCAAAGTCTGAAAAAATATTAAACTTTTATTGTTGTTAACTTAATTGTACCTTAAAGAGGTAGTTTATAGCATCAGGATTTTTATTTTCTTTTGTTTGGAGTTTCAGGAGGCCATGTTTATTATTTTGTCTGCTTTTTAACACGTTTATGTAACCATGTGCATTCATAAGTGAAATCCCTATTCAGATCTGATTTGTAGTGCAGAAAAATGATGAAAGGCAGTCTGCGCATGTGTTTGTTGAGCCAGTGGGAGGAGAACTGTCAGTCATCAATTTGATGTTCTTAAAGCGAACGTACTGATAAGCGTGAAGGTGAGACAGCTCAACAGTTAGAAACATAGAAACATGGAAGTTGACAGCAGATAAGGACATCAAGGCTCATCCAGTCTGCCCATTTCTTTTCTACCTTATGAATGTGCCATCGGCCTTGCTCTTCGATTGCCTAGCTATTCATACTCATCTGTATTGCTCCTTATGCCTGTCCCATGCCTGTTTGAAGCCCTGCACTGTATTCATAGCCACCACTTCCTGAGGTAGGCCATTCCATGTATCCACCACCCTTTCTGTGAAAAAGAACTTCCTCACATTACCCCTTAATTGGCCTCCCTCTGATCTCATGCTGTGTCCTCTTGTCCTGCTATTTTTCTTATATTGAAACATGTTAGACTCTTTCATTGTTAATGCCCTTAAGGTGTTTGAACATTTCAATCATATCACCGCTCCCTCCTTTGCTCTAGGGTATAAATATTGAGCTCAGTTAATCTGTCCTCATATGTTTTCTGATGCAGTCCCTGCACCATTGTGGTTGCCCTTCTCTGACTGCCTCAATTTGATTAATGTCCTTGTGAAGGTGTGGCCTCCAGTACTGCACACAGTACTCCAGATGAGGCCTAACCAGTGTCTTGTAAAGAGGGATTATTACCTCCCTCTTACAACTTGTGATACCCCTACTAATACACCCCAACATCCTCTAGCCTTACCTGCTGCTTTAGTGGTCTGCTTGGGTGATATCAGGTCATCGGTGATGATACGTCCAAGTCTCTTTCTTCCCTTGTGACTGCCAGCAGCCCCTCCCAGCCTATAGGTGGCTTCAGGGTTTCTCTTCCCTATGTGCATGATCTTGTACTTCTTTACGTTAAACCACAGTTGCTACTTTTCCGACCATTTTGCTAGTTTATCCAAATCTCTTTTCATTCTGTCCACCCTTCTGGATCATCTACTCTGTTGCAGATCTTGACGTCATCTGCAAACAGACAAACCTTACCCTCCAGTCCATCTGCAATGTCACTGATGAAGATATTGAAGAGGACTGGCCCCAGGACTGATCCCTGAGGTACCCCACTTGACTTGCATCTCTTCTGACTGTATACCATTTACCACTACTTCTGTTTTCTGACCGCCAACCAGTTTGCCACCCAGTTGATCAATGTCTGACCCACCCCAAGCCTACCCGGCTCATTAGTCAATCTTCTATGTGGAACAGTATCGAATGCTTTGCTGAAGTCAAGGTAGGCAACATCAACTGCCCCCTGGTCCACCACTCTGGTTACCCAGTCAAAGAAATCTATGAGATTAGTTTGACAGGATCTTCCTTTGTAAACCCATGCTGTCTTGGATCCTGTGCTCCTATGGATTCCAGGTATTGCACTATCCTTTCCTTAAGGACTGTGTCCATAATCTTGCCCACTACTAAGGTAAGACTGACTGGTCTGTAGTTTTCTGCCTCCTCCTGCTACCACTCTTGTGGAGCAGGATCACATGAGCCCTTCTCCAGTCTTCTGGGACCTCTCCTGTGCTCAGAGACTCACTAAACAGTTCTGATAATGGCTCTGCTAGTTCCACCCTTAGCTCCTTTAGTACTCTGGGATGTATGCTATCAGGTCCCATTGCCTTGTCCACCTGAGCTTATCAAGCTCTTGTAGGACCCTTTCTTTTGTGAGGGACTAGTGCACCTCCCTCCCCTGTGTCCATGATGTTGAGCTGTGGGCCTGCCCTACCTTCTCTTCAGTAAATACTGAGCAGAAGTATCTATTTAAGATTGATGCTTTTACATGGTCCTCCTCACACACACTCATATCCCCTTTGATCTTAGCAATACCCCTCTGGACTTTCTCCTTTCACTAATGTATCTATAGAAAGTCTTGTCACCTTCTTTACTGTTCATGCTAGTGTTTCCTCGGTTTGGGCATTTGCTTGCCTTACTGCCTTCCCTGCTTCCCTTAGAGCACTTTGAGCTAGAGCACTTTGTTCTTGTTTTACATCTATGTTGGTCCATTAAAAGGTATCAAATCATTTGCTTCTGGATCTATTCTTGCAAGGACCAATATGGCAACTACTAAATCTAGATTTCAACATGGAAGATACCGAATTCGCCGTAGAATATGGCAGTTACATGACATCAAGAAGAAACTGCACGGCTGGACAGTGACATCTATTTTCTAACCCAGTGCAAGAGGAGAAACTTTATCCCTAAAGGTCTTACTATTTGGAATCCATTAAGAAATACAAACAATTTACTTATGCAGAACAACTTTGTCATAGGACCTCTGAGAAACTGAGAAATCACAGGATTCGCATGTCATATGCCCAAAAAGTTGTTCTTAACAAAGAGTTGCTGAAATTGTAACCACTCTGGAAAGGGTGTCTGGGGAACCTATTCAGGACATCTTGGGAGAGATACATTAACTACCAAAGGACCTTAAGAAAAGCCATGCTTGTGAAAAATAGGAAATTAGATGCCCTTCAACATACCATACTTCCTAACAACCATGAAGCACATAATGGAGTCACTGAACAACAACACAATACTGATGGGCACCTTTCAGTTGTTAATTTGTCCAACCACACACTGACTACTGGAGAACTGAATGTACTTTCAAAGGGCCTCACTTTCTGCCCAACAAAACCACTGGATAACATACTGTTTTGTGGTGAACTAGAGGAGTACTTCGTAGATTGAGACTTAAAGAATTCTTTCATGGCAGGAAGAAATCACTGGTAGTGAAGACAGTGCAAACAGCAATAATGTAATGGATAAGAAAAGGAATCCGATTTTACCCCTCAAGTGGGCGTAACAAAAAACTAGACAATTATATTAATTGTTTCCGCCAACAAGTCAGTGGTCAGATCCTTACCAGGCAAAAACAAACCCATTATAACCTCTCTCCACTGGAGTGAGAGCTATAGGGACACTGAAATCAAACCGCAACATTGTCATCAAAAAGCTGATAAAGGTTCTGCAGTGGTGATTTTAAACAGAGAGGATTATATTACTGAAGCTAATAGACAGCTAACAGATCTTACATACTACAGAGAACTGGAGAGTGACCCCACTACAAAATATAAAGATGAACTATGTGACTTAATTAAAACTTTTCCTGACCATGCCCGAGAGAAACTAGCTCACCTCATCCCTGCTGAACCAAAGCCAGGGACATTCTACATGCTGCCAAAATACATAAACCTGGCAATCCAGGGAGACCCATAGTCTCTGGTAATGGTACCTTGACTGAGGGATCTCAGGGTTTGTAGAGACCATTTTGAAACCGCTGGTTATGGAAAGAGACAGTTATATCCAGGACACTATGCACTTTTTGCGTGTACTTTCTGGTTATAAGGATTTACCACCTGATACCATTTTAGTGACAATGGATGTAACATCCCTCTACACTAACATTCCACACACAGATGGCATTGCAGCATGCCTTAAATACATACATGAGAAAGGACCTGACCAAAACATCAACCCTGGAGTGGTGGGGAACTTATGGAATTCATTTTGACATAACAACTTCAACTTCAATGGTAAACATTATGTTCAAACTATGGGAACAGCAATGGGCACCAAAATGGCTCCACAGTATGCTAACCTCTTTATGGCTGACTTGAGGAGGATTTTTAAGGCAGTATCCCCACAAACCACTGGCTTATTTCCGTTACATTGATGATTTGTTTATCATCTGGATGGAAGGCACAGATGCACTCAAAGATTTTCATCACAAACTTAATAATCTCCACCCTACCATAAAGCTTACCTTGGAGTACTCTACCACCAAGGTTAACTTTCTGACACCACAGTCATCATTAAGGATGGAACCTTACATACACGTATTTACAGGAAGCCAACAGACAGACAGAGATACCTGTACAGGAAAAGTAACCACCCAAACCATAGAAAAAATCTGTCATATACAGTCAAGCACTCGTTGTCAACGTATTTGTTCAAATGAGGATGACAGAGATACACATTTAGCTATGTTGAAAACACCTTTATGGATCAGGGACACTCTTCCAGGGAAATTGACAGGATAACAGAATGGGCAAGCAAGTACCAAGACAACAACTACTTCAATATAAAGAAAAGACAGCTACAGAAAGAATACCCTTGGTAGTCACATATCATCCAGACTTGAATGTCTGAGTAAGATTATTAAAGATCTCCACCCAATATTTAGTGAGGATGACACCCTTAATTGTATTTTAAGGAACTCCCCTACTATCTTTTAAACAACCACCAAATTTATGCAGCCTAATTATTAGGAGCAAACTTTCACGGAACAGAAGACCATGTCACACAATGGCACCACGACCCTGCAATCAATGCCCTGTAAGACTTGTGGGCTCATTTCACCTCAGACTGTGTGGTTACATCACAAAACAGACAATTCCAGGTGCATGGGAGTTATACATGCATGTCACGACATGTTGTTTATTTCATTCAGTGCAAGAGATGTCCACAAACAGGTTATGTAGGGAGACACACCAACAGCTCCACACTAGGATGAACTCACACAGACATACTATTACAGCAAGGAAGACTGAAAACCAGTGGGGCATCACTTCTCCCAGCCTGACCACTCAGTCTCAGATATGTCAGTAGTGGTCTTAAAAGGAAATCTCAAAACACACAACAGAGACGAGCCTTTGAGATTAAACTTATTTTACATCTCAATATGGTAGCAGATGGAATGAACGTGGATATTGGCTTTATGGGACACTACAGAAATTAACATCCACAGACCTTTTCTTCTTCAAACTGACATATTATAGGACTTCAGCATGTGAGATGTGGATGGTGTGTGTATGTATGTGTGTGGGTATGTGTTGTGAGGTATGTGATATAACAGATGTGGGGCTTGCTGTCACATTGAGGTAAGTCTCTATTTAGCTATATGGAGTTATAATGTGTTACTATTTTATTTCACACACATAAAGAATTTCTCCTTACTTTTATCTTTGCCTGTTGGGGGAAATTGATTCCATTGCACGTATTCAGATTACCCAGCCTGCTAGTGTACATACAGGAGTGTTATCTTATACTGTTATATATAATTTTGTAACTCTGTACATAGTGGGATGTGTGATCTCATTTGCTTTGGGGTCCTACAAGATCTTTTACATTAGGCTAATATTGTAGTAATTTACTCAGGATTTCATGACAAGTTGTATTCCTTTGGGAACAACTGCAGTGACTGACGTTAATATAGGTTCACTAGAGAGAGGTGAGTGTGTGTGTGTGTGTGTGTGTGTGTGTGTGTGTGTGTGTGTGGAGAGAGAGAAAGAAAAAGGAGGGGAGAGAGAGAGAACACTCCCTTTGTTATGGTCTCCCCACCCACATTATTGTGATGTGGGTGGGTTAGGTTGTATTGTTTGTATGAACAGGAGGAGATAAATTACATTTTTATCTCTTTTTCAGATTCCCTAGACACTTGTGGTACATCAAGTTGCTACATTCTCAGTATATATTGACATCAGTACATATCAGGCTGCATGGTCTTAATTCTTGAGGTTCCTCGACTAGAGTTTTTGTTTGACACTGATATTATCAATTTATATTTAATTATCATTTATATAGTCCTGAGGTTTTTGTAATTTCTTGGGCCTTTTATTTAGCTTGAGAATACAGCTGGGTGACATGTCTAGCTAGGTTTTACACATCACACAATGTGCACTGATGTTTTTTAGACAATTTTACTGGTAATTCTTGCCTTTAATGCATACATTGTAATTTCATTAGCCCTATAACTATCTTAGTTTGTTTTTTAAGCTGGGTGGGGGTTGCCTTTCAGTAATCACATCCTTATACTGACTGTGACACTCATGGCTTGATTTGGGAGTTATCTGCTTCAACAGTGTTATCTTATGTCAATTAAATCTATGTGCAGTAGGATTCTTTGCATGTATGTTGCACCAAGCACATCTGAAAACAAGGTTCTTTCAGACTGAGGGCAGTATTGTACTGTTAAACTTCTCTGACATCATCTTCTGTTTTTTTTTTTTTAAATGAGTATTTTAAACCAATGGGGATTTTTTCTGTTTTTCTCTGCAGTATCTAGCTGTTATAAGTATTGTATTTTCTAAACAACTGCCATGAGCTTCTGAAGAAGGACTGGTTGGTCCAGAACTAGAGCACTTTGTTCTTGTTGTTACATCTATGTTGGTCCATTAAAAGGTATCAAATCATTTGCTTCTGGATCTGCTTTCCCTTAGGGAAGTTTGGTATGCCTCCTAACTTCATCCTGCTGAGTTCCTTATATTTCCTGAAGGCCAGCCCTTTGGCTCTGACCTTTCTGCTACTGTGTTTGAGAACCAAAGTGGTTTCCTTCTTCTTTGCACTTCCTCTTCTCACTAACACAATGGGATGTTGCATCAAGTATTGCATCTTTAATGCTTGCCCACTTTGCCTGTACCCCCTCACCTGTATTTCTTTTGCCAGGGCTTGCTTAACTCTGTTGGCCATCTTATCAAAGTCAGCTCCTCTGAAGTCCATATTTTGCCTTGGAATGGGATGATTTTTTCTAGTGGCCAAACTGAACTATACCATGTGATGGTCACTGGCACCCAGTTGACCTTCTACCTGGAGATCTGTGATCCTTTCCCTGTTAGTCTGTACTAGATCTAGGATAGCCCTGTCTCTTGTGGGTTGTTTTACCAGTTGTTTGAAGCCTCCCTGCAGGGAATCCACCATGTGTCTAGTTCTGGTAGATGTCCCTGCTGGTATTGACCAATCTGTATCTGGAATGTTGAAGTCTCCATTATCAGAACTTCCCTGTAAGTCATGTTTTGTATCTCTTCTAACAGTAATGTGTCTATGTCCTCCCCTGATCTGAGGCCTGTACACAACCAGAGTTCGAATGGCTGTCCCATTTCCTGTTTCAGGGTGACCCACAGTTCTTCTGGCTCCTTATGTGTATACTGAATTTTGGTAGCTTTGATATTTTCATTGACATAAAGGGACACTCCACCCCCTTTTGCACCTCAGTCTCTTCTGAACAGTACATAGCCAGGTACTGAAGTCTCCCAAGTGTGGCTACTGGTAAACCATGTCTTGCTAATGACTATGTCCAGTTTAGCCTCTGTCATTACTGCCTACAGGTCTGGGATCTTGTTTCCCAGACTGCGACATTTGTGTCATGATTTTCCATTGGCGAATTTCAGTGTGTTAGTTGTTGGGTGAGGTCCGCGCTTCTGTGTGTCATATGGGAAGCCAGACCTTTTTCTTTACCTGGTGATGCAAATTGTTGTTTGTGTATCTATCATATCAAAGTTGTGAAGTACACAGCATTCTTTTAGCTGTGAACAGTTGCTGAAATGTTTAACCTTTTGTTGCACGTGTTTAGATACGCTATCTGAAGCTGTCATTGTGCTTCCCTCATAGTAAGCACCAAATTGACAGAAAACAGTGCTGCTTAGGAATGATTGTGTCTGCTCATCAATGTGCTTGTGACAAGGAGCCTATTTTTTCCAACTGAGTTTTTGTTTTGTTTAGGAGTCGTCCTCCTGTTACAACATCATACACTGCAGGGTATTGTAATGTCATGTCTTGGGTGGAAATGACAGGCTTCCTCGTAGTGTCAGCTGTCAGAGAAATGGGTTAGTTACTGTTTTAAAATTGTCGTGTTCTCCCTTCCCCACCACCATCACTAGCATTCAGATACATCTCCTACTATTTGTAGCATGTTTCTTATGACCTTGGTCTCTTGGGCACCCTCACTATTTACATACCTTTTTAGAAGTTGTAGAATTGTTGTGTTTTGCCATGGTCAAGGAGTCCCCCCAAAACACACACACACACACACACACACACACACACACACACACACACACACACATTCCTGTTGTGATTCCTCATCTAATTGCATTTTTTGGGACTAGGTATTGGCATCCCTCCCTTTCTCATGTTGCATGTAGTGTCAAACTCCTGTTACTTTATGGTCTCATTGTTCCCATCCCCACAGTCTCACACCTCACACTAATGAAATCCCTTGTCTGTTTTGTGCACTGTGGTTGCATAGATTTACCATGGGTTGCCTGTAGCACAATGTTTCTTCTAATCTGTTTTGTTTGTTGTTTTGGGGAGGGGCTCACAGATGCAACTGTTTCCATAAAGGATTGTGTCATACTTTGCATAGTGTAATGATGGTTGTGCTGATAAGTGATAGTTTCCATCTCCCTCAGTAATGGCAATAATGGGAAAAGTGTAGCTCGGATGTATTTTATCAGTAAACTATGAAGATGTTGAAGAATGTTTTTTTTTTGAGCTAGTAATTGCACAGATGTGTTTCTAAATGTGTGGGTAGTGTTGTGAGTCATTTCTAAAACAGATTATGTTTTACAGAATCATAGTAATATCTGATGATTAGTTAGAGTAGGAGAAATCAGTATGAGGTAGTATTACAATTATCGTTGCTGCCTTGCTGACCCTACCTGAAATCTAACCCCATTCACTCATTGTCCATAATTGATATCTGAGTTACCATAGTTGTACATGTCATCAATTAATTTTGTCAGTATTATTTCCTAGTTATGCTCTTTGCCCAGCTCCAGAAATGTGGACAAGGGGCAGCATTGGTTGGGGTGATACCCTGTAAGCATGATTCAATGTCAATTTGCTTTGAAATCTGTCATATATGTTGGCATATGTTCTGCTAGATCCACACTGAAATCAAGTGTCACCGTACTGTGCATAACATACTCCCGCCCCCCCACTCCAATATCATTCTGTTTTCACACTCTATTGCTAGAGAATATTTTCCCCTTTCCTGCCCATTACCTTATCTGTTTTAAAGTACTGGTCCTTGCAGTATTTATATGCAAAACAGCACTATCCAAGAATACTGATCTACATCTGTCACTGCATTGCTGCAAGCCCTACTTTCTGTTGTGACCTGTCAGATTATGTGCAACATCCAGCCACGAGTCACTGAAAGGGATGGCGAGGCATATATATGCTAACCATCACAGGGGACATCAACTGAGCTGTCAATTATGTGCTAATTATGTGCATATAGTGTGTGTTTTAGTGCCTGACACGGCAAATGATCAGTCACCTAGCTTGATCATTGAAAACTCATTTGGTGGTGTGGCAGTATTGGTGATAGTATTGACCTGTTAGTTTTGCCAAACTTTTGATTTGGGGTGTATATTCCTATTGAATGGCTTTATAATACCGGTTGTGTTTTAGTGCAAAGCAACCTTCTCTCTATCCAACAACATGTCATAACTAGATCTGGTATTTTACCTCAACCTACCCATGCATACCAGAACAGACACACAGACTTTGTTACTGTCACCTAATCTCACAACATATGCAGGTGGAGACTGTGCAGTGAACCCATTGTCCCATATGTAGTGTGTATTCATCCCTTAACTGTAATCCATATGTTGTGGGTGTTGGTGTGACATGGGGATGGTAAGTGGCATGATTTTCTGCAGTTAGCAAAGGCTGCTGGATAGTCAACTGTTGTGTGTAGTTTGTTTATGGATGGCACCGTGATCAAAGCGATGTGTGAAAGAGGCTGTGGTACTAGCTGTCATTGTCTGTGTCCACACAAGCAGTATATAGGTTGGTCTGTGTGAATAGTGGGCGATAGGTGATCGAGGACAGGGTGGTCCCACTGTAAAACAATGTGTTTGTAGTAGCGTTAGTTAGTTGATAGTGGTGGTTGGATTTGGGCAATAGTGGTGCCAGTGAAATCTGGTACCAGTTGGTGCTATACTCTTAGTATGTCCCTACTTGCAATGACATGAGTGTTGTATAGGTCTGTAAGGGTTTGGATCAGTTATGGACATGCCTTCTCTGCCCACCTCTTGAAATGGTACCTTTTGCTATTTCTGTGAATGAGGATGCATAACTGTAATTCTAGTGGGTGGAAAGGTATGTACACTTATGGAGTGTTATTGCTTACTGTGAAGATGGGGTTTGTCTTCGCATACTTGTGACTTGAGTTGTACTTCTAATTATTATTGTGTATTGCCACATGTGAGGCCACCCTCAATATACCACATGTTGCAGTCTGTTTCAAATGATGATGAGGTGTAGTTTTGCAAGTGACTGTTATTGAGTGTTACAAATGGGTTGATGTCCTGCCACAAATTCAGCTAGAAGCCCACTGTTAAAGCAATGACATTAATTATTTTTATTGCTGTTACTACTGCTGAAGTAAACTACAATGGTTGAGGGATATTGTTGGAGCTGATTTTTAGGATTTATGTAATGACTCTAAGAATACCCATGATCCTTACCTTCTCACATACCCTATCCCAGTCTGTTCAAGCTGCCCACTGTCTTACCACAGGTACGTCTTCCAGCAGCACATTCAAGTGTCCAGTACCCGCTCTGTGAAAAGAGTGCTTCTTGACCTCCTTCTAAACCTCTACCATCCAGCAAGAATGAGCCCTCATGATATGGTTGCCAATCAGCTTAAAGTGGCTGTTATACAAATCTTATTTATCCATTTCAAGTAATTGAAGGCCCATTCATGTTCTCTCTTCTCCTCTGTCTTCCAGGGTGTACATGTTCAGTGCCTAAACCTCTCATCACCCAGGTAGTACTGTGTCCTAGCATAACTTTGCATTTCTTGGTATTGAACCAAGCAGCCAGATCTGAACCACCTCCTCAGCTTTATCAGATCTTCCTATAGGTCCTGTATCCCTTCAGCTGTATCCACTCTCCCACAGAGCTTGGTGTCTTCATGAATAGGCTCATTTTGCCTTTCATGTCATTCCCAATGTCATTGATAAAGAACTGGACCAACACTGGCCTAGCATGAGAACCGTGGGCCCCATTTGTTAACTATCTGGTACCAAAGCACTCTTCACCACACTACTCCCTCTGGGTTCTGTGTCCTCAGACAGTTTTCCAGCTAAGCGGGCCATCTTTTCCCCCAACCCAAGATCCAACAACTTCCTGATGAACTTTTGTAAGGCACAGTGGCAAAGGTCTTGCTAAAATAAAAAAAATGAGGATATCTCCACCTGGCCCCTGTCTTCTGTCTTAGTAATATAGTCAAATAAGTCAATCAGAATAGTTTGACACAATCTCCCCATGAACCCATGCTGCTTCTCATCCTGGATAGCATGCTTCTCTAGATATTCCACCAACCTTTTTTTTAGTATGGTCTCCATGAGCTTGCCTACAATGGCGTAGTTTGACTGGTCTAGTAATTCCCTGGATCATCCTTAGGCCCGCTTTTGTGAAGGAGCACTACATGGCTGTTTCCAGTCCTTGTTACCAGTCATGACTCTAGTAAACTATTAAATAAGATCTGTCAGTGGCCCTGCCAGCTCCTTGCCAGTTCCTTTCAATGGCAGCAGACCTTCCCTCACTCTAGCTCTCCTCTATCAGTACATTTTGCTTTCCCTCCCTCTGTTCCTGTTTTCCTCCCACAAAGCACTGGTCCATCCTTCTCCTGGTGAAGAACAGTACAGAAGTATTCATTTAGTATCTCTAGCTTTTCCTCCATTATCCACCACCTCTCTAATCCTATCTAAGCCCGACAACCCCTTGCTGCTGTCTCATTTCTCACTTACATGAATGTCTCCCATTCTTTTCATTAAAATCAATGTTCTTATATTCCTAAGCTGTACTCACTCTTGGTACAGTATCACCTCTGAGAAGGCCAGTGAACTTCCTTCCTCCTGCTGATATTCCCTAACTCCCTGAACCTACTTTACACTATCTCAATCTCCTCCCCTGATATGTCATTGGTTTCCAAATTGTATAACTAATTTAGGATTTCCTCCAATGTCCCTTACTGTTTCCCTTATTCTTGGTACCACCTTCCCTCTGTCATCAGTGGCATAAAACCACCCTCCTGCTTGCATTGAGTCCCTTTCCTTCCCCAGTGACTATCCTAAGTATGCAGTCTCCTATGATTTCCACCCTTCATCCCCGCATCCTTGCTCCCCATCCTTCATTTGTTATCAGCAGTGATGCACCCGGCATGCCTTATTGCTTAAGTGGTACAGTGTATCTGTGTTTTATTGACTTAATACCCATTCCCTTCACTTTCTTTGCTGAAAGGCACTTGGTAAACTGTCAGGAATTTAGCAAAGGTGAATGCAATTACATTACAGTATAGTCTACAAGAAGAAAGCAGTTCATAACCAGTGCTGCTGTTATTTGATTCCCAGGACCAATGTCATCCTCGGTGATGTTGCCCACCGGCCACCATGCGGGGGGTCTCTGTCCTCCCATCATGAGATATATAGGATTCTAACTTTGTAGGATTTGGATTAAGGAGGGGTGCAGGACTGGGATAGAGTTTGCTAGGATTTAGGGGAAGAATTGCAGTGAAAAAGTTAAGTTGTCGACATAGAATGTTTTCACTATAATAGTGTAGCTGTCATTGGAGCACGCCAGCCTGGCATTAACAACACCTAAAACACTTATTGAGGTTGCAATGACATCAAAATACCTCTCGAATGTTTCTATGACACCGATGAAGAAAGTGTACAATTTTATTATAAATCTGAACAGTAATGTCTCTTGTCATTCTCGTGACATTACAGGTAAAAAGTACAAATGTTTAATTATCTCAAGTTATCAGAGTATAATATTTGATGTGTATTCACACAATAGATGCTTAAGTTGCACTGTTATACTCTCTTTCCTATTGTGATTTCATTGTGTATTGCACTGCAACATTCAAAACCCTTCCTTCAATTAATGCATACTAGTTTACAACATTTATGTCAAATTTGTTTTTTTTTCCAAAATTAGAGGAGAAACTTTATTTTGTACAATATTTATGTGAAGATCTGCCTTAAACATTTGAATGAAACAGTTGAATTGACTGTCTTACTATCAAACATTCATGCCACTTCAAGTGATCTGATTTGCTGTCTCCACAATAAGTTTTAAAGTACATCCCCACTTACAGTATCCATACCCTCCTTCATCAAGTCAAAATTCATTCTAATTTATTCTCCTGTAATAAAGTCAAAGCGATGATCACTGATAATGTTATAAGGCATCTCCAACATATCAGGCATGTCAAGTTACTGGTTGATATACAAAGTAATGGGTCATTGTAAAGAAGTCTTGTGTTTTTATGTTGCAGTCTTGTTGAAACATCATATGGCAATTGCTTAAAGCTTTTGAAATGTTGCTTCTTAAAGCATTGCAAGACAGTTACTGCATATCTGTTGAGCCAGTATGGGTCCAGCAAAATGTCTATGTCCTTGTCTTTACAGAATCATGACACATCTCAAATGCATACAGATTCCAGTTCAGAGAGTGACCAAAAGTGTCGAGAGCGATGCATCCTTTTCTGATAGAAGTAGTCAAGATCATGAGCATTTATCTCTGCTCCAGTTGGATTAGGTATTCGTCATATCAGTTTCAGCTATGTCCAGCGTCACATAATGATAATCTGACTGAAGATCTACAAAACAGAGACAGCATGAGAGGGTTGGGAATGTGGAATGGTAAGATTATTGTGATCTAAAGGTTATTTTTGAGCAGGTATATGTAGTTTTGATTTCAGAACCACTGTCCTTTTGCTTACATAGCAGACAGATGGAAGGAATGATGACAGATAGTAATAGTATGCCAATTTCATTTCTGATGTTAAAGGGCTAAATTGTAGGTGAAGTGGGTATGGTACCGGAACAGTACTGTCCTTATTTTGAGAGAGGGGCTGTTGTGTAGTGAAAGTCACTGTTTGGGTGGTGGGCTTTGTGTTCTATTGTAGCGGTAATTAAAAATAGAGTTATTTGAATGGTGGAAGCAAATTTTATTTGTGTTGTCATGATGTGGAAAGTGAAAAAAGTAGTTGTTTGGAAACGACTTTTGTCATGCTAGAGTGGTTTGACATACAGTTCATGATGCAACAGACTGGTGGCATTACATCTTCTCATTCAAATTGTATGATTTACAAGGGGTAAATGTTGCAGTCAGTCATGCAACTTTGAGGATTCTCGTATGGCAAGATATAATTAAGCAATTAGGCATGACATGGGGTGTGTTATGATGGGATAACAACCACCCAGGTGAGTTGAAGCACAGGGTGAGCCAGAGTGCTTCCACCACCTGAGAAGAACCATTAGCCCACCATAACACACCCCTAGAGTGCCTTGTGCGAATGTGAAATGGGTAAGTTTTAGTAAATGTTACATTTTTTAAACATTTTACTTTTAGCTGGGCCATTGTGCTGGGATAACGGCCAAGCTGAAAGCAGCTCTTGGCCTATCAGAATTCAGCATTCTTTCTATCCATTTTATAATTAAGCAATAAAGCCTGACAGGGTGTGTGTTGTGCTGGGATAACTGCATCCCTCAGATGGTTGGACTCGAGGCTGTAGGCCAAGTGCATCCAATATCTGAGGTGTGGTCTATCCACCACTGACCTACGCTGGAAAGCGTTTAAGCAGTATACCATGAGAGGGTGTGGGTGATGCCAACATTTACCCACCTGTAGATTTAACATCTCTTGGAAGTTTGGTGAATAAAATAACCCTAAGGTTGTCTCCTTTCAGTAAATGTTTTTCAATGTCCACCCATCCCAGTATCAAATTTGAATCTTGAAGCCATAGAGATTGAATACTCTGAGAAATAATAAAATAATAAAAGTGTCATGTCTTGTTTTAAAATCTGGAAAATTAAAACCACCTTCATATCTGGGTTGTTATAGTTTAGATTTTGAAATTCTGGCAGGTTATCCTTCCAAAGATATTTTAAGAGACAGAATCTAACTATTCATAATGTTTCTCTGTCAGGTGTATTGGAATGTGATGCAATAAATAAAAGACTTTAAGAGCCAGAATCATACTTATTGCTTGAATTTTCCCCAAAAAGACATAAGCATTGGTCACCATCTCTGTAGATCCAATTTTATTGAATCGAAGAAGTTGGTAAAATTGTAATGAGAGATTTTTGATGTCCCCACATATGTCAATACCTAGAAATTTAATTGTAGATGTAGAGACCCTATATTTGCATTGACTGAAGTCTGTAGTACAAAAACGTTCGAAGTGGAAGAATTTCTGATTTTTCAAATTTATTTTAAAACCTGAGATTAAAGAAAGAATGTATGATTTCCAAAAGTGGCCTTAGTGAACTGCTTGGATCTATGAGTAAGTAATAAATCAATACGTAAGCCAGAAGCTTATTATGTTTACCATTTCCAATGCCTTTCATATCCTTAAAGGACCTGCTTCTGATTAGTAGAGGTTCTAAGGCTAATATAAACAATAATGGTGAGAGGGGCATCATTGTCTGGGCCCTCTATGAATAGCAATGCTATCGAAAAAACCCATTAACTTTAACTTTAGCCAAAATTTAATTATATAAAATTTTCATCCATTTGCAAAACTGAGCCTCTAAGTTAATTTTGGTTAAGATACCTTGTAAGAATCCCCATTCGGTCGATCAAATGCTTTCTTTGCATCTAGTGAAAAAAGGAAGGGTTTGTGAGCTGAGTTTTAGTATTATGGATAATGTGGAGGCCTTCTTGATCAAATCAACACTACTTAATCTGGATGTATTAACTGGGGAATAATTTTATTTAGATGATTAGCAATCATTTTGGTCAGAAACTTACAATCAACATTGATCAGAGAAATAGGCCTGTAATTATTACAATTTGTAGGGTCCTTGTCTTTTTGGTAGTTTACTTATAGCTGCTTCCTCATGGTGTCAGGTAAAATATCTGTTTCCAGAGACTCAGTGTATACTCCTGTTTAACAAGGGGTCAATATTTTGTATTGTTACTTTGTAAAATTTCCCTGAAAACCCATCTAGGTCTGGTGCTTTACCTGAAGGCATGGACATAGTAGCATTGATTAATTCCTCCTTAGTAAAGGATTTGTTGAGTGCTTCTTTATCTGTCTCAGAAATACAAGGTAGTATGATATTTTCCATAAAATAGTCAAACAGATTTTCATTACAGAAACTTCAGATTTGTACAGATTAGAATGGAAGTGTTCAAAACCTTTAGCAATCTTGTTAGCTGAATAAACAACCAAATGTTTGTTAATTCTTATCTAGGCAATGTTTAAGATTTTGTACTTTTACATAGTCTATGTGCTAACAACTTCTCCTGTGCCTTACCAGACTCCCAGTATTTCTGCTTCAGATGAAAGAGTGCAAATTCAGATTTTTTTATTGTAAACAGTATTAATCTCATATTTAAGACACACTATTTCTGATAGCAGATGAGAGTCAGAACACCCTGAATGTACATATTGTGCTTCTTTGCCTTTCAGATCATTATTCAGCATAGACAGTTTCTCATTTTGTAGTTTTTCTCATGGCTGGCAAATGAAATAATTCAACCTCTCAAGTAAACCTTTAAAGCAGCCCATAGGGTCCTGTCAGATACTTCCCAGTATCGTTCAACTCAAGGTATTGTGTAATTTCTGTGTTTAACATCTTAACAAATTTCTAATCAGTCAATAAACCACTGTTACATCTTCATAACCTTTTAAACTAGAAAAGTCTGCTATTTGTAAACCAACAGACACTGGCGTGTGATCAGAAATAACAATATTTCCTATGTTGCTACTCATAAGGCCTTCTAATAGATGTTTAGAAATCAATATGTAATCCAACTTACAGTAGGAATTCTGTCTATTTGACCTAAAAGTAAAATCCCTATCCTTAGGATGCATTATCCTCCATGTATCTACGTATGGTCCAGTTCATTACCGAATTTAACCAAGGCCTTAGATGACATTATTTGGTCTGCAACTATTCCTGAACTTCTATCTAAGAAATTATCAAGTGTAGAGTTCATATCCTCTGCCAAGATAACTGATTTTGGATCAACTGAACCAAGTTTATCAGCCACGTTTGCAAACAATTCCCTTGGTTAACATTTGGGGCATATACAGTACATTAACTAATGTAACATCTACCCATCTATTTGAGCTCCAACAATAACAAACCTGCCATCTGGATCTTCCACCTTTGGCTTAATCACTAAATTTAGGTTTTACTACCCACCCCTCTGCTTTTAGAATTGTAAGAAACTGCCTATCACAGTGCTCACCCAAGTTTTTCAGTTTCAGCAGTTCATCTTCTGTAGGTGCATTTCTTGAATAAATGTAATGTCTTTACGTATTTATTTTGAAAAGCTGGAACCTTAGTCCATTTAATAGGACTCTGCACTTTAATATTCCATGACACTATCTTAAAATGTTCTTATCTGTTGACATCTTTATTCTGGTATTAACTGTCAGATACTGTAACCTATGTTGTAATCTAAACCAAAAGTGTTGTAGGCTCAATAGTTCAGGAGACAAATGCAGGCAGACAACAAAGGTTAGTGCATAAAAATGCCAGGTTGGCATTTATCATTTTATTTTCTTAGCATAAAATGATTAGCAGATGTAACAGAAATCAAAATAAATACATTAGTTCTGCAAACAAGTAAGGCTTTCTAGTGTGTAGACATACACTCTCCCATCTTGAGGTCTACACCTCGCAGTCAGATCTAGACTGACTCCCTATCTGGATCTCTATCTATCTCCCTCTTAACACCCTTGGTGGCAGCCTTTTTAAATCCACAATTTTGACATCATTGTCAGGTGATCTACATGTAATTCTTCAATTAAGTTCGGTAAGTTCCTTTAGGCTCATAACCGGCCAATACAAAATGAAAAGGGTTACTTCTAAGCCTTTATGTTCGGCTATGTTCACGGGAACCAATTTTTCATATCATGCCCTTTTCTAGGTTTCTATCAGAAAATAACCCTTAATTGTCCTTGTTAAAGAACATGTTACAGAGTACACTGCTCAAATACATTGTTCATGTAGTTCAAAAACATAATGTTAACAGTTTCCATTATCCATTAAACAGTAGTTTGTGCATCACAGAATGCGCCTTATATATATATATATATATATATATATATATATATATATATATATGTGTGTATTAGTATGATAAGAATCAAATGCATAAATGAAATGAAAATCAGAAGGGAATGGCACAGAGTGAAATTGCTAAATCCACCTTTCATTAAAATAGATTGAAACAAATGTGGACTCCATGTCAATCGAGATGATGCCAGCTGCTAACATCGGTTGACACATAAAGTAAATATTGTGTGATGGTTCAGTAATAGTTCAATATAAATTTAACTTGATTTTATAACTGATACTATTGCCATCCTTCACTACAAACCTATTTCTCATTGTGACAAGCTGGCTTATGGTATATGGAAGGCAACATGCTGTGTTTAAAGTTCACAGAAAAAAAGCTTCAAATTTAAGTTGTTACTCCAGAAAATCATAATCAGTCAGTTCAACTTCCCCAGCCTGGTCAGGTAACATAAAGGTTAACGTAAAACAGTTCTTTCAGGCTGACTTGACAAGTAAATATTTGCACCACCTATGTGGGCCAGCAGTTTGTTCAAAATACAGTCTTAAATGAAGCACAAACAGTTTCCCCTTTAGCCTTCACTGCAAGCAGTTCTCAGCAGTATATTCCACTCACTGTTATTGGCCCAGCTGGTTAAACTAGTCCTTTACCTCAGGACCCTCTGCTCCAGGCATGGTCTGGTTCTCAGTAGCAGGCTTCAGCTGTTTTTCCCCAAAGACTCTCTCTGTGACTTAAACATTCTCTTTGGTTTTCAGCCCTGGTTCCTCTCTCACAGAGCAGTAGTTTCCAGCCTCTCACTCCCTCCCTTGCTAGCTCCATCTGCCTTTTAGCAATCTCTCTCTAATTAGCCACTTCTGTGAGGCACCCCCATGTGTCTGTTGCAGTCTCTACATTTCCTCAGTCTCAAGTTAGGGTTAACCCCTTGTTCCCCAGTGTTGTGTTTACCCTGTCACACTCATAAATAACTGTAATGGAAAGGAGAGGGAACCCCTGTTTTCTTTTTTTTTTTACACTTTACTGTGTGGAACTTAAACAGATATTCCAAAAAGCCCTAGGTAGACAACCACAGAGACCTATTGAATGTATAAAATGGTAAGTCTGATCACACAGCTGACCTTCTCAAGCAGTTGGAACCCTTCAGAATAACTTTAACCCAGAGTTTGTATAACTTTTCTACAGAGCTTCTGTGCTATCATATGCCTGGTAGGCAGTTAAAAATCACAGAATATTACCAGATACAGTAATTCATTGAAAAATATGAAGAACTGAAAATAATACTAACAATTATGATAATAAGAACACCTCTGCAATCTCTTAAACTTGATAGAGCCAAACTCATCTCACTTAAAATTGTCAAAACACAATCGTTAATGTCTCCCTCCCCAATCCAGTAAATGATTGTGAAAATAATGTTCAATATTGCAGCCCCCAGTCTGCAGTAAACCTCTTGTTGTGGGACTGCTCCTTTACACACCTCTATTTCTTTCTCACCTCCCCAAGAGAATAGTTTCTGCCCATTTATCCCACCCTGCCCCTCAATCTGCCCTGCTGCCCTGACTCTTCTACTTGGGCAACACTCTGTGGCCATGCAGCTGCTAGCCTCCCTCCTCCAGAGTCATGCAACAGCAGCTCTGGCCAGGGAATGTCTTCCACAATGCCAGCCTTGGGATCTGCTTTCTCCTGGGGCCCAGGAGCAGATGGAGAGGTAGAAGAAAAGCAAGATCTTCAGCAGCAGTCACAGCTGTGCTGAGAGGCACCATGACCATGTTTTGAGAAACAGACAAAATAGCTCCTTAGACAAACTAACCATAAACAATTATTGTTTATTATTTAAGTGTACTAAATGCATCGTGTGCACCCATTAGTGAAATTTTATGTTTAGTAAGTGTTTTTTTCCCTCAGTGGATGAAGCCTATTCTGTCTTGCACTACATTCTGAGGAGAAATGTTACAGCTCTTCTGTGCACTCTCTGGACACTGTTGAAGTCCTTTAAACAATTACCATGATCCACCTCTCCTTGTGTTTTTATTCGTTTCTTGTTTCCTGTCTGTTATCTCAACTTGATCAGTGTTTGTTTTGCTTGTCAGTGTTTCCTATACTGACAGTTTGCACTAAGATGGGAAAACCAGCCTGGACCTTTCACGGGAAGCTGGACAACAGAAGAGACATGGATGGGAGGCAATAAAATAAATCCTATCCATGAAACATCCATTAAGATCATGTTAGTGGCTGCATTCAGCAGATAATATACTGATAAAGTGCAGGACCTTAGAATTTCTGACCTCCCCCAGCTCCAATAGGAACATGCAATTTGCATTTCCCTGAATTCCATTTCAGTACTGCTGCATAGCTAAACAGGACCTGGAAGAAGCAGTCTGTGTCGTCACACTCAGGGGCAGGTAGATCAGACAGAAGAACCCCTAATGTATGCAATAATAAAACAGTCTGCAATAAACAGGTGGAATGCATATTACATTTACGATCAAGTGCATTTAAATATTAATAAACTACTTTCAAATACTCAACACATACTAAGGACAAGATTCTCAAGAGTTTTATCTATTGCACTTATTCAATTGGTTTACCCTGCAGGACCAGAATGGATCATGAAAGTGTCAGTGGAAAGTGCCCAGTACTACTATCTATTCTAATAATGTATGTCAGTATGCTGACAACCTAGTTTATGTATCATGTCACCAGGTTCAAAAAATATGCAAAATGGTCTGGCACTGTACTGTGTCAAAGTCATTCACAAATCTTGACAAAACCAGAGTCATTCCATATGCAAACAGTTTCAACGCATGTGCAAAACTAAATTGATTAATATGTGTTTGAGGAACAAGTGTGTCTTTTCAGCTCATATTTTTTAATGACTTTGATACAGTGAGAGCGAGGAGACTTTACCTACTTTTAACCTGCTGACATGATGCACGTTAATTAGGTTGTCAGCATACTGAAACACATTAGTACAGATGCTGTTAACACATGAAACCAGATGTTAAATAAAAGAGAGTGTAAAAGCTGATTTTAACGTGATGGGAGAAAAATGCATGTTTGTGGAATTTCACATTTAGAAGTCAGAAACAGCTGCTATGTGATCCCTGGGAAAAAAAAAACACAGTATTTCTAGGATGGACTGCTAGGATTTTGTTAATTACATGTCCCTGTTTAGTTGATTATCCTAAGAGGGTGCAGTGAAGTGGGGACTTGCAAATTTTGTTTGTCAAGAGCTGGCTCAAATTTCATGTATGGGCTGTTTATAAGCTTCATTTTGTTGCAGTTAACTTCAAAGTTTGTAAGGACTCACATTAAATGTGACTGCATTAAATCTCACATTAAAATAATGGAAATATCGGTTCCCATCTACTGGACATGTTAAATCCCTTTAAAATGATTACGTGATAATGAAGGTAAAGAGGTGGTACACACCAGTGCAACCTTTCACTCTGCACTCAGGCAAAACTTGATTACTAAATTTTGCCAAAATATGGCCTTATACAGAAACATAGAAACATAGAATTTGACGGCAGATAAGGACCGCTTGGCCCACCCAGTCTGCCCTTTTCTCTACCTAATGGATAAGCTGCAGATCCTAGTTAACCAGCAGCCTACTTCTTCCTACCCCCACCCCTAGAATTGCCTTATGACTGTCCCATGCATGCTTGAATTCCACCACTGTTTTTGACTCACAACCTCCTCCAGAAGGCCGTTCCATCCATCCAGCCCTCTCTGTGAAAAAATACTTCCTTAACACCTCTGAGCCACCCTCCCTCTATCTTCAAATTGTGCCCCCTTGTTCTTGCACACTCTTTTTTGAAAGATGCTACCCTCTTGGACTTTGTTGATTCCCTTGAGGTACTTGAAAGTTTCTATCATGTCTCCCCTCTCCTCCTTTCCTCAAGGCTATACATATTAAGCTCCTTAAGTCTCTCTTCATATGTCTTCCGGTGCAGACCCTGCACCATTTTAGATGCCCTCCTCTGGACAGCTTCCATTCTGTCTATGTCTTTGGAGATTGGGTCTCAGAACTGCACGCAGTACTCAGATGGGGTCTCACCTGCTGTCTGTACAGAGGGATAATAACTTCTGTTTTCTACTGGTGATGCCTCTCCCTATGCATCCCAGTATCCCCCAGCCCTCCTTGCTGCCCTCTCACATTGCCTGCCCACCTTAGGTCATCTGATATGACTACCCCCAGGTCCCTTTCCATTTTTGTTGTTGTTAGTATCTCACCCCCATTGTGTACTCTTCCTGGGTTTTGTTTCCCAGGTGCATTACCTGCACTTCTTAGCATTGAATCTCAGCTGCCATACATTTGACCATTCCTCTAACCTTGCCAAGTCCTTCTCATCCTTTCCACCCCACCTTGTGCATCAACTCTGTTGTAGATCTTTGTGTCATCTGCAAAGAGATACTTTTCTTCCAGTTCCTCTGCAATGTCGCTTATAAAGACATTGAAGAGGACCGGTCGTAATACTGGAATCTCATGTGTACCCTACTAATAACCCCTTTCTTCAGAGTGGACTCCATCTACTATTACTCTCTCTGTGTCCTATTCTCCAGCCAATTCTTTTACCCAGGCTGTCATCTTGGGACCCACTCCCAGGCTGGCTAACTTGTATATTAATCTTTGTGTGGGACTGTGTCAAATGCCTTGCTAAAGTCTAGGTAGGCCATGTCCACAGCCCTCCCTGATCTACTACACCCAGTCAAAGAAATCTATCAGATTTGTCTGGCCTTGTTTAATAAATGTAAATAAAACCCATTCATCTTCCTTTACAATTGATTTCAAACTCAGCGATGTCTCCTTTCTGTTTTAGACCACTGCCCACTGTGTCTCAGCATGCAAAGTTTTAAATAAATAACCAAAGCTAGTCCAAATTCAACTCATGTTTGCAATAGCATCTATGGTCCAAAATGCATTTTCTCCCAGCCAGGGTTATGTAACCAAAGAAAATGACTTTTGCATTTAGAAAGATGCATAGAGAAAGGACAGCTCAACGTACAGTAGTTGGAGAACTGTTGGATTAGGTGACTGAGCCAAGAAGAAGCCATAGTCGGTAAGCAGTAAACTGTCTTATCCTAATGCAACAAAACTAACAAGCATTTGTCAATGCTGAATGTTGTCTTGCTGCCATTGGCAGTGCAGGAGTTAGAGAGATGCAGCATAGGAGTGGCAGTCAAGTATTGAACTGATGCCAACCCACCCCACCTACAGAGAGTGAGAGGCATTAGGGTGTCCCTGTGGGTGTTTGGTAGTGCAGTGCGGGAAAACATGCTGGGCAGGATGTGAAGAATGACAGCTGTACAGTTCATAAGGAGGTGTAATTAAATGGCAGTGGTGAAAATGTGGCATACAAATATACGAAAGTTGCAGAGTTGCAAGGTGCGTGCTTAAAATACCAAGGCACGCTTGCAGCACTGGCAGTTTGTGGGCGTTCAGCACCAAATTTTCAATATAGGCATTTTAGCACCTCGCTCATGTACAGTGTCACTGTCATTTCCTCAAAGTGTCCCAAGAAGTGATTTCACACAGCGACCATGCTATTCTGCACCGGAAGTGCGGAAACACATTTTGGGCAGGATATGTGAAGTGACAGCTGTACTGTTCATCAAGAGGTGTGTAAAATGGCAATGGTGAAAACCAGGTGAAATATCACAAATGCATGACGGTATGAGCATGCATGCAATCTCCAACGCGCTTCGTAACACAGTCATTTTATGAGTATCAGCTCAAATTTTCCAACATACGCATTCTAGGAGCTCTGCTCATGAAGTGTGTCACTGTCATTTTCATAATCTGGCCCAAACACTGATTTCCCACAGCGACTGCGCAATTGTGCACTGGAAGTGCAGAAACACATTTCGGCAGGATGTGGGAAATGACAACTCTACTGTTCACAAGGAGGTGTAAAAAATGCAATGCAGAAAATACTGTGTTTAAATATTGTGAATGCGCTGAGTTACGAGTCTGTGTAGCAACTGCGCAACGCACACTCGTAAAACAGGCATTTCGGATTTTTCCACCAAATTTGGAACATAGGTTTTTGAGAGGCCACCTATGACACTGGCACTGTCATTTCATTAATGGTCCTGAAAGGTGATTTCGCAGTGACTGCAAAATCACCTTCTGTGGCCGATTAACGCCATGACAGTGGCAGAATTCATGAGGAGGGGCCCCAAAACCCCTTGTTGAAAATTTGGTGCCAAAATTCCAAGAAATGCCTGAGATATGCAACAAAGTTGAAAAACCCTATTCATTGCATTATACAGCTTACCAGCATTTCCTCAGTTCGCGATCGGCTTTGAAAGAGTGCAGACGTGTTCCCGGTCCACTGAAGATCATTGCATCGAGTCTGGAGGTAAGTATGGGGTGGGGGTGAGAGGAGGCAGGGTGCGAGTGGGTGGTGTGGGTGGGGATCTAGACTACGAGGGGCGGTTTTTGTTTTCTAGGTAAAAAAAAAAACATCAAGGACAGTTTTGCCATTGCAGGGTATTTGGCATGCTGGGGTGGGCTCCAGTGTGCCACCTAAGTGGGTTTTGGGGGTCAGAGCCGACGGGTTGGGCACCCCGCCGCAAACAAAGTCGGGGAAGCGCAAGCCGAGGGGATTGGGCACCCCTTGGCATTCAACAGTTGGGGTGATGCCGATGGGAGTGGGCTCCCCATCGGTGTGCAATCTGGCGGGGGCAGGAGCGAGATGCGTACCCCCTTGGCATTCCACATTTGGGGGATGCCGGCCGAGATGGGCTCCCGTTGGCACTAACCACAGCAGAAGGGGTTGCCGACAGAGGATTAGAGCACCCCAATGCCGACAGAGGGCGGCCGCTTCTGCTCGCCGACCATGGCCATAATGGCGGCGAGCACGCAGCAAGGGACCGCTATGTATAATGATTGCAGCGGACCTTTGCTTTGATGTGTTCGCCCATTATGTATGCATGGTGTGGCGTGGCATGCAGGCTGATTAGGGAATTAGGACCACCTACTGATGCTTGCCTTCGTTCACCAACAGCAGCCGCACTTCTAAGACCACAGATTGTCGCAAGATGTTTCTTGCGCATGCACGCAAGCCAACATAAAACTGTTTAACAAAGTATGTGTAAGGACAGAAACAGCATTTTGTGCACATTTACTTGCTTTGCAAGAGGAAATGCAACCTATCAATCATCAATCAATCTTTATTTATAAAAGGAGCCTTTCTAAAACCAAGGTGCCTGTACAATACATGATAAAACAATAAATAATTAAAACAATATTAAAATTAGACTTGACAACAGCATTCAAAACTCATTGTATACTAGGCTAAAAGATATGTTTTTAAAGCCTTCTTAAAGCTTTGGACAGTCGGGCAATCTAGCACCTGACGAGGTAGAGAATTCCACATGGTTGGGGCCATAAAACTAAAAGATCTGGCCCTGAAGTTTTTAAACGAACCCTGAAATCTCTAGCAATCTCTCATCAGTTGATCAGAGAGAGCGGGAGGGACAGTAGGGATGTAGGAGATCTTTCAGGTAGCCAGGTTCCTGATCATGTGGGGCCCTTATAGGTCCAGCGAACCGACCTTGATGGTGATTCACCAGCAAATTGGAAACCAGTGCAGTCTGCGAGCACAGGCGTTATGACTGGACCTGGAAGGACCAGTCAATAGCCTGGCTGCTGCATTCTGCACTAGCTGCAAGCGGCGACTCAACCCGCTAGACCAAGATAAAGGGGCATTGCAGTGGTCAAGGTGGGAGGTAACGAAGCATGGACCAAGTAGGAAGATCGTCTGGAGGAACCAGGTGCTTCACCCGGGCGATGTTTCTCAGATGGTAAAAGGTTTTGACAACTGCGACACCTGAGATTTAAGTGTCAAACAGTCATCAAACACAACACCAGGTTCTGCACCCAGTCGGAGGTAGTTAGCTGGACACCCCAAGCCATAAACCCAAGGGTGATCCTGCCAACAAACCTGCCTCCCGTGACCCTGGTCCACAACCAACACCTCAGTTTTTCTGGGTTCAACTGCAGCCAACTCACATTCATCCAGTCCTGGATTTCGCAAGACAGTTGTTAAAGACTGAAAAGGCAGCATCTTGGCTGGGCTGAAAGGACATGTACAGCTGAGTATCATTTGCATGCAGTGAAAACTCAGACCATTCCACCTGATAATTGCTCCTAGCGGCAGCATGTACACCGCAAACAACATGGGTGCCAAAATGGAGCCCTGTGGCACCCACAGGATAGGGGAATGATGCCGAGAAAAAATCCCAGACACCACCCTCTGAGTCCCACCCTCGAGGAAAGATCGAAACCAACTGAGGACTGTACCAGACAGCCTACAGATAAACCACAAGATCTCTAATAGCACACCACGTCCACAGTATCAAATCCTGCAGAGAGATCAAGAAGGACCAAGATGTTACGAGTCTTCGATCTCTCACTAATAGGAGGTCATTTAGTACCCGGACAAGAGCTGTCTCAGTTATATGCCTTTTCCTAAATCGGACTGGAAGAATCATAGGCATTGTGGCTGGTCAAATGATCATCCAGCTGCGTGCGACCACCTTCTCAATAACTTTACCCATAAAGGGTAAGTTGAGACAGGCCTGTAATTTGCAAGACAATCCAGGTCCATGGAGGACTTCTTAAGAAGGCTGAACCACAGCCTCCTTCAGAGGATTGGAAAAATTCCTCTCCAAGGACCTCCAGACTATTTCAGTGAGGACCGGACCAATTTTATCCACTCAGCCCACTAAGAGACGGTGGGCCGGATCCAAACCACAGTTGGTCGGACGCAATAATTGGATGATCATCACAATGTCATTGATTGTGGGAAGGCTGAAGTCTGACCACACAAACTGGGTGTCCGACATCTCCTGCCTACCATCACAACTCCCCATTAGAAAGGGTCAAATGGATATCAGACCTGATTGTGGCAACCTTATCTGAAAAGAATTGAGCAAGCTCCTCACACCATTCTTGAGAAAAGGCTCTTCTGGGCTGAAGTCAGATTGGATTGCACAAGCTGTCCACAGTCTGGAAAAGCTGAGCTGGTCTATTCTGTGCAGCAGCAATCTCTCTGGACAGGAATTCTGCCTTCTTATGAGAGATTGCTGATTGATAGACCACATAGAGGTCCATCAAACTAAGTTTGTCACAATCCAGGCCCGACCTCCACCAGCACCTCTCTAACCTTCATCCGACTCTCCTCAGCTCCCTCAGAATCTCATCAAACCAAGGAGACCTGGGAGGCGAAGAGTGAGGGACGAACATGAACAGGAGCAATGGAATTCAGGGCCCCTGCCACTCCTTGTTATAGGCAAGTACCAGGTCTCCTGGATCCATGCAATCTTTCAGTAAGCCCGATAGGTCCAGCACCACCATCAGGCCATCTGGGAAACACCCTTAAAGGGCGGTACTGGACCATCTCCATAGGGGCCGGCCTACTAGGGTGGCCTCAAAACTGAACCCAATGGAGTGATGATCAGACCATCCGACTGGTTCCACCACAAAATCGGATATCTCCATCCCCAGTAGGAACACCAAATCCAATGAATGTCCACCAATATGGGTCGAGGAGGAAATAACCTACAGCCTAGGCAGTATGAACATTTTGTATCAATTTTCAAGGTGTTGGGGTCTATACCAATGGTATGCCTTTGGAAGGTTTGGTTAAAAAATATTGGACAGTATTTACAAAGTAACTTAATTGTGATAATGGCAAAGTTCAACCAAAAATAAAAAAAGCAGATTGATCGAAAAATTACTGATTGAATGATAAAAAGCATATCAATTATAAAAGAAAAGGTTTGACATAAACTCCGATTAAAAAAAGTAGAAACAAGCCTGGTAGATTAACACATTTGCATTTTGAGAAGCAAACATCATAACCTAGCTAAATGGTCCCTGTTTAGCTAGATTCTGCTGTTTGTTTTGAAAATAGGAGCCCAAAATACCTTTTGTGAGCATCCAACATCCTGTGTGCCCTGCTTAGTGAGAGGAGCCATTCTGCCATCTTCTTAGGTAAGAGTGCCATTTCTGTAAGCATAAAGCCAAGGTGCCATTCAATAAGACAATAACGTGATGAATTCTGAAGAGCTTGACTCAAGGTACAGCATGTCATTTCCAGATGTCTGTTTGCCCTTGCTGTGTCTCTTGCACCTGCTTGATTGCAGCAGGAATTCCTGCAGCAGGAGCTGTTTTGTAAAGGAGTCAATTTGCAACAATCAGAAGTGGTCTGCAGCAGAATACCTCCTACCCCAGACTCATCTGCTGTCTGTGACTACATCAGCTTAAAACAAATCAAATTGTCAATCTGACTTAGTCCCTGGTGGATGAGTTTATGGACAGATGTAGGGATTTCATTTTCATTTAAATTAGAGTATTTCATTTCTGAGTAAGTTCGATGGAGATCTAAAAGTCCCATCTTCAGGAATGACCCAGACCACTAAGCAGCAAAACATAAAGAGTACAAGTTTGAACTAGTTTAAGGCAGAGGTCATCATTAGAATTTGACTTCAGCCATGTTTTATTTGGAATTATATGCCCCTCTGGTAGCCACTCTGGGCACTGGCAAGTACCTCACACTTTATACTGCTAGAATCCCTGATTGGGTTGGATGTGCCACCATGTCCCCATTCAAAGATAGAAACTTAGCACCTGTGAAACTTTTGATAGCCATTCATTTTAACTTTTCACATCTTTCCCTGAAGAATAAAAATGCAGTGTCAGTACTCTGATATGAATAGAGACCCACCTCTGCAAACTACTGCCCCATCTCCAGCTCTTGCTAAACTCCCAGAACACCTCATCCTCGCCCAACTAACTACCTTTCTCTCTGACTCCATCTTCTTCAGACCCTTCCAATCTGGATTCAGGAAGAACCATTCCACTGCCACTTCCCTAACAAGACTTTCTGACACCATCCACTCTGGGATGGACAAAGGTCAAATCTCCTCCGCCATCTTTGTCGACCAAGCTAAAGCATTCAACACTGTCTCCCATCCCTTGCTATCGTGCCTCTCTGCATCTGGACTTTCTGGGACTGCCACTAACTGGTTCTGTGTGTGTCTCACAGCAGAATGCAATTGGTCAGAATTGCTGATTCTACCTCCCCCCTCCCATGCACACGATGTCCCCAGGGATGGGTCTTTGGTCCCATCCTTTTCTCTAGTTTTCTAAATGATCTGCCACTCATCTGTTCATCTATGTCCATCCAAATGTACGCAGATGATACAGTCTTATTCGCTACTGGCCATACCCCTGATGAGGTTGCTACCATCCCTCAGACTGACTTCAGCAAAGTGCAGCTGGGGTTTAGCTACCATCAACTCTCCCTCAATGACAAACTGTCTCCATGACCTTTGGCACAAGGCAGAGACTGTCCAGGCTCACAGCCCTCCCTCCTTCCACACCCTTGATGGGACAGTCCTTGAGAACACTACTGTTTTTAGGTATTTAGGGATGTGGCTCCACCAGCACCTACCCTTTCTGCTCACATTGATGCAGTCCTGAAAAACTGCACCCCAAGCTCACCACTTTACAGGAATCTCATCAGCCTGCCGCTAACTGTGAGACAGGAACTTGTGCAGGAGATGATCCTACCTACCTTCGACTACTATGATGTAGACTACAGTGCCACTCCCAAGGCTTCCTGTCCAGGTTGGACCCCTTTTCAATGCTTTCTGCCACTTTGTACTTGATGCCCCCCACCCATCACTCACGCCTCTGCCGTTCACTAGCAGTTCCATCCTTGGAAATCACAGCCAACTGCATTGTGCAAAATTTTGTCAAAATTCTGGCCTTGATACTTCCGCCCTACCTTACCACTAAGTGATCCTCTCCCCACCCTCTCTTATGACCTTAGATCCTATGACTCCCATCAATTGTTAATCTGTCAGTGGCAGACCACTGTAGGCCAAGCTGCCTTCTCACACTGTCTCCCTAAACTCTGGAATGACTTCCCCACCAAATTTGCCTCTCCTCCTCCATTTACTCCTTGTCTACCTCCCTGTCAAACTACCTTATGGTTAATTGCTCCTGCTCTTGATACCCCTTTGCCTACCAGTGTTCCCCTACCCTCAGTGCCTGACCAGTGGCACCTAGCAATTGCTATGGAAGCTAGCTTATATGCACCAAATAGTGCACTTATAATTCATTGTCACTTCTGTACATACTGACTGTGTCTTAAATGCTCAGTGCCTCACATGTATGTTATGTTGTTTTCACTGTAGCCCAAATCGCCATGTAAAATGTAATCCTAGTAAGTCCTGTAACACTGTTCTTGATGTTCTCCACTTGTTCCTTCCCCAGGTCACATTAGGAGACAAATATATTTTGCTCAGTCTGCCTTCCTGGTGAAACATTTCAATAAATAAACACTTCCCCCAGCCATAGACCTGAGCAACATGCCAAAACATTTGTTAAAATCCACAACAAGGTTCTTTTCACAGACCATAAGAGGTAGTAAGTCTGTCTGCATTTAAAGCAGCTGTGATCTCCCTTTTTATACTGGCAAGTGAAAATAAAACACAAGGCTGACCATAAAGTCTTTGTAGAAAAGGGCAGTGTCATGGATTGCAATAAAACAGCTCCAGCAAACAGCTCACATCACATCAGGCATCGGCAACTAGAAGTGAACATTTAGGAGTCCAACATAGTAAAAGCATTAACAAATATGCAGCTTCAGTAAAGTCCAGTTGTCAACAAGCAGACAATCATTTGGTCCAGTTTTCGGGCTATTTGTATGTGTAGTTAGGTTCTTGTACTATTTTTATCTATGTTTTAACCATTTCTAAATATTTGCATTTCGTAGTTTAGCTTTCATGTTCTGTGCATCAGAAATTAATGTTCCGTTAGTAATTTATTTTCTTTTCATATCATTGTGCTTTCTGTAATTATAGAAAATGTTTGCTTTGGCTGTATCAGTTGTCACCTCTCCCAGGATCACACCTGGAAAGCTGCCTTGGCTCGATATTCCATCTCAAGGCATTAATTTAAAATAAATAAATAAATAAACAAACAAATAAATAAAGATTAACTATACACTTTGCAGCCAAAATTTTGCAGTCCTGGATGAGGTTCTTGCATGACCCAGTAGAAGCTATTTTGATCTCTCCTGATATAGTTGTGCATGAGCTGTATAAAAGTACAGGCTGTGCCTTAGTGGATATTAACAGTAAGTGCCAGTACTCTGCTATACTCTGCCATGAATAAATCATTTTGCAACATGGGGAAGAGAAAGGGTTGCATTGCATTGGTCCTATGCATCACGTGAGCATGCCCTTGAGACTATCTCTCTTAATGTTTTAGCACTTTTCAGCTAGTGCAGAATCTTTTGAAGTCACTACTTTAAATTCCAGCACTACTGTTTGGGTATGTATCTAAACATGTAAGTTTGATTCTCTGAGTTTACAGAGCTCCACGTGCTAGGCATGGCATTTGCAACAATGAGGGTGAAGTGACCCCCAAAAAATAAAACAGTATGGTACATCTAGTGTTTCCCTATTTGATAACTCAATGTGATCCAAATCAAACATTGTAACCAGCTCGTTACACCACCGCCATCACAATATGACTACCAGAAGTCATTCAGTAGTTTGCCACTTTCGCTGACATTGGGCACCAGCACAATGTACAGTATATGGATTTCTTGCACACTGTTTTTATTGTGGGCTAACTTTTAGGAATTTATCACATAAGCCCTGAGATAAGCTTCATAAAAAATTCTCAAATACATAATGGGATTTAAAAACATGGCCTTTTAGGTCAGTAAGCCCGACTTGCACAGAAAAGATTAACATGGCTATCCACTTTACAGTCATCCTGGCAACGTATCAACAAGTGGTGATGGAGTTGCTCATCCAATAGCTTTCTTTCAAATGAAGAATCAGTTTGTGTTCATTCAGAATAGAAGATTTTGCACAAGGATAGCCTCTTCATTAAAACAAACAAAAAAAGTAAAGTGTCAGTTTAATTTTGTCTGATCTACTCAGCCCATGCATAAATGTGCTAGCATGTAAAGTAGACAAATCTTTCCTGTGAGACACACATTTGCAATTCAAACAATTTTACATTGGTGACAGCTCCTATTTATATTTTCTAGTCAAGTAGTATTCCTCCTATCTATTAAATGGCTATCGACTAACATGTTCTAAGATTAGGAGCCCTTCTATCAGACAATCTGGGTGCTTCTAAGTCTGACTCCTGAATCTGCCATGCCAGTGTTTTTAAATTACCTGTTCCAGCATATTTACATTGAATAGTTTTTGAGAATTTTAAACTGGGCTACTGTATTTTCTATCCTAATTTTATTAGTAAGAAATTGGATTGATCCTGCTGCCTGGCAAAATCTAAAGCTTCCATGATACTTTGCTTTTGTAGCCCCCTACTTGAAATCGTCACATAAATCATTGGCTCCATTCTCAAATTTGCTGTCTGTTCTACAATTACATTTCACATTTTATTATAAGGAGCTGACCAATAGAGATGTTCTTGATGACGTCTTTCAATACAAAGCAAATGGTTTCTGTGACCAATTTGAAGACAGGGCTACAATAAGGAAACTGTCATGACAGCTTTAGATTTTGCCTGGAATTAGTATCGCTTCTGTTTACATGATAATAGAATTGGTATGTGCCTCAGTTTAATTTTGCAACACCTATTCAGCTCAGACAAATATTCTGGAACAGATAATAAAAAAATCATTGTCCAGCTAAAAAAAAATCATAGTTTACATGGTTAATGTTTCTAGATCAACTTGGTCTGTTTCTAAAAAAATACTTTGTTAATTCTGTAGTTGAAACATGCTGTATTATCCCAGATTCTAGTTTTAGTCTCAACAAGAGGGCAGAATAAACTGACGTCAGTTTCGCATTGTGCATTATCATTGAAACTTCCCCTGCCCCTCCATGCAGCATCAAGCACATATGCAGTTGTCTAATTCTTTACTGAAAATGTCTCATTTTCTTTCCTAGTCTCCTGTCCCCAACCACATACCAGCTTTCCCTGTCTCAGAACTCAAACTAATTTTCCAGCAGAGGACACATCAAGATACCCAGTGCTTGATGATTACAAGGAAGACCATAGAATGTTATTTGGATAGGACATGAGCAAATAAAGATGCCTAACAGAGGGAAGCCAGACAGTTGCACCCCCACCATCTCTGATCATTAGAAAAGCAGAAAAATCACAATGGCATTTCATGAATACATTTAACAAGTGTCTTTCACAGTAAATGAGCCTAGAAGATAGTATAATAACAGGGTGACACTGTGGATCATAACCAGTTATACACAACAGTATATCACTGCAAAACAGCAAAATAAGGCATTGCCCTAAAAGTTACTTGCAGAAGGTTGGACTGTGTGCAAGCAGTCCTGGCAGAATTCTAACCTGTTATCCCTTTCGCAGTTTAGAACATTAAAATAGTCATCAGAGCATAAAAGCCCACTGAAATGCTACACTGTTGATAGAGGAAGAATCTGATCTGATGGAGAAGATGGAATTTGTGAAGTAAATTGCAAGATTTCCAGCACTAGAATCTGAATTATGTTTAATGGCACTGTGTATATAACAGTAGCAAATGCAGTTTCTGTGTTCACTGATTGTTTTCCTTTTAGCAAGACTAGCTCAGTTGGTTAACAAAATAAGAAAATAATAACTTTGAATTGTGCCTCTTGCCAATTCACAGATGAATATTTACAACTATGCAGGCTGTCCATATTTCTGGTAGAGAAGCAATGCCTGAGTGAGATATTGAGTCAGTTAACCTAATATGAACCTATCTCCATCTCTCATGGTGTAATCCTACAGCACCTTGCAGAACTCATCAACTGTGTGTCATGAGTTACTGTTCAGTAAGCATTCCATGTCTTATCATAAACGTAAATGACACCTGCCAAAACCCAAAACTGTAGTCAGAAAATGTGTCTCACTGAATACATGGGAGTGAGAGAGAGAATGATCAGTATCAAATTATTTGAGACAATAACTCACCCAGGCATCTCTTCTGTAAGAGAACTTTGACAGTGTGCATAGTTACCATTTTGGATTGAGACATGGCAAGTACCAAGTTCACGTTTACCTCCATGTATCAGAATGAATCATATTCTTGTTTAACTTCTTGTAAGACATATTCATTTCAGATTGATCACTGGTTACAAAACAATAAGAAAACTGGAAATCTGAACTTTGCAACTTCCCATGTCACAATAATCTAAAGTATGCAAGCTGTCAAAAGTTCTCCCATATCATGTGATGCCTGCCTGAGTTACTGCATCACATCACAGTATCCTCTCTCTCTCTCTCTCTCTCTCTCTCTCTCTCTCTCTCTTTCCCTATCATAGTGTGTTCCTAGCTATCACATATTTTTCTTTTGGCAAAATGTTATATAAATATTATTTAAACTTTTAGATACAAAGAGGGATGGAAAATAACACACATGGAAGCTACTTGCTGAAGACTGGACTGTGAGGACATGGTCCTGGTGGGATTCTAACCTGTTATCTCCTTTCACAGATCAGAGCATTAAAAGTCAACAGGGCATAAAAATGCCACTTGAAATGCTGCAGTGTTGACAGATGAACAATCTGATCTGTTGCAGAACACTGAATTTGTAAAGCAAACTGCAACATTTCCAGCACTAGGATCTGAAATATTGTTTTAATGCTACTGTGTAAAGAACAATAGCAAATGTAGTTTCTCTGTTCCCAGATTTTGTTTTCCTTTTGCAAGTCTAGCTCAATTGGTTGACATGATAATAAGAACTTCATAAATTTGAATTATTCAGGCAGTATAGTGCATTGGTATAAGTCACTGCAGTCTGAGCTGCAAACCTGGAGACCTGGGTTTGAATCCACAGCACCCACTTGCATACTGTGTGACCCTGAACAAGTCACATAACTTCCTTGTGCTCCCATGTCGCACCTGTAAACAAGCTTCAGCTTAGGTGTGTCTCTCTGGTTAAAAAAGTTTGCCATTTCACAGCTACATGCCTACATGCTGGACCATTGGAGATCTAAGGGCTCAGCTCCAGGCAACATAGGTAGAGATTGTGGTCCTCAAATTGCATATTCAGGAGGAAGAGTATTATAAGAACCACCCACCATTTCCCCAACATCCAACTGAAGCACCTTAACTGCAGATGGTACTTGGTCCGGGAGGTTGACAGGTAGTTAGAAAGAAAATCAGGTGCCCCATCACTCAATACTCTCCAACGTATCACCTCCACAAACCATATAAAACTATCAACAGGTATCTGCCTTTATCTCCAAAATCAATCAAAGGGTCAGAGGACACTGCAGAGCAGGACACTGCAGCACAGGAGCTAGAACAACAAAACTCACCCAAAACAGGTACCAAAACAAAAAAGCAAAAGGAAACCCACAACACTTCTGATCATAGAAGACTCACAATTTGGGAGTTGTTACCTACCTCAGCTGGGGGTAATGGTCAGAAGTCTCCCAGGTACATCAGTGTGGAGAGACACTGACCACATTGCTAAAATTGTGCAGGAAGCAGGAGAAAACATAAACGTCCTGGTACACATAGGGACTAATGATCTCATCAGCTGGTCAATTGTGGAGACCAAGGAGCACCTGACCAGGCTGGGAGACAACCTGTTATCCATTTCATCCAGCATCTCCTTCTCTGCGATCCAGCTGGTCTGGGAGAGAGGGAGACAGACAGAAGGTCAGAAAAGGGAAATAGGGGAGCAAAACATGTGGCTAAGGGCTGGTGCCAGGAAAAGACACAAATTTGTAGGTAATTGGCAAAAGTTTTTGGAGAAAGTTCTTTAAGTTCGATGGACTGCATCTGACTAAGGAGGAGTCAGTGCATTGTGAAAGAGGTTTGATGTATTTGCAGAATATTTAAATGGAATGGGGTGCAGCAGCTGATACATCAAATGGGAAGAACACCACTCCCCTAGCTAGTGATCAAACTGAAGTTCAGCATGTTTATAGTTCATTTGCATCACTGGGTAAGGAAAAGTTCAGTCTCCCATATGATGTGCAGGGAAACACTGGACCTCGTGCAACAGCTAACAAACCAAAATCTGGCTAATGGAAAATCATGTACACAAATGCCTGAGTCTGAGAAACAAGATCCCAGACCTGCAGGCAACAATGACAGTGGATAAACTGGACATAGTAGCTATTAGTGAGACATGGTTCACCAGTAACCATACTTTGGAGACTTCAGTACCCAGCTGTGTACTGTTCAGAAGAGACCAAGGTGCAAAAGTGGGGTGGAGTGGCCCTTTATGTCAATGAAAATATAAAAGCTACAAAAATTCATAATACACATAAGGAGCCAGAAGAACTGTGGGTCACCCTGGAAACAGAAATGGGACAGCCATATGGACTGGGGTTGTTTACAGGCCTCCAGACCAGGGAAGACATAGACACATAACTGTTAGAAGATATAGAAAACATGACAGCTAAAGGGAGACTTCAACATGCCAGATACAGATTGAACAATACCAACAGGAATATCTGCCAGAAATAGATGCATGGTGGATTGCCTGCAGGGAGGGCCACAAACAACTGGTACAACAATCCACAAAAGACAGGGCTATCCTAGATCTAGTAATGACTAATGGGAAAGATCACAGATCTCCAGGTAGAAGATCACCTGGGGCTGGTGACCATTACATGGTTTGGTTCAATTTGGCCACTAGAACTAAATATCCCATTCCAAGGCAAAAATCTGGGACTTCAGAGGAGTTAACTTTGATAAGATGGCTAACCCTGACAAGACAAAAATACAGGTGAGGGGTACAGGCAAAGTGGGCAAGCATTAAGGATGCACTACTTGAAACAACATCCCACTGTGGTAGAGAGAAAAGCAAGAGCAAAAGAAGGAGAAAACTATGTTGGTTCTCAAAAACAGTAGCAGCAAATATCATAGCCAAAGGCTGGCCTTCATGAAATACAAGAGAATGCAGCGGGACAAAGACAGGCAGTCATCCCAATCTTCCTAAGGAAGCAGGAAGCAGTAAGGCAGGCAAAGTTTCAAACCAAGGAAACAATAGCACGAACAGTAAAGAAGGAGACTTTCTATAGAGACATTAATGAAAGAAGAAAGTCTAGAGGGGTATTAGTAAGATCAAAGGGAAAGGGGAGTGTGAGTAGGACCAAGAAAAGCATCTATCCTAAATAGATATTTCTAATCAGTATTTACTGAGGAGAAGGTAGGGCAGGCCCATAACTCAGCACCATGGACATGGGAGAGGGAGGTGTACTAGTCCCTTCACAAAAGAAAGGGTCCTATAAGAGCTCACTAAGCTCAGAGTGGGCAAGGCAATGGGACCTGGTGGCATACATCCCAGAGTACTAAAGGAGCTAAAGGTGGAACTAACAGAGCCATTAGCAGAACTGTTTAGTGAGTATCTGAGCTCAGGAGAGGTCCCAGAAGACTGGAGAAGAGCTCATGTGATCCAGCTCCACAAGAGTGGTAGCAGGGAGGAGGCAGGGCACTACAGACCAGTCAGTCTTACCTCAGTAGTGGGCAAGATTATAGAGGCACAACAAGGAAAGGATAGTGCAACACCAGGAATCCATAGGAACACAAGATCCAAGACAGCATGGATTTACAACAGGAAGTTCCTGTTAAACTAATCTCATAGATTTCTTTGACTGGGTAACCAGAGTGGTGGACCAAGGGGTGCAGTTGATGTTGCCTACCTTGACTTCAGCAAAGCTTTTGATACTGTTCCACATAGAAGATTGATTAATAAGCTGGGTAGGCTCAGGGTGGGTCAGAAGTTGATCAAATGGGTGGAAAACTGGTTGTCGGGCAGAAAAAGAGTGGTGGTAAATGCTATATAGTCAGAAGAGATGCAAGTCACAAGTGGGGTACCTCAGGGTCAGTCCTGGGGCCAGTCCTCATCAATATCTTCATCAGTGGCATTGCAGATAGACTGGAGGGTAATGTTTGTCTGTTTGCAGATGACACCAAGATCTGCAACAGAGTAGATGATCCAGATGGGTTGGGCAGAATGAGAAGAGATCTGCATAAACTGGCAAAATGGTCTGAAGAAAAACAGTGTGCCAAAGGTCACTTTTCTATTGAGCACCTCTATTTTATAATACTTTTCCAGCTGACTCGGATGACTGTAAGACTGTTCACTGCTATAGAACTCATCTTAAGCAACGACTTTTCAATAAGTCTGAATGTACCAGTTGACCACAAACCTTTATGTAACTGTTATAATCTTATGTTACTTGTATTTTATATTGTATAAGTTATTATTTGTCTTGTATTTGTTTCTTTGTATTGTTGTAACTAGTCTTCTGTGAAAATGGGCAATTTTGCTCATCAGATTTACAAGCATAAAAATAAAAATGAAAAATGAAATAAAATGAAAGCATGGCAACTGTGGTTTAACACAAGGAAGTGCAAGACCATGCACATAGGGAAGAGAAACCTGAAGCCACCTATAGATTGGGAGGAGTTGCTGTCAATCACAAGGAAAGAAAGAGACTTGGGCATCATCATCACAGATGATCTGAAATCATACAAGCAGACCACTAAAGCAGTAGGTAAAGCTAGAGGTATGTTGGGGTATATTAGTAAGGGTATTGCAAGTCATAAGAGGGAAGTAATAATCCCTCTTTACAAGACACTGGTTATCAATCAATCAATCAATAATCAAAATCTTTATTTATCCAGGCGGGCACCATTGAGCAAGGCTCATTTGCAAGGTGGACCTGGTCATGAATACATCAAAGTACAGTACAGAAGCAGGTATACAAAAAGCAATAATATACAAGGAAGAAAAAGTATATACAGTGTATACAGTACAATACAAGGTTGAAATAAATAAATAAAACAGCATTATTTTACAATTGAAGAAGTCAGCAGATGTACAATCAACCATAGGCATACAGGGTTATAAGCAGAGATCTTTTGAGTGAGGCAGCCGCAACTACACATATAGGGGAAAGAGACCAGTGTATGGGGTGGCAGGTTAGATAGGTAAAGAAGAGGAGGATATATTACTGATGACTGGGGGAAAAATTGAGCTAAAACCACAGAAAGTGATGATGGCTGTCGTGTACTTGTTTATTATGATAATGACGGAGGAGGGTAGATAATTGGGACACTACTATGGATGTGGTGGGACTTTAGCCAGGCTGGAGTGGACAGGGAAGGGTGGGTGCAGCAGGAAGAGTTAATAGGGAAAGAGTGAGAGCCAGGGGTAGAAACATGGCGAGCATCAGGATGGAAAGGAGTTGCGGAATTAGTGAGCGGGCAGAGAAAACATTGCAAGGTGCTTTCATGTAGCGATCATAGGACCTTGAAGATATTCAGGCTAACAGGGCAGCTCAGCTTCAAGTTCCTTTGTAAACCGTTCCACAATGTGGGTAAAGAGAAGCTTAGAGCAGCTTTGCGAAACAGTTTTGACCCTTGGAACTTGGAGGACAATTAGGGAAAAGCTCCTTAAGCGTAGGTGCCTAACACACTCCGGGGAATACAATCTGAGACATATGAGGGAGCTTGTTGGTCACTGCTCTGAATACCCATAGCCCAGCATTTCTATTCCTTCAATAGTGAAGGAAGTCCAACCTAACAATGAGTACAGGGAGCAGTGGTGTGTGGAAAGTGGAAGGCCAGTAATGAACCTGATAGCTCTGTGGTGAGGGTGTCCAACTTAGCCAGTGCAGAGGCAGTGCAGTGGCTGTAGAGCAGGACTGCATAATCTATTAAAGATAGGAAGGCAGCTTGAACCAGTTGAATCTTGGCCTCTTTTGAGGCAGGTGGTTAATTCTGTAGAATAGTCCTAATCTTTGCCTCAGTTTCTTCTGTAGTTCTTGAGATGGTCGTGAAGGAAAGTTTATGATCGAGCCAAACTCCTAGATATTTGAATTTAGCTACATACTCTAGTGTTTCTCCAAGAACAGTGGTAATTTGTGGGATAGCTCCCCCTCAACAGGAATTGCCAAATGCAAGGAGGGGAGAAGAGCATGGCTTTTATCTTTTCACATTGAGCAAAAAGCTTTTGTTTATGAGTTGGTATTGTAGAAGGTTAAATTCAGCTTGGAGGTCTTCACAGGCTGCTTCCGCATGGGATGACTCAAGTACAGTACAGTGTTGTCCTGAATAAGTGGATGTTAGCTTTTTGATGGGGTCATTGATGTTGTTAATGTAGACTGCAAAGAGGAGGGACCAAGGATAGAGCCCTGGGGCATGCCCCTCAGCCTAGATTTTAATGGAGAAAGATCACCTCAGCTTTAACCTGCTGTTTCCGTTCTCCAAGGTAGTCTGCAAACCAGCACATAGATTTATGGTCCAGGCCTAAGGTGCTTAGGGAGGAAGGAAGCAGGCTGTGATCAACTGTGTCGAATGTCTTACTAAGATCCAAGAAAACATCACAGACATGCTTCTTCTTGTCAAGGTCTAGGAGCCAATTATTGGTCACCTTAGCTAGGGCTGTTATGGTGCTGTGCTTTGCTCTGAATCAAGACTGAACTGGGTTTAATACATTTCTGGATTCTAAGTATACCCCTAGCTGGCCACACACTATTTTTCTAATAATTTAGACAGGATGGGAGGAGGAGATCGGTCTGTAATTATTTAGATCGCAGGGGTCACCTGCTTTTAATAGAGGGATGACATGGGCTATTTTCCATTGAGGGGAGGCTACCCTGGGAGAGTGACATGTTGAATAGGTGGGTGATTGGCACCCATGCATGTAGGCACATTTCAATAGTATGGCTTCATGAAGTTGGACCCTGCTCCCTTCCTGGTGTCCAGATGCAGTAGTAGGTCTTCCACCCTTTAGAGAGACAGGCAGGAGGAGAAGGCCTCCTAGTAGAGGGGACTCGTGGGTTGGTGGGCCCTGAGCTGTGCTGAGGTCATTGGCAGGAGAAGTATCAAATGCTAGCCCTGCCGTTGCAAAATGGTTATTGAGGGCTTCCAATATCTCCAATCAGTTAGTGATAAGCTGCCACCGGACTTAATTTTTGCTGGAATGGAATTACCAGGTGCATGTCCAGACATGTCTTTTAATGTTTTCCAGAGCTTTGTAGGATTTCTTGAGGCAGAGGCTAGCTCTGAACAATAGTAGGTGGCCTTGGCTGCTCTGACCAACTTGGTGCACTTGTTACGTGCTCTCTTAAAAGACACCGATCCGAGTCGTTCTTGCTTCTTGAGCTTTTTTCCATAAAGTATCCCTTTCTAACAGGAAGCTTTGAGCTCAGGTGAGAATAATGGCAGGTGCTGCTCCAGATCAGCACCTTAACCAAGGGTGCAGGCTTATTTAAAGCCTCACTTAAAATGTCGTAAAAATAGTATATGCCCTGTTAACCGCTTTGGCTAGGAAGAATTCCTGCCATGCAGGTGAATGTTTCAAGTTGTGGACATAAGCAAACAAATCAAAGTTGCATTTACACCCTTGATAGAGAACTTTGCCACAAACTGTGGGTTGTGCATGGATCTAATGGTGGTGATTATACAATGATCGCTAATGTCTGAGAAAAATGTTCCAACATGAGAGAACAGGTGTGGCTTGCTAACCAAAATTACATCTAAGAGGGAGCTGTTGTTAAGGTTCTTTTTATTTGGGCGAGTAGGTTTACAATGAGTTGCACCAGCCCTAGAGTGTCACAAAAGGATTTCAAGGAGCTGATGCACTTGATAGCCAATCGTAGTTCAGGTCACCAAGAATAATGGTTTCCAAGGAACTGAGCCCCAGTACGGAACTAAGGTGAGACAGGAGATGATGCATGGCAGAAGGGGGCCTGTAGCAGCCTATTACACAAAGTGCACTGGAAGGCAAAGTTCGATCTTTAGTGTCAAGCACTGAATTCTTTTGGGAGTATGATGTGTCTATGCATGCGGCTGAGTATTTGTCCCTTACATAAATTGCCACCCTACCTCCTCTTCATTGCCTATCTGCTTGGAAGAGTAAATAATTTGGGATATTGATTTCATTGTCTGGGGTGGCTGGCCTAAGCCAGGTCTCAGTGATCACTAGGATGTCAGGTAGGGTGTGGCTCACCCAATCTTGGATAAGGGTGAACTTTTCAGCAAACTACAGGCATTAAGATGCATAAAAGACATTCCTTTGATACCTGCCAGGTCTGATGGAGAAGCAAGGGTGTCTAATGGTCCTGGATTGAGTTCAACATTGCCTGAGAACAATAGTAAAACAAGCAGAATTCTTTTAAGGCAGCGAACTGTAATTTGTAAACACTATCTTTTGGGCAATAGGGAGGTGGTGTTGATGGGTAGGCTGTACCCACACCTGGTGTTATACTGGCCTAGTGTTGCAGCCACTAGTGTCCTGGAAGAAATTTGCCATGAGTAGGAAGTCTCGAGTCTGGATGGGGAGTAATCTGCAGAGGCAGCTCGGGAGATGTCCCACTCCCGGCAGAGACAGCTGAGAAGCCCAATAGTCCAGAATGGCTACCGGAAAGGAGCTGTTGGACGCAGGACAGGGAGAAGTGCAAGGGTCATTCCACTTTAAGGAGGGATGAGGGTTCAAGAATTGAGCTGAGCATAGTAAAGCTAGTGACACACCGAGGAACCAGCTGTAATTTCCCATGGTAGATCTAAACGCACAACAGCTGGCAGTAAACGCCACTAGAAGCCTAGACCAATTGGTGATCAGGTGTCATAAGTTCAAAATCTTTGTTGGCTGAGATGTGGTTTTGGCGCTGAACGTATCTGTGGAGCAACTTTTGCAGCTGAGCCAGTGAGGTGGTTCAAGGCTGCAATCCAGTGTGGCAAAATTGGCCTGTAGCTTTCCTTTCTGTTTCTGGCCCTGCTCTACCAGCACAGAATGGGAGTGGGGAAGGCGTTCAAGTCTTGCAGCCTTAGTGGATGAGCATGGTTCAGCCTGAGAAACAGGCAGAAAACCCCGGGATTGTCCACTAGAGCAGAAGAGGAAATAGAAAATATAATGTGTTTCCTTTTAACAGAAAAGACAGCTGTTGTAGGCCTGTAGTGGCTATGTAGTATAATTTGCAACTGGAGGCCGCACCTGCTCAAGACATTAACAAAATGGTGGCAGTCAAGAGAAGGGCAACCAAAATGGTGCAGGGACTGCATCAGAAAACTTATGAGGACAAATTAATGGAGCTCAATACATATACCCTAGAGCAAGGGAGGAGAGAGGTGATATGATCAAAACATTCAAACATCTTAAGGGCATTAACAAGGTGAGACAGTCCAACATGTTTCAATATAAGAAAATAGCAGGGCAAGAGGACACTACATGAGATTAGAGGAGCTGATTAAGGAGTAATGTGAGGAATTTCTATTTCACAGAAAGAGTGGAGGCAGCATGGAACTGCCTTTCTCAGGAAGTGGTGGATATGAATACAGTGCAGAGCTTCAAACAGGCATGGGATAGGGATAAGGGAGCAATACAGATGAGTATGAATAGATAAGCCATTGACAGAGTAAAGGCCTATGGCACATTCATAAGGTAGAACAAATGGGCAGACTTGATGGGCCTTGCAGTCCTTATCTGCTGTCAACTTCTATGTGTCTATGTTTCTATGTTTCTATAGAAACAACATACATGGCCGGCCTGCCAGCGCAGCGGTTGTAATTCTGCTTGAAGTGTCAGAGAACTGGGTTCAGGAACGGACCTGGGCGTCGTAGGGCCGGCCAGGGTAGAAGGATGGAGCACCCATGGGCAGCTCTCCTTCTCCAGGTAGGGTGGGGCAGTGTCCGGTGCAATGAGGACCCCTAGCAGAAGCTGGGAGTCACTCACGCTATTGGCACTCGGTATCAGGAAGCAGGGCAGACGCTGGTGTCATTGCACGTCCCTGCCTCCAAGAAAAACAGGAAAAGATGGAGGGTGGGTCCACTGTCTATGTGAAGCCTCCCTGGGGCTTCATTAGCTGCCATCGCCTCAACCTCGACATGATACCAGTTCCGTGGCATGGATGAAGGGCCCGATGCCACGGCCCCGCCTCCGGGGCAAGCCGACAACTGGGATGGCGGCAGTAGATGGCAGTGGAAGTCCCAGGGCCGTGACCAGGGCTGATGGAGACAGCGGACCAGCCAGGTAAAAAAAAAAAAAAACAACATACATAGAAAGATAAACTTTGACGGCAGATAAGGACCGCTTGGCCCACCTAGTCGGCCCATTTCCTACCTACTGTATAAGCTGCAGATCCTAGTTAACCAACAGCCTATTTCTTCCCACCCTCACAAGAATTGCCTTATGTCTGTCCCATGCATTCTTGAATTCTTCCACAGTTTTAGACCCCACAACCTTCTCTAGGAAGGCGGTTCCATGCATCCACCACCTCTCTATGAAAAATACTTTCTCAGATTGCCCCGAGTCATCCCCCTCTATCTTCAAATTGTGTCCCCTTGTTATTGCACATCTCTTTTCTGAAAGATGCTACCCTCTTGGACTTTGTAGATTCCACTGAGGTTCTTATAAGTTTCTATCATGTCCCCCTCCTCCTTTCCTCAAAGGCATATATATTAAGCTCCTTTACTCTCTCCTCATATGGCTTCTCTTGCAGACCCTGCACCATTTTAGTTGCCCTCCCTGACTACCTCCATCCTGTCTATGTCCTTGCAGAGATGGGGTCTCCAGACCTGGATGCAATACTCCAGATGAGGTCTCACCAACTGCCTGTACAGAGGGATAACAACTTCCTGTTTCTGCTGGTGATGCCTCTCCTATACATCCTAGTATCACCCAGCCCTCCCTACTGCCTTCCTCACATTGCTTGCCAACCTTAAGGTTATCTGATATGATTACTCCCAGGTCCCTTTCAATTTTGTTGCTGTTACTGCCTCCCTCCCCAACTATGAAAGCTGTCCAACTAAACCTTTTCTAGCTTCTGGAGTATAAATCCAAAACTATATTGTTATCCTACTTTGCTTTCCCAATCACCACCTGTTTGCCCTTGTGCCACTTTTTTCTATGCTCACAAACCGAATTTCATGGGGTTCTAAGGTTTACATTATAATCTAATCAAACTGGTTTCTGAACTACATCACTGACTGTTTCAGTCAATGATATCATTCACCTAACTGAGGCATACCTGTGAATGAAATTTGATTTGTTTGTGTCTGTGTGTGTTTGGGGGGACTGTCCAATAAATACCATAATAAAACATGTAAGTGAATAAAGAAATAACATTAAATAAATGATGTATTCATATTTTGAAATGCTAGAGTTTGGCTAAGCTACTTGTCATATAGCATAAAAAGTTAATGTATCCTAAAATGTAGTGATGTTCACTCATAGTTTCTGTTTCTGAATGCACAGTGCCAAGATAATACCAGGCCCTTTTAAGGCTTGCAAACCAACTCCACCTTACTCTTGTTTCTGTCTTGCTTATAGCACTTTCAGGAGAGAAATGCCTGTAGCCAGGAAGCACCAAAGCTGTCAAATCTGGTAGGCTCGTAAGTTGCTAATTTTCAATATTTTTACCCCAAATTCATCATCTGCAGCCCTATCGGCTCTGGCCAGAGTTTGTTATTATGTACTGTGTGACTATAGCACACGTTGTTAATGCTGTTTATGAGCCTTTATATATGTCTGAAATGTTTTGGGAGTGTATTGATGTTTTTACATTCCTCTTGACATGGTTAGTGACCCAGTAGTTTCACCCTTTTTATACTTGTATGGGTGGCTTGTTGTTATTAATTACTGTTATTTCTGGATGTATTCTTCCAGTCCTACAGTGATTTTCTTATTCAACCCAGTTATTTGCTTAGGAAGCACTTGTTGTTTCTACTGGTTTTGGCTTCCTCCCATAGTACCCCATTACGAGGTGGAACAGGAAGGTAGGAAGTCTTGTGCCTTCTTCCTCTTCCCTTCCATGTGAGCATTTGCTTAATAGCCCACAGCTCTTTCTTTTAGAGATTGAGACCAGTTTGCCTCCAATGGGTGTGGGACCACCCATAGCACAGATGTTTTGTTTTCCTTTCTCCCTTTGTGGGAATTTAAGTTAGATTGTTTAATTAATTCCCTTGCTTTCTACTGAGTCATAGCAGGTAATGGTTGTTAGGTTAATTTCCTTTAATTACTTTGTTCTGCACATATACTACTGAATTTTGTGGTGTCTGGGGTTTATCTGTTCTTTTGGGGTTTCGGGAGGAAGGAATTGGTTGGGTCTGGATGATGGGTTTAAGGGTTGTTGGGAGGAACAATTACCTGCACTCCATATTTTCTTTCTATAATGGGTTTGATTAACCACCTAAATGTAATTTCCTGGAATGGCAGGGGACCAATTGAACAAAGAAATGTAGAAAAGTGTTACAATAACTGAATGAAGCACACTGTGACACTGCACTGCTCTGAATGACATACACTGTGATATTGCACTACTCTGAATGAAGCACACTGTGATATTGCACTGCTCTAAATGATGCACGCTGTGATATTGCACTGCTCTGAATGACGCACATTGTGATATTGCACTGCTCTGATGTTGCACTACTCTGAAAGATGCACACTGTGATAGTGCACTGCTCTGAATGAAGCACACTGTGATATTGCACTGCTCTGAATGAAGCACACTGATATTGCTCTGCTCTGAATGACATACACTGCGATATTGCACTGCTCTGAATGATGAACACTGTGATATTGCACTGCACTGAATGACACACATCGTGATATTGCACTGCTCTGATATTGCAATTACTCTGAAAGATGCACACTGTGATACTGCACTGCTTGAATGATGCACACTGTGATATTACACTGCTCTGAATGACGACACTGTGATATTGCTCTGCTCTGAATGAGGTATACTGTGATATTGCACTGCTCTGAATGATGCACACTGTGATATTGCACTGCTCTGAATGACGCACACTGTGATATTGCACTGCTCTGAATGATGCACACTGTGATATTGCACTGCTCTGAATGATGCATAACTGTGATATTGTACTACTCTGAATGACACACTGTGATACTGCACTGCTCTGAATGAAGCACACTGTGATACTGCACTGCTCTGAATGACATACACTGTGATATTGCACTGCTCTGAATGATGCACACTGTGATATTGCACTGTTCTGAATGATGCACACTGTGATATTGCACTGTTCTGAATGACGTACACTGTGATATTGCACTGCACTTCTCTGAATGATGCACACTGTGATATTGCACTGCTCTGAATGACATACCCTGTTATATTGCTTTGCTTTGAATGAGGTATACTGTGATATTGCACTGCTCTGAATGAGGCACATTGTGATACCGCACTGCTCTGAATGACCTACACTGTGATATTGCACTGCTTGAATGACGTACACTGTGATACTGCACTGCTCTGAATGATGTACACTGTGATATTGCACTTCTCTGAATGATGCACACTGTCATATTGCACTGCTGTGAATGACATACACTGTGATATTGCACTTCTCTGAATGATGCACACTGTGATATTGCACTGCTCTGAATGACACACACTGTGAAATTGCACTGCTCTGAATGATGCATACTGTGATATTGCACTGCTCTGAGTAACTTACACTGTGATATTGCACTGCTCTGAATGATGCACATTGTGATATTGCACTGCTCTGAATGACACACACTGTGATACTGCACTGCTCTGAATGCGCATTGTGATATTATACTGACTGGATATTGCACTACTCTGAAAGATGCACACTGTGATATTACACTGCTCTGAATGATGCACACTGTGATATTACTACACTGCTCTGAATGATGTACACTGTGATGCTGTACTGCTCTGAATGATGCACACTTTGATACTGTACTGCTCTGAATGACATACACTGTGATATTGCTGTGCTTGAATGATGTACACTGTGGTATTGCACTGCTCTGAATGACGTACACTGTGATATTGTACTACTCTGAATGACGCACACTGTGATACTGCACTGCTCTGAATGACACACACTGTGATACGCACTGCTCTGAAAGATGTACACTGATATTGCACTGCTCTGAATGATGTACACTGTGATATTGCACTGCTCTGCATGACGACGCTGTGATAATGTACTACTCTGAGTGATGCACACTGTGATATTGCACTGCTCTGAACGATGTACACTGTTATTTTGCACTGCTCTGAATGATGCACACTGTGATATTGCACTTCTCTGAATGATAAACTGTGATGTTGCACTGTTCTGAATGATACACACTGTCATATTGCACTGCTCTGAATGACGATACACTGTGATATTGCACTTCTCTGAATGATGCACACTGTGATATTGCACTGCTCTGGATGATGCACACTGTGATATTGCATGGCTCTGAAGCTGTGCTCTGAATGATGCATACTGTTATATTGAACTGCTCTGAATGATGCACACTATATTGCCCTGCTCTGGATGATGCATACTGTGATATTGCACTGCTCTGAATGATGCAACTGTGATATTGCACTTCTCTGAATGATTCGCACTGTGATATTGTACTGCTCTGAATGATGCACACTTTGATATCTCACTGCTCTGAATGATGCACACTGTGATATTGCACTGCTCTGAATTATGCACACTTTGATATCGCACTTGTCTGAATGATGGACACTGTGATATCGCATGCTCTGAATGATGCACACTGTGATATTGCACTGCTCTTAATGATGCACACTGTGGTATTGCACTGCTCCAAGAGTCCTGCTGATTCGATTCAGACTTCATCACTTTAGGCAGAATGTGATCAGGCAATATTACCATAGTGCCTTTTCTTCAAGGCAGCAGGAAGTAGCAGTACTCTGTTGAAAGCGCCTAACCTTAGGTATCTCACAGGTGACTGGTGAGGAGGAGGGCAGGTACATTATATTATCTGACATGTACCAAGGCTCACCCATTGTACTGGGGAGCTTTTATGCTCTGAATTCTCCTGACTTAAGCTTTTACAGGCTCTCATCTCTGGCCTCCCTGAAGATGTCCACTGTATCATTCTAGGTGGAGATCTAAATTTAGCACTGGACCCAAAAAAACAGAACTGGTGCAGGCCCCAGTTATGAACCAATCCTCTCACCACAGGTCTCTGCTTTCCTATGAGATGCAGGCCTTTTTGATATTTGGTGGGCTTTACATCCTGATGAGTCAGATTTCACATGTTACTTGCCCCTCCTCATGACTCATACAGTCACATTGACATGTTTCTAGCCTCCCCAGGCTTGCTCACTAGGGTCTAGGGCATACCCTCACGGCAACATCATTATTTCAGATCATGCACCTATCAGCCTCTCCGTGACTCTGGCTCCCCATCTACTCTCTGCAATAAGTGGAGCCTTAATACCTCTTTGCTTCAGCAAGAGAAGGAGGTATTAATGATTCAGCAGGCCATCTTGGACTATATCGCCTTTAATTATATCCTGAAACCTATATGGTGACCCAATGGGAGGTGCTCAAAGTGGTTCTCCATAGACATCTGATTGCACATGCCCTTCAGTCAAGAAGCAGAGGAATTCCTCTTTGCAGAGGCTGGAGCAAGAGCTCAAAACCCTTGAATTGCAGGCTGTACAAGCCATTTCTAGGGACTCGGAGACCAGAGAGAGGATCGGGCACTTAAGACTGAAACTGGTGATATTCTGCAGCTCCAAAATGACTATGCACTGTACTGGCTTAAGCAGAGATACTGGGAGATGGGTGAGCAACCTGGAAAACTTTTGCAGCTCAACTGTCAGCGCAGGCTGTGGACCAATAATAACACTTATTTATGATTCTGATGGCTCCACACTTACCCTCTCCAATGGTATTAACAAGGCCTTTCAATCCCTTTATTCTTCCCTGTACTCATATCTGAGATACAACCCAATCATGATTAAACTTCTTCTCCAACCTATGCCTGTTGGAGGTCCCCCTCATACCTTCCCTCACTTACCTTGCCTATTCAAGTATAGGAGTGATACAAGCGATGTTGAGTCTATCAAAGGGAACTCTCCCAGACCAGATGGTTTTCAGTAGATTTTACTATCGTTTAGTAACCTTCTGGCCCCTCTACTAGCCAATTTCTTCAATGAGGCCTAGGAGAGAGGATCCTCACTATCAACTTTTCTGCAAGCCATTATCAGCCTTATTACCAAGAAGGGTAAAGAGAGGAGTACTCTTTGTTCACAATTTCACCCGACATCTCTGCTTAATACTTCACTTTACAATTTTGCTAAAATTGTTGCCAAATATATGGGAACCCATATTCCAACCTTATTCATGCAGATCAGGTAGGATCTGTGCGGGGAGTATGGGGTCTGGTAATATTCAGTGCACTTTAGACCTCGTATGGCAGGTCAATTCTCTCTCACCCTGCTGCCATCCTCATGTTAGGTGCTGAAAAGCATTGGACAGGGTGGAGTGGCAATATTTATTTGAGGTACTAAGTTGATTTGGCTTCCTCAGACCTTTATCTCCCTGGTACATCTCCTATATTCGGGCCTGACAGCAGTGATTTTGACCAACTTTGTTCTATATCCCTACTTCCCCTTTGTAGAGGACTCACCAGGGCTGCCCACTCTCCTCTTCCTTTCCTTCTTGCAACAGAGCCCTTGGCATGCAAGATTTTGATGGACCCTTTTCCCAGGCATTCTGGTAGGAAACAACTCTCATAGAATATTATTTGCTGATGACATTACTTTATTTGTGACTAATCCTCCATCTTCTCTAGAGCAATAGACAGTATTTTAACAACTTATGCCTCATTATATGGCTGCAAAAATGTTGTAGGTGCCGATTGGTCCTTTTAAAACAGATCCAGAAACAAATGATTTGATACCTTTTATTGGACCAACATGGATGTTACAGAAAAACAAAGCGCTTTAGCTTTCAACCAACCAGGTCCTTCTTCAGAAGCTTTGTGGCAGTTTTTCAAATATCCCATACTATTAACACCAGATTATATAGAAAAGCAGAAATAATTCTCATTGGTTTAACATATACATTTAAAACATAATAGAAGATTACGTCAGAGAAGCTAATTAACACCAGTATGCCTTTAACTGAGGAGCCTCAGAAGGGCAAAGGTTATCAAGAATTCTCTACAGCCAGAGAGTTCTTGTCACATAAATTTTTAAATGTCTCAGTATGCCAAGAAAGCATTCTAGTGATAAAAAAACAAAAAAACCTTGGAGTAGCATTCTCTCTAATACATGTAAGATGAGCTCACAACTTACATTCCAATTGTCCTGGTATATTAAAGGACAGATAATGAAAGACAAAATCTTGAAATTAGGTATAACTGCAAGTTGAAAGCAAGCCTCAAATTAACCTACACATATAAACATGATGCATGAAAGTATCATTTGTAAGTGTAAGTGCAAAATAAATAAATAAATAAAAATACTTGTCAAGGACGCCAAGAAAACGAGACCATGAGCCTGATAAATGCAGATTTCAACACAGAGTCTGTATAACAAAAATGCACAGAATCAGTCTAAGCAATCTAAATGAAAACCCAAAGGAATTACACCTTTAATGAACCCCCAAGTAAATGAGATATGCATCTTAATATGAGCAGTTAAAATGTGACAGTGTGAAATCCACCCACTGACAACTAATAGAAGGAAATAAATGCACACTATATGTGAAAACTAAGTGTTCTAGCCACATAACAACTGCCCCATGCCACGCTCCACTCCACACATGTGTGTACATACACCACACCACACTCCCACACACATACACACCTGCACACCCACACAACCACAACACACAACAAATATAGCAATCACATTCCACACACACCACACCACACCACGTACAACAAACAAAACACACATACACACCACACCCACAACACACAAAACACAACACACACAAAACACACACATACATACATACATACATCAGTATACACACACACACTCAAACGCACTCACCACAGTGTTAAGGTGAAAAGTCAACAATGTAGATAACCATAAACTTACAAAATCAAAGGCCCGCTGAAGAACTAAACTGTTTATGTCCATCTTTTAAAGTAAAGGTCTGTGTAAGTTTAAGTGGAATAATGTGTCATGTACCCAACATCAATATTCAATCCATCCGCCACCATATTGAGAAGTAAAATAAGTCTAATTTCAGAAGCCCGTCTCTGTTGTGTACTATTGAAATGTCCTTTAAGACCATCACAGACATATCTGAGGTTGAGTGGTCATCCTGGGAGAAGTGCTGGGCTACTGGTTTCTCAATCATCTTGTGATTAATAGAATGTCTGTGTGAATTCATTCTAGTGCGAGTTGTTGGCTTGTCTCCCCACATAACCTGTAAGTGAGGACATTTCTTGCATTGGATAAAATAGACCACATTGCTTGATGTACATGTATAATTCTGTATCCTGAATAGTCTGTTTTGTGATGTAACCACACAGTCTGAAGTGGAAATGAGGTTACATGTCTTACATGTGTTGATGACAGGGTCGTGTACATATGATGTCATGGTATTCTGTTTCGGTTCAAGTTGACTCTAATAATCAGGTTGGCTAAATTAGGTGGTTGTTTAAAAGATAGTAGTGGTAGTTCTTGAAAAATACCGTTAGGGTTTCATCCTCACTAATTATTGGATGGAGATCCTTAGTAATCTTAATGTAGGAGTTCAAGGTCAGGATGGTATGTGACTACTAAGGGTATTCTGTTGGTAGTCATCCGTGCCTTTTATTGCAGCAGCTGCTCTCTTGGCATACTGAGACATTTAAAATTTATGTGACAAGAACTCTCTGGCTGTAGAGAATTCTTTGATAACCTTTGCCCTTCTGAGGCTCCTCAGTTAAAGGCATACTGGTGTTAATTAGCTTCTCTGACGTAATCTTCTATTATGTTTTAAATGTATATGTTAAACCAATGAGAATTATTTCTGCTTTTCTATATAATCTGGTGTTAATAGTATGGATATTTGAAAAACTGCCACAAAGCTTCTGAAGAAGGACCTGGTTGGTTGAAAGCTAAAGCACTTTGTTTTTCTGTAACATCCATGTTGGTCCAATAAAAGGTATCAAATCATTTGTTTCTGGATCATTATATGGCTGTAAGTTGAACAATATCATATATCAACACCTCCCTCTTCATGAGGCCTGCTCCCCCACTTTATTCTCAGAATTTCCTACCAATGAGAGCTGAGGGAATAACGGTTCTTGGAGTGGCTATCGGTCCAATTTAGCAGATATTGCATCAGCTAATACCTATAATATACTTGCTTCACTAGAGTTTGATTTGCAGAGATGGAAATCCCTTATTCTCTCATTGTGGGGATAAATTAATACCCTTAATATTGTGCGCTGCTTAAATTACAATCTATTCTGGCAGATTTATCCATTTCTATTCCAGGTGACTTTTTCTAATGGATTTCATCTAAAATAACAGCTTTTATCTGGTGGGCAAACCTCCTAAGATAAGTCTTTATACTGCTGCAAAGTATTGGAACCAGGGGCTTTGGTCTCACAAACTTAAGTTCTTCCACATCCTTACTCTCTTGCAGCAAGCAATTTTATGCTTTGTCCCACAATTTGTGAGTCTTGTGCCACCTGGATCCATGTAACGCTTGTCCAGGGAAATCTTCCCTCTGCCCCAGAACTTCTCTTCCAGGACTGGTGTGGACCTCTGTTTTCCCTGTTCACAGTACACTAAACAAGTTTGGACTAAGCACATCAAGAAGTTGCACTGATGCCCTGGACCTCTCCCATCAGGCCCTTTGGCATAACCCTCCCTGACTATTGAAGGTGACCCTGTCTTTTGGACAGCTTGGGAGACCATGGGGATCACCAAAGTTCATGACCTTGATGCTCCCCCACTAGAAAGTTCTACCCATTCAACTGCCTCAATGAATCTGTTTGCTTCCTGAGCTAAGTTCTAGAAAATTTTCCAGATTAGAGACCTTCTTAAGTGTAAAGTTTATCAGGACATGGTCCTTCCTTTTCCTTCCCAGTTTGATCAGTGGGTTATGTCTCTTCTGAGTCTGTATCACCTAACATCTGAACTCAAGTCCTCTCTATGAAAAAGTGCATCATGGCAAGACTGGACTGGTCCAAGAGAGAAATGTGAACTAGAATTGGGCCTATTTGTCTCTCCCAGTGGACTGGCACTGAATCTGGCCTAATGCCTACTTGTCCTCCCATGAACTCCAGGCAAAATCCATCCAGTACAAAATTTTACATAGAGCATATCAGACTCCTTCTTGGCTCTGTCATGCTGGACTACTTGGCCATAGCAACTGCTGGTGATGTTCTTACGCCTCAAGCCACCCTCACACACATTCTCTGGACCTGCCCAGCCATTAATAATATTGGTCTGGCATGCGCTGACATGGAAAGCAGTTATTCTAGCTCAGGAGTATGGGACCCCAGTTTGCTCTCTAGGCCTCCCTCAATCTTCCACTAATCTATCCGCCACACAGCTCCTTTGGCTCGATGGTGCCTTGGCTGTTGCAAGCGTGTGTTGCTTAGGCATTGGAGACTCTAACCCACCTTCTTCTCAGTAATGGTTTAACCTGGTGTGTCTGACCTCTAGATATGAAAGAACAGCTCATTTTGGCTGGTAAACTCTCAGATTATGAAGCAATATGAGCACCTTTCCAGAAGGCCTTTCCTGCTTGCCCATATGCCAAACTCCCAGACAGGTGACACTTACCCTCATAGAGCTTCAAACTTGTTTTAGCAAAAGATCCTTTTAGCATTCCCATCCCACTTTGTGGTTCAATTTTGTATCCTGACTCATCTGAGCACAGTATTCTCTGAGTACTCATGCCCATTGAGCTCCCTCTTCTTCCCTGTCCTTCTACCTTTGTTTCTCCTGCTATTCCCTTCTCTTCCTCCCTCTCCCTTGCCTCCCCCTACCCCCTTTATCAAATACCTTACACCCCGCTCCATTACCTATCATTTCAACATCTCTATGTCTCTATGCTGAGATAGACTACATCTCAATTTGGAGGAGGGAATCCTTAAGTTGAAAATAGAGGTTTATTGGTGAAAAGTGGGTTTAAACTTGTGAAGGGGGTGGGATGGGAGAAAAGGCTGTCAAGGGGTGCCGATAAAGGAGGGACTCTGTCTCCAACCCCTGGGGACCAGGAGGATTGCAGGAAAAGGCCAACTGGTAAAGTGCAGACCAGGGAAAACAGAATCCCATGGGAACACGAGCAGGGAAAATGGAACTATAGGGAAAGGGTGGAAGGTAGTCCTGCTAAATGCCAGGAGCTTGGGCAATAAAATGCCTGAGCTCCAGGTGATGCTAACTGAGGGAGTGGATGTGGTGGCGGTCACTGAGACTTGGGCCACTGCAAGACATGACTGGGACCTGAACCTGGAGGGATACACTATGTTCAGGAAGGACAGGGGGAGGGAAGGGAGGAGGGGTAGCAATGATAGTCAAAACTGCATTGGCATAGGGGGAGTAGAGGAGGCAAGGGAACCATGGAGGTGATTTGGGTCACCTTGATAACAAGGGGGCAAGAGAGTAAAAATAGGAACGGTGTATAGACCCCTGCCCTGGCGGAGGAGCTGGAGGACAGTCTGGTGGCAGATGTTAGGAGACACTGCAGACTGGGCAGAGGAACGGTGGTTGTGTTGGGGGACTTAAACATGCCAGGAACAGACTGGGAGACTATGACATCCTCTGTGACCAGGGAACAGAGGTTGTTGGATGTCTTTCAAGGCGCTTCCTAACTCAGCAGGTGAGGAACCGACCAGGAGCACTGGTACTGGATGTGGTCCTGGCAGACAGTGACCAGATTGGGGGCCTGGAGGTAAGGAACCCATTGGCGGGAGTGACCATGCCACAGTCTGGTTCTGCCTGGACCTAGGAGGGTAGGAAGGCTGCACAAAGACGGAAGTAACCACTTCAGGGGGCGGATTTAAGGAAATGGGAAGGATCCTTAGGAGCATTTGGATGGGATTAGTCAGACATGGACACTGATAGTAGCTGGTAAATCATCAGGAGAGGGGTGCGGATGCTACCAGCACCTGTGCAAGAGTAAGACGAAATGCGGTAGGGCCAAAAACCCTGTTGGTGGACCAGGGAGGTCCAGGAGGTGGTGCGGAAAGAAAGCAGCCTATAAGCAATTCAAGTGCTCAAGGAGGAAAGGGATCGAGGGGAGCATGAGCTGATGGCTAGAAGGGCCACTAGAGTGGTGAGGACGGTTAAGGCAAGGAAGGAGCAGAACCTGGCCAGGGAAATTAGGAGAGGAACAAGGGTTCTTTAGATACATTGGGGAAAAACGAAGGGTGAAGGGCAGATTAGCAGGATTAAATCAGGAGAGATGGGCACAAGACCGGGGAGCAGGCTGAGGTACTAAATGAGTACTTCACCTCAGGTTTCACCAGGGAAAATGGGGTGCTGCATCATACATGGGAGGAGACAGAGATACTGAGGAGGGGGACCCTTACCGATCGGCAGGTCTGGGGAAAGGGGAGGCATCACTGGCAGGTGGGGGAGGGCCACAGGGAGAAGGGGTACCGGAAGTGGAAATCACAGCAGAGAGAGTAAGGGAAGCCCTCAGCTCCCTTAAGACGGAGAAAGCACCGGGATAAATTACATCCCAGGGTGCTGAAGGAACATGCAGATGTCCTGGCAAACCCTGGCAGAGCTTTTCACCATCTCTCTGAGGACAGGGTGGGTGCCCCAAGACTGGAAGGTGGCGCATATAGTGCCTATCCACAAGGGGGATCAAGGGAGGTGGCAGGGAACTACAGGCCTGTCAGCCTGACCTCAGTGGTGGGCAAGGTGATGGAGGGCATTGTCAAGGAGAGGCTAGGGGGACCTGGATAAGTCAGGGTGCCTGGACGATAGACAGCATGGATTCATCCTGGGAAATCGTGTCAGACAAACCTGGTGGAGTTCTATGACTGGGTGACAAGTGCCTTGGACTTGGGTAGACCAGTGGATGTCCTCTTTCTAGACTTCAGCAAGGCATTTGACTCTGTTCCTCATGTGGGCCTGTTGGATAAGCTGGGAGAAATGGGGTGGGGAACCAGATGATCAGATGGATAGGCAACTGGCTCCAGGACCGGACCCAGAGGGTCGAGTTGGTGGGATAGTCTCATCCCAAGGAGGGTCATTAGTGGGTCCCACAGGGATCAGTCCTGGGCCCCTTCTGTTCAACGCCTCGTATCTGACATAAGGACAGGAATCAGGAGGATGAGTCTCTTTGCAGATGACTCAAAACTGGGGCGGTGGTGGATGGGGAGGAGGAGAGTGGCCTACAGGGGACCTGGAGGCTCTGGAAAGATGGTCTAGAAAGTGGAAGCTGAGGTTCAATGCAGGGAAATGCAAGGTACTCCACCTGGGGCCAGAAACCCAGGCCAAGTGTACACCCTGGGGGGAAGCTACAAGTCTCGATCTCTGAGAGGGACCTGGGGTGGTGGTGGATGTCAAGATGAACAACTCTGAGACTTGTAGGAGGGCAGCAGCCAAGGCCAACAGGATGCTGGGATGCATCACTAGGGGATCACCTCCAGAAGGAGGGAAGTGATACTCTCTGTATAACTGCTTGGTGAGGCCGCACCTTTAGTACCCGTGCAGTTTTGGAGGCCACACTTAAAGCGGACATTAACCTCCTGGAGAGGGTCCAGAGGAGGGCAACCAAAATGATTTGGGGCTTGGGGACAGGACCTATGAGGAGAGGCTCGAAGAGCTAAATATGTACACATTGGAAGAGAGAAGGACCGGGGGACATGATAGAGGTCTTTAGGTACATGAAGAGGGTAAATAGGGAGGAACAGTCGGGGTGCTTGAAGAAGGAGGAAGGGCCACTAGAGGGCATGGGTGGAAGCTGGAGGGAAGATTCAGGGGAGAAAGGAGGAGGTGCTACTTCACTGAGAGGGTGGTGGAGCCATGGAATGCACTGCCTAGGGGCTGGTGGAGGCAGAGACAGTGGAGGGGTTCAAGAGGGGGTGGACAGGTACAGGGAAGGGTTCTGGAAGCAAAACCAATGCAGCAAGAATATCCGGAACTGGGAAGGGAGAAGCCAGAGAAGGCGAGGGACAGCAAGGTCAGCACCAGGTTGGGGACTGACCAAACGAGCAGAACACGAAAGACAGGCCTATTCTGCTGGCATTTTAGTATGTTAGTATGTTAGTAACATTATGGTTTATATACTTATCCTCTGACTTCCTGAGGATGCTTTTGATGTCTATATACCCAGTGACACTTATATTTTTTTTTAATTGTGACCCTTTGTAGATTATTTTCGTCTGAACCCCTTTGGGAACTTAAATATGCAACATTATGTTTGCTTAGTATTCGGTTCCTGTTCCCTGGTCTGTGATATGCAACCTTGCCTTCCTCTGGCAGTAGAGGATTCTTGGTTACGTAACAGCATTGTTACCCATCCCCCTGTTTAGTTCCACAGTGGGTACTTGCCTATTGACCAACTACTAACCCGTGACAGCCCCCTTCCAGAGTGCCTCTCCTCTATTTCTCTCCTCTCCTTTTACCAATACCAGGGTGTGTACCTAAACATTTGTTGGGGCAACTATTCACTTAAGTGAATCATTAGGTTATACTGCTGGTTGTGACAATTCTATGAAATCTTATTTTCTATTTATTTCTGTCTATGAGATGGTTTTCTTCCCCTTACTTTTTATACTGTATGCAGGCGTTTGTTAAAAATCAATAATAAGCTTTATGGGAAAAAAGATTAAAATGAAGGGAAAAAAGGCATCTCATTGTTTATATTTTCTTATAGTAAGCGCTGGTAAATCCTGACAAGAAAGAGCTTGGAGTCAATCAAGAGACAGAAGAGAGAGAATTCTAAGCTGTCCTTTTCAGTTCATTTTAATTCTATTTTTATGTGTAATGTTAGCTGTGTGATTTTGAAGGTCTGGAGAAGAAAGAACCGTTTCATCAGTCAAGCAGCATTTGGCAAGGACTTGTTTTATATGTGCCATTGTTATGATTCCTTGTATTATGACAGGCTTTTATAGGTGGAGAATGATAAGTCATTGTTGAGTTGTGCTTACTTCGGGTGTTGATTGCCATTTAGAGCAATAGAACACGCCCATTCTGATACTGACAGACAGAGTGATATATATGGACATCACAGATATCGTCCTAAATTCCAATGAGGAGCCATTTGTTGATATTGATGATTTATTTAGATAGCACCTTGGCTGGCAGTATAGCCTAGAGACTACAGTAATCAGTTGTGAATGAAGAGGCTGAATAATAGCGGGCCAAGTATGGTTCCTGGGTGCTCCAGAGCACACTGGGAGGCTACAGGAAAGAGTATCATTGATCTTACCTTGCTGGCTCCTGTCTGTAAGGTACTGTAACTTTAGACCACTTTGTGACCTCATTCAAGAGGCCAAAAGCAGAAAGGGAATCCAGCAGAAATCAGGGATTCATGATGTCAAAGGCCTTTGTTAGGTCAATGTACACCGCACCTAGTAAAATTGCAAATGTTACAGAGTACAATCTTTTACTCCAGACCTTGTATTGCTCCACTTAACTTCTCTTCAGTCTTCCTGTACTCTCCTGTCAATAGATCTCCCTAAAATCTTAGCAGTTATTATTCAATTTTATGCAGCTTGGTACATCCAGCAGACCTGGGTTTGATTCCCACAACTTCCATTTGCATACTGTTAGTCAGTTCACCACCACAGCACACCCAGGATGCTCTTGTCTACAGTTTATGAAGAGGATATTATTCCGCCTCTTCATTAACAATCTTTCTGCAGCCTGTGAAAATAAAATTATACTTTATGCAAATGATGCAATGCGCTTTTCTACCCATACTGACCCTGTGCCTCTCTCAGGATCTCCAGAAGAACTTCAGTCATGCAGAGTCTTTGTTCCATCAGCATAAACTGCTGATGAACTATAAAAACAAAGGCAATGTTGTTTTATAACTCCCACAGCCAATTTAGAATGGCCAGCCTTACTATCCACAACAAGCAACAACAACCATCTCGATCAAGTAGAGTTTAAATATCTTGGTATTACCCTTAACTGCTGCACTTTCTTACAACTCACACATCACCACATCTTAAAAGCCATTAACTCAAGGACCAGGGTCCTCTATTGCCATCACCATTGTCTGAGCAATGAAGCCATGCACACTGCAGTAACTAGCTCTGTCCTGTCCATAATTGTTAATGGGCTAGTTTTCTATGGGGCTGCCTCAGACACTACCCTAAAAAGAATCAGGACCACCCTTAATAAGTGCTATAGACTTGTCACAGGAGCAGGTAAGCATCCAAATCTGCAATCTATACAAACACTTTAACTGGCTCAGTCTTGATGGTTGAGTAGCCTATGAGACCTGCATCCCTGGCAAACAAAATCTGCCTTCACCTCACCCCTCCTGCAATGCATGCCTTCATGAAATCTGCCCATAACACACGCTTTACAGCAGTATGGTCAAACCCACATATCTTGTTCAATTCTGCAGCACCTTCCAGGGTCAGTGTTGTCTATAGCAGGCCCATCCCTAATGAATGGTCTCCTCCTGAAATCTCAGATGAGAGTAAGTTGGCCCATACAACTACAAACTGTGCCATCAATTCATTAACTTCAACAGCTGCAACTGTACCCTCTAGGTCTGTGGGTCGCCCACTCTCTTCAGGCCCCTGCTGCCCTCTTAATTCACTTTTCACCCCTCCTGCCCACTTCTCCCCCACCTTCCTCAAACAACCAGGACCTCACCTCCTGACCCTCACCTCTCTCTCCTTCTTCAAACCACCAGACATCACCTCCTGACCCTCACGCTACTTTCATTTCTCCTGCTACCCTCCTCCCTTGCCACATCCCTCCACTCTCCTCTCCTCCTCTCTCCTCATAGCCTCCTCCCCTGCAGCACTCTGCCTGCAGCCCTCCCTTACATTACCCTTGTTCCTCTCCTAACTCCTCCCCCTCCACCTTCTCCCCTACTCCAGCCCTGGCACTTCTGTGGCTTAGTACTTCATGACAATGTCATAATTATGACTGCATTTTTCTCTTCCTTGTTCTCTTTCTACACTGCACACCTTCCATGGTGTTCATCTAACCTTACGCTATCTGCTCCTCACCTTCCACCCTGTGGTACACCTCCTGGAGTATGTATTCCCTGTAATCTGGTATTATGCTACCCGAACCAATTGTATGCTCTGAACAACTTGTATGCTACCTGAACCAATTGCATCTACTGTTAATGGCATATGATGTCAATTTTCTGTCGATGTTTTCTGTATCCCATCCTATGCAACCTGAAGCAACTGTATTTGCTATATTTACTGTCAGTGTATTATGATGATTAGTTCTTTACTATGTGGGTTTTTCTATTCTTTTATACTTTATCTTTGTTTATATTTTAGGCTGATAATGAACCTTTGTAAATGAACCTCTGGTCTAAAGGTATTTGTAATCCTAGTACTTAATAAATAAATAAATTATACATGGCCTTCACTGCTAGTGTGACAACATGCAGTCAGCTTATGAGGAATGATTTAGGAAACTGAATATTTATTTAAACTGGATAAAAGTAAAATGGGGATAATATTATTCAAGATCATACAGCATGCTAATAACATTAATCAGTTACTTAAATACAATATGAATAGGGGATAATCTTAGCCTAAGATGAGGGAAGAGATAGCACAAAACATTTACTATACTCAAGTAGGGAGATTATGGACTAGTCTGCAGATACAGTACAGGTAAGTAGAACAGAGCATATATGTTTTAAAACTTGAATTTCATCGATTTGAAAATGTTACAAGATATACAGACATTCAGGGTGGCATATATATAATTTTACTATACTATTTGTACCATGTTTGCCTGCATTCACTTTGTCATCTTAGTCTTTCTCTGTGAAAAACTCAGAATAAATCTCATTGTACAGAGGATTTAGAAGTCCATCCCAGTAATTTCATATTGATATTAACAGAGATATCCCAAATATGAAGATCAGTAGCATATGGGCAAGATTATGTAGTCATGCAGGCTGCACTTTAGAAAATGAAATAGTATATTTAAGAGGAACAGGTAGGTCTGCTGGGCATAGGTTTCCACAGCATGTTCCTCCCCTCAGAGCCAGTGCACATAGCAGAGTATTATGATGCTTTGCAGCAATTGAGCTACAGAAACTAAACTTGGGAAGCAGGTATCATGGGGAGTTTGCAGTGGTGGATTAAACATATTGGTACTTGATTTCATCTCATGAATTCTATAATTTAATATTTAACATCCTTCTAAAATAGAAATTGCTTCTTATACAAAGTGTGTTTAGTGCGATTTCCGTGTTACAGATTCTTTAGTGTTCAAATCAGGTCTCAGTAGAATAACATAGCACTTTGGAAAGAAAATACAGCTCAGTAACCCAAACCCTGAGGACAAGATGGCAAATATCACAGCGACCACATACTTCCCTTTTGTGCTCAGGTACACAGGTATGAATGACAGCCAAACACTAACAAAGGTTAGCATGCTAAAGTGATGAATTTGGCCTCGTTATATCTATCTGGTAATTTCGTACTAAGAAAGCAGCTATGAAGCACACACTCGCCAATAGTCCAAGGTATCCCAGCATGCAATAAAACATGGTCATAGATCCTTCATTACATTCAATTATTATTTTGTCCTTGTAAGACTTTAAGTTTTCTCTGGGAAGGTGATGAATGTCCAAGCCAAATAGTGCATACAAAGACCTGTAGAATGGCACAGAAAAGCCTATAAAACTTGAGTCCTGGATCCCACCCACTTCTGTGGATGCTTCCGGCTTCGTTGCACTGAATGCAATGACTACAGTGATTGTTTTGCCAGAATTGAAGAGATACAAACAGAAAATGTTATACCAAATGCAGATTGTCAAGTAGCAGCTTGCTACTGTCGGTTTCCCAATAAATATTAGGAGCAGAGAAAGCAAAGAATGAGAGCAACCAGGAGAAAGTAGCTGAGATCACGGTTGTTCGCTTTCACTATTGGTGTGTCTCGATATCTCAATAAAATCCACAGTATGGAAGCAGGAATGATTGAAAGGAAAATGGTGACACCAGTCAATGTTGCACTCAGAGGATCATCAAAGGACAGGTACTCGACACTCTTCAGGATGCAGCTTATCCTTCGTTCATCGGACCAAGAATCTTCTGGACACTTGATACAGTCAGTGGCATCTGATAGAAGAACAATAAATAAGAATTTGATTTAAGAGCAAAAGCAATCTATAGTTTGCATTTAAAGAGCTATACCAATTTTTCTTGGTTACTAAGTTCTTGTGCCAGCCAGGAAGTGCAATGTGAGAATGAAATGGTAGACATGCAATTTCCTGTTCACCCAGCCACTGGTTGTCTCTAATTCTATCTAATATCTACTATTCTCCTCTAATTGGGTTTCTTTTACCTGATATACAGAATGATAGCTCCTTTCTGCACAGTATGAACAGCTTTGCTAAAGCATGCATCATAATATTGTTTCCAGAATGGTTATGAAAAGCTGCTGTCTTTGGGATGGTTTACTCATAACCTTGTACTCGCTTTAGGATATAGTTCAGTCAAATAGTCTGCACTATATAGACATGTAGACGCTGATGGCAGAACAAGGCTCGTGGCTGATCCAGTCTGTCCAATCTACCTAACTGTTCTGCCTTGCCCTAGAGGCAATCACCATCTTTGTTACTGTCCCCTGTTTCCTAACTAAACCCCCATGTCTGTCCCATCCTGACTGGATACTGCAGATTGACTTGGCCTGTACAAATTTCACTGATATCTTATTCCACTTATCCGCCACCCTTTCCATGAAGAAGTACTTACAGTCCGGGCATCCTTTTGAATCTCCCCTGCCAATTGAAGTGAATGCCCTTCCCAGCCTAATTGTACTATAAAAGCTGACAACATTTCTGATTTCTCAAAGTACGATAAATTAGGCTAACGTGACAGTTCCTCTTTATACACTTTTAAGTGCCTTTGCCTTCCCAGAGGTTAACGCATCTGCTCTGCAGGATGGGGTGTAGATAACCAGAGCTGAACTTGCAGTGAATCATGTTTCATACCCTGGGGTTTCTCAGGATATTATCTAATGGCTAACTGTCACCTAGGGTGAGTCATTTTATTCCTTGTGCCATTAGAAGACTATTTGGAGTACTTTATACCACTGCCTTATAATATGAACATTTAAAATTGCCAGAAGAAACAGGTCATAATGGTCTATCTAGTCTGCTTGAGTGTGCAGCTCAGTTTAAATCCCTAGCTGCCCTCCCAACTCCTTCTGGAGTCATCCAACCCCCACACTCTCCCTCCCTTTCCCAGAACTGATTCCTCCACTTCTGATTTTCCTTTTCACTCTGTCACACCCACCACCCCCTTGAAGCTGTGTTCAGTATTCACCACTACCACCTCCTCCGCAACTTGTTCCATCCCTTTACCACCCTTTCCGTGAAAAGTGCCTCCTCATTTCCTTATTAAATCTGCCCTCCACCAACTTCAGGCTGTCTCTTTGTAGCACCCTTCTTTCTCAGATTGAATGTACCCTCTGAACAATCCCTGTTTACAGTGGCACCCAGATGAAATGCAGTTCTGCAGCATGCAGCACTCTGCAGAATGCACCAGAAGACCTATTGAATAGGCAATGTCATTTCAATGGTAATTAGTCCCCTTTGTCATTCAGGAAAATATGACACTGCCAGGATGAAGTGAATGCCACTGTTTCCTGCATGACAAAGGGACTAATTCATTGAAATCACATTGCTACATAAAGTAGACCTGCTGCAGCATACTGCAGAGTGCATTAAAGTGCTGTTTCATCCTGGGGATGCCCTGTATGCATTTGAGGTACTGGAAAGGTTTCTACCATGTCCCTTCTCTCCTCTGCCCTCCAGGGAGTACATGTTGAGCTTCCTCAGCCTCTGTTCATCTGTCTTGTCCCTCATGCCCTGGATCATCTTGGCTGCCCTCCACTGGACCCTCCTGTAGACTGATATCCTTCGTAGATAAGGGCACCAGAACTGTACCCAGCACTCCAAGTGTGGTCTCACCAGAGACCTGTACAGTGGCAGAATAACTTCTTCCCTCCTAAAGGTAATTCCTCTGGTGATGCAGCCCAGCATTTTATTAGCTTTGGCTGCTGGCTTATGGCATTACACATAGTGCTTCAAGTCACTCCTGACCTACACTCCAAGGTCCTTTTCCTCTTCCAAGATGGTCAGCTGAACCCCCTAGCCAGTAGCTGGTCCCTTGGTTCCTGACTCCAGGTGCATGACCTTGCACTTCTTGGCATTGAATACAAACTGCTAGATGGCCAACCATTTCTCTAGCCTAGCCAAATCTTCCTTTAATTTTTGTCTCCCCACCTCTGTGTCCAGCCTCCCACAGAACCTTGGTATCATCTGCAAAGAGGCAGATTTTACTTTGATGCCTTCTGCTATGCCCCAATAAAGATGTTGAACAGTACAGGTCCGAGAACTGAGTTTTGGGGACCCTTGTGGTTACAGGCCTGGATAGCACCCCCTACCACCACGCTCTGTTTCTTGTCCCTCAACCAGCTCTTGATCCACCCTAGTAGTTTGTCTCCTATACCCAGGTCCCTGAGCTTGCTGATCAGCCTGCCATGAGGTACTGAATCAAATGCCTTGCTAAAGTCCAGGTTTAGGACTCCACCACCTGCCACCTGTCCAGTGACCTGTAACCTAGTCAAAGAAGTCTATCACAAGGAGGCACAGTTTTACACTGGAGGGTGGGAGGTTTAGGAGGGAGGTCAGGAAGAACTCTTAACAGAAAGGGTGGTGGATACTTGGAATACACTTCTGAAAGAGGTCATCTCGTTCAAGACAGTGGGAAGCTTTAAGAAAGGCTGGCATAGGCATATGGGGAAAGGTAAGGATCATAGGTAGGAGGATGGGAAGTGTGGGGAGAAAGGATAGGGGCAGTTGCTCAAGCTATGGACCCTGCATTATGAATAGACTAGATAGACCAAATGGCTTTCTTCTGCTGGCTTCTTCATATGGTTGTATATTCGTATGTTTGACAGGATCTCCCTGACAAACCCATGCTGCCTGTCATCCTGGAGACCCTTCACCTCAGTAAGGACATTGTCCTTTCCTTAAGAATAGTCTCCATCAACTTGCCTACTATAGAGGTTAGGCTGACCAGCCTGTAATTACCCAGCTCATCCCTGGGACCACTCTTGTGGAATGGTACCATGTGCTATCCTCCAGTCAAGTGCTACACCCCTTTTCCAGCTAGGTGTTAAACATGTCTGTCAGGGGTATGACTAGTACCTCCACCATCTCTCTTGGGACCCTCAGGTGTACTCCACCTGCCAGGAGCCTTATCTACCCTTAATTCCTCAGTCCTCTTAAGATCCTCTCAACCCCAATATCTCCATTAAATTCCTCCCTGCCCCTAGAGCAACCCCCAATCATCCACTGTGGCATGAGCCCATCCTATTATCTGGTGAAACAGAGCAGAAATACTCATTTAGTGCTTCTGCCTGCTCCTCACCCTTTCTGCCTGCCACCCTGTCCTCTTTATCCTTACAGTCCCATCACTTGGCTCTCCTCTCCTTAATCTAATAGAAGAAGTCCTTTTCTTTCTTAATCCTGCACCAGCCTCAGTTCCTTGCCACCTTGACTGCCCCAACTTCTTTCCTGCCTCCAGTAGCTTTCACTACGTAGCTCTCTGTCTTCTTCCCTCAAGGTCTGCTTGTATGTCAGGAAGGCAATTCTCTTTCTTCACTTTACCTGCCACTTTCCTGCTAAACCCACTAGGTCTCCTGTCCTATGGTGTCTGTACCTCCCTGCCGTAACTATCCCCTCCATGCCCCTTTCTTCCTTAGAGGTTTTTGCAAGCCTTTGTGCATGTGTCCATGGCCTTAATTTGTCCCTCTGAAGACGGACCATTTCTGATCCGCACCCAGCTCTGGTCTGAGCATGGCCAGGTGCCCCTCTAGAATGTTTCTCATTTTATTGAAGTATGCCTTCCTGAAATCCACAACTCTAGTTTTGGTCTTGGCTATTTCCTTCCCATGCTGATGTTAAACCACACTGTGCGGTGGTCACTGCCTGCAAGAGGATCTCACATTTCTACTTCCTGGACATGCTCCCCATCCGTAGCACTAGGCCTAGTATGGCCCCTTCCATCCCTAGCTGGCTCTGTAACACCCTGCATCAGGAAACACTCCTGTATAGCATCCAGGAGGAGTTGCTCTCTCTGACAAGAGGTAGCTGGGGTGCTCCAGTCTATTCCAGGTACATAGATACATAGATACATAGACAGTGTCGGCAGATAAGGGCCTATGGCCCACCTAGTCTGCCCATTTGAGCTTGTAAGTTCAGTTTGTTTTCCTAGAAGTCTATTTCCCCTCCCTGACCTCTAGAATTCCTTTTATGTCTATCCCATGCATTCTTAAATCCTGTGATTGTTTCAGCCCCCACCACTTCCTCTGGCAGGGTGTTCCACTTGTCCACCACCCGTTCTGTGAAGAAATTCTTTCTCATGTTTCCTCTGAATCGTCCTCCTCCAACTTCATCCCATGCCCTCTAGTCCTGAAACATCTTTTCGCTTAAAATAGTGTTTTCCTGCACCCTGTTCCTCCCTGTAAGATACTTTGTGTCTCTATCATATCCCTCTGAAGTATCCGACTATAACAGTGTTCCCTTCCTCCTACCTTCCTGGTCTTTTCCCAGCTTTCTGTCCAATTCTGTACCCTGTAAGGGTGGTCTGTACAACACCTTCAAATGAATCCTTCCCCACTGGAGTTTTGTAGCATTACCCATAGGCTCTGGCGAACCCTCCTTCCCCCTCCCTAGTGCTCAGTATCCCTTCCTTATGTATAATGCACCTCCACCCTCGCCCTATTACTCTGTCCTTCCATAACAACTGGTACCCCGGGATCTCGAGGTCCCAGTCATGGTACTAGGTTGCCCATGTTTCTGTGATGGCAGCTATGTTCACCTCCCTTCTGCCATCACTGTCTACAGGTCTGCTGCCTTGTTGGATAGACTCCTAACATTTAAAGACACTACCTTCTACCATGCACACTTCCTCCTCTGCTTCCCACTTTGCATGGTGTCCATACCCCTCTCTGCCCTAACTATCCCTCTCCATGCCCCTTCCTCCATTTGAATTTCCACTGAGGGAGGCCCAGAGGCCCCTGTCTTGGTGCTGAGTGCCTTGCACTCCACTGCCCCCTTCAGTTTAAAACCAGCTGTTCTGTCAAGTATTTCTCCAATTTGCCTTTCAGCATTCATGTGCCTTCCTACTTAGGTGCAGCCTGACTGGCATATAGGTCCTTACACTCCCAGGTCCGGCCCCAACCTCCCACCAGCCCATACCCATTTGCATTGCACCATCCCCAGCCATGAGTTAAATTCCTCTATCCTCAGCTTTCTAACAGTGCTGGTCCTTGGGACTGCCAGTACCTCCAAGAAAGCTACTGATTTTCCTACCCCTTGCATATTTCACCCAGCTCCTTGAACCTTTCCTGCAACACCTTCACCTCACGCTCTGCCAGATCATTGGTGTCCAATGTAAGGTTTCACCTTTTCCTGCCCCCACGCTTTGGTATAACAGCATCCACCCTTCCTATTATCATGCTCTGGATATATACCCACCGTCCTGTTGCTTTTCCTCATGCGTGTGTTTCTGCATCTTATTCCCTTCAGTATTGAGTCTCCCACAATTACAACCCTCCACTCCTTCCTGCCTCCTGTCATAAAACCAATCCTTTTGCCCCATCCCTCATAAGTCCTCTCCTTTAATCAACCCACACTGCTTCACTTTTCCTTATCCTCATCTTCCCTTCCCTGCTTGTCTGCTGCTTTTGCCTCTCCCTTGGCCTGGTCTGCCTCACTGCTGGTATTCCCTCTTACTGATGCATTTGCCTTGCCCATGCTGCCCACTTCTGTATCATCCTGACCCTCAATTTTCTTGTCCTCCCCATTGAAGTGCCTACACTCCTGTCACTGGTTCCCATTGTTACATGAGGTCCCTGCACCCTAATTGATACCCTCAGATGTACACCATAGACAGCTAATGCTTAGGTATAGATTATACTAATACTTAGGCTAAGGGCATCTACTGTACAAGAGTAGATGTCAGGATATGAATGCATATTGTTGTAATCCACTTTGCTTGCTAATGCACACATATTATACATGTATTTTCTGCCTGATTCTTACTTGTCAGATGCCAAGACACCTGTCCTTGAAGTAATTATAATATGTAAGACAACATTGCCATCTTTTGGTAATGTGCACTACTACATGTAGTTATGTAAGACTCTGTATAAGAACTTCTTTGTTCTAAAACTGATGACTTTACAGAACTATATAATGTTATCTTGGATCGTGGAGCCACCTCTAATTTAGCCAATAGGGCTCATCTCTGTAACTAGAAATGTTTCTATCTTTTAGTAACCATACTAATTATCATAGGTATATAATGTAATGCACAGGCTTTACACTGGAGACCCAAGAGATCCCAAGAGACTCAAGAGAAACCTCAGTGTAGGGAACGCTTAGCACTGGCTCTGTTCGTATTGGTAAGAACTGCTTAGGCAACTGTGATTTATCCTTTTGTAGTAATACACTTGTTTATTACTCTAATGTAACTTGTTTGTGATTACTTGCATTCCCAATATCATCAAGAATCTGAAGGTGAGGTTTAGACCTCTCAACAAATTGGCCACCGTGTGCAGGTTATATTTGGTGTTTGTAAGTTTTCACTTGTTGCTTAAATTTTCCTTCCTCACGGGACTGTAGGTGTACATTCCCATATCACCTCTCCCATTTTTACAACCAGTTTGTAGTCACTTGCAAAGTCTGGCTGACTTTTTGGGTGTAGTCGATGCCGTCTCAACCCACTCCATAGCAGCTTTGAATTGCAAGCCTGCAACTTATACAGTAGCCCGCTGTGTTTAAAGTACTCGTGTTGTGGATCTATATGCAGCACGCTGTCTTTTCACAGTTTAAATTTTCATTCCTCCCACATAATGGCCACAGTATCAGATATCTGCGCAGAACTGAGACTCAATGTCTCTAACTTTCTTGCCTTCCATGGAGGATGGGCTGACTTCGCATCGGGATGCAAGTCAATCCAGAAACCCTGTACTGGGGATTTCAACCCAGTATGCAGAGATGTGACAGTCAACCAATAAGCGTCACGCTAAAGGGTTGATGGTCGCCGCTCTATGCTGCTTTGGAAGCCTCCAGGCGAGGTTTCGATCCTTGATCTACAGTTCGCATCTCTTAAGCAAGAGATGGGTTTACAGGAAACAGAATGTGATAGACTGCAGCAAAACTTGGAGTCTGAGCTCCAAACTCTGTGAAATGAAAAGGATTCACTATTGCATCATTCAGCACAGGCTGGTGAACAAGAACTGTGTACTTGAAGCAGGAGTGTGAAAGTTTGAGACAGGATAAGAGTCAGGTTGTGCAAATGAATGATTTGTTGAGTGCTGCTAATGCTCAATTGAGTGATGAAATGGGTGAGCTTCAGGACGAGATCAACCAGGTACGTAATGATTTAGAAACAGCCTATAGGGACAATCGCGAATTGAGCGCCGCATCTAGTTTTGCAAAAAGCAGAAACAGGATCAAGTTGATACAGATGTTGCAAGTGTGAATCATGGTGAATGTAGAACTAAGATGGTGACACTGAGCCATCAGCGAGAGGTTCTGGCTGGCCATGTTAAGGCAATGGGAGGTGTAGCCCTGCCTTTCACTCGCCATCAGAAGGGAGTTATCTGATGATGACATCTCACAATACAACGCCCAGTCATGCCCCTACTATGGCCCAGATTCCCACCCAGCCATCCACAGCATGGCGGCTCCCTCTCCAACTCCCAGGTCGTATACGTCGACGACGTCGTGACGCTCATCATGGAAATGCCATCATGGCGGCGCCCATGATGGGGAGCAGGTCAAGCCTGGTCCCGAGGCGCCTCCAGTAGCCGTTATTAATGTGGAAGACAGGCAAGAGACAGAAACAATGATCGATAGAGCATTAGGCAACGTCCCCTTCCTGAGAGAAGCATGAAAGCTATTAAAAGCCAGATCAGCCAGCTTTTTCAGGAAGCCGCACTCAGAAGTTGCATCGTTCGCACTGCAGCTGAAGCTGCAGCTCGAGTAGCCTTGATGGTGCTTGAGACACTTTTACCTGTGCCTGATCAACCACCTACTAATCCCCTGCAAATGGCCTACTCTGTTCAGCAAATTGCTGACAGCATCAGTCGGATGAGCCCGTCCAACAACCTCAGCTGCCACTTGGAAAAAGTACGTTCCAAATGCGAGATGCTCAGCCTCGCTGCAGAATATCAGGTCCAAATTCTACACCAGACCATCGATCCTGGTTTATGGGCAAACTCCCCAAGCTGTTCACCAGGATGGGAACGCTACCTTGACGAGGTTGCAGCTGAGCTCATTTCTGCTCACAGTCCAGGTGTAGTATGAGTGATGCTGGCATACCCGTGAAGCAGAATGAAAGAAAGCCAGTGACTTACCACCAGAGACTCTGGATGGCCTACTGAGCAGGAAACACCTGGCACAAGAAGCTGCAGATGTAGATCTTATTGAATATAAGACCCTGTTCCTTAGGAACATGATTCCAGCAGTAAGGAAAAGGTAGAGCCAACCACTTACCCAAATATGGATAGGTTTGCCGATATCCTTCAGAAAACTGAGAGGGTGTATCAACTGTACATCCGTGATTTGGGTTCCGGTTCCAAGAAAGTAGCTGCCGTGGAACCCGCCCCGGGACCACGACACATTATACAGTGGAAGGGCAGGCCCAATGCCAGCAGGCCCAACATCCGTCAGCTCCTCCAGCTGGTAACCAACACCCTAACAGGCCCAACAACAACAACAGCAATGGGGTGGGAACCGGAATTGGAGGAATAAGGGCAGAGGTAAACCATTACAAAGAATGGGTCCCTCATATAGGAGATTGCTGAAGAAAATCAAAATTTCAAGAGCTCCTGGGACAAGTGCCTCCGTAGTGGATGCTGTTCCGCACAGACCTCTGCGGCGTACAACCAGCAGCCCAGGCCACAACTGGTCATGGAAATACTGGAAGTACAAGCCTCAGGCCCACACAGGCCTGAACCCAGAAGCTCCTCCTATAGCATCAGTACAACATGATGAAGTCATTCACCCAAGTCAGGCCCAACCTCTCACATGCTTCCAATATGGATTGACAATTACAGGCCCCAGTCCGTATTGTAAACAAGCTGGTCTTGGATACAAATGGAAGGCCCTGCACCAAGGCTGAGGTCAGGGGCCGCCAACTAGTAGTCTTACTAGATACAGGTGCAGCTGTATCTGTACTACATGATTTAACACCGACATGTCTCCTTGGTCTACCGGATGGAAGACCAACATGTCAGGAGTCGATGGTACTAGGCTGCCTGCATACCTGCTCTATACCCTTACCAGTAGAACTAGGCCACTTAAAAACCTCACATACCTTCCAACTAATGGTACTGCATGATCATCCTAGTATCATAGGGATCGACTTCCTCGCACCACACAGCTGTGGGGTGGACCTAGCTAACATGCTGCTGATACAGATTCAGTGTCAATACCATACCATTCTGATTCCCGACTCACACATTGTGCAACGATATCTGCCAATGACAAAGAGTATGACGCCATAGATTTGTTCAAGAATCATGAACTTTTCCAAAACTCCTTCCTATTCTGCAACAACATTTGGAACGCTTGCAGTCAATAAGCATGACTGCTGTAGAATGCCACCATCATTGAGGTGCCAGGTCCGCACACATGAGAGGCAAAGGCAATACCCTTTCCAACTGAGGCCTTGCTTTCCCTTAGAGAAATGATCAAGTCACTTCTCAAGCAAGGAGTAATCAGAACTTGTGTTTCTACTGCCAACTCCCAGTATGGCCTGTGAAGAAACCCACAGGTGCCTGGAGACTTACTATTGACTACAGGAAACTGAATCAGGTCACTCCCAGTTGCTCTCCAACTTCCAATTGTGGCATCAGCACCAGATGTGCTCCAACTTCTGAGCCCTGACCAGAAATGGTTCAGTGCCCTGGACATTTCAATGGTTTCTGGTCATTGCCATTGGCCCTAAGAGTCAATATAAGTTTGCCTTCACCTTTGAAGGAAGACAGTACACGTGGACTTGCTTGCCACAAGGATTCCATAATAGTCCATCCTCTTCCATCTCCACATGATGGACGCCCTACAGAGTTTCTCACCCCAATGTCTCTTACAATATGTGGACGACCTGTTGTTGGCCACAGCCATGCAGGAACAACACCTGGATCTCTTGATGAACTACTGAGTCTCATTCAGAGAGCAGGCCTGAAATGTTACCCGCAAAAGCACAATTTTGTCAGAAAGAAGTACTCTTTCTGGGTCTGAAAATAACTGACCATGGTCAAGCCCTACCTGGAAAAAGGTACAGGATTAAGACTTGCCATTGCCTACCAGAGTGGCAACTCTTCAAGGTTCCTAGGTATGGTAAACTATTCGACAGATTTAATTTGTGATTTTGCTCAGAAAGCTGCTCCTCTGTATGAATTACTCAAAAGGATGTACCATGGACTTGGGGCCTATTCACACCCAGGCTGTGATGTCACTGAAGCAGGCTCTGGCCTCCACCCCAGCACTGGTTAACCCCAATCCAGCATTACCATTCCATCTGAATGTGCCACCTCTGACATTGCCATGTCAGCAGTGTTGGCCCAGAAGGTGCATGGCACCTAGAGACCCATTGCATATGCATCACAGCTCTTGACCCCAGTGGAACAGAAGTACTGCCTTTGTGAAAGGAACCCTTCACCTACTGGGCTGTCAAGCACTTCTTGTATATCATTGGGTACTCACCACTGATCATTAACACTAACCTTACACCAACTACCTTTTTGCTCTCAGATAGAGTGAAGGATGGGTCAGTCTCTAATACTAGGCTGACACACTGGTCGCTTCTTCTCCAGGATAGAGATATCCAGGTCCACCCGACCAAAGTTCCATCGATGCTAGCTCATGGCCTCCTTTTTCAGGGAGAACCCCATGACTGTACACTACAGTCACCTGATCTTCCAGATCCAGGTCCTTTCCTCCCTGCCATGCCACAAGTACTTGAGAGTACCTCTTGTGCCGTATTTTACTGATGGTTCAGCATCCTACTATCAGGAGAACAGATTGCAGGATGGGTATTTTGGTGATCTACCCTATGGGAACACTGTCAAAATATCTAAATGCTGTAGTGTAGCTTCATCACAATATGCAGAGATGGCAGCGGTGGCCTGTGCCCTTGAGTTCATCCAACATGGAACTCAGGATACCATCATCTTTACAGACTCTAACTGGGTTTGTTGTTCCTTACAGAATTTCTTCCTTTCTGGCAGAAGAACTCCTTCTCTCTTCTGATTGCAGCCCAGTGAAGTACAAAGAATTGGTAATATACATACATGCATTAGCACAGAAATTCACACACAAACTTTTATGTACACAAGGTTAAAGCCCACTCTTCATGACCCCTATCATGCTTTCAATGACACCGCAGACACCCTTGCTAAGAAAGGGGCCGAGGAGGGGATCTGGGTGATGGACCATCCAGAAGCTAATGCAGCTGTACATGTTGCAGCCCTCAAGAAGAAATCTGAATCCTTTTCCCCTTGGACCTCTCAGCAGCCCAACATCTAGACACTGAACTCAAAGAGGTGTTCAGATTCCTTGACAAGGGTACTGAAGAAAACTTCCCCACACAACTCCTACCAAAGGCATGAAGGTAAGTCACGCTTGTCACCTGATGACAAGCTCATTTGGTTTCAACCAGATGATACTACCACAGTTGTGGGTAGTCCCCAGACAACTAAGATCTGAATTTTGCACCAAGTACAATACTCCTACTGGTGGGCACCAGGGAGCAGAAAATACCCTCCATGACTCAAGACCACCCCTGGGGCCTGGTATCACCAAGGATGTTAAACAATACATAGACAATTGCCTTGTTTGTGCACAAAACAATCCCATACCTACCAAATGAAATGCTAAACTTTTACCAAAAAGACATTCTGGCCCTTGGCATGCCATCCAAATTGATTTCATTGGCCCTCTGACCAACACCAGCAGAAACAATAAGTATGCTCTTGTGGTAACTGACCTTTTTCTAAGTGGGTAGAGGCTTTCCACACTAAGACATGCACAGCAAAGACTACTGCCAAAATCCTTGTGGAACAGATTTCTCCAGGTGGGGTCTGCCTCTTAAGGTAGACTCTGACAAAGGAACCAGTTTTACAGGTGAGTTGATGAAAGAACTTTGAACTTCTTGGAATTCAACTGAAGTTCCACATACCTTATCATCCTCAATCCTCAGGCCAAGTAGAAAGAGCCAACAGACGGATTAAGTAATGCTTTCCAAATTCATTGAGGACAATCCCAAAACCTGGGATTCCCTATTGCCTTTACTCCTTATGGCAATCAGGGCACACCCTCAGCCACTACCCAGCTCACACCCTTTGAGATGATGACTGGCAGACAGATGAGATTACCTGAACACTTGTTGTTTGACCTGCACACCCCACTGCAGACCGCGTGTCTGAGACCAGTATGTGGAAAACTCAGAAAAGACCTCACACACACTTGTATGCTGCAAACTGCATGGGCAAGGCCCAGCAACAATACAAAATATAATTTGACAAAACGCACAAGAAGTGGATTGCCAAGTTGGAGATCAGGTAATGGTACTTGATTTGCACATCACACCCACTCTTTCTCCAATAAATGGGAAGGCCCATACCCCATTGTCAACAAGCTCAGTCTGGCAGTCTATCAATAGACTCCTACACAACAATAAACTGACTGACAAATGGTTGCATGCAAACCAGTTGAAACTGTACAAAGGAGCTTAAATTACTTTTCCTAACCCCATTGGGCTGGAATTGTACTAATACACTAATTTTGATCTTGCTTTTCAGATACACTGACAAGATGGCTTTCTTGTTCCTATATTTCCTCCTCAGGAGTGATCCCCTGCATCCAAGGCACGGTACCGGACCTCCTACAACAACTGGATCCTCCAGCACCTCCTTCAGAAGGAGTTTCCATCAAAATACCAGATACCATGATCACTGTCCAGGAAGGTTCCGATGCTTACCTCACTGCCTTGGTCATTGCTCCTGACAAATCCACCCTTCAAATTGAATGGCAAACCACATCACAAGGACAAATTCTCCTGTGGCCAAACTCTCCAAAGGAACTTTTCAGGGTTGGCCCAATGCTAAATTATCCCCAAATGGTTCACTGTCCTTGTTACAAACTGCATTAAGACATTCTGATTTGTACAATATCACTATCTTACTAGATCCTTCTTACTGTAATTCTTTGTCCAAAGATTCCACTGCAGATTTTGTGCTATACACCACATGGCTTCCTGCAGCCATGTACCTTTCTGTGTTACCGCCCACTGATAAACAGCTTTTGGAATGTCCAAACATAACCCTGGTCCCAGTAGTGGTCTCACAGCCATTGCCCTCCCAGGTTCTTTGATTAATAACTTACAGTTTATGCATATACCTGTTTTGTTTAATCTTACTTACTGAATATGAAAGAGTTTGGTATGTGTCACAATACTAATACATCAGCATTTTATAGTACATTATTGCTTGATAGTTTCAGGCATTTCAGATTCGTATCAGGATCCCTTTGCTGGGGTCTATTCTACTGAGCATAGAGGCAATTTTAGGAGGAAGACCCTCCTGGTAGATTGAATCATAAACGTAACAAACATGAAGTTGACAGTTCTGATGTTACAGGTGCTACAGGTACTGTCACAGGTCTTTTGGTGCTGCTATGTCTATTTGGAATAAAGCAGACATTGCTGCTATCAAAAGTCATTCGCCAAGTTCTCCACTGGCTTGGTTAATAATATTTTACCTTCATTATTGCATGGTGTGGATGGCCTTAGTCAGGAAGAAAGATACATTGTATACAACATGCATGACATCGCTAAGGCTTTCACTGATTCTAAAGATAAGATCATCGCACTCATACAACAGAACAATAGAGAAGCAGATAAACAATACATTGCCAGGGAAATACTCTGCTCTGCTTATGGCTCATACATTATCACTACCATCAACAACCTCTTCCGTGATTTAGAATCTGGAAGAATTCCTGACATCATACATGATAGACGATTTTCAAATGGTATTGATCCAAAATGTAAAACCTCTAGCTGTGTTTCCATGTGTATGCAACAGACTTTGTCTATTCCTCTTTCCACAGCTAGGAATTTGGGTTTGTGACCAGACACCCTAATACTGGTCCTTGTTTCACTACTAAGAAATGTTCCATAACAGATACCATGTTTGTCTCTTTCACTGTCTCCTTACCACGTTTTGATCCCACTACAGCTTTGTTCTACAAGCTTGCACTGGCACATTCGATCAGGCATTTGGATGAAGACATCTACAGAGAACGCCTGGATCTACCACCTCTACTTGTCTACCACTCTTTCTTGGATGCCTGGATGGCTCCACACACGGACTAGCTATGAAAAAGCAATACATCTACCTGTGCCAATGTGATGTGTTTGATGTTATATGCCCTGTTTGTGGCTACTCTCCAGACAGCATTGACTGGACTTTCACTATGGATGATGACATCACTGAGAATGGCACCAACTCTTTCGACTCAACTTTGGCTCTGGATCAGCTGTACCAATTCTATCATGAGGAAGCTCATCGCCTGTCAACACAGATTTTAAGACGACTCACACATGCCCTGTCCAGTTGCAAAAGTGGAGACTGCCTACTGTGCGCTCACAGTACAACTCTGATGGTGAATACTGCATTGTTACTAATCACAAGACTTATACATATGGTTCTGTTACTTGTGCATTGATTACCCCAACTTCTGTTTTGTTCCCACCAGAAGGTTGTTATCGGACATACTGTTATTACCCCCATGCCCTATTGGATGCAGACATTATTGATGGTAACCCAGATTATCTACTCACACTCTCATAGTACTTGCCATACTTTAACGTGCACACATAGACCCACTTACACTTACACTGAAATCACTTTTAGACAGGAAGGACACACACCTCATCCACATCAGCAATAATATTACCAAAGCCAATGAAGCTGTTCTTGACCTGATTAAAGATGGAGATATGAATAATGCATTAACTAACACCTGGTTAGATATTACTTTAAATGTTTTGTTATTATACAAGCATTTTTGATATTTACTTTGATATTATGCTTTGCTGCTCACGATGTACACTACGCCAACACCGTGAGCAGCTCTGAGTTCTTTACAAGGCTCGCACGTCGGGATTGTAAACGACCACTGCTCCTATCCTTTCCCTAGACATTTGCTTGTGTTGCCTTTGGAGACAACAAGGGGGGCATTGTTACGAGGTCCCTGCACCCAATTGATACCCTCAGAGGTACACCGTAGACAGCTAATGCTTAGGTATAGATTATACTAATACTTAGGCTAAGGGCATCTACCGTACAAGAGTAGATGCCAGGATATGAATGCATATTGTGTAATCCACTTTGCTTGCTAATGCACACATATTATACCATGTATTTTCTGCCTGTTTCTTACTTGTCAGATGCCAAGACACCTGTCCTTGAAGTAATTATAATATGTAAGACAACATTGCCATCTTTTGGTAATGTGCACTACTACATGTAGTTATGTAAGACTCTGTATAAGAACTCTTTGTTTTAAAACTGATGACTTTACAGAACTATATAAGTTATCTTGGACCATGGAGCCACCTCTAATTTAGCCAATAGGGCTCATCTCTGTAACTAGAAATGTTTCTATCTTTTAGTAACCATAGTAATTATCATAGGTATATAATGTAATGCACAGGCTTTTACACCTCGGTGACCCGAGAGATCCCAAGAGACTAAAGAGAAACCTTGAGGTGTAGGGAACGCTAGCACTGGCTCCCGGTTCGTATTAGTAAGAACTGCTTAGGGCAACTGTGATTTATCCTTTGTAGTAATAAACTTGTTTATTACTCTAATGCAACTTGTTTGTGATTACTTGCATTCCCAATATCGTCAAGAATCTGAAGGTGAGGTTTAGACCTCTCAACACCATCCTGACCTTAGTCCTCCTCATCTCTCTTGCCCATTGCTATACTTGTTCTCTGTCCCTCCTGCACCCTCATCTCCTCCCTCCCTTGATTGTCCATACTCTACAATACTGTGAATCTGTTTGATACTTGTTTTCCTTTGTCTAAAATGCCCACTCTTTTCCTCCCTGCTCCCATCCTTTCTCTTTGCCTTAGCTCCCCCTGCATCTACCCCTCACCACCTGCCATTTCTCCCTTCATTCCCACCCAGTCCCCTTGGCACTGGTGATATAGGACCATGTACCTCCCTGCTGGATTCTGCCTTAGTTCCACCTTCTGCACTGCCCAGCAGTGACATCCCTTTCCCAAACCCCACTGCTCATTTCCACTGCCCACTACCCAGTTCCCATCTTAGCTTTGCTATTTCCTCCTACGCTGTCCAAGCTGCCTTCAGACTAGACATCCCCTTATTCCACATTATACCCAGGAAGATACATACAAACATACAAAATTGCCAACAGAAAAGGCCCATGGGTCTATCAAGTCTGCAGAGTATGCAACTTGCAGTATAATACTACTACAGCTGCCCCCACCAAATCCCTCCTTCATCCCCCTCCTGGTCCTATCCCATTCTTGTTCTTATCTGTACTGCCCCTGCCCCTGACTCTATCCCATCCTGCTTGAAGCTTTCCACTGTCCTCAGGTCAATCAGCTCTTCTTGCAGTGCATTCCATCCATCCACCACTCAATTTGTGAAGTTATGCCTCCTCATCTCATCTCCTGAACCCCCAACTTCTGGCTATGTCCCTCATAACCCTTCCCTCCATTTAAGTGGAACAGTCCTCCCTCCTAACAATTTTTATGCCCTTTAAGTATTTAAAGGTCTCTACCATATTCTTCTCTCCTTCCTATCCTCCAGTGAGTACATGTTGCGCTCCTCAATCTTTTCTCATACGGCATATCCTCTAGGCCCATGATTATCTTCTTCGCCCTATGCTGCACCCCCAGTAATTTCATATTCTTATTGAGATAAGGGCACCAGTACTACACACAGTATTCCAAGTGCAGCCTCACCAGTGATCTATACAAGGGCAAGATGACCTCCTCTTTCCAGGAGGTGATATCTCTGGCAATGAACCACAACACCCAATTTGCCCTTGCTGCCACCCTCCTACACTGCACAGATACCTTCATGTTCCCTGTGACTTGTACCCCCAAGATCCCTCTCCTCCTCCTGTGAGACTACTACCTGCACTGTCCCCAGCTAGTAGCTGGTTCTGGGGTATGTAGCTCCAAGATGCATGACCTTGCAGTTCTTAGAATTAAGCCCCAGCTGCACTCCATTGACCATAGCTCGAGTCTAGCTAGATCCCACCTGAGTGCCTGCCTCCCCTACATTGCTGTCCACATTTGCACAAATTTTGTGGCTGCTCCACACCATTACACCAGACCATCCTTCCAATCCCTCCCTGTGTCCTCCAACAACTGTCCCTGCCCTACCAGCCCTTCTCCATGTTTTCCTTCAGCCCCTCCCAACTTCATGGTTGCCATATCCTCCCTTGTATCTATACTATCCTGGGTACCCTAGATTCCCCCTGATATTCAGTGCTCCTTACTGTACTGCCGCAGCATGACCTGCAGCCTGTGGTTCTCCTACAGATGCCACCTGGTCAGATGCCACGCTACTACTTCATGACACTATGCTTCAGGGTTGCTCATGCGAGGAGTCGCTTGCCCCCGGAAATATATCCTGAATGTACCCCTTCTGCTGGTTGGTGCAGTCACGTGATCACCCTGCTTCACTTTGCAGGCTCTCCCTCAGCCTCCCACTGTAGTCCTCCCTCCACCCCATCCCACACAATCCTTCCCCAACACTCTGCAGCAGTACAAGTTTAAAACATAATCCAGCATTAGTTTATATTCAACAGAAAAAACACCTGTTTGGCCCCTAAAAGTCCAAATGAGCACTTCCTCTCTTGATGTCTGCACTTTCTGGCATTTGGTCCTGTCTGACCTGGAACTACAAATATGAAACCCTTGATTCCTTGACTGCAGCTTCCCTACTGGCTGTTGCGGTAACGTGATCCATCCCGCTTCCCTGATAGGCCCTCTCTCAGCTTCCCACCCTCATAGTCCTCCCCCACCCCGTCCCACGCAATCTTTCCCCAACACTCTGAAGCAGTGCAAGTTTAAAACATAATCCTGCATTTGTTTATGTATAATGTTACCTGTCAGTAAAATAACAAGTGTATGTCAATCAATCAATCAAAATCTTTATTTATCCAGGCAAACAGCATTGAGCAAGCTCATTTACAAGATGGACCTGGTTAGCTCGGGTCAAATGGTACAATGCATACAGAAATATTTACAGCAGAGCCAAATAACACAAGTTAAAAACAATTAATCTAATTAACGGAAGTAAGTACTCAATGTTACATCAGTCATATCAGTTCAGAGTGCTTCTGTAATATTTAAGGAGGACATAAGATGAGGCTTAGTAGGAACTTCAGTAGGGAGAAGTGATCAGCTCGTTGTAGGAGCAGACACAAGCACAGAATTTAAAAAGTAGTGTAATCACACAGCATCACTAAATGTAACACTCAAAACAGAAGGATATGGGTCTTCACAGTCAAGGAGAACAGTAATTACAGCTCTTTTTTGACAAATTTCGCATGGAAATCAGATTTATGCTTGGTTTAGAACGGACACAGAAGCAGACTGCAGGAACCAATTGGAAGCCAATGCTGAAGAGCTCATGTTCCGATTGAATGACTGCTAATGCTGTGTTTTGCTAATGGGGGTCCGGCTTAGGTTCTCAGGTGGTGGTAGAGACAGTGCTGACCGCCCAGCGCCCGGGTTTCCCTGCCATGGGCAGGGAGCCCGTGGAGAGCATATCCTTGGCAGGGGATGGAAGAAGGGTTGGTATATACTGGGCCATGGACAGTGGAACATTTGAACCAGCGGGAGGACCAAAATAGCAGGACAAGAGAATTGGATATTCCTTGATGCCTAAAGACTGGCCCAACCACAGAAATTCAGAAAGCAGTATAATCAAACAGAGTCCCAACTCTGACACTTAAACAGGAAAAAATAGAGGTAATAACTGTTAGACAGTAAGTACAGCTCTTTTTGTGCATGTTTTAGACAGAAAATCAGACTTTAGCTTACTATTGAGGGAGACACAGGAGCAGACTGCAGGAGTCAATTAGAAACCAGAGCAGAAAAGTGCTCGTGTTCGATTGGGTATTGGCAATGCCACACCGCTAGTAAGGAGTCCGGTCTATGTGTCTCAGGCAGTGGCTGTGGTAGCGACAACTGCTCGGTATCCACATTTGTCCCACCTGAGGGGCAGGAGCCCTGAAGGGCTAGTCTATAGCATGGAAAGCAGTTAGAGACAGAGGAAAGAGATAGTAAAAGTGGAATACAATGGAAAGGGAATATGAAGATGAAATAGGGCAGTTAAATGGTACAAGGTAGGGGAATAAGAGCTACAGATTTAGCAATATATAAAATATAGCAGGGTGAGTAAGGTGTAGCGCCGCTAAAGCCATTTATTTCTTTATTTCTTTCTTTATTTATTTATTGGAATCTGGATAACACCTTTGAGCTAAAAGCTCATTTACAAGGTTCCATGTCATAAGGTAATAGACAAGGTACGTAAACATTGCAGAACAGATGGGGTATATACAGCAGGCAAGTACATTATGGTACATACAGATACAGATTCAAGCAAGTACTGTTAAAATGCAGAAGGTAGGAGAGGTCAACTTAATGCAACAGTACTAGAGCATACCTAAGGTGGACAAGCAATTTATAGTGATAGCTGAGCTTTAGAGCATGCAGGTAGAGTTATGGAGGGTCAAGTGGTGGTGACCAAAGGCAGGGAGGACATAATAGATGAGAGCAGGGGAGAGTGGGGGCAGAGACAAAGGGGTGACAGAATAAGTAGGTTGAGTATTCAGGGGTGGGATTGGATAGGAATCTGCCCTAAGCCATGAAGCCATGAAGAGATAATAACCCTACAGGGATTTCTAGATGGAAAAACATTTAAGGCATAAGATGCTCACAGAGTTAAGGTCACCAAAGGTTACAAGCGATCATAAATTCAGCTATTCTCAGAGGCAGCAGCCTGATGCTTCGGACAAAAATAGGGGCTGGGGTAGCAATTGCATGGCTCACACACATACCGAGCATATAGAGATTTAAAGGAATTCATACTGTGGAGGCGGCTTAATTTCAATAATTTGTGTACTTTGTTCCACAATGTTGGCAACAGGAAACTAATGGCCACTCTGCCATAAAGGAGGAAGCCTTGGGGATACATAATGTGATGTAGGATGTGCTTCTTAGGGCATATGTTCCTGGCTCACTTAATGGGAGACAGTCTATTACATATTGTGGAAGCCATTTCAAGAAGACTCTTTAAGTCAAAAGACTGTGTTTCTATTATGCCTAAACATAAGAAAGGACCACCCTATGGTTTTGTACAAGTAACAATGATGGGTAGAGATGGGGAGATCAGTAATAAACCAGATGACCCTTTGGTAAAGTGTATCCAACTTTGCTAGCGAGGCTTTGGGACATTGACTATAAAGGAAATCTGCATAATTGATTAGCGAATGAAAAGTAGTGTGGACAAGGTCCACTTTTCCATCTCTAGTAAGAAACTGTTTAATTCTAAAGAATAGCTCCAGCCCCTGACTTAATTTCTTTACAAGGTCCTCGACATGCTGAGTGAATGATAGATTATGGTCTAACCACACACCTAGGTATTTACACTTAGAGACAAACTCAGTTTCTCTCCAAAATTGTGATGATCTGAGGTGGTGCTCCAGAGCTGGCTGGATTCATCACATGGCTATAGGGCAGGAACAACATTGCTTTTATTTTTAGCATTTAGAAGAAGTTTTTTATGGAGGAGCTGGTTCTGGAGTTGGTTAAATTCCTTCTGGAGATCAGCACAAGTGGCTTCAGGTGTCGGATGACTATATATGTATGTATGACTATCATACCTCTCAACTGTACCACATTAGAGGAACGTTCTCATTTTACTCAAAAGGTTCCTGTTCCACATTGTGAGGACTTGTTCCACATTCAGTATTCAGATTATAAAGCAAAATTCTATAGTAAATGATGCAAAAATATATCATTCAATTAATAACAGACTTTCTGAACATAAATGCAAACATGTTAATGTTCTAAGCCTCCTAGGTAAAGATTTGATTAAGTGTTCCACATTTTGCTCATTTGTTCCACATTTTGTGAGGCAATGTTCCACATTTGGTGGAGAAAAGGTTGAGAGGTATGATGACTATTAACTGTAAATGGATTTAATAGCAACATAAAGCAATTAACTGATGCAATTCCTGACTAAGATTTTGTTGCTTAAGCTATGTTCCATACAGCATTGCAGTTCTAAAAGAAATCCAAATGTTTGTTTATTGTGAACTAATGTTAAACATTTGTTTGCACATATTGTAGTTAATATGTGAATGGCTTTGTTTACTCTGTATGCATCTTGTTCTGTTTCATAAGGGTTCATCTATTTTCATGTTTGTACAACTAGTATGTGTCATAGTGTAGTAGTATCACAGTAATGTTTCAGCAGAAAAGGACCATCCTGGTTCATCTAGTCTGCCCATTTCCACCCTCCCTACTTGTCTCCACTTCCCAGGAATATTTTCTCTATCCATTAGCCAACCCCTTATTTCGGTCCCACCCTCTTGAATCCCTGCACTGTTTCTGCTCATACAACCTCATTAGTTAATCTGATCCAGGGTTCCACCCACCTCTCAGTGAAATCACATCTCCTTACATTGCTCTTAAATCTTCCTTTCCAATCTTAAATTATGGCCACTTGTTTTAACTTCTACTTTCCTTTTGAATAAGCTACCTTCATTCACTTTATTTATTCCTTCATATACTTAAAAGTCTCTATCCTGTCACGTCTATCTCTTATAATTTCCAGAGGGTATAGATTTAATTGTCTCCATCTAGTCTCATACGGCTTCTCTTGCAGATCTTGCACCATCGTTTTGCCCTTCTCTGAACCCTCTTCAACTCATCTATACACTTTCTTAAATGAGGCCTCCAGAACTTTACCTGGTATTTCAGGTGCAGTCTGACCATAGTCTTATATAAAGTCAACACCTCCCTCTTCCTACCTATTATACCCCTTCCAATGCACACCATCATTCTATTAGCTTTACCTACTGCCTTTCTATGTTAGTCTCCTACCTTAAAGTTTTGTGATTATAATCCCCAGGTCCTTTTCTTGTTTTGTTTGCCTTATCAGTTGTCCCCAAGTGGGTACTCAGCCAGTGGAATTTACATCCTGCAAGCATCATTGCATAATTCTTAGCATTGATGTTCAGCTGCCAAATGCCTGACCTCTAATCTAGGGTGCTCAGATCTCTCCTCATGGCTTCAACCCTCCTGTTGTTTTAACCTATTATATAACTTTGTATCACCTGCAAAAGACACACTTTCCCTTCAAGTCCCACTGATATATCACTGATATATGTCATAAATGCTTTCTTTGCTGCATGGCTGAATAAAGAGGAGGTAACTAATGAACTTCCACTTATCCCTATGTTTGAACTGAAGAAAAGTGCATTGGTGTCCACTGTATCCCATACAGGTACTTGCACAGTATGTCTCTGTCATGTCACCGTTCCCTTCTCTTCTCAGTGCTTTACATGTTTAACTCCTATAGCGTGTCTTTGTACATCATTCCTGAGGCTATGGATCACCTTAGTCATCTCCACTGTCTCTGCACCTTGTGCAGTCTCTCCTCATGTGTGGCTCCAGCACACCTTGTGTAGTATTCCAGCTGCAGATGCACCAGTGACCTGTGCTGTGGGAGGGCCCCTCCTGACTTCTACTGCTTATCTCCTCCCTATGCATCCCAGCATTCTCTTTCCTCTCATGTGTGGCTCCAGTGCCTGTGTAGTATTGCACGTGCAGATGCACCAGTGATCTATACAGGGAGGATCTCTCCTGGTTTCTACTGCTTATATAGGTAAGATCATAGGTTCATAGTTCAAGTCAAGCAACCACGAGAGCTATATAAGACTTACCACTTTATCAGCGATGATCTTCTTGTTTGTCTCCATATATTTATATAGAAAGATTTTAAATGATTATCCCTCCCTGTGCATCCCAGCATTCTCTTTACTTTTCCTCATGTGCGGGCTCCAGAACCTTGTGCAGTATCCCAGCTGCTAATGCACCAGTGACCTGTACAGTGGGAGGATCCCTCCTGACTTCTACTGCTTACCCTCCCTGTGCATCCCAGCACTCTTTGCTTTGATTACCAGGCTGTTGCAGTGTGCAGACATTTTTAGGGTCTACAATATATCATGATCCCTAAATCATTTTCTTCTGTAGTGCGATCCAGGACCACCCCTACCCCATTTCATATTGCACTCTTGGGTTCTTTTCCCAATGTACATTACTGCACTGATGAAAGTGATCCTTATATGTGGGTAATCAGCCACAGTTTGATTGCTGGTGTCCATTTCAGTGAAAACACAGGAAGTTACTGCAGAATTAATATGTTTCAGAACATGATACACTTATATTTTATATAACACACTTCAGCACGTCTGATGTAACCCTGTGCACAGCTTTCACTATATTTCCAGTACTGTGGTGACTGTTACACATAATGCTGAGTCCCACAACTTTCCTTAAATAAGCACTGGCCAATGACAAATGTTTGCTTGTATTTGCTGTGTAGTTGTTAGCTACAGATACTGCAATAGTTTAAATTAAACATTTACTAACAAGAGTATACATGACCCTTGTTCAATCTGGTAGTTTATAATGACAACCCTTAGCAATAACTGTACAAGCACAGATTATTACTGAAACATCCCAGAATCACACACACATATAGAAATTGACTCAGGCCCGACCAGTCGGGCTAAGGGTTGAGGCACTGGATGCCAAACCTTTCACCACGGTGGGACCCGTGTTCAGGAATGAGCATGAGTCATCGGTGGTCAGCAGGGAGGAGAAGGATCAGAGCATCCAGAGGACTGTTCTCCTCCTCCGGGGTGGAAGGTCCAGAGTGTCAGCATTGATTGCCCTCTAGTGAAGGCTGGCGGACAAGCATGCCACACCAAGACATGGGGTGGAGCTAGAACAGATGCATGCACCCTTGCGTCATTGCACATCCTAGCTCAAAGGGGACTCTAGCTAGGAAAATCACTGCCCCCCCAGTATGAGCCTGGCACGGTGTCCGACCCTTCAGCCATGACAGTTCCACTTAGCCTTCCTCAGGGGCTTCCCGAGTAAGGGTCAGGTACCATGGCCAGGGTGAACCTGTTCATGGGTTAGGGGCTCAGCGACTACAAAAAGAGAAAAATTATCGAAAAAAAAAGAAATCTGACTCAGGCAGTTTTCTTAAATACAAATGTCTTTACCAAATAATTAATTATCATACATTTACATTTACAACTAAAAGATTTATCAATTTGGTCACAGAATAACACAAATAAAAGTGGAAAATATACATGAAAATATACTATAACTTATCTAAAGTTCTCCTTAAAGTTCATAGTGAATTGAAAGTTACATAGAAACACAGAGACATATAATTTGATGGCAGATAAGGACCACTTGACTCACCTAGTCTGCCCATTTCCTTACCTATTGGATAAGCTGCAGATTCTAGTTAACCAACAGCTACTTCTCTACCGCAACTAGAATTGCCTTATGTCTGTCCCATGCATTCTTGAATTCCCCACAACCTCCTCAGGAAGGCTGTTCCATGTGTCCACCACCTCTCTGTGAAAACAATATTTCCTTACATTGCCGCTGAGCCACCCTCCCATCTTCAAATTGTACCCCTTGTTCTTGCACACATCTTTTTCTGAATGATGCTACCTCTTTGAATTTGTTGATTCCTTGAGGTACTTGAAAGTTTCTGTCATGTGCCCCTCCCGCCTTTCCTCGAGGGTATACATACTAAGCTCCTTTAGTCTCTCTTCATAGGCTTCTGTTGCAGACCCTGCACCATTTTAGTTGCCCTCCTCTGACTGCCTCCATCCTGTCTATGTCCTTGGGGAAATGGGGTCTCCAGAACTGTACGCAGTACTCCAGATGGTGTCTCACCAACTGTCTATACAGAGGATAACTACTTCCTGTTTTCTACTGGTGATGCCTCTCTGTACATCCCAGTGTCCCCAAGCCTCCTTACTGCCTTCTCACATTGCTTGCTTACCTTTAGGTCATCTGATATGACTATACCTAGGTCCCTTTCCACTTTTGTCATTGTTAATAGCTCCCCAAATGGGTAATCAAAATTTAATTTTCAGTTACTTTGATCTAATTTTAACATTTCTTATCTAAATGTCTTCACAGTTTCAGGCTTTAGAGAAACTCACATCATGGGTATATGCATCAAATTTTAAGTCTCAAGCTTCAAAGGGACTCAGTTATAGGTAGCCAAACATTTTGCCAAAATTGAGATTTCTGTTATTTTTGTATAATGTTGATAGTATTCATTGATATGTTATACAATTGTACAAGTATTCAGATTATCACTACATGCATATATGTACATAGTGTCATATTTCTAACTTCAAATGGGACTGAGTTATAGCCTGCCAAACATGTTGCCACAATTTAAATTTCAGTTATTTCCATCTAATTTTAAAACAACATACTGTAGAAACATAGAAATTGTTGGCAGATAAGGACTGCTAGCCCATCCAGTCTGCCCATAGGCCCTATATATTGTATGTGGCCACTGACCCTATGTGATCAATGGCTTGTCATCACTCCCTCCCTCTCAGGCTTCCTTGGGCCTGTCCCAAGCATGCTTAAACCCCTCCACTGTGATTGCCCCCATCACCTCCTGTGGCAGACCATTCCATGTGTTGACTACCCTTTCTGTGTAGAAAAACTTCCTCACATTACATCTTAGTCTACCCCTCCAATTTCGTATTGTGCCCCTGTTCTAGTATTTTTTTCTACATTGGAAAATCTCCCACCTGCACCTTGTTTATGCCCTTAAGATACTTGAAAATTTTAATCATGTCCCTCCCTCTGTCTCCTCTCCTCCAGTGAGTACATATTGAGGTCCCTTAGTCTCTCCTCAAATGTTTTGTGGTGCAAGCCCTGCACCATCTTTGTTGCCCTTCTCTGGATAGTCTCCACCTCATCTATGTCCTCGGCAGGTGTGGTCTCCAGAACTGTACAGTACTCAGGTGAGGCCTTACCAATGTTTTATACAATGGCATCACCACTTCCGCCTCCTGCTTGTGATACCTCTGCCTATGCACCCCAGCATACCACTGGCCCTTCCTGCTGCCTTTGTACACTGCTTTCCATTTCCAAATTTAACCATATTTGAAACATATAAACTACTGTACCACGTGGTCTAGTGGTATGCTGGGGTGCATAGGCAGAGATATCACTAGCAGGAGGCAGGAAGTGGTGATGCCATTGTACATTGTGCAGTGCACTGCAGTAACAGTCGAAAACCAAAATACCACAAAGCAGTACAGACTCATGCAGGTGTGGTGCCTAGCAGGTTCACACTGCTGCAATTGTTCTGTGGCACAATAAAATGTGTCTGATTTGATGGCATGTGTCGCATACACACTCACAAATACACTACACTACAAGTAATGCATAGCAAATTGAAAACTTCAGGAATATAACCAAATCTTTTAAACAAACTGAAATTATGCACTGCAGCACCACAACAAGCAGCAAAAAGTCACAATTACTGAAAATATTATTGTGTACATTAACTTAGTTATATAAGAAAAATATAACCAAAACAGAAAGACTGCTTATTTCTCCCAGTTTTAACCTACCTCCACCACATATACGCCTCCCCCCAAGCACACATCAAGTGTCTGTCACTACACAGACTGAATGTTCTAAATTAACATTCAAAATCCACACAAAAACAACAAACCCTCGATGATATGAGCACAGTAGGGTTTTCTACAATTGATGCACTAAATTTAGAGCAAAAAGTCTCCAAAGGCTGTCTTAAAAGCTTTTAGAGGATTTAAATCACAAAGCTCTGAGAGGAAACTGTCTCAGCTACCACTAAACACACACTACACAGAACAGAGGGTGTGCAGAACAATCTAGAGCCCATGTGACCTGCAATCCCATGAATCACTGCAAAATTCTGCCTTGGAGCTCAATAACAAGGTGAAGTGATGTGAAGTACATTGATTTCAATGAACTTCCATTAAAATTAGTGCAGAAGTGGTTGGGGAAGGCAGAATAATGTAAAACCATTGTTATCATTGGACTTCGCTTTCCTCATTTTGTTTCGTGTTGTGGATTACTTTGTGGATTCTGCATTACTCTGCAAATTGCTTCACAGAGTGAATTTGGCCATCACCCATTTATGTTAGGTATCCTTCCTTGCTGTCCTTTCTTTGCCTGCATTTACCTTGCTATATTAACACATTGAGTTTTACAGCCTCTTACCTGTTGCTAGCGTCTTTGTTTGTGGAAGCCATCTCACCTCCCTGCACGGTTTTCACACATGCTTAGTGTGCTGAGCCTTTTGTATGTGGCACCTATACTGTGGAATTTCTCACTGCCGGTTAAGAGAATGCCTGACCATCGAAAGTTTTAAAACTAATTTAAAACTTCTGTTTCAACAAGTTTTCTTTGACTGCATTTAGCTGTTTTTCAGGAACTTAATGATTTATAAACTTTTTATTCATTTGCCATATTTTAATTGTTATATTTATGTTAATTATGTATTCACTTGATTATGTGGTTTTGCTGTGGTGCTGTACAGCACTTTGATATGAAGAGCTCTTTATAAATAAAGATTACTTACTTAATTCGCCCATTCTGTGGTCCTACTACCCATCCCTTGTCTGGCCTTTGTGTATTACTGCAGAAGTTCCACCTATAACACTTTGTCCCTTCTATCCACAGGTCTTTTCACCTGCCTGGCAACACACAGAGCTTGGAGCTCACAGAATCACTCCTGGCCACACTAATCCCCCAGCAGATACTGAGCCCTTCACTACACAAGGTGCAGGAACATAGGAGCATACTGTGTTAGCCTGCTGATGCTTTGCATGAACTGCCCCACCTACCCTGGGCCATCTCTTAATTTATAGGTCATCACTGTCACATGACCTCTCTGTCTAATTCTATCTCCTCACTTTCCCACTAGCAGGTTATACTACTTGACCTCTATATTTCACCTTAACATGCTAACTCCTCCTCACCAGCATCCTGTGCTACCTCCATTAATTATACCAGTGACCACTAGGAGTCACTCTTGTGCACCTCTTTTCTCTCCTCTCCTGTTATTTTTCCTCACATTCTTTTGACCCCAATTCTCAAAGCCCCCAAGCCAACAACTTCTACCCTATCACCCTACTGCATTTTTATTATCCCTCCATTGCCCTCTCCTGGGATTCGAACCCTTAATCCTGTTCCCCAAGGTCAGGTACCCTAACCACTATGCTATATGGTGTACAGTTTCTCCTGCTCCATTTCTCTGCCTTATTTTAATTTTGCTTGCTCCCCTGTTTCTCAGGATGATTTATACTCTCTCTATCCCATTTCTCACCAGCTGCACTTAATTCATATGTCACTATATTTGCTAACACCACCTGCTACCCCTAGCCTATGTTATCATGGGGCACTTACTATTTAGAATAACACTTGTATTCATTATATTGCTCACACTCCCATTTGATCTAGCTGATCACATGTCCACCCTCCCCAATTTGTCACTTTCAACTAATACACCTCAAGCTACTGGCACACTCAAGTGATACACCAGCCCATTCTCCTTGCCCCCCATCTTGGCCTACCACACTTCTGACCAACTCAACTCACTCACCCTCCCCCTACCATTTTTCACCTCACAGCCACCCCTTGTTATCATGTAAATCCTCAAAAGCAGATTACCTATTCATTCTAAGCTGTTTAGGAACTTCATAACTCATTGCATCCTACTTATGTTCATCAATCAATCAATCACTCTTTATTTATATAAGGCACCTTTCTTAAACCAAGGCCCTGTACAATATTACATAAACAGTAAATAGTTAAAACAACATTAAAATATTCAGAAATCATTATAGGCTTTACTAAAAGGTAGGTTTTCAAAGCTCCTTTAAAACTTTGGACAGTCGGGCAATTTTGCACCTGATGAGGTGAGAATTCCACAGGGTTGGGGCCATGAAACTAAAGATCTGGTCCCTGAAGTTTTAAGCGAACCCTAGAGATCTCTAGCAATCCCTCATCAGTGGATCGGAGGCGGGAGGGACAGTAGGGACAAAGGAGCTCTTTCAGGTAAGCAGGTCCCTGATCGTGTAGGGCCTTATAGATCAACAAACCGACCTTGAAGGTGATTCGCCAGCAAACTGGCAGCCAGTGCAGTTCACGGAGCACAGGCGTTATATGACTGGACCTAGAAGAACCAGTCAACAGCCTGACTGCCACATTCTGCACTAGCTGCAGGTGGCAAATTTCAGCCCGGTAGCCCAAGGTAAAGGGCATTGCAGTAGTCAAGGCGGAAGGTAACAAAGGCGTGGACCAAAGTGGGAAGATCATCTGGAGGAACCAGGTGCTTCACCGGGCGATGTTCCTCAGATGGTAAAGAGGTTTTGACAACCCTGACACCTGAGATTTAAATGTCAGACAGTCATCAAATACGATGCCCAGGTTCTGCACCCGGTCTGAGGTAGTCAGCTGGACACACCAAGCCAAAAGCCCGAGGGCGATCCAGCTAACAAACCCACCTCCCAGCGACCTTGTCCACAACCAACACCTCAGTTTTTCCAGGTTCAACCACAGCCAACTCACATTCATCCAGTCTTAGATTTCAGCAAGAGAGTTGTTAAAGACTGAAATGGCAGCATCCTGGTCGGGCACAAAGGACATGTACAGCTGGGTATCATCTGCATAGCAATGAAAGCCCAGACCATACACCTAATGATCACTTCTAACGGCAGCATATACACTGCAAACAACATGGGTGCCAAATGGAACCCTGTGGTACCCGCAGGATACGGAGACGATGCTGAGGAAAAATCCGGACACCACCGCTGAGTCCTACCCGAGGTAAGATCAAAACCACCTGGGGACTGTATCAGACAGTCCACAGATAGATTACAAATGTTCAGTAGCACACCATGGTCCACAGTGTCAACGCTGCAAGAGATCAAGAAGGACCAAGATGGAACAGGTCCTTCGATCTCTGCTTTTGGGAGGTCATTTAGTACCCAAAGAAGTGCTGTCTCGGTACTATGCCTTTTCCTAAATCCAGACTGGAGAGAATCATAGACATTGTTGTTGGTCAAATGCTCATCCAACTGTGATGCAACCACCTTCTCAATAACTTTACCCACAAAGGGTAAGTTAGAGACAGGTCTGTAGTTTGCCAGACAGTCCGGGTCCAAGGAGGACTTCTTAAGAAGGGCAGAACCACAGCCTCCTTAAGAGGATCTGGAAAAATCCCCTCTCCAAGGACTCCAGACTATCTCAGCAAGGACTGGGCCAATTTTATCCACATAACCCACTAAGAGACATGTGGGGCCTGGGTCCAAACCACAGTTGGTCGGACACAGTGATTGGATGATCATCAAAATGTCATTGAATGTGGGAGGCTGAAGTCAGACCACACAAACTGGGTGCCCACATCTCCTGCCGACCATCACAACTCCCATTGGAGAGGGTCAAGCGGACATCAGATCTGATTTTGCAACCTTATCTGCAAAGAACAGAGCAAACTCCTCACACCATTCTTGAGAAAAAGCTCTTCTGGGCTGAAGACAGATTGGATTGCACAATCTGTCACAGTCGAAGAGCTGAGCTAGTCTATTCCATGCAGCTGCAATCTCTCTGGACAGGAATTCTGCCTTCTTATGAGAGATTGCGAATTGATAGACCACATAGTGGTCCATCAAGCTAAGTTTGCCACCATCCAGACCCGACCTCCTAGCACCTCTCAACCTTCGTCCAACTCTCCTCAACTCCTCAGAGTCTCATCAAACCAAGGAGACCTGAAGAGTGAGAGGACGAACACTAAACAGGACATGTTGCTACTCTCTGCTAATATTCACCCTAATTCTGTTCCTGTACAGCAACAACTTGGAAACATGTGCAAAAGGGTGGCATTAAGCTGGCATCAATCAACATCATCAGTCTTCTGCCCATTCTCGATGCCTCCAGACATGGGTCCTTCAGCACAAATCTGATGTCTTTGTAGTGGTCAAACCTGGCTTTCCCCAAATCCCTGGCACTGCTGTTGCCCTTGATGGTTACACCCTGTTCAGAGAGAATGACTAGGCAAGAGGAGAGGAGGGGCTGCTATTTACCTACCAGACTCACTATAGGGTCAAGTCCTCCTGTCAATTGCATCTGATAACAGTGCACAGGCACTTGCAGTCAGAACTGCAATCGGCACCGTGGTAAACCCTTACTGTTCTCTCTGTATATGTCCCCAAAGGATACTTGCAGACACTTTAGTTTTATACTTGACTACATCTCTAGCCTTGCAAATCACTCTGAAATAGTAGCTCTTGGTGACTTTAATATAAACTGGATTGCCCTGATGCTGACCCTTTCAAAGATGCACTCACTGCCCTTAACCTCTCCCAATAGGTTAATTCCACCACCAGGTGCAACTATACAACAGGCAACAACACTCAATTAGACCTACTACTTACCAATCATCCTGACAGGTTTATGGGCACAGAGGTCTTATCTGACTCACTCAGTGACCAGCTTCTGGTCTAACAAGGCCCCAAACTCCCCAAGGCAACTTACCAGCACATCCTGGAAAAAGGGCAGCAGCAGTTCTTATGTTACCTTCAGCAGTGTGCCTGGATGCCTATTTTCCATCCATTAGTGTTGACTCTGCACTAGAATACTTTATCACAACTTTCAATGCAGCCTGTGATATCTTCACCCTCTCCAAAAGGAAATCCAAAGATGCCTGTAACCCTTGGATCTCCACCTCTCCTTAATCAGATGGCTGCTCGAGATCATATCTGGCATAACACCATGCCACTGGGAACCCCTCTGACTGGGAGAGCTACACATCAGCTAGGAACAACTACACTTGTGCAATTTACCTTGCTAAATCTGATTATTACACAACTGTATTTACTGACACATAGGTTAGCAGTAGGAGTTTTGGGAGAACATCAAGGAACTGACTGGCAAGCCAAAAAACTCCACTTTCATTTATTAACATCAACAGGGTTTACAAGCAGGATCCACAACAAATTGCTGACATCTTTAATAATGCCTTCTCAGACCTCAAGTGGAGTCCTTCCATCTAACTTCTTCTCTAACACCCCATTACACCTGAAACCCCTAACAGCTCCCCTAGAGTTATGACCTCTCCCAACTTCCCTTCTACTGTAAAACAGACTCAGCCAAAGAGACAAAAAGTAACTCCTTTGGGTCCTTAACAAATCTCTCAACAGCAGTGATTCCCTTGATCTAAAACTTCTCCATCTTGCCCTATATGCTGTTCTGCTACCTTACCAAGGTTTTTAAGCTGTCCTCTGCCTAGGTCAATTCTCTCTCTTGTGGAAGGCAGTCATAATTACCTCTGTCTACAAGAGTGGAGACAAGACCTTGCACTCTAACTACTGTCCCATCTCTATACTCCCCTTCTTTAAAGTGCTTGAATGTATCATTTCCTATCAGCTCTCCAATTGCCTGTCCAAATGCAACACTCAATGTTCACAGCAATAAGGGTTTAGAAAAAATCAAAGCACCACTACCACACTTCTTGAATATGCTACATTTATTCACAGAGCACTTGACAGTGGCCACCTAGTTGTGTCCATCTACATTGACCAAACTAAAGCATTTGACATGGTTAACCATTCCCTACTTATTGAGTCTCTCCCTGTCCTTGGTCTTTCACATGCAGTTCCCTCCTGATTTCAGAACAACCTTGCTGGCAGAACACAATGGCTGAAAATGAGGTACACTCTCCACCTCCCATTCTGTGCTCTGCATTTACCACAGGGTTTCATTCTTGGCCCCTTTTATTTAGTCTCTTCCTCAGTTTCCTCCCCAGGCCTGCCCCAATCAACTCTCCTCCTCTACATGGATAATGATGTCTTATTCATGAGCCAGCCAGACCCTCCTTCCTTATTAGAGAGTTACATAGAAACATAGAATTTGACAGCAGAAAAGGACCACATGGCCCACCTAGTCTGCCCATTTCCCTACCTAACAGATAAGCTGCAGATCCTAGTTAACCAACAGCCTACTTCCTCCTACCCCCACTAGAACTGCCTTATGTCTGTCCCATGCATTCTTGAATTCTCCGACTGTTTTGACTCTATGACCTCCTCAGGAAGCCTGCTCCATGCATCTACAACCCTCTCTGTGAAGAAATACTTCCTCACATTACCTCTGAGCCATCGCCTCTATCTTCAAATTGTGCCCCTTGTTTTGCACTCTTTTCTGAAAGATGCTACCCTCTTGGACTTTGTTGATTCCCTTGAGGTATTTGAAAGTTTCTATCATGTCCCCCTCTCCCTCCTTTCCTTGAGGCTATACATCTTAAGCTCCTTTAGTCTTTCTTCATATGTCTTCTGGTGCAGACCCTGCACCATTTTGGTTGCCCTCCTCTGGACAGCCTCCACCCTGTCTATGTCTTTGCAGAGATGGGGTCTCCAGAACTGTACAGTACTCCTGATGTGGTCTTACTGACTGTCTGTACAGAGGGACAACAACTCCCTGTTTTCTACTGGTGGATGCCTCTCTATGCATCCAGTATCCCCCAGCCCTCCTTACTGCCTTCTCACATTGCTGGCCCACCTTTATATCATCTGATTGACTACCCCCAGGTCCCTTTCCATTTTGTTGTTGTCAGTATCTCATCCCCCATTGTGTACTCTTCCCTGGTTTTGTTTCCAGGTGCATTACTTGCACTTCTTTGCATTGAATCTAAACTGCAATACATTTGACCATTCCTCGAACCTTGCCAAGTCCCTTTTCATCCTTTCCACCCCACTTTGCATATCAACCCTGTTGCAGATCTTTGTGTCATCTGCAAAGAGACATACTTTCCTTCTAGTCCCTCTGTAATGTCACTTATAAAGACATTAAAAGGACGTCCCCAATACTGAACCCTGCGGTACCCACTAGTAACCCTTCTTTCTTCACTGTGGACTCCATTTACTATTACTCTCTGTGTCCTGTTGTCCAGCCAGTGTTTTACCAGGCTACCACCCTGGGACCCACTCCCAGGCTGGCTAATTTGTTTATTAATCTTTGTGCAGGACTGTGTCAAATGCCTTGCTAAAGTCTAGGCAGGCCATGTCCACAGCCCCTCCCTGGTCTACTACTTTGGTCTCCCAGTCAAAGAAATCAATTAGATTTGTCTGACATGACCTTCCACTGTGAATCCATGCTGCCTTGGGTCCTGCCCCACTGGTCTCTAGGTACTCATCAGTTCTTTCCTTCAGCAGTGATTTCATCATTTCCTACCCTAGCAACTGACTTGTCTGTAGTTTCCTGCCTCTGTCTTGCTCCCACTTTTGTGAAGGAGAATCACATCTCCCTCCTCCAGTCCTCAGGTAGCCACCATCCTCCCATGCTTTATTAAAAGGTAGTCAGTGGTGTTACTAGTTCTTCCATTAGTTCTTTTAGAATTCTGGGGTGAATCCCATCAGGCCCCATTGCTTTATCCACCTTCAGTTTTAAGAGTTCTTTCAGAACCCTTTCTTCTGTGAAAGACAATATCAACCCTTGTATCCAGAGTGCTTCTATTGACTGGATTAGGTATCTCCCTTGCTTTTCCATTGTGAATACTGAACAAGTATTCGTTCAGTATTGCTGCTTTCACTGTCTCTCTGCCCAACCACTTTCCTCTTTATTCAGCCTCAGTATCCCTGATTAGTCTTTCTTTGCTCTAATGTACCTATAAACGGTTTATTCCCTTCTTAACCAAGTTGGCTATCTTTCCTCAGTTTGGGCCTTTGCTATTCTGACTGCCTTCCCTTCTTCTTCTGCTTTAACTGGTACAGTTCTCTGTCCTGTTCCTTCTGTGTTTCCTTATACTTCCTGAATTCTATCTCTTTCTCTTACCTTCCCGCTACTTCTTTTGAGAACCATAGAGGTTTTTCTTTCATTTTGATTTGTTTATTTGCTTCACACAAAGGCTTGTTGCCTCTGTGATGGTGGTTTAATGTCTCCCCATTGTTGCTCCACCCACCTTCTTGCCTGTTTGCTAGTGTGTTTCTGAGGCATTCTCCCATTTTGACAAAATCAGCCCTCCTGAAGTCCAGTACCTTCACTTTTGTGTTACTTGACTCTACAGCTAAGTTTATTGTGAACCACACTGTTTGGTGGTCACTTGTTCCCAGATGGCTACCCACTTCAAGATCAGAGATCCTCTCTTCATCCCCATTTGAGAGTACCAGGTCTAAGATTGTTCCTCCCAAGTGGGTTCCAAAACTAGCTGTCTATGGCATGCCCCTGTAGGGCATCGAGAATGGCCCTGCTCTTGGATGTGGCTGCAGCAAAGGTGCTCCAGTTAGCATCTGGCATATTCAGGTCCCCATCAGCAAATCCTTCCTTTCTGCCATCCCAAGGATGTCTTCTACCATTTCCTTGTCTTTTCCTCCCCTTAAGATGGGGTCTATATACAACACCTGTGCAGATTGTGGAGCCATTTCCAGTCTCCAGGGTGACCCACAGTGCCTCCTCTCCTTCCTGTTTACCCTTCAGTTGTGTTGCTTTGATCCTTCCCTTACATGGAGCTCCTCCTCCTCCTCTTCTTCCTCCTGTCCCTCCTGAGAGAGTTGCAGCACAGCTTTGCCCTGGTTGAGTCCTGGCTTATAGAATACAAGTTAATCCTGAACGATAAAAGACCAAGGTGATGTTATTTGCAAATTCTTACAAGCATAAATCAGCTCAACTCACCATCCATAACAACTGTCATGATCCTCTGTGCAAGTACACAACTTCAGGTACCTAGGTATTACACTTGACAGCACCTTATCTTTTAATAACCATAAACATAATTTCTAAAGCTGTTAATACTTGAATAGGGCACTGTCACAGCCTTGCTGCTGATGCACTCCATCTTACTGTCAACAGCTCTGTCCTCTCTCTCTTGTAGACTATCGCTAGTCATTTATGAAGCAGCTACTGACACTTGTCTTAAATGTATTAAGGCCTCAGTAAGGCCCACTGATTAGTTTCTGGGGCTCACAGGTACACCCACACCTGCAATCTGTATGCCCAAACCTACTGGCTGAATTTTAGTGGCAGGATCATGCACAAGACCTGCCCACTAGGTAAGAAGATCTGTCTAGGTCTAACCCTCCAACAACATGACACCTCCTTACCCCAATAACCAATCCTTGAAGGGAGAAGCACAACTAGACTTACCTATCAGGCCCCATTCAGTCAGACTAATCAAGCGCAGCTGACCTTTCTTTACATAACTCCCACCTGGCTATCTGATCTCCCTCTTGATGTACAAACTGCCTCTAAGATAGGGCAATATAAGCGTAACCTGAGACTGTATTTTCTTTCTCTTCAACCACTGTGAATGCCCAACTTGAGCTACTTCACCCTCATGTATCCCTCATTTCCTGGCTAAACAGCTGCCTCTCTACACCCCCACATAAGTACATCTCTCTTGACTTGTTTCCTCTCTACTTCTCTCTCTCTCTCTGCAGCTTTAGAACCCTGATTTCCACCTATTCCCCTCCACCCTTGTTCCCCTTTTTCACTGTTACATTTTATTTTTCTGGCTGACCCATGTAAACCTATTGACTTTGACAAAGTTATTCTTCACCACCTACTTATCACGTACTTACTACATTGTTGAAGTTTGTCTTAGCTTATCCTGGTATCTTTTTTGGCTATTTTGCCATCTTTGACAAAGTCTGGTATAATGATGGCTCTGATTGTTTTATGATTTTTGTAATATCCATATCATGTTTTTGTTACACTGTTGTATTCAGCTAATTGTTATGATCTCTTTTGGACATGGGACCTTCATAAATGAGTCTCTGACTCAGATGTATTCAAGACTGTAATAAATAAAATAAATAAATTGCATTTGGTAGGTTCTGAGACCTTGCAAGGAGACTGCGTGTCAATTATATTAATTGTTTGCTGTCGAAATGGCAAAACTGACCCCAATATCTTATTACCAACGTGTATATATCTATTTTGTTAACAGTTATAAACTGTTACTTTTATATTACTGTATTGTTTTATGATTCTTTATACCCTACCTGCTTTATGTTAATTTTGTTAGTACTGCTATTATTGTTTTTTTGCACTTTACTGTATTGTTTGTTGTTGCACTCCAGGGTTGACCCTGAAAAGGGACTGCAATTGTTTTAGTGGACTTAACCCAGTTACCAAAACTCAATAAATAATATCTGTACTTAAAGTCAAATTCCATTTTGTTTATTTGTTTATTTGATTCTAGGATTACAAATACCTTTGAGCTGAAGCTCTTTTACAAAGGTTCCAGTCAGTAAGTACACACATACAGGTCTTACAGGTCATACAGGTTACATACAGGTCATACAGGTTACATACATTATAAAACAATCAGTAACACAATCGTCATAACATGTTATTACAAGGACTTTACATTGCAATGGGAAGATGTAGGCAACAAAGAAAATGTTAGTATGAGGAGTAGCTAGGAAAAGGGGAGGGTGGGATAAAGAGCAGCCAAAGCAGCTTTTATCAAGACAGAGCAGGGTAAGAGCAAATATTGGGCATGGTAGGGATGAAGTGCTACGAAGGTTGGCCATAAAGACAGTAGAGACTATGGGCAGTAGTGTGGAGACTACTGTATTAAGCAGGGCATTCACAGGTGCTTGAGCCTGCTAATGAGAGAGAGCTTAGTCTTGAAAGTGCCCAGAGTTGGAGAGTTAGAGATGTCAGTAGCAAGACTGTTTAGCCAGCTGGGGGCCCTATAGGCAAAGGACCTTTGGCCTTGGGTTGTGTGGCCATAAGGGACTTGCAGGGTTAGGGGTTTTGAGCTCCTGGTGTTACAGTTGTTGACTCTGAGTTTGAGGAGGAGCAGACCCCTGGGGAGCAAAACCCATAATTATTTTCTTTGCTGCGATGCAGGTTTGATACTTTATTCGGTTGTTGAGTTGCAGCCAACTAGTTTGGGAGTAGAGGTTGTAAGTATGGGTTAAATGGTGGGCACCAGTGATGAGTCAACAGGCATTATTCGGGGAGGTTGAAATCGTTTGAGAGAGGTGGCAGGCGGAGCCATGATAATGAGTCCATAGTCTATAATACTAATAATAGAGCTCTAGATGGCAACAGACAGGGCTTCAGAGGTTAGATGCTTCCTATGGTGGAAGAGAAGGCCCAGTCTGGTGTTAGCCACTTTTGCCATATTATTAATATGGTCAGCATAGGAGAGTTTGGAGTCAAGGGTGAGGCCAATGTTTTTAAAGATATGGACTTGTTCTAGGGTAACTCCTTCTTGGGTTTTATGGAGATGTGATACTGGTTATTCTTGCTGTATGGACTGCCGACAAGCATTGTTTTTGGTTTCTTTGGTTCAGGATCAGCTTATGTTTTAAGAACCAATTTCTGACTGCAGTGAAACCCCACTGGAGGTTCTCTTGTAGCTGATTTGAATCATGGTGGGAGGTTAGGATAACAGCATCATCAATGTAGACAAGATTTGTTCTGGACAGGAGTCTGGCAGTGTGTTCAAAAAATGCTGAAGAGGGGGGCCCAATATAGAACCCTGGGGACACCAGACCAGACAGGTCTGGCATCTGAGAGACTGTCCGCAATTTTCACTCTTCAGGACCGGTTATCTAGGTAGCTTTTGAACCAGTTCAGAGAGTTGGTGAGAGTCCGCAGACTGTAGCTGGATGAGCAGGAGACGATGGTTGACTGTATCAAAGGCCTTTGTTAAATCAATGAAAGCAGACCCAGTTTGTTGTCCATTATCCAGTGAGTGGTGGATGGTGCCAGTAAATTCAAGTATTGCCGTGGTGGTACTATGACTGTTTCTAAAGCCATGTTGCTGCCTCTACAGGATGTTATTCATGCCCAGGAAGTTGGTAAGCTGGTCTGCAACTATACATTCCAGGGTCTTAGAGAGTGGAAGTAGGATGGAAGTTGGATGGAAGTTCTCATGTGCAGTTTTGACACCACTTTTATGTATGGGGGTTACTGTAGCAGATTTCCATTTGTCCAGGAACTGGCTGAGTCTGAGGAGAGGTTGAAAATCCTGGTCAGCGGCAGGAGTACTTCATCAAGGGTGAGTGATAGAAGTCTATGGTCAAGGGAGTCGTTGCTAGATCTGGACTTACTTATGGCTTTGGTAACATAGCTGCGCACCTGGTACATCTTGACTGATTTAAAGTAAAAGGAGGGTGGCTAGTGGGGCAGAGGAGGTTGGGGAATTAAGAGAGTCATCCTCTTTGAAGAAATCAGGTGGAAGTCCAGAACTAAGGTCTGTGAAAGCAGCATTAAATGAGTCAGCAATGATTTTCGGTCTTGAGTGGTCATACCATTAATGCAGAGTACAGATTGGGATTTGGACTGCTTGTCAGTGACTTCTTTTATGTTATTCCAGACATCTCTTCCATTGCCCCAGGAGCTTGCAAGAGCATTTTTGAAGAAGGCCGATTTTGTTTGCGGATAGATTTGGTACAGTCGTTTCATGCATGTTTGTAGTTATTGATGTCGATTTGTCTTCCAGTATTTCTGGTGAGCTCCCAAAGATGGTCCCTTGCCTTCAGTCATTTTAGGAGGTCACCTGTGAGCCAGGGTTACAGACAGCCTTTACTTTTCACTTTTTAAGTGGAGCAAATATGTTGCAGGCTTCATTGAAGATGCTGATGAAATGGTCCAGAGCAGTGTTCACATTAGTGGCTGTGAGGATTGGTGACCGGTCCCATAGGAGAAGGTGGGTTTTTAGGTGCTAACTGTCCATGAGGTAGAACTTTTCTAGCTATGGTTTTTGGGGGTTGGAGAATTTGTTGGACCAGGAGCAGCTAACAGGAGAGTGGTCACTGAGAGAGTCTGGAAGGACAGTGGTGTTTGTAATCTGGGTGGGGTGGCTGGTAAGGATCCAATCCAGAAGGGTGCAGGTTCCAGTTTTATAGTTTTTCTGGTAGAAGTCGACCATTTGGGTGAGGATAGCTGCTGCTATGGTGTCCCTGTGGGCCCCGCCTCAGCAGGCCAATTTATATTAAAGTCCCAAGAAGGATAGATTCTGTGCCTGGTGAGAGGGACTTAACATAATCAAGAACTGCATTGAGCCCACTATCTTCCTCTTTAGGTGGAATGTAGATCGTAACAACAGTGAGGGGCTTTGTTCTGAGCACCAAGAAAGAATTTTAATGGGAAGTATCTGGCCTCAGTGGTTTGGGGAGCAGAGCTGATGTGGTGTCCCTGGAAGGTATCCTTTAGGTAGAGGACACAACTGCCACCTCTTTTGTTGTACGATCAAGGCGAAAACATTGTACCCAGGGAGGGTGATAACATGGTCAGGGATGGATGAGGAGAGCCAGGTTTCAACAATTGCTAAGATGTCTGGATTGTGTTGGCAAGCAAAAGCCTGAAGGGCATCTATTTTATGGAGAGGCTACAAATGTTGAGTGAGATGATTGTGAGGGCTCCTGTGTTTTGCTCTGATATGTTGCCTTGGTAGTAGTTGGGCCAGGGTTTGGGTGAATGTTGCAGACATTAGTAGGAGAAGATGGATAAACTTAAGAATACTCATGTGGATTCCTAGCCAGACATTTACGCCTTAGTGTCAGCTGAGAACGTGAGTTGGAAGAGTGTCATGAAATGACGCGAGTTCAGGAGTGAGAGCAGTGAGAGTGGGTGGGTGGGTACCTTGCTCCCATAGGTGAGATAGTACAATTCAGTAGGAGTGTGCGGGCCCCGGGTGGTGGCAGAGTTGTAGATGTAGAGCACCGAGGTGTCGATAAGTGGGAATGGGTAGATAACTGATAGGGGCAGAGGGGAAGCAGGATCTGGAAGGGTGAAGTAGTGGAAAGAGGGAAACAGAACCATAGAAACATAGAGGTTGATGGCAGATAAGGACTGCAAGACCCATCCAGTCTGCCCATTTCTTTTTCTACCTTATAAATGTGCCATCAGCCTTTGCTCTGTCAGTGGCCTATCTATTCATGCTCATCTGTATTGCTCCCTTATGCCTATCCCATGCCTGTTTGAAGCTCTGCACTGTATTCATAGCCACCACTTCCTGAGGTAGGCCGTTCCATGCATCCACCACTCTTTCTGTGAAAAAGAATTTCCTCACATTCCCCTTTAATCGGCCTCCCTCTAATCTCATGCTGTGTCCTCTTGTCCTGCTATATTTCTTATATTGAAACATGTTAGACTCTTTCACCTTGTTAATGCCCTTAAAGTGTTTGAATGTTTGATCTATCACCTCCCTCCCTCCTTTGCTCTAGGGTATACATATTGAGCTCCGTTAATCTGTCCTCATATGTCTTCTGATGCAGTTCCAGCACCATTTGGTTGTCCTTCTGGACTACCTCAATTTGGTAAATGTCCTTGTGAAGGTGTGGCCTTCAGTACTGACGCAGTACTCCAGATGGAGCCTAACCAGTGGCTTGTAAAGATGGCTTATTACCTCCCTTTACGACTTGTGATACCCCTACTAATACACCCTAACATCCACCTAGCCTTATCTACTGCTTTAGAAGTCTGCTTGGATGATTTCAGGTCATCAGTGATGATGATGCCCAAGTCTCTTTCTTCCTTTGTGACTGCCAGCAACTCCCTCCCAGACTATAGGTGGCTTCAGGGTTTCTCTTCCCTATGTGCATGATCTTGCACTTCTTTGACTAAATCCCAGTTGCCACTCTTCTGACCATTTTGCTAGTTTATCCAGATCTCTTCTCATTCTGCCCACCCCATCTGGATCATCTACTCTGTTGCAGATCTTGGTGTCATCTGCAAACAGACAAGCCTTACCCTCTAGTCCATCTGCAATGTCACTAATGAAGATATTGAAGAAGACTGGCCCAGGACTGATCCCTGAGGTACCCACTTGTGACTTGCAGCTCTTCTGACTGTATACCACTTACCACCACTCTCTGTTTCTACCCGTCAACCAGTTTGCCACCCAGTTGACCAACTTCTGACCCACCCGAGCCTATCCAGCTTATTTATCAATCTTCTATGTGGAACAGTGTTGAAAGCTTTGCTGAAGTCAACTGCTCCCCTTGGTCCACCACTCTGGTTACCCAGTCAAAGAAATGTGTGAGATTAGTTTGACAGCACCTTCCTTATGTAAACCCATGCTGTCTTGGATCCTGTGCCCCTATGGATTCCAGGTGTTGCACTATCCTTTCCTTAAGGAGTGCCTCCATAATCTTGCCCACTACAGAGGTAAGACTGACTGGTCTGTAGCTCCCTGCCTCCTCCCTGCTACCACTCTTGTGAGCGGGATCACATGACCCTTCTCCAGTCTTCTGGGACCTCTCCTGTGCTCAGAGACTCACTAAACAGTTCTGCTAATGGCTCTGCTAGTTCCACCCTTAGCTCCTTTAGTACCCTGGGATGTATGCCATCAGGTCCCATTGCCTTGTCCACCCTGAGCTTAGTGAGCCCTTGCAGGACCCTTTCTTCTGTGAAGGGAGTAGTGCTCACCTCCTCCCCTGTGTCCATGGTGCTGAGCAGTGGGCCCTGCCCTACCTTCTCTTCAGTAAATACTGAGCAAAAGTATCTATTTAGGATAGATGCTTTTACAGGGTCCTCCTCCTGACATGCCCCTTTTCTCCTTTGAGCTTAGCAATACCCCTCTGGACTTGCTCCTTTCACTAATATATCTATAGAAAGTCTTGTCACCTTCTTTTACTGTTCGTACTAGTATTTCCTCAGTTTGGGACTTTGCCTGCCTTACTGCCTTCACTGCTTCACTTAGGGCAGTTTGGTATGCCACCGATCTTCATCCCGCTGTGTTCCTTATATTTCCTGAAGGCCAGCCTTTGGCTCTGACCTACTGTATTTGAGAACCAAAGTGGTTTCCTTCTTCTTTGCACTTCCTTTTCTGCCTAACACAATGGGATGATGCTTCAAGTATTGCATCCTTAATGCTTGCCCACTTTGCCTGTACCCCTCACCTGTGTTTATTTTGCCATGGCTAGCTTAACTCTGTTGGCCATCTTATCAAAGTCAGCTCCTCTGAAGTCCCATATTTTTGCCTTGGAATGGGATGATTTAGAATGTAGTCACCAAATTGAACCATACCATGTGATGGTCACTGGCCCCCATGTGACCTTCTCTACCTGGAGATCTGTGATCCCTTCCCTGTTACTCAGCACTAGATCTAGGATAGCCCTGTCTCTGTGGGTTGTTGTACCAGCTGTTTGAGGCCCTCCCCTGCTGGGAATCTACCATGTGTCTAGTTCTGGCAGATGTTCCTGCTGGTATTGACCAATCTGTATCCGGCATGTTGAAGTCTCCCATTAGCAGAACCTCCCTTTAGCTGCCATGTTTTGTATATCTTCTAACAGTAATGTGTCTATGTCCACCCCTGGTCTGAGGCCTGTAGACAACCCCAGTTCTACGGCTGTCCCATTTCCTGTTTCCAGGGTTACCCACAGTTCTTCTGGCTCCTTATGTGTATTCTGAATTTCTGTAGCTTTGATATTTTCCATTGACATACAGGGCCACTCCACCCCTCCCCCTTTTTGCACCTTGGTCTCTTCTGAACAGTACATAGCCAGGTACTGAAGTCTCCCAAGTGTGGTTACTGGTAAACCACATCTCACTAATTGCTACTATGTCCAGTTTAGCCTCTGATATTATTGGCTGACAGTTCTGGGATCTTATTTCCCAGGCTGTGAGCATTTGTGTACATGATTTTCCATTGGCAGATATCAGTGTGTTAGTTGTTGGGTGAGGTTTGGCATTTCCTGTGCGTCGTATGGGAGACAGACCTTTTTCTTACCTGGTGATGCAAATGAACTGCAAACATGCTGAATCCCTGTTTAAACAGTAGCTGAGGGGAGGGTGTTCTTCCATTCGACGATGGGATGCTGCACCTCTCCCCATTTGCTAGCTTAAATATTCTGCAAAGACATCAAACTTCTGCCCCAATGACTGACTCCTCCTTAGTCAGATGCAGGCCATCAAATTTGAAGAACTTTCACTCCCAGAACTGTTGCCAGTTCCTACAAATCTGTGTCCTTTTCCTGGCACCAGCCCTTGAGCCACATGTTTAGCTCCCCTATCTCCCCTTCTCTGACCTTCGTCCATCTGCCCCCTCTCCCCAGACTGGCAGGATCTCAGAGAAGGAGATGTCGGACAAAATGGATGATAGTTTGTCACCCAGTCTGGTCAGGTGTTCCTTGGTCTTCATAACTGACCGGCTGGCAAGATCATTAGTCCCTATGTGTAAGAGGACGTCAATGTTTTCTCCTGCTTTGTGAACAATTTTAACAATGTGGTCATTGTCTCTCCATGCTGATGTACCTGGGAGACATCTGACCATTACCCTGGCTGGAGATGGGTATCAATTCCTCGAATCATGGAGTCTCCTATGATCAGAAGTTTTTGGATTTCCTTTTTGCTTTTTGTTTTGGTTCCTGATTTGGGTGAGTTTTGTTGTGCTAGCTCCTGTGCTGCATTGTCCGCTCTGCAGTGTCCTCTGCCCTTTGTTTGATTTTGAGATAGAGGTAGATACCTGCTTGTAGTGTTTATATGTTTTTGAAGGTAATATGTTGGAGAGCACAGCGTGATGGGGCACCGATTGCCCCTCCTAACCACCTGCCAACTTCCTGGACCAACTACCCTCTGCGGTCAAGGTTCTTCTGTTGGAAAAGGAGGAGGAGGAGAAGGAGGTGTGGGGCACAGGCAGGGTGCATGATTAGTTGACAGGAGGATTGGAGAGAGCACCAGGAAAAGCAGGGTGAGAGGGGGAAGCTAGACAGGGAAGAGGGCAGAGGAGAGGAGGCGCAGGGATAGTCAAAAGTGGGACGAGAGCCAGCAACAGAGAATAGGATGGCCAAGGAGTGAGCTAGAAAAGGAGGCAGTAGTGATTTAAGGGAGAAAAAAAGGAAACAGTGCAGGGAGTGCAGCACAGGGTATAGTGGGCTGGGCTGGGACGAGTGGCTGGCATGGCGAGGGACCAGAGGGGAGCCAAGGGCGGCACCCTATTGGAGATGAGCAACAGGGAGAAGTAAAACAGGGGTGTCAGGAGAGTCTATTTAATAAAGATCGGGAGGGAGGAGGGCAGACATATACTTTCTGCCGCAGCCGCTTGAATACAATGGCGCAGCAGCCCTGACTCAGGAAACTTGCAGTGGGCCAATCTCTGAGTAGCAGAATGGACAGGGGTCCAATAGGGAACCACAGTGAGCAACAGCCAATGGCGGCAGCTCACAGCAGCAGGAAGTCAGGAAATCTTACCCGGCTCTGTGTCCTACAGGTGGCTTGAGGTATGCGGCTGAGCAGCTGGTGGAACCATGCTGCAGCCGAATTGAGCAGGGGCTCAAGAACCCAAAGGACAAGGTCAGAATCCAGCTTCTGTGTCCTATGGGCAGCCTGGAGGTGTGCGGCCGAGTGGTTGGTGGAGCTGTGTCACGGCTGAATTGAGCAGGGGCTCAGAGCCCAAAGGACAAGGGCAAGATCTGGCTTCTGTGTCCATGGGGGGCCTGGAGGTGTGCAGCTAGCGCTTGGTGAAGCTGCCACGGCTGAATTGAGCAGGGGCCCGAGAGCCCAAAGGACAAGAATCTTTGTGAAAATTTGGACTTTAATGAAAATTACATAAAGCTGGGCTTTTCTAATTTACTCAGCCTCATCTGTGGGATTCTATTTAAAGGGTATGGGTATGAAATGCAGGTAGTACAGGAGTCACCAGGTTCATGAGTTAGATATATAGTTGATAGTAGTTGTTATCAAGCTACTGGAGGGGTCTAGAGGAGGGAAGCAAAGATGATATATGGAATGGAGGAGAGACTATGAGACCAGGTTGGGAGACTTGAATATATGTACACCCTGGAGGACAGAACAGACAGGGGGGCATGATAGAGACATTCAAGTATCTGAAAGGAATAAATAAAGATGGGGAGATGAGGTCTTTAAACCTATGGAGGGAGGGGGCACCAGAAGGAACAGGCTAAGAACAGAGGGGGGAGATTTAGGAGGAAATAAAGAGACACTATTTCACAGAGGGTGGTGGCAAAATGGAATGCACTACCAGAATGGGTAGTTTCATGTAAATCTGTGAACAGCTTCAAAACGGCATGAGACAGGGAACAGGGAGAGTGAGGGTGGAGAAGTGGGGTGACATTGGGGTGACAAATGGGAGGGATGGAGCAGCTGCAAACTAGGGGTGCTAGCTGCACACTTGAGCAGATAGACCAGATGGTTTGTTTCTTCTGGCACATTCATATGTTCGTAGTTTCATGAAGAAATGGACAGCTGAGCTGGATAGCACAGCAGTAGTAGACCACAGAGTTGGAGCAAGGAAGCACACAGTGTCAACAATTCCAACCTGAATGCAGGATATATAAGGATCACACGCAGTAAACTGATGATCCTGGGAGACTAACGACATGCAGATCTGGGATTTAAGGTCTTCAAAAACTATAGTGGGGAAGACAATGACTGGGGCACGGGGATTCTGGCTGTTCCAAAGGATAGGTTGATAGGAAAAAGAGTAGGTGACTCTTGTTTTAAATTAGTTTGTCACTGTAAAGAACACAGAGGATATCTTTGGGGTCAGTAGTTCTACTGAGTAAATCTGACTATGCTAAGAGAGAAGGGGGGCAAAATATTCACCCATAGAAGAACAGCAATACTGCATAAAGCTCAGCCCAGCATATCAAATGACGAGTGATACATGCAATCTGTATATTCAATTGAACAAAAAGAATTCTGGATGATTCCTCTATATGCTAGCATAAATACCTGAGAAAATGTTATATATATATATATATATATATATATATACACACATACATATATATTTACTGTAAATTTAAAAACACTAAACCAAATTATCCACTTGTGTTAGACACCAGGATACACATCATATATGCATGCCAAATGTTAAGTCAATGCCTGCAGAAGCAGAGAAGTCAGAAACATCCATATTTTAAGTTTCCACAAAAGTTTGCAAATATTTACATTGTAAATTTTGAACCCCTATAAATTAAACATCTTTAATCCAATTCTCTCCATATTTAGTTGATTCTATAACTATAACCACCTGTGATTGTTTGTTTACCTGTCTTTGCACCATGACGAGGAGCCTTTGGAAATGAGCCCTTGACTCAAAGGTTTGCAATTCGGATACCATTAAATAAATAAATAAACAAACAAATAAATAAATAAATAAAAGGTTATTCATGCTAATTTACATGTCTACCTCCAATGGTGCCAGAGTTATATGTAAGTAAAAATGTCATGAAATTTACCGGAAAAATAAAATGATGGATTTAAGCACATATAATTTTGAGATGATGCATCCTAATGTAATGCAAATGGGCACACTGTTAGAACATCTACCATCAAGTAATCTTACCAACTGTAAGATCTCTGCACCAATAGTTGGCTGAGGTATATGCAGATACAATTTTCATGAAATGTCCCTCAAAAATAAAATGACAGAGTTTGAGTACCTATGATCTTTAGACAATCCATTCCAATGTCATAAAATTTGATAAATTATTTGAACATATATCATCAAGAAATCATGCCAGATTTAAGATCTCTGGCCACTAGATGGCTGAGGTATTTGCAGATAAAAATGTTCATGAATTTTCCCACAAAAATAAAATGACAGAATGTGATCACCCTAATTTTAAGACAATCCATCCTAATTCCAGGATATTTGGCACATAATTAGAATTCCTCCCAGACAATAGGCATGTCGAATTTCAGGTCTCTGGTTCAATAGACAGTCAAGTTATAACCCAAATTAATACATTTTCAAAATTCCATGACATTTCTATGTAATTCTGTGAAAATTCATGAGATTTAATCAAAATTCTGTGAACTCAGAATTTTCTCATTTCACACTGCTCTACCGAAGAAAACACCCATCCTAATCTGTCTGCCCAGGTGATCCCTGCCTATTATGCTTTTGCAGACTCTGACTGGTCTCTGATGACTCTTCCTCTCTCTGTCCATTTCCTAATATTCCCCATGTCTATCCCACATGATTGAAGCCCTATTGTCTTCACCTACTACTACCTTGACTAACAGTCTATTCTAGGCTTCCCCATCCTTTCAGTGAAATTGTAGTTCTCATGTCCCCTTAACCTCTCCCCTCCAGCTTCATCACATGCCTCTGGTTCAGGTGCTCTTCTCATTTGAAAGAGACTCTATTCATGCACCCTGTTAACCTCATGAAGTACTTGTAGGTCTTTATCATGTCCCTCACCTTCCTGTCTTCCACAGTGTACATGTTGTGATCCTTCATTCTCTCCTCATAGGCCTTTTGGTGTATTCCTGCACCATTTTAGTTGCCTTTCTCTGTGCTGCCTTCACTATGTGTCCTTTCTCAGGTGTGCCCCAAAACTGGTAACAATACTCCACTTGGGGTCTCACCAGCAAGTGACAAGTAGAGAGTAGAGTTATTCAGATTTCTGTTGTTAAATTCAGAATCTTTGGATTCTGTTCTATTTTTAGATTTCAAATTTGTGGTATTCATGGTTGAAAATCCAAGATCCTAAACACACAGACTGATATGGATTTTGAATATCAGAATCCAGTTCGACTTGGCATATGACTACTTGTAAACCTCCCCAGCAGACTAGTGACTCTGCCAAGTGCCAAAAGATGCCCTTCCCCACAACTGTTTTACCCCATTCCTTATTAATTGACTGAGTGACTTCATGAGGGGTTGTACATTAATACAGAAGGCTATAGGTCTGGCTGGAGGTTGCTGTGGTTTCTGTTCCTTCTGATTTCAAGCCCAGGAACACAGCTCTGTCTGGAGCCAGGCCAGGGAATGCAATTTAATTAATTCATCATGGTCCCTCCTCCATGAAGTCAGTTGTAGCCCTAGAACAAGCACTCCCATTCCCATCCCTTCATAATCCCTTCCTGACTGAGTTTAGAGTTCCATTTGAATTCAGTCAGAAATTGAATCTCTCCTACCTCCTACTCCCTTGGTGTCTGAGAAATAATTTAATAACAATTAAAAAGCCCTGAAAGGCCCCCAATTCCCCAAGGCAGGCTAGGCCAGCATCACTTTCCCAATGTGATTAACTGAGGAGGCTGACCTGAATTAAATCCTGAGTAAGCAGCATGACCACCCCTAACACAGAAGAAGGGCACAGTGGAACCTAGGGTTTTATCATATCATGTTCGACAGAGATGGGAATACAGTAAAGACCATTACAGCGACAAAATTGGCAGTTTGCTGCAATGGCCCCTGGTATTCCTGACACTGCGTCTCCAGGATATTGCCCCTCCCTGAATCAGCTGTGACTTGGGAGTTGGTTATCTATAGTGTGGGATGTGAGGACAAACCCGCCACAAAATGCTTTCATTCCCAGAAGGCATAATGCTGATTATCAACATTGTGCCACGCTGTAATGCCATTTGACACAATTTGTATCACTCAGCAAGGTGGAACCAGGTTTTGTTCTAGCTGCTACCTCAGTTTGCTCAGGTCACACTGGGAAGTAACAGCCAAGCCAGATTGGATGGGGCAGCTGTTTTCATTGACTGTTAGTAGATAGATGACATAGCTGTCTAAATCTTTCTGGACCAAGGAAGAAAAAGGCAGCAGTCACAGACAGCACATTCTTTCTTTGATGAGTGGCCAGGAGGGAGTCTCAGTCATTGGACTTGGGTTTGCAGATGGGTAGGGTGCACTAGGGAGGGATGGATATTGTGCTTGGCTGGGACTGTGCTACTAGCATAGAGGGACTGTGCTGGCAGTGGCTGGGGAGAGCCTGAGCAACTAAGCATCTGTGCTGTGGGGGGCAGTGTGTTTTGAAGTTGTCGATTGCCAGTGGGTACTGGACTGGCCTGGATTTGGATGGCAGCTTGAAAGGATTGGAACTGGTCCAAGTGCACCCCCAACCAATCAGCAAGCTCCCAATCTGCTTACTCTTTCAGCAGAGAAGAACTTACTTATCGTAGGGTGTAGTCTTTGTTTTTAATATAACACCACACAAACTCTTGTTTACTGATGCTGTTCAGTTGTGAAATCTGGGTGGGGATGTTTAACTAGTGAGTCAGATGCAAAAATGGAAATTCTAATCCCAAGCACAAACCTGATTCCAATGCCTTACAGGCATTTGAATGACTTGGATTCCAGATCAAAATTTCAGATAAGCCAATGAATACAAACCCAGTGGATTCTATAGAATCCTAGCAACCCCAGCAGAGAGTACCAATGACTAGAACAATGGCAGAAAAGGCTGAAACACTATCCTGGTGTGAGTGCTTTTTACGTCACAGTGTGCTTGTAGTTTATTGTTGCAGGTGATCTCCACACGGCCTGGAGAAAGGGGAAGTCAGACATTTTGGGTGACTGGAGCACATGGGACCACATGATATTTGGCACCAAATAGGAACATACCAAGAAGTGCTCAGAAGCAATAAATTAAAGGGACAAAAGTTAAATTGGTGCATATTGGGGTCGGGACTGAGTGCCAAGTGACTGGAGCAGCTGACATGTAGAAAGTTTTATAAGCTACACTAATCTTCTTTTACTATTTTTGTTTCCGGAGTTTGTTGTTTAAATTGTTGACATTACATAATAGCTTAATATACGGGTGAGTTGAGGTCATTGAGAGAGCTAAATGATTGGAGCAACTGACAGGTAGAGGAGCTGCACATTAACCTGCTTCTAATGCTTTGGCTCCAAAGTTTGTTGTTCGACTTATAAAATCAGTGAAATCAGAGTGCACTGAGGTCAGGTAGAGAGCATCAAATGACTGGAACAACCGGCAGGAAACGGAAATGGAATAGAGCTCCATTCTGTAAGTTCAAATCATTTCTATTCAAACAGTCCCCAAATAATGAGGCAGTATCCATGCTGCCCTCCAGATTATTAGGATATCACCCAAACAGCACCCCCATAAGTGGATTTTGGGAAGGAAGGATTTATAACAGGTTAAACACCATGGTACCCTCCCACCAAGCCAAAAGAGGTTGGCAAAAGGGAGGAGTTACAGCTCGAATTCACAGGATAAGATGGGCAACATGTTAAAACAGAAACATACAGAAAACCAATTCCAGAAATATGTCTCACATGCTAAGAGTGCCCATCCCAATCATCTTAAAATGCCATACCATATGGCCAATTTTCCTAGCTGAGACAAAATTGTTTGTCCATAGCAGACTTTGAGAGACAAGCTCTGGATCTCAAAAACACTTTCTACAGAGAGGGTATAGTGAAAACATTTTAGTTTCTGCCCTAAAAGAGCAAGGAATGTGGAAAGGAACAGATTACTTGATCCTGGAACCAGAGAGACAGGAAATGAACAGCCAGTGTTTTTGTTATTGAATATAATCATTTGGCACCAGAGATATCTAATACAGTTGAAAATTTTTGGCCAGTGTTACAAAGGGACCTAGTTTTGTTTAAAGCTCTTGGAACAGTCCAATAATCATTTATAGGAAAGGGAAAATATTGGTGATATGTTGATACGTAGCCTATACACCAAACCAACCCAGAACATCCATCCAACTTGGATGCCCATCAAAACCAACAGGTAGTTTTCACTGTGGCATGTCAATGTGTGTTGCTATTGCATCATGGGGAGCTCTTTGACATCCAGTTTCATAATAAACTATTGATTAAGGAATTTATTTCTTGCTCAACATGTTATGTTGTCTATATTCCTATAGTTTTGAGACCCATGTAAATAATCTCATGAAAAAGATAGGAATGAATAGAACAACGGCATATATCCCATTGCCAAACTAAAAGTGATCGGTTATTGGTTGCTAATCAACTACTTATTCCATTGTTATACAAACATACAAATCTGCCAGCAGAAACAGTCCATCTAAGTCTGCTCAAGTGTGCAACTAGCACCCTAGTTTGCAGCTGCCCCACCCTCCTTTCTCATCCCACTGCCACCACGCCTTCCCACCTCACTCTCCCTGTTCCCTGTTCCATGCCTTTTGAAGCTGTTCACAGATTTACATGATACCACCCATTCTGGTAGTGTGTTCCATTTTTCTACCACCCTTCTCTGTGAAATAGTGTCTCCTAATTTCCTTCTAAATATCCCCTCATTCTTAGCCCATGCCCCTGGTGTCCCTCCCCTCCTTAGCTTAAAGACCCCATTTTCCCTATTCTTATTGATTCCCTCAGATACTTGAATGTCTCTATCATGTTCCCCTGTCCCTTCTATCCTCCAGAGTGTACATATTCAGGTATCCCAGACTGCTCTCATAGTCTCTCCTCCATTCCACATATCATTTTTGTTGCCCTCCTCTGCACACCCTCCAGTTGCCTGATATCATGCTTTAGGTATGGCCTTCAAAACTGCACACAATACTCTAAGTGCGGCCTTACCAGTGATCTGTAGAGGGTATGTTCACTCTCTTCACCTGGACAAACCCCTCGCTATGCACCCCAGCATTTTGTTATCTTTGCAGCTGCTCTCCTGCACTGAACAGTGTTGTTCAATGTCCCTGTTATCATTACCCCAGGTCCTTCTCCTCCTCAGTGATCCCCAGCTTAACCCCCAAGCCAGTATTCTCTCCATGGGTTCTTTGCCCCAAAGTGCATAACCTTACACTTCTTTACATTGAACCCCAGCTGCCATCTCTCTGACCACTCCTCTAGCTTGCTTAAGTGCCATGCAGTTGCTTTCCATCCCTCCCTCCATCCACCACTGCTCCAATTTTGGTGTCATCAGTGAACAGACTTACCTTGCTCACCACCCCATGTGCAATGTCTGATATGAAGAGCCCAAATAATACTGGCCCCAGCACAGAGCGCCAGGCACCCACTCATCACCAGCCTTGGAGATGAGGTCCCCTCTCACCACCACCCATTGCAGCCTCCACTCATCCAGCTTGTAATCCAGTTCATCATTTTGCCCTACCCTACACCAGTTAGATTCACCCCAAGTCATCAATGAGGCACTGAATCAAAGGCCTTGCTGAAGTCCAAGTAAAGAATATCCACTGCATGACCCTTATCCAGCTCACCTGTCACCCAGTCATAATATTGTATCAAGTTGGTTTGACAAGGCTTCCTGAAATGAACCCGTGCTGCCTCACATCCTGGAGGTCATTGTTCTCCAGGTACGACACCAGTCTTTCTTTTAGCATTGTTTCCATGAGTTTACACACTATGGAGGTGAGACTTAGCAGATGATAATTACCCAGTTCATCCCTTGGCCTGCTCTTGTGTAATGGTACTGCATGTGCCAACCTCCAGTCCAGTGGCACACATACCGACTCCAGTAATGTGCTATACAGATCTGCCAGCTGCTCTGCCAACACTCCGCCATCTCCTCAGCACCCTGGGTGGATACCATCTGGTCCTGGTGTCTGTCTACCTTCAGTCCCTCGGTCTCTCTAGGACTCTATCTTGCCTCAATTCTTCCATCTGTCATCCTCTCCCCTGTCCCCACCCTCCTGCCAATGGTGGTAGCGGTTCCATTTTCTGCCATGAACACTGAGCAAAAGTAATCCTTCAGTGCTTCTGCTGGCTTCTCTCCTTTTCTGTCAACTCCCACCCTTTTATCCTCACTATTGTCTTCTTGCACTTCCTTTTCCCTGATGAATCTGAAAAGTCTTCTTCCCCATTAACTCCTGCGCTAATCTCAGCTCCTCTAGGCCTTGGCTTCTATCACTTTTCTGGTCACCTCCCAGACCATCTTGCATACTCCTCCCGTCCACTTCCTTCCTGTCCTCTTATACCTCTGGTGCACCACTCATTTTGCCCTCACCACCTCCACAACCTCTTTGTTTAACCAGCATAGTTTTCTTCTCTGCCCTCTTACTCTGTGTCTCTGGGGCTGGCTTCTGTTGCCTCTGTAATCCCCATTTAATAATATCCCATTTCTACTCCACATCCATCTCCTGCCTTATGCCTCCAGGTTCCCTTTCAGTACTTTCTGCATCCTCCCAAAGTCCTCCCCTGAAGTTTTCCACCCGAGTAACTGATTTCTCTGCTCCTGCACATTTTGATATTAAACCACACCGCTTGGTGATCACTGTTGGCTAGTGGGTCCTCCACCTTTATTTCCTTACTGCCTCCCCAATCAACAATTCCAGATTGAAAGTATTCTTAGCCTAGTAGGTACACTGACCAACTGTGTCAGGAATCCTTCCTGGATCATGTCCAGAGGCACTTGTTCTCTAGCACTGAGGTGACCGGAATGCTACAGCAAGTTGAAATTCCCACAATGACCACCTTCCTTTTCTACATACCTTTCTGATTTGTCCCTAATTCCCTGTCAAGCTCCTCAGACTGGGACGGTGGCTTGTATACCACCCAAACCTCAGTTTCCTACCCTTGAGTCTAGGGATTACAGAGTCATATACTGACAGATGGAACAAACAAGGCATTGTCTAAACTTGATGTGAACTATCTAAAATTGCTAGATTTGTGTTGAGGTGTGACTTGTATACTCATCACTGTGCACTGTATCAGGACTGGCCTGGAACTCATTACAGAACAAAAGGAATAGAGCATGGTCTATCATGCTATTCAAAATACTTAAAACAGAACACTCCAGCGATTAATAAAATCATTAGAATAGACCAATCATAACTTCTGGTTGAGGGAAAGAAATACACTGTGGATACCTAGGGTTAAAATAAATTTGGACTAATAACCTTTAGATACTGTATCATTCTACAATTACTTGGAATACTTTCCCAGATCACTTAAGGGATATGAATATGTCAATAGATTCTTTTAAACTTAAACTGAATCAAAATTTTACACATGATGTAAATGTTATTAGAGTTTTGTAATAATTTGTATGTTAAATGGATTGTATTGTTCAAGTATTTTGTTGTGGAATATATGTTTTATTGTTTAGAACTGTAACTGTAAGCATGCCATTTACAGGATTACCTTGAAAACAGGGCACTAGTGGTCCCTATGGTAAAGAATATTTGCTAGTCAGATGATTGCCTGTATAAATAAAACATTGTACTACTACTAGATATTGTCCAATGTACTTGTCCTATGCTAAATGTGGGATGCACAAAGAGACCCCTCAAGTAGAGAATGCAGGGATGTTCATGCTATTTTGAAACCAGAACCAGATACACCTATTGTGTACACTTTGCATCCTACCATTGCCGAGACCCATCTAATTTCAAATTTCTGGGTTTGGAACATATACCAGTTAACAGCAGAGTGGGACATAGGTTAAATGTATTACTACAAAGGATCAAAATGGATCTACACTTTGAGGTCATTGTCCCCTGTGGGCCTAACTGAATATTTAGGCATTACTCCAGTTTTGTAGTTGATCTATGGAATATTAATCTGAACTTATCTATCTGATTAGTAAAGTCCTTTACCCTCCTTCACTCTTGTTTTTCCTTCCTTTTCTCTCCCTCTCCTTTCTTTCCTTTTTCCACTTTTTCTGATACTCCATAAAGGGACAATGGCCATCACTCTCTTTACATTTATATGCTTATAATATTTGAATTGCTTGATTCTGAACTTTCAATATGGCTAAAAGAGGTTTTGACTTTCTGCATTGGTCCCATGAGGGAATATTTGAAAATATTTAAATCATCTTGAAAATATCTATTTTGTATGGAAATATATATATTAATTATAGTAATCTGTTCTGAAATATGCTAGAAGGGGTAGGGACAAGCCTCATTTAATTATATATTTTGGGACAAATGACCTGACTGACAAGACAGTAGATATAGTCCAGAGGAGGTTTGAGGAACTAGGACAATTATGTGAGGGGCAGAAGATCAGTAACATTTTAGAAATACTTTCAGTGCCCAAGGCAAGCACAACAAGAAAGCTGAGAACAGAGGAATTTAATTGATGGCTGAGAACCTGTGTCATGCTAAAGGGTATGGGCTGTTGGGGGTGGGAGGGACCTGGGTTGACAGTAGTCTCCATGCCAAGGACAGACTACACTTGGAGTGAGGAGGAAAGAAAGTATTGAAACAGAGGATGGAGGAGTACATAGGAAGTTGGGAATTTAAACTAGGAGCAGGGATGGCAAGTGGGCAAGAGACATGCAGAGACCACAGGTTGGGAAACCATAAGCTTACCCCCATTGCAGTGACAAAGGACAAATGGCAAATACTATTGGTGATGCTAGTAACGGAGGGCAGGATGGGAGTGGAAGGTGGTTACCCTTAATGCTAGAGAGCCTTGGGAGAAAAACTGCAGAGTTACAGGTGCTCATGGCAGAGGGAGAGATGGACATTGCAGCCATCACAGAAACATGGACCACCGTGTACAATGACTGGGACCTATCTGTACCAGAGTAGAGGTTATTCGTAGGGACAGGGTGATCTGGGAATGGAGGGGTGGCACTATATGAAGGAAGGAATGAAGTGTGTAAGGGAGAAAGGGAAGAGGATAGTACAGAGTCACTTTGGATGCAAATCCAGGATTCCAAGAATAGGATTCTCAGAATGGGAGGGTGTACAAGGCCCCCTCTCAGATGGAGGAGTTAGACAGGAACTAGCAGGACAGATCAGGAGGACCTGCAAGAAGGGTAGTGTGGTGATTGTGGGGGACTTCAACGTGCCAGTAGTGGACTGGAGTACTCCAACAACCAGTAATAGAAGGAGCAGGTACTGCTGGATGCCTTTCAGGATAGCTTCCTGCTGCAGATGGTGCAGTGAACCAACCAGGTTAGAGAATACCCTTGACCTTGTGCTGGCAAATGGGTAGTTTATGAGAGAACTTACGGTGGAAGAACCGCTGTCAGGGAGTGACCACCACTCCAGTATGGCTCACACTGGATATGGGCAAGGAAGTAGTAGAATCTGGCACAAGAGTGCTGGACTTCAGGAGTGCAGACTTTGGGAGGATGGAAGAAGTGGTAAAAGGGTACCTAGCCAGAATTCAACCTAGTATGGGCACTAACCAGAGGTGGGAGCTCATAAAGCTGGGGATAGTGGAGGCAATCAAAACCTGCTGCAAGGCCCAAGCAAGAAGGCTAGGGCTAAGAAACGAGCTGATTGAGAAAGGAGGTCATGAAAAGGTAAGAAGGAAAAAGCTGCCTTTAGGAGGTACAGTAAGACGGGGGGACAGGGAGGAGACAGGAAGAATACCTGACAGAATCAAAGGAGGTGACATAGGCAGAAAGGGAGCTCCAGGCTGGCACAGGGCATTAAGAAGGGAGAGAGACTTCTTTAGGTACATCATGGAGAAAGGACCTGTAAGGACCACATAGTAAGGATTAGGAAGGAGGGGGTTGGGTGTAAGCAGGGTGTGATAAGGCAGAAGTGCTAAACAATTACTTCTGCTTGGTATTTACTAAGGAGAAGAGGGATAATACAAGGGAGAGGAATGGCAGAAACAGGAGGGGTGACAGATGGGGAAATCATGGAGGACAGAGTTCAGGAGGGTTTGAAGGCACTGAGGGTGGACAAGGCACCAGGCCCAGATGGCATCCACCTCTGGTATTGAAGGAGTTGCAGAGGTCCTTGCAGGACCTTTAGCAGACCTATTTACCTCACTACACTCAGGGTGTGTACCTCTGCACTGGAGGATGGCTCATGTGGTGCTCCCCACAACAGTGGCCCCAAGGATGAACCGAGGAACTACAGACCAGTGAGCCTCACATCCATTGTGGGTAAGCTGATGGAGACTATCCTGAAGGAGAGGCTGGTGGCCCTCCTAGAGGCCAGAGGTACAGGACAACAGACAGCATGGCTTCATACATGGCAGATCCTGCCAAACTGACCTGGTGGAGTTCTATGACTGGGTAACTAGGCAACTGGACAGGGCCATGCAGTGGATGTCCTGTATCTGGACTTCAGTAAAGAATTTGACTCAGTGCCTCATGGGAGGCTGGGAAGTAAGTTAGAAGGCACAGGGCGGGTGCAAAGCTTTTGAGATGGGTGGGAACTGGCTTCCAGAGAAGGCAACAGAGGGTGGTGGTGGTGGGGGGGAGCTCTCACACCCAAGGGAGTGATGAGCAGTGTTCCACAGTGCTCGGTGTTGAGACAAGTGTTGTTTGGGATATTTATTGCAGACATATCATTGGACATCAAGAGCAAGATCTGTTTGTTTGCTGATGATACCAAGATAGGAACGGTGGTGGATGACCTAGGGGATGTGGGGTTGCAGGTGATCTGGCAAAGCTTGAAACCTGGTCAGACACCTGGCAACTGGGGTTTAATGCCAAAAGTGCAAGGTGCTGCATTTTGGGGTGGGAACCCAAGGAGGAGTTACCAGCTGGGGGAGTGCAGCTAGCTCCAGACAGAGGAGGAGAAGGATCTGGGGTGCTCATTACAGGGTCAATGAACAACTTCGCACAATGTAGGAAGACAGTTGCATAGGCCAACAAAATGCTTGGTTGTATTGCAAGAGGTATATCCTCGAGGAGGGAGGAGGTGATTCTGTCACTGTATAGGTCATTAGTTAGACTGCACCTGGAGTACTGCATGCAGTACTGGCACCCGTTCTGAAGAGGGACATTAAGTTACTGGAGGGTGCAGCGGGGCAACAAAGATGATCAAGGGCTGGGAGACTTGTCATACTAGAGGAGGTTGAGGGAGTTGAACATGTACCGCTGGAGGAAAGGAGGAGAATGGGGGACATGATTGAAACCCTTAAGTACATGAAAGGAATAAATAAGATAGGTACAGATGGGCTGTTCAAAGCAAGGGAGGGAGGGACACCAGAGGCCATGATATGAGACTGGAGGGAGGAAGGTTCAGGAGGAGATGAGGAGACACTTTTTACAGAGAGGGTGGTAGCTGGGTGGAATCGTTACCTGCAGAGTGGAATCCAGTAGAACAGTGGACTGTTTCAAAAGGGGATGGGACAGGACAAGGGGAGGTCAAGGGAGGGAAGGAGGTGGAAGGGAGGGCAGCTGCAGGATAAGGGTGCTAGCTGCATATTCAAGCAGACTTGATAGACCTCTAGGCCTTTATCTGCTGTCAAATTTCTATGTTGGTAGTAATGTTATTTGATCAAAAAGTTAAATGAATTAGGGCTACCTATACCATAATCCAACTGGCTTTTGATATTTTTCTCTATATATTTTTTGGCCTGAGGAATCTGTTCTGTTTTATCCATCAGTTTTGTAAATTTGCAACTCTGACCTTTCTGAGGCACACTTGACCTCCCAAATATTGCTGCTACTCTAGTGCTTTTTGATAAATTTTCTTTATTTGTTCACATGTTAGGCACTGTATAATATGCATTTAAGATTACAGCACAAACCTTTTGGTGTTTGGACAATCTGACCAGGGGTTTGTGATGCTCTCATTTTGAATTTGTACATTTATGTACTGTCACTTTAAGCACTTTAAAATAAAGGAGATCCTGAGTACGTCCCAGAGAGGACACAAGCACCTGGGTAGTATGCTGTGGATTCTTCTCTCGACATCCATACTTTGTGGCTTTATTTATTTATTTTTTCTGGCAGAGTGCTTTTTGTTTGTGTTCCATATCTCTAAGAGGGGGCCTTCTTGGTGGAGAACTTTAAGAGGGAGAAATCCCAGCTTTTAAGGAGGTGGCAGATAATCTTCAGTTTATTGTCTGGTTGCTTTTAAGGATTGCTAACTACTTATTTGGTAGTCATTTTAAATGTCTTATCCTTGGTATAGTCTTAATTTGTCTATTGTTTATTTATATTTCTATTATATCTGTCTAATGATTCATTGTACAGTGCTCTGAGCCCCGGATGGGCACTTAGTAAATAAAGGTTTTGTTTACTTACTTACATAACCAGGAGCTTCAACTTGAGGTTGAAGGAATGGTGTAGAAAGGGGTTCAGCTACATTGGGGACTGAAACATGGAATGATATGGGCCTACACAGAGGTGATGGCCTGCATTCATCTGGGAAGGGAACCACCGTCCTCAGTGGACTATTTAAATGTCTCTTTGATGACCATTTAAACAAGCTGAGGAAGGTGGAACTATAAAGGAACCAGAAACTGCCCTCCCCGACAAACTAAACAGAAAGAAGGGAGGACCTGAAAGGAGGAGACTACCCTAGGGGAAGGACAAACAAAACAGCACTGGCAGTAGACAAGGGATGGGAACAAAAGTGACAAAAAGAGAGGGAAAATGGGGCAGGATGAAAGGGAAAGAAGGGGTTATACTCACAAAGTGGTGACTGCTTGTTAGGATAGGTGGCTCATACAAAAACATTAATAATTACTAATATGCTTTAAAAGAACGAGTTTGGAGCCTTCCTCACCTATACAGAAGAAGCCATGTCTGTTGTCTGATGTTTCTGACTGGGTATACTGTGCAGGACATTTACTTCATATAAATTATGGGTTTATGCTAGGCTGATGAACTTTCACTCAAGAAATAAAAAAAATCATGATGAATGCGCACCTGTTTGGTTGGCAATTTCCCTTCGAGCATGGCACAGCTATAACAGCAGACTGGCATTCCCAAGTGGAGCTTTCCGATACCCTGAAGGACAACTATTGCTGCAGACAGAGCGGGGGGTCTGTGAAAATAAAAAGAGAAGGACAATGCAAGCAGTCTGACAAGACCTGAGTAGACTTTCCATACCATTTAGGACAGTGTTTTCCCTGTAAAAACAGTTATGTACAGTATATTACAGTGCATTTGGGGATGCTATTTGAAGTGTTCTGTGTATAAGAAATAATAAACAGTATACCTTGGGATGTTGTTAGAAGTGTTCACTGTATACAAAATAATATGCAGTATATCTTGGGACACTGCTAGAAATGTTTACTGTACAGAAACTGGAATATTTTGGGATACTGATAGAACTGCTCTGGTACATGAGTTGAAATATCATGGGAAGCTTTGACAAAAGCGCCTTGTACACAAACTGGATTATCTCTGGATGCTGTTAGATGTGCTCCCTGTACATAACCTGGACTATTTTTGAATGCTGTTAGAAGTGATCCATGTACACAAGCTGGAATATCTTGGGATTTTGTTAGAAGTATCTCCATGTAGAGCCATTCCAGTAGCATTGAGGGTTGTGGTGCTGGACACCACACCTCACGCTACTAACTGGTGACACAGGTCTGGGAATGAGCCTGAGCCATTGTGGGTTGGCAAGGGGAGTCAGGAGATGGACTTAGCAGCCATAAGGCAGCTCTCCATGGGTCCCAGCAGCTCTCTCCAGGGGTTTCCCCAGGGTGGAGGTCCAAGTAGTTCAGTGTGGATGACTAGAGTAGAGCAGGTGCCATAGTTCGCTGCATGCACATGTCTCCACATGGATACAAGCAACCCTGGCAAGGGTCAGGGAACAAACAAGTGAAAAATGGAGCTAGCAGTCTCCATGATGGCCCCGCAACACCCGCGCCAGTCCCCAGAGTCAAGATGTTGGCCTCTGGGGCAAGTGAGAGTTGACACCCTTCCCTTGGCCCTGCCATGGGCAGTAACCCATGGGGATTGCCATGAGGATCCAGCATGGGAAGAAGCAGAGGTCCAAGATTGAGACCCCTGGGTATGGGGCCAAAACCATTTGCCAGCTCAGCCATGTACCCTGTAACCATTGCCAAGCAGGTAGGAAGTGGTGAAGGGTTCAAAAGCTGAATAATGAAAAAAAGTGTTCCATGTAACTAGACTGAAATATATTGGGATGTTGTTTGAAATTTTGCTGGTACACAAACTGGAAGATCTTGGGATGCTGTTACAAATATTCCTTGTACTGCACATGAACAAGAATATCTCTGGATGCTATTACAAGTGCTCCTGTGCAAAACTGGAATATCTTGAGGTGCTGCTGGAAATCTTCCTTAACTAAACTGGAATAACTTGGGATGCTATTAGAAGTACTCTGTGCATGCAAACTGAAATATCTTTGGATGCTGTTAGAAGTGCCCCCTACAAAATCTGGAGTATCTTGAGATGTTGTTGGAAGTATTCCTGTACACAAACTAGAATATCTTTAGATGTGTTGGAAGTGTTCCTGTACACAAGCTGTATTATCATGGGATGCTGTTAGAATTATTCCCACCACTCAAACTGTAATAATTTATAATGCTGTTGTAGTGTTTCTGTTACACAAACTGGAATAACTTAGGATGCTGTAAGAAATGTTACATGTACACATTCAGAAATATTGTTGGATGTTGTTGGAAATGTTTTCTGTACACAAACTGGAATATCTTGGGATGTGATTGGAAATTTTCCCTGCAGACAAACTGTAATATCTGGGGATGCTGTTGAAGTGTTTTCACTAACCATAAACTTGAATATCTTGGGATGGTGTTTGAAGTATTCTCTTTACATGAACTGTATCAGCATAAGATGCTGTAAGAAATATTCCCTGTACACAAACTGTAATACTTTGGGATGCTTTTGAAGTGTTCCCATTACACAAACTGGAATAACTTGGCATGCTGTTAGAAGTGCTCCCTGTATGCAGACTAGAATGTCTTTCAAAACTGTTAGAAGCTTCCCTTATACACAGACAGGAAGATGCTGGGATGCTGCTGGAAACTTTCCTGTATGCACACTGGAAGATCTTGGGATGCTGATGGGAACGTTAACTGTACACAAACTGAAATATCTTGGGCTGTTGTTGGAAATGTTCCTTGTACACAAACTTGAATATCTTGGGATGTTGTTGTAAATGTTCCTGTACACAAACTGGAATATCCTGGGATGTTGTTGAAATGTTCCAAGTACACAAAACTGCAATATCTTTGGATGTTGTTGCACATTTACAAGAACACAAATGGTAATATCTTCATATGTTATTAGAAGTGTTCCCTTTACACAAATGGAAATATCTTGGGCTGTTGCTGGAAGTGTTCCCTCTGCCGAGACATGAAAATCTTGGAATACTGTCAGAAGCACTTTTGTACATAACATGGAGTCTCTTGAGATGCTGTTAGAAGTGTCCCTGTACACAAACTGAATATCTTTGGGTATAGTTGAAGTGATCCCTATAAACAAACTAAAATATCCTGGAATGTCACTAGAAGGTTTCCTGTACACAAACTGGAATATCTTGAGTTGTTGTTAGAAGGTTTCCGTACACAAAATTAAATATCTTGGAAGATGTTCTCTGTACCATTTGAGACAGTGTTAGAAGTGCTTGTTGTATACAAAGTAATGCAAATTTTTAGATGAAGTTTCTCCATACTGTATACAAAATAATATACTTTATACCTTGGCGCTATTAGAAATGTTCCTTTACTCCTTGGTAATGCAAGGCTAACTTCCATAGAGTATAAATATTACTTATTATAATTAAACTCTTTCAGAACATCCAAAGTTGTTTCTCCAAGCAGGTCCCCAACCAGGATATGGTATTGTAGCTATGCTCTGTATAAACTTGAATGTGCTTTGCACTTGAACATTAAATAAGCTGTTATGATACAATAAAAATAACGTCCCTTGTATACAAACTAATAAACAGTATAACTAACAATGGCGTTAGATGTGTTCTTTGAATACAGGTGATGCACTGTGTACTCTATAATGCTGCTGGAAGTGCTCCTGTATACAAATTAATATACAGTATAATGAGATGCTGTTAGAAGTGCTCCTGTATACAAGATAATATACAGTATAACTTGGGATTCTATTAGAAGTGTTCCTGTATAAAAATGATATACATTATAACTTGGGATGCTGTTAAAGTATTCCTGTATACAAAATGATATACAGTATAACTTGGGATGCTGTTAGAAGTGTTCCCTCTATACAAAATTATATACAGTATAAGTTGGGATGCTGTTAGAAGGGTTCCCTGTATACAAAATAATGAACAGTGTACCTTGGGATGCTATTAGAAGTGTTCCCTGTTTACAAAATAATAAACAGTGTACCTTGGGATGCTGTTAGAAGTGTTTCCTGTATACAAGATAATATACAGTATAACTCGGATGCTGTTAGAAGTGTTTCATTTGTACAAGATAATATACCGTATAACTTGAGATGCTGTTAGAAGTGTTCCTTGTATACAAAATAATATTCAGAATAACTTGGGATGCTGTTAGAATGTTTTCTGTATACAAAATTATATACAATATAACTTTAGATACTGTTACAAGTGTTCCATGTACTACATACAAAATAATATATATTTTTTATAGAAGGTACCGTATACTGTATGCAAAATAATATATATTTATAGAAGTGCTACCTGTACTGTATTTTATATATATATATATATATATATATATATATATGAAGGGTTCCCTGTACTGTGTACTAAATAATATATAGAATAGCCCAGTATTCATTAGTGAGGTGGTCTTTTTCTGAGCCCCTTAAAGAGGCTGTGGTAAGACCCCTGTGAAAAAACATCACTAGACCCAGACTGTCTGCAAACTATAGACCCATCTCTAAGCTACTCTTTTATGGAAGGTTATTGAGAAGGTGGTGTCTTTACAGCTGGAGGTCTGTTTGTTAACTCACTACATCTATGACACTCTCCAGCTGGACTTTAGGAAAAGACATAGTACTGAGACTGCCCTGGTTCAGGTGCTAAATGATCTCCTGGTAGTGAGGGTGGAGGACAGTGGTCTATTGTTGTTCTCCTTCATCTCTCAGCTGCTTTTGACACCACGGACCATGGGGTGTTTTGGATCACTCCGGGGTTTGTTGTGAACTCCTAGTGTGGTCCTCATCTGATTCCATTCTTTCCTCTCAGTAGAACACAGAGGGTGGTCTTATGGGCTTTCCTCCTGACCACTGCTCCTGCCATGTAGGGTCCCACAGGGTTCCATTTGTCCTTCATGTTGTTTGCGGTGTATATGTTACCTCTAGGAGACATTATAAGATGGCAAGACTGGGTTTTCATTGCTATGCTGATGACACCCAGCTGTACCTATCTTTTGTGCCCGAACAACAGGATGCATTCTCAGTTTTCATTTGGTGCCTTGCTGAGGTCCAAGACTGGATAGCGCCAACTTCCTGAGGTTAAACCCAGATAAGACAGAAGTTCTGGTGATGAAACCTGGTCACACAAGGGTTAGTGTGCAGGTTGGTCGAGTCACCAGACTTAGGTTTGGAGACTCAGTTTCTCATCTCTTCTATGGTGAAGAATCTTGGCATTGTACTAGATAATGGACTGACACTTGAATCTCAGGTGTCAGCCGCAGCATAGTGACTTTACCACCTTAGAAAATCACCAGGATTAAACACCTGATCCCCTTGGGTGATCTGCCATTGCTAGTCCATGCCTTTGTGATGTCATGGCTTGATTACTGAGATGCCATTTACCTAGTGCTAGCAGGGCTGATCTTCTACACTTACAGCTGGTGTAGAATGGCAGCCAGGCTGTTGCCTGATCTTCTGATGTCATGTCATGTTACCTCGTGCTGCACTCCCTACACTGGCCCACTATTAGGTGGCTGATCACCTTCAAGGTCAAATTGCTGTAACCTGCAGCAGCTGTCACAAATGCATTTGGATATTTGTAAATCTGTGATAAGCTTCCTGATGGGTTTATCTGGATGCAACATACTGTATATTTGAAATACAGACAGGAGTGCTGCTTCAAGGAGGAAATGAGAAGACACTTTCTGATGGAGAGAGTGGTGTCTGGGTGAAACATGTTGCCTGTGGAAGTGGTATCTTGTAGAATAGTGGACTGCTTCAAAGGGATGGGATATTGTAAGGGGGTCAGAGGAAGGGAAGGAGGGGCAGCTGCTGTTTAAGGGTTGCTAGCTGTATACTTGAGTAGACTCGATAGACCACAAGGCCTTTATCTGCTGGCAAATTCATATGTTCATATGTATGGAAGTACTCCCTGTACTGTATACAAAATTATATATATATATATATATATGTTTGTAATAAAGTGTTCCCTGTACCATCATAAAAATAAATGTATGTATGTATTTTTAGTTATTAATTTAAAAAGTTTTACCAGGAAAGAAATACTAAGCTAAAAAGTATCTGAGGGGAATCAACAAGGATGGAGTCAACAGGGTTTTAAACTGAGGAACAGAAGGGACACTAGAGGGTATGGGCTAAGAACAGAGGGAGAATATTTAGGAGGAGATGCAGAGCATTACTTCACAGAAGAGTGGTGTTGAAGTGGAACACCCTGTCAGAGTGGGTGATATCATGCAAAACTGTGGATAACTTTAAAAGGGCATGGGAGTGAGAACAGGGGACAGTACAGGTGGGTGAGGCTAAAAATGGCTGTGGTTGGACAAAAGGGAGGGTGGGTCAGTTGCAACTTATGGAGTTAGCAGCACACTCAAGCAGACATTGATAGACCAGAAGATATGTTTTGCTGGCACATTCATATGTTCATATGTTCATAAAATAGCTCATTTCCAGATACGCTCTGGGAGAAGAGGAAAGGGATATAGTACAGATTCGAACAAAATATTATATAGTAAATAAAACATTGTACTAACATACTAGATACCAGCAGAGTAGGCCTATTGGTCTATCAAGTCTGCTTACTTCAGCACCCTGATTGGGTACCATAGCTCTCTATCTGTCTCCTTCCACTGCTACTCCATCCCCAGTCCTGCCCCCGGCAAACCAGCCTCTGCTTCACCCCTTGCCTATACCTGTCCCACCCTCTCCTGAATCCCTCCACCGTAGCTGCCTGTACCAGCTCCCGGGCAGTACATTCCATGATTTCACCACTGTCTTGGTGAAGTACCTCATCCTCCTCCTTTTCCCCTAATCCTACCACCTTTAATCTTCCAACTGTGTCCTCTGGTGATTCCCCTCCTTCAGTCAAAGAGTCATCATAAACATCATACAAATATATATATATATATATATATATATATATATAGATCATGACAAAAACTCTGTTTAATGCATCAGTTAGGGTTGTTCCACAGTGAAAAAGCAGGAAATTCGATGTTAGGGTTGAAAGCCACCCTTGCACCCCGGCTGCCCCAAATGGCAACAAGGTGTGCATTGGGGTCATCAGCCTAACTCTCACCCCATCACATGTGTAAACAAGCTGAGGAAAAGGAGAATGGGGTGAGAGTTGGGACCGACCAACGCACATCACTTTGCGGTTTGGGGCAAGCCAGGGGGTGCAAGGGGGCTTCCAACCCTAACACTGAATTTCTTCACTTTTGTCGTGTGGAACAACCCTGATGGATTAAACTGAGTTTTTGCCATGAATTCCTTCTTTTGAGAATGAGGACTATAAATAGTGAATGGAATGTGGTGGTGGGAGCATGGGGCCCAGCGTTCCCACCACATGATGTTTCTGTGACATAGTAATGGTAACTGCAATGGAAAAGCAACCACTGATGGTTACGCACATGGTGACACAAACATAAATGGTAAAGCAAGCGTTAATAGAAATGCAAGCAAAAAGTGATGCCAAGCGAACAGTGAAACAAGCGGAGATGCAAGCACATACGTAAATGCAACTGGCAATACGCTTACGGTCATGGTACTGCTATTGCAAATGCAAATGGTAACTGTAACAGCAACAGTAATGCCAAAGGAAACAGAAATGGAGAACGCGAAACCAAAGCGCGTATGGAAAGCATAAAGCATAACAGGCATGGTCATGGTACCGCAATTGCAAACGCAAATGGTAATGGTAACAGCAAATATAATGGCAAAGGAAACAGAAACAGAAATGGAAATGCAAGCACATATGAAAACGCAAACCTTAATGTGCACGGTCATGGTACCGCAATTGGAAATACAAATGGTAATAGTAACAGCAAAAATAATGCCAAAGGAAACAGAAACGGAAACGTGAATGCGGGACATACAGAAACACAAACCGTAATGCGCACTGGCATGGTACCACAATTGTAAATGCAAATGGTAATGGTAACAGCAACAATAACACCAATGCAAACGAAACAGAAATGGAACACAAGTGCATACGGAAATGCAAACCGAATATACACACGTCAAGGTACCAGTATTGTAAATGCAAATAGTAACGGTAACAGCAACAATAACGCCAAAGAAAACAGAAACACAAATGGAAGCTGTATGGAAATGCAAACCGTAATGCACGAGGCACAGGAATGCAATTGAAATGCAAATGATAACGGTAAGAAAAACGATGACGTAAAACGAAAGACAAACGCAAATAGAAACGGAAAGGCGGCTGCCAACAGAAATGGTAATGCGCATGGTGACGCTAAGTGAAACACAAAAACAAACAGTAGTGGAGACACAGATGGTAACAGTAAAGCAAGCGCAAATGGAAACGGAAAGGAGTAACGCACCGCGGTGGCATACACAGGAACAGCTAAGGCAATGGGCACGGAAACACAAGTGTAAACCCTATGTGTAACAGTAACTGGAGCACGCACCTATTTTTCCTGAAAAGCTCCATTCAGAAACACAGTGAAAACAAAGAATGTATGCATAATAATGTGCCTCGGAGCAGAAAACAAGCAGTTGTATACTAAATTGCTAATATCTCAGTAACCTTATAACATAGAAAAAATTAAAATTTCACATGATTCATGGGTTTCCTGGCTAGTTTTCATTGCCTTTGTGATGAAAATTCCATATCTCGCACCGTTTCGAGATACAAGCCCCAAATGGCAGCGGACGCCACCATGTTAGTCTATGGGGAAAACGTCAACTTTGGAGTATGGTAACTTTGCTTCCATGCAAATAGTTTGTCCCAAACCACCAAAGGCACATTTCTGAGATGTTGGTTGCCTTCCTCCAACTTTCAGCCCAAAAGACCAAACCGTTCTTTTGCAGCAGAGTGTAAAGAATTCCTGTCATTTTGGCCATAGTCTGAAAAGTAGTGTCATGATTTACGACACTTTTCACAAAATTTATGGAAGTGTCACAAGTGCGACACTACTTTGTGACACTACTTTTCCCAAAAATTTGAAAAGCATATTTCTGGGGTGTTTAACCCTAAAATGAAGACATGGCTAGCACCCTGAGGGTCTGACTAGGTGAACACAAAATAATTGTGTTCCTAAAGGGTCCCAATTTTAAAAGCCAAGCATTTTTCTGATCAGTAACTGAAAACAAAATGGTGGATTTGAGACACTACTGGGGTCATTTTCAACACTAAAATGTGCAGTTGTGAAAGTGTTGAATTTTTGTTAATTCCCATTGACTTATAATGGGAACTTGTTTTTGAATAACTTCTGAACCGTTCAATATTTTTCACAAATCTTCAAAAGGCACATCGGGGACCCTTGCCCCACCTTCCTGAAGTTTTCAGACTGGTCATGCAAACTGTGAGACCTGTAGGTACGAGCAAAGAATGTGCAGAAAAATGTAAATGCACACATGAATGTAGCTTAATAACTCCGAGCTGTATCTCTGACTGGTATGAAAGTTGGCAGATCCTAAGATCTATGGCTATGCCCCATGCCTGCCAAATTTCAAGTACATCCATTGAATGGGGGCAAAGTTATTAAGGTGCATAGTGTCACCATTTAACCTTAAATGGGTACTCAACCCTCAACTATGGTTTAGTTTAGTTTAGTTTATTAGTCTAGGAATTAATACCTTTGAGCCAGGGCTCTTTACAAAGGTTCCACGTCAAAGAACATTTAACAAAGCACAATACACATTACAGGTAAAACCAGACGGAAAAGTTACATAATAAATTTGCTATTAACAGTTTAAGGCAGTAATGTTTTTTAGAAGTTTTATAGTAAATCCCATAGGATCAGGGAAGAGAATAATATAGGTGAGGACCATAGGGGATAGGGTGCAGGGGAGGAGCACAGATGGAGAAAGGAGGAGAAAGAAGAATAGAAAGGAAGGTTGGGAGGGAGAAGTGGAGTAGAAAAGGAGGGAGAAAGAATGGTAAGGAGGTAAAGTGATGGGTTAGGAGTGGGGAAGGGCAATAACACAGGCTATAACAGTTTCAAGAGAGTAGACAATTTGGAGGAAAAGAAACTTCAAGGGAGAGGGGCGTCATTAGGAGCCAAAGGGATGCAGAGAGGAGGAAAGGTGGTGAGCAGGAGAGTAAGTGAGAGAACAGAAAAAGGGGAGAGAGAGTGAGTTTGGGTGGGAGACTGGAAATAGTAGTGGTACCAGAGGGCTCATTAGACAAGGAGAAAGAGGCCTCAGATGTGAGGATGGACATGAGAAGTAGTAGTCTTTATCTAGCGCAATCACAGTTGCTAGTGGTGGTGAGGTGGGCATGGATTTGAAAGCTTCGAGCGAGGTTGAAGATAGAGTAGGTGGACTTAGAGCATTGAACCATGTCGGGCCCCTGTATGCGAAAGATCTTTTGTCCCTGTGCACTCCGCATCTGGGAACCAGAAAGGTTGTCGTTCAGATCTGGTGGAGGGTCGTGAGCCAGGATTCGGTCGGAGCAGGTTTTGGATACTTAGTTGAGTCAGTCCCAAGATGGATTTTTTGCCATTATGCAGGTGAAATAAATAAACGATTTGATAGGTTCAACCAGCCTGATTCATAGTACAGTTCACACATGTGAGTCAGTCTTTGAGCCCCTTGAGGAGCTGGCAGGCCTTATTTAGAGTGATTGAGATCCTTAGAGAAGTGGAGGTAGCTGAGCCATAAATAATGAGGCCATAGTCAATGATAGAGATTATGGAAATCTGTATAGCTATCCTCAATGCCGCTTGGTTTAGAAATTGATGGTTACAAAATAGTATTCCAAGACGTTGGTTCACTGTTTTCGCAGTGTTGTCAATGTGGGTTGCAAAGGTGAGCCCTTGGTCAAAAGTGATGCTAAGGTATTTGAAAGTATTACTTGGTCCAGTGTATAGTGAGTGGAGTATTTCTATTTTTGTTTTGGTGGTTGGTGAAGAGCATGGCTTTTGTTTTATTGTGGTTTAGCACAAGTTTACTATCCAGGAACCACCTTTCAACACTAGAGAAAGCAAGTGTGTGGCTTTGCTTAGGGAGTTTGATCCTTGTGGGAAGAGAGAATTACAGCATCATCAGCGTATAAGATTATTTTCTCCTGGCAGAAATCTGGGAGGAGTTAAGGAACAGGCTAAAGAGAAGCGGCCAAGAATTGATCCTGTGGTACACCCGAGAGAACTGGTTTGAAGTCGGAGAGTTTATTAGAGATTTTACAGCCTGTGACCAATTAGACAGGTAACTTTTACCAAGCACAAAGACCTTCGGCTGGGCCTTGGCTGGTAGTAGGGAGGTAAGTAGGCCATGATGGACTGTGTTGAAGCTTTGTAAGATCAATAAAGCAACCGCACGGATTTGGCACCCTTTGTCCAGGGCTGAGTGGACTTCTCCAGAGAAATCAAGTAAGGCTGTTGTTGTACTACCATGCTCCCATAATATATAAACAGTGCAAAAGTTTGTTCAGTCAGGAATGTGAATGTACTAGGCACCCACAAAGAATAATAAATTCTAATATCACCAGGCCAGGGGAGATATGTCCCATAGTATCAGGGAAGAGAACAATATAGGTGAGGACCATAGAGGATAGGGTGCAGTGGGGAGGAGCACAGATGGAGAAAGGAGGGAGAAGTGAAGAATAGAAAGGAAGGTTGGGAGGAGAAGTGAAGAGTAGAAAAGGGAGGGAGAAAGAATGGTAAGGAGGTAGAAGTGATGGGGTAGGGTAGGAGTGGGGAAGGCAAGGAGTCGGTGAAAGGAAGGCAGGAAAAGGTGGAGAGGGAAAGTGTTTAGACTAAGGGAAATTACAGAAGGGAGCAGTGTGGATAAGGAGGAGAGAGAGAGGAGAGAGAGCATTTGGAAGATGCTGGGTGAATGGTTAGAGGGAGACAGTTCAGAATTTTAGGAAAGTGGAAAGAGAAGGCAGCCTGATCAGCAAGGGAGTTTATGAGAGAGATACATGAGGAATGACAGACTGAGTTATATCATGCATAAGAGGAGGAGGCAGGGGAGAGGAGGGAGCTGAGGGGGGGGGTGGGTGATGACAGCCAGAATTTAGAAATAAAAGATGCACAGTAGTTTAGGGCTGAGCTTCCATGGAGGCAGGAGAGGCAGAATACAGAGAACAGTGATGAATAAGAAGCAGGCAGTCCAAGGCAAAGTGCAGAAGGCATGAAAGAGGGGGTCCAGTGTGGTCTGGGTGGACTTTGAGGCAGCACTGTGAGACAATTTTGCCATAATCAATAATGGGGAGGATCATTTTAGTGATGCTCTCTCAGTGGGCAGGAAGTGGGATGCAGCTCTTGTTCCTATACAGAACACCAAGCTCCGGTGAAGTTTTTATGAATATCATCTATGTGTTGTGAAAAGGAAGGTGTTGGTCAAGTCAGACCCAAAGGCACTTGAATGGGGTTATGTCTGCAACTGTGGAGGGAGGAATGGGAGCTTGGGCAGCTTATGTTTAGTACCAAAAGACATGGATACCATTTTCTTTGCATTGAGAGACAGTTGATTTGACCTAAACCATTGCTGAACAGCATTGAAATCAAGTTGGACCCAGCTGTTAACTCAATAAGGAGAGGAAGCAGAGGCAAACAGGACTGCTATCTGCATACAAGTGGATGGACACAGATGAGCAGGCAGAGAAAATCATTGAGAATATAGAAAAGTAGTGGGCCAAAGATGGCCTTGGGAAACGCCAGTGCAAATGGAGAGGGGATAGGGATTCACCAGTTCTAACTGTCTGGCATCTACCCAATAGGTATTTATTTGTTTACTGGATAGGTGTGCTGGTCAAAGGACATTACCAGGCATGACCTAGGCCAAGTGGATGTCGAAAAGACACAAATACAACATTTCAGGTATGGTACCAAGCAATGGGAAAATATTGGAAACTGCAATAATAGACTTGTACAATGAACAAGAAAATAAAGTGACTATATTACATCAAGGAAAGTACAGAAATTATACAGTTGGCATATGCTACAAAACAAATGGATATATTTCATCAACAAACTTACCAAATTATTACAATTGGCACAAGGCATCATATAGAAACATTAAGGGTAGGGCCAAGGCATGGAGGGAGGTGCGGAACCATAAGACATTGAGCTGAACCAGCTAGTTGTGGAGTCTGAGAACCTGCTGATTTCAATCTGTCAAGGAGAAGGGGTGGGAAACTATGTTGAAAGCTTTGGCTTAATCAACAAAGATGGTGGAAGTGAGGAGGCCCTGGTCCATACTCTTTGTGCATGGAGTCTGTGAGCCGAAGGAGAGGAGCTGGTGGAGTGGTGTTTGCAGAAATCAGACTGGAAGGGATGAAAAGAAGGAGGAATTGAAGAAGGGAGAAAGTTGGGACAGTACTATGTGATCATGGAATTTAGATAAGATTGAAAGGAGGGAGCTAAAACAGAAGTTTTCAGGAATGGAAGGAAGGGTCATCTCCTTTGGGAAGGAGAATGACAGTGGCATGCTTCTGGGTGTCTGTGACTGAGGAAAGAGAGAAGGAGAGATTGAGAAGGGAGGAGATGGGAACTGCAATGGCAGGGCAGAGAGGTGTAGTAGATTGGATAAAGCTTGCTCATTTCAGAGGTTGATGGCCAGAAGAGCACTTATAGCAGTAGCAGGTAACTGCGAGAAGGAAAACGTGATTGATGGGGGTATAAGGGAAGGTGGGATGAGAGGTGAGAAGGAAGTGAAGGTGGATAGGAGTGAAGAGATACAGATGGTGAAGGAAGGGATGAACGCAGATGCCACAGAATGGGATCAGAAATGTGGGGTCACACACCTTGAAGACTGAGGGAGGAAAGGTTGGAGAGAGAGAGAGGAAGGTATGGATAACCTTCCAGAACTTGGAGGGGTGACAAGATTATTCTGGAAGAGGAGGAAAAGAACTCAACCTTTGCAAGCCTGGTGGCTGTGGTACACATATTCCTCAGAGCATGGTACCTGTTAAGGTTGGTTGGTGCGCCCATGTACTTGTAAGTCTTCCACCAGATCACATGTACAGAGGCAGGACAAAAGCTCAGCTGAGATCCAGGAAGGTCAGAGCCTCAGACCTTGGTTTTCTGGAGGGTATGCAGATCAAAGATTAATAAGAATTTAGAATGAAAGTATATGAGTGCTGGGTTGATATTGCTGGCATCAGAGATAGGGGACCAGTTGATATTTAGCAAATCTGCATGTAATGAGGATAGGTCTAATGACTGAAAGGACCTGATCTGGATAATCTGAAGGGTACTCTGAGGCATTGAATTTTGTCCACACAGTATGCCACATGGTGGTCACTGAGTGCATCATTGAGGGTGCCAGCATCAATGATGTGGTGCAGGTAATTGAGAGTACCCTGTCCAGTAGAAATGGTTCAGGGACCTATAAATGTGATCGTAGGGATTGAAATATGTTGTGTAAGATGTATGGAATTAATATTCTGGCAGTTTAGAGTAAGAGTTGGTAAGACAATTTATATTGAAGTCTCCAAGAATAAGATGTTCACAGAGGAGGCATGAGAAGAGATAGTGGTTAGGAGTTCGGTAATGGGTGTAGGAGACAGGCCTTGGCAGCAGTAGACACTCACCACAAGAATGGGAACAAAGAAAATGAGAGAGAGTTTGAGGATGAGGAGCTTGTAAGTAGCAGGGAAGTAACAGATGGCACTGGAATATATTGAATAGTGGAAGAGAGGTAGATGGTGATACCACCACCATCCTTAGCATGGTCTTGACTGGTAAGGGTGTAACGAGGATGGTGATAGCAGGGTCATAAATCTTGGGGTATTATTAGTTATTATTAGGTTGTTGGACAAAAGTAGGCCATCGACCCATCTAGCTTGTCCCCACCTTGGAGGTCTTTATAATTGTAGTTTGGGCTTGTTCTCCAGAAGCCAGCTATCAAGACCAGTTTTAAACTGGTTTATGTTAGTACTGTTTATCAATTCCTGGGGAGAGTATTCCATAGCTTTGCTGATCTTATTGTAAAACAATTATCCCTTTCATTCGTTTTGGTTATTTGCCTGTTGTGGCATCTTGGTACTGTAGCCTAGTTGAGAAGGTTAGTCCATGCTGTTTCATATGTTCAGGTTATTGTAATATTTTGTAAAGATATAACATGTCACCAAGTGTTCTTCTTTGGCATAATACGTGTAGCCCTGTTTCTTGTAGTCTTCTTAAGTAGTCATAAGTGGCAATGTGTGGTACCATTTGGGGTACTCACTTCTGTACCTCTCTATCCCTGAAATATCACCTTTAGATAAGGACTCCAGAAGAGGATCTGTAATCCATGCATGGTCTTAAATAAGCTTGGTAAATTGGGATGATGTATTGTTCAGTCCTTGTGACAAAGGTACATAATTTTTAAATTATTCCATTAGCTGTATGGGTTACTTTTGCACAGTGGCTAACAGAGGAAAATTTGTTGTTAACTAGTACACCTAGATTGCATTAAGCTTTCTGATTTTTTAGAGGGTATTATTTAGAAGGTAAGTTTGTTCTGGGTTATTTTTCCAAAATGTAGTACTGTACATTTGTTGATGTTGAAATACATAGAATTGCTTTCTGCCCAATGTTTAATTGTTTTGAGGTCCATAGTCACAGCCTACATGTGCCGGGGTTATCAACTTTTCCCCAATTTTGGTGTCATCGGCAAATTTGGATAAGGTATAGTCTGATTTGATCTGCATGTCACTTATGTAGATATTGAACAAAGTGGGGCCCAGTACTGATCCCTAGGGCACTCCACTGGTGACTAACCCAGGGTCGGAAAGAAAGCCATTGATTCTGACTGTCTGTGATCTATTTGAGAGCCAGTCGTTGTTCCTTTTAACCAAACATGCTGAGAACCCAGATGATGACAACTCATTTACTAGTTTATCATGTGGGACTTTATCGAAAGCCCTATTGAAGTCCAACAGGATTACATCCATTGGGATTTTTATATCTAGTTTCAGACTTATATCATTGTAGAAGGTGGTTAAATTAGGTGTGCAAGAATAATCTTGCCTAAATCCATGCTGGGTTTGATCTGTAATGTTTAATAATTCAATTTCCTTTTCTAAGTAAGGTTTGATAATTTTTCCATGGTCTTATAGATTACAGAGTTAAACTAATGGGTCGATAGTTTTGGACTTGTGATTCATTACCTTTTTCAAAAATTGGGATAATTGTGGCTTGTAACCAATTGTAAGGAATAGGATTACTACTTAATGATTTACTGAAAATTACTGATAAGCTAGCTCGTCCATAGTTTCTAACAGAAATTTAGCATTGATATTGTCAGGTCCAGGGCTTGTATCTTTCTTTAGAAATGACATGGCTAAACAGAATTCCTCTGGTGAAATATTGTATTTTAAACTAGGTCCATCTAATGGTGAATGGACTGAGTTCTGTGAAGTCTTTTCAGAGAAACCGAACAGAAGTAATCATTGAAATGTTTAACAATATCTATGTCAGTGGTAAGAGTGTCTCATTGACTAACTATGGGCCAATTGCATTAGAATTTGATTTTTGTTGTTGATATAGGAAAAAAGTTGCTTTTGATTGTTTTGGAATGGGCTAACCTAAATTCAAGATTGCTTTTGGATTTTTAATCATATTTTTAGAGTTCATACTGATGTTTTGTATAGTGTGCAATGTCTTGTCTTATTTGTTGTATCATTAGATATGAGTTTCTTAAAAGTCTTTTTTTTGTTAATCTGTGACATTATAGGCATATTCATCCATGCTGGGATTTTCCTTCCCCCCTCCTTTTTTAATATGCTTAGATTCTAAATTGTATAATATAGATTTAAATAGGGACCAGGCTTCTTCAGCAGTAAGGTTATGTAGGCCTCATCTAGTTGTTTCTGCTAGTGCTGCTTTAATTAATTTGAAATCTGCTTTATCATAATTTTGAATACTGAATAATTCACCTGAAGCTTAACTTTATAAGGTAGATTGAACAAGATTGAGAGGTGGTCACTATTACAAGTGGAGCCTCTAGCTCAATGTGGATAGTTTTCCTTTATGTTAGTAAGAAGAGTTAAGGATATTTTTCTCCCTAGGTGAAAGCCAGGATTCCAAAACTATCAGGACATCAGGGAGAGAATCCTTGAGAGGTTGTAGTAGGTCAACTTTAGGTAGGAGACTACACATATTAATGTGGGCCACCTGCAGACCTTTGGGGTGGGAGGTGGGAAGAGTGTGTGTGGGCTAGGGTTTGAGTCAATATCAACAGCTACAGTATAAGAAGCAGCAGTGATACAATGAGCTTGTTAGGGACTGATAAATGTGTGTGAGGCAGAGGAGTGGGAGGGGGAGGGCAGGAGGGCATTGATGGATGGAGGTTGTAATGGACACTAGGCGAAGTCAAGTAGAAATGGAGGAGGAGGAGAAACTTGGAAGCCAGAGGAGTGGGAAGGGGTAGGAGGCAAGAGGAGGTTATGGGAGAGGAGAGGAGGAGGCAGAGGAGGGAGAAGGAAGGGAGAACAGGAAAGCTGGTAGGAGGGACAGAGGTTGTTGAGAACAGAAAGAGAAGGAGGTAAAGGTGATATGTATCATACTAGAGGGTAGCATGAACTTGAAGGACCTAAATAGGAGTAGATGGAGTTAACAGTAATAAAGACAAGAAAAATAAAATGATGCAGTGTCACTAATTATAACATCTGTTCAAGGAGACTGGTTCAGGAACAAACTATACAGACAGGCAGAAAGGGCTGTAAGGATTACAAAATATGGCAGGAGACAGCTTGTGCATCTGTGGTAGCAGTAAACTGTCATCGAGGCACAGGTCAGGAAGCATAGGAAAACCAGGTGTGGTTTCAAAATTCACAAATAGCACTTTATTTTTATCAGTAGCAGCAAAATAAAAGTTATTCAGTATAACTATTTACAAAGCAGCAAGAGAAAACAAAGTCCTTCTTCTGAAGGTATCTCTTCATTCCAAGTTTCAGTATCTCACTCTCCTTGTCTCGCTAGCAAAAGCATTGCCACTCTTTTGTAAGTCTTTTCTGGGAACTCGTTGAGAAAGCCTACTTTTGCAGAATATTCTTGTAAGTTTACAGAATGTTCTTGTCAGTTTTGATGCAGGTGCAGTAAAAGAACATATTAACCCAGAACTGACCTCTTTTTCTCAGCTCTGCAAAGGATTTAAAACTGCATCTCATGTTAACTCCTTGACCTCCAAACAGCTTTTTGGAATAATTTCAACAGTATAACTATATGTAGTTTTAAACTAAAAGGATCCAGTATCACATACAGTTTTGCCAGAGATTCACATATTTTTATAAGTGTAAATATGCAAGGGAGAAGAAAGACAGAACAGCAAATGAAGGCAGAGAGATAGCATTAGGCAGAGAATTGCAAACCGACAGAGTGATCAGTTCCTAGGTCAGACAAGAAAATTTGATTGCACAACCAGACACAGAAGAGACAGAAAAGGAGAGGATAGAACAGACCCTTGCATTTAAACTCTTTCTGTATAACAAATGGGACAGGGCCTTATTCAACTGTCACATAAACTAAGTATAATAAATGCAACTAAAAGTAGACTGTGATAGCTGCATGTATAATAAATGAAAACTAGCAAATAGAGTGTGACAGCACCAAGGCTACTGCACAGCAATACAACAATAATTTCAAAGGTGTGCAGCATTGGCTTACTAGGTCAGTGGTCTGAAACAGTTCCAGTAGCAGAAAATAAAACAACACATAAGTGGTAGCAGCTATGAATGGCCTTATGGAATTTAGAGTTGTATAGCATAGGTTTATGAACAATGACGAGCAGGCAACAGAAGACTTATGTCACCTCACAGTCCCAGTACAAGCACAAACTCTGATGACCTACAAGTTAGGAGACTATACTATGCTTGGTGGGCAGTGGGGTGGCAGGAAGGCCCAAAGCTGTGAAGTCCTGATGTGCTGCTGGAAAGGACAACAGGAAAAGTCTCCTTTTTCTGTGGATTCACAGCCCCTGTGCTGCTGGAGAGGAGTCCTGTGGGACCTTAGATCATTGTAGTCACAACTCCTCTTCAGTTGGTGGCTCTGGTGGCATGATGGGACAAGATGGCATGCTGGTCTAGTAGCCCAAACTTGTAGTCTGTGGTGTCCCTCCATAATGAGCACTCTGTGTGCTGACTGGGGAGAAATGAGTAACAGAAACTTATTTTTAATTTCCTCAAATTCACAGCCCTTTTGCTGCAAGAAAGGACAATAGGAAAAGTCTCCTTTTATCTGTGGATTTGCAGCCCATGTTTTGCTGGAGATAAGTCCTTGAGAGCCCTTAGGTCAATGGACTCAAGACCTCTCTTTAGATATATTTTTATGGAAGGGGTTCCAATACTGTATACAAAATAATATCAATATATTTATTGAAAGGTTTTCTGTACAGGGTGCAACCAGGTTGAGTAGGCACTTCAATGTTAAACCTCAATTTCTGCATGTTAATAACTTTGCCGCCATTCAACAGATTTGCATGGAATTTGGAATACTCTGTGTTGTATGGGGATCTCTTGATTTACCAAATTGTGTTTTGGTTAGGTATATGGTTTCTGTGAAGCGAAGCTTTGAAAAATGAATTTTTGCCACTTTTGACACATTTATTGCTCATGGTGCTGTGACCACACCGTTTTATGTTTTGGTCTGCAGTTTGGCACATAGAAAGGGTTTGGGTCAAAGATCAATCCAGCATTGATGTGGTTAAAAATATTAATCCATTCCAAAGTTATTTAATTTTTAATTTTGGGTTCTGAGCATGATCAGTTCACTTCAAGATTTATATGTATATTTTATGAAGAGGATTGCTCTCACGGTCAAGGATTTTCTCTCATCATGGATGAGGATTTAAAAAATCCTCATCTGTTAAAAAATTCCTTGTCTCTGAGCTGTCATCTTGTTTCCATTTTTCACACAGACAAAATGTTGTGGCTGCTTACATGGGTGACTTCTTTTGGAATAAGGCATGGGTTTTCCTCAGGTGTAGCCTCTAAACCCATACATCTAGTTTGTTTTGTTTTGGCCAAAAAGTCTGTTTCAAATTTAAAAATTCTTTGACCACGGCTTGCTAAGGATCCTCTTTCATGAGCTGACAAAATCCTAGTCTGAGAACCAGTCCTATTTCATGATGCTGCAAAATCTTGACTGCCACTTTGAGACCAGATGGCCATTTTGATAGATGAGGAATGAGTCGGCAGTCAAGGATTTTGCTACCTCACGAAGAGATCAGCTCACGGACTGAGATTTTGTCAGCTCATGAAAAGGAGATTGATTTTAAAATCCTTCATGAGCTGTCAAAATCACAGTCTGTGAGCTGTCAAAATCTTAGTCCTTCTGCCGATCCTCTTTTGTGAGGTAGCAAGATACTTGATCGTCACTTAGGGCCAGATGGCCCTTCTTGCAGACAAGGATTGATTGATGGTCAAGGATTTTGCTGCCTTGTGAAAGAGGATCATCTGACAGACTGAGATTTTGTCAGCTCACAAAAGGGATTGTTTTTGAATCCTGTTTCATCAGTTGAAAAATTGTAGTCCAGAGCTGTCAAAATCCTAGTCCTCCACCTGATCCTCATTCATGAAGTAACAAAATCCTTGACCATCAAATAAGGACCAGATGGCCAAAATTGGATGGTCAAGCATTTCTCATGGATGGTAATTTTCACAGATCATGAACGGGATTGATCTGACAGTTGGGGATTTTGCTACCTCACAAACTAGAAATTTTAAACTTAAAAAAACATTCCCACTGCACTGTACATTAATGGTTTGGTCTTCTGACTTGAAATTTGCAGGGTATTAAGGGATGCCATAAAGACATGAATTATGCTATTTAGGTGTTGGAACATTAAGTGGTCCCATAGATATGCCATCATGAATTTGAAATTTTTCCCATGGGATAACATTATGCTGGCATCATGCCTTTCAGCACCCATATCTTGAAAACAGTTCGAGATATGGATTTTCATCATAAAAAGTACATGAGTAGGTTGGAAAGCCATGAATAATAATAATTGTTTTCTAGCTTGTAGGGTTACTGAGATATTTTGAAAATAGCATTCCAATTGCTCATTTTCATGTCCATTGGGCCGGTATTATGCCCTCAAAGTTAGCAACCACAGAACTTTTGGAGCCCATATCTCATAAACAGTGCAATATATGGATTCAGTTGATTATGTTACATGCAGTACTCACTGTCATGATTACAATAACACTGATTTTTTTATCTGCAACAGTTCCTGAGATATTGGCAAATTAGTATTACATGGGTTTCTTGCCCTATAGGGCTGCTGTATGGCTCTGAAGCTATGTGTAAGTGGGAGCAGGCCCAGGGGCCTGCGCCCACAAACGTATATCATTATTCAGAAATGACGGCTTGGTGGGAGCATGGGGTCCACGCTCCCACCAACACATGCTATTACTACTTATATTATACTTTCAAAAAGTAAAATTCATTGCAAAAACTTCATTTAATGCATCAGTTAGGGTTAAAGTAACAAAAGTGGGGAAATTAGACATTAGGTTGAGGCTCAACCCCCACTACCCCACCCCCTCATCCTCTACATACCAGATGCGGGATGCCAGGCTGTGAGGCCCAACTCTCACCCCATTCTCCTTTACTGTAACATGTCAACCTGCTTACACATGGAATGTGGTGAGAGTTGGGGCCTAGTGACCCCATGGCACACCTCGGCATCTGTTAGTCTTTGGAGGATGGGAGGGTGGTGTGGTGGAGGGGTTAGGGTTCAACTCTAACATCTAATTTCCCAACTTTGGCCACTTTTAACCCTAACTGATATATTAAATGAAGATTTTTTGCAATGAATATATATATATATTTATCATATTAAAAATATCTCCGTGTATTAAAAACATAGAAACATAGATTTTTTTTTGCCCGCCAAGTCTGCACAGATGTTCCTTTCCTACTCTGTCTGCACAGACCCTCCCTGTTCTCTGGTGATCCTCCCACCACCTTGCCTATTTACCAGTATTCTGTTATGCATATCAATACATGCTCAAATCCCACAATGTTTTTACTCCCACCATCTCTGCTGGCCGACTGCTCCTGGCATCTACTACTCTTTCAGTGAAGAAGTACTTCCTCACATACCTGCTAAACTTCCTACTTCCTCCTTCATTGCATGCCCTGTGATCTTAGTGCACTTCCTCATTTGAAATAGATTCCCATCCTGTACCTTGCTCACCTCTATGGGTAACTGTTGGTCTCTATCATAGCTCTGTACTGCCACCTCTGTTTCAGGGTGTACATGCTGAGATCCCTCAGTCTCTGCTCATATGGATTTGATGTAACCCCTACACCATTTTTGTTACCTCCTCTAGACTGCCTCCAACCTGTCTATATCCTTTCTGAGATGCAGCCTCTAGACTTGGACATAGTATTTCAGATGAGGTCTCACCAGTGACCAATACAGTGATAACACTACTTCCTCTTCCTGTCAGAGATACCTCTCCCTATGCACCCCAGCATCCCACTGGCCTTGACCACTGCCTTGTCATTATACCCCCACTTTGAGGTCATCAGATATAACAATGCCAAGGCCTCTTTCCTGCTTAGTGACCCTCAATACCCACTGCCATTTATGCTCCAGCTCCTGTGTTTCTATGCCCTAGGTGCATGATTTTGCACTTTGGCATTGAACCCCAGCTACCATGCCCTTGACCGCTCCTCAAGTTTTAAAGGTCCTTACTTATGCTCTCCACCCCTCCTGAGTATTCACCCTATTACAGATTTTGGTGTCATCTGCAAAAGGCATACCTTCCCTTCAGGTCTTCTGTAATGTCACTTATGCAGACATTGAAGAGGACAGGACCCAGTACTGAAACCTGTGGCGCCCTCTTGTCACCTCTCACCCCATTAGATTGTATATCATTTATCACCTGTGACAAGGTTGAGTAAAGTCCTGGCACATTTGTTATGCATAGTAAGTAAAAGCAAATATCTGTTCTGTCCTCTCCTATTTCAGTTACTTGTGTCTCTCTGTCTCTGTTAATCTCTCCTGTCTGTACAATCAACTTTTCTTGTAGCACGAGGTCTAAACAATCTGAATGGTCCCACACTTCTCCTCTGCCATCTCCTTCCCTTCATGTGCTATTTCTGGTTTTCCTTTCTCTCCCTTGCTTCTTTGTGGATCTTTGTGTGAGACTGGATTTCCTGGTTTGCAAATGTATGTACTTATTGCTGAAGTGTTGCAGAAAGATTTTTTTTGGGGAGGTCTTAGAAAAGACAGCAAGATGAAACAGAGAGTTGACCTTGAGAAACCTTTTGAACTCCTCAAGCTTGTTAACAAAATTGCCAACAAGAGATCAACCGCAGACATAATGTTCTATTTTGTCACATTGTTTTGTGAGAGTCAGTCTGTTTCATTTTGTTACACCTGCTGAGCCTGGGTGTATTCTACACAGGAAAGAAATTAACAAACTTGATACATTTATAAAAAACAGGATGTAAAGTTAAAAACTTTCAGGCAAAGAGATCTTGTAAAAGAACTGTCTCTACAAATATATATATATATATATATATATATAATTAAGTTTATTTTTAGTGCAGGATCTGGCAGCACAATAAAAAAGAATGCAGGCATCAACAATGGTTAGTAGCATACTTAGTCCTCAATGTAAAACAGGAAAAAAAAGACACCAACCCCTGTAGTAATAATGTCAATGTCCCTCCCCTCCCACCCACTAATATGCACAGTTTTATTTATCAAATTGCAGCAAGGAACACTTTACCCAGGCAACATTTTATAGTTCTTCTTATTGCCAAAAGAAAGAGAGGAGAAACAAGGAGATGAAATAAGGAAAGGTGGAGGAGGATGGGTAAGGAAGTGGGGAATAAAGAGTTAGTTTAGAAACCAAATTTGTCTTTAAGAATAGAAAAAGGGGCCCCAAAATTTCTGGAATCTTTTCCAGGAATGAGAGAGCTCTAGCCACACACCGTTCTACATTCATGGCAGTAAGAATTCAGCCCACCGTTCTCCAAAAGATGTGACCCTGGAGACCATGGCAAATTGCAATTTTGGGAGAACGTGGAAAAATATAGTCCTAAAAGGCAGGTATCCTCCTCAAAATAAGGGGATAAATTTAGGTAGAGTGAAATGTTTTTAACCATCTCCCAAAATTTAGAGATCTTAGGACATGACCAAAGCATATGGTATAATGTAGCATTGTGGCTCTACTATCATTACAGATAGCGGAGGATACCCTACCCATTCTATATAGCTTACTGGGTGTATAATGGATGTTATGAAGTATGTTGAATTGGATGCTCCTCAAGTGATCCTGTTTAATTAGAGTAAAAATATCAGACCAGATTGTTTTCCATGACTTATCTGAAAACAGCTTGAAAAATTATGCTTCCAGTAATAAGTCACAGGAGAAGGGTTAGTCCAGGGACAATGAATAATTTCATGATATAGTTTGGAGATCAGTTTTGACCTTTAGATAATTCCAGAAGGTAGCTAGAAAGGTACCTGCTTTATCTGACTATGGAGGTTTACCAAGGAAGGCTTTAATGCAGTGGTGTATTTGAGATAATTGGAAAACATACTTTTGAGGAATGCTAAACTTTGTTTGCAGGGTAGGAATTGAGAGAGTGAATTTCCGAATGTGAACTCTTTTAGGATTGGTTCTGGATGTAACCACTAGTTCTGAGGGTTAATGGTATTGTTAGCTACTTTCAAATTTGGGTTGTTAAACAAGGGTTGTGTTAAGTCTTTCCTAGGATGAATCTGAGTTAGGGCACAAAATTGTTGGAATGCTTTTACATCCCATGTGATTGGAGAATCTCGAATCATTGTTTGCATATCTGACCATGGACTGTATAACATTGCTGCCAAGGAAGATTTATAGGAATTTGCTTGGCCGAGGTCTAATTGCAACCAGGCAGAATTCTCAGGGATCTGACTTAGGGACTACCCCATGTAAAACCTATTAGTGTGGATGGCTAGATAGTAGACACAGAAGTCTGGTAGTTGTAACCCCCTAAGGGCCTAGGAGAGTAAGTTTCCCATATGCCCTGCACAGGGGTTTCCATTCCAGATGAAGTCAGAACAAACTCTCTGGAGAGACGAAAGGAAGGACATGGGAAGATATATATTGAGATTTAAGGGATAAAAGAATTTGGTCAGAATAACCATTTTAAAACAGTTGTCCTACCCCAAAAGGATAGTGGTAGTTTTTCCATCTGGCCAAATCTTCTTTTGTTGATTTCAGTAGGGGATCGAGATTGAGTTCTTTAAGTTTTCCCATCTCCATGGTTATTTAATACCAAGATAGGTTAGAGCCTTGCTTTCCCATTAGAAACCTGAGCTGTCAATTTGCTCCTCACCAAAGGAGAAAGGGGTAGACCATAGTTTTATTTCTATTGAATTTATATCCAGAAAATTCACTAAATTGGGATATAACTTGGAGGGCAGGGAGAGATTGCTTGCCATTTGAAAGATGAATGAGTAAGTCATCTGCAAAGACAGACAACCTAGTTCTTAATCTCACTTGGATACCCTTTCTACCCTGCTCTAAATTGAGTACTGTAGCTAGGGGTAAAATATACAGATTAAATAAATAAGGAGAGGGGACAACCTTGCCTAGTCCCACTACAGAGTGGAAAAGAACCTGACAGGTAATTATACACAGTAACCGTGCTGAAGGACACTGGTACAGTTGAAAATACGAATATGGTCAATAAAGACTCTGGGATACCAAACTTAGAAAGGTCGACAAACAAATATTGCCAAGTTACTCTACTGAATGCTTTCCTGCTTCAAGATTAGGGTCCCTGGATGTGGAATTAAGATGGTGTAGCTTATGAAACTGGTCAGATGAAGAACGGTCAGCCACAAACCCAGCTTTTCAGGCCCCAACAGACTAGACCACATGTCTGCCAGTCTATTAACCAAAATTTTTGCATAGATTTTAACATCCGTTAACTAGAGAAATGGATCAGTAGTTACCAATTACTGTAGGATCTTTTCCAGGCTTGGGAAGAAGAATTATTCTTACTTCAAATAATAAGTGATCTGCAATTGGGAGGAACCCCAATAGGTAAAAAGCTGAAGCAGCAAGGGATAAGTTGGTCCTTAAAAGTCTTATAGAAAGACCAGAAAAACATCTGAGCCAGGCACTTATCAGGTTTTAATGAATCCATAGCTAGTGAAATTTCTTTAACAGTTATTGGTTCAGCTAGGCAGGACTGATTTTCCTTTGAGAGACAAGAGATTTGCTCATTGTAAGAAGTCATGCAGAGCTTGAAGTCGAGAGGCTGATAATGAGTGGGAGAGTATAAAGATTGATAAAAATCTCTACAAGGATAGCATCTCTTTGGATTTGAAATTAGAATCCATGTTTGGGGATGTCTGATAACTGAGATCCATTTTGATGCTGATCGCTTCTTTAATTGCCAGGCAAGTAATTTGCCAGCTTTACTACCCTGACCAATGTACGTTGCTATAATAAGGATGCTGCCTTTTCTACTTTTCTAGTAGCAAGCTGGAGTGATGCGCCTTAACTGGATGCATTCTTGTTTGTCTGCTAAAGAAAGTTTATCTAGCCCTTTGGTTTCAAGTGCCCAATTCTGTCTAGACATAGGTTGGTGTGATATAACTTTTCTTCTTCAATACCATGGCAAAATGGATAAATGCTCCCTCAAGTAGATTTAAGAGCCCACACCATGTCCACCAAGGGATAGAATTAGATTCGTTTGGATAGATCCTGCAAGAACTGTTTGTACAGGAAATTATTTTCAGTCTTTCAAGAGGAATTGTTTAGGGGCCAAGTGTGCAGCCAAAGGGAGTATCTGGGAAATATATGGTGACAGAATTAGGAGTGGTCTGAGATTACCTAAGCATGAATTTGAGAGTCAATTATGAAGAGACTTGAGTGACTGCTTATAAGAAAAAAATCAATACATGAATAGCTTTTATGAACAGGGAATAAAGGTGAAGTCCTTGGATAAGGATATGTGAGTCTCAGGTATCTATTAGGCCTAAGGAGAATATAAATTCACATAGGGTCTTCTGCGCTGGTGAGGACACAGTTCCTCTATGGTATGTATGGTCCAGGTCACTAGATTGTACAAGATTCCAATCACCTCCTAATATGATTTGGTATTGAAAAGGGGCCAGAACTGAGACTAGATGGGTAAAAAGGAGGGGTTCTGAGTTGGGGCCATAAATTGAGCCAGGTACCATGTCAAAATTAATCAATTTACCATGAACCAACACATAACGTCCCTCAGGGTCACTAACAGTTTCAACCACAGTAAAGGGCAAACCTTTTGCGATTAAAAGGGTCACTCCTCACCTACAAGGCCTAAAGTCTGCCCCAAATACCTGACCTACCCAGTGCTTTTGTAGTACTTTAACTGATCTGTGAGCAGGTGTGTTTCCTGAATGAAAACAATCTTAGGATCATACTTTGCCAAGTGGTTCAGTACAACATACTTCTTAGTGTTATCACTCCCTCCTTAATATTCCAGGAAAGAGCAGTTTGCACATTAGCCATAGGAGGTTGGAGTAATCGAGTGGTTGAACAACCCTATGCAAGACTGTGCTGCATCCCTCCCCTCCCCGATCCCAAGATACACATCCCCAAAGCAGTGCCCCTAAAGAAGAAAAAAAATGAAGAAAATGAAAAACAGTGTAACTATTTACAGTCCTGGTAACTCAGGCCCTAGGCCACTCCTATGTTATGGACCATGATACTCTCAAGGGGAGCTGTCATCCACTCACCAACCTGCGGAAAAAGAGGATGAGCCAGCTTAAACACCATCCTTAACATGAAATCAGGTCTGTATAACCCCATCTAGGTAAGTCCAAAACTGAGGGTGGAGACATGTTCACAATCCTGTAAACCCTATAGAACATACTTAAATGCTTTGCCCCTAGTGAAAACTAAGTTTAAGGTGAAACCCATCAGAATCTCAAAGTGCCACTCAACATTATAAACAGTAACTATGACAAACAAGTGTATCTTATGCAGTGCTTCCATTAGTGGTATAAAAATTATAACCTGAAAGGAAAATGAATCAGGAATTTGAAAAACAATACAGTGATGCAGTCAAAATATTAAGTCTCTTGGCTGGGTTGTCCATTTTACAAGTGAGATTTTGTGCCATCTGGTGTTGGATAACTAGTACCACCCTAGTAAAACCAATGTGTGAAAGCAAAACTGGTACTACATCTAGTATTACCAGCCATTCCTCATTGACCAGTACTAAATGGAAAAGGAAAACAAATATAGATCCTAATCTTAGCTGATTTAGTCCAGCCTAGTTAATAATGAGTACCAAGTGGTCTACTTAGCCTGAAAAAGTGCAGCAGTAAATAACGCTGCAATCTGAAAGAAAGAAAAGGGGGGGACTAACTGGGCGAAACACAAAGCTGATATCCTCCTGTGCTGAAGATGTGCAAGAAGGCAGATTTAGGCCATAGAAGTCACTGCAAAGCCCTCCCAAATCTTGTAAGGCTCCATACTTATGATCTCCTTGTAAGCATCAGAAAGAGCAAACAAAAATAGTTACAAACTACCCAGGTAACTGTGGAACACTTGAGAGAGAGTCCCCAGTTCACTTAGGAAATAAATCTGGGAAGCTTTGCTGTAGATTCTTCATGGCTTCTTCTGCTGAATCAAAACGCTAGCTCCATCCAAAAAGTTATTTCCAATCGGGTAGGGTACAAAATATGATGGAAGATTCCAACGCCCATAACTTCAAAGTAATTGGTGAAAAGAAGCATGCAGTTGCGGGTTTTAAAAGTAAGATCTGGCACCACCTCAGTTTTTCCCTCCCAGAGAATAGAAAGTGTTCTGGCTTCTTTCAAGAGAAATTCTCACCCAGAAAATTGAACAGTTTAAAGATGATCGACCTAGGTGGGTCGGCGGTGGGATTTGACCGAGTGATCCTATGGGCTCATTTGATAACAAATTCAGGGTCATTAGGAGAAGGCCCCACTGTTTTTTTAGAAAGCATTAGAGGAATTAGATAGTGTTGGCACCCTCCTCACCTTCTCGAGTCCCAACAAAACCAGATTATTCCATCGGTTTCTTCCTTCTAGATCATCAATGTGGTCTTCCAACTTGGAAACATTTCTCTTAAGCAGACAACCTCAGGCTCCATCTTGTCCTGCTTTTGCTCTACAGAACCCACTCAGGCCTCTGTATGAGCTACTCTTAGGATAGTTTCGTGAGAGCATGTTTAATGTTGGCAACCTCCTTGAAGAGCTTTAGAAGAGCTTTTTATTGTAAAGCTCAGAGTAAATATGACAGGAAGATAGCTCTTCAGGAGTTGACTGGGGAGATGATCTGCAGCGTTGACACTTGGCCTCCAACTCCTGTGGCACTTCCATCTCAGGCTCCATATCTGAAGATCTTGGAGGTAAGGCAGTCTCCATCTAGCAAATGAGAATGTCCACACTCTCCGTTTGGGCCACCTTCAATTCTGGAGCTATTTTGCTGCAATATCTGGTGTTTTAGGGTGTTTTGTTGGTAAGTTGGACTGGGCTTTGACAAACAAGTCTTACCCTTCCTCAGCATCATGTGACCCCCAATCAACCACAGAATATTGTAATGAAAGAGATGTGGCTAAGTCAAAGAGTCAGTGATGCTACCATGGAATTGGAACATTATCAAATGTTCAGAAAGGACAGAAATAAGAGTGGAGGTAGGTCACGTGATGGCAGCCAAATGAGCAACAACAAGTTCCGCCGCCCGCATCCCTCCGCCTGTTCCACTGTAAAACTACCCACTAATCCAGATTTTCAAATGGAAAAGAACGGTATACGACTTCAACAAACAAAAAGGCAAAATAAATCTAAAAGACATGGAGGAATATATTCACAAGGCACCTCTGTGCCACTCACCTACCCCACACCAGAGAAAGACAAGGCCACAAAACGGCCTAAACAACAGCTGCCCGCTAGTGCTAAAAGCACTGCAGGGACATCAGCACTCATGGAGAAACACTTTCTGGAGATCATGCAGCCCCTCCAGAGCTCCACTACAGCTATATCAGAGGAGCTCCACCAAGTCCATACATCAATGGATTCTCTGGCTATCTGAGTGGCAGATTCTAAGGCACGTATAATTTCACTGGAAAGGAGACACAATAAGGCCAAATTAGAGCGTAGCAACGTGGCAAAGAGATTTAAAAAATAGAGGAGAAACTGGAGGATCTTGAGGCAGAAGCCACCGAAACAACCTGCTAATTCTCGAGTTCCTGAAAAGGAAGAGTGTTTATTTTATTTTACATAAAGCATGTGAAAAATTGCTGGGCCTTCACCAAATGGTATGACCTACACCATCTAGAGAGCCCACAGAACCCTGCACCTGTTGCCACCCCAGGGTCTCCTCCCAGACCTTTGATTTTTAAATTGCTTAACTTTCTCGATAAACAGCATATTCTGGCTCAAATAAGATCACTGCAAGTAATCCAGTGGGAGGTAGAAACATCCAAATTACTCAGGACTTACCACAGTTGGTCAGAATGAAGAGACAGAATTACTTCCATAGTGTCCAAACTGATAGCGGCTGGAAAACAGTTCTGGGTTCGATATTCAGCTATTCTACAAGTGAAAATCCAGGATCAATGGAATACATTTGACATCCAGGAGCAGGCGCAACTGGAATTAAAGAGACTGCTTCCTGCGCTGTTTAAATGACTGAGAATAAAACCGAGGGCTAGGGATTACATACAATCTAGCCAAGGGTAAAACAGCCAGAACTCAGGTCTGATTTGGGGAACTAACTCAGTCCGACTTTATGTTTAGCTGAAGTAAAAGATCTCATATCCCAGTCCACTTTGACTTGGCCTACAGAACATGTGAGGGCACTGTCTGTTGGTGTCCTTTAGTTGGAAGAGCTGGCCAACAAAGGAGGTTTTGATAATGCTACATGCAAAGAACTTTGCCTAAAATCATCAGACTTTCTATGTTGCATTATCACAGACATGTCAGAGATATGCATGCCTTGCTCTTGTTTGGAATAAATTCCTTAAGTATTACTTAGGGTATCCTTGCTTTCTGGTTAAGGACTGGTTGGGATAACATGGAACGAAGTGGTGTTACAGTTCCTGTGGCTGTAGCTGATGCTCCCGTGAAAACAGTCCACTATTCATTTTGCCTTATTAGATGGCCCTCATAGGTTGAGTGGCATATTTACACATTACATAGGGTACCAAACGAACAGGGCATTACTGCTTATAATATATCTTTCTGGTATTATTTCAATGTGCAATTGTCCTTGAAGGTTATAGCAAAATCAAAGTGGGAATGTGTACAGGAGGGATGGCTGAGGAGGGAGAAGCAGGATAAGATGTGTCGCTGGGGTGCAAATACCCATTGCCTGGCAGTATATTTTGTTAAGTACGGTTACTAGAACCGGTTAGAGTTAAAAAGGAGAGAGGGTTGTGCTCTGTTGGGGTGTTGATACTTTCTTTTGGTTAGGGCTTGAAATAATTGAAAAGTTTAATGGGGAAATTTAAAGGTAGAAATGGAAGGGAGGTATGTGCCAAATGTTGTTTCTACGATCAGTGAATTAACTGCCATGCTCCATGAGTGAATCTTTCAAAAATTCATGGTCCATCTGGGTATCATCTAGGAACTTATATATAATAGGTGGTCCTTATTCTATTGTAACTTGGAAAGTGTGAGGAACTAGGGATAGGTGCTAAGCGACAAATGATTTTAAAGCACCTAGCCCACCTAAATTGAGGAATAGTGTGTTTACAAGAGACTCATCTAAAGAGAGAGGATATATCCCTCCTATGAAAAACTGGGTAGGCCAAGTTTATGGAGCGGGTATTTCTACCGGCCGAGCGGGAGTAGCCATACTAATTGCTGGACCCTACAGGTCCATACATGTTACTGCGGATACAAGCCCAACCATTTCTGGTGGGATCCATTTATGGCCGCAACTAGATACACCCCCTTTTCTCACATCTCCTTAATTTGGTTTCTCCTTTTACAGAATGCCTTAATTCTGGGAGGGATTGAAATTTAACACCACAAACAAATGTGGATCAATCCAATGCCAAAATACTTGAACTCTCCCCATCCCAGCGGGCGCTTAGAGATGTAATGACTGGAGCAGGTATGGTGGATATATGGAGAATTTTACACCCTACTGAGAGATCTTATACCTTCTTCTCTATGCCCCACCATATGAGTTCTAGGCTTGACTATTTCTTGATTCGTTCTTTCCCAATCCTAGGTGTAATGGACACCCAAATTTACTCTAGAGTAATCTCTGATCACTCTCAGTGTGATCTCCTACTTATTAGGTTCAGGGCACAAAGATACTCCTTTTGGCATCTAAATAATCAGTTACTCAAATCCTAGTTACTTTAACACATATTAAACAGTTTGTCTCCCAATTCTTCATGTCTAATAAATATTCAATTCCCAGAATAGATCTGATATGAGCAGCATTTAAATGTACCTTGAGGCGAATGTATCCATCTAGCGGCTGCCAGGCCTAAAGTTTAAGGCTAAAACCAAACAATTACTGAGGATATTAAAAACATTGAAAAAATATTAGCCGCCATTCCTGCAGAAGACTGGACCAAAATGCATACACTGAATGCCCAATATTATGATCTCATGTCCCAGAAAGCAAATTAGCATTACAAAGAACTAAAATTAGTCTGTTGAGAGGGTGAGCAAGCTTTTAGCTATCAGAATTAAACAAGCAGAAATGAGTCACCACATTCCGAGCTTGCAAGTATCGGATAAGGATCCCGTAGTTACCACCCTCAACAAATCTCAACTATTTTTAAGTCATATTTTCAAGAGTTATATTCAGTACCTCCAGCAGATAAGGCCTCCTACCAGGAAATGTCTTATTATTTGGAGGAATCAAACTATCTCAGCTTACTGTGGACCAGACAACCCATCTGGGCTCACCCATTCAGACTTGGGAAGTTGAAAATGTCATTACCAGTCTTCCCATAGATAAATCCCCAGGCCCTGATGGTCTTACAAACAATCTGTTTAAGCATGCTTAGAAGATCTAGTCCTTTCTTAACAGAAGTTTATAACTTCTGGTTTTCTAAAGGATATTCTGAACAACATTTTCAGGAAGCTATTATCACATCAATACCCAAACCTGAGAAAAAAAAACCCTTTCATCCAGAAAATTATCATCCCATCTCCTCCTAAACTCGGATATTAAGATCCTTGCAAAATTCTTGCAACTAGGTTAAGTCCCTTATGATTTTCTTAATCGGTCCTGAACAAATTGATTTTATGGTAGGCAGAAACTCCAGTGATCATATTCATCGATTACTATACCTGCTGTCCTGCACCAGCACCTCGGACACTCTGGCTTGCCTGATCTCCTTAGATGCCAAAAGGCATTCAACCAAGTGTTCTGGGACTTTCTATTTTAGTGTTGCACAAGGTGGACCTTCCTCCACTTTTATTTCTTGGGTTCAACTCCTCTATAATGCCCCACTGCCCATGTCTGGTGCAGTCAGTTACTATCTGAACCCCTCTCCCTACACCATGGCACCAGACAAGGCTGTCCCCTTTCCCTTTGCTTTTAATATTTACCTAGAACCATTTATCCAGAAACCAATTGCTTCTCCGGTGCTCAAGGCATACAAGTTGGTCCTACTCATCATCTTATCTCTGTCTATGCAGGTGATTTACTGCTGCACTTGGAAAACCGGTCACTGGGGTACCTGCCCTACTCGAAGAAAGTAAGTTATTTTTCAAAGTTTTGTTCTACAAACTCAACCCCTCCAAAACAAAAGTCTTCCCAATGAATAGGAAAGCTTTACCATCCAATATTGAAGGAACGGATTTGATCTGGGAATCCAATCCTTAACATATTTAGGTTTAAGGATTTACAAGCTATTCCTTCAATAATCAAAAGCAACCTAGTTGCTCTAATGGGACATAAGGCAGATTTGGCAAGATGGGGCCTCTCCCCATCTCCTTGTGGAGTAGAATATCCACAATTAAAATGAGCGATACTGCCGTGTATTCTCTATCCCTAAATATGCTTGTGTTTTTCTCCCAAAGCATTGGTTTCAAGAACTACAGACCTAATTAGCCAATACATTTGGAAGGGAAGAGAGTTCACAGAGCTTATTTCAAACTCACTGCACCAAAGCTCCAAGGTGGCCTATCACTTCCCTCATTTTTACGTTTTACTGTGCAGCGCACATAACTAAAGTGGTACACTGGACCTTGCCACACAACCAAGGATGCATTAACCCCCAAACCCCTTTGGGTGGACATTGAACGTTTTCTGGCAAAAACTCACCAATGCTCCTTACCTGCTCTCATATATTCCCCTCCTTGGCAGATTCCCAAACTCCTTAAGAGTACACAATGAGCTGGTCCCTTAAGTGCTATTTCAAGTACAGAAGCACTGGAATTTGCACTGGTATAAATCATTACAACAACCCCTTTATTGACAATTTTAACCTCCAAATTGACCATGTACCCATCTAGCCTGCTTTCTGGTCCCCTAAAAATATAACATTGAAGGACCTAGTTCAGAAGAAAAGGCTATTTCCTTTGTCCAATTCTGCCAAAGCCTTAACATACAAGATGCAAACCTTTTAAATATTGGCAGATTCGACAAGTGGTCCAGTCATTTCTAGGCAAAATCCTCACCCTCCCTCTCTCTGATTTGATCTTCAACCCTTACTATCAGAGCCATTCAACCCCATGCAATATCCAGGGTATATAGGAAATTGCAAGCCCTTGATCAAGGTCTTCCTAAAGGTATATGTTATTACTGGGTGAATAAGCTATCTCTACCCTGAAGTATCCTTCTGGCATCATATTTGGTACAATATGTACAAATTTATCAAACATGACAGGCTCCATCTGGTGCAATATAACATCTTGCATAATTTATATTTTTCATCTGAGAGACTTCATAAAAGGGTGGGCTTTCATCTCCCCAGTGTCAAAGATGTAAAGACTCACCGGTTGATCTTTTCCATATGCTTTGGTACTGCCCCAAAGTATTAACTTTTGGAATAACATCCAAACGCTATGGACCCATTACTGGGCCTATAAGATTTATTTACCCTCGAAATATGTCTACTTAATGATTTTCCTCTGGAACCATTAAAATTAGGAAAGGTTACATGACCTCATTTCAGCAGTGGCCAAACTCATCATCATGAGCCACTGGAAAGATGACTCCCTACACGCCAGTGATAGCAAGGCACAGAGAAGCTCTAATAGCCCTACAACTTGAGAAACATATAGCCATGTTATCTAACAGAAACCAGACTTACATAGACAAATGGGGCTCTCTGGAGGCCCTGCTGGTAACTGAAGTCATAGAATATTGCAAATACATTTTGTATTCAAGGATATGGTTGTGATGTGGAACATTTCTATACCTAGTATGGCACAGGGTATTTGTGGGAGGGATAAATAACAGAGTGGGCGTGGGGAATAGAGTAATAACTGGTTTTATATCAAGGTTGAATAGAGGATTGATACCTATATGTACTGTATTATTGACATGTAACATCACCTCAATATCAACCTGGTACTCATGTGTACATTATATGGTTGTTAAACCTCAATGAAGTACATTAAATAAAAAAAAGAAGAAGGGTGGAGGTATGTTAATCTATGTAAGCTCTGTTTTAGAAACTGGGGAGAAGGAGGATATTCCTGTGGAGGAGGATTAGAATTCTTACCCATTGTAATTAAAATTCCATATGTAAAATTTCTCTTATTAATGAGAATTTATAAACCACCTAAGGTTAAAATGAGATCCTCCTTCAGTTGCAAGGGTACTGTATGGAATATAGGGATTCATATGAGATTCTTTGGTTTGGGGATTTCAATGTAAATGAGGCCAGATAAATCCACATCCCTAATTGAACTGCAGGAGGTGTTGGGATTAGTTCAGATAACAGAAGACCCAACTACATTAAATATGAAACAACTGCAGAATTCCACAATCTCAGATCATCAGGTTATTTTGCTACGTAAGGATATGAAGGTGTCACATAATCCTATTTGTGTAACTTGGAAGTTTTAAAAGCTTTGATTATGTGAATTTCATGATGGACCTAGAAAGCAGAAATTGGGATAGAATGAACCTGATCCCTGAAGTGTCTGAAGCTTGGTCTTATTTCCAACAGGAGTTTCTCGATATTTGTAATTATCATGCCCCTTTAAGATGTAGGAAGGTTAAGGCTGCAAATGCTAAGTGGTATACGCCTCCTTGCAGAAACTGAAGACAGCAAGGAACAATAGCTGGGTAAGAGCTAAATGATCTAGAATGGCCATTGTTAGGCTGTCTTATGAACCGCTACAAAATCAGTACACTAAGAAACTTAGAAGAGTAAAACAGGAGTATTTTAGGGAAAACTTCATCTAAATCTTAAATCAAATCCAAGGCAGTTTTGAAGTATAGTATCAAATCTTATGGGGAATAGAACAGGCAACAAATAAAAAGGACTGAGTGTGAGGTAAATCTGTACCGGTCAGCACAACAATAGCTAAGATGTTTAATAATTATTTCAATAGTGTGGGGATGCAGACCCCAAATTATAGTCATAGGCAAATGATTGATACAGGCAAGGTGGGTGTGGAGATAAGCTAATGGTAAGTAGGTGTAAAGTTTCCTTTTCTTTTGGTCACATATCGGTGGAGGAGGTTGGACACGAATTAGGTATAGACGTTTCAGTGAAAGGTTTAGATAACATTCCTGCTTATTTACTGAACTTTGCAGCTCTGTGTATTGCATACCCTTGGCCTATGTATTTAATTATTCACTTGGAATGGAAAAAATATCGGGAGGGAAGGAAGGTGGCCAAACTTGTCCCAGTTTATAAAGGAGGTTCAAGGATGGAGATCAGTAATTTTAGATCCATCTCCTTGCTTTCACAAGTCTCTAAAAGTATGGAAAAGTTGGTAGCTAAACAGTTAAAAAGTTATTTGAGGGGTAATTTGTTGAATGAGTATCAGTCTGGTTTCTGATCAACTCACAGTACACAGTCTGCTTTGTTAAAAGTTGTGGGAGATATTCCAGATGGGCCTGGACAGGAGTAACCAAGTGGGAGCTATTTTTATCGATCTGTCAAAGGCTTTTGACACTCTAAATCACAATGTCCTCCTGTCCAGGCTCAGGGACCTGGGTATAATAGGGTCAGAACAAACATGGTTTGGTTCTTGCCTTACTGATAGGGAACAAAAGTTGGAAATTGGGAATTGAAATCAACAGTACTTCCAAATAAGGTAGGAGTACCCCAAGGTTCAATATTGGGCCCCTACTGTTTAATATTTATATAAATGGAATACAAGTTAGTGACCTGAAATTAGATATCACATATGTGCTGTGATACTTTGTTATATGTGGAGGTAGTTCTTTGGATGGTTGTAACACCAAGTTACAGTTTGCTTTCTCTGAATTGCAGTCATTTTTGAATCCTGAATTTGACCTTAAATGTAAAGAAACACAGGTAGTTCATTTTAAGGGTCAGCAATTTTATATCCCTCCTACATATCAGGACCAAAAGGGAGAAAATACAACAAGTAACAAGCTATAAGTATCTGGGGTGTGGTTGGATGTTAGGTTAAAATGGAATAAGCATTTAGACTGTTTACTGAGAAATCTTAGTAGGAAACTGGGCATGCTCTACAAATTAAAATATTACACCACTAAAGAGACACGATGTAGGACTGTGGAAACTATGATTTTGCGGTATTGGATTATGGGGATCTGGAGTATGGCGGGGCATCAAGGGTGGAGCTGGCATGGCTGGACATGATGTATAACAGACCTGTCTGCTTCATCCTCGAAACCCTCAGAAATACATTATTCTGTCTTGTATAGGGCCCTAAATTGGTGGTCTTTGGAAGAAAGGAGGAATTTACATTTAGCAATTTTTATGGGTAAAATAAATAGGAAGAAATTGCCCAGTTATATTCAAAATATGTTTGTTCTAGGAACAAAGAGAGGGTAGTGATCTTTAGAGGCATGCAGTATGTCATCCCAAAATGTAACCTAGGGGTAGATAGTACCTCTGCCCTAGTAGGTCCTAAAATCTGGAACACTCTGCCACTGGGAATGAGAGATAGTGTTTTATTAATTTCAGGATGATAAAAAATGGTTTACAGAGATTATACATAGATTAAAACAGTTCTGTCAATAAACTAGTTAGGGAGGACCTTTTCTTTTCTCCATATGCAAAGGACAAAGTTTGAAATGCTGGATCTTAGCTAAGGCACTTTATGAAAAAGAAAAAAAAGAATGAAGGAAATCTTGTAACAGCATTTTATATTATTTCTGGGTGGTCTGTGCTTTGTTTAATAGACAAAATACTTATATTCATATAAATTATAACTACATATTTACTGTATGTCCATGGATATTTTATGTGATTAGAATAACTTGTCTTTGTTGTTTGTCTGGTATTTCTTTTATACAATGTCAAACTGTAACTGTGATTGTCCTTGTTTACTTCAAAATGTCTTTATTAGATTTTAGGCTGGACCTCCTTGGAGATTATTTCTTTTGCTCAATGGAGCTTATCTTATTTTGTTCATATTGTTATGAATAAGAATAACGTTTTTCTACTACTACTACTACTACTAGAACAATGTAGTTTGGTTTAACAGCTTTAAATTTGGAGATAACTCTCAGTACCCCAATCCAATAAGTAGTTTCTTACCCAGTTTATCACTTTGGAACCCACCCCAAGACAGTTCAGTTTGTTTATCAGTTTCTGAAAGGCACAGTGCTGAAGGCCTTGCTGTCATCGAAGTGGGCCATGTCCACTAACCTTCCTTGATCAATTTGCCCAGTCATCCAGTAGAAGAAATCAATCAAGCTTCTCTGGCAAGAACCCCCCAACCCAGGAATCCAAGCAGTGTTTGGTCTAATAACCTGTTGGATTCCATGTACTCACTAGCCTTTCCTTTAACAGCATTTCCATTCATTTCCCCACCACTGTAAGACTTACAGGTCTATAGCTGCTAACCTCCTCTCTGCAGATGTTCATATGGAGTGGGCTATGTCTGCTCTCCTCCAGTCCTTTGGAATAATTTCTGTTTCAAAGGGTTGTTGAGCAAGGCCATCAAATGTACAGCAAGCACCTTCTGAGTTCCTTTAGCACTCTTTAGTGTATCTTGTCTGGCCCCATGGCTTTGTCCACTGTCAGATTTGCAAGTCCCTTCAGGAGTCTTTGTTTTGAAAATGGACTTGTGTAAACACAACCCCCTCATTGCTAATGATGTTCCTTGGTGATCTGTTTCCTTCCCTTCCACCATGAAGACTGAGCAAAGTTCCATTTAGGACATCTGCATTTTCCTGATCCTACTCTGTGCAGTGACCCTATGCAATCCTCATCCTCACAATCCCTCCTCTTGCCTTCCTCTTCTCACTTATGTACCTGAAGAAACTCTTGTCCCTTTGCCACCCTTCGTTATCCTTTCCTCTGTTTGCACCTTGCTCCTTCTCTTTCTTTCCTATTCCATCTGTTTTACCTAATATATCTCCTATCCTCATCCCACTACATTTCTTTGTACTTCCAGAATGCAACTCCTTTTCCTTCCCTTCATGGCCACTTTTCTGAGTACCATAATGATAATTCTTTTCCTCTTGCATTTGCTTACTTCCTTCAAGCAAAGACTGCTTCCCTGCATTGTGTTCCATTACTTTCTCCACTGTTCCTCTGCTCCTCCTGGCAATCCCCCTGCTAGGCAGCTCTTGAAGGAGTCTCTCATTTCTTTAAAATCTACCCTCCTAACATCTAACAGCCCTGTCTGTGTGTGGTTCACCAGCAAACAGACAGTTTCAACAACAGACCCAGCTCTTTAGCTCTGTAACCCCTGAAGAAGACTTGGTGAAAATTATGAGAAGGTGGTGGTTGAGCAACATAGAATGCCTGGAAGTTTAACAACCATAGACTTCTTCAATCAGGTTTTGGTCTCTCAACAGCATGGAGACTGCCCTCATCACAGTGGTAAATAATGTCTTCATAGTGAGGGAGCAAGAACTTTGTACCATCTTGTTCCTACTAACTCTGTCATAGGCATTTGACACTGTGGACCATAGTGTGCTTTTGAATCATCTGAGGAATTATGTGGGATGCTTCAGCACCATATGAGCTAGTGTGAATTCTACATGACCAGGAGAATGCAACAGAAGGCTTTTGGAAGTTTTGTTTCCATGGCCTCAGCATCTCCTGTGTGTTTTCTCAAGGCTCGATTATTGCTCAGTGTATATGTTGCTGTTGGGTGAAATCATTAGACAGCATGGCATTGAATTTCACTGCTATGCAGATAATACTAACTAAACCTGTCTGACACTTCTGGTGGGTGTGATGCAGTTTATGTACTAGAGAGATGTTTGGCTGAAATAAATGACTGGATGACCTCAAACTGCCTATGTCTCAGCCTGGATAAGATAAGGTCATAATTGTTGAGCTCAGTAGACATAGCCGGTGATGATGAGTGGTTTGACATTATTTCCTTCATTGCTTGGTCAACTACTCAGACTATAGATACAGCTGGAATCTAGAAGGCCATCCTGGACTGAAAGACGACATTAAACAACAGCTGCTGGCTGTGGTCTGGGCTAGCTTTACCATCTTGGAAATATTGCAAGGATCAAGCTGCATCTAGGCCCTGCTGACCTAGCTCCTGTAGTTCATGCCTTTGTCACATGTAGGCTTGATTATTGTAACATTTTAACTTTAGCTTAGTTTCTCTTTCTCACAAAACCCTTTAGGCAGAGCCTATTTTTAAAGGTTTAGAGTCAGGTACAATAAAGGACTACAATTACAGAGTATGTCCCAAGTTTCTATGAGATGTGCAAGAACAAGGGGCACAATTTGAAGATAGAGGGAGATGGCTCAGAGGTAATGTGAGAAGTATTTCTTCTGAGAGGTTGTAGATGAATGGAACCACTTTTCTGATAAGGTCATAGAGTCAAAAACAGTGGGGGAATTCAAGAATGCATGGGACAGACATAAGGCAATTCTAGTGGAGGGTAGGAGGTAGTAGGCTGTTAGTTAATTAGGATCTGCAGCTTATCCGTTAGTAGGAAATAACAGACTAAGTGGGCCAAGAGGTCCTTATCTGCCATCAGATTCTATGTCTCTATGTTTCTATGTTTTCAAGTGTACAATACAGTAATACTACAATTAAATACCTTTAGACTTCGGTAAGACAATGCAGTACAACAGGTTCTAGTACACTGGTAACAGTACAAGGTATCATGTTTACATTACATCCTCAGTAACTAGGGTTACCTGTAGTTTGCTCAATGGCTGCAACTAGTCTAGAATTCTGCAGCCCAGCTGACTGTGGGCTTTTCTCATGGGGACCACATCATGCTGGTTCTGTTTCACTACAACGACTGCCTATGCAGTGGCACATGACCTTCAGGATATGTTTGTTAACTTTCAAGGCCCTACCCAGTTCAGTGTGCACTGCAACGACTGCCTATACAGTGGCACAGAACCTTCAGGATATGTTCGATTAACTTTCAAGGCCCTACACAGTTCAGTGTGCACTGCAACGACTGCCTATACAGTGGCACAGAACCTTCAGGATATGTTCGTTAACTTTCAAGGCCCTACACAGTTCAGTGTGCACTGCAACGACTGCCTATACAGTGGCACAGAACCTTCAAGATATGTTTGGTAACTTTCAAGCCCTACAGAGTTCAGTGTGCACTGCAATGACTGCCTATGCAGTGGCACATAACCTTCAAGATATGTTTGGTAGCATTCAAGGCCCATACAGTTTGGGACAAGACTACATAAATGATCACTCAGTTCCTTACCATGCAACTCGATCCATCCAATCTTCCAATGCTGACTTGTCTGTCCTTCTATCCAGGCTGTGACATTCTGAGGAAAGAACATCCTGTGTTGTGGTGCATATCTTGTGGAATACAGTACCTAGCCACTATGCATTAGAGGCCTTCAAGATCTCTGTAAACAATGTATCTATTCCATAAAGCATTTCCCGTATCATTTTAAATTATTACTGAAATGTATTAATATTCAAAGTGCATTGTGGTTTGCTGTTTAATTAGCGGTTTGAGTTTTCCAAAAGTACTTATTGTGCAGCCCTCTGAAACCTTGGGAAGGGTACTCTGTAAATTAAACTGTCATTCTGTACAGCACTCTGAGCTCCTGGAAAATCGTGCTCAGTAAATAAAATTGCCTATACTGTACCTTCACTCACATACACTGAAATATCTTGTGTTGGATCTTTAATGTATTTATTGTGATGCATTCTGCGCCTTTAGGAAAGGATGATCTATAAATAAAATTGCCTTACCGTGCCTTCCCCTATATGTTGAAATATCTTGTGTTGGATCTTTAATGTATAAGTGCTCTGAGCCCTTTGGAAAGGATACACTATAAATAAAATTGCCTTCCTCTGCCTTCCCTTATATTCACTAAAATATCTTGTGTTGGAACTTTAATGTATTTATTTTGCAGCACTCAAAACCCTTGGGAAAGGGTGATCTCTAAATAAAAGTGCCTTGTTGTGCCTTCCTTACATACACTGGAAATATCTTGTGTTGGATCTTTAACGTATTTATTCTGCAGTGCTCTGAGCCCTTGGGAAAGGTGATCTATAAATAAAATTGTTTGCTGTGCCTCCTTACATATACTGACATTTCCTTACATACACTGAAATATCTTGTGTTGGATCTTTAATGTATTTATTTTGCAGTGCTCTGAGCCCTTGGTAAAGGTTGACCTATAAATAAAATTGCCTTGCGGTGCCTTCCTATGTACACTTAAATATCTTCTGTTGGATCTTTAATGTATTTATTGTGTAGTGCTCTGATCCCCTAGGAAAGGGTGATCTATAATTAAAATTGCCTTGCTGTGCCTTCCCTTACATGCACTGAAATATCTTGTGTTGGATCTTTAATGTACTTATTGTGCAGCACTCTGAGCCCCTGGGACAGGGGATCAGTAAATAAAATTTCCTTGCTGTGCCTTCTCTTACATACACTGAAAAATCTTGTGTTGGATCTTTAATTTATTTGTTATACTGAGGCCTCTGCACACTAATTGGTACTCCCAGAGGTACAACGAGAGACAACTAGTACTTAGGCTTATGTTATACTAACAAATAGGGCTAACGGCATCTATCGTGATAAGGGTAGATGTCAGAATATGTATGCATAATGTTGTTATACACTTTATTTTCCAAAATACACATTTATTTCTTGCTTGCAATATGTTTGGACATCTGTGTCCTTGTAATGATTATTATATACAAGTCAGCATTGCCATCTTCTGATGATTTGTATTATTACACTATAATATATCAAGCGGTACTTCTTTGTTTTACAAAATTGTATAATGTTATCTTGGACTGAGGAGCCACCTCTAATTCAGCCAACAGGGCTCATCTCTGTAACTATAAATGTTTCTATCTTACAGTAACCATGGTAATTATCATAGGTATATAATGTAAGACATTGTCTTCTACCTCGGAACCTCAAGAGACACGGAGAATCCTCAACATATAGAGAACGCTTAGCATTGGCTCCCAGTTTGTATTGGTAAGAACTGCTTAGGGCAACTGTGAATTATCTTTTGATAGTAATAAACAAGCTTTATTACTCTTATGCAACGTGTCTGTGATTCCTTGCATGCCCATTATTGCCAAGAACCTGAGAGTGAGGTTTAGTCCTCCTGACAATTGCTGACTGCATGCAGGCAATATATCGTGTTTGCCATACAATCAAGCCATACAAAAGCAAAGTATTGGACTTTAGGAGGGCTGACTTTGGGAAAATGAGAGAGTGCCTCAGTAAAGCACTAGCAAACATGCAAGAAGAAGGGTGGAGGAACAACGGGAGTAATCAAAACAGCCATCACAGATGCAACAAGCCTTTGTGTAAAGCAAATCAACAAAACACAACGATGGAAAAAACCACTATGGTTCTCAAAAGAGGTGGCAGAGAAGGTTAAGGAGAAAATGATAGCATTCAGGAAATATAAGGAAACACAGAAGAAGCAGGACAGAGAACTTTATCAGTTAAAGCAGAAAGAGGCAAGAAGGCAGTCAGAATAGCAAAAGCCCAAACAGAGGAAAGGATAGCCAACTCTGTTAAGAAGAGAGATAAGACCTTTTATAGGTACATTAGGGAGCGAAGAAAGACCAAAAAGGGATACTGAGGCTAATAAAGGGAGGGAATGTGGGTAGAGGGTGACAGTGAAAAGTAGGGATACTGAACAAATATTTCTGCTCAGTATTCACAAAGGAAGAGGAGGAGGTACCTAAACCAAACAAGAGAAACACTCTGAAGATGAAGGTTGATACCAGTCCATTTACAGAAGAAAGGGTTCTGAAAGAACTAAAATAATTGAAGATAGACAAAGCAATGGGGCCTGATGGGATTCACCCAAGAATTCTAAAAGAACTAAAGGTAGAACTAGTGACACTGACTACTCTCTTTAACAAATCATGGGAGGATGGGGTGGTACCTGAGGACTGGAGGAGGGCAGATGTGATTCCTCTTCACAAAAGTGGGAGCAGGACAGAGCAGGAAACTACAGACCAGTTAGTTTAACCTCAGTGGTAGGGAAAATGATGGAATCACTTCTGAAGGAAAGAATTGTTGAGTACCTAGAGGCCAGTGGGGCACAGGACCCAAGGCATCATGGATTCACAATGGAAGGATGTGTCAGACAGAATCTAATAGATTTCTTTGACTGGGTGACCAAAGTAGTAGACCAGGGAGGGGCTGTGGACATGGCCTACCTAGATTTTAGCAAGGCATTTGATACAGTCCCGCAAAGATTAATACACAAGTTAGCCAGCCTTGGAGTGGGTCCCAAGGTGGTAGCCTGATAAAAATTGGCTAGACAACAGGACGCAAAGGGTAGTAGTAGTAAATGGAGTCCAACAGTAAGAAAGGAGGGCTACTAGTGGGTACCGTAGGGTTCAGTACTGGGGCCGGTCCTTTTAATGTCTTCATAAGTGACATTACAGAGAGACTAGAAGGAAAGTATGTCTCTTTACAGATGACACAAAGATCTGCTACAGGTTGAATATGCAAGGTGGGGTGGAAAGGATGAGAGAGGACTTGGCAAGGTTGGAGGAATGGTCAAATGTATGGCAGCTCAAATTCAATGCAAAGAATTGCAAGGTAATGCACATGGAAACAAGAACCCAGGGAAGAGTACACAATGGAGGGTGAGATACTGACAACAGTAAAAATGGAGAGGGACCTGGGGATAATTATATCAGATGACCTAAAGGTGGGCAAGCAATGTGAGAAGGCAGTAAGAAAGGCTGGGGATACTTGGATGCATAGAAAGAGGCATCAATAGTAAAAAACAGAAAGTTGTTATCCCTCTGTACAGACAGTTGGTGAGACCCCATCTGGAGTACTGTGAGCAGATCTGGAGACCCCATCTCTGCAAAGACATAGACAGAGTGGAGGCTGTCCAGAGGAGGGCAACCAAAATGGTGCAGGTCTGCACTAGATGACATACTGAAGAAAGACTGAAGGAGCTTATATATATACCCTTGAGGAAAGAAGGGAGAGAGGGACATGATAGAAACTTTCAAGTACCTCAAAGGAATCAACAAAGTCCAAGAGGGTATCATTTTCAGAAAAGAGATGTGCAAGAACAAAGGGGCACAATTTGAAGATAGAGGGGACGACTCAGGGGTAATGTGAGAAGTATTTTTCACAGAGAGTTGTGGATGCATGGAACAGCCTCCCTGAGGAGGTCGTGGAGTCAAGAACAGTGGGGAATTAAGAATGCATGGGACAGACATAAGACAGTCCTAGTGGGAGGTAGGAGGAAGTAAGCTGTTGGTTAAGTAGAATCTGCAGCTTATCTGTTAGGTAGGAAAATGGGCAGACTAGGTGGACCAAGCGGTCTCTTATCTGCCATCAAATTCTATGTTTCTATGTTTCAAAGTTTCACTTGTTGCTTACAACTTTCCCTTCCCAACAAGGACTGTAGGCAGGGCTGCAACTATGAATTTTGGGGCCCTGGACAAGTCACTTGAAATGGACCATGTTTCCAAAACCTACTAATGCCAAGGGTAATGCCAGTTCCTCAGGTGGGCCCCTCCTGACTTGGGGCCAGGACAACATTCCCACTTTCCCTCCATTACTGCGGCCCTGACTGTAGGTGTGCATTCCCATCACCTCTCACATTCTATGACCACTTTGTAATAACTTGCAAAGTCTGGCTGCTTACTGGGTGTGGTTGATGCTGACTCAACCCACCCCACAGCAGTTTTGAATTGAAAGCCTACAAGTGACAGTAGCCCGACTGAACAAGTGCACCTGTTGTGGATACACTGCACGCCACCTTTTTTAAATTTTATTTATTTAGTTTTGTTGACCGGTTAGTGCACTAGACAGATTCTGCCTATTTTCAGGCATGACCGGGGAGGGAGTTTAATTTATTGTTCCCTCCCACACAATGGCCACACGTATCAAATATCTGCTCAGAACTGATACTCAATGTCTCAAACTTCCTTGCCTGTCATGGAGGATGGGCTGACTTTGCACAGGCACAAAGTCAATCCGACAACCCTGTTTGGGGATTTCAACTCAGTACTCAGAGATGAGATAAATAGCCAGAAAGTGAAGCTAAAGAGCCTGTTGGTCACAAGGTCTCATGCTGCTCTGGAAGCCTCCGCAAGGTCAGTGAATCTTTGAATTGCAAATCTCATCTCTTAAGCAGGAGATGAGGTTGCAGGAAACAAATGTCTGAGGCGTGAGCAGAATTTGGAGTCTGAGCTCCAAACAAAGCATAATGAAAAGAATTCTCTTTGCGTCAGTCTGCACAGGCAGGTGAGCAAAGAACTTTGTATGTTGAAGCAGGAGTGTGAAAGTTTGAAACAGGATAAGGGGCAGGCTTTGCAAATGAATGACTGGTTAAGTAGAACGAATGAACAATTGAGTAAGGAGTTGGGTGAAATACAGGATGAGATAAACCAGGTATGTAATGACTTAGAAGTGACTACTAGGCAATCGTGAATTGAGCACCACATACAGAGTATATTACAAAACAGATGCAGGATGAGGTGGATGTGAATGTTGCAAATGTGAATCATGCTGAATGTGAATCCAAGATGGTAAAACTGCACCATCAGTGAGATGTTGGCTGGTCACATCAAGGCAATGGGAGGCATAGCCCCTGCCTTGGCAACGTCATCTGAAGGGAGGTGTCGGATGGGAACATTTCCCAGTACAATGCCCAGTCACACCACTACTGTGGCCCAGATGTCCCTCCGTCCACAACATGGCAGATCCCCATCATATGACACTCATATCCTACATCATCAATGGCATGATGCACATCATGGGTGACGACAACATGGCGACCCCATGATGGAGGAGCAGGCCTAGCCTAGTCCTGACAGCACTATTAATGTGGAAGACAGGTAGGAGATAGAGAGAATGATTGAAACTGCAGTAGGCATTCTGCCCATCTCTGACAGAAACAAGCGATTCTCAAGACCCAAATAAGGCAGCTTCTACACGAGGCTGGAACTCAGGATGGCATGGTTCATTCTGTGGTGGAAGCTGCAGCTCAAGCAGCCCTGAATGGTGCCCTTGGCAACCTACCTCCACCTGATCATCACACTAATCCCCTACAAATGGCCTATTCTGTTCAGCAAATAGCTGACAGCATTTTTAGGATGAGCCCATTCGACAGCCTCAGTTGCCACTTGAAAAGGTGCATGCTAATTGTGAAATGCTTAGTCTCACCGCAGACTACCAGGTCCAGATCCATGCAGACCATTGATCCTGGACTGTGGGCAAAACTCCGATACTGTCTGTCAAGTCAGCAATGCCACTTTGGTGAAGTAGCAGCTGAATTCATTTCTGCACACAGTCAAGGTGTAGTAGGAGGATGCTCGCATACTCTGTAAACAGAATGGGAAAGAAAGTCCAGTGACTTTCCACCCAAGGCTCTGGATGGCATACCGAGCAGGGAAGCATCTTGCAGGAGAAGCCACAGATGTGGATCTTATTGAATACAAGACCCTGTTCCTTAGGGATATGATCCCTGCAGTAAGAGAAAAGGTAGAGACAACCACCTATCCCACCACGGAGAGGTTTGCCAACATTCTTCAGAAAACCGAGAGAATTTATCAACTCTTCATCCGTGATTCGAGCTCCAGTTCCATGAAGTAGCTGCCATGGAAACTACTCTAGAGGCCATGATGCACTATACGGTGGAGGGCAGGCCCAAGAGAAACAGCTCCCCCACAGACAAACCACCCCAGCAGGCCCAACAACAACAACAATAATCCTGCGGTGGGAACCGAACTACCACAAAAACAAGAAACACCATAAGAATAATAAGGGTAAACAACAAAGATCAGGCCCTTCATAGAGAAAAGCTGATGAGAACCAGAAATTCTGAGAACTTCTCAGGCAAGTTCACTCTATAGTGGATGCTGTTCCAGTCCGGGACCTTGCTGCCATACAACCGGGAGAGGGGGCCACAACAGGTCGTGGGGACACCGGAAGTACAGGTTCTAGACCCATACAGGCCTGAACCTGGAAGCTGCTCCCATATTCACTTTAATACCACCAACAGCTTAATCTGGTTCAAGGTCAGTTGGCATTCATCTGTATCCCTCCCCAGGTCATGCCTGAAAATAGGTAGGATTTGTCAAGTGCACTTACTCGGTCAACAAAACTAAAATAAAATAAAAAATTAATATAGCACCAGTGCAGCATAGTCAAGTGGTTCACAGGAACCAGGCCCAGAATCTCTTCCATGAACTTCCCCATGCTTCCACTGGTACAGACTGACAATTACAGGCCCCAGTCCATATTGTAAACAAGCTAGTCTTAGATACAAATGGAAGGCCCTGCACTGAGGCCGGGGTCGGGGCTGCCTACTAACAGTACTGCATGGACACAGATGCAGTCATGTCTGTATTACACGATGACCACCCAGATACATCCGTGGTCCACGGATGGAGGACCAATATGTCTGGTGTAGACAGAACTAGGTTGCTGGTTTACACTCCCTGCCACTACCTGTGGCCCTGGGACACCTGAAGGCCTATCATACCTTTCAGCTGATGGTACTGCATGATCACCCTAGTATAATCGGAATTGACTTCCTGGCACCACATGGCTGTGTGGTAGACCCTAGCCAACATGTTACTGATACAAATTCAGGGACAATAGCACACCATCATGATCCCTGACTCACATGTGGTTGCAACAATATCTGCAGAATGAAAGAGTATGACGTCATAGATTTGTTCAAGAACCACAAGCTTTTCCCAAGCTCCTCCCATTCTGCAAAGGATCTGGAGGCATTTGCCACCAACAAGCATGACTGTGGCAGAATGCACACTGCCATTAAGTGACAGGCCCAGCACATGAGGGAAACAGCAATACCTGTTTCCACCTGAGGCCTTGCCTTCTCTTACAGGAAAATTTAAATCACTTCTCAAGCAAGGTGTGATCAGGACATGTGTTTCCATTGCCAGTTCCCAGTGTGGCCTGTGAAAACACCCACAGGTGCCTGGAGACTTACTATTGACTACAGGAGACTGAACCAGGTCACCCCAGTTGTGCTCAACTGTGGCATCAGCACATGATGTGCTGTGACTACTGACCCCTGACCAGAAATGGTTCAGTGCCCTGGATATCTCCAATGGTGTTTGGTCATTGCAATTGGCCTCCAAGAGTCAATATAAGTTTGCCTTCACCTTGAGGGCAGGCAGTACATGTGGACCTGCTTAGTACAGAGATTCCATAACAGCCCTCCCTGTTCCATTTACACATGATGAATGCCGTTGAAGGTTTCTCTACACCCCAATGTCTCTTGCAGTATGTGGATGGCCTGTTGTTGGCAACAGCCACCCAGGAACAACACCTGGATCTCTTGGATGAACTACTGACCCTCATCCAGAGGGCAGGCCTCAAATGTAACCCTGCAAAGCAATAACTATGTCAGAAAGAGGTACTCTTTCTGGGCCTGAGAATAACTGACCAAAGCTGAAGCCCTACCTGGAAGAAGATACAAGGATTGCAAGACTTGCCACTGTCCACCAGCGTGGCTACTCCTAGGAGATTTCTAGGTATGGTAAGATAGTCTAGATTTTATTTGTGATTTTGCTCAGCAGGCTGCTCCTCTGTATAAATTACTGAAAAAGGATGCGTCCTGGAATTGGGGCCCCATTCGCACTCAGGCTGTGGACGTTACTGAAACAGGCCTTGGCCTCAGCTCCAGCTCTGGTCAACCCCAGTCAGCTTTGCCATTTCATCTGGAGTGTGCCACCTCTGACATTGCTATGTCAGCAGTGCTGGCCCATAAGATCCATGGCACCCTGAGACCCATTGCATAGGCATCACAGCTCTTGACCCCAGTGGAACAGAAGTACAGCCTTAGTGAAAGGAACCTTCTGGCTGCCTACTGGGCTGTCAAGCACTTCTTGTATATCAATGGGCACTCTCCTCTGATCATTAACATGAACCACACCCCAACTACGTTTTTGCTATCAGATAGAGAAAGATGTGTCAGTCTCCAACACCAGACTGACACACTGGCCCCTTCTTCTCAAGAATAGAAATATCAAGGTCCACGCAACTAAAATGTCATCCATGCTGGCGCATGGCCTCCTTTTCCAAGGAGAACCCCATGACTGTACACTGCAGCCACCAGATCTTCCAGATCCAGGTCCCTTCCTCCTTCTATACCTCACTGTGTCGTGTCTTTACAGATGGCTCAGCTTCCTATTACCAGGAGAACAGATTACAGGATGGTATATTAGTTATTTATCCTTATGGCAACACTGTTAAAATTTCTACGTGTTGCAGTGTAGCATCATCACAGTATACTGAGATGGCAGCAGTGACCTGTGTCCTCGAGTTCGTCCAGTAAGGAACCGAGGACACTATTATTTTCACAGACTCTAATTGGGTTTGTTGTTCCTATCAATTTCTTCCTTTCTGGCAGAAGAACCCTTCCTCTCCTCTCCTCTGATGGCAGCCCAGTGAAACACAAGGAACTGGTAATATATATTCATTCACTGGCACAAAAGTTTGCACACAAACTCTATGTACACAAGGTCAAAGCTCACTCTATACACGATCCCTATCTTGACTTCGATGACTCAACGGACACCTTTGCAAAGGAAGGCCCAAGTTTCTGCACCAAGTACATGACACCCTCATTGCATGGACACCAGGGAGTAGAAAATACTCTCAAAGGCTTACAGTACTGTAGTAGACACAGACATTGCCAGCTATTTCCAGATATTTCACAGAATTTCTAAAGAGTTTCACTCTGCTGCCCCTACTGTGGAAATGCAGAAAGCAGGAGATTTCTAGAAATATCACAGAAATTTCAGGAAATAGCTGGCAATGTCTGTGGCTACTACTGTAAGACCACCGCTAGTGGCCTGGTGTCACCAAGGATGTCAAACACTACATAGATAACTGCCTTCTTTGACACAAAATAACCCCATCCCTACCAAACAAAATGCCAAACTGCTACCATAAAGGCATTCTGGCCCTTGGCATGCCATACAGATTGATTTCATTAGTCCCTTGACCAATACCAGCAGAAACAAGTATGCCCTTGTGGTAACCGATCTCTTCTCTAAGTTGGTTGAAGCTTTCCTCTAAGACATGTACTGCTAAAACCACTGTCAAAATCCTGGTAGAACAGTTTTCTCCAGGTGGGGCAGACCTCTTCATTTATTTGTTTTATTTATTTATGACTTTGCTAACTGGTAAGTGCACTGATCCCAGGGACCGCTTTCAGGCACGACCCGCCATAACACATGACGAGGGTGACAGTGGAGCACAAGGTAACAGTAATACACATGAAACAAATTTGATACAAGCAACAATAGTAAGCACAATATACAGGTTTGATGCATAGGTCCATTTGAGAACAGTGAATACAAGGTTTCAGTAACGGACATGAGGAGATTTGGTACAAAACAAACAAATCGTGAGCACAGTGTACAATGTGTGACTGCATGTGACTGTGTGATTGTGTGACCTCTCAAGGTAGACTCAGACAAAGGAACCATTTTACAGGTGAGTTGATGAAAGAAGCACTTGAACTCTTTGAGTTCATCAGAAGTTCCACATACCTTACCACCCACAATCTTCAGGTCAAGTAGAGAGAGCCAACAGGTGGATTAAGCAAATGCTTTCCAAATTCATTGAGGACAATCCCAAGACTTGGGATTCCTATTGCCATTACTCCTTATGGCAATCAGGGTACACCCTCAGCCACCGCCCAGCTGACACCCTTTGAGATGATGACTGGTAGACAGATGAGATTACCTGAGCACCTGTTGTCTGACCTGCATACCCCTACTGCAGACCGTGTATCTGTAGACCAATATGTGGAAAAACTCAGACAAGACCTCATACACAATCATTTGTATGCTGCCAACTGCATGGGCAAAGCCCAGCAACAGTTCAAAATACAGTTTGACAAACACATGCAAGAAGTGGATTGGCAAGTTGGGGATTAGGTAATGGAGCTCAGATTTGCACATCCACACATTCCTTCTCCAATAAATGGAAGGCCCCTACCCATTGTCAACAAGCTCAGTCCAGCAGTCTATCAGGTTAGGCTCATGCAAAACAACAAACTGTCTGACTAGTGGTTACATGCAAACCAGCTAAAACTGTATTTTATTTTTTTATTTTTATTTTATTTATTTATTCTAGGATTACAAGTACCTTTGAGCCAAGAGTCTTTCACAAAGGTTCCACATCAGAAATAACAAACAACAAGGAAGCAACAGTGAAATAACAGTAAACAATTCATGTACAACAATTATAGGAAGAGTAAAGTGTAGAGGAGGAGGAGAAGTGTAGATAGTTAACAGAGGCAGCTATAGAAAGATGGTGAATACAGCTAGGACTCATATGCCCAAAAGGAATGGGTAGAGTCAGGCACCCAGAGGTGGCAGAGAAACAGGGATGAGAGGAGAGGGGAGGATGAAGATGCAGCTGGAGGCATTTGTCAAAACGTAAATGGGAAGGAGAGATAGAAGAAAAAGGGGCAGTGTAAGGGGAAGTGCTGTAATGGGGCAGGAGAGACTAATGAGTGGTATGAAGACCTGAGATTTGAAGTGGCACCTCAGGAGCTGGGGGAGGGAGACTGGGGCCTGGAGTTAAGCAGTATATAAGTTAGGATTAAAGCTGTGGAGGTCATCATCTAGGAGAGGCAGTCACAGGAGCTAGAAGCAATGAGATGGGCCCGGAGCCTGGTTTTGAACAGACCTAGTGTTGAGGCAGAGGAGATGGTGTGGATGAGACCATTCATCCATTGAGGAGCCCTATAAGTGAAGGAACTTTGGCCCTGCATAGTTCAACAGCGAGGAACTTGTAGAATCTGGGTTGTTGAGCTCCTGGTGTTCTGTCGGTTGGTGTTTTGATGTAACACTGCAGTAACACGGGGGTGTGAGGCCAAGGTTGATTTGTCCCTCCATAGCACATGTGAGATACTTTATATGGTTGGAGAGTTGGAGCCATCCGGATTATTCATAAAGGGCACAGGTGTGTGTGAGGTGGTGGGCACCAGTTGTGAGTCGGCATGCTTTGTTAAGAGCAGTTGTTATACGTCGGAGAGCGGATGTCGTGGGCGGAGCCGTAGATAATGAGGCCATAATCAAAATTGACACCACAGAGCTCTGGACGGCAATCTTCAGGGCCTCTAGGGTGAGGTGCTGCCTGTGCTTGTAGAGTAATCCAAGCCGTGCTGGCAGCTTTAGCCACGCTGTCATGTGAGCTGATAGGAGAGATTAGGGTCAAGCTCAATCTCTAGGTATTTGAAAGAGTAAACTTGTTCGAGGACAGTCCCCTGCTTGGTGGAGATGGCAAGGGGTGTTGCTTGTAATGGTTATGTGAACTGCAGAATAGCAATGACTTGGTTTTCTTGTGATTGAGGACTAGTTTATGATTGGAGAACCACATTTCAACGGCACTGAGTCTGAGTTGGAGGCTGTGTTGTAGTGGTGAAAGGTCCTTGTGCATAGAAAAGACAACAGCATCATCGGCATACAGGATGATTTGTTCCGAGCAGGATTGTGGTAGGGAGTTTAAAAGAGGCTGAAAAGGAGAGGCCCAGTATGGACCCCTGAGGTACTCCGGAGCGGACAGGCAAGGTGTCCGAGATAGCACTGGCAATTTTAGTCTCTGAGAGCGGTTGTAAAAGTAGCTTCGAACCAGCAGGCTGAGTCGGTGCAAGGCCAGCAAGAAGTATTTGGTCATACAGCAGCCGATGATGGACCGTGTCAAATGCCTAGAGGTCGATGGAAGACAGCCCCTGTAAGAAGTCCTTTATCAAGGGAACTATGCACTGCACCAGTAAATTCAAGCAGGGCAGTGGTGGTACTATGCCCTTTTCTAAAACCGTGCTGTTGTGTGCACAGAATATTATATTTGTCCAAATAATCAGTGAGCTGGTCTGCAACAATACACTCTAGGGCCTTGGATAGTGGTGGCAATAGGGAGATCATGCAGAAGTTAGAGTGGCAGGTCTTATCCCCAGTTTTGTGGACCGGGTCACAGTGGCAGTTTTCCATATTTCAGGGAATGTACTGGTGTGAGAGAGAGTTAAGAATTTTAGTTAGGGGACTGAGGACCTCGTCAAGTGTATAAGGAGTATAATTACTTTTCCTCACCCCATTGGGCAGAATAGTACTAACTCACTAATATTTGGTTTTCCTTTTCAGATACATTGACAAAATGGCTATCTTGTTCCATTTCTCCTCATCTCAGGAGTTATCCCCTGCATCCAAGGTACGGTATAGCACCTCCTTCCTTACCTTGATCCTCCAGCATCTACCCCAGAGGAGTTTCTAGTAATATACCTGACAATTTGATTACTGTCCAGGAAGGTTCAGATGCCTACCTAACTGCATCAGTTGTTGCTCCTGATAAATCTACCCTTCAAATTGAGTGGCAAACCATGTCGCAAGGACAAACTCATCCCATGGCCAAGCTTTCCAAGGAACTTTCCATGGTTGGCCCAATGCAAAATTATCCCAAATGGTTCTCTGTCATTGCTCCAAACTGCTCTTAGACATTCAGGTTTATACTATATTACTGCTTTAATTGATCCCTCATATTGTAATTCCTTGTCTAAAGACTCTGCCAGGAAATGTGCTGTACACAACATGGCCTCTACTGCTATGTACCTTTCTGTGTTATCCCTTCTGATAAACAGCTTTGGAATGTCCAAAACATATGGAATATGGGTGTGGGCAGGATAGTAGTACAGTGGGTAGGTAACTGGCTGGACAGCAGGACACAGAGGGTGGTGGTAAATGGCTGTCACTCCACAGAGGAAGAGTGACCAGTAGGGTACCACAGGGATCAGTGCTGGGACCGGTACTATTCAATATCTTCATCAGTGACATTGCACAGGACCTAGAAGGCAGAATTTCACTGTTAGCTGATGACACAAAGCTCTGTAACAGAGTAGACACACCAGAGGGTGTAGACAGAATGAGAAGGGACCTGCAGAAACTTGAAGAATGGTCAGGGTTTGGCAGTTGAAATTCAATGCAAGGAAGTGCAAGATAATGCATATGGGGCACAAAACCCTGGCACAATATATCTGTTGGGGGTGAGGATATAGCATGCACCAAGCAGGAAAGGGATCTTGGAGTTATCATCTCTGATGACCTCAAGGCAGGAAACAGTGTGACAAGGCAGCAGGCAAAGCAAATAGGATGCTGGGATGCATAGGCAGGGCATCACCAGCAGGAAAAGGAGGTCATAATTCCACTATACAAGACACTAGTGAGGCCCCACCTGGAGTACAGTGTACAGTTCTGGAGACCATACCTCGTAAGGACATAGACAGGGTAGAGAAGGTTCAGAGGAGGCAACAAAGATGGTGCATGGATTGCATCACAAGTCCTATGAGGACAGGTTGAAGGCACTGAACATGTACTCCCTGGAGGAGAGGAGGGAGAGGATATGATAGAGACATACAAGTATCTTACAGGGAGGAACAGGGTGCAGGAAAACACTATTTTAAAGCGAAAAAAGATGTTCCAGGACTAGAGGGCATGGGATGAAGTTGGAGGAGGACGATTCAGAGGAAGCGTGAGGAAGAATTTCTTCACAGAATGGGTGGTGGACAAGTGGAACACCCTGCCAGAGGAAGTGGTGGGGGCTGAAACAATCACGGATTTAAAATGCATGGGATAGACATAAAGGAATTCTGGAGGTCAGGGTAGAGGCAACAGACTTCCTGGAAAACATAAACTGAACTTACAAACTTAAATGGGCAGACTGGGTGGGCCATAGGCCCTTATCTGCCGACACTGTCTATGTATCTATGTATGTATCTATATTCCTGGTCCAAGTAGTGGTCTCACCGCCACTGCCTTACCTGGTACACTTATTAACAACTTACAATTTACGCATATACCTGTTTTGTTTAACTTGACTTACTGGAATATAAAAAGAATCTGGTATGTGTCATACTACAACACTTCATTGTTTTTATAGTACTTTGTTACCTGATAGCTTAGCAGCATTTGAAATTGTACTCAAGACCCTATTGCCGGGTACACACCACCGAGCATAGAGGCAATTTCAGGAGAAAACCTATTCCTGATGACCAAAGTCATTAGCATAACACACGTGACGTTGACAGTTCTGCGTCACTGGTGCCACAGGCACTGTTACAGGTCTTTTGGTACAGCCATGTTTTTTGGAATAAAGCGGCATAGCTGCTATCAAATCACATTCACAGAAATTCCAGACTGGTTTGGTAAATGATATTATACCCCCATCATTGCATGGTGTGGATGGCCTTAGTCAGAAAGAGTCACTGTATACAACATGCATGACATCACTAAGGCATTTACAGATTCTAAAGATAAGATTAACACTCTCATTGCACAGAACAATAAAGAATAGATAAACAATACATTGCCTGTGAGATATTGTGTTCAGCCTATGGCTCATACATTATCACTACCATCAATAATCTTTTCGCGATCTAGAATCTGGAAGGATCCCTATATTATACATGATAGATGTATCTCTAAATGGTAACGTCCTCAGTGTAAATCTTCCAGCTGTATTGCAATGTGTACTGTATGCTTCAGATGCTAACTATTCCACTTTCCACAGCTAGGAAGTTGGGTTTTGTGACTAGACACCCTAACACTGGTCCTTGTTTTACTTCTAGAAATGTTCTATTAAGGACACTATGTTTGTTTCTTTTACTGTCTCTTTACCATGTTTTGATCCTACTACAGCTTTATTCAATAAACTAGCATCTGTACACTCCATAGGGCATCTTAATGAAGACATCTCAGAGAACGCCTCGACCTACCTCTCTCTTGGTCTTCCAGTCTCTTCTGGATGCCTGGGTCACCCCACACACAGACTGTTGTGTGAAGAAAGGGTATATTTATTTGTGTCGCTGTGACGTATTTGATGTTATTAAACCTGTATGTGGCTATTACCCAGACAGTATTGATTGGTCTTTTCCATGGACGATGACATCACCACTAATGGCACAGAATACCAGGACTCAGCATTGGCTCAGACACTTCCAAGCTCTACCAGTCTTAAGTGGAGGAGTTCACTTCCTGTCAACACGGAGTTCCAAAACAACTTATACTTACCGGTACAGTTGCAAAATGGAGACTGCCTACTGTTAAATGCAATATAATTCAGATGGCAAGTATTCGTCATCACAGATTTTAAAATTTACACTTATGGAATGCAAACATGTTCTATTGATAGTCCAAACTTCTGTTTCATCACACACAGAAGTCAGTTATTGGACACACAGTTATTACACCCATCCCTCTTACAGGCGCTGACATTATTGATGGTAACCCTGATTATCTGCTTACACTTTCTGAGTATTTACCTTACTTTAATGTACACATTGATCCCTCACTTTGACACTAAAATCACTTTTTGAGAGGAAAGACACCCATCTCATCCACATCAGAATAATATTTCTAAAGCTAAAGAAACTGTCCTTGCACTTATTAATTATGGTGATATGAACAGTCGCTTACTAACACTTGGTTAGAGATCACATTTAAAGGTTTCATTATTATACAAGCATTTTGTTATTTTTCTTATTATCATGCTTTGCTGCCTACAGCACACTGCATCAACACTGTGAGCAGCTGAAGTTCCTTTACAAGGCTCATTAATCAGGTCTGTAAATGACCCTTGCTCCCTATCCACTTCCCTACTTTGCTGTGTTGCCCTTGTGAGGCAACAAGGAGCGGAATGTTACACGAGGTCCCTGCACCCTAATTTGTACTCCCAGAGGTACACCATATACAACTAGTACTTAGGCATATGTTATACTACATATAGGGCTAAGAGCATCTACTGTATAAGTAGATGTCAGGATATGTATGCATATTATTGTTATTCACTTTATTTTCCAATATACACAAGTATTTCTTGCTTGCAAGATGTTAGGAAATCTGTGTCCTTGTAATGATTATGATATATGAGTTGGCATTGCCTCTTCTGATGATTTGTATTATTACACTGCTATATGAAAACTGTACTTCTTTGTCTTTACAAAGTAATGACTACTAAAATTGTATAATGGTATATTGGACTGAGGAGCCACCTCTAATCTAGCCAATAGGGCTCATCTCTGTAACTAGAAATGTTTCTATCTTTCAGTAACCATGGTAATTATCATAGGTATATAATGTAACACATTACGTCTTCTACTGTACCTCGGAGACCCAAAAGACACGGAGAATCCTCAAGGTATAGGGAATGCTTAGCATTGGCTCCCAGTTCATATTAGTAAGAACTGCTTAGGACAACTGTGATTTATCCTTTTGTAGTAATAAACAAGTTTATTACTCTTATGCAATGCATCTGTGATTTCTTGCATTCCCAATATTGCCAAGAACCTAAGAGTGAGGTGTATGCCTCCTGACACTCTGCACAAACAGTTGGGTGAGAACTCATCTGGAGTACTGCATGCAGCTCTGGAGACCCCATCTCTACAAGGACATGGACAGGAAGGAGTCTGTCCAGAGGAGGACAACTAAAATGGTGCAGTGCCTGCACCAGAAGGCATACAAAAAGAGATTAAAAAGCTTAATATATATTCCTCAAGGAAAGGAGGGAGAAGGAGACATGATAAAACTGTCAATTACCTAAGGGAATCAACAAAGTCCAATGGGTAGCATTTTCAGAAAAGAGATGTGCAACAACAAGGGAGCACAATTTGAAGATAGAGGGGGATGGATCAGAGGTAATGTGAGGAAGTATTTTTCATGGAGAGGGTTATGAATAGATGGAATGACCTTCCTGAGGAGGTAGTTGAGTTTAAAACAATGGGGAATTCAAGAATGTATGGAAAAGACATAAGGCAATTCTAATGGTGGGTAGGAGGAAGAAGGCTGTTACTTAACTAGCATCTGCAGCTTATCCATTAGGTTGGGAAATGGGCAGACTAGGTGGGCCTAGCGGTCCTTATCTGTCATCAAATGCTATGTTTCTATGTTTCTATCTTCTGTTGGATCTTTAAGGTATTTACTGGGCAGTGCTGTGAACTTTTGGTGAAGGTGCTGTAAAACTAAATTGCCTAACTGTGCCTTCCCATACATGCACTGACAAATCTTGTGTTGGATCTCTAATGTATTTTCATGCAGTGCTCTGAGCACTTGGGAAATATGATCTGTAAATAAAATTGCTTTTCCATTCCTTCCTTACATATTCAGATATATCTTGTTTTGGATCTTTAATGTATTTATTAAGCAGTGCTCTGAGCCCTGGGAAAGGTGATCTATAAATAAAATTGCCTTTCCGTGCCTTCCTTTACATACACTGATAAATCTTGTGTTGGATCTTCAATGTATTTATTGTGCAGCGCTCTGAGCCGTTAGGAAAAGGGCACTCTATTAATAAAATTACCTTGCAGTGCCAGCCCTTATATACACTGAAATATCTTGTGTAGGATCATTACTGAATTTAATGTGCAATGCTCTCTGCCCCTGGGAGAGTGTGATCTATAAATTAAATGACCATGCTGTGCCTTCCCTTACATACACTGAACATATCTTGTGTTTGAACTTTAATGTATTTATTGTGCAGTGCTCTGACCACATGCCAAGAGTGTTCTATAAATAAAATTGTCATGCTGTGCTTTCCCTTACATACACTGACATATCTTGTGTTGGATCTTTAATGAGTTTATTGTGTTGCACTCTGAGCCCCTGGAAAGGATGATCTGTGCCTTCCTTACATACAATGAAATATCTGTAAGATCTTTAATACAGTTTTGATCGGTTGAGATGCTGTTGGATGTGATCTCATTACACACATGGGGATATTCTGGCATACTGTTAGAAGTGCTCCCTGTGCACAGAATGGAATATATATTTTATGTTGTTGGAAGGTCCCTGTACACAAACAGTAATGTCTTGGGATGCTGTTGGATATGTTTCACATTCACAAACAGAAATATCTTGGGATGGTGTTGGAAATGTTCCACATTCACAAACTGGAATATCTTGTGTTGCTGTTGGAAGTTTTCCTGTACACAAATTGGAAAATCTTGGGATGTTTTGCAAATGTTCTCAGTACACAAACAGTAATGTCTTGGGATGTTGGAAATGTCCTTGTACACAAACTGGAATAACTTGCGATGCTGATAGAAGTGTTCCCTGTACACCGGACTGCAATATCAAGGGTGTTGTTGTAAATGTTCCCTGTAGACAAACTGTAATATCCTGGGATGTTGTTGAAAAGTTCCCTGAACATAAACTTCAATATCCTTGGATACTGTTAAAAGTGTCCTCTGTTCACAAACTGGAATATCTTGGTATGTTGCTGGAGGTGCTTCCTGTACACAAATTGTAATAACTTTGGATGCTTTTGGAGTGGCCCTTTGTACATAGTCTGGAATAATTTAGGATGCTGTTGGAGGTGCTGCCTGTACATAAAGTGGAATAACTTGTCATGCTGTTGGAAGTGTTCCTGTGCACAGACTGGAATAATTGGGGATGCTGCTGAAAATGTTCTCTGTACACAAACAGCGATATTAAGAGATGTTGGAAATGATCCCAGTATACAAATGGTAATATCTTGGGATGCTGTTGGAAGTGCTTCCTGTACAAATCTGTAATATCTTAGGATTCTGTTGGAAGTTTTCCCTGTACACCCTGGAATATCTTGGGATTCTGCTAGAAATGTTCCCTTTACATAAACTGGAATATCTTGTGATGCTGCTGGATGTATTCATTTTTCATAAACTATATTGTTTTGGGATGCTGCTAAAAATGTTCCCTGTATACAGACTCACATATCTTGGGATGTTGATAGAAGTGTTCTATATAGCTGACAAAGTGGTAAGGGTGAATGTGAAACTAAAGCGCCTTAGTTGGACTGTTGATCATTAGTGGTTTCCAGTTAGCCACAGCTGGTCCAAAGATTGCCATCTTCACTTCAGTTTTCAGCGATTTGGTGGGCATGACACAGCTATAATACAGTCAGCATGTGCAAACTCTCTGGTAATCACCTGACCACCAGCAACCAGTCAGGAATGTAGCCTCTCAGCAAAACCGAGCATATTTATTATCTATTTATTTGAATTTTGTTGAATGGGTAGGCCCACTGAGACAGAATTGTTCCTTTTCAGTGGCAACCCGGGGAATAAAAGCATTCATTACATATGTAAACATTGTTATACAATGGAGGAAACAAATTATACATACAGTATGTTAGTACAGAAAGTTAAACATATAGGCCCAGATATTCAAAGAGTTGCACCATGCGCAATAGGGTTGTGCCAGCATGCAAGTCCGAAAATCGCCATTCTGCGATATTCAGCGGGAGGCAGTTGCTCCCAAACGCGCTGAGCAATAGCACAATGATAATGAATGTATGCGCAACTGAAGGGAGGAACCATGCATAAATGGCGCAGTGTGATATTGAAAGACTTGCCTATGCACTACAGGGGAGCAAGCAGAAGTTGCGCCATAGCAGAAATGAGCCAAAAAAAAGGAACAAGAGAGAGGCGCAAGAATGCTACAGGGTAGCCACATGAGAGCAAAATACAGCAGGACACACAGGCAGCAGGGACACACAGGGCCAGGCAGGAAAGGCCACCTGGAAGCAACAGCCACAGGGAAGGTGTGGGGAGACAGTACAGAAGGTGGAGGTACACCACACAACAGTGAGTCAAGCACAGGCAGGTGTTCTCGGTGCGGGAAGTAGCAGTGAGGACAGCGGGGGAATACAGTAACAGCTGCGGGGGTGAACACAAGCCAGGGACATGGCCAGTGCTCACCTTCCAGATGGAGGCCATTATGAGGGGGTGAGAAGGTGGGCAGCAGGGGGCATGGCAGTGAAGAACCCGTGGTATGCTAACAGGCAGTACCGAGCCCACGCAGCTTCAAGCTGTACAGTGATACCAAGATTGTGGGCTGGTACCGCCTGAATCGAGGCAATTCTGAGGTGGCTCTGTGAGCTGTGCAGTGATGTGATGCAGGCACCCACACGATGGAGCCATGCCCTGTCAGTGGAGACCAAAGTGACAGCATGCATGTGCTTGCTCGCCAGGGTACCTTCCAAAGACCAACTGGGGACACCACAGGCATAAACCAGTCGGCCACATCATGCCACCTCACCCAATTCCTCGGTGCACTGCTGCCACATGCTGGAGTACATCCATTTCCCCAGCACAGCAGCGGTGCACAGCAAACACAGAAGTTCGACAGGGTAACGACGGCCTGATGTGCTAGGGGCAATAGACTGCACCCATGTGGCCATCTGCACACCACCTGGCCCCGAGGGATGCATACATGAATCACAAGGGCTATGCTAGCATCAACTGCCAGGTTGTGTGCAATGCCAGGGGCGCATAATCAATGTCTGTGCCACGCACCCTGGGGAGCACACGATGCCTTCATCTGGCACCAGTCAGCACTGTGCCACAGATTAGAGAGTGGGGACATCCCCACTGGCCACCTAGTGGGTGAGTATGCAAACCACATGGACAAACATAGGGCTTGGGAGGGGCATGGTCAGAGGTGACATGGGTAGTGGTATACATGGCCGGGGCAGGCGATGCTGATCACCAAACTAACCTCCGCCCTCTACACACAGGTGACAGTGGATACCCCTCCATCCCTGGCTGCTCACCATACTGGTGGCCCGTGACCCCAGCGCAGCAATGCTACAATGAGGCTCGCCACCACATGTAATGTCATCGAGCGGGTGTTCGGGATGCTGAAGGCACGATTCCGTTGCCTGGACACCTCGCGGTGCCCTACAGTACAGCCCCTCAAAGGCCTGTGGGCTATTCTCAGCCTGTTGCATCCTGCACAACATGGCCGCAGATGACGGGATAACGTACAGGTCGAAGAGACGGCGATAGGGGCTGATGAGGACGTCGGTGACAATGGTGATGGGCAGCCCCTTGGGTGACAGGACCCGACTGCTCCAGCTGGCACAGCTGCACCGACACCATCATGGAGGAGCACTTCAGCCAACCCAGGTAAGTCATGCGGCCATGTGCAACCACCAGTGGCTGAGGCACAACCCACATACATGCATGGACACACACCAGGGTGCATGCCATCAAGTGGCGGGCATGGAACCACACCACCAGGGATGGGTGAGGTCTACCATGCCACGCAGACAGACAGACACACACACACATACACACACGCACACACACACACACACACACACACAACGCGCAAACATGCACAGGGGTAGGAAGCACACCAACCCAGAACACCACCACTAGCCACACACATGTCCACGGATCACCACACATACTGCCTGTCCATGTGCATGTCAGATGCTGAGGCACCATTGCACATTGGTGTACAGCGCAATGCAGTCATCATCATGCACGGCAACTGCGGACAGCAGCGGGAGGGTGTGCAGATGGACTGTGTGTCCGCAGTTCAGGGCCGGGTACCCACCGTGCACTGCCCAATGAAACACACTGCACACAGGGCAGCACCAGACAGTAGCCACGTTGGGAGACAGGTCAGTCACCGACACAGTGCCCGCCGCCACGGATGCGGCAGCCCCACCAAACCCACCAGCACTGACAGGCTGACCACTGGCCTCATGGGGTGGCACCGATGGTCCCCAGGGGTTCCACTGCATGAACATGACTGTGCTCATGCAGGGGTCTGCAGCACACCAAACATGCCTGCACCAGGCGTGCTCAGGATGCCCACAGCTGAACCCGGTGTCGACAGGGAGGGTGTCGCATGACACCGAGAATGGGGGTGGACAGTGCACCGTGCTGGTGTCTGCGACGCATGGGCACATGACTGTGTGCTCATTGTGGCCATGACAGCAGTGAATGCCTGTGTCTGCCTGTCAATGACAGCGGTCACATCCTCCCGCAACCTGTCCATCCCTGCCAGGATCAGGCGGTGTCTCTGCTGCGGCGGCTCCTCTGCCCGCTCCAGAGCCACACGCAGTGCATCCACCGATGTCGCAGCGCAATCTGCTACTGGACTGATGCTTGCAGTAGGTGGGTGTGCTCATCCAAGAGGTCATCTGCCCCTCGGCATCCTGTCCCTCAGGGTGCATGGCCCTGATGCTCAGCACCCCTTGAGGGTGGGTGCTCACATCAGAACCAGGTCTGGGCATGTCCACAGGCAGTGCACAGATGCTGCGCTTGATCCTGTACCCCAAACCCACTGGCTGACTGCTAATGCTGCCCCCGGCTGCTGCTCCCCAGGGCTCAGTGGTGCCGCCGCGAGTGCCACAACAGTCCCACTGTCCTGAACACACACAGTGCTGCCCACTGGTGCTGACAGGCCGAGGCTGGGACTGTGCTGACACCTGAGCCTCCATGGCAGCACCACCTACAGCCATGGCGCTGATGTTTCCTGCTGTGTGGCCATCCCGCGGGCACACACGTGTCACTGCCCATACCATTAGCGACATCATCATCGGTGATGGACAAGGCACCAGCCAGTCATAGCATGCTGGCATCCGTGGATGCTGGCGCGCTGGGACACGGGCAGCCTCCCTCGCACCTGTTCCAACAACATCAGTGTGGACAGTCCAGCGGGCCCCTGTCGCACTGAGCCACGTATACTGTGGAGGTGGATGGGCCTCCTCCATCTCCAGCTGACTGTCCTCAGTGGACAGGCCAACCACCACTGACCCATGCAGATGCTCAGGATCTGTAAGGAAAACAAAGTCGCATTACTGCCTGTGACCTACCCTGCCACCCCAATAGACAGACCATGACCTGTCATGCATTGATGGGTTACACCCGTCTGGAAGCCACCACCTGGAACACCCTCAATGGCACAATGCTGCATGCTGCCAGCAATCCTCTCCTCCTGTGGGGTCAGGAGTAGCACCTGCGGCTGTCCCCCCTGCGCAGCCCGTGCTGCCTGATGGCAGCCACCTTCTCCTATCCTCCTCCTGTCTGTGCCCATCTTCTTCTTGCACTCCTGCATGGCGTTGGTGGCTGCCATGCAGGTTCACTGCACGCCACCTCCTCCCATGTAGCAGCACGGGCCTGTAGTGTTCCCTGCCATCTGCTGAGGAGCGGCTCCTGATCCAAGTAGGCCTCAAACAGGGCATCCGTCTCCAACGTGGTGAAATTAGGCCTCCTCCTCCTCCTCCTCCTCCTCCTCCCACCACTGTGTTCCTCCTCTCCCACAACTCGCCGGTCATTATTTAGCCTGTGAGAATGACAGTTGTTACTTGTGACTGTGCAGTCCCATGCATGTCCCAAAATCCACTGTCCACACTCCCAAACAGCATGCAACTCACCAATAGACTGCAGTAACCGACTATGGCCAGTGCAGCCCAATGTCACTCTTTATAGCGCAACCCATGCAAATGAGGTGAGGCACAACTTTAAGTGGATGCAAATTGCAGTGCTGCACCATTGAATGGCTGATTAGCTGATTTGCATATGGCGGCTGAATATCGTGCTTGCGCTTTAGCGCAATTGTGTTGAGCGATGCTGAGTCAAGGCGCAGTTCTGTGACATGTGCAGTACACACCTAACCGCGCATGCTTGGGTTGATGGCGCGGGCACCTGCCGCACTGCTGGCGTGCTGTGCGGGAAGCAATGCAGGCACGGCCACCATTGTGCCAGTGGCACTAGATTGCTGTTCACCTATATGGCGCTGTGGCACTGGGGCATCGTAGGCACACTGGGGCAACAGCGCGGTAGGCCACTACTGGAGTTGGACACAGGCACCCAATCGCATTACACACATTGGGTTCCAGTCACGCTGTGGCGGTCTGTGCTGCGCCAGAGACCCTTGACCTGTGCCCGACCATTGCCACCTGGGCACCATGCATCAGGCATGGGTGCACCACTATCGTGCTGTTCGGTGACAGCGCGATAAGGATGACAGCGCTGTACCATGCAGCATCTGTACGTGGCAGGACTGCACTGCCGAGCACCATTTTGATTCAACCACACTGAGAGATGGCACAGAGGCGAGCTATTATGTGGAGCCAGGTTGAGCTAGCCAACCTGGTGGCAATCGTTGAGCCCCAAGCTGGGGCTTTGTGTGGGATGCACCCTGGACAGGGCCAGGAGTGCAGTGTGGCAGGAGGTGGCCAATGCCTGGAGAAGGCCACTGGGATGGGGTGCACTGTGGAGCATTGTCGCCATCGCCACGGGACCTGAGGCACAGGGACCGGACCTGCTTGCCGCATGCAGGCACTTGCCAGGAAGGGCAACGTGCCACGGCCAGGAAGGTGCCACATCCATACACTATTATCGTCCATACAGGTATCACGGTTGCATGTGTTGGGCACATGGGGGGCCGTCCAGTGTTGGCCGTGGTGGTGGTATCGGGGTGTGGGGTGGATGGGTATGCCGTGTGGGATTGCACACATATGGGGGTGGGGGACTTTGCTACCAGATTGTACTGATGTTCCTCTCTCCATGTTTGCACCTTAGGGCCCGAAGAACGCAGGCAGGCCAGGGAACGGAGGTGCCGCCTGGAGGAGCAGCAGGGCAGGAGGGCTGAAGGTGTTCAGCGCGTGTTGACCAGCCTGATGATGGTGAGTGCCTTACATCCATGATTACTAGTGCATGCTGTATAACTGGGTGGGCGCATGGCCACCATCCATTGACACCACTGCCATGCACGCAACTTGTTACAGTCAGAACTGTCCAGTGGCACTGTACGTCTGGGAGGCGCAATGGTGGTCCATGCATGCACTGGGCACATGGCTGTGGCACTGCCTTCACACCGCTAGCCAAGTCACTGTACGGCCATGGTGGTGCTGTGCAGGACATGGGTGGTGGGTGTGCAGTGGTCCACATGGCTGTAGCTGCCTGAGTGGGCAGGTCTTGCGGACATGGTCACTGTGGGTGGTCGTACACCATCACAGGGCGTGGCACATGGCTGTATGCCATGCACAATGGGTGGGCTGCAGGGGATGGAAGTCACACCTATTGACTCTGCTCCCTCATCCTAGGTGGCCAGTGACTACTGCTAATCCAGCAGGACATCAGAGAGCTGCTGCAGGTGGCTAGGGTGACGTTGGAGCTCCTGCAGTGGATCCACCACCACGGGGTCAGGAGGAGGTTGAGGTCACATCGGGTGCCAGGAAGAGGAGGACTGGGATGGCCATTGATGTCCCCATGCCCTGATCACCACCTTCCCCTTTGACCCACCCTCACCCCTTCTTCCCTCTCCCATATGTTCACCCCTGCCCCTTACCCACCCCACCTGTTATGTGGGCCCTTCCCCTCTTGTATATAATTGTAAATAGTTTTCTTTGGATTTTCAATATATATTTTGTTATGACAACTGTGGTGGTCTCTGATTTGCAGCGGGCTACAGGTGCTCAGCTGCAGTGGTGTGCATGGCGTCAGGGTGGTGTATGCATGGGCGTGTGTGTGTGTGTGTGTGTGTGTGTGTGCAGAGTTGAACGCCTATGTTGTGGGCAGGGGATCAGTCACTGTCTGTGGTTTGTGTGTTGTACTCTGTGCACTGGATGCCTGTGTGCAGTGGTCCACAGGGCCTGCACTGTGTGCATGGCACCCTGTCAGACCGTCCATGGCCTGTGCAGCTGACACCCTCATGTTTGTGATATGTACACTCTGCTGGCGTGTCAGTGGTGGCTGTCCATGCTAGTTAACAACTGTACCTGGCACAATGCCAGGTTGCCTTCCATCACCAGTATGGTGCACTTCTGCCTCGGTGGCACTGTGGCCTCCGCTGTTGTTGTCCCCTCCATGCTGTCGCTGTGTTCTGTTGCAGGGATGCCCCAGTGTCTGTCACCTGTGCTCCAGCGGCATGCTGGTGGCATACAGCTTCGTGGTGCCTGCACAGGTGGCTGGCACACCTGTGCAATGTAGGGTGCTGGCCATGTGTACCGTCAGCAGTGGCCACATGCCAGTGGCTTGTTGACCCGCTACTTTGTCCCTGTGTTGGTGTGCCCTTGGGTATGGCTGGGTGTTTGTCCATGCACTGTGTTGCATCCTGTGTGGTGCATGTTTCTATGCTACACTGTGCGTGTCTGTGCTGGCTGTTGTGGACAGTGCTGGGATGGGATGTGTCCTTGGGAGAGTGTGCAGGTGCTGTACCACTGGAGGTGGGGTCCAGGGCATGCCCTGCTGCATGTGGGTACCTCGTGTGGCGACGCATGGTCGGTCTCTCAGCTGTACCTCGGGAGGGACGTGCAGGGTGGCACTGTGTATGTTGATGTTGCACTGCTGTCTGCTGCCGCCCACAGCAGGGTGCCCATGGTGGGGTGACTTGCATGGCTCTGTGGTGCACAGGGTTGCATTGTCACAGTGGGGTGGTGGCATGCATGGGGTGTCCTGCACTGCTGGGCACTACTCCTAGGCAAGGTATATGGGATCATGGTGCAGGTTGTGCTCTGCATTGGTGGGATGTGTGTGCAGGGGGTGGTCAGCCATCCTTGTGTGCTGGTCACTGCTTGCCAGGGGTGTGCTGGGGCACCATGGCCCGGATGTGGGTTGGTTGCTGGTATCCATGGGCCAGTGGTTATTCCAGCCCTCCCCAGTTGTGCAGTGCATGGGGTGTGGGGACAATGTCTGTTCTGCTGTGTGTTCCTCTGCCATCTGTGGCAATGGTGCTGGGCCCCTGCATCCCTGGTTGTGCTGTTGCATTGCTTCCCTGCTGCTGGGGGCGTCCCTGGTTGCTATGGCACATCTGAACTGCTCAGCTGCACATCCCTTGTTGTGCTATGGCACAGCAGATCTGCTCAACCTCACCTCCCTAGTTGCGCTATAGGCGGAGGTGGTGGGATATTCAGTCGTCAGCCAGGCATCTTGGCCAGCAGTTTTTGAATATCGCGCCTTCAAGATATAGCAATGGACGGCGCTTGTTCTGCTGTTGCGCACTTCTTTTGGGCACAGTTTGAATATCTGGGCCATAATGTACAGAGATACATTGTAACTTGTGGTTACACTTATATATCCACAATAATCTGTCAGGACAAGGATTACAAAATAGAAGAGCTAAACAAATCTAGAGGGTTAGAGTTCCAGGTAGGTACAGTATAGTAGTAGCTCTTAGTGCCATTTCAGCTCTGGTATCAGGGAGTAAGGACTTTGCTGTGGGTGCTGTGCTGTCTTTACAGTTTCTGTCAGAAATGATTGCTAAAATCCACCAATTTGTGAAGGAGCAGTTTCTTGGAAATAAGTTCCCACTGCAGTTCCAGAGATTTTGTAAGGCAAGGAAGGAGAAAGTAAAGACGAGTGTTGTAAAGGCAATCAGGGGTAGGGGGTAGAGGGTCAGTGCCTGCCCTGCTGCAGTGAGACCAGTCAGTGCTGTTACTGTCGCTGTACTCCAGTCTTACAAAACAAAAGTTGTTAGTAACTTTTCTTCACTGGGTGTATGCCTAAGCCCCAAATCTTAACTTTAGCAAATGTAGTTTTGTGATTGTTTGTGGTGGCTCGTGGCTGTGCTGCTGGGTCAGAGTCAGGGTGCTGTCAGGCTCCAGCATGCCTGACCCCCAAAAAAATGTTGTGAGATACTTTATCCAGTTGCAGCTTAGTCTTTGTGGCAGGCAGCATGTCTGTACCTGGTCTGCCTGTGGGAGCAGGGCCCCCCACCCAAAAATGTTGTGAAACATGTTATCTCATTGGAGCTTAGCTTTCATAAAGGCAATGTGTGTCATGCCTGACCTGCCTTAAAATGAAACAAGGACATCCTGAAACGTAAGCAAGAAGGACTTGGAGAGGAGGAGGAGGAGGAGGAGCTGCAGGGAAGGTTCCACTATGGTACTTGTCTACACAGCAAGTAGCGGTCATAAACATGTGGCCCATGGTGGGAGTGATGTACATGGTGAGGATGTTTATTTATTTATTTATTTCAATCTAGGATTACAACACCTTTGAGCCGAGGCTCTTTTACAAAGGTTCCACGTCACCGTGTGCAACAGTCATCATTTTATTTACAAACATACAGTCATTGACTTACAGACATGTAATAACCAGTACAAAGACTTGAGCTATGAGCAAGACAAGGGAAGGAGGGTGGGTGGGGGAAGTGAGGGTAGGAGATCGAGGGGGGTAGGAGGTGCAGAGGTAAGGGGATGCAGGGAGGTGGTTTGGGGCAAGGGCAGGAGTGGAGATACGGGCTGGGAGGTGGGTGAGGGTGGGAGACAGTGCAGCCAGGGGGCCTTGTCGAGGGAATATGACAGGTAAGGTGCTAGGGGTGCAAAGACTGATTGTAAGTGCTGGGTGCTGGGGGCATGTGCAGCTGGAATGATGGAAACATTAAGATGGGCAATTGCAGGATACAAGCAGTGAGAGGCGCAGCTTGGACTTGAAAAGGCTGAGTGTTTGTTAGCTAGAGAAGGACAGAGACAGGAGTTTTGTTGTTGTTGGTGCCACAGAGTAATTGCAGCAGTGTGAACCTGCTATCCACCGCAACTGCGTGATTTTAAACTGCTTTGTGGTATCTTGGTTTTGGACTGTTACTGCAGTGCACTGCAGCCCCCAAATCAGCAAAAAGTATTCTTTTCAAATTTGATTGTGACTTGTGAACACTGGTTAAGGTGTTGTTGTGACTTTGCATATGCATCTCTTCTTGATTGCACAGTGCAATCTTAATCTGCCTGTGCTTGTATCTGTTTAGTGTCCAGTCTCCATCTTCAAGCCACAGTTCAATGTCCCGCAGCCAGTATAGTGTTATGCTTGTGCAACTGTGTTAGTTTGTTTTTGCCAGTCGCACTCTCTATTCCAGAGGAATTACCACCCTGTAGGGGTACAAAGGCAAGGAACCCTCAGACAGTGTTCCACCCCAGAGGTGCCATGGGACAATTCCCATGGCTAAAGGTAACTAGGAATCCCCTAAGGAGAGAGTGTTGCTGATGGAGGAGGAGGGAGGATGGTGGAGCAAAAGAAAAGTGCTTCAGAATCACAATGAGGCTGAGAGGAACTGTTATATAGCTCAGGAAGTGGGAGTGGGTGGCTGCTTGGCCATCGAACTCCAGGAATAGCCTTTCTCATTCAATGTCCTGCAAAGCCAGCTTAGTATTATGTTTGTGCAACTGTGTTAGTTTGGTTTTGGCCATTCACACTCTCTATTCCAGAGGAATTACCACCCTGTAGGGGTACAAAGGCAAGAACCCTCAGAGAGGGTTCTACCCCTAGAGATGCCATGGGACAATTTCCATAGCTTAAGGTACCTTAGGAATCCCCCAAAATGTAATACAATCATATCCCAAAGAAGGAGCTGACACGAAGCTTATGAGCAAGCAGTAACTGTGATGTAGGAACAGTAACTATAATGTAGTAATAGAAAGCATAGGCAGTTTGATAATGTAATGAGATGCGCAGTTTGATAACATAATGAAATGCCCAGGCTTGCGTAGCATGATACTGAAGGTTTGTGCTGAGAATGAAGGTATCCTCTAAGGAGAGAGGAACGGCAGGACATCGTCCACCTCCATCCAACAGTGGAACCTACCTAAAGAAACTATGGGACACTACTATGCTAACTAACAGTTATGACCTGAGGCAACGGAGGAGAAAAAAATCCAATGAGGAGGAAATCTCTGGGGATCCAAGGCCTAGGTCGCTTCCTCCAGGTTTGGGATAGTTTATTTAGTGATGACTCTGCTGCTTCAGTTTGGAAACCCCAGTTAAAGAGAGGTGGAAAATATTCCAATTTGGAGGAAGGCCCTCACTCAAACCCTCTAGCAGTAATGCCGTGGAAGGTTGCAAGAAAACTCTGCAACAATATGTGCAACCAAGGCAGAGAAGGTGAGCAACAACTGTTGAGGCACTCACCTGGCCTACCTGCCCTAAACTCAAACCAGGTGAACCAGAGGCAGTCATAGGGAGAATGCAGTGAAGGTGCCTTGCTAGGGAAACCATTAAAGTCAATGGCTAACCATTATAGTGGAACACTAGAGCCAAAGGAGCGATCGTTAACCACCCTTCACCTAGTCTAAATTCTACACCAGGAGCTGCTGTCACATAGCGGGCAGCTAAAGCCAAGCTGGGGTGAGGACATTCCATCTATGGGCCAGGTTAGAAGTATCCACCCCAAGTTGGACATGCACAAGATGCAGACTAAATACAGAGCGAGACCGTCAGCTGCAGGAACCCTGAGCAGAATATAATGGCTGTCATGCCCCAGAAATTAATTGACAGCTGAAAAGCTGGCAAGCTGAATGAGCATGGCATGCTGAGATCATAATGAGCATTGAGTGCTGAGACCTTGCAAGGTCGAATGCAAAATTGAGTGCAGCAGAGTCCCAGAGGCTGAAGTCAAGGGATGGCAATAGGCATGAAGCAATGGTTTGTGTAAGCAATGAGCAACAATTGTGTAAGCAAGCATGGATCTGCACATAGGTCAGTAACAGAATAGTAATAAGTGGACCTGCATATAGGTCTGCATAACATAGTAGTAATGAAACAGCACTGAATAGTGGTGCAAGCCAGCCAGGCATTGCAAAGCCAAATCAAGGTGACAAACTGAGGATTTTTGGTGGTGAAGACAAGATTTAGAACAGAAATAATTAGCCACATGGACCGACCCCCAAACACCTCCAGTCCCGCCGTAGGATGAACAAGGAAGTGATGGAAGGGAGAGAACCACATGCAGATATTAAAGCTAATGTAATAGCTTCAGCAGGAGCTTAAGCAAACCTCAGAGTAGAACAGCAGTTTATAAACAGAATAACAGGATTGAACTGCATAGTAAGGTTCAAAGCTTGAAGCAGGTGGACAAACATAGAAGCAACATCTGTACTGAGTACACTGAGTTGCAAACTGTAATAAACATAAAACAAAAGAGGCACAATACTCTGAAAGCAGCTGTTACAGGCAGTGCACTGAACTGCAGCAATGAGGCAAGTAGAATAAGTTGAGCATGATTGAGTTGTATAGCTAGGGTTCATTGTGAGCCAGAATCAGGTGAAAGCAATTAAGTATGCAACATGGAAAGCAGCTATGGCTGAGTTAAACACACAGATAATGTATGTAGCTGCATTGCAAAGAATTTGAGTGTTGCAACAGAAAGAAATTCGAGTTGTGAGTAACTGAAAGCAAGTAGTATGAGCTCTGGGATAGCAGTATGCCAGGAGCTTAGAAACAAAGGCCCCAAAAAACAAAACCAAAGACAGACAAACACAGAAAACAGGGAACAAAGACAGAAGAAGCAAGCACAGCTGAAGGCAAAATACAAACCAGAAGCAGGAAAAAATACAGAAATCCAGCAGACAAGCAGGGGCAGCAGGTGAGGGAGCAGGTAGATCCCAACCAGCTCAGAGGACAAACCAACAAAGCTTTCGGCTGCAAATAAAAGTACTTCACAATGAGGCTGAGAGGAACTGCTTATAAAGCTCAGGAAGTGGGAGTGGCTGACTGGCCATCGAACTCTAGGCATAGCCTTTCTAATTGTTATTTTTTGGTTTCACATCTACCGACCCAGATTGAAAGTTCAGAAATCTAAATTTGTTTAAAATGTTCTTGGTGATCCCCAAAACACCTGCAAACAGACATGTAAGCAAAGCCATTTCTGGCCATAGCACTGCTGCCAGTGGTAAAATTGTCCATGGGCATGGTAGTACACAGAAGTACATAGCTGATGTCTGTAAAGAGATTTCTCCATCAATGTTTTTACAGCACAATCTGTAGCTTCACTCATAGTTGGAGGAGATGATATCCCAGCTGGTGGTGTTAGTGCTGTTTCTGCTGGCATGAGTTTTGCTGCCTCCAGTTCCACTTCTGACCAATTAACCATTTCAAAAATATAGTTGAGTCTAAAGCTATGACTGACAGTGTAGCTGATGTCATACTCCTCATTAACATCCCCATCATAGTTGAACATGATTCTGATCCTGGCAACGGTAACTCATAATGTCACATTTCTTCCAGCACTGTTGAGGTCATGCCTCTGCCATCCAATGATTCTAAGTGTGGCACAAAACTGTTGGGTGATGATGAAGATGATGCTGTGGTTAGAACACGTTCTCCACATGACACCATCCAAGCTGAAAATGTGGATGCAGATGATGTTGATGAATATGCTGATGATGTCAGTCACCCTGTTGGGAACCAGAGAAAAGAAAGTCCAAGTGGCTGTGTCTGGGTCTGTTGGCGTTAAATCCCTCCTCCTTAAAAAGTTGTGATTTAGCAGTTCCTGTTGATGATAATGATGATAACTCAGTAATAATCATAGGTAGTCATCGTGGTCAGTTGGAGTCCATGTGTGTCCAGCCTGTCCAATAAGCAGCTTCAAGGACATGTTAAAGTAGGGATCACAATCCCTTGTTTGGGATTTTGTCAAGATGCAAATGATGAGTCAATTGCAATCTGCCAGCTTTGCCATGCATGTGAGTCGAGGTAAAGGAGTCATTTGGGCATGGGGCCATCATACACATCTGAAGAACAGGGACATGGTACTGTGGACCCGGCACCAGATGGCAGCTAATGCCATAGTGGGACGTTCACCCTCATCATCAACCTTACTGAGCATGTTATCCCTTCCATGAGGGTAAGACCAAGTAGGAATCTGCCCCTTCCATGAGGGTAAGACCAGTAGGAATGTCTGCAGAAGTGATGAAATAACACCAGAGGATCACTACAGGCATGAGGGGAGGGTTATGATTCAGAAATCTTGTCAAGGGGTGGTCAGAGTAGCAGTGGTGGTGGTGGTGGTCAATGCAGTATGTGTAGTGCAAGTGGTACATCAAACTCATACATAAAACAAGGAAAATAACTTAATTTGTTGACTTGTCACCTGTGCAACCCTCTTCATCACACTTCTACCCTCTAACCCCAGCCATTCGCAGAGCAGAGCCATTTGTCACACCCATGCTAAACGTGTAAGTCAGCCCATGTTGGAGAGTGTTTTGCATGTAACCTCCTGCCTGCCTGCCTGAAGCATGTAACCTACACTGTGTAAGCCATGTGATGTGTGTGGGCTGCATGTAAATTCTCACTCCACCTTAAAGCAGAATAAGGCAGAGTGCATAACGAAAATCATAATTACAATGCAAAGTGGCAAAATGAGGGTTTAAAATGGGCACTTCGCATAGCAGAATACTAATGCAAAGTGGCCACTTCAAGTCCACTTCATGGGAGGAATTTTACTCTTTACATCTCTATTGCTGTGTGAATCACTCAATTGATTGGTGAGATGGTGGCACAAGATCACAAATTATAGCCCGACATCAACCAACACTCATAACTAAGCGGTCCTTTCGCTAAGTTTAATGCATCGGACTACTTATCAGACTTGAGCAAAATTAGATGGCAAGGCCTCTACTTTGCCAAAATGATTGATGAGGGAGTCACTGTCCTAACAACAACCTCACCGCTGGACAACAACAAGCACCCCTTTGATCAAAGTCAGGGTGCGTGAAAACATCCAACCCATGGTTTACATCAGATCTCAAGGCTACACTCCTACGCCGTGATAAACTCTGGGCTAAGGCTAGAAAATCCCAAAGCTCAGCTGATTGGCAAGCATTCAGGCAGCTAGAAACACCTGCATTAAACAAATCCACGCCAGCAAAGCCAACTATTATGTCTCTGTCCTTGAACAGGCAAAATGGAATTCCCAAAAATCTGGAAGACACTCAAGTCCATTGAAGGTTGGCCTGTAGCCCCCACCATCCCTCTGAAGATCCTCAGCAATGGCAGGGCTGTGGAAAACAGCTGCCTAATCCTCGAGAAATCAACAATCACTTTGTAACTGCTGGCCTAGCTTTTGACTCTTAGCCTTAGCAGCTTGTGGTAGCAACCAAGACTGTAATAACATTGACTGCAAACTTCGACCTGCCCACTCCATTTGTGCCCACTTAGCTATAAAGAAGTTGAAGATTCACTTCTTAACATAGACATTTGAAAAGTGCAGGGACAATGGTCTAGAACCTTTTTTCTTAAACAAGGCTATCTCGACCTTAACGCCCTATCCTCCACATATTCAGTCTTTCCATTTCACTGCCACTGTTCCTCCTGACCGAACTGCCCACATCCTCCTATTATTCAAATCAGAGGACCCATGTGACCTAAACAACTATAGGCCTATGTCAATCTGACCTGTCCTCCAAAGTCCTCAAAAGTTAGTTTACTCCCAAATGAAACTCCATATCGTATAGTATCATCTTCAATCCTCAACCCTGCACAATCTGGCTTCGGCCCAACCATAGTACAGTCACTGCTCTAGCCAAAGTTACAAATGAATGGATCACAGCTATGGACTCCAAGAAAGTTACTGGTGCAGTATTTTAGATCTCAACAAAGCGTTTGACACTGTGGCCACAATCTGTTAGTCTCAAGCCCTAATAAAGTAGGTGCCATCCCTTGTGCCCAGTGGTTTACCAGCTACCTATCTGGAAGGACCCAGAAAGTAAAAGCTGGTGGCCTATTTTCTGCATCCCTCCCAGTTGTCAGGGGAATCCTGCAAGGCTCCATATTAGATCCCATCCTCTTCTCCTATACATCAATAACCTTGACGCACATCTATCTCAGTCCCATCTGCATTTCTTTGCTGATGATACTGTACCGTATACATCAGAACCTTCACTGGCTGAAGTAAGGGATGTACTCCAAGTCAACTTTGCATAACTAGAAATCAACCTAATCAATGCCAAACTACTCCTCAATGCCAAGAAATTAAGGCCATGATCTTTGCCCCAAACACCACCTCCACTTCCCTTCCAAACACGCACAAACAATTCATCACTACCTCCCTAGGTGAACCCCTTGAAATCACCTCCAAATTCAAATATCTTGGTATGGGGCTAGACAACAAGCTTTCCTTTCACAACCACATTGATGATCTGGCAAAGAGGCTAAAAATTAGGCTAGGTTTCTTCTTCGTTACAAGTCCCTCTTTCCATTGGATACCAGAACTAGGCTGGTCCAGGCCATTTTCTTGCTGCTACTCGACTATGGAGATCTAATCTATTCCTCTGCAGCGGCCTCAGGACTCAACAAACTAGACATCCTCTACCACCGTGCCATACAGTTCTTGACAAATCTGTCCTACTGAACCTACCATTGCGATTTGTACCTAGCCGCTGGCTGGACATCACTCTCAACTAGATGCATGCTTCATGCTGGTATCTGGACTCTTAAGCTACTCCTGAACAAGCTCCCGAACTATCTCACAACCCTTTCCATATTTCCCATAGTGCCTACTCTCTTAGGAAAACTGACCTCCTCCTTCTCGGTGTACCGAGAACTCGTACCCTCACTCGTAAGCGGGCCATCAGAGCATACTCCCAACTATCTGGAACCAGCTCCAAGGCATACTGAAGCTTCCGGTACTGTCCCTGTCAGCCTATTTATAAGGTTGGCTGCAGCAAAAATAAAAGATACATGCAGCTGCTTCTAAATCCCAGCTCACTGCTATAACCCTAGCCACTGCTTCCTCTAACTTACCTAGAAATGAGCTGCCTTGATACTTTGAAACAAGCACTCTGTAACTTTTTCTGTACTATATTTTCTAAGTCATTGTCATTTTATACAACATGTTCATGCTTGCCATAATTTGGTATTTGAATTTGTACTGTTTTTTTGATTATGCAATCTGTAACTACTTGTCTGTGTCAGAGGACCTCCTTGTGAATGAGCTTGCTCAAGGAGTTTCCTATAATAAACTTGAACTTGAACTTGAGCTGCAGCCATTCTCAATAGTGGAAGACACTGGCTTTCAAAAACTCTTACATGAGCTGAAACCCTGATACAGCATTCCACTACACTTCATGTTTTCTCGGCACATTATCACTGCAATGTAGAAGGCTGTACACATACAGATGGTGACCATCAGTACCCTTGGGTTACTTCACCTGGCCCCATAGTTTTTTCCATTTTCAAATTTGTGAGTCCCTTCAATACTCTTTCCTTTGCAAAGGGACTTGAGGCTCCTCCCTACCCAATGCCCCTGTTGTTTTATGTGGCCCATCAACTTCCTATTCTTCTTGAAAACTGAACAAAGTATTTGTTTACCACAACTGCTTTTTCTGATTCTCCTCAGCACAGTCCCCACCTGTCTTCCTTCATGAGCCCTCCAGTAATTCTCCTCTTTTCCTTATGCACCAAAAAATGTCTAGTCACCTTTCATTACCCTTTGGGCTATTCCTTCCTCAGTTTGTACCTTTACGCTCCTCATCCCTTTCCCTGCCTCCTTCTGCTTCTCCTGATACATCTCCCTGTCCTTTCCCTTGTGTCTGTTTCTTCCTCCTGAAAGCTACCCTGTTAGACTTTACCTTTGCAGGTCTACCTCTTTGTGGAAGATAGAATAATCTGTGTAAGGGTTGCTATGGAGGAGGATAAGAAAATCAAGGAGGAACTGGCAGCCTAGAGAACTGGTCATTAGTCTTGCAGATGCGTTAATCCACAGAAAAGCATGGTGATGCAAGTGGGGAAAATAAATTGAGGATCCTGGATAAAATGGGGAGGGTGGTGCAAGAAACACCAAGGAGGAGACAGACTTTGGGGTCATGATATCAGAAGCCTAAAATCCACAGCAGACTGTGACAGAGCTGTGGGAAAGGTGAACAGGATGCTGGGATACGTAGAGATGGGGATCAACAGCAATATCTGGCAGGTAGTCATCCCACTGTACAGGTTGTTGATGACATCACATCTAGAGTACTGTGCAATGTACTGGAGTCAACTGCTGAGGAAAGACTGCAACAAGGTGGAAGCTGTACAATGCAGAGCTTCCAAGATAGTCCAGGAACTAGGGAGCATAAAACACAAGGAGAGGATGTAGGACTTCAACAGGTACACCTCGAGAAGAAAATGGAAAGGGGTGACATGACAGAAAGGTACCAGTAGCTGCACACTATAAACAGGGTTGACATCAAGGAAATATTTTACTTGAGTTCAAACACAAGGATGAGGGAGAATGGAATTCACTCAGACTGGGGTGTTGTGGATTTAAGAAAGATGTCTAAAAAATATTGTTCATGGAAAGAGCAGTGAACAAGTTGAACAAGCTATTGGAAGAAGCATATCACTCAACTGTCCCTGATTATAGGAACATCCCCATTTGTTCCGCTAAAATTACTCTGTAACTCATTTGGCCCTCATCAAAAGATGGTACCCATATAATGAAGGTGCTGAAAATTCAGACTTTGCAACAAAATGTAACATTCTCACATATTAAATGAAAAATAATCTTTGTGCAAATAAAGGCAATAGTTTCCATCATGCCTGAGCTTGAAGCGTCATGTCTGAAAATGAATCCCTCATCCTGAGTGTCAGTGTCCCACATTGTCCCTCATTCTGAGTGCTCATGTTTCAGAGACAAAAGGTGGAGAGGTGTGGAAAAAAGTGGTAAAGACCAAATTGTTGAACAATTTCAAGAGGAACTAGATAGGCATATGGGCTTAGTAAGAAGAGGGGTAGAAACTAAGGGCAGAGTGTCCTCTAGGGCCTGTGCACAGTTGTTAGGTGGCAGACTGGATGGACCAGAAGGCATTTATCTGCTGACAACACCTGTGTATGTATATATAAGTCCAGGAGGAGCTCCTGAACCAAACGAGGCAGAGAATGAGTAAGTAAGATGGCTGAAGCAAGCCCAGTGATGCAGAGAACTGAGGAACCTTGTCCTTACCTCTTCCTATGCTAGCGACCCAGGTTGAGGAATGGTCTCGGGTCTCTGAGGGTCATTCATGGTGGGAGGAAGGATCAAGCATCCGAGGGACTGTTGTCTCTCCTGGTAGAGGGTGGCATGTTGGCCCAACCTAGGCTGCAGCCACGTGGATGCCTGGGAACAGAGCTGTGTTATGGAGGTACATGAGGGAGGGAACAGAGGAACACACTGGATGGGTGCATCTTCATGCACAAGTATGGCACTCTGCAATGGGGTGGGGAAATATGTGAAAATGTCATGGGAGGGTTCAGTGAAGCCCAACATGGCCTCTCTGTACATGTGCCGCTGCCTGGTCACCACACTGGTTCACCTCAGATATGTTGAACTGTGGGAGGATGCCCCTCCTACCTCGGTTCTACCATGAGGAAGAAAATTATGGGAAACCAGATGACCAGGTAGGTGGCTGGGGTGGTAAGAAAAGCCAGTGGGAGGGAAAGGACCAGGCTGATTATCTGCCCCTCCAGACGTGGGAAGAAAAAATATATAATAGAAAGAAGTGAGAGGCTGGCAGGCCAGTGGTCAGCCAGCAGACTGGATCTTTCAACAAAGAGATATAGCAGAAGTGGGAACAATCCCACTGGAGCACATATTTATTTGAACTGACTGTGGTAGTGAAAAAAAAGTGAGTTCTGCATAACTTATGGTTTCAGATCGGTGTCCACATTTTATGTTGGCTTGCTTAAGTTTGGCAGATGTACTGCAGTCAGTCTTAGCTCTCACAGGGCTTTGGAGGCTTGTCTATCCTCCACCTATCACAGCTTTACATCACCAAATCTCCACCCCAGTTCCACCCACTCTCCACCTATCTGTATTTTTCACTTTGAAGTACTTGGCCAATCACTAGACTAGTAACTGCAAGCTGGAACTCAGTTTTTTGTGCAGCTTGTACTTCCTACAGACAACATCTCCTTGCTTTTCATTCCACTTACCTGGTGCCCTTCAGTACTTTGTTTCTTTCTGTCTTGCAAATGGCTTAGATATTGCAACATTCCTACCTTCCTATTCCCTGCAGCTGTAGTCGCTGGCTCCCTGTCCTCTCTTTCCTTCTGTTTTCTCTGAAAGCTGCTGCTCTTGGTCTCTCTGACCTCACTACAGCTGCTCTGCACTTGATATCCCCTCTGCACATCATGTGTACCTGCACTGTTGTGCCTCTATGACAGTTTTCAACAGTTCACATTCCTCCCTCACCAGCCAGCATGCTGCTACCAGTATTGCTGAAATCACAAGCCACTCTGCAATAGTTCACCTTTCTTCAAGCCACCCAGCATGCCGCTTTCAGCATTGCTGAAATCATAAACCGCTCTGCAACAGTTCACCTTCCTCCCCACCACCCAGCATGCTGCTACCAGTATTGCTGAAATCATAAGCCACTCTGCAACAGTTCACCTTCCTCCCTGCCACCCAGCATGCTGCTACCAGTACTGCTGAAATCATAAACCACTCTGCAACAGCTTACCTTCCTTCCTGCCACCCAGCATGCTACTACCAGTATTGCTGAAATCATAAACCACTCTGCAACAGTTCGCCTTCCTTCCCTGCCACCCAGCATGCTGCTACCAATATTGCTGAAATCATAAGCCACTCAGCAATGGTTCACCTTTCTACTTGCCACCCAGCATGCAACTACCAGCATTTTTGAAATCATAAGCCACTCTGCAACAGTTCACCTTCCTCCCCGCCACCCAGCATGCTACTACCAGTATTTCTGAAATCATAAGCCGCTCCACAATACTTCTTCTCCCCAACAAAATGACAATATCACCATGCCAAAGCTCTGGTGCCAGCAAATAACACCACCACCACACTGCAACTCCAAGAGGCTAACCCAAGGTGCAGACAAACAACACCCCACTGGCACAGTCTGACACTTACGTGCCCAACCCATGGTGCCATCAATCAACACCTCCCTCAGTTTCTGTGATGCTAGTATTGCCACCCCCCACAGACACTGCAACACTAAGTGCCCAACCCTGGCACCATCAGCCAATACCCCACCACAACAGTCCACCAGACTGGGGTGTCCAACCTCCAATAACACTAAACACCACACTGACACAGAGGTGCTGAATGTCCATCCTTGTGTCCCTTTTATATATTTTTAGTCAGAACAAAATCATCCACCACTGTCTTTTAGCCCCTCTATACCCTTGTACTAACCATCCACTATAACCCACACAGTCTCAGTCCTTCAGTTACATCATTGGGTACCAGAAAGTAATCCTCTCAATGATTCTGATGATGTTTTTCTACCATGCCCAACTGCGAACTGACTAAAAAGAAGTCCAGTTGATAGATTTTAATGCATTTTGAACTTTTACTCACAACTTCATACTTTTTCAACATTTTGGCCCCCAAATTTTAACATAGCCTTTTGTTTACTCACCTCATGAACAAAGACAGACAATATTTTAAATCCACTCTGAAACATGTTCTTGAAATCTCCTAGAATAATCACTTTTCTGATGGAATTTTAAAATTTACACCTGCCTTAATCATAATGAGAAGTAATAAAATGACTGTGTACAAAATTTGTGGTCATAATTTCAAACAACAATAAATGTATACAAAACATCAAAACATTTCAAGGTTTATTCCTAAGTTCGTTGTTTTATGAGTTTTGACCCAGATTTTCAACATAGCCTTTCCCCACCTCAAGAATGTGAAAGCTGTAGTTTTCAGATCTCACCCAAACTGTATTTCCATAGTCATGCCCCAAAAGGACATTTGGGCAGGATTTCTTAAATGGTACCTGTCACGCTCATAAGGTAGTGTAATAGAAATAATTTTTGAAAAAATAGGGCCACCATTTAAAAAACAACAACAAAGTTATGTAAAATGTTGACATTTTCTTCAAGTGTATGCATGACATTGAAGCCCTGGAGGAGAAAGGCAAATTATACAATGGCAAGAAAGAATGCTGGCCTCCAATTGATCAGTCTGGTACTGGACCCATGATGTTATTTCAGTACAACATCACAGGTCTAGTCTCAGCCCCACTGTGAACCTCTTGACTGATTGCACTGGATCATTGTTTGTCACTTCTTTTCTTAAGAACAAAATATTTTTCCACATTAACAAAAACAGTTTTAATTTTTATTTTTATTCTGTATAACAACAAGCCATTGTATAATTGCAATAATGCCCTCAAAGTGTGTGTCATGCTGAAATAACTTCATGCCTTAGGTACTGGATGCACTCAACCTGCGGCATCATGCCCAACCACCTGAGGCATGACGTTATGCCAGCACAACACACACCCTGTCAGGCATCATTGCTTAATTGTCATGCTGGGAGTTTGATGGGAGCAGGTGAGGTTGGCAATGTTTTGTTGGTGTGATTAGGGTAGTTGTGAGTCACAGCTGATGTCAAGTTGTGTCAGCCCTTTTACTTTTAGTCACAGCAGGATCAGGAACTGGTAACCAATGGCAGGCCTCATTGAGTGTCTCTCAGCCAAGGAGGACTGTACCAGTCTGTACTCAGTCATCCTGCTGCTGTCTGTTGTTGCGGTGGTACTTTTTTTCCTTGTTTTGACCTGGACTTGGGTCCTCAGCAGCAGTTTTGGTTGCCTGCTTTCATAATTATGATGCAGTAGGAGCCATACAGAGTCGCAGTCTAAATAATGTTGAAGTTTTGTGTGTGTGTGTGTGGGGATAAATTAGGAATCTGTTATGGTATGGTATGTTGATGTGGATCACAGTGGGAGCAGCTGATGCTGTTCTTCACAGCTACTGGCATGGGTAAAATGTTGTTTGAACAGGACTAAAGTGGTGGATTACTATACAGTGCTGTAAAATAATCATGCTTGGCCTTTTTATGTGAAAATGTGATGAGAGTTAGTCATGGCCAAGATGATTTTCAGCCAATCAGAAAACTGGATATTTTCTGTCTTGTTCATAATGTTAGTTTTCTCACTAGCTAACCATTAAAGCAGCAGGCAGCAGAACTGGGCAACTATTTGACCCTACCTTTTAATGTAAGAGACCCCAGGCATGTGCCAGTTTTATTTGGTGGTGATATTATCTAGTTCCTCTAACATCTGAGTATTTTTAAATGTTTTATTTTTTCTCAAGTAAAAGATTGCCTTCACATTTGGCTTAGAAATAACATTTTAAACCTGGCAAGGTTTAGGATCATGAAAATAACAACTCATGGTGCACAGCTTTGGAGGTACCTAGTGAAAAAGATTTGACAAATACAGTATACAAATATTTCTATTAATTGTAACTAAAACTGGAGTTTTGAAAAAAATTGTGCACTGCTACTTTAAGATTTGAAGAGGTACAGTACATTGTGTTACCTGCATGTATCTCCACTCCACATGATGGCACTGTCATTTATTATTAACACTTTACTTCATACCTCTCAACTGTCCCTGATTTTCAGGGATGCCCCTGATTCTGCCTAAAAAATTTACTCTGTCCCTCCTAAAATTTGTGTTTTGTGGCTAAACAGTGAGGATTGTAAGCACAAAATAATGCCAAACATTAAAGTTACAGACTTGTTCTTATTTAGAAAATGCATTTTGCACTAAACCCCATATTCTACCAGCTTTCAGAATGGATATCTCTGATTTTGAAGATGTGTCCCTGATTTTGGTCCTTTGTTCCTGATTTTCCTAAGCCTTGTCCCTGATTTATGAGGCTGGAGGTTGAGAGGTATGCTTTACTTGAATCTGCTTGCAGTCTATACCTGCCAACCGTTACACTCCTCATGGACTCTTTGGAGCTCAGCTGCCAGTTAATTATATCGTACAATTCTGGCACATCACCATTTTCATCAAAATACACTTCCTGGTTAGCTTTGTTTCTGAAGTGGACTTTCTTAACATAATGGAGAAGCTAAAACATCATAAAAGAAATTAAACGCACTGGCTGCAGTAACACTTCCACTGGTGAAAACAAATGTATTTCAATGAACTAAACAAGTAATAGTAGTAAACTGTAGTAAAATGTTTTATTCATATAAAGATTCATATGAATTAGGATAACCTCAATTGATTTACAGCTAATTTGCAATGAGGTCCACAAAATTTAAAACATAATTTTAAAACAATATTGTTCCATGCCAACAAAAGAAGTGACATAATACAATATCATACAAAATAAAATAAAATACAGAAAGGACATAAGACAGTGTCCAATGTAAACTTTTTTTCCCAACAAGTAGCTCTTACTATCAGAGCAAGGAGGCAGCAGACTGAGGTAGCTAGACCATTTCAACTAGATGTCTAAGGGTTATTGTAAGGATCAGTATAGGGATGAGGCTTAGTTGGGAGTGAGTCAGTTGCAGGGACTGTTGGTTGCTGCTCTTTCCCAGGGTTATGTTCGGAGGATGGGTGTCACTGCCCCTCTGCAGGACCTTTGTAGAGCTTCATGCTCAGCTGGTAGCAGTGAGGCGAGATATCTCTCCCATAACACTGGTTCTGCTGGATCCTGCAACCCTCACCCCACTCCTTAAGAGGCACACTGGTCTAGTGGGGTGTAGAGTGTTGGGGAAGGGTAAGGAAAGGTGGCAGGGTAGCCAAAAAGAGGTCAAGACCACACCATCCTGATGGCAGATTGCTTTGTAGTGTGCACCCTGAGGAGAGTCAGCTACCTGACTAGACCAGGGAGACTCTGGATCAGTCGAGGGAAATGGGAGTGATGACCAGGTAGTAGACATGGTTGAGAGTGATAAAAGGCAGCTAGGAGAGCCCAAGTGCTGTGGAATTCCATGCTCAGAGGAATACAGAGAGTGTGATGTGTGGGGATGGGGTGGAGAGCCAGATTCATTCTTAGGGCATCAGCCATGCAAAACACAGACAGAAAAGTGAAGGTAGCAGAGAGGGAGGAGGGAGCTGGGGATGCGGTACACTTGGCACCAACAATCCAGTGAAACAGCCTGTGACCAAGTGAAGCTGAACTTTCAGAGGCTGGGGGACCGATTACATGAACACTCAGTCTCCTAGCCTTTTCCAAGGTCTCTCTATGTGGCATGGGAGGAGGTGGGAGAAAGCTAGAGTAAGTCAAAAAGAGGGATTCAGTGGGTGGTTCAATGGATGGTATCAGGAGAGGGTACCATTTTGTGGGGACATGGGGACCTTTGGGACAGGAGGGTCTTCAAAGGTGATGGCCTTCATCTGACAAGAGAGGGACCAGCAGGCTGGGATAAAAGATAACATCTACATTAGACAGTTGAACTGACTGAGTGGGACAATGAGGCTAAGAGAACCAGGATAAAGAGAGTGAGGGAGGGTATCTAGGTAGTGTTCCCCATACAGTGCACTGGTAACAGTAAGGTGGGTAAAAATAAGACTCGGGTTCAAAAGAAGTAGTGGAAGATGCAAAGGGGCAGGCTGTCAGTGTCTACATGCAATAGGAAAAATAAGAAGGTGAGGTAAATGAAACATAGAACCACAGAAACAAAAGCTGACAGCAGATAAGGGCTGCTTGTCCCAGCCAGTCTGCCCATTTTTCAATGCCTACATTTCACCCACCCTACTTGATCTACAGTTCTTTTCTCTCCCCTTTCTTTCCACTGTGATTCCCTTGTACTGATACCCTGCATTCTTGAAACCCACCTCTATTTTTGCCCCCACTACTGTACCTCTGCGGAAGGCTGTTCCAGGAAACTACAACTTTCTGTGAAGACGTACTCTTCACATCTCTCCTGAAATAGGGGAACATGTGTTACTCAATACATGGCGGTTGGATAAATCAGAGCTCCCAGGTTTCACTCCCCAGCTATTTGATGTATTTTCTTCATTGTACTATATCGTGACTTTGTAACTATTGGCAGTACTGTGAACTGGGCATCAGAACAGTGGTAGCACTGGAAATCACAAGCATTTTTATTTCTTTTATTTAAATGTTTGGTGACCGGAAGGGCACACTAAGCCAAGGCTCATTTCTAGGTGTGACCTGGGGAGACAGGGAGCATGGGATAAAGTATAGAAACACGGTAGTACACGATAGAGTACATAGTAAGACATATCATGAATTGTTAATACAGCATGCAGGCATGCAAA